>CM066731.1:121097000-122402000 GCA_033961575.1 Aselliscus stoliczkanus | reverse complement strand
TTGCAAGGAAAATGAAGTGATATCTGTTTTTTTCTGCCTTGGAATGACCTTAATGGGCTATTAATATCAGAAAATGTCTATGTGGTTTTGCAGTTCAGCTTTGACATCATATAGTGAGCTCTTTTACATCTTTTGACTGTGGTCATTTGGGTGATTTTCTTTTTTTTAATTTTTTTGGTTAGAGTTGGCATTCAGTATTATATTAGTTTCAGGTGTACAGCATAGTAGTTAGACATTTATATAATTTATGCAGTGATTCCCCCCATTAGTCTACTACCCACCTGGCACTGTACAGCTGTGATCAAACAATATAATGAATGCTGCTGCCGAGTGCCATCCAACAGAAAGGCAGGGATCTTCAATACAGAAAGCGGTACATTGAAACTTAGTTACAGTGTGTGACAAGTTTCAACTTGTTCGGTGCAGTCAGTCAGGTGTGATCTACGGTTGAGAGAAGGTGTGTTTTAAAGTGTGCCATAAATCATGGATCACGAGGGTCTGGCCGAGTGGCTCAGTTGGTTAAGAGCTCGCTCAAGAATGCGAGCTGAGCTCTGAGCAACAGCAGTTCGATGCCCATCCTGAGCTGAGCTGCCGCTGAGTTGCCAACAGGTGACGGGATGGCTCAGCTAAAGAAGAAGAAAAAAAAATCATGGATCAGAACAACGCATTAACATAAAATGGGCAAACGGTTTCATCCTCCATCATGACGACGTTCTGTGTCACACACTGCTTCTGGTACAATGATTTCTGTCAAAAACATTACAGTGTGTCCTCATCCACCCTGTTCACTGGATATGGCTCTGTGCTACTTCTGGCTCTTCCCCAAAGTCAAAATGACCATAAAAAGTAAAGGTTTTGAATTGATTCAGGACATTGTGGCAGCCACAATAGCGCAACTAAGGACACTCATAAAAGAGGACTTCCAGAACTGCTTCAGAAAGTGGCAAGGAGCGATGGGATCATTGTATTCAAAGCGAGGGGGAGTATTTTGAAGGCGGTTAATGGCAATGTGCCTTTTACTGTACTATTTTTTTTTTAAATTTAAACATTCATCATATTTTTTTATCTTACCTCATAGTTGTTGCAATATTATTAACTATATTTCCTATGCTTTTACCTCCCTGTAACTACAAAATTGTATTTCTTAATCCCTTTTGGGTGATTTCTTGATTCTCTAGGCCTTTTGAATCTGATCGTTTAGGAAGTTGGTGTTCTTTTTTCTTTTTATACAAAATATTTTTGTTGCCCTTATTTTTGTAGCTTAGATTTCATTAATCTTATTGAGCTTTCATTTTATCTTTAAGAATGTTAAATATGGCATATAAAACAATATTTCTGCAATCAGAGTATCTCGCTTTGTTTTCAAAGGATGCAAGGTGTTGTAAACCGACTGTCCAAGTTACTGAAACCTGGGGGAATGCTGTTATTTCGGGACTATGGAAGATATGATAAGACTCAGCTTCGTTTTAAAATGGGTAATAGTATATTCAGTTTGGAATTCTTTTCATATATTTTAAAGAATGCCTCGTTTATATTTCATGTCAAGTTTTTTGGGGGTATTTGTTTGTTTTAAGGAATACTAACTTTCTCTTTTCATAATTTTTTTTTTTTCAGGGCATTGTTTATCTGAAAATTTTTATGTTCGAGGAGATGGTACCAGAGCATATTTCTTTACAAAAGGTATGCTTATCTATAAGAGAAAATAATTAGCTATAAAACTCTCTTTGGTTATTTTTTGCAGAGAGAAAACTCAAAAGCTCTAAAAATTAGGCTTCAACTGTTGATTAAACATTGGGTGTCTTCACACTTTGGTGACACTAATATTCTACATAAAAACTTGAAAATGGCCTTTTTTGCCTTCTGATCTTTTTCCATTCGAAACTGCTTTAAATAATCACTTGTTCCATTGTCATACCCAAATGAAGGTGTAGTTTGTTCCATTTTGGAGGTATTATTAGTTCAGATTTGAAAAATTGATGATATGCCACAGCCAAGGGAGAAATATAATTTTAAGAGTCCCTAGAAAATTACATATCTCTTGTCAATTTCTCCTTTTTAAAAGTATTTAAAATGAAACCTGCATGAAGGATTTTCCCCAAACTTATGTGAGTACTGTTATAATGTGCCATTTGAGGTCTCTGCAAACCAACAAAAACTCAAATGGGGCATCTTTCAAAATATTGAAATTTTCAATCAAAATGATTGAAATCATATTGAAATGTTGTATATCTGATTATGCTTGTTGTGTTAACCTGTTTATAGTTAGTGCATTTGTGTGGAGTAGAAGAAACCCACTTGGTTTCATATGTTTCCTTCACCAATTTGTATTAGAGAGTATTTCTTACTATAAATGAAATTTAGATGGTCAACCATTCCATTTAATGCTCCATGTTCCTGACTGTCTCCCCTCTCTTCAGTCATATCATACATTTGATTGTCGTTTTTTTCCCACAGGGGAAGTCCACAATATGTTCTGCAAGGCTGGGTTAGACGAGAAGCAAAATCTGGTTGATCGTCGCTTACAAGTTAATAGGAAAAAACAAGTGAAAATGCATCGAGTTTGGGTTCAAGGCAAATTCCAGAAACCATTACACTTGACTCAAAAAAGTTCTGAATTGATATTTTCACTCCTTTCTCATAGCTGAATTGCATACCATGTTAAGGTACAAATCAGAGGACCACACTATTCAAAGATTTCTTTAAAATCTTTCTTTTTTAAAAAGACAATCAGAAGAGAAGAATGTATATATTCTGTTGTTTATCATAGGTGAGCTCCTTTGTGTATTTTAAGCACATGTAAGTGATTTGAATGAGTGTACCATATTCTGTGTTTTTAAAACTTAATATGATCCAGCTTGTTGGGGTTTATTACGTCTAACCATTTTGTTTGTTCTTTGAAGTTTATAAATATTCAATTAAATTACTGATACAAATCAAATGATTCTGAGAAATGATAACCTGCCATTTTTTAGAAGTAGGGAAAGTCATCTACTCTACTTATATTATTAGTCAAACACAATTCAACTCCCCTCCAGTGTTAACAGATAGCAGAGAGGCAGCTTGCCTTGATTCCAGGGAAACAAGCCTAAGACAAAGGTATATTGTTTTTTTGTTTTGTTGTTGTCTGTTTTCCCTGATACTTTTTTTTTTAATTCAGAGACTACTGTCTGAAATAGAATTTTAGCTTTTCTTTCTTTTTTCTAAAATTGGGGGAGTATAACCCATGCTAACATTATTTTCAGACTATTTGGTATACAAATTGTTGTAAGCTCTCTTTAAGATAACTGTTATACCCAAGAAAATTCGTAAATTGTAGCAAATAAAAATTTATTTACCACCTTACCTCAAAGGAATATAATTTGACTTGTAAATTGCAGTTTGCACTTAGAATGGAGTTTTTTGTTGTTTCATTGATTTTTGTTTTTCTTTTTTTCCCTTTTGCACTTAGAATGGAGTTTCTAAGATTGGTCTTTCATTTGTTACACAACATTTACTGAGTATTTACATTTGCTGAACTATATGGAATAATACAATAAATAAAGACCCAGCCCTGTCTTCAGAGAGCATAAATAATATCTAGCTGGCTGCAAAATGTGTACCTCCCAAGCCTCTAAATCAAGATTTAAGATAATATATGAACAAGTACTCAAATAGGGAACTTATCATCTAGCAGACTTTGATTATGAGCCACAGAATTCTGGAAGAAATGGACACTCTTGAAAGGACCACCATCAGAATAATTTAATAATTCCCACTGATTTTTCTCTTTTGAATTCACTTAAAATTCAATTTCCTGGAAGAATGTGATTGATCATGGATTATCTGTTCAAGGCTTGGGCAAGGCATCTTAATTGATGGTACTAGCCAGAATGTATGCAATGAAGGAAAGTTCCTCAAAGGAAAATCACTGTTATCAACAAAAGGGGAGGCAGGGTGATGCTGCCCAGTCACAAACATGTCACATAGTGGTGGTCGCAGTAGTAATAGTGGTTCCAAAGAGAAAGAAATATCACTGTGCAATGTAAGGGGGGAGAACCAGGGTTCTGGGAGGAGATAGGTCTCGGGCTAGTCCTTGAATGTATACTCTCAGAAGATGTTGAGAAAACAAGTGTGTTTAATGTGGGACATTTATGATGAGGAATAGTGCAGAAACCATAGAGAGGGGCTCAGCTTATAGACAGACTTGAATAGAGAGCACTTTGAGTTCTAGTATCTGGACGGGAGCCATCTGAGGTGTGTTTGTTTCTGTTTTATCCTAGTCATGGCTTGTTATAAATGATTTTAGAGAAGCTGATTGAGGACTCATCTATAGAATGGAAGACAGTGAGGTCGGAGATCAGAGGCAAGAAAGACCACATTAAGCTTTTGCACACATTTGCCTTGGTAGTAAGTCTTCAGAAGTAGTACATATCAAGGTTTGTTTAAACATGCATCAGTCAGTAAATGTAAAAGCTAAAATTTGCCTGAGACTCTTAACTCAGTTCTATTTCATAATTAAAGTGTACATTTAAAAGCCAAACTAGTAATGGAAGTATTACATACAAGGGCAGTTAGATAAGTTAATGTTGCTATGGGAACCCTAGCAGATCTTCTCGTGTTTCAATTTAAAAATCATGGCTCAAGGTGGTTTTAAAAACAACAGAAGGTAAAATTATTCTCACATTCTCACACATGTAAATTGTACTGCCTCTCTTAGTCCTAAATAGCAAATTCAAGACAGCCTCTTGACTGGCACAGTAAAATTCAGCTTCGTATCTTTCTATAGTGTATTACAGCATGTAGTTAACCTTTAGAAACTTCAAAAATACATCAACCGAATTTGGACTATGAGACACAAACGGGGCTCTTCTGGGCTCTGAGTAGCATAGACCTCCTATTCCACATCGCTGCTCAGGAAGGCCGTTTCTACCTGTCTTAAGCTTGTACGGTCAGTCTTCCTCTTGCTTACCCTACCTGAATTAACCCCCTACTTCAAGCTTGCTGTTAGACAAAATGTAGATTTGGGGCTGAAGAAAAAAAGAGACCTGATTTGGAATAGTGCCTAAAGATGCTAAGAAATCATGAAATGTTGCAAATGTATCTGCTTGGGTATTAAAATATTTGTGAAGTGCATGAAATTCTAATTTGCCATTTATGTCAATAAAGCTAAGACCAGTGAGTTAGGTGGAGTTTGATATTTAAAGTTTTCATCTTCTGAGGGAGCCATATTTCAAAAGGACCATTTTCTTTCTAACAGAAAAAGATTTGTTCCTTCATCTTCTTATAATACAGAAACAACAAAATACGCATATTAAAGATGTACCCTCCACTTTTCTCCATTTCTAAAAATTCACTTGTGAGCATTTTCCAAATGTAAAGATTCTCACAAGAACTGTTTGAGACGGTTGTGAGAAAGCCAAGGTAGCAGTTTCTATTTTTAGAAGTTTGCCATTCAGTATGACACATTTGTCGTATTGAAACACCCAGTTAATGTTGACTTCTGAGAACTTATTTGCTTTGTTTGTCTCAGTTCCATATGCTTTATCTCTAAATTATGAACACATTGAGGTTTCTACCATTATGTGATCTAAATCGTTGCTGTACACTGGTTTATACCTGAAAATTCGTCCATATACAAAGAGCTGCCCTTCTGGATATCTGAACCATTTAGACTATTGCACTTCAGGTAAGTTAAGTACTTGCCCCCAGACTCCTAGCTATATTCCTGAGTTTTTTTTAACTTATCAGAACCAAGTTCTGAAGCCTGAATATATCATGCATCATCACTTCTAATTGGCTTTAATGTTTATTCTCCTCACAAGTGCAGATAACTTCGCATTTGCATCCCTAGCAGACTTCTTTCAGGACTTCTGCTCCTTTTGTTTCCTCTATTAGTCATCAGTAGACATGTTGGCCTGGGAATTTTCACCCACTTGTCAAAATGCACTGTAAATTCTAAAACACTGAATACATGTCAGGTATTGTTATTAATAACAGCATTTACAGTCTACAAGGCAGCATACAGAGCACTCCAGCAACAGCAACTTTTTCAATTGTTGTCTCGGAGTCAGACCAGAAGCATGGGTTCTAGTTCCTATTGAACAGCTTAGCTTCCCTTAACTTAACTCTGAATGCCAAAATTTATATATATACTACACTTTTAATTACTTCATTATTACTTTGTTTAATCCTCAAACTCCTATGAATTCGTTTTTATTATAACCATTTAACACGTGAGACAAAGACTCTGAGATTTTGGGTAACTTGCCGGGGATATCACTGCTAGTCAATGGTAGAACCACAATTTAGACCCAGAACTGTCTGATTCCAAAACCTCTATTCTCGTTGGCACACTTTATTTATTTATTTATTTATTTATTTATTTATTTATTTATTTATTTATTTAGGGCAGTGTCACTGGCCCTCATATGTGGGACCCGAACCCGGGCCGCTGGCTTCCTAAGCCAGCACTTAATCACCGCGCCACTCGGCGAGCCCTCGTTGGCACACTTTTAATTGATCAGATCAAATGCTGCTCAAAAAGCTGCTGGAGAAGAAAGAGGTTCTGAATCAAGTGGAGAATATGGCAATGGATGAGAGTTTGCATCCAACAACCTTTAAGGTTACGGCTCATTCTAGATCCAGTCAGTGATTTCTATGAAATAAGCAGGTTGCACTTGTCCACAATAACCAACTAGGAAGAGAAGAAAAGGAACCGAGAGGAATGACAAAGCAAAACCTTCCAATCAGTTCCTTTCAGCATTCTGTCATGTCTAATTCTGCTCTTGCCCCACCCGCTTCAGGCCTCAAGCTTCAGGCTTCAGGCTTCTACTTGGCTTCCATCTGTAAGCACAGCATCCAATACTTGCATACTCCTCACTTAAAGAAAAAAATTAGTCTGTACTGCAAGCAGTGGAAAAAGCCCTTAAAATGTCTTCAAAGTTATTCAGCTCTAGTGTAATCTAAGATATGTGAATTCAGGAAGTGTCGATAATAAAATATGAGTGAAAATGTCTTTATTTAAAACATTGTACATTAATGCTAATTCAAACATGATATATTGAGCATTTCTTGGAATATGGTTTGGGATTTGAGAGGCACAAAGGTACCAGCAGGATGGCTTTGGTATAGTTATAAATAGGAGTAAAAATAACAGTTGCATCTTCATTTATAATGAAATCGATATTATGTCCGCAAAGATATGGAGGAGAATGGATGCCAAAATCTGCCTTTCGTTAACATATGCCATAAGTGACAGGGAAGAGTGTTGAAGATAAAATTTCGTTTTCCTCTGAGTATGAATCAGCAACATGCAGTAACTAGCAAGTAATAATAGTTCTACTGTGAGTGTCCCCAGGGGGTAAGAAAAACAGCATCAAACTGAAAAAGCAAGTGCACCTGCAGGAGGGGCCCAAGAGGCTGCAGAGCATGGCTCCCTTGAGCACCATCCCAAAATGTCTCAGATCACAGTGACCCTGAACTCGAGCAAACCAGGTTGGCATGAGATGGATGGAGCGCATTAAAACCTCCAGATGGTCAAAAACAGCCAACGCTCAGCTGCCTCTGGAGCTCGTCAAAGGCAAACTGCAAGGTACTGCTACTTGTCCAAGAGTTTAAAACAGCTGCTTGGGTTCTACCATGCATGTGGTTTCACAACCACTTAACCTTTACTATGGAACAGCTAGCAGGTGGTTTAACATTTGCAGGGGAGCAAAAGTATTTTTTCCTGTATCCTTCTAGGTTCTTGGCTAGGATAACCCTGTAAGAAAAAGACAGATTAACAGGAGAACAAAAGCTTAATAACATGTATACCTCCTGTATACAAAGAAAAGACCACATGAGGGCCGGCTGAGTGGCACATTGATTAAGAGCTGGCTTGGGATGCCAACGGCCCCAGTTCAAATCCCACATATGGGGGCCAGTGACACTGCCCTCTACAGCTAAAATGGTGAACAACAGCTCCACCTGTAGCTGGGCTGCTGTGAGTCCCCGGGACGGCAGAACTGCAGCCCCTGCTGCAGTGGGCTGCCATAGGCTACAGTGAGTGGCCAGCAGCCAGCATGAGCGGCTGGCAGCCAGCGTGAGCTGCCAATAGCCGCGGTGAGCGACATCCAGAGGATGGCAACCGATCTGCCTTATCTGGGAACAGCGCAATGACGATACCAACATGGGCCAGTGAGGCAACGTCTTCCGCAACTAGACTGAAGAACAAAAAGACAGTAACTTGTCTGTTCCCTTTCCCCAATTCGCCAACACTGTTCCCCTCCCCCAATTCCTCAATAAAAAAAGCTTTAAAAAAAGAAAACACCCCAGGAAAACTGAGTAACTCTGCAAAATGGCTGAAGCCATCACCTTAAATGCCATCTCCAGCTAAAGATGAAAGAAGATGTTGGAATTGGGGAACCAGTTGTGGGGGGTGACCAGGAAAAGCACAGTAAGCATGGGTAAGGTTAGGCAGATTTAAGTCCTTGCCTTCTCCATTGATGAGAGTTTCTACAGATTTCGAGTCATCCTCCTCCTCTTGGTCCATAGAGGGAGATACCTTTACAAAGGGAGCTTTTCCTTAAACATGTAAATGTCTCTTAAAAAAGAGTAACTACTACTCAGTGTACAGAGCTTTTTCTATGTCTGCTGTTTCTTAAAAACAGCCTAAAATAATCCTTATGCCAAAGAAGCATGTTTGGGGGTGACAAATTCTGCCCCCTTCACATTACATAAGGAGAAAAAAAGATCAATTCTTTAAGAGCAAATGGATTTCATATAGTTAACAAACAGCATCCAGGGAGCTGGGTCCTTGGCACTCCAGTGATTTGCATCTTCATCTTTGAGTTTCTCCAGCAGATAGGCCTGGGTCCCGGAAAATATGTGTTCTTCTATCAGTTGTTACCTACCAAATTAGATGAGCCATTAATTTCCTCCTTAAAAAACTCTAAGCATCATCTCTCCTGTGACACAGGGCCGATGTTCTGGTTCAGAAAAACCATGAGTTTTGCTATTCTTATACAAATTCTTTGGCAATTTTCAACCCATTGACCATGTGACACCCCCTAGCTCATTGCAGAAAAGACAAAAGTTAATTTTGCCCTCAGTCTTCATATGTTGATTGTTGGTTGTTTCCCAAAAATACTAGGGCACAGCAATGACCCTGTGGGTCTTAAAGACTTTTTCAATGGGGAAAAAGAGCTACAATTGTGACTTCCTAAATTAATGATGAGATACTGTTGAGTCAATTCCATTCGTTTTTTTTTTTGTTGTTTTTTTAACGTTCTGTACTTAAGCAACACTATCCAGTTGCTGCTTCCTTTGTCTGCCCTCTCCCAAGAGGAACTTGTCTTTCTCCTGAGGCTGTCCTGCTGAGCAGAATGTTTAGCGTAAAGAATGTAATAGCTCTCCATACATCTTTACTTACGCCCGGCTCCCTCAGGTGAGCTGAGACAGTGTCCCCTCCAGCAGCATTTGGAACTCAAATCACTTGAAAGAGAATGGCTGAAATTGCCAGCATCACATGCTGCACTGAAGCAAGGAAATTTCTGTCTCCAAGGATAATTGCTTTTCTCGTTGCCCCTGCTTCTTCCTGCATAGCCCTCATTTATTTTAATGCATGTATTCCACTTTGACTCTCTAGAAGATATTTTGAAAGTTTTTTAAAAAAAATCCAAATGAAAGATGAAACTCAGGATCCAGCCGAGTATTTATGCTATTTATCCTTTCCGCGAATGTATTCTTAATCAACCAATCTTTCTGAGCGTCTCTCCATTTGCAGCTTTGTTTCCTAATAGAACACTCGGGCTCTGGAGATTAGTGAAACAAAGCTTCATTATAACCGTGCTTGTTTTACTCCCATTTCTTATATGCTCCTCTTCCTAACTCACTCTCCAGGTGCTTCTTTCTGTTGCCAAATAGTGCAAGGAAATACTTCTGCAGATCTTTTGTTTACTTTAGAGAACAAAAAAAAAAAAAAAAAAAAAAAAAGCACTGATCCAGCCTTTCCCATTCAGGAGCGCTGCTCATTTCCTGACTGGCCTTTAAAATTTGGCTCAGTAGCAACTTGGGGATTTGTTTTCTATCCAGAGTGAAAGGAGCTGGGTGCCCAGCAGGCCCATGCTGGGATGAGAATTAAGTTCTGCTCATTCCCTGGATAAGCAAGCTGACGTTTTCCTCATAAATTCCCCTCCTCCCCCTCCTCAAAGTTTTAATGTTTAGTCATTTAGCTTTGACTTTTTAAAAGATATTTTAATAGGGCTGTTTCTCCTCCAAGTGAATGCAGAAGCTGATCTTGTGCGCAGGGAAACACTCAAGAATAATGAATTCCCTGTTTGCCATTTTTCACCTACAATACGACGTGCTATGAGACGCGTGCAGGGTTCACTCCTACTCCAATTCCATTGCCAGTTGCTTGTCTGGTAGAGGAGGAGCTGGAGCAAGGAATGTGGCTTGGGCTACCTCACTTTCTACGTCCCCAAGACGGCTGAGATAATAAAGTTTGGGTTATTACTCATTTGAGTATGTTCTTATTTCATGTCAGTTTTGCAAATCTTGGTGCCTTTGTCCCTTTGGCACATTTACATTAAATTTTATTCTAGTTATGCCACTGTATCTAGACTACAATTATGTTTATATATGAATGTAAGCTACTTGTGATTCATCCTATCATGGGGAATTTATTCATAATTTGTTATGAGGTCAGTAACTTTCCAAAGAGACAGGCTTTCTAAATGCAGAGCCTATCATTTTATGTATTAATGCATTTTAACATTAAAAAATGTTTGGACTAGGAAAATGATAAAAATAGAAAATGATAAAAATAGGAAACAGTAAATGACAAACAACCAAGTCAGAGGTGGGTGTTGTCTTTTCTTTAGGGACTTAATCTGTAATATAAAGTAATGTGGCAAATAAAATACCATATTTGGGGAACAGGAGGTACAGACAAAGGCAAAGCTATTAGCACAGACAAGGTCCAATTGCAAAGTGTGCAATCAAATGACAGTTTGAACTGCTTGCTGCACGACAGTGACAAAGAGTCGGGGCAAGGAAAGTGACTTTATTGGGAAAGCCAGCAAGCTGAGAAGATGGCAGACTAGCATCCTAAAAAGCCCATCTTGAGAAAGTACAGAATTCAGCTTCTTTTATGTCAGAGGAAGGGGAAAACAGGAGAGGTTGAGGTCAGGAGGTGATTCATGACCGTGGACATCTGGACGTCAACAAGGGTCCAGAGGGGATAGTGAAACTTCTTTTCCCTTTGTCAACAAGCTCCGGTTGCCGTGGTCCCAGTCATGATGTCCTTATTAATGTATTGATAAGAAATCATTATTTTTGTACATATCTTCCTTATCCCTCTGGGAGGTGGTTTCAAGCAGGGAGATTGTTTCAGTAATTAATAAGCTTCAGGTTAGATTCCTTTAATGTCTAACATATCTATTAATATGTATAAAAGTATAGAAGCTAACCAGACATGTTATGGAAACTGAGTAGATTAGAGCAAGATGGGAGTCAGAAAGGCTGATTATTTTATTCTATTACAGATGTACCATGTAAGTATGGTGACAAAGAATCTAGGACCAATCATTGCTCTAAAGCTCAGATAGGCATAGACAGTCACCATTAGGAAAGGCTACCAGCAAAAAGAAGCAAGCCACACTAGCTTAGAAAAAGTAGGCAGTGGGGGCAGGGGGTTGTCGCTTTGAGGGGTAAAAAGTATAACTATTGCACTGTGTTGTACACCTGAAGCTAATTTTTTTTTTTTTTTAAAGATTTTATTGGGGAATTGGCAGAGGGGAACAGCGTTGGGGAATCGGGGAAGGGGAACAGACAAGCTGCCGTCTTCCCGTTCTTCAGTTTAGTTGCGGAGGATGTTGCTTCACTGTTGGTATCGTCATTGCGCTCTTCCCGGATGAGGCAGATCGGTCGCTGGCCCCTGGATGTCGCTCATCGCGGCTATTGGCAGCTCACGCTTGGCTGCCAGCCGCTCACGCTGGCTGGGCCACTCACTGCAGCCTATGGCAGCCCACTGCAGCAGGGGCTGCAGCCCACACCATCACCGGGGCTCACACAGCCCAGCTCCAGGTGGAGCTGTTGTTAGCTGTAGAGGGCAGTGTCACTGGCCCTCATGCGGGATCCGAACCGGGGCCGCTGGCATCCCCAAACCAGCGCTTAACCAATGCGCCACTCGGCCGGCCCCTGAAGCTAATTTTTAAAAAAATGTTTATTTCACAAGAAAAGAATTTTTAAAAAAATTAAAAATAAAATAAAATAGGGCCGGCCGAGTAGCATGGTGGTTAAACGCTGGCTTGGGAAGCCAGCGGCCCTGGTTCAGATCCCATATATGAGGGCCAGTGACACTGCCCTCAGAAAATAAATAAATAAATAAAATAAAATAACACATCTTGAACATTAAAAAAAAAAAAAAAAAGTAGGCAGTGTTCACGGGTAGATGAGCCAAACACTGCTCCAGTGACCCAAAGAAAAATGCAAGGTCAGAGAAGATTGTAGCAAGAGTGACTTGTAACTGAATCTCAGAGAGCTGGACTGTAAGCTGAAGTGCTCCCTGCCTAGCTCAGGAAGAGCCAAAGAGCCCTCCCTGGCTGAGCCTTGGGAATAGAAAGTCTGCAGAGGCCGTGAGCTTTTTTCCCCCTTAACTGAATTATACCACAGAAATGGCTAGTAAGACATTTTGTTCTTGATGCTTCTTAGAAGAGGAAAGACTCATCTTCATCTGATACTTCCTTTTGATTCGAGAGCCCTTGTGTTTGTTTTCTAACATGATATGTCACAAAATATGAGTTGATTGATCTTCAAAAACCTGAAAAGATGGGGCACAGTTTTAGGAGAAATACACCCAGAGGGATGCAGGTGGAAAGGGACACTGACCAAGCCAGAAGGTCACCCTCATTCCCAGTGTGACAGAGGAAGGTCTAGCTCCTATTTGGCAAAACAGAACAGATATAATAGATATTGTAGTCACCGAATGACTGAAGATCTGCTGTCCCTCTGCAAAGAAAGAAATGGAGGGCAAGTGAAGAATACAGACCAGAACGGCCGTCCGGAGGCCGGCGACCAATCTGCCTCACCCGGGAAGAGCGCAATGACGATACCAACATGGGCCAGTGAAGCAACGTCCTCCGCAACTAGACTGAAGAACAAAAGGGCAGCAACTTGTCTGTTCCCCTTCCCCGGTTCCCTAAAGCTGTTCCCCTCCTCCAGTTCCCCAATAAAATCTTTCAAAAAAAAGAATACAGACCAGAACATATTGAGACAAAACCATGATGTGCAATCACTGCCATCTGGTGAGGTGTGAGAGAGGCCCAGTAAATAACGTTCCTATGTTTCTTGCTCAAATTTTAAACCAGCTGAGGTGTCAACTGATGAAGATCAAAATGAGTGTTTAATTACTGATAAAGCTGATACTGGAGAAAATGGCTCAGAGTACCTGGAAACAATTGCCTTCCTGGTACCCAAGTGATGAATCTAGACCCAGAACTGAATAGCCGCAGGACTCTACTCATAGGGCACTGCCTCTGTAAAGCTTTCTACAGAATAGCTTGCCACCAAACGATAGTGAAGGAGAACTCAGTTAAACATGCCTAATTCACCTCTCAGATTCACTTATCAGATAAGTCACTTCACCTCTCCCAGGAATGAGGAGGGCGGGTCTAAAGAGACCAGGTGCTGTCCCTCCACATGGCAAGAAACAGGAGTGGGAATTATCAAAATCTTTTATAAGTGCTGGGTAAAGCATACCCCACATATACCGAAGCTAGAACAATGAGGAAAGGGACAAAGTAGTTTGTCCCTTTGTCACTTGCTGAATTGTCCGCACAGAGAGATGTAGTCAGTGGTTCTTCAGCGTTTACCTATAAGCCTGTGGCAGCTCACCTGATCTGTAGGCATCTGCCTTAGTGATGGATGGAGTCTGCAGGGTATGTGCGGACACGTGTACATGGTTGGAACACTGGGAACTGAAAACAAAATGAATTTCCAAAGTTACAACCAGTGACTTATTTTGGGAACTGTACTATACTTCAATCTTCACTAGACTGCTAAATAAATGACCAGGAAGCCTAGCAACTCTGCCAAGCACCATTTTTACATGAACTCATGTGGGGGTCCAGAACAAGTCACCCCAAGATTTACCTCTGTGGTATGCAGATTGTTTTGAGCTAAAGGCAACTTCAGCTGCAGGCTCAAGAGAAACCCCTGCCCTCTCCCCTTAACTACCTAAGAGCATTTGAATTAGAGGCCTTGCCGATAAGAGATTATCAGAGACAACTCCACTGACGTATCTCTAGGACAGGGCAAACTTCTATTTACTCAAGGTCTGCTCTTCTTATCATCCTGCCATGACCATTTGCAGCCCCCAATGATGCATTACCTCATCCCTACTCAGGATGTCTTATATATCCATGTTCTCTTTCTGTCTCTGAAAGTCTCCTGCGTGTGGGGATCTCTGACTTTCTGGTATGTGGAGTTCCTGTACATATGTATGTATTAAATTTGGTTATTTTCTCTTGCTAGTCTGTCTCATGTATATTTGGTTATTAAACCAGCCAGAAGAACCTTAAGGGTAGAGGAAAGTTTGTTCCTCCCCAATACTCACAAATGAATAGCTGATTTGAGACCAGTGCTTCTCAAACTGAGGTGAAGGAAGAATTGTTGCTTTTTGTTTTGTTTTGCCCGTTCCCAACCTGTCACAGACCAATACTTTTGTAAAATACAATAAAGATGAATTACTGGGGGCGGGGGGTGGGGAAGAGAAGAAAAAAAAAAAAAGAAAAAGATGTACTCTAGTCCCTGGCATCATGGTTCCTGGTCTCTGCCCCAGGATCTCATAACCTTCCAATCAGCCAGTGCATTCCAGCTACACATCAGGTTTTGGGAAGGAAGAGATCAACAGGAAAAAGCAAGACAGACAATATACAATTGTGCCCAAGGTTTTTTATTAGGTTCAACAAATAGAAACATACTCAGTGTTTTTACTTCCTTATCACAGACTGGGAATGAAACAGTTCACAGACCAGCACCTGCCCACAGCCCACACCTTGAGCGGCTCTGCTCTCTAGACCATAGTGGACTAAAAAATCCACATCATAGTGTTTGCCCTGCTTTGCCTTTTGAACCCTTCGGCTTCTTTTCACCTCAGGATGTAGAGTGCCAAGACCCAGGCTCTTGCACCTAGAAAATGTTTGGTCCAGGGGCTCAGTGCTTTTCCCTGGCATCCTTTTCATCTAATTGGCTGCATTGAGCACCTGAAATACCTCAGCACCAAGCTCTCACCAGGGCTCCTGGTGGTTTTTGTTCCTTTTATTTGTTCACTTTTAAAATGTTGGCTTTTTGTGAATATGCGAATAGATACAAAATAGTTTCTATGCTGACTCAAAATGGAAAGAGAGATGATTCTATTCTTTTGGTAAGTCAGAACGTGTGATTCCCCCCCCCCCCCCCACTGAATGGTATTTTAAAAGGCTGGGTAGATGCCAAATTCAAAGAACATGGAGAACTTGAGGAAAGGCCAGAGCCATATAGAAGATCACTAATAGTTTGTTTATAAGGGCCTGATTAGAGGCTGCAGAAAATGTGTATATTTACCTAGAAGAGCACACTGGAAGGTGAGAATGATAACTCCCAGGTAGAAACAGGTATAAAAAAAAAAATGGTTCAAGAAACTTGGGACCCATTTGGATATAACTCCTAGCTTCATTGCTGCTGGTGTGTAACCTTAAACAAAACACTTAATATCGCTGAGCGTTAGCATCCTCAGCTATAAATTGGAGATGATATTCTTACCTTAAGATTGTTTCAAGAACTAAATATAATGCCCATTGAGTGCAAGGCATGATGCCTGGAGGTGATTGGTGCTTAATAAGTGGTAATTAATATCATTACTAATAGATTTTTCTCTTTACAAAGGATGGTGATTAAGTCTTCATCTCTTTTGAAGAGAGGAGGAGAAATGGGCTCTTCCTGCAATATTAATCATTTAAATTTGCAATAAGTAACTGCTCCTAACTATGAAGACATGAATTTTCTTATTTCAGAAAGCTATTGTTCAAGTCAGTTCAAACATTTATTAAGCATCTACTGTGTACAGAAACTGTGCTGGACACAAAATATCAGAATGAATAAGACTTGGCCCTCAAAGTTAGATGCCTGCAACTCAGAGTGGATGCCTGTTTGTCTGAGATGTGGTATCTCCTACTGAAATCTATTGGCTCCAGTTGTTTACCACCATTTGACTACCGTACTCAATGCAACCCTATCATATCAATTGGCATCTTCATCGATAGGCCCTTTTCAAGGTCCTCCATGAATAAATCTAGTCATGTGCTGCCTAGCAAAAGCCAAACAAAGCATGTGAAACAAGTTCTCAAGTTGTAGCCTCTGTACCACATACCCTCTGGTGTTCAAGGTCGCTTTTGGGTGGGGGGGTTTGTTTGTTTTTTTGAGGGCAGTGTCACTGGCCCTCATATGTGGGACCGAACCGGAAGCCAGCGCTTAACCACCGCGCCACTCGGCAGGCCCTTCAAGGTCACTTTTAATAATGCTGCTCACACCTCTACACATACCACCTCCTGTCACAACATTTAGGGCTGCCACCCACAATACCTCACTGCACCATTCAGCATAACCACAACCCATCCAAACATCACAGTTGAAATGAGATCAAGAGATGTGCCAGACGCCCACTAATAGTGGTACAAGGGCCTATCCCATGCCCCGTCAGCCTATGTATGTTTTAAGGCTGAATTATATTCGGCCTTAAAAAGAAAGGAAATTCTGATACATGCTACAACATGGATGAACCTTGAGGACATTATGCTAAATGAAATAAGCCAGTCACAAAAGAACAAATATGATCTGATGCCACTTATTTGAAGTACCTAGAATAGTCAAATTCATAGAGACAGAAAGTAGAATGGCGGTTGCCAAGGGCTGGAGAACAGGAGGAATGGGAGTTAGTGTTAATAAGTACAGAGTTTTAATTTTGCAAGGTGAAAAACAGTTCTGTGAAGGATGGTAGTAATGGTAGCATAACAATATGAATGTACATAGTGTACAGCTGTACACTAAAAATGGTTAAGATGGTAAGTTTTATGTTAGGTGTGTTTTAGCATAATTAACAGAAAAAAACCTAGCCCTTGTGTTCAACCTGACCTTCCAAAATCATGAACTTGCTGCCTTCAATCTCTAGCTCTCTGCACTTCCCATCACCTACTCTCCATGCACACCACCCTGTTTCCCTCCATTCCTCACTCTGCCCAGCCCACTTGGACTCAGCCTGGCACTTGGCATACTGTCATCTCCCAGCCCTAAGAGAGAGAGCTTAAGTATAAGAGCCCCCAGGCTCCCATCACCATAGCACCATCTTATAAACCCCTACCCCTAAGTATGGATCATCAAAACCCTTTCCCAAGCAAACTGGAAATTTTCAGCCCTTCCATCAACCCTTTATTTTGGAGTGATGAGTAAGTGAAGAGGGCCTGAAGCAAAGGTATTACATTTGACTCTCTCCACACAGTGTGCTGGCCAGACTTAAATAACCCTGGCATTTGTTGAGGGCCCTAGTTGGTTTGGAATTTTTGGTACCACATTTTTTTCAGCTCTCCAATCTCCTGCCTTCTGACCAAAGTATTCATTTCCCTTTTTCTGGTCTTGGGTCTCCCTTCAGAGTTCATACTCATTTACCTATTACCTCAGCTTCCGTGCTATTTCAATTCAAATGTCCCCTCCAACTGTGCTGTCTTAAGCTTGGTCCTAGGGGGTGTCACTCCCAGCAGACTCTTCTGAACAAGTAGGACATGACTAGAAGTCACATAAGGCAAACCTGTGAGGTAGGGGGCAATACAGAAAGGTTCATGCTACCAATTTCAGTATTTCCTTAACTTTTGAAAATGTTTAGATTAAGTAACCAAGTTAAAAGTTTTGGTTGTATAAAAAGAGGCTAGGCTATCTGTTTTGCCCTTTTTTATACAAAAAAAAAAAAATTCATTTTTTTATTAGTTGTTTATCTGTGCCCACTCTTTTCTGGAATTAACCACTATCTTAATTTCCATGGATCCCTTCTGTACTCAATGGCGGTTTGCAGGCTAGAAGTATCAGAATCACCAGGGGAAGTTGTTAGAAATTCAGAGTCTCGGATCCTACCTCAGCCCTGTCAAATCAGGATCTGCATTTTTAACTAGGTCCTCCTGTAACTCATATACTCATTTAAACTAGAACTTTTCTGGAAAGTTTTTTTAATTGCTCTTGGAGCAACAGGTCTCTACCTGGGTTGTTCATTAGAAGCACCTGGGAAGCTTTGACAGCGTCCTGATATCCAGGTCCTACCACAGGTTCCGAGTCTATCCACAGGGGCCCTGGGCATGGGTATGTGTTTGTTTTTTATTCTCTTGGAGATTTTGATGTGTAGCCAGAGTTGAGAACCACTGAGAGAATGTGTGACTTAAAGGGAAATGTCACAGAGAATTCCATGAATTTTGAACTGGTTTAGAGTTGCAAAATGCAGAGTCAGGTTGTTGTATTTGTTTGTTCATGTTTTTGTTTATTTTTATTTTAGCTGAGCCATCCTGCCATCTGTTGGCAGCTTAGCGGCAGCTCAGCTCGGTTCGGCTCAGGCATCGAACTGCTGTTGCTCAGAGCTCAGCTTGCACTTTTGAATGAGCTCCTAACCAACTGAGCCACTCAACCGGTCCCTAAGATCATTATATTTGAATAGGTTTCTTACCTACCTGCATGAGTATTAACTTGAAACTGCAGATTTAGGGTAGTAAGTGATTCCTCCTTAAAAATCTTCCTCTCGGGCTGGCTGAGTGGCTCAGTGGGTTAAGAACTTACTCAAGAGTGTGAGCGCTGAGTAACAGGGTCACTGGTTAGATTCCTGGCCAGAGCTAAGCTGCTGCTGAGCTGCCAGCAGGATGGCTCAGCTTAAAAAAAAAAAAAAATCTTGCTCTCTTATTCCTCATTTTTCTCTTATTTTCTGTTTCCTCAGTCCTTAGAGCGTGCCAACAGCTGCCTTCCCTTAAATGGCGTCCAGGGCATCCACTCAGTTGGTGAAGGCGGAGCTCCTGTGCTAGAGCTGCTTCCTGCTGCGGCCAAAGGATCAGGTGCGGGGCATGGTGGGAGCAGCCGTAATGATCACTTGGGCTGCCAGTGCAGTTTGGTTGGTGGGGGCTAAAAAAAAATATAATAATTTTCCTCCCTCCTCCTAAGTTCCTGTAGCTAGGCTAATGAATTAGCAGAGACAGATGAGGAGGGGAAGAAATCAAATTTTAATACGTGTGCATGGAGAAGTCACATAATCATGAAAAGTCTAAAGACATTCAGGTAAAATTGGGTATATTTGTCATTTTGGGTGAAGGAGAAAAGAGGAGGTGGGCAGTGATGGGATTTCAGAGGAAGTAGGCAATTTACAGGCAGTTGAGGAAGAGTGGAACAGACATGGCAGTCAGATTCTTGCTTCAGTGGGACACAGTGGGTCACAGTGGGTGATCTAGCTACCAGACCCCTGCCTAGTGCCCTCCCACACAGCATATTCAATTAAAATTAGGCGAATGAGAGCATCCTAAGAGTCCCTTCCTGAAGCAGGCCTTTCCATCTGAATCTCTTAGTCAGGAAGTGGGGGAGGGTCAAAGGTTCTTTCTGAGTCTTTTGTTTCTTAATAACCAGCTTAAAATCAATGTCCCAAAAGGCACTCCAGGGTGGCAAAACTTTGGTCCCCTTTAGATTGATGCCCCCAGAGACTCACTGTGGTAAAGCCACTCTGCCCAGTAGTGAGCACATCATGGCCTCAAGTTGCCCCTGAACACACTCCTTGCAAATCAGCCTTGTGGATGCGCTTGACATAATGCCGCCCTCCGCTTCCCCCAAAAAGAAAAAAAACTGGAACAACTTTGGTATCCTCACACCAATTTGCAAGTTCCAAAAGTTCTTTAGCCTCTCCTTTTTTTTTTGTTTTTTTTTTTTTTTTGTTTTCATCCGTCCTTTCAGATAGCCCAGCCAGAAGCTATCAAACTCTAAATAGGTTTAAGAGAATAGAACTTCACCTGCCAGGTGAATCTCGGCTTTTCCTGAATACATGCTTTTATTTTGTAGTCACAAGTTGAGTAGATGAGGGCCCCTCTGCAAGGCTTATGGAAACACTTATGTATTTGCCCATATTCTACATTTTGATCCCAGACACTAGTTTTTTAGAGGTTTTAAATAGACGTTTTTTTCAGTCAGTGTTAGAAAACATTGTTTTAAAATGCTTGAAAGTGGAATTCAATTTAATTGATTTATCAAATCTTAACTGAGTTCCTGCTGTTAACATCACAAGAAAATGACTAGCAGCTTTCTCATGATTATTGAAATATACATCTTCTTTATATAAATATTTTGACATTTTTTGAAATGCCAAAAATATGCATGATGTGTACTACTCAGTCAAGAATTAGGGCTGTTGCTGTGGCATAAAGCTTGTTTCAAATGGTGAAAGGAGGCAGTTGCCAGTGCAGATAAGAAAGTAGAATTGGGCTAAATAGTCATTTTTATTGATATGATATATTTCCAGGTAAGGTCCTAACAACTTAATTTCTCTGCAACAAATATACCCTAAATGATTGTGAGTCATTTTGGGGTCATAATTTCTGGCTCCTAATTAAATATGTGTTGTTGAGCAAGTCAGACTTTTTCTCTTTTTCTGCCTCAGAGTATGTATTTGTAAAATTAGGAAGTTGTATCAAGAATCCAATAAGGTCCATTCCAGCTCTAAAAGTCAATGATTCTATGAATTCATAGCTAAGTTATGTATTATCAAAAGGTAAAAAGAGCATCTATTTTTTTTAAATTGCTACCAAAGTTATTCTTTTTTTTTTTCTTTTTTTCTCCTTAGATTCAGGTGTACAAAACAATGTAATAGTTAAACATTTATATCCCTCAAAGTGATAACCCCCTGTCCCCAATCTATATCCCTCTGACATCGTATGTAGCTGTTACAATTCCACTGACTCTATTCCTTATGCTGTACTCCACATCCCGTGACTATATATATATATATATTAAATTATAGTTGACATTCAATATTATTCAGCTTCAGCTTCAGGTGTACAGCTCAGTGGTCAGGCATCTATACCATCCATGAAGTAGTGTCCCTAATAAGACAAGTGTCCATCGGATACTCTACAAAATCTTTACAACATTATTGATTATATTCTCCAAACTGTCTTTCATATCCCCGTGACAGTCTTCTGGTTACCAATTTGTACTTTCTAATCCCCTCACTTTCTCCCTCATTTCCACTCCCTCCCATTTAGCAACCCTCAGTTTTTCCTCTGTATCTCTAAGGCTGTTTCTGATTTGTTTGTTCATTTATTCTAATCTTTAGATTCCACATATAAGTAAGATCATATGGTATTTTTCTTTCTCCGTCTGATTTATTTCACTTTGCGTAATATTCCCTAGGTCCATCCATATTGTTGCAAATGGTAAGATTTCATTCTTTTTTATGGCCAAGTAATACTTCATTGTATAAATGTACCACAGTTTCTTTTTTTTTTTGAGGGCAGTGTCACTGGCCCTCATATGTGGGACCGAACCGGGGCTGCTGGCTTCCCAAGCCAGTGCTTAACCACTGCACCACTTGGCTGGCCCGTACCACAGTTTCTTAATCCAGTCGTCTACCAATGGGCATTTCAGTTGTTTCCAAGTCTTGGCTATTGTAAATAACGCTGCAGTAAACATAGGGATGCATATATTTTTTCGAGTTAGCATCTTGGATTCTTCTGGGTAGATATCCAAGAGTGCAGTTTCTGGGTCATACAGTAGTTCCATTTCCAGTTTTTTGAGATACCTCCATACTGGTTTCCATAATGGCTGCACCAATCTGCAGTCCCACCAACAGTGCACCAGGGTTCCCTTTTCTCCACAACCTCACCAGCACTTGTTGTTTGTTGATTTATTGATGATAGCCATTCTGACCAGAGTGAGGTGGTATCTCATTGTGGTTTTTATTTGCATTTCTCTGATGATTAGTGAAATTGAACATTTTTTCATATGCCGGTTGGCCATCTGTATGACCTCTTTAGAGAAATGCCTCTTCATATCCTCTGCCCATTTTTTAATCGGGTGTTTATTTTTTTGGTGTTGAGTTTCATGAGTGTTTCATAAATTTTGGATATTAACCCCTTATCAGATATATCATTGGCAAATATCTTCTCCCATTCAGTAGGCTGCCTTTTTGTTTTCTTGATGATTTCCTTTGCTGTGAAAAAACTTTTAAGTTTGATGTAATCCCATATGTTCATTTTTTCTTTTATTTCCCTAGCCCGAGGGTTTATATCAGTAAAAATATTACTCAGGGTAATGTCTGCAAACTTACTCCCTATGTTTTCTTCTAGGAGTTTTATGGTTTCAGGTCTTACATTTAAGTTTTAATCCATTTTGAGTTTGTTCTCGTATATGCTGTAAGTAGGTGGTCCATTTTCATTTTTTTGCATGTGTCAGTCCAATTTTCCCAGCACCATTTATTAAATAGACTATCTTTACTCCAATGTAAATTCTTGCTTCCATTGTCATAGATTAAATGACCATATATGGATGGGTTTATTCCTGGGCTATCTATTCTGTTCCATTGGTCTATGTGTCTGTTTTTATGCCAGTACCATATATTGTTTTGATTACTATAGCCTTGTAGTATGTTTTGATGTCAGGTAGTGTGATGCTTCCCACTTTATTCTTCTCAAGATTGCTGTGGCTATTTGGGGTCTTTTGTGGTTCCATATAAATTTTAGGATTACATGTTCTATTTCTGAGAAAAATGTCCTTGGTAGTTTGATTGCAATTGCATTGAATCTATATATTGCCTTAGGTAGTATTGACATTTTAACTGTATTAATTCTTCCTATCCATGAACATGGTATGTATTTCCATTTATTCGTGTCTTCTTTGATTTCTCTCTTCAGTGTCTCATAATTTTCTGAGTACAGGTCTTTTACTTCTTTAGTTAAATTGATTCCTAGATACTTTATTGTTTTTGAAGCAATTGTAAAAGGGATTGATTTCCTGATTTCTTCTTCTGATAGTTTATTATTGGTGTATACAAATACAACTGATTTCTGAATATTAATTTTGTATCCTGCTACCTTACCAAATTCGTTTATCAGTTCTAGCAGTTTTTTGGTGGAGTCTTTGGGATTCTCTGTATGTAGTATCATGTCATCTGTATATAATGACAATTTTACTTCTTCTTTTCCAATTTGGATTCCTTTTATTTCATTTTCTTGTCTGATTGCTGTGGCTAGAACTTCCAGAACTATGTTAAATAGAAATGGTGAAAGTGGGCAGCCTTGTCTTGATCTTAAGGGGAAAGCTTTTATCCTTTCCCCATTGAGTATGATGTTTGCTGTGGGCTTATCATTTATGGCCTTTATTATGTTGAGATATGATCCCACTATTCCCACTTTGCTAAGAGTTTTTATCATGAATGGCTGCTGGATTTTGTCAAATGCTATTTCTGCGTCTATTGATATGATCATATGATTTTTATTTTTCATTTTGTTAATGTGATGTATTACGTTAATTGATTGGCAGATATTGAACCAACCTTGCATACCAGGAATGAATCCCACTTGATCGTGGTGTATCATCTTTTTAATGTGATGCTGAACTCGGTTTGCTAGTATTTTGTTGAGAATTTTTTTTTCACCTTTTTTTTTTTTTTTCTTTTTAGAGGCCAGTGTCACTGTCCCTCATATGTGGGATCTGAACCAGGGCTCGTGGCGTCCCAAGCCAGCTCTTAACCACCGTGCCACTCTGCCGGCCCTTTTGTTGAGAATTTTTGCATCTATGTTCATTAGGGATATCGGCCTGTAGTTTTCCTTTTTGTAATATGTTTGTCTGACTTAGGAATCAGGGTGATAGTGGCTTTGTAGAAAGACTTTGGGAGCTTTCCCTCTTTCTGTATTTTTTGGAATAGTTTGAGGAAAATAGGTATTAATTCTTTTTTGAATGTTTTCTAAAATTCACCTGAGAAGCCATCTGGTTCAGGGCTTTTGCTTGTTGGAAGATTGTTCTTTACTGATTCAATTTCTTTGGCAGTAATCAGTCTGTTCAGAGTTTCTGTTTCTTTTTGGTTCAGATTTGGTAGATTGTATGCTTCTAGAAATTTATACACTTCTTCCAGATTGTCAAATTTGGTGGCATATAGTTGCTCATAGTAATTTCTTAAAATTTTCTGTATTTCTGTGTTATCTGTTATCAATTCTCCTCTTTCATTTCTGATTTTATTAATTTGGGTCCTCTCTCTCTTTTTCTTGGTTAGTCTGGCTAAGGGTTTGTCGATTTTGTTTATCTTTTCAAAAAACCAGTTCTTGGGCAGGCCGAGTTGCGCAGTGGTTAAGAGCTGGTTTGGAGATGCCAGCGGCCCCGGTTCGGATCCCACATATGAGGGCCAGTGACACTGCGCTCCACAGCTAACAACAGCTCCACCTGGAGCTGGGCTATGCGAGCCCCGGCAATGGTGTGGGCTGCAGCCCCTGCTGCAGTGGGCTGCCATAGGCTACAGTGAGTGGCCGGCAGCCAGCGTGAGCTGCCAATAGCCGCAGTGAGTGACATCCAAAACCCGGTGACCAATCTGCCTCATCCGGGAAGAGTGCAATGATGATACCAATATAGGCCAGTGAAGCAACAACCTCCGCAACTAGACTGAAGAACAAAAAGACAGCAACTTGTCTGTTCCCCTTCCCTGATTCCCCAACACTGTTCCCCTCCCCCAATTCCCCAATAAAAAAATCTTTAAAAAACAACAACCAACTCTTTGTTTCATTGATCCTTTGTATTGTTTTTTCGTTCTCTATTTCATTTATTTCTGCTCTGGTCTTTATTATTTCCTTCCTTATACTCCCTTTAGGCTTGTTTTGCTGTTTTTTTTCGAGTTCCCTTAGGTGTAAAGATAGTCTGTTGATTTGAGATTTTTCTTCCTTCTTTAGGTAGGCCTGCTCTGCTATGAACTTACCCCTTTGGACTGCTTTTGCTGCATCCCAGAGGTTTTGGGTCGTGGTGTTTTCATTTTTGTTTGTCTTGAGGTATCTTTTGATTTCCTCCTTGATCTCATTTTTGACCCACTCACTATTTAGTAGCATGTTATTTAGCCTCCATGTATTTGTAAGCTTTTATAATTGATTTCTAGTTTCATAGCATTGTGGTCAGAGAAGACACTTGATAAGATTTCAATCTTCCTAAATTTGTTGAGACTTGCTTTGTATCCTAACATGTGTACCATAGCTTCTTAATCCAGTCGTCTACTGATGGGCATTTTCATTGTTTCCATGTCTTGCCTATTGTGAATAGCACTGCAATAAACATAGGGGTGCATAAATTTTTTCAAATTAGCATTTTGAATTTCACTGAATAGAATTTCACTGAATTTCACTAAGAGTGGCATTGCTGGGTCATAAGGTAGTTACATTTCCAGTTTTTTGAGATACCTCCATACTGATTTTCATAATGGCTGCACAAATCTGCAATCCCACTGACAGTGCACTAGGGTTCCCTTTTCTCCACAACCTCGCCAGCACCTGTTTGTTTTATTGATGATAGCCATTCTCGTTGTAGTTGTTATTGGCATTTCACTACTAATTAGTGAGGTTGAGCATTTTTTCATATGTTTATTGGCCATCTGTATGTCCTCTTTAGAAAAATGTCTCTTCATGTCCTCTGCCCATTTTTTAATTGGGTTGTTTATTTTTTTGATGTTGAGTTGAATGAGTTGTTTTTGTTCTTTTTCAAAGATTTTTATTGGGGAATCAGGGAAGGGGAACAGACAAGTTGCTGTCCTTTTGCTCTTCAGTCTAGTTGTGGAGGATGTTGCTTCACTGGCCCATGTTGGTATTATGATTGCGCTCTTCCCCGATGAGGCAGATCGGTCACCAGCCTCTGGACAGCCATTCACAGTGGCTATTGGCAGCTCACTCTAGCAACCGGCCACTCACGCTAGCTGCTGGCCTCTCACTGTAGCCTATAGCAGCCCACTGCAGTAGGGGCTGCAGCCTACACCGTCTCCAGGACTCACGCAGCCCAGCTCAAGGTCGAGCTGTTGTTCACCATCTTAGCTGTAAAGGGCAGTGTCACTGGCCCTCATGCGTGGGATCTGAACCCGGGCTGCTGCATCCCAAGCCAGCTCTTAATCAACGTGCCAGCCTTTGAATGAGTTTTTTTTTTTTTAATTTTGGATATTAACCCCTTATCAGATGTATCATTGACAAATATCTTCTCTTATTCAGTAGGATGCCTTTTTGTTTTATTGATGGTTTCCTTAGCTGTGAAAAAACTTTTTAGTTTAATGTAATCCCATATGTTTATTTTTAATCTTACTTCTCTTTCCCAAGGGGATCTATAAGTAAAAAATATTACTAAATTATCTGCTAATTTACTCCCTATATTTTCTTCTAGGAGTGTTATGGTTTTGGATCTTACATTTAAGTCTTTAATTTACTTCAAATTTAACTTGTATATGGCATAAGAAGGTGGTCCAGCTTCATTTTATTGCATGTGTCTGTCCAGATTTCCCAGCACCATTCATTGAATAGACTGTCTTTACTCCAATGCAAATTATTGCTTCCATTGTCGTAGATTAAATGACCATGTAGATTTATGTGTCTGCTTTTATCCCAGTATCATGCTGGGGATTTTTTGGTTTTTTTGGGGGGGCAGTGTCACTGGCCCTCGTATGTGGGACCCAAACCTGAGCTGCTGGCTTCCCAAGCCAGTGCTTAACCACTGTGCCACTTGGCCGGCCCAGTATCATGCTGTTTTGATTACTATAGTCTTGTAGTATGACTTGATGTGAGGTATCATAATACCTCCCACTTTGTTCATTTTTTTTTTTTTTTTAAGATTTTATTGGGGAATTGGGGGAAGGGAACAGACAAGTTGCTATCTTTTTGTTCTTCAGTCTAGTTGCAGAGGACGTTGCTTCACTGGCCCATGTTGGTATTATCATTGCGCTCTTCCCAGGTGAGGCAGATTGGTCGCCGGCCTCTGGATGGTCTGCTCACCACGGCTATTGGCAGCTCACGCTGGCTGCCAGCCACTCACTGTAGCCCATGGCAGCCCACTGCAGCAGGGGCTGCAGCCCACACCATCGCAGGGGCTTGCACAGCCCAGCTCCAGGTGGAGCTGTTGTTAGCTGTAGAGGGCAGTGTCACTGGCCCACATATGTCGGATCCGAACCGGTACCACTGGCATCCCAAAACCAGCTCTTAACCAATGCGCCGCTTGGCTGTCCCCCTCTTTGTTCTTATTTCTCAGGATTGCCATGGCTATTTCAGGGTCTTTTATGGTTCCATATAAATTTTAGGATTATATGTTGTATTTCTATGAAAAATGTCCTTGGTAGCTTTATAGGAATTTTGTTGAATCTGTATAATTCCTTAGGCAGTGCAGCATCTTTTTTTTTCTTCAAACTCCCGTTTTTGCCACCATATGGAAAACAACAGAAATTAAGGCAATCAGAAATAGAAAAATATGTTTGTTTAAACCCGCAGCCATGCCCAAAGTGTCCTCTGAACCCTGCAGGTCTGAACACAAAAGAACCTCCATATCCTTGGCACATGGCACACCCGGCAACAGCATCATGCAGGTCAATGGGCGGCCCCTGGAGATGAGTGAGCCGCACTCGCTGCAATACAAGCTACTGAAACCTGTTCTGCTTCTGGGCAAGGAGCGATTTGCCTGCGTGGACATCGAAGTCCACACAAAGGGTGGAGGTCATGTGGCTCGAATTTATGCAATTCACCAATCCATATCCAAAGCTCTGGAGGCCTTTTACAAGAAATTCATGAATGAGGCGTCTAAGAAGGAGATCAAAGATCCTCCTCCAGTATGGACCCAGATGGCAGCTAAGCCCTGGGTGCGGATCCAAAAAGTTTGGAGGCCCTGGTCCAGAAATCCAGCTGATAAGCCCATTAGGGTTCACCTTTATAATAAACAATGGTCGTGGGATTTAAGATTTAGAAAGGAAGGAAGGAAGGAAGGAAGGAAGGAAGAAAGGAAGGAAGAGAAAGAAAGAAAGAAAGAAAGAAAGAAAGAAAGAAAGAAAGAAAGAAAGAAAGAAAGAAAGAAAGAAAGAAAGAAAGAAAGAAAGAAAGAAAGAAAGAAAAGAAAGAAAAGAAAGAAAAAGAAAAAAGAAAGAAAAAGAAAAGAAAGAAAGAAAGAAAGAAAAAAAAAAATGGACTTAAAATTATGCCTACCTAGGTCCAGCCGAGTGGCTCAGTTGGTTAAGAGCTCGCTCAAGGGTGTGAGCTGGGGCTGCCGAGTGGTGCGGTGATTAAGAGCTGGCTTGGGAACGCCAGCGACCCCAGTTCGGATCCCACATATGAGGGCCAGTGACACTGCCCTCTTAAAAACAAAACAAAACAAAACAAAAAAAACAGTGCAAGCTGAGCTCTGAGCAACAGCAGTTCGATGCCCAGGCTGAGCTGAGCTGCTGCTGAGCTGCCAACAGGTGGCAGGATGGCTCAGCTAAAAAAATAAAAAAAAAGGGGGGGGGACAGGCCTAGTGGCTCACTTGGTTGGGAGCACAAGCTCTGAGCAACAGGGTCACTGGTTCGATTCCCACATGGGCCAGCTAGCTGCACCCTCCACAGCTAAGATGGAAGGACAACAGCTTGGCTGTTCCCCTTCCCCAGTTCCCTAGTACTGTTCCCCTTCTCCAATGCCCCAATAAAATCTTTAAAAAAACCCACAGAATTATGCCAACCTAACATCTCAGTGTTTTCATTTTATGTTCCATTTTGATCGTTGAACATATGTACACATACTTTTACATAATTTACATAATAAAATAGGTAAAATTTCACATTTGGCTCAACTCATTTGACATTTTAATATTACTGTTTTCACTCATAATTATGGTTTAAATGGGCTACATAGTATTCTATTTCATTGATGTACCATAGTTTACTTAAGAATTTTCTATATTTGGAAATTTCGATTGCTTTCACTATTTGACAACATAAAGAACTGCAGCAAACTTTTTATTCATAGAACTCTTTATTTTGAATAACTTTCTTAGAGTAAATTCTAGGGGTGTGATTACTGAGTTCAAGGGAGCCTCTCTATAGTTGTTTATAAGTATTGAGAAATGGCTTTCCTAAAAGTTTACACTGATTTACCTTTTTGCCATGATATCTGAGAGTGACAATTTAACTATAGCTTCACCAAAGGTGTAGTATGAAATGATACTTAATGTCTTAATGTACTTTGATTACTGGCAATCTTAAACATTTTTTCGTATATGATCGCATTTTCTCTTCTGTGAATTGTCTCATTGTGACCTTTTTCATCTATCTGGGTGTGCAGCCATGGATGAGTCACGTAACCTCTCCATGGGTCCTTTTTCTCATTTGTAAAAAAAGGATAATAATAGTACCTGTCTCATCTGTAAAAAAAAAAAAAAAAAAAAGATAACAATAGTACCTATCTATAGAGTTATTGTAAGGATTAAACGGATTTCTAAATGTAAAGCATATAGAATAGTGTCTGACACATGGAGAACTTTCCAGAAAAATGTTAAAATTAGAGTTAGTAGTAGCATTGGTATTAGTTATCTAATAAGATATTAGTGATTTTCTTTATAATTATATGTTTTCTTCTAGTCCTTGTATAAATGCATTCGTATCTTTGATTAACTTACAAGAGAGCTCTTATATAACATAGATGTGGCTTTTTTAGTCTGCTGGGTTTAGTATTCTACCCAGTTTGTTATTTTAATTTCTATATTAGTTTTGTTTTGCATATGTATGCGTGTACCCACACACACAGAAGTATATGAGTACATATTTTCTCACAAGTCCAGAAACACAGTGTTTATGCAAAAGGGTGGAGGGATGGGGGGGCAGCTCACAAAAATGTTCATGGCAGACAATGCTCAGAATGGCATGCCCAGCTCTGTTGAAGAACTGTTCAACCAGGCCATTTAGAAAATAACAAAGAAAGCCAAAAGCGAAATCAAACTAAATACATACATTCACTTATAAAACCAAAAACAAACCATGTACACACAGACACACACACACACACACACACACACACACACACACACACACACACACAGGTACACATTACAAACAAAACTGTAGATGTTTTAAACCACAGAGATGAAAGAAAGCTGTGGAAATTTCTCTTTATGAGTAATGGATTCTTTGTATGCAATCATTGCCTGATTCCTGGCATACTGAGGTCTAACCTTGACCACGCAGAGGAAAAACAAAAAGGTGGCATCAATAAATTGCCTTTGGGAGTAAAAGAACTCATAGAGTTTACATCATGGATGGAAGAATCCTTAAGGAAAGAATGAAGCACGGCTCAGAGGGCAATTAGCAGTGTTCAAGACCAAAGTTAATCATCATATACTGAGTGAAAGGATAAAGAGCAATAAATTAAAAAAAGTAATATGTGTAATGGGAGGAACTGAAGAAGACCACTGCCCAGATGAGGATTGGAAACTATTTAAACTGGCTAATACAGTATGTGTTTTGGCTCTGAGAAAACAGAAGTTGAACTTTTGAGTAGTAATCAAGGACTTGGTCTCAAAGTATTTGCAAATAGTGCTGGTATGGAGAACAGATGCTGACATAATTGCCAATGGGAATTGCAATGCGATAGTTGGAGCGAGAGACTGAAAGAAACCACAGGGAATTTTTGTGGAAAGCTTGGCATTGAAAATGATTTATGGTTGATTTAAGAAGGAGACGAGGAAAATAAGGCTACAGTGTATACCATCTGACGTTATAGACAAAGGATGTAAACAGCCATAGCTCTCCAACCTCCTGGAAATCGGAGCTCGGCTCATACAGAAAGGCGCCAGAATGTTTGCCTAAGTGCATACTTCTTTTTTAGTATCTAAGAATAGTTATCCTCCTTTCCTCTCTCGTTACTGTTTGGGTATCCTTAAAAATCCTCGCCAACTAGTAAGCCCTATGAAGTCACTGAAAGAAATCTGGAGGGTACTTTATTACTTTCTAAGGAGGATCAGAGGAACCTTGAATGGTGGCTATTCTGTTTTATTATTGTTATATGTGTGAAGTACTTTCACACTAGAAAACAGAAGTTGGGGATTCAGGAAAGTCAGATGAGTCTTCCAAAAATTTCTAATGGAGTCTACTGAAAAGTTAAGTTGAGGCAGGAAAGATGATACCATTCCTTGATGTCACTAAAGTTGTATCCTCCCTTCAAAGGGCAGAGAACCAGCGGTGCCTCTCAGACAGGAAATAAGAACGTCTTGAGTTGTCCTTTAGGGAGTCTTCATTTTGGAATGGGAAAAGACAGACATATTTGGCTGAAGGCCATAGGATTCTCATATGAGACACAGACTTGGGGAAATGTTGATATTGGCCATAAGTCCTCAGACCCACTAGAGAAATGAGGCTCATGTAATGACAAGAGATGAAAAGCAACAATAACAACAAGAGAGGCATCTCCAAAAGTTAGGAACCATGAGTTTTAATATCTGTCCAGTGACAATGCGTATTGACTAGCAAAAGAAACAGATGAGGCCAAGAAAATAAAACTGGCCTTTGTGCGCAAGAACCTGAGCCAACTAAGCCAATCGGTGGCCAGATTTATGTTACCTTGGGAGAATGGATCCAGGTTCTCTCAACATGTCTGTTTATGGGCATTCTCTTTACACGCGTATCTAAGCAGCACCCTCCCAGGATTTCCTAGTTGAGGTTCCTTTTAAAACTCATCCCAGAGCCTATGCTAAGACTGCAGAGGTCTATCCAGACCTGGACCAGAATAACTGGGAAGATCCAAGTGCACCCTAGGTGGTCAGGATGTCCATCTCAGGTGTAGAGTCAGAGAATAGCTGATGTAGCTGGGGAAGATGGAAAGGTGAGGATTCTCTATCTGCATTGTCCTCTCCACTTGTGTTTCTTTGGCAAAATCCTAATCAGCATTCAGGATTGACTCAGATGTTACCAATTAATTCCTGTCTCTAAATCCCAGGGGTAGAAAGAGCTCTACTTCCATAGCATCTTGTCCATAGCACTACTTATGCATTTACTGTGTACATTGTTGTGTAATGGTTTGTTGTCCAACTTTCTTACTGGACCATCCACTCCATGATGGTAGGGACAGTATTTTTCATCTCTGACTCTCCAGCCCTAAAACAATCTCTAGAACTGCACTGTCCGGTACAGTGGCCACCAGCTATATGTGGCCTTTGAGCATTTGCAGTGTGGCTAGCTCAAACTGAGACATGCTACAATGTAAAATACATATTATATTTTACTATATGAACAAGAATGTAAAATATCTCATTAACACATTTTTATATTGCACATTAAGATAATATTTTGGATGAGTTAAAAAATACTATTAAAATTAATTTTATCTTTCTTTTTACTACTAGAAAAATTTCAAGTTCTAGTAGTTTTACTACTAGAAAGTGACTCCTGTTATGTTTTTATTGGACAGAATTGGCCTAGAATATAGCGGAGACTTGTTCAAGTCAGAGTCTTAGCAGGAAAGAGAAGATCTACTTGATTTGATTTTGAAGAGATGTTAATAAAGGGACAATTTACAGAAGTGTGAGCAGGTTAAAGAAATCAAAAAGGAGGCTGAAGCACCAAGAGACTAGCAACAGAGGGGAGCAGCTAACAGCCTAAAAATAAAGGAGGGGGAATGGTATTGCTAGAGCTGGTGAGCACTGGGCGTACATTTATTGGATCACCTCGCAGGAGCTCGAGTTATAAAGGGACTCAGTCACAGCCAGAACCACGGAACCGCGCAAGGAGAGAACCCATCTTTTATCTGCTGTGCTCCTACTAGCTGTACAGAACAAAAGCCTGAGAGCAAGGAATCCTGAATGATACAGCCCTTAGGGGTCACCTCCCATTTCCCAGGGCACAAAGCAGTGGAGAATAGGTCAGAGCAGGAAGGGAGCAGGAGATGAAGAATAACCAGCACAGCGCTCAATTAATTCGTTAAATGAATGAATGAAATAAAACTGGCCCATGGCAAGAGGATGGAGGATAGTGATAAATTTTTTCCCACCTGGGTTTTTTAGCAGCAGGGCTTTTTTCAATCTGTTCTATGACACTAAGAGTTTAGTGAAATTACTTTAGGGGTTCCATAGGCATTTCTTCCTGTATTTTAAATAGATATATAGAGATATATAGATATGAAGGTCAGACAATTAAGTTAGAAAACTTTCCACCATGCACTTACATGGTGGCAAGTTCGCAAATTTAATTGTCGACCTTTCGTATAACAATATAGACAGGTATATAGTTAGTTCTAACTATTTAAAATGCTCTGCTAAAACACAGCATGCACACCCAAATGTGTTATATATCAAAATTTTGAACACGTTGGAAACAAGTCATCATCAACTTGTGCTACCAGGTAAAACTGGTTTTGTGCAAGCCTTCTGCTTCTGCTGTGCTTTTATTTGAGTGTCTTAAATATATCATTAATTAGGGAGGTTTAGGTCTGCATTTGTCTTGTATAAACATTCAGGTCTATACACGTCCCCTTATATAAAATTGCACCCGTTGGAGTACCACCGTAGCACGTTGCACAGCTCAGTGAAAGGCCCGGCAAGGTTCAGGCATGTGAATTTGGCACATGTTCTCATGTCTCCTCATGTTATATCCTTTCATCTCATATGTCTGTAAACCTGATATATTTATGTTAAGGAATGTTACAGTTGCAGATATTGTTAGGAATTCAACCTGGAATGCACTTGTGGCCATTGCATCTTCTGTTCCCTGTGCCTGAAGGTTTTTCCTTCAGTTTTTGACAAGGTTGAAATGAGGATGTTCCTCATGCTTTTCACCCTTTGCTCCTTTAGCTCTCAGCTCAAATGTGTATTCCTCAGGAAAGGTTTCCCTCGCTACCTAATATCTTAATTAGGCTCTCCTTCCCATCCCCTTATTTTATTGTCATCATAGCACTTATCACACTTTGTAACTGTTTCATCTAATTCTCTCTTTATTGCTTGTCTGTTCCTTAACAAAAATTTAAACTTCATTATTGCAGGGACTGGATCCCTTCTTAGCATGGGTACAGCACTCTTGTAAGAGCTTTACGTATATTATCTGCTCACAATAACCTTGGGAGGGTCTTTTGGACCCCTGTTAGAGATGAGGACACTGAGACCCAGAAAAGTTGAGTAATCTGATAGCTATTACACAAGAGAGCCAGGTTCCAACCCAGGAAGTATGGCTCCAGTTCTTTTCCTCAGTGGGGGCCCAGGAATACAGCAACATATTTGATATTAAAGTCATCAGACTCCAGGCCCCAAAGTGCTAACAATACTGGCTAACAGTTATTGAAAGCTCCCTGTGGTTCTGTGTTTTGTATGAATAATAATAATAATTATTATTATTACCACTATATGGGATAGGTACTACTATTATCCCCACTTTACAAATGAGGAAATTGAAACCTAGACAAATTAAGTACCTTTCCAAAGATCATTCAGCCAATATCGCAGAATAGGAATTTGAACGTAAGCTCCTAACCACGATGCTTGTGGTCTGCCCAGATTCTGCCTGTGCTACACCTTTCCGCGTTAGCACACATTTATGATGGGACATAGATTTCTCACCTATAATTTGAAAGAATATAGACTTGCTGAGCACATCCGTGTTCCCTGACTGGAGAGTTGAAGGGCAGGTTTACACAGATAAGTTCATCCTGAGCAGGAGTCACCAAGAAACCTTGTGCTTATTTGAATCTGTGTCCTTGTGCTCTCACCAAATGGTGTTTTTCTTGCCCCTACCCCCGCCCCCAAACTAAGGCAGTTGAACATTATCATTTCCCTGTGGAAAATCCAGGAAACTCACAAATATTATGTGGAAATGAAATACCACATGTCTAAATAACCAGAGGGTTAGAGAAGAAATCAGAAGCTACTTGGAGATGGATGAAAAGGAAGATACAACATACTCAAACTGATGGGTTGCAGCTAAAGCCTCCTGCATACAGAATACATGTGCACGCCAGTTCTGTCTTCTCCCTCACTTGATTCACTGACTGAAGGCTCACTCTGGGCCAGGCCCTGTGCTGAGGCCTGGAGACTCAGGTGACCCGAACAGTCACAGCCCCTCCCCCCAGGGATGAGCTACGAAGATGGCGCTCAGAAACTCATTACAGCCAATGGTTAAGTGCTTACACCAGGATTCTGGTTGGCAAGGTCGGAAGAAGAGTGTTGCTATTTTTGATCTGTTAGCACTATCTGATTTTTGTCTTTCATTTTACTCCCTTTCAGCTTTTTTTTTCTCTTGAGGACTTCCTTTTCTGACTATCATCATGTCCCTTCCTTTCCCTACGTTTTGTGATGTATGCAGCGAATTCCAGATGATCTCTTTTGTGGACTTTATAAATTAACGTTTGAATCTTGGCTACTGGAATCTGGATATGTAATCTTCCCCACAAGGCCCCACCCTCAGCCGATGAATGCTCAGGGAACCAGGAGTAGTTGTAACCTTAGTCTAAGGAAAGTTGAATTAGACAGTCACTCGTTCCTTACCACTCCCTGTTCCCTTGCTCTCCACAAAATTTAGGATCTCTTCCAAAGCCACATAGGAATTTTTTTTTTTTTTAATTTTCTGAATTCTGTGCTCCACCTCCATTGGCACAGATATTACAAATAGATGTCTTTTGACTACTTTCCTGCTGTCTCTAGAATTGTGGAATGTTGTTTTGAAATTCTTCTTTGGACTTTTGTAACCGATTTATATCCGCAATTACTAGCATACTGTCTGGCACATAATAGATGTCCAATAAAGATATGTGAAAATAAATCTGAAGAAAAAAAATCAGTAGCTCATTTTTTCATGAACTCTGTTGGTATATTTAAATTAAGGGGTTTACAAGTTGGCTTCATCCCTAATTTGTGTGGTGCTCAAGCATAGAGACTAGTTTTTGTTCTTTGAATCCGCCTCTCCCCTGCCTAACACAGTACCTGGTACAGAACAGAATCTTAATCCATATTTGTTGAATAAAGAACGAATAAATATCAGTAAATATCTGTGGTCGATGTGGATGGGGATTTATATCAATGATGTCACCGTCAGTATTTTCCAGTACGAGTTATAAGCAACTTGGGTAAATAAACTATAAATAGTATTAAAAGAATGTCTATATAGGGGAGAAGAAACTACATTGGTGTCGCTCCTGCCCCGGAACCCTTGCTTTATTCTTTTGTATTTTTTTATTTTTATTTTTTTGAGGGCAGTGTCACTGGCCCTCACATGTGGGACTGAACCGAGGCCGCTGACTTCCCAAGCCAGTGCTTAACCACTGCGCCACTCGGCCGGTCCCCGGAACCCTTGCTTTAAAATGGGTGTGCCCACCTCTGTTTTATTCCCCTCCAGAGAAGCTGGAGCCGAACTTTGGAAATGGCTTTGCACATGAAATGGGAGTACAAGCGTGTGAACATGTGACTGTGGGATTTTTGTTAATGTAGTCATTTCCTTCCAAACACTTGAGAAATATTTTTCTTTTATATTTCCATTCTATTGCCCCTGCCTTTGTGCTTTCTCCTCGTTTCACATTTAAATTCTTTAAACTGTCCAATTCATGGGGACATGCATAATAATTGGGCCCAGAACTTATTCTAAATGGAAGCCAGAGCCAGCGTCCAGACACTAGGATAGCATAATTACCCCCAAGAACAGGGTCGTGTTTCCTGGAAGGGCTTTTATCAGCAACTACAGAGCCCAGATGTATGTTTTTCAGCACTGGACAAGGAAAAAGATTTATGAAACACCTATCTCCTCTCTCCTGGGGGAAAAAAAAGTCTCTTTTGCAAAGAGACTTAGTATGTGAGTGCACCCGAACCCTGTAGGGAAAAGAAGAAAATTCTATCAGAAATCTATGCATGCTAAAATAATATTCACTCAAAATAGGGAAGATTGATTCTTTCCATATGTTCTTATCTTATTTCGATTTAAATTAATTTTGCAGGAGTCGTTAACTGTCTCCACAAAATTTGCTGGGTTTGCTCTTAACGCTGGCTTTGGCACACCTGCAGCCGGTGCGTGTCTTTATGGTTAATCTGTAGGAACCAGAATTAATTTCAGTGAAACAGCCAAATCGTCCTCAGGAGTCCTTACTTATATGTCTGGTTAGCATTCACCGGGGGGCAGAAAACACAACCTGACAAGAGAGATAGAAATGTTTCAAAGGCTGTTTTCTAAGTCCTCTCACAATCTTTTTTTTTTTAATTTGCAGGTGCAAAAATTTCGTTTGTAATTCTTTAATTCCAAGGGCAATGGGTGTCTTGGGGTCTCAGAATTCAGGACAAGTGGCCAGCTGGGACACAAAATTATGCTTGCAAGTCATGGCAGGTGCAGAAGGAGGGCAAGCAGTTAAAAGTTTGGCCTGCTCTCCTTTTCTCTCTTTTTGTACTTCCTTAAGCTCTTCTAGACGGGTGTACAATTACACAAGCTGAATTTGTTATCTCCCAAAGCTGTGCTGTTGTGCATCCAGGAAAAGGACTTGATTACTCAACCCATGTTTCCAGGAGCCTTATTTGGGTCCTTTTGTGCAGCAGAAGCAAAGTGCTGAGTGCACCCTCTATTTGTTTTGCATTTTGCCTACTGGGCACATTACTGGCTATCACTCTCATTTCAATAGATGGTCTTTCCACTGAGGTTTTAGCATGTCTATATTTAGAAAACAATAAAAGATGTATAAGATGGAAAAATTAGTGGAGAGCAAAAGTGCACTGAGGAGGAGAGAGAAGGGCAAGAGATAATCACAGATCCCTTCCAACGACAGCAAAAGCCTCTGGCATTCAGACTTGATTTCTTTCTTACCTTGCCAAGTATTTATTTCACTGTAGAATGTGGAGTTATTAAGAGTGGAGATGAGCAGAGCAGCAATAGCCAAGGAAAACATGGCTCCAATACCCCATGGCGTTCTCAGAGTGAGCTTTGCCAGGGCACACACTAGACACTGTGAGAATCCAGGGACCAGTATGTCAGCTGCAAAAAGCATATATGTCTATGTGGCCACATATTATCTCCTTTGCTGGGGCTTGTCAGCACATGAACTGCTGCTGAGGTTGATGACTTCTTTCCCCTCCAGAAGTGGTTTGTATGGCTTTTCTGCCAGCTATTGCCAGAAGCTTAGGTTTGGGGATTCCTGAGTTGGATATAACCAGAGGAAGCCCTGGTTTGTCTCCACTCAAATATTGATGCTTTGAAAATATTAACAGGCAAAATACTCAGAGATTTCAAAGGAAGGGAAGAAGGGAGGAAGGAAGGGAGGAAGGGAGAGAGGGAGGGAGGAAGGGAGAGAGGGAGGGAGGAAGGGAAGGAGGGAGGGAGGAAGAGAAAGAAAGACTGAAAGCAAGCAAGGAATGACATTGAGACGGGTTATGACCTATATAGCTATAAATACATCATCCATTATATCAGATAATCATAGGTTTATTTGATTATCTGTGGGCTTGCTATATGTTTGTCTACTTTTACATTGCCTCTTTAGTGCTGTGTAGAACATTGTGAACTTTTACTTATTTATTTAACTCATTTTACACTATACCTAGCATAGGGACATACACAATTGGGTATTTAACAAATAGATATGAGTTGCCATAGCTACCAACTTATATTAACAGAATGATATGCTTAGACATTTTTTTTGGTATTAAAAATAAAATGAGGGCCGGCCGAGTGGTGCATTGGTTAAGCGCTGGTTTTGGGATGCCAGCGGCCCCGGTTCGGATCCCACATGAGGGCCAGTGACACTGCCCTCTACAGCTAACAACAGCTCCACCTGGAGCTGGGCTGTGCGAGCCCCGGTGATGGTGTGGGCTGCAGCCCCTGCTGCAGTGGGCTGCCAAAGGCTGCAGTGAGTGGCCCGCAGCCAGCGTGAGCGGCTGGCAGCCAAGCGTGAGCTGCCAATAGCCGCGATGAGCGACATCCAGAGGCCAGCGACAGATCTGCCTCATCCGGGAAGAGCGCAATGACCATACCAACAGTGAAGCAACATCCTCCGCAACTAAACTGAAGAACAAGAAGACGGCAACTTGTCTGTTCCCCTTCCCCGATTCCCCAACGCTGTTCCCCTCCACCAATTCCCCAATAAAATCTTTAAAAAAAAATAAATAAATAAAAAAAAAATAATAAAATGAATAATAAGAAGAAAAGTCTATTTTGCGAATATATATATATATATATATATATATATATATACAGTAAAACCTTGGATTGTGAGTAACGTAGTTTGCAAGTGTTCTGCATGACGAGCAAACATTTCTAATACATTTTAACATGGTAAATGAGCGATGTCTTGCAATATGAATAGTTTGTTTCTGGAACGAACTATGTGCACAAACCAAGGTATCACAGTCCATATGGACTGTGCGTGTGTGTGTGTGTGTGTGTGTGTGTGTGTGTATATATATATATATATATATATATATATATAAAATGTCTGTATAACCTTAAGATGTTTACTTGAACATGTATCCTTTCATTGAAAAGTTCAAGGCCCATAATCATCTGAAGTGATATGATTAGAAGAAAAACAATTGTGTAATGAAGTAGCTACTGTCAGATTGCAGCTTTGCCACATGATTAGCCCTCTCTCAAAACATTAGGTTCTGGTGTAATAAGAACGTAACCCCAAAATGTTCACCCATTTATTGGAGGAACATTACTTTCTTCCAGCATCAGGTTGCCTTTTCGTTTCTAGGCAAAAATTTGGGGCTGTAACTGTTCCTTAACTGACTCTCTCCAGGCCAAGCTCCCTGGACTTTCATGGAAAAAGAAGTGGGCCACTACATGTCTTAGCCTCTTGGCCTTCATGCAGACTAGCCAAGAGAAAATATGGCTAGAAATCCAACATCTTGTGTTCTAGTCCTGGCCCAAACAGCCTTGTTAGCTATAGGCAAACTAACTTCATTTTCCTAGACTTAAGTTCTTCATGGTATATAGAAGTTTACTATTTTCTCTGGATGCCTCAAAAGACTATGTTACAGAGTAGCAAGTGGCATTTATGCAAAGAGCAAAGGCTTTCAAGATTTGTTGTCAGGATTAAACACAGTGGTATTGAAATCACCTATTGTACAGTAGGGCCTCCATTAATGCTGTGTAAATGCTGTATAACAAATGGGGAAATTCTTTTTCAATTGTGTAATGCTGTCTCAATATGTGAATTATTACTTTCTCGTCTCTCCTCTGTACTGTGGCTTTAAAGTCACAGGCCATCACAAAATTACACTGTACAGTTCATCACTTTCCTCTTTATTTCCTTAAAAGGGAATTCATTTATTAAATAAATGCTTTTGGAGTACCTCAAATGCATTAAATACTTGGCTGGCCCTAGGGGCATGAAGATACATGAGACTTTCCAGGCCTTACTTCAGATCATATTAGTAAATACTGGGATTTCATTAGGGTTCTCTTTTTTTTTTTAAAGAGTTTATTTTATTTTATTTTATTTTATTTTATTTTATTTTATTTTATTTTATTTTATTTTGAGGGCAGTGTCACTGGCCCTCATATGTGGGACCCGAACCGGGGCTGCTGGCTTCCCAAGCCAGCACTTAACCACCACGCCACTTGGCCGGCCCAGGGTTCTCACTTTTGGAGCTCATAGTCTTCTGGAGTTTATATTGGTTAACTGTTTAGAAAGGAAGGAAAATAGCCCTCTCCCTGGCAAGTGGGTTAAGCTAAAGTTTTATTAGAGAGACAGAAAGCTATATCTGTAAAACCCCTGGCAATCTCACTCTATTAAAGATGAAGCAGATGATAGAAGACGTATTTCCTGTAACTGTCCTGGAGGTAAATGTTCAATCTATCAACAGCCTTTGCAATAAGATAAAATCAATCAAGTTATTTACTGTACCTAGTTATGTGACTAGTATGGTTACAGATATTTCTGAATATAGGATACAAATAAAAGATAGAAGATGGTCCAGGAGATACAGATCAATATAAGATGTGACACCTGCCCTCAAGGCAGGAGGTGGAATGCATTTGTTAATTTACTCATTAAATCAGATTTAATTTTCCTTAATGTTTATTCAAGAAAAATCTGTTTAGTAACTGTGACCTTGAAGCAATTGCACTGAGTGCTGGGTCTACAAGTGGGAGAACCAACAAAGTGGGAGAACATTTATTGAGCACTTGCTGTGTACCAGATTCTATTGCTTTATTTATATCATCTCAGTTTATTCTCCCATCAACCCTAAAAAAAGATTGTAACCTTTGATCTCAAAGGGTTAACTGGGGTGTGACAAGACAGAGAACAAGAATACACAGTGTGAGAAGCAATGGGATGAAGGAACAGGCCCAGAGCTGGTAAACTCAGTGGGGGAGAGAATGGTTAGCTATCCCCAGAGGGGAGGGGCGGGCTTCACAGAAGTGGTAGCATTCTAGTTTATAAGCAGGAACCAGACATGTGAGAGAGATCACTCGGCAAGGGTACAGATGACAGGCAGCCAGAGAGGGATTGATAGCACAGATGAAGTGCAGCAGGAACCAGGGAACCTCCAAGCTCTCAGAACACCAAGTTACCCCTCCCTTCCCCAGCATTCGCCTAGAGCTGTTGCCTCAACTGACAAGACTAATTTTCCCTAAGATAATGATGCTGGGACTTAGACTTTTAGCCCAATTCATGGAGCACATGGGGCCTCTTTATAACTCATTCTGTTTCATGAAGAAAGTAGGTCCCTTCATTCCATGCTTTGTTTTAGAGTCAGGAGCTGATCTTTGCATTGCTGCCATGCTGGATCTTGGTTTGTTCTGTGTTGATGACATTTAGGAATGAGAAGTGGGAAACAAACTAATCCTCCCTCTGTCCCACTGTTGGGTTTTGATGGTTAAAATGGTCTCCTTGAAGCGTTTCTTATTTCAGCTAGAAGGTATAATAAGGTATGAATTAAACCCTAAGTATGTAGGCAGATAGATATGAGTTCAAATCCCAGCGCTGCCTCTTACTAGCTGGGTGGTCTTGGGCATGGAATCTTTTCACACAATTTTGGATCACAAGATTGAGCCAAACTCTGAGAGGTGGAGATGCAGCTCTAAGTCTGGAGCTCACCAAAGAAGAAGTCAGAGGATGCCTTTATCCTTCCAGTCTTTGAATAAACAGGTATAATTCAGTGATTACACTGACTGCAGCATTAAAGCCATAAAGAAAGAAAAAGGAGACAGACACAGGCTGGTCTCTGACTCATTTGCTCTCCATTGCTTAATTCAGCAAGCTAACCACCTGATCCTCGAGGAAATTGTTGGGTTGTTGTTTTTTTAAATACAATAAATATTGTTTGCAGGCCCCACTGAGTCTTGGAGGTTCTGTGATTATATTCAGAAAATAGCCTTATTGAAATAGCTGAACTTGTACATATGTAGGAGGCCGGAACTTTAAATCTACGATATTAATAATAGATTAATTGTGGGGGTGCTTACTATATGCCAGGCACTATGTTAAGCACTTTATTGTAAATGAATACATTTAATCTTACAACCACCCTATGATGTGGGCAACATCATTATCTCTGTTTTAAGATAAGGAAATTGAGGCACAGAAAGGGACTGGCTTGCTGGGCTGGCAGAACCAGGATTTACCCCTAGGGCCGTTTGCTTCAGAACCTGTCCCATGAACTGCTCAATAAGCCAACTTCTGTAAAAATAATTATAATAATAACATTGTATGTGTTCTAATTATAAAAATAAGTTATGGTAGGAATTTTTTGAAAATAGGGAAAATGGTAAAGAAGCCAAAATTATTCATATTTTTATCACCCAGGGATACTATTTATTAATATTTGGGTCTAGTTCCTTTTGGAAATTAAATTACATATATAATTCTCCTTTCAAATAGCATAACACCACATATAACTTTTTAAATTTAATGTTAAAATTTGAGCATTTTCCCCACATTAGTAAATACCCTCATAATCCATAGATTTTAAAGGCTGCAAATATTTCAGTTATCTGGAGATACCATAATTTACTTTTAAGGTCCCATAAGGTTGAACCATTAGGCTGTTTCTAATGTTCCTGAGGCTTCTCTGTTGGCTCCTTGAGGTTTCCTTACCCTTGTTTTTTCAAGAACTGCCTGGGTGTTTAAAAGAGTGGTTTAATCTTCCATTGAATGAAATGTGTCCATATACCTCTCTCAGACAAGAACACCCCTGAGCCGTTGAAGACAGGTAAAAATTTGTTTGTTTGTTTTTTTTGAGGGCAGTGTCACTGGCTCTCATATGTGGGACCCGAACCAAGGCCAGCCCTTAACCACTGCGCCACTAGGCCGGCCCGAAGACAGGTAAAAATTTTGAAGAGGCTCTTGAGTATTGAAATTCTCAATGAGAATCCAGAATTTCACGCAACATTAAAAATACTTGTATATTTTTTTCCTAGCCTTATAAATAAAACATGTATTTTGTGAAGGAAGTAGAGCATACAAAAGAGCAAACAAGAAAAAAAAAAATCTAAAATTGCACCACTCAGATTGATGAACATCTTTCCATACATTACATTATCTTGTTACCTGCTTGTCTCACTTAACAACGTATCACACCCTTTCACAATGTATACACACATCAAATCATCATGATGTGTACTTTAAATATCTTATCATTTTATTTGTCAATTATACTTCAATAGAGATGAAAAAAAAACACCAAAAATCCCAAACAGGTTCCAAGTGGTAACATTTTTTTTTTTTCCAACCCCTTCCAATCTGGAGGCCTGATACCTACAGAAAATCATTTTTAATTCATTTATGTTTACATAAATATAAAGCATTTTTCCTCCTTACTCATTTTGCCATACCTACCATGGACTAGTTGCTGTACTTTCAGAGAGGTACAAGTGGGCCCCTATCATCAAGGAGTCTGCCTTCTATTTGGGGAAACAAGACCCATATGCTTGGGGAAAACACATATAAGATAAGGCAATAAAAAAGTGACCCAATCATATGGGGGGAAGAGTGGGGTGTCAAATTGGGGGAGGGGGATTGTCACTTTGAGGGGTAAAAAGTATAACTATTGCACTGTGTTGTATACCTGAAGCTAATTTAAAAAAAAAAAAGTTTATTTCACAATAAAAGAATAAAAAAAAAAGAAAAAAAAGTGACCCAAGGTGATACTTCCAGTAAGGGCATATGTGGGAATCAGGAAACATCCAGACCATTTTACAAACCCAAGCTCTTTATCCCTTCTTTATCTCAGCCTTTTGTGTCCATCTTTTCCCTCTATCCCTCTAGCTCAAGTTGGGTAAGAAAGGGCATTGAGTTAGCTATGTTCATAATAATCCCCCTAATCAAATGTTTACCTCTAACTTTTAAGGAAATATGTCTACCTTGCCTTCCTAATTTATCCAAAAAATAAATGAATCTTATCAAGGTGTATCAGAATCTAAATCTAAGTTTATTTAAAATGACTGGTTTTGAAATCAGTGAAGACAGGACTTTGAGCTGCTCCAGTTTTCCCAGACAGACTTTATTAAAAATGCTGTCTTGGGCCGGCTGAGTAGCACAGTGGTTAACACTGGCTTAGAAAGCCGCAGCCCCAGTCTGGGTCCCACATATGAGAGCCAGTGACACTGAACCTCAAAAAAAAAAAAAATGCTGTCTTATTCCCAGAGGAATCATGAGCCTAGGTACCTTTGTACTAAGGTTATAATAAGTGGTAACAAGATCAGACAAAGCATAATCACATTGCTTTGTGACCAACTCATGCTAAAAAAGTAAAAAATGGTTTATTTTGTAAGCCTCTGAGTGAATAAACAACTTTAGTCAGAACTCTTGCAGCTCTCCCTATCTCATAGCTTCAGGTTGTCCCCACGGCATCACTCTGAACTTACTTTTACTATAATTACTTATTATAATCGCACAATATATTACTATAATTATTACTTTAAACAATCAATTATATTTTAAAGAGATTTTTGAAAATAACCCCCCAAAAGTCTTATCTCCCCACATAGTTATGATTTCTGGTGCTCTTCTTTACTTTGTGTAATCCAGGCTTCCGTTTGGTATCATTTTCCTTCTGCCCGAAGGACTTCCTTTAATATTCCTTGTAGTGCAGATATGCTGGGGGAAATCTTTTCAGCTTTTGTATGGCTGAAAAAGTCTATTTGGCCTTTCATTTTTTAAGATGTTTTCACTGGGTATAAAATTGTAGGACGACAGTTTTTTGTTTTTTTCTGTCAGTATTTTGAAGATGTTGCTTAGCTGTCTTCAGGTTTGCATTTCTCTGATAAGAAGGTTACTGGCCTACTGCCATTCTTTTTTTTTTTTTTTTAATTGGAGAACAGTGTATTTTTCCAGGACCCATCCAAGTCAAGTACTTGCTTCAATCTAGTTGTGGAGGGCATGGGGATCGAACCAGCAACCTTGGTGTTATGAGCACTGCAATCTAACCGACTTAGCTAACCGGCCGCCCCTCCTATCGCCATTCCCATATTTGTTTACTCTGTATGTAATATATCCTTTTTTTCTGTCTGCTTCTAAGATTTTTCTCTCTTCACTGGTTTTGAACAATTCGATTATGTGCTTTGATGTAGTTCTCTTTTTGTTTCTTGTGATTGAGTCTATTGAGCTTCTTGGATCTATGGGTTTTAAAATGTTTATCACATTTGGAAAATTTTTTGTCCTCTCATCTCTACTCTGTTATGAACTGAGTTATGCTCTTCCCCCACCCCACCAAAAAAAATTTATATGTTGAAGTTCTAATCCCTAATCTGACTGCACTTGGAGGCAGAGCTTTTAGGAAGGTAATTAAGGTTAAACGAGTATATAAGGCTGAGGCCCTAATCCAATAGCATAGTGTCCTTATAAAAATAGGAAGAGACACCAGAAATCAATCTCTCTCCACATGCATGCACAGAGGAAAGGCCAAGTGAGGACACAGAGAGAAGACAGCTGTCTACAATCCAGAAAGAGAGATCTCACCAGAAACAAACCCTGAAGGCACCTTGATAGTGGACTTTCACCTCCAAAACTGTGAGAAAATGAACGTCTGTGGTTTAAGCCACCCAGTCTAGCTTTTTTTGTTTTGTTATGACAGCCCTAGATGACTAATGCAATAGTACAGAGTTTTCCCATATAAACCACCCCACTCATCCCCTACCCTACATCCAGCTTCCCCTATTACAAACATCCTGCATCACTACGGTATATTTGTTGCAATTAGTGAATCAAATATTGATACATTATTATTAGCTAAAGTCCATAGTTTTCATATTTCTTTAGTCCCCTACTATCCTTTTTCTGTTTCAGGATGCCATTCAGTACACAAAATTACATTTAGTTGTCATGTCTCCTAAGCGTCCTCTTGGCTGTGACAGTTTCTTGAAATTTCCTTGTTTTTGATGAACTTGAAAATTTTCGGGAGTGTAGTAGCCCCCCGTTACTCACAGGGATACATTTCAAGACCCCCAGTGGATGCCTAAACCCATGGATAATACCAAACTGTATATATACTATGTTTTTTCCTGTACATACATACCTATGATCAAGTTTAATTTATAACAACAACAACTAATAACATAGCATGAAAGTTCTTTGAATGTTGCATCGAAAATAAAGGTTCCTTGAACAAGATGCTGTGATACTGCAACAGTAAATCCAATAACTGAAATGGCTACTAACAGGCAGGTAGTGTAAGTAGGCAGGAGGACATGCTGGACAAAAGGATAATTCGCTTCCTAGGCGGGACAAAGCAGGAGGACTTGAGATTTCATCACGCCACACAGAATGGCACACAATTTAAAACTTATGAATTGTTTATTTCTGGAATTTTACACTTAATATTTTTAGACTGAAACCATGGAAAGTGAAACAGTGGATAAGGGGGTGCTACTGCTCTGGTTAGGTACATTGTAGGATGCCCCTCTATTGGATTTTTTTCTGAGATTGTTTTTCACGATTAGACTAGGGTTATGAGGTTGGCCATACCAAAACACCACCTTTCTGAGCACTGTTCTTTTTCTTTTTTTGAGGGCAGTCTCACTGGCCCTCATATGTGGGACCTGAACCGGGGCCACTGGCTTCCCAAGCCAGTGCTTAACCACTGCACCACTTGGCCAGCCCTCTGAGCACTGTTCTTGATGACCAGTACAGCACAAGGTTTTTCCATTCTTGCTACTGGGACCATGAATTATTGCTGGCCCTTTGTAAAGATTGAGGATTTACTGTCTGCTCCTTTCCAATGGGTTTTTCCCTTACTTAGGTAGATTCTTCATAAGTCTGGCTAATACTTATGACTGAAAAGGAACCCTAGTTTTTCTGGAGTCCTCCCTCTCTCTGTGTGTAGCTCTCTCCTCTCTGGCACTCTGCCCTCTGAATTCAGTCTACTTTGGCCACTGCAACTTCTCAGCTCCGGCTATTCAGCTCAGGCAGATTGCTGGGCTCTGTTCAGGCTTTTCCTGTGCTATCACCTGGAAACTTCAGGCACTGAACTAGGGCAATCGTAGGGCTCACCTCATTCATTACTCTTCTGTGAGGGATTATTGTCCCAGCTTTCCTGTGTCCAATGTCTGAAAACCATTACTTTATATTTTGTCTTGTTTCTCAATATAAAGTAGGAGAATAAATCCAATTTCTTAGTATCATGGCTACATGCTGGAACTAAAGTTTCTTTTTTATTTTATTGTGATATATATATATATATATATATATATATATATATATATAAAACATAAAACTTAGATGTAACCATTTTAGTTATTTATTTAACATTTTTTTAATTTATTTTGACATTCAATGTTATTTTATATAACTTTCAGGTGAACAGCATAGTAGTTAGACATTTATATAATTTAAGAAGTGATTTCCCCCTGACTAGCCTAGTATCCACCTGGCACTATACATAGTTATTACCATATCATTGACTATATTCCCTATGCTCTACTTTACATCCCCATGACTATTTTGTAACTTCCAATTTGTATTTCTTCCCTTACCCTTTCTCACTCCCTCCAAACCCTCTGTAATCTGGCAACCATCGAAATGTTCTCTGTATCTGTGAGTTTGTTTCTGTTTTATTTGTTAGTTTATTTTGTTCTTTAGATTCCACATATAAGGGAAATCACATCGCATCTGTCTTTCTCTGTCTGACATAGTCCATTCAGTATAGTACCCTCCAGGTCCATCCACGCTGCAGCAGATGGCAAGCACCCATTCCCACCATGGCTGAGCAATATTCCATTGTATATATGTACCACCTCCTTTTTACCCATTCATCCATCGACAGATACCCAGGCTCCTCCACATCTTGGACATTATAAACAATGCTGCAATAAATATGTGGATGCACATGTCCCTTCGAAGTAGCATTTGGGGTTTCTTTGGATAAATACCCAGAAGTGGGATTACTGGGTCCTTCTTTGTCTCTTGTTATCATCTTTGTTTTAAAGTCTATTTTGTCTGCTATAAGTATTGCTACCTCAGCTTACTGTTGTTGTTGTTCGTTTGTTTATTTGTTTTGATTTTCATGAAATATCTTTTTTCCTATCGCTTTATGTTCAGTCTGTGTGTGCCTTTGATCTGAAGTAAGTCTCTTGTAGGCATCATATTAAGGGTCTTGTTTTCTTATCCACTCAGTTACTCTATCTTTTTTTTTTTAAACATTTTATTTATTTATTTATTTATTTATTTAGAGGGCAGTGTTACTGGCCCTCATGTGGGATCTGAACCAGGGCCGCTGGCATCCCAAGCCAGCTCTTAAACACTGTGCCACGAGGCTGGCCCTTTCTTTTAAAACATTTTATTGGGGTGTTGGGGAAGGGGAACAGCCAAGTTATTGTCCTTCAATCTTAGTTGTGGAGGGCACAGCTAGCTCAGCTCCAAGGCCAGTCTCTGTCTGGTCTCCCATCGGCAGCTCGCGGCCACTGAGCTCAAGGTGCTCTGTTCAATCTTAGTTGTCGGGGGGACACCACAGCCCACCATCCCATGTGGGAGTCAAACCTGCAACCTTGTTGTTAGGAGCATGTGCTCTCACCAGCTGAGCCATCCTGCCACCTGTTGGCAGCTCAGCAGCAGCTCATAACCAACTGAGCCACTTGGCCAACCCAGTCACTCTATCTTTTGATTGGAGCGTTTAGTCCATTTACACATAAAGTATTTGATGATAGATATGTAGTTATTGCCATTTTATTATTCATGTTTTTGATCTTTGTTTTCTTCTTCTTAAAGAAATCCCTCTAACATTTCTTGTAATACCGGTTTGGTGGTGATGATCTCCTTTAGCTTTTTCTTGTCTGTGAAGCCCTTTACCTGTCCTACAATTCTAAATGATAGCTTTGCTGGGTAGAGTAATCTTGGTTGTAGGTCCTATCTTTTCATCACTTTGAATATTTCTTGCCAATTCCTTGTGGCCTGCGAAGTTCCTGTTGAGAAATCAGTTGATAGCTCATGCTGCAAACTTTCATAAAATCTCTCAAAGGTTCACAAAACCCAAACAAGCAGCATCTGGCTTCAGCGTGTCCCATACCTCTGGCTGAGCAGCCCTAAGGCCAGCAATAGTCACAGTCAGGCTATTTCCCAGAATGACCATAGTAGAGGACACATCAAAGATCAGGATAATAAGAGCAATATAGACCCATATCAGTTATCAAGAGTCAAGTGCAAGGGCTTTAAGTAGGGATTCCAGGAAGAGGTCAGGAAACGGGCTGCAAAGCCAGACTACAAAGTGGAATGGAGATCGACTTCATTAGGGTGAACACAGGTAGTGCTGCATCCCCAGAGTTCAGTGACAGTATTCTGTGTGTCTCAGTCTCCCAGGCTATAAAATGAGAGTGTTAATGCCTACTTTTTCTACCACTTTAACTAGAGATAAATGATATAAAAACTTCAAAAAGAACCAGACCTTAGTTTTGTTGTTTTGTTTTGTTTTGTTTCTGAAATAAAACAAATTAAATGTAAAACTTATTTAAGTTGGGGCATAATGTAAAAATTGGTGACTTTGGGTAAAGAGTATATAGGAGTTCCTTGTATTATTCTGGTAACTTTTTTGTAAGTTTGAAATTATATCAAAATAAAATGCTGGGCCAGCCGAGTAGCGCGATGGTTAAGCACTGCCTTAGGAAGCCAGTGGCCCTGGTTCGGGTCCCACATATGAGGGCCAGTGACACTGCCCTCAGAAAGAAATAAAAAATAAAAAATAAAATGTTACCGGGCCTGCTGAGTGGCATGTTGATTAGGAGCTGGCTTGGGACACCAGCTCTGAGCAGCAGGCCCCCAGTTCGGATCCCACATATGAGGGCCAGTGATACTGCCTTCTATAGCTAAGGTGGTGAACAACAGCTCCACCTGGTGCTGGGCTGCCATGAGTCGCCAGCCATGGCGTAGGCTGCAGTGGGGCTGCAGTGGGCTGCCATAAGCTACTGTGAATGGCCGGTAGCCGGCGTGAGCTGCTGTGAGCTGCCATGAGCGGATCTGCCTCACCCGGGAAGAGCACAATGACGATGCCAACATGGGCCAGTGAAGCAACGTTCTCCATTACTAGACTGAAAAACAAAAAAAACGGACCACAACTTGTCTGTTCCCCTCCCCCAATTCCCTAATAAAATTTTTAAAAAATAAAAATAAAATAAAATATTACCAAGAAAAAGGAAAAACTTATTTTAAGAAGGAGAGTAAAACAAAAACCAGAAGAGGACACACAAGAGCTTGCCCACCTGAATGTCCTTCATCTTCCTAGAGTACACTCTACTTCTCCTCTAAGCAATAGCGTTGCCATAACTTAAATACATCCCCACTGTGGGGAAGGAGAATATTTACTCCATTCTGCAAAAAGCTTATATGGGAAATTTACCCATGGCTCCTTTAGAATTGATTTTGTAGGTATAAATAAACTGTTTCTAGGATAAAGGGTCCAAAACTCCCTATTACAGAGGTCTTTTTACCTTGTTCCTGAGGCTAAATCAAAGTATCAATGTATTAACATCTAGAACTCTAATTTGATATCCCACACTTTGGGATTTATCAGCTTCTCAGAAACCCTCTGATTTTTAGCCAAATTAAGTCATTCTTTTAGAAGAAGCATTTTGAAGACATGTGTCTGATAAAGGGCTTGTAACCAGAATGAAAAAACTCTTAAACCTCAGTAATAAGAATTTTTTTAAAAATAGTTCAAAAGATTTGAATAGATGTCTCACCAAAGAAGAACATAACAAATAAGTGCTTGAAAAGATGTTCGATACTATTAGTCATTAGGGAAATGCATATTAAAATGGCAATGAAATGCCACTACACAAGCACTAAAATGGTTAAAGTAAAAAAGACTGACAGTACCAAGTGTGGACAAGGATGTGGAACAACCACATTGTTTGTACATTCCTGGTGGGAATACAAAATGGTACATCCATTTTGGAAGACAGTTTGGCTGTTTCTTATAAAATTAGACATACACTTACCATCAGATCCAGAAATCCCACTCCTAGTCACCCAAGAGAAATGAAAATGTATGTCACCCAAAGCCTTATACTTGAATGTTTCTTTTTTTTTTTTTTTTTTTTTAAAGATTTTATTGGGGAATTGGTGGAGGGGAACAGCGTTGGGGAATCGGGGAAGGGGAACAGACAAGTTGCTGTCTTTTTGTTCTTCAGTTTAGTTGCGGAGGATGTTGCTTCACTGTTGGTATCGTCATTGCGCTCTTCCCGGATGAGGCAGATCGGTCGCTGGCCTCTGGGTGTCGCTCACCGCGGCTATTGGCAGCTCACGCTTGGCTGCCAGCCGCTCACGCTGGCTGCGGGCCACTCACTGTAGCCTATGGCAGCCCACTGCAGCAGGGGCTGCAGCCCACACCATCACCGGGGCTCGCACAGCCCAGCTCCCGGTAGAGCTGTTGTTAGCTGTAGAGGGCAGTGTCACTGGCCCTCATGTGGGATCCGAACCGGGGCCGCTGGCATCCCAAAACCAGCGCTTAACCAATGCGCCACTCGGCCGGCCCTACTTGAATGTTTCTAACAGCTTCATTAATAATAGTCAAAAATGGGAATTACCCAAATGTTCATCAGCTCATGAATGGATAGACAACATAAGCTCTATCCATATAATAGAATACTACTCAGCAATAAAAAGGGACTTACAATTGACAACAACATGGATGACTCTCAAAAGTGTTATGCTAAGTAAAAGAAGGCAGACATGAAAGACCATACACTGTGTGATTCCTTTTATGTAACATTCTAGAAAAGTCAAAACCAGAGTTACTGAAAGCAGATCAGTGGTTGCCTGGTGCCAAAGATAGGAAGAGAATTATAAAGAGGCAGGTGGAAACCTTTTGCATTGATGGAAATGTATTATGCCTTAATTGTGAGGATAGTTAACAAATGTATGTACTTCTGAGAATTCATTGTACACTTAAATTTTGAGAGTTTTATTGTATGTTTGCTATATCTCAACAATTATTTTTTTAAACTTTAAAAAATTTTTTAATTTTAATTAAATTTATTGGAGTAACATTGGTTAATTACATTATATAAATTTCAGGTGTACAACTATAATACAACGGTTGTATACAATATTGTGTACTCACAACCCAAAGTCTAGTCTTCTCCCATCATCATGTTTTTGACCTTCTTTACCCTCTTTGTCCTCCCCCAACCACCTTCTGCTCTGGTCACCACCATTCTGTTGGCTGTGTCTAGGAGTTTGTTTGTTTTGTTTTTAATTTGTTGCTTTTTGTTTTATATCTCACATATGAGTGAAATCATATGGTTCTTGTCCTTTTCTGTCTGACTTATTTCACTTAGTGTGATACAAGATCCATCTATGTTGTCACAAATGGCAATATTTCATCTTTTTTATTGCTGAGTAGTATTACATTATATACATGTACCACATCTTCTTTATTTAATCATTGGTCGAAAGACACATTGTTTCCATGTGTTCACTTTTGTGAATAATCCTGCAATGAACATAGGGATACATATATCTTTATGAATAAGTGTTTTCCATTTTCTCTGGTAGATACCCAGAAGAGGGATTGCTGGGTCATATGGTGGCTCTATTTTTAATTTTTTGAGGAATCTCCATGCTGTTTTCTATAGTAGCTGCACCAATTTGCATTCCCACTAGCAGCATACAAGGGTTCCCTTTTCTCCACATCCTCTCCAACACTTAGTAGCCATTCTAACAGGTGTAAGATGGTATTTCATTGTCGTTTTGATTTGCATTTCCCTTACAACTTGTGAAGTTGAGCATATTTTCTTTTTTTTAGCTGAGCCGTCCTGCCAACTGTTGGCAACTCAGCTCGGGTTGGGCATCGAACTGCTGTTGCTCAGAGCTCAGCTCGCACTCTTGAGCGAGCTCTTAACCAACTGAGTCACTCGGCCAGCCCCATATTTTCATATAACTGTTGGCCACCTGTATGCCTTCCTTGGAAAAATATTCAACTTAAAAATTAAGTCATTCTTTTTTATTGCCCCAATATTTTTATCCCAGTGTATATCTGGTATAAGGAGCATAGTAACTGCTTATGGAAATTAATAATACATAACATCAATTGATAAATGTTTGACACAGGACACTTAGAATGACCTAAATTGCCAACTTTCCTTCTTTCAGGATAAATTAAAAATAAGAGAGAGGAGGTAGTTAACATAATGGAGTTGCTTGGAGAGAAGGCTGCTATGCTGTTTTATTTTATCTGAAATGGAAAGGTGACAAATATCAGAATCATTTTAGTTCAGCTATATCAAATCCCCTTATTATTCTAAAGCAGATATTAATGGGTTGAATGAAGCAAGCTGTAAACATTTCTCAGGTCTATTTTTAAACTCAAACTGGCTCTTTCCCAGAAAGAAGAGAAACAAAAATTTACTGGCAATAAAGACTTTACCTTTTTTCATTGAATTTTCTGAGGAGATTTTTTTTTTTAAAACTGAAAAATCAGAACAGATGGAACCTTATGAAGAATACTGCAAAGCAGAATACTTTTCAGAAAACTTAGGAGAAAATAAAGTGCTCAAAAAGACCTTGTCTTTTTTAAAAAATCAGTTAAGGAGAGACAAAGTATCAGATGTAGTAAGTCTGCCTTTCTTTGAACAAACTGAAAACAATAGAAACCCAGTCACAGAAAATTGTTCTCAAGGTTAGTCTGTAAGGCACCAAGTCTAAAGGATTTCCATCTGAAAAGAGTTTGTAGATTTCTTCTTAGCAATAAATACTTGAGTGGTTTGGATATAGCTTGAGAAAATCGATTAAAATGTTGCTTGTTAACATTCACTCTCTTTCCTAACCAGAAAACTGTCCTTTAGATATCAGAAAAGTTAAATTGTAAAACTCTTCAAAGAGAAAATTCCAGATATGGCAGCAATGTTTTGTACTCACAAAGGTTTCACAATCTCCACTTGTAGACTGATGAATAAGTATTAGAGTAAGTTACCTGGCTTTTTATAGCAGGTATAAGATGTGAGATGACCTGTACAAGGGTAAAGGGAGAGTGGGACGGTTCCAAGTGTTAAGTCTAGATTCCAATTCACCATGTATCATTCATCGCAGATGTCTTACCAAACCATTGGGAATGAGACAGTATGAGGGAACATGTTACAGCAGCCAGTGAAACAGACCAAAAAACTGTCAGTCCCAGGAAAAGTACTGGAGAGGAAATTCACAAATGCAGCAGTGCGTCTTTGCCAAAATGATACAGTTGGTTTATTGGTGTGTTTTGTTGTTGTTGTTTTTTTAACATCACATTTGACAAGTACTTCCTGAGTTTTAAAGGGAAGAAACAAATAAGCTTCCATTTTGTTATCAGTAAAGGTAGCAGGTTGTAAAGGGCTTAAATACCATCTGAAGAATAAAATATAGGGGAACATGGCAAGCTATCAAAAGGTAAGAAAAAAATAAAGAAAAAGAAGTGCAGTGAAAACAATAAAAGTAAAATCTTCCTTGAAGGGAAGGTGCGAATACATTTCCTTGGCTGAAGATCCAGTGTGAATCAAAGAGGGAAAAAAAGAAGAAAAAAACAAACACTTGATAAGAGCCAAATGAAATGGTAACCAGCCTTCAGTACTAATGAGATTGTCAAGAGCCTTTTAGATGAGTGACTTGTAGTGCTGGTCTTTTGGTAAACACCTGAAGCTGTTTACCAAGCTTAAAGAAATTGGCAAAAGTCTCAAAAGTGCTTTCAAAATCACTTCATTGTGATTCTCTTTAGCTCGGGGAAATCCCAATAGATGCCGCTAGCTCTTAGGTGAGTGTGACTAAAAAGCACAAATGTAGGGTTGTAACAAATCCAAAGTGTTTGGAAACCACTGTGTCTGTGTCTTTGAATGTTTGAATAGCAAGATGTTTGCAGAAATGATGATATAAAAGCAGATGGTCAGTGTTGGCTGCAAATGGCCCCCTGAATGAAAATGGGGATCCTAGGAAACCCATCAGAGACCTCTCTGAGCTCCAGAAATCAGAGTGGCTTAGCGATGTCACTTGCTTTAAGCGAGTGCAAGTGATATATTGCTTCCATCATTTGGTAAACTTGCCTCCTCCAGGGACAGAGTGTGAGATTCATTCCAGATCAATCCCACAACCTGAATCTGAGATCAGGAATCTCAAGAAGGGAATTAGACCTGGGATTTCATGGGGGAGGATTTCTTAAGGGAATTATTTTTTCTTCTTGGGCTAAAGAGACACTCAGGGGAAATATCTCTTCTTTTTCTGCATTAGATGAACAGATCATCTATCATATTCAACGGAGATTTTTCTCAGCATCTTCTATGTGCTAGACACTGTGGTGGGTGTTGGGGATAAAATAATTAATGAGATTCTCATGGAGTTTACATTCTAATGGAAGAGTCCCAAAATAAACCAGTATTCAAATACATTATATATCTGTATCTATATCTATATTGTCAATGAGCTCTGAAGAAAACAAACAGGGTGATGAGAGAGAGTGAAGAAAAAGGTCACTAAAGTGAATATAAGTCACTTTAGTTAGAGTGGTCAGGTCATATAGAGCCCAGTCTTTATGAATAAGAAATAGCCATATGGAAACAACAGCAGTAGGGAAGGAAAGAATGTTTCAAGCAAAGGGAAAAACAAGTGCAAAGGCCATAAAGTAGAAAAGAGGAGTATGCATTTAGTGTGGTATAAGTCAAGGAAGGTTGGAGAGAAACAAGAAATTAGGATTTCATTATGAGTGCTCTGGGAAATTATCAATGGCTTTCAACCATGAGGAAAAGATTTGACATATTTTATTTTTTTATTTTTTTTAAATTTTATTGGGGAATTGGTGGAGGGGAACAGCGTTGGGGAATCGGGGAAGGGGAACAGACAAGTTGCTGTCTTTTTGTTCTTCAGTTTAGTTGCGGAGGATGTTGCTTCACTGTTGGTATCATCATTGCGCTCTTCCCAGATGAGGCAGATCGGTCGCTGGTCTCTGGATGTCGCTCACTGAGGCTATTCACAGCTCACGCTTGGCTGCCAGCTGCTCACGCTGGCTGCGGGCCACTCACTGTAGCCTATGGCAGCCCACTGCAGCAGGGGCTACAGCCCACACCATCACCGGTGCTCGCACAGCCCAGCTCCAGGTGGAGCCGTTGTTAGCTGTAGAGGGCAGTGTCACTGGCCCTCATGTGGGATCCGAACTGGGGCCGCTGGCATCCCAAAACCAGCGCTTAACCAATGTGCCACTCGGCCGGCCCTGACATATTTTATTTAGTAAGATCATTTTGACAGTTTTATGGAAGGTGTATTGGAAAGCAACAAAAATGGAAGCAGTGAGACCAGTAGGAGTTGCGAGGAGATAGGAACTTGTACCAAGGATATCTGTTTTATCCCACTGAGAAGTAGTATCCACATTGCTTCCCCTTGAGTCTGGGCAGGCTTATGACTACTTCTACTAATAGCATAACAGTAGAAATGAACCTGGGACTAAATTTAGGCCATAAATGGCCATGCAGCTTCTGCCTTGTCTACTGGGATATTACTCAATCTACCACATAAGCAGTCCACCTACCCTGAGGCTGCCCTGCTACATAGAATCCTAGGCCATATAAAAGTACCATATATAAATGTCCCAGCCAACAGTCCCAGCTGAGGTCCCAAGTGACAGTCAGTTATCAAACATTAGATGTGTGAATGATGGTTATCAACAATTAGATGTGTGTCTCCAGATAAATCCAGCCGCCTATTGTTAAGTCACCCCTAGTTTGTGAGTATAGATAAGTCATTTCCTGCTGTACCCCGTCTGAATTCCTGACCTGTTACGATTTGAAGTGGTTTGTCATATAACAATAGTAACTTGAACACTGGGAGAGGAACATTTTTGAAGGGATAAATGAAGAGATGCCAATGAAAATTGATGGCATACCCATGAAACAATCAAGTAGAGATATCAAGTAGTTAGTAGGACATGTGGATGTAAGCAGACAATTGGGCTGGAGACATGCAATCAGCCAACAGAATATGGATCCTGTTTATTCTCCTGGGACTGGGTGAGTTCACCTAGGGCAGAAGGTAGGTGGAGAAAAGGAGCTAGTTCAAGGCCTCATTCTGAGGAAACTCAGCATTTAGAGCTAGGAAAGAGGAAGGGCCAGAAAAAGGAACTGAGAGAGTACCCAGTGAGACAAGAAAACAATGAGAGAATGGTTTGTCACAAACGCTGAGAGAGAAAATTATTTCTAGAACAAAAGGAGCGGTCAATTTAGTGGAAAACTATTGAGAGTCAAAAAAGATAGGAGAAAAATGGTCATTAGGTTCAGCAGGCAGCAAAGAGATCACTTGTGACCTTGAAAAAGAGTGGACGGAGCAGAAACGTAATGGGGTTTTGATCTCTGGGAGAATGAATAACAGTACCATTTCAGAAAAAAATTGGATCAGCATGCCATATGCAGCTAGCTTAAGTGCTACTGAAACTGCACAATTTACCTGCCTAGAAGAACAGCATAATGGAGTAAACAGCATAAATTTTTGGCATCAGAACTGGGTTTAAATAGCTATGGACAAATTATTTAAACTCACTGAGCTTCAGTTTCTTCATCTGTAAAATAAGGATAATGATCCTTGTTCATAGGGTTGTTATGAGTACAAAATGAGATAACATTTTAGCACAGCATTAGGCATAAAGGAATTTGCTCAATGTTCATTCATTGACAACATTTATTGAGTGCCTGCTGTGTGTGCCAGGCCCTGTGCTGGGTGCCTGGGATACCAGGATGGGAAGTCTTAGTCTGTGATCTCTAGACCGTTACAGGCTAGTGAGGACTTAAATCGACAAACAATTGGAGTCCAGTGAGATCATTCCGTCAATGGAACTGTGACAAAGGAGAAGAAAACCTGAAGCGTGTCTGAGGGAGTTAAAGAAAGCTTTATAGAGGGAATAGCATTTCATCTGCAACTCGAAGGCCTGGGAAGGGTTTGCCAGGTGGAGAGAGTATTTCAAGCAGAGAGAGTATTTCAAGCAGAGGGAATATCATGTGCAAAGGCTTGGGGATGGGACTCAGTATAGCATGTTCTGGACCTACAGATAGTGGAGTGTTACTGGAGTATAAACTGTGTGAAACAGGAGGAGGTGGTGGAAGGAAGGTGGTGAGGGATGAAGCCAAGCTGGTAAGAAGGGATAGGAGGTTGAAGAGCCTCATTTGTCATATGGGAAGTTTGGATTTTATCCTGAAGAGAAGAGGAGCCACTGCAGTACTTGGCATGAGGTAGTGACAGAACCATTCTTCCCCATGGAAGATGGACAGAGAGTTTCCTTAACTTTGTAAAATGCCCTGACCTTTCCACCTTAAAAAATGGTGCCTCTGACCAATGCTGGGCAAGCGCAGGACATGGGCTAGAATCTGTTTTTCCATTTGTGATAGAGAATTCTCATTCTCTTGTAGGTAGGAGCCCATGGACCAATTAGATTAGAGAATCCAGAAAGGGATACATCAGAGGAAAGACAGTTAGCTTTCTATTTTTTCTGTTAAGAATGATGTCAATGCTATATAAAGTAGTGATCAGAGAGCATGTAGCAAAAAAAAAAAAAAAGGGAAAAAGTATTAAAAAATGCAATAAATTTCATAGTGATATGATGAGATTATCTAGATTTTTTGTGACATTTGTTATATTGGTAGTTTTATAAATTTGTGATTTGATATGCTTTCTTTCTCATTCTTAATTCATTTTTGTACCTACTTTTATATCACCAATTTTGCATCCTTTTCCTTAAAGGAGGTTTTAAAAATTGAATAGGCTCCACAAAACCTAGATAAACCATTGAGTGCTGCATTATGCTTTATTGGGTTCCCTAAGCCTGCCTGCAACTTTGTAAATAGTCATTTTATTAAACTCTTTTCAGTTTTCCAGTTTAAGCATGTCATCTATTTCCAGGACCATGACTAAAACAACAATAATCATGTTAGTCATAATCTTTGTCCATTATATTTTTTTGCATGTATGAAGAAATGCACAATAATACAAAAGATATATGAGATATCTATATATCTATATCTATCTCTATCTGCTGTACGTGTGTATATGTATATACATATCTATAATGGTTATGTCAATACCATGTATAGATTAATTATAGATAAAATAATTGTTAACAATGCTCCATGGAGGGGAACAGAGGAACAAGGGATAGAGATTAGATGAAAAATTACTTTCAGGGCCGGCCGAGTGGTGCATTGGTTAAGCGCTGGTTTTGGGATGCCAGCGGCCCCGGTTTGGATCCCACATGAGGGCCAGTGACACTGCCCTCTACAGCTAACAACGGCTCCACCTGGAGCTGGGCTGTGGGAGCCCCGGTGATGGTGTGGGCTGTAGCCCCTGCTGCAGTGGGCTGCCATAGGCTACAGTGAGTGGCCCGCAGCCAGCGTGAGCGGCTGGCAGCCAAGCGTGAGCTGCCAATAGCCGCGGTGAGCGACATCCAGAGGCCAGCGACAGATCTGCCTCATCCGGGAAGAGCGCAATGACGATACCAACAGTGAAGCAACATCCTCCGCAGCTAAACTGAAGAGTGAGGGGACGGCAAATTGTCTGTTCCCCTTCCCCGATTCCCCAACACTGTTCCCCTCTGCCAATTCCCCAATAAAATCTTTAAAAAAAAAAAGAAAAAAAAAGAAAAATTACTTTCATTTTACTCCCCTTTTTTGTTGAATATGTTTCATGTTTATGTATTTATTTCTCAAATTGATTTTTGGGTTCGTTTTTGTTCAAACTAATTTTCTAGGTACTTTTTCAGGGGGTACAAAATGTAGAGTTGGGTGTCACTCAAAGTTAATCTATATGTTTTTCTAACTTTTTTTTTGTTTTAAAGATTTTATTGGGGGGCCGGCCGAGTGGCGTGGTGGTAAAGAGCTGGCTTGGGAGGCCAGCGGCCCTGGTTCGGGTCTCACATATGAGGGCCAGTGACACAGCCCTCAAAAAAAAAAAAAAATAAAACCATCTTAATTTTTAAAAAAAAGATTTTATTGGGGAATTGGGAGCAGGGAACAGCATTGGGGAACCGGGGAAGGGGAACAGACAAGTTGTTCCCCTTTGGTTCTTCAGTCTAGTTGAGGAGGACATTGCTTCACTGGCCCATGTTGGTATCATTATTGCGCTCTTCTCGGGTGAGGCAGATTGGCCGCCAGCCTCTGGACGGCCACTCACAGCAGCTCTTGGCAGCTCACACCAGCTACCGGCCACTCACTGTAGCCTATCGCAGCCCACTGCAGCAGAGGCTGTAGCTATGTGGACTGGCAGACCCAGCAGCCCAGCTCCAGGTGGAGTTATTGTTCACCATCTTAGCTGTAGAAGGCAGTGTCACTGGCCCTCATATGTGGGATCTGAACCGGGGCCGCTGGCATTCCAAGCCAGCTATTAACCAACATACCACTTGGCCGGCCCTTTCTAACGTTTTATGTCCACCCAAGGTTTTCCTGTACTCAGAAAATTTCTAGGACTGGTGACCGAGGCCTAAAGAATGGAATAGCTTAATTCAGATCTTACCTTTGTTAGAAAATATTCTCTGAGGTATTCCCTTTGAGGAGAGTGTACATTACTAGAAGACCACTTTTATTTTTATTCATTTTTGAGGGATCTCCCTAGAGTTCCATAGTAATTTTCAGGCATAACTCAAAATGCCCACATTCGTTTTCACACATCTCCCCTTAGCCATACAGCTAACCCTCAGTGTCTCACTCTTATGAAGCAGGAACACATATCCTGGCAACCTGGAAATGCAAAATCCATCCCATCCCCATGCAGCTGATGGAGGCCAAAGCTTAATTCCCAGGTAGGGAAATTTGCTAGGAATCGGGTCTGCAGTACTTGCAGGGGACCAGCCTCCGCTGACCAGGGTTCAAGAAGGTGGACACAGCGTCGGCGGTTAAATGAAAGACAGAAACTGTTTGTTGCAGTAAAAGACAGAAAATGAGGGAAGAAAATAAAGAAGGGAGACGGTGGAGACACCGGGGGAGTTAAAGAGAAAAGTGTCACATTTTATTACAATAACATGTCCTTTTTATAGGGACTTTTGACCATTATCCAATTACAAGTTTAAGTTCCACATGGTCTTGATGTATTTTTCTCTTAAGACCTTTAGTCCCTATAATTGTTCTCCTTAGGGCACACTGTGACCTTTTCTATAATCCCATCTATGATAATCTCTTTATGACCCAGACTCAGTTTCTACATAATCTGTAATCCTGGGTGTGAATACTAAAGAGAATCTCACTTTTGATATTTAATTTTGGCTTAACTGTACCTAAAGTTCTCTCAAGACTTATCACAAACCTTAACAAAACATACATTTTGTAATAAAAACACAGGCTTCAAGGGAATACAAATTTGAGGAACACATGTCTAATCAACAGTACTTTCAGATTCACCAAGCCCACTAAAGTCAACCTGCATGCCCCTCAATATTGGGCTACACGGCCCTCAACAAGTACTAACTCCCCAGCAAGGATTCCTTTCACAAACGCCACATGAGCAGAAAACTAGGAAGATGTCTAGAATCATCCTAAGGAGAGGAAATTGGTTGGTGGGAGCCCTTTGGACACCAATGCCTCTCATTGCTGAGTAGCCTGCCTCTTGGCCTGCTGGAATAGAGGCCCTGGAGCCATGGACGCAGCTGAGGTTTGGGAAATTCTGCTAGGAAAGGGAGGAAAGGGGCACCCCTTACTATGCAAACAAATCCCCACAAACCCAGAAATGAAATAATGGAGAAATATGGCCTTGCAAGTTGAACCTGTTTTTGTTATTGTTGGGGTTTTGTTTGTTTGTTTTGGTCCTTACTATCTTCTGCAAGCAATTTATCTGCTCCAGTCACTGAATGCCTCAGGTAGGGTATGCATTTCTGGAATATGGTAGCTGACAGTACTTTTATTTCTTCCCTAAACAAATGATTTCGCTATGGCCAGGGAAGTTTGCAACCACAAGACTTCACTCTTCACCAATTGAAATACTTTACATTCTCCACCTGCCTCCAATTCTTTTCATAAGATGAAACCTTTTATTACACAATTAGCAACAACGTGGACTTCACTACGAGGTGAAGCATATTAGCTTAAATACACACGAAGGTTGTAATGGGATCCCTCAGGAAACCCCCTTCATGGGGCCTGAAGACCCTCTGACACCTCATGGTAAAAATCCTTTCTTCTCATGGGAAGCAGATGGAATTTACGGGCAGCTACATTTGTTTATTGTTCTTCAGCAAGGCACATGTGAATCTGTTTGTCCTTGCTCCAAAGATAGGCTTTATATCTTGTCAGGGGACAAGAACATCTGTGGATACTCTACTTTGTTTAGGAATCATGCTGGCTCTTTATGTTTCTATAAAATAAAACAAAGAAATATACCCACAGTGACTCAAATGAGATCAGAGAATAGTAACTGGAAGACCCAAAGAGTCTTTAAGTTCCTCCTTGAAGAAATAAAAAAGCTCACCGTGATGGCCCTCACCCCTATCACCTTGGATGGCTTGCAAAAACTTGGCTATAAGAGAACAGGCAAAACCCCACAAAGAACTACCAATTTCTTGGCATGAACCATTATGATGACTAAAGAATCAGTTTCAGAGTCAGGAGGCCAGACATAGTATGGGTAATGCCTAACACTGATTTTTTTTTTTTTTTTTTAAGAATTTTATTGGGGAATCGGGGAAGGGGAACAGACAAGTTGCTGTCTTTTTGTTCTTCAGTCTAGTTGCGGAGGGCGTTGCTTCACTGGCCCATGTTGGTATCATCATTGCATTCTTCACGGATGAGGCAGATCGGTCGCCGGCCTCTGGATGGTCGCTCACTGCGGCTATTGGCCGCTCACGCTGGCTGCCAGCCACTCACTGTAGCCTATGACAGCCCACACCATCGCCAGGGCTTGCGCAGCCCAGCTCCAGGTGGAGCTGTTGTTAGCTGTAGAGGGCAGTGTCACTGGCCCTCATATGTGGGATCCGAACCGGGGTCGCTGGCATCCCAAAACCAGCTCTTAACCGATGCGCCACTCGGCCGGCCCTAACACTGATTTTTTTAATAACTGACATTTATTTTTTTAAACCTCAATTTTCATTGAGGCATAAGTGACATACAATATATAACATGTAGTTGAAATCAATAATTTTGATAAGTTTTGACATATGTATATACCCATGAAATCATTGCCACAATCAAGGTAGTTTAAATATACGTCACCCCCAAAACTTTATTCCTGCCCATTTGTAAGCCCTTCATCTTGTACCTCCTCATCTCCTTATCCACCAGGAAACCACCAATCTGTTTTTTGTTTTTTCTATTGTTTTTTTCTTAATTAAAGTTTATTGGGGTGACACTGGTTAGTAAAGTTACATAGGTTTCAGGTGTACAATTCTGCAATACATCATCTATATATCACATTGTGTGTTCACCACCCAGAGTCAGTCCTCCTTCCATCACCATATATTTGACCCTCTTTACCCTCATCTACTCCCCCCTCACCCTCTGGTAACCACTAAACTATTGTCTGTGTCTATGAGTTTTTGTTTCTTCATTTGTTTGTCTTGTTCCTTTGTTGTTTCAATTTTATATCCCACATATCAGTGAAATCATATGGCTCTCGACTTTTTCTGTCTGGCTTATTTTGCTTAGCATAATAATCTCAAGATCCATTCATGTTGTTGCAACCAATCTGTTGTTTAACCACTATACATTAATTTGAATTTTCTAGTATGTTATATAAATAAACTCCAAGAGTACATACTCTTTTTTTGTCTGGCTTTTTGGTTCAGTATAATTATTTGGAAATTTATCCGTGTTGTTGAATGTATCAATAGTTTATTTCTTTTTATTGCAGTGCAGTATTCCATTGGGTATGAATACCACAGTTTGTTCATCCAGTCACTTATAGACAGACATTTGGGTTATTTCCAGTTTGGGGCTATTACAAATGGAGATGCTATAAATATTTTTGTACAAGCCCATATAAATATGGGCTTTACTTTAGGTAAATACCTAGGATAAATGTCTGGATCATATGGTAGATGTATGCTTAATTTTTTAAGGAATTGTCAAACTGTTTTACAAAGTGGTTATACCATTTTATATTCCCACCAAAAGCATATAAGTGTTTAAGTTCCTCTACTTCCTTGTCAGCATTTGGTATGGTCAGTCATTTTAATTTTAGCCATTCAATAGGTGTATAGTGATATTTAAATGTGGTATTAATTTGCATTTCCCTAATGACTAATGATGCTAACCATCTTTACATATGTTTCATGTACTTATTTGTCATCTATGTCTGTTCATATCTCTTGCCCGTTTTTCTTATTGGGTTGCTTGTTTTCATATTATTGAGTATTGAGAGGTTTTTTTTGTATATTTTGGATGCAAGTCCCTTATCAGACATAAACAAATCCCATTTGCAAAAGACTCTATTTACAAATAAAGATAATAAACCAGCTTTTGGTTTCAATGATTTTCTCTATTGGTTTTCTATGTCTTAGTTCATTGAATTCCACTCTGGTCTTTATTATTATTATTATTATTATTATTATTATTATTATTATTATTTCTGCCTACTTTGAATTTCAGTTACTCATTTTTTTTCCTAGTTTCTTAAGGTGGAAAATGAAGTCATTAATTTGGGTCCTTTCAGCATTTAGAGTCATAAATTAACTTTTAAGCACTTCTTCAGCAGTATTGTCCACGTTTTGATATGTTGTACTTTCATCCAAGTCAAAATGCTTTCTAATTTCTATTTTGACTCCTTTTTTCTGACCCATACTTAGAATGATGTTATTTAATTTCCAAATATTTGGGAACTTTTTTATTTCTAATATAATTCCATTGTGGTCAGAGAAAATTTATTTAAATGATTAAGTTCATTGAGACTTGTTATATAGACCTTTATACCAAGGTCTATCTTGGTAAATATTTAGTATGCAATCTTTAAAAAATGGTATTTTGCTGATGTTTTTTGATGCCAATTATATCTTGGTTGCTAGTGTTGTACAAGTCATCTTTCTTTGCTGTCAATTGTTCTATCAATTATTGAAAGAGTGGTATTGAAATCTCTGGATATAATTGTCAGTTTCCTCTTGTAGTTCATCGCTTTGTGCTATTGATGAATTGACGCCTTTATCATTATGAAATTACCTTATTTATCTTTGGTAATATTTTTTGATATGAAATCTACTTTTTTTCTTTTGTTTATATAGCCACTCCTGCTTTCTTTGACTAGTGCTAACATGGTATATATTTTTCCATACTTTTCCTTTTAAACTATTTGTGTCTGTTATATGTAAAGTCAATTTCATTTAGGCAGTATACTGTACAGTCTTACTTTTTTATCCAACCTGACAATCTCTGCCTTTTACTTAGGGTGTTTAGTCCATTTAGATTTAATGTGATGGTTATGGGTAGGTTTAAATCTATCACCTTGCTATTTGTTTTCTGTTTGACCCACATATTCTTGATTACTTCTTTTTTTCAGTCTTCTTTTGGATTAAGTGAGTATATTTTAGAATTCCATTTTATTTTCTTTGATGATTTATTATCTACAACTGTTTGTTTTGTTGTTTTAGTGGCTGTTTTAGGGCTGTTAGTATATATGTTTATCACGTATATCTTATTACTGTCTACTTTCAAGTGACATTGTATCACTTCACATGTATTATACTATAAGAATTTTATAATGGTATACTTTCATTTCTGCCTGCCAACATGTATGCTATTATTTTCCTCATGCATATGTTATAATCCTCACAATACATTGTTATTATTTTTATCTTTTTTTTTTTTTTTTTGAGGGCAGTGTTACTGGCCCTCATATGTGGGACTTGAACTGGGGCCGCTGGCTTCCCAAGCCAGCGCTTAACCCCCGCGCCACTTTGCCAGCCCACTTTATTATTTTTGTTAAAACACAAATTATGTTTTTCTTTTAAGATTTTTTTATTGGGGAATTGGGGGAGGGGAACAGCATTGAGGAATCAGGGAAGGGGAATAGACAAGTTGCTGCCTTTTTGTTCTTCAGTCTAGTTGTGGAAGGCGTTGCTTCCCTGGCCCGTGTTGATATTATCATTGCGCTCTTCCCAGGTGAGGCAGGTCAGTTGCCGGCCTCTGGACCACCACCTCACGGCGGCTCTTAGCAGCTCACACCAGCTGCCGACCGCTCATGCTGGCTGCTGGCCACTCACTAGCTTAATGCAGCCCACTGCAGCAGGGGCTGCAGCTATGCTGTCCCGGGGACTCACAGCAGCCCAGCCCCAGGTGGAGATGTTGTTCACCACCGTAACTGTAGAGGGCAGTGTCACTGGCCCTCATCTGTGGGATCCAAACCAGGGCCTCTGGCGTCCCAAGCCAGCTCTTAACCAAAGCGCCACTCGGCTGGCCCTCAAAGTTCATATATTGAAGCACTAACCCCCAATGTGATGATGTTTAGAGTTGGGGCTTTGGGTGGTAATTAGGTTTAAAGAGGTCATGAGGGTAGGGACTGAATTAAGCCCCTTATAAGAAGAGATACCAGAGAGCTTGCTATTCCTCTTTTTCTGTCATGTAAGGGCACAGTGAAAATTCAACTGTCTGTAACCCAAGGAGAGACAGCATGCATCAGAACTGGACACGCTGGCACCTTGATCTTGGACTTCTATTCTCTAGAAGTGTGAAAACATTAATTTCTGTTGTTTAAGCCAGTCAGTCTATGGATTTTGTTATGGCAGCCCAAGCTGACTAAGACATTAGTAAATGTTTTAGGCTGTGTGGGCCATATAATCTTTATCACAGCTATTCATTTCTGCCACTGTACCATGAAAGCAGCTATAGACAACATGTAAACAAGTGAGTGTACTGTGCTCCAATAACATTTTATTTATGGACACGGAAATTTGAATTTCATATAATTTGCATGGATCATGAAATACCATTTTTTAAAAATGTTTTTTGTCCAACTATTTTAAAAGGTAACAATTATTCTTAGCTTGCAGGCCATACAAAAATAAGTGGCTGGTCCCATTTGCTGACCTCTGCAAAAACATTCCTTTGTGCTTAAACAACATACTGTTGGTTTCTGATTTGCAACTAAAATCCCTGACTCATACATTTCATCCATGCCTGTTTCAAGAGAAGCTTATTCTTAAGCCTCTGAGATAGACAAATACCCATTCTGCTTTTCTTCAACTGACAGGAAAGAATTTTCTACGTAAACCTCTATGGGTCACCTGCTGCAGTTTTTAGCAACTTCTTGTACTGTCTGATATATTCCCGTAGTCTCCTCATGAGGAAGAATTTTAAATATTTTTTTTTCTTTTCCTCTCCTGTGGATGACCCTGCTCTGGAGAGCTCTTGCTCACCTGAGGGAGCTATTTGTTTCATTGTCTTCTGAACCACATGACTGTGGATAGACAGAGCTCAGTGGCTATAGCCGTAGCTCAGCCTTTCTATAGCAGACAGGAAAGATCTGTGACATAAGACACACAGAGATGGCAGTAAAATAAAGTAGGCTGCAAGATGAAAGCAGGGCATTCCATGGACTCATTTGTAAGGTGGATTTAGGAAACTACCAACACCATCCCGGAATCGCAAACTGACCAAAATCATTGTTGTTTAGAGTATGTCCCTTTTTTTTCGGGCACTTCACTATAAGACCCAGACTCTGTTTGCATTTTCGGGTAGTGTAACTTGCCTAATAAAAATGTGATGCTCAGCAACAGAAATGGATTACAACTGTAGTTAGCCAAACCAAAGCGATATAAAAATGTACTGGACAATATGATTGACACATTGGCAATTCCTCTTGTCCTTTACTGACAGTATTGCCTGGTTTGTATTCTGATATGAGAAGAGTCTCATCAGTCTGAGGTGATTTGATTTGTCAGGGGAACAATGAGAAAGCAGAAGCTTAGACAAGTAAGGCTCTCTCTGCAATCGCCTCCGTTACATGCCTGGAACTTATAGAACTGCTTCCTGCAGTAGGAACTCTCTCTACCTTTGAATATTAGATCTTCAGTTTTACATTTGAAATTATAATAATTAAGTAATCAGAAGAGAAAGCAAGTCAATGTTACCTGGAAGAAGGTACCTAAGAGTGAGAACAAAAGTGGACTTTCCAAACATCAACAGTGATAAGTCATGTTAATAGTATGTAGCCTTAATATCATGTGATGAGAATGGTACTTTACCTTGATGGTCTTCCTCCCCCAAACCCATTACCTCAGTCAAATCATGAGAAAAACATCAGACAAATCTCATTTGAGGAACGTTCTACAAAATACCTGACAAGTACGTCCTCGAAAGGTCATCAAAAACAAGGAAAGACTGAGGAACTATCAGAGCCAAGAGGACACTAAGGAGACATGACAACTAAATATAATGTGGTAATCCTGTATGGGATCCTGAAACAGAAAAAGGACATTAGGGGAAAACTGAGGAGACCTGAATGAATTATGGACATTGATTTACTCATATAATAATACATCAATATTAATTCATTAATTGTAACAAATGTAATAGTGTAAGATGCTAACGATAGGAGAAGCTGGTGTGGGTTACATCAGAACTCTCTATACTATTCACAATAATTCTGCACATCTAAAACTTTTAAAATAAAAAGCTTATTAAAAAGAAAAGAGTAGACCTTCCCTTTTGCTAGACATTCCCCAGCCCTCCACTGACCACCAGATTGAGAGCCTTCGCTATCTGCACTGAGCTCAATCTGCAATTCATTACTATCTGAGGCTGGGTAAATAGAGGATACAAATGATCGGCCAAAAGTTTTTTAACTGAACCTAGACAAAAACTGGAATTAACGCCATGTACATAAAAGAATACCTAAAGCATTTTGTCATTTGTCAGTGTGAGTAGAACATAATCTGTGAGAAACTCCAAGATGGAATCCGACCTTTTATTTTTAACACGACAGCTGAACTCTCAGGGGTTGCCTGCAATAACTACAATCATTGCCTATAGATAGCACCTCTTCCAAATTAGGGAAAGTGCCTTGAAGTTCTCATTAAATGCACATTACTGTTTTGGGGTAGATATCCTGGGAGCTATGATTGTTCATGTTACTCTTTACAGAGTTCAGTTCTTATATAAAGCAGAAGCACTATGTGGAAACTGAAATGTATTCTGCAGAGTTGGTTTGTTTTAAGTACAAATATCTCCTTTGGGAATTGTACTAGAGAAAGCCTCGCTGATTATGACTCTATGACTGTGGTTTTCGTGCCAATTGCTCCCCTTAAGATAACCTTACAAGAGGTCATTTTTAAACAGAGAGAATTGATGATTGATTATCTTGTCACTGCCCTTTAGAATTGGTCACAGTCTAGGCTAGCCATAGAAAAAGAGTACTCTCTTGATTTGCCTTTTCAGCTGTGAAGCAAGTGAGGGGCTTGAAAGCCCCTTTCTTCTGCCTTCAGGTCCTGTTTTCAGAGTTTGGGGGCTGCCTTGACAAAAGCAGCTGCCTCACATCATTTTAATGCTGGTCTTTACCTTTATGCTCTTTATATGAATTGAGTTCTGATTCTATGCCTTTCTCTCTGCTTTTCTTTGCTCTCCTAATAGAGATGTGTTAAAGAAAGAAGAGAAAGATCTAGGACTGGATTTCAACCTTCTCAATCATGCCATTAAATTGGCTTTGTTACTTGGACAGCGCTTTGTCTCCCTGTACCTCAGTTTCCTAAGCTGTAAAATTGGATTCAAGGACCGGAAGAGTGGCGTGATGGTTAAGCGCCGGCTTGGGAAGCCAGCGGCCCCAGTTCGGTCCCACATATGAGGGCCAGTGACATCTGCCCTCAAAATAAATAAATAAATAAATAAATAAATAAATAAATAAATAAAATTGGATTAATAATATGCACTCCAATTATTTCAGTGTTACTATGAGACTCAATAATCGTAACAGATGTCAACACTTTTTTAAAGTTTAAAATGCAGGGCAAAGTCATGTTTAAACACTTAAAAAGAACTACTCAAGGGCTGGCCGAGTGGCGCATTGGTTAGGAGCTGGTTTGGGGATGCCAGCTGCCCGGGTTCGGATCCCATATATGAGGGTCAGTGATACTGCCCTCTACAGCTAACAACAGCTTCACCTGAAGTTGGGCTGTGTGAGCCCCGGCAACGGTGTTGGCTGCAGCCCCTGCTGCAGTGGGCTGCCATAGGCTACAGTGAGTGGCCAGCACCCAGCGTGAGCGGCTGGCAGCCAGCGTGAGCTGCCAATAGTCATGGTGAGTGACCATCCAGAGGCCACCGACCAATCTGCCTCATCCGGGAAGAGCGCAATGATGATACCAACATAGGCCAGTGAAGCAACGTCCTCCGCAACTAGACTGAAGAACAAAAAGACAGCGACTTGTCTGTTCCCCTCCCCCAATTCCCCAATAAAATCTTAAAAAAAAAAAAAAAAAAAAACTACTCAAAATTTCAAAGTGCCCTTCAAACCACCTAAAACAGCAATTTACTTGTCCTCTGGGTGTCAGAGATACAATTTGGTCACAAGTTTCACACAGCAGAAACTAATTCTGGATGATTTAAGAAAAAAAAAATTAAAGGAAGCATGAGAGAAAGAAATTTTTTGCAACTACATTGAGTAACTCCCACAATTGCCAGACTTTGAAAATGAGTAAGAATAAGGAGGGCAGAAAACAGCCAGGACCATGGCCAAAACCGTGTCACCAACATTGCCCCCAACTTGATGTTGCTGCTGATGCCACCACTACCCCTGGGGGGGGGGGAAAAAAAAAGATTCTCTGGGATACACAGTTGACCCTTGAACAATGTGGGTGTTAGGGGCTCCAATTCACCAAGCAATGAAAAATCTGAGGATAATTGTTGACTCCCCAAAACTTTACTAATAGCTTACTGTTGACTGGTAGCCTTACAGATAACATAAACAGTCTATTAACACATATTTTGCATGTTATATGTGTTATTTGCCCTCGTAAATCACAACTTGGGGCACAACCCAGAATCGAGGCTATAAGAGAAAAAATAAGCCACACAGCATTCAAACCTCCACCGTACTCCATAATCTTAACAAATAGCTCATTTTTCTGCCAGGATATAAGTGGCCCAAATTACTAGAATGGGGTGTGTTTTTAAATGAACCCTTATTCTTTCAAACTTTGGAAAAGTTGTTTATTTTCATGATCAGAAATGTTCCCTAAATAGTTTGTGAAGGCATTCTCCTGATGGTGCCTCTGAGGGACAATTAAATTTTTAAGTTTCTTTTCACATTTTTATTTGATGAATAAAAAACTTAAGCCCTGAAGATGAGAACGACCTTATCATATCAAAGTGTTAACGCCCCAAATTATGGAGATACTGACCAGGGTGATACTTAAATCCAGGCAGCAGGGAACTGAAAGGCTCTCCTTTCAGCCAGTAGATGTGCCAGCCCTCTCTTTGCTTTTATGCTGCAAGAATCTATGAGATGTGTGCAGCCAAAGTTATTCCCAGAGCTGTTACGACAATTAATCACTTCACTGGTTTTTTTTTGTATTGTTTTGTTTTTAACTTTCTTATTATTTTTAAATTTATTTTTCAATGACAGTTGACATAGAATATTATATTAGCTTTAGGTATACAACACAGTGATTAGACATTTATATACCTTATGAATCACTTCACTGTTCTTAACCAGGGGAACTTTTTATTTATTTTACTACCTTGGAACAAATGTTTAAAATGAAAGTTCAGGTAGTCCCTGACTTAGAATAGTTAACTCAAACATTTCTTTATTCCTTCCTTGCCCCTGTTATCGTTACCACCCTTTGACAGGCTGCACATAGATGAACTCTCTCATTCATGCACTCTTCAAGTATTTGTTAGGTACCTATTTTGTGTCTGGCACTGTGGTAGGAAGAGGGGAATTTGATATGAAGCCAAAAAAGTTTGATCTTCAGGGACTCACAATTTCATGGACTGACAAGCTCATGGATCTCTTTCAAGGGGCACCTGGCAATATACTCATGTAGTCATGTGTTTTTGCAAAATTTGCAAAAGTGAAATATTTTAACCACAATTGTTTGACTGTTATCTCTTTCCTATCTGACATCTCTTCTATCATATTTTCCCTGTCTCCTAGCCTTAGAGAGTCCATAGAAATTTCAGGAATTTGTCTAAGGGAGGTCAAGTTAGGGATACATTTTATTTGGGTTTAGTGGGATAAGGTTATGTGGTTGGCAGTCATTTGTGGAAATAGTTAAGTTATTGCTGGCCATCTTATGCTTCAATGTGCCACCTTACCTGATGCTAAGACATGAAGGTGCAGGACCATTGGTGATGCACTGGTTAATATAAGTATGGTCGGGCCGGCTGAGTGGCGCATTGGTTAAGCGCTGGCTTGGGACACCAGTGGCCCCGGTTCGGTTCCCACATAAGAGGGCCAGTGACACTGCCCTCAAAAAAAAAAAAAAAATAAGTATGGTCAATTCTAAGATTATTTAAGATTAGTCACTGCACAACATAACTTGAAATGCCCTGAAATATTATAGCCCACATATGAAAGTAACTTGGTAGAGACTTTCTCAAGTGAGACAACATGCCTAGAAATTTATGACATCAATAGTAGTTAGTTGGGAAACTGAAAGAAACTTTTCTAAATTATCAATAACATAAAATACGGTGATCAACTATGGTAGAGAAAAGAATGAGCTATCTTTCTATAATCAGTGCAGAAAATTATCTTATAAATTGTTGTCATAAGGAAAAAGGTAATCAAAGAATATGAGTCAAAAAAGTAGGAACAAATATGTTATGGAGATGTATCAGGCAGTTAATAATTTAAAATATTTCACTTTTATAGATTTCATGCTATTTATCAGCTTTTTATATTTGTACTTTGTTGTGATTTCTTCACATCTAATTTTGTATGCTTTTGAAGAAGCTTCCCCCCACCCTACATTGTATAAGCTTCAGGCCCTTAAAACGTAGAGTTATGGCAGTTGGAATGCAGATCCTTTAGGGTCTACTTTGTTCTTCCAAGTGCTTACAGTCTAGTAGGTCAGACTCAAGGAAACAAACAGTTCAATGTACTGTTAATAAGTGTATCAATATGGAACCATCTGACCAATTAGGGGGAAATGGATCATGTCTTAGTCATTTCTATAACAAAGCACCACACACTGAATGGTTTATAAAAAACAGAAATTTATTTTTCACAGTTCTAGAGGCTGGGGTCTGAGATCAGGGTACCAGCTGGTTTGGTTCTGGCAAGGACTGTCATCCAGTTTGCAGACTGCTGACTTCTCTGGTACTCTCACATGGTAAAAAGAGAAAGCTCTGGTCCCTTCATCCTCTTATAAGGGCACTAATCCCATTCACCAGGGCAGTACTCTCATGATCTCATTATCTCCCAAAGGCCCCACCTCCTAACATCACACTCCAGGTTAGGATTTTAACCTATGAATTGTGGGGGAGACACAAACATTTAGTCCATGTACATTTTTTTCTAACACCAAATGTGTAGTTCCTTTCCAACAACAAACATGTTTCAACACCAATTCTCCAATTTTCCCACACCAACTGAATATCCTGTAATTCCATTGAATTTTGACACTAACCACCGAGAGTTAGTGCAGACCCCACAGGTCAAGGGCTCATTCCCACAGGAGTGCCTCCACTTCAGATGCCGTTTGCAAGTTCTAGGGCTCCAGGCTACTTGCACTTCTGTCTGACTTCTGGAGACTTTGCTAGTAGTAAATGATAAAGGTTTATTCAAGGCTCTTAAGGTTTGCAAACCATAAATACAACCAGGCAATACCCACAGTGTTCTGAAGAAGAAAGAAAAGCTGAGGGTTTTGATAGTAAAAAGTATATTCTTGAGAAAAATCAGTCCTGCATCCTTAGCCTCTGGTTTGGTCCGAGATGCTCTGGATGCTGGACTTGAGGTGGTCTGGATATATAAATATTCTTTCCTTAGTTATTCAGGGGTAACCAGAGGGTATCTGGAGGTTTGATGTATATCCAGGCATTGATGAAGGGCTGGAAAATTCAAAAGTTTAAGTTCCCAGGCTAGTTAAAACAAGAATAGAATCATTTCCTCACCTCAATCTACTGATTTTAGTAATTTGGCTTGACTATAGAGACTCCATTTTAGTTTTTCACTCTGTTCCTCTGCTACAAATTCAGAGATTCCTATTGTTACTGGCCAACTGAGCAGCACCTACCCCCACCACTGAAAAACTTTATTATTTTCTTTTCTATAGAAATGTTAAGTATAAAAATGTTAAGTTTCCTCCCTAGTTCTTTAGTTTATTAGCTCTTGGGCTTTGATTGCTTTTCTGACCAGTTGGTGAATCTTGGACTGAAGATCCCCCTTGCTTCTTAATTGCTTTGTAAATTAGTTCCTGAATCTGAAACAATATGTCTCCTACCCCTGCTTCAGATAACTAGTTGAAAGCCTGAGACTTCCTAACATCCCCCAGGCCAGGAAGCTAAATGTCAAACCCATTCTGTGTCCAGACAACTGACTCCACCTGAGTGATGGACTGAATAGCTACAAGTTTCATAACCTAACAGATTTATATTTTTGTCCTCATTCAGGAGCCTTGAGGATGCAGGGGATACCCCAACAAGCAAAGAAGCCAACAGGGTCTTCCAGGTGGAGCTTGAGACCCCTTCCTCTCATCTGAGACCAGCTAGGTTGAGAGTTCCGTGAACCCCAATAGGCAAGGACAGCTCGATGCCCCTGCCCAGCAGGAAGCAGATATAGAAGAGACCTGTTGTCCCTCAGCTTCCCATAGAGATTTTATGGGGATCACGTCTCTCAAGGAGAAACTAGGCAGGCAGTTAGAGGAAGGCATTGGGGTCTCTGCATTCCTACATTCATTCCTACACATCCCACAGAGTGCAACCGCCTGAGGCACTTCCCCTCTCCACCCAAAACTCCCTGTAGTATTGTAATTACCTACCCCTGCAGGAAAAGCAAGTGGACACAAAATATCCAACTAGAGCAGACCAGTCACTCACACCTAGGCAGGACCTCTTGTTAATCACAGGTGCCAATCAAGTGGTCCTATGCCCAGAAAGAAAGAGAAAAAGGATAAAAACCCAAGTCCTGGGAAGCACGCGGCTGCTACTGCTGCTGCTGCTTCCCTTTGAGCCTCGCCTTTGTGTGTGTGGCCCACTCCACACTCTTTGGAATGTAACTTCCAGTAATGGGCCCTTGAGCCATCCTCTAGTACTCAGGTCTACTTCTATTTCTAAATGTACTATCTTTTCTAATAAACTATTCTGCTGCTTTACTCTGGTATCTCGTTCAATTCTTTGCTCGAGTTGCCTAGGACCTGGACTCTGCGCCGAGAAAAGCCCACTCTCAGACAATGTAAATATAGAGCTCAGAGTCGGCTTGGCATTTGGGGATTGACTAACTGAATATATTGCATTTTTGGTCAAGTGGAGCATTTACAGGGACAGAAAAGGCATCTAAGTTTTTTGGTTGGCTGAGGTGGCACCCCAGGCAGGAGTGGATCATCTTGGGCCTACAGATTGATTTCAACAGTAATAAACTCGTATTCGTAAGTAAAGCATTTAAGTTCTATGAATTCTTCTAGCAAATTATAACACTTGAAGGAGGGTCATAGTGTTGTCGGAGAGTGGGCTTTTCTCTGCATAAAGTCCACGTCCTTGGCAACTCAAGCAAAGAATTGAACGAGATGCCACAGTAAAGCAGTAGAATAAGTAGTTTATTAGAAAAGATAGTACATTTAGAAATAGAAGTAGACCTGAGTACTGGAGGATGGCTCAAGGGCCCATTACCCAAGAGTGTAGAGGGGGCACATGCAAAGGTGAGGCTTAAAGGGAAGAAGTGGTAAAAAGGAGCAGGGAAAAAGCAGCAGGAGCTGCTGTAGCAGTCCCTCCCAGGACTTGGGGGTTTTATCCTTTTTCTCCAGGATGGGCTGTTCTTTCTGGGAATAGGACCACTTGATTGGCACCTGTGATTAACAAGAGATCCTGCCTAGGTGTGAGTGACTGGTCTGCTCTAGTTGGATATTTTGTGTCCACTTGCTTTTCCTGCAGGGGTAGGTAATTACAATACTACAGGGAGTTTTGGGTGGAGAGGGGAAGTGCCTCAGGCGGTTGCACTCTGTGGGATGTGTAGGAATGAATGTAGGAATGCAGAGACCCCAATGCCTTCCTCTAACTGCCTGCCTAGTTTCTCCTTGAGAGACGTGATCCCCATAAAATCTCTATGGGAAGCTGAGGGACAACAGGTCTCTTCTATATCTGCTTCCTGCTGGGCAGGGGCATCGAGCTGTCCCTGCCTATTGGGGTTCACGGAACTCTCACCCTAGCTGGACTCAGATGAGAGGAAGGGGTCTCAAGCTCCACCTGGAAGACCCTGTTGGCTTCTTTGCTTGTTGGGGTATCCCCTGCATCCTCAAGGCTCCTGAATGAGGACAAAAATATATATCTGTTAGATTATGAAACTTATGGCTATTCAGTCTATCACTCAGGTGGAGTCAGTTGTCTGGACACAGAATGGGTTTGACATTTAGCTTCCTGGCCTGGGGGATGTTAGGAAGTCTCAGGCTTTCAACTAGTTATCAGAAGCAGGGGTAGGAGACTTATATTGTTTCAGATTCAGGAACTAATTTACAAAGCAATTAAGAAGCAAGGGGGATCTTCAGTCCAAGATTCACCAACTGGTCAGAAAAGCAATCAAAGCCCAAGAGCTAATAAACTAAAGAACTAGGGAGGAAACTTAACATTTTTATACTTAACATTTCTATAGAAAAGAAAATAATAAAGTTTTTCAGTGGTGGGGGTAGGTGCTGCTCAGTTGCCCGGTAACACTACTTCCCTGTTCCGTATTCATTTTCTATTTTTCTCTTACTTGTTCCTTATTCTTTATCTTACAGTAGCTTCCTGGCTTTCTCCCTCCCCCACTTTGTAATTCTCTGGACCCAGAGATAGAGACTGCCCGCTTCATGAGGTGTTAAATGAAGTTTGTATCACCTAAATTGTCTTCTTTAATCATTTTTAACATTATAAAGGATATAACTCAGGAACAGCCAAATATAAGAGATGCATAGAAAAAGGTTTTGGAAGTGGGGGTGGGGGTTGGTGCAGAGCTTAATGTCTTCTCTGAGTTCACCACCTGCCCAGCATATCTGTGTTACCAACACAACTGTTTGCTGAATCTCCTTGTTCAAGAGTTTTTATTAAAGTTTCATTACATAAGCATGAATGGTTAACTCATTGCTACTAGTGACTGAACTCAATATCCAGTCTGTCCCCTTTCCCTCACTAGGGGAGGGTGCTGAAAGCTTCCACCCTCTAATCACTCATTTGGTCTTTCTGGTGACCAGCCCCCATCCTGAGACTATCTAGGGTTCCTACCCTGAGTCACTTAATTAGCATAAACTCTGATAGGTTTGAAAGGGGCTCCTTAGGAATAACAAAAGAGACTTCTACCACTCTGAAAATTCCAAGAGTTTTAGGAGATCGGTGCCAGGAACTGGGGGGAGGTGGATGGGAGGATTGTGGAAGGAAAGTGGGCCACATGCTAAACCTGAGGTCAGGGGAGGCCAGTATGCTGAAATTAACCACATAGGATGACCTGAACATAAAAATTCCTAACTAAAAATAGGAGATGGCAGGTAGTCACATCCTAGGCCTGTAGCTTCCTTCACAAAGGTCAATTTTTACCTTAAGCCTGTCTACTGTCTTTTGGTATTTAAGATAACATACCTTTTAAATGTCATAGTAAGCTCCTTACAGACCCCTCAGGGCACACCCCACTGTACCAGAGCACAAGACCACAGAACCCCTCATTGTTATCTTGTTCCCTGCATACCACCTCTATATGCTGCAAATGTTAATTAACTATCCTGTACCCACCAATGTAAAACAAGTATGTGTCTCTGTTTTACTTTTCATCCAATCCCAGAGGTTTCTTGCTTTGCTTTCTCCCGCCCCTTTAATCTACCACCAATGGCTTTCATGTAAACCTCCTTACATCTCCTCCTTTAATTCTAATAAAATAAACTGCAAAACTGCCATTCTCTGGAGCATCTTCTCAATCCATTGAGATTTTGCTTCCCACAATTGTCAGTTTGGCTCAAATAAACTCATAAAAATTCTCTAGAGGTTTGGACATTTCTTATGTCAACAAAACTAAATATGTATTTTTATTATGTGACAATCCAACACCATTAATTTGATTTCTACAGCTAGGAAGTTAGAAAATGGAACAGATTTTCCTGAGTTTATACCCCAAAACTCTCCCCAAAGTTACTTTCCTAAAAAGCTTTCCCAAAATTTCTTTTAGAAATTATTTTCAGTTCCTTGGCATAAGGTGAAATGAACCTTTATTTTTTGCCTTGCTCCAGTAAATATAAGGAACAAAGTATGAATAATATTAAAAAAAGATTTTTTATAGTGTATTCATATGTTGTTATCATGACAGTTGAAGTTTTGTGTGATGAATTACTATTTGGATTACACATTTTTTTTTTTTTTTAAGATTTTTATTGGAGAATTGGGGGAGGGGAACAGATAAGTTGCTGTCTCTTTGTTCTTCAGTCTAGTTGCGGAGGACATTGCTTCACTGGCCCATGTTGGTATCGTCATTGCGCTCTTCTCGGGTGAGGCAGATCAGTCGCCGGCCTCTGGATCGTTGCTCACCATGGCTATTGGCGGCTCATGCTGGCTGCCGACCACTGACTGTAGCCTATGGCAGCCCACTGAAGCAGGGGCTGCAGCTTACACTGTCGCTGGGGCTCGCACAGTCCAGCTCCAGGTGGAGCCGTTAGCTGTAGAGGGCAGTGTCACTGGCCCTCATATGTGGGATCCGAACCGGGGCCGCTGGCATCCCAAAACCAGCTCTTAACCAATGCGCCACTCGCCGGCCTGGATTACACATATTTTTTAAAACTACACACTATTCAGCATTAAATATCTAATTTATTGACTGTGGAGTTGAAATTGCTGTTCCATATTTGTAAAATAGAAGACATGGAGTCTCTGGATGATTTTAAAGGTTCTTTCCAGTTTCTCACTTATTTCATTTTAATGAATTCCTAGCATTCATGAAATCATTGGCTTCAGGCCCTTAGTCAGATGCTTTTTATCTCCTTTCTATGGCTTCCAAGGGGAAAATCAGTTTCAACTTATATCATTTTTATTAATATCACCATTTCTGAAAATATAAATCAAGTGAGGTGTATAGACTACCTATACCTATAACTTTATCATTGTATAACGTATTTTTAAATGGTTCTATTCTGGTAAGAAGTGGTTAAAGTGTTTCAATTAAACAAAAAGTTTATTTGAAGAAGAAGGTTGGTCAAAGCAGATTGTAAAACCTCAGTGTTTAGCAAAGAAGTCACTTAAGCTAATTGAGAAGTGATGAAGGTGAAAGTTAATTGAGTGAATTAGTAACTTGGTTACTAGAGTGAATTTTTTCTGGTTGATTGAAAGGAAACAAAGCAGTGAGACACAGACTTTGGACAGTGGTAGAGAAGAGAAAAAAAAGGAGGTGAATGAAGGTTTTCAAACATTCCATCCCAAAATATGACACTTTGGCATAGGATTATTTTGAGCTGAAGGCATCAAGCCCCAGCAGACTCAGAAAAGCTCTTTACCAACCCCTTAACTGCTTAAAAGAAAATATAAATTTCCCCATTTGTAGGGAAAATCTCCATTTATAAAGGACATATCCATCTGAATGGGTGGCTGGACTAGGAGGAGAGTTACTATCAGAGATAACATTTTTTCACTTGAAAGATTTATCTCCATAACAAGGTATCCTTTATTTACCTTGCATTTCCTCCTCTTACCTTCTCCTAACTTGCCTCCCCACCACCCCACCACCACCATCTAGGAACTCAGAACCCCTGTCTTTTTCCTTAGCTCAGTGTGGTATAAATTCAACTATCTAGCTGCCTTTTCAGTCATATCTTCATGTGGCCTCTATACAAAAGTACATAATTAAAATTGTTTGTTTTTCTCCTGTTAATCTACATCAAGTTAATTCTTAGACCAGCCACAGAACCTAGAAGGGAAATTTTTCCCTCCCCTACAAGAACATGATTTTTTTTTTTTTCTGAACAGAAAGAAGAAAAAGCAAGAAAACAAATTAGTAGAGAAAGACCGATGCCATTAAAGACATGGAAGTGATACAATTCAAAATTCTAAAGTAACATACACAAAAGGAGAAACCCTGTGATGTCTACTATGACTTTTTTTTTTTTTTTTTTTGAGGGCAGTGTCACTGGCCCTCACATGTGGGACCCGAACCAGGGCTGCTGGCTTCCCAAGCCAGCACTTAACCACTGCGCCACTCGGACAGCCCTCTGCTATGACTTTTAAAGAGTGATTTATTTATAGCATGCCATAGGCCTGAAAGCTTTAAAAGTGAGGGGGGAAAAAAGAAGGATTTTCTAAAAAGTAAAAGAGAAAAATTAAGATTTTGTTAAGGACTGGCTGTCAATGACATAGTTAGGAATGAAAGTATCTCTCTAAACCTGTTTGACTACCTTTAACATTTACTTGATTTTGCATGGCATCTAAAATATGTTTACACATTTGTAATCAGTATTTCAGTTTAGTAACATGGTTAAGAATATAACCTTTGAAGACAGATATACTGGATTCTAATTAAGATGGGTAACTTAAATTCTCTGAACCTCAGTTTCTTACTTTGTAAAAGCAGAATAGTAATTGATATTGGCTTGCTGAGAGCATTAAATAATGGAAAGCCCTGACAATGTCTGGTGAGTCAGGATACCCAAAGAAGAATTGGTCTATGCTTGAGTCTTTGAAAAAGCAACCATTATCAAGTAGTTCTCTGAAAGACTGTCAGAGCATAGCTGTCCCTTAGTTCCATCAAATGTTATGGAATCATAGAAAGCCGAGAGATCACCTCATCCATTCCCCACCAAGGCTCACCAGTATCCATTACGTGTGCCTGAACATGTCTGCTTTGGAGAGATCACTACTTAGTATGCTAGCCTATCTTGTTTTAGAATGACTCTATTGGAAATTTTACCTATTATAGTCAGCCAAAATTTGCCTTGCACACCTACTCGTGGGTCTTTGTTCTGCCACCTGGAACTCACAGTCACTTCCTTATTTTAAGTCAGCAAATAGGCCCTGCCCCCATTGCCAGGCCTTCCCTTTCCCAGGCTCCCCCCCCATCCCCAGTCCTACTGTTGCATTTGGGGGTACATGAATAGAAGGAAAAGCCTCATGGGGAGGGTCCTTCTGAGCATAGCAATTAGAAGGGAGAATCTTTTGCAAATTTTTGTTTAGGGTCAGGATAGAGGACGTAATTTAAACTGACACAATGACTGTTCGCATTATCAATCATCTGCTACATAATAAAATCAGAATAGAACTCTCTCTTGAGAAAGTGTCAATGGAAGAGGATAGAGACTTCTCTTGCTACCGCCCTAGCCTTCACTATAGAAATCAAAGAATGTTGGGTTCTTCAATTAACTAGAGCCCAATCAGGAGCATGGGAAAACAGAGCAGAAATTGGTCACTTGGTTCTCAGGGAGCGAGAAAACACTGGATGAATGGGACCCATTCTCTCTCAGTCTCTACTCTCTCTGTCTCCTCTCTACCTTTATTCTTTACTCTCTCTTTACCCACTTTTAAGAGGTCTTTTGGTAGAGAAAAATATCAAGAATTAGAGCACAGGAGGGTTTGGATTTGCAAATACTTTAACCTTGTCTATTTTTTATAGCCCTCTGGTGGTTGTATTTTCCAGGGTCTGATTTTAATAATAATAGCTACCATTTATCAACCACTTACCATGAAACATGGAATTGTTCTAAGCAATTGAGCATATTAACTCACTCAATCCTCAAAGCAACCTTTGGGGAAGAGAATATAATCATCATGAGTTTATAGATGAAATAAATAGGGAAGGAATTGGTTAAGGATCCTGCATAAGGACACATAGGTATTAAGGAGTCAAATGAAGCTTCAACTCCAGAACCTGTACTCTTTCCATTATGTGGAATGCCTGTAAAGGAGAATGTTTGTTTCTAAATCCTAGCCTAACAAAGCTACCAAATGATTGTGATAAACTGTACAGCCTTTCATGGCAGGAGATAGGATATCCAACAAGCTTTGCCATGGCACAATTTTCTATTCGAGTTCAGTTTGTTTATAAAAAAACATAAAGTAAGCTGAATGACGGTGAGTCTAGTTTTTTGATTGCTGAAAGCAATTGCTTGAGAAACAGTTATCCTGAAAACACTCCTAAAGTAGTGTATTTCTTCACGGTCAAGTCAGGCAATTTTTCTTTTTTTTTTCTTTTCTTTCTTTCTCTCTCTCTCTCTCTCTCTCTCTCTCTCTCTCTCTCTCTCCCCTCCCCCCCACTTCCTCTCCCCCTCTCCCTTCCTTTCTTTCCATTATTTTGACTAACAAATTCCTACAACTTTTGCATAAAAGGGATTTCCTTCTTTCTTTTTTTTTTAACCCTTCCCCATCCCCAGCACCTCTCCCTTTTGGCAACCATCAGCTTTTCTCTGTATCTATGGGTCTGTTTGTTTTGTCTATTAATTTGTTTTGTTTTTTAAATTCCACATATAAGTGAAGTCATATGGTAGTTCTCTTTTTCTGTCTGACTTATTTCACTTAGCATAATGCCCTCTAGGTCCATCTATGGCAAGATTTTATTCTTTTTTTTATACCTTACTAATATTCCATTGTGTGTGTGTGTGTGTGTGTGTGTGTGTCTAGATAGATAGACACACACACACACATATCGCAGGTTCTGTGTCCTCTTATCTTTAGGTGAACACCTAGGTGGCTTTGGTATCTTGGCTATTGCAAATAATGCTGCAGTGAACATAGGAGTACATATATCTTTTTGAATTAGTGTTTTAGTTTTCTTTTTTTTTTTTTTTTTTTTTTAAGATTTTATTGGGGAATTGGCGGAGGGGAACAGCGTTGGGGAATCGGGGAAGGGGAACAGACAAGTTGCTGTCTTTTTGTTCTTCAGTTTTTAGTTGCGGAGGATGTTGCTTCACTGTTGGTATCATCATTGCGCTCTTCCCGGATGAGGCAGATGGGTCGCTGGCCTCTGGATGTCGCTCATCGCGGCTATTGACAGCTCACGCTTGGCTGCCAGCTGCTCACGCTGGCTGCGGGCCACTCACTGTAGCCTATGGCAGCCCACTGTAGCAGGGGCTGCAGCCCACACCATCACCGGGGCTCGCACAGCCCAGCTCCAGGTGGAGCTGTTGTTAGCTGTAGAGGGCAATGTCACTGGCCCTCATGTGGGATCCGAACCGGGGCCGCTGGCATCCCAAAACCAGCGCTTAACCAATGCGCCACTCGGCCGGCCCTGTTTTAGTTTTCTTTAGATAAATACCCAGAAGTGGAATTACAGGGTTCTTTAGCAGCTGTTTTTAATATTTTGAGGAAACTCCATACTATTTTCCATAGTGGCTGCACCAGTTTGCAATCCCACAACAGTGCACAAGGGTTCCCTTTTCTCCACATCTTCAAGAACACTTGTTGTTTGTTGATTTATTGATCATAGCCATTCTACAAATGTGAAGTGATATCTCATTATGGTTTTAATTTGCATTTCTCTGAGGATTAGTGATGTTGAACATGTTTTCACAATCTTGTTGGCCACCTTTATGTCCTCTTTGGAGAAATGTCTATTCAGGTCCTCTATTTTTTATTTTAATTGGATATTTTATTTTGGGTTTTTTGTTTGTTTGTTTGTTTTTTGGTGTTAAGTTGAATTAGTTCTTTATAAATTGTGGATGTTAAACCCTTATCAGATGTATCATTTGCAAATACCTTCTCCCATAAAATAGGCTGTCTTTTCGTTTCATTGATGGTTCCTTTGTGGTGTAAAACTGTTTCAGTTTGATGTAGTCCCATTTGTTTATTTCTTCTTTTGCTGCCCTTGCATAAGGAGAGAGATCCAAAAAGATATTGCTAAGACCAATGTCAAAGATTTTACCCACTATGTTTTATTCTAGAAGTTTTATGATTTCAGGTCTTACATTTAAGTTTTTAACCCATTTTTACTTTATTTTTGTATATTGAATGAGAAAGTGGTACAATTTCATTTTTTTGCATGTTATCTGTCCAGTTTTCCCAACACCACTTATTGAAGTGACTGTCTTTACCCCATTGTATATCCTTGCTTCCTTTGTCATAAACGAAGATTTATTTTTGGGCTCTCTATCCCATATCCCTATATGAGGTCTGACAATTAAGTTCATGAACTCATATTAGAAAAGTGCTACACACCTCATTGCTGAATATCATTATGGTTACCTTCAAAGCACTCCCCTTTGGAAGCTATGAACCGATGCCAGCACCTAGTCCACCCTTCAAAGCAATTTTGGAACTCTTTTTCTGGAATGGTCATCAGAGCTGTAGTCATATTACCCTTGATGTCCTGAATGTCATCAAAATGTCTTCCTTTCAATATTTCCGCTATCTTCAGGTAAAGAAAGAAGTCATTGGGGGCCAGATCAGGTGAGTAGGGAGGGTATTCCAATACAGTTATTTGTTTCCTGGCTAAAAATTACCTCACAGACGGTGCCGTGTGAGCTGGTGCATTGTTGTGATGCTAGAACTCCTTTGGGACCATTTTTGCACACATTTTTCTCATGCCAAGATTTTCAGTTAAGATTTTCCTAACTGTTTCTGCTATGCCTCCCACAGTCAGCCAAAGATTTTGACACACAATTCGAAAAATTTTTGCAATGTTTTTGTCAGTTCTGCTCATTACTGGCCGTCCTGACCACTTTTCATCAGTGACACGTTCTCTCCCCTCAGAAAAATGTTTAAAGCATTCATTCACTGCCATTTTCTTCATGGCATTATCCCCATCAACTTGGAGTAACATGTCTTTGATTTCACTTCCACTCTTGCCAAGTTTAGCAGGAAATTTAATGTTTGTTTGTTGCTCTAATTCAAGCTCAGACATTCTGTGACAGCACACAAAAACGTTCAACAACAATAATGAATGCCACTCAGCAAAACACTGCCACACGTTGACACAAACACACCTGTGAGTCACTGGAATACCAAGGTTATGAAACTTACTGAGCTGCTTGTACAGTGCTGCCAATGTAAGCGCGTGTGGCCAGTTCTCAAACTTAATTGTCAGACCTTTGTATATCTGTTTTTATGCCAGTACCATAGTGTTTTCATTATTATAGCTTTGTAGTACAGTTTAAAATCGGGGAGCATGAAACTTCCAAATTTGTTCTTTCTCAAGTTCTCTTTGGCTAGTCAGTGTCTTTTATGATTCCATAAATTTTTTTTTTTTTTTGAGGGCTGCGTCACTGGCCCTCATATGTGGGACCTGAACCGGGGCCGCTGGCCTCCCAAGCCAGCGCTCAACCACTGTGCCACTCAGCCGGCCCTATGATTCCATATAAATTTTAGGATTAGTTGTTCTAGTTCTGAGAAGAATGCCACTGGTATTTCAATAGGGATTGCATTGAATCTGCATGTTGCTTTAGGTAGTAAGTACATTTTAACAATATTAATCTTTCCAGTCCATGAGCATGGTTTATTCTTTTTTTTTTTAAAGATTTTATTGGGGAATCGGGGAAGGGAAACAGACAAGTTGCTGTCTTTTTGTTCTTCAGTCTAGTTGCAGAGGACGTTGCTTCACTGGCCCATGTTGGTATTGTAATTGCACTCTTCCCGGGTGAGGCAGATCGGTTGCTGGCCTCTGGATGATCGCTCACTGTGGCTACTGGCAGCTCACGCTGGCTGCCAGCCGCTCACGCTGGCTGCCGTCCACTCACTGTAGCCTATGGCAGCCCACTGCAGTAGGGGCTGCAGCCTACACTATCACCGGGGCTCACACAGCCCAGCTCCAGGTGGAGCTGTTGTTAGCTGTAGAGGACAGTGTCATTGGCCCGCATACTTGGGATCCGAACCGGGGCCACTGGCATCCCAAAACCAGGTCTTAACAAATGTGCCACTCGGCTGGCTGGAGCATGGTTTATTCTTCCATTTATTTGTATCCTTTTCAACTTCTTTCTTCAATGTCATATAGATTTCAGAGTATAAGTCTTTCACTTCTTTGCTTAAATTTATTCCTAGGTATTTTATGCTTTTTGGTGCAACTGTTAATGGGATTGTTTTCTAATTTCTCCTTTTCATTGTTCATTGTTGGTGTAGAAAAACACAACTGTTTTCTGTATATTGATTTTGTATCCTGCAACTTTACTGCATTCATTTATTAGTTCCAATAGTTTTTTGGTGGACTCTACAGGGTTTTCTCTATATAGTACCATGTCATCTGCAAGTAGTAAGAAATTTACTTCTTCCTTTCTGATTTGGATATGTTTTATTTCTTTTTCTTTTCTGATTGCTTTGGTAGGACTTCCAATACTATATTGAATAGAAGTTTTGAGAGTGGGCATCATTGTCTTATTTCTGATCTTAAAGAAAAAGCTTTTAGCTTTACCATGGAGTACGATGTTAGCTGTGGATTTGTCAAATATAGCCTTTATTATGTTGAGATATATTCCTTCTATACCCACTTTGTTGGAAGTTTTTGTCATAAAAGGATGTTGAGTTTTGCAAATGCTTTTTCTGTGTATTGAGGTGATCATGATTTTTATCCTTCATTTTAATGTGAAGTATCACATTGATTAATTTACAGATGTTGAAACTCCCTTGTATCGCTGGGCTTAATCCTATTTGGTCATGGTGTATAGTCCTTTTAACATATTGTTGAATCCAGTTTGCTAATGTTTTGTTGAGAATTTTTGCATCTGTGTTCATCAAGGATATAATCAAGTAAGCAATCTTTAATCTTGTATCCTGACTCAACACATTGTGAGATATCTAGACATTCTAATAAGATACATTTGCCAGTTCTCAACTTGTTGCCTCTCAGATCCAAATTCACTATTCATTGTCTGTGCTGCAAAAATTATGGACCTTTTAAATATTTTTGCTTTGCCAGTTTGACAAAATGTTAAGCTTTTTCAGGAGGGGTTGCTCGAGAGAACTTGTAGGAATAATTTGCTTTCCTTCCTGGTTCCTTTGTGTCTTGCAGCAGGCTCCTGCAGTGTAGACGGCTTCTCTAGTAACCAGTAATACATGAGTTTTCTCCAAAACTATGCTGTTGTGGAACATGGTGGTCAGAAGTACCCAGCAACCAGCAGCTTCCCTTGGTATCCCACTTAGGCAGATTTGTAGTGGAACACATCCAGGAAGACACCTACCCTTTAACAGCTTTTGTTGTTGTTATTATTCTTTTTTTAAGCAAAGTTCCCCTATGCACCACAGAGACTTTAGCCATTCCGTGACTCACATGCCACACCCACTTCAACAAGGTTTGGCTCTCAGCCTAGAGGAGTTTGGGGGACTGTTCCATGATTACTCTATCTCAGGCCTAGGAGTAGTGGCTCTTTCTTACAGCTGCTATTTCTATATCTTTTTACTTTTAACCACCCATTTCATCATTACTCCAATCCTCTGTTATGGTTAATATATATATATATTTTTTTTTAGCTGAGCCTTCCTGCCACCTGTTGGCAGCTCAGCAGCTGCTCAGCTCAGGCCGGGAATCCAACCAGCAACCCTGTTGCTCAGAGCTCCCACTCTTGAGTAAGCTCTTAACCAATTGAGCCATTCGGCTTGCCTGGTTAATAATTTTTTATATTAAACTTCCTCTGTTCAAATTATTGTGTGGTTTCTGCCTGTTGATTGGACCTTGACGGATACAGTGCCTCTATTGTACAATCCTTCTGAACTATATATATAGTTTAGATAACGAAAACACTCTCTTTAGTTAAGATTCTTCTTGGGGTAATTAAGAGTAATCTAATTCAAATGATCTTAAACAAAAAATAATTTATTGATTCAAAACACAAAATCTTAAAAAGAGTAGAAATGAGGGGTTCAGGGAATCAAATGAAACCAAATCTATCTCTGTCTTTCTTTCTTTCTCTCTCCCTCCTTCTATGCTATATCTTGCTTCATTTTTTCTGCACATGGCCTCATTCTTTAAGGCCACATATAAGTGTGCATCAAAAATCATGGCTGCATTTGTGACCAGGCCTTATAGTTCTGTTTAAATCCCACCCCACCCATCAAAAAAAAAAAAAATGTGGGATGGCCGAGTGGCGTGTTGGTTGGGCCCTGGATTGGGAAGCCAGCGGCCCCGGTTCAGGTCCCACATATGAGGGCCAGTGACACTGCCCTCAAAAAAAAAAAAAGTATTTTCTTTCATGTCCCGTTAGAAAAATATTGAGAAAGTCTCTTTACCTCACTTGGGCCCTGGGCCCATCACAGACAAATCACTGTGACCAGGGAGATAAGTATAATTTGGCCCATCTTGGACACATGCTCAGTTCTTTGGCCAGAGAAGTGGGTGCAGTGATTAGCAGTGCCCAAAAGATTCACTTATTTGGAGTGGTGAAAATTTTTTGATTTAAAAAAAAAAAGGGGGGGATGCTGTTCTGAGCAGACAAAACTATAGCATATTAAGATATTGTCTCAAACTTCATGAATGAAAAAAGATAAAGTATTTCTGGTCCAAAATAGTGGCTAAATAATGATAATCCCCCTTCTTCAACTAATTGACTAAAGTAATAATTGTTAGCACATTTTCCCGGTCCAACAGGACTTAAGTGTGGCGCATGTTTGTTGCCTTTCAACAGGCATAGTCCCTCCCGTATTGCTTACCAATGAAACCCTGATTTGGTTCACCCTTATTACGCTCATGTACTCAGTGAAGAACCCAGTCCCAGCCCCAAAGAGTAAGTCTCTGTTAGCAAAATCCGTTATGGAAATTCCTTCTTTCCCCCTTCTCCCCCCCCCCCTTTAATTGTTTAGGAATGGGTATGTGAGGCAAATGAGACCTGAAAAAAACTTTTCTGGGCTGAGAGGCAGTGTCTAGGAGCGGTTTTCCTCTAATTGGGAGGGAAAATTGTACTTTTTAAAAGTCTTAACATTGCTTAACATTGCTCATCCTGGAGATGAGGACGCCACCTTAAACCAGTATGAGACAAATGAGGAGACAAAAACCAAATCACTGGGTATGGGAGCAAGAAAACAAGGAAAGAGCCAGAATCTTTGATGATGCTATTGAGCTCTTAAATTAACCAACATGGAAATCACTCTAACTGCAGAATTCCTATAAGGGAAAATAAATTCCTTACTATTTAAGCCATTTTCAGTTGGATTTTCTGTTACATCCAGCCAAAAGCATCAGGATTAAAATCTGGGACCTTACTTCTCATCAGCTTTACATCAGGAAATAGCATATTTCCTTGGAAAAATCAGATCTTTTTATCTCATGAAGAAATAACAATGGGAATATTGAGGGTAATAAAATCAGCTAAAGCACCACTAACCTTGGAGTCACCCAATATCATTGGGTCACCCACCACACACAATCTGATGTCTACACATATTTAGATCTAATCCATGTAAGGCAGATGTGTCTGTCTCTTTACCAGTGAATATGGCCTTTGGGGCGGGGGTGGGGCACAACTACCTTGTCAAAGCAATGTCATTTGCCAAAGACCATGTGGGCATCTCTCATTTGGAATGCCATCTGCTGAGTGCTTCCAAAACTATACTGGACAGGTAATTCTATCTGTAAGAAATGCATTCAACTGACATGTAGTTATTTGGTGTTTCTCAACAGGAATGAAGGGATATATATATACATATATCACATTGATAATGTCTTTTTATAATTTTTTTCTGTACTATACAATTTAGCCCTTAAATATATGTATTCTGATTCTTTAATTTTTACCTTTTAAAATGTCTCTTTTTGTAATAAAGACTACAATGTCCTAAGAGGCTACATACTAGGGATGCTCTTTGGTCTCAGAATCATACCTTAAAATCTTGGTTCTCCCACTTACTGTTGTCATTGTAACTTAGGGCAAGTTACTTACTTCTGAGCCTCAGTTCCTCCTCTATAAAATATGAATAACAACATGTCCTTTCACAATGACATCACTCACTTTCATACAATATTTTTATCTACAAGTTGTCACATTTTTTAATTATACTGATTTTAAGTCACATGGGGATTTTGGCTGGAAGAGAACATTCATTGATTGGGGGAAATTGGCTGATTTTTAATGCTTGGTTCTCAGTGGAAAGCAGTTGAACTTTTCATTTCTTCTTCATGATCTCACAGGTAAAGAGGATTCTGGACCCTTCCAGTAAATCAACATTGACAACAGAGTTGACAAAGTACCTCTTCCCGCTATAAACACATAGAAATGCCAGGTAAATACTATTAAATCATTTTTTGTAATGGAAGAAATAAGTTAAAAAATCAGAGAAATAAAACAATTCATCCTGGAAATGAAACAAAAACTCAAAGTCAGCGAAATAAGATCCAGAAATTGCTAATAGCTCAAGGTCAGACCAAACCAGGATATTGGTCCTGGGGTATGGGTGCTGAGTAGCAGTATCTACACAACCTTGGGGCTCTATGAGATTTCCAAGTATGGTAATAATCTACCTAGAAACATTGTAGCAGAATAGCAGAACATAAACACAAGGAGAAAATCTTTTGGAAAACAGAAAGAAGAGACTGATTGCCTACAGTGGGTCAACATGGGATAGACACCAAAATAGAAGTCAGAGGCAAGAGAAATTAACTGCCATCCCAGTATAGTCCTTATAACCAAACCTCAAGCTATAAAAAGCAAAAATAAATAGGATCACAAGAAAATGTGTAAATCCAGAATCATAATGGAAGATTATAATACAGATATCCAAAACTGATAGATCAAAGAGTTTTAAAAAAATGGGCTGCATTGGTTAAGAGCTGGCTAGGAACGCCAGCGGCCGCAGTTCGGATCCCACATATGAGGGCCAGTGACACTGCCCTCTACAGCTAACAGCTCCACCTCGAGCTGTGCTGCAAGCCCCGGCGATGGTGTAGGCTGCAGCCCCTGCTGCAGTGGGCTGCCATAGGCTACAGCCAGCGTGAGCAGCTGGCAGCCAGCGTGAGCTGCCAATAGCCACGGTGAGTGACCATCCAGAGGCCAGCAACCTATTTGTCTCATCTGGGAAGAATGCAATGACGATACCAACATGGGCCAGTGAAGCAATGTCCTCCGCAACTAAACTGAAGAACAAAAAGACAGCAACTTGTCTGTTCCCCTTCTCGATTCCCCAATGCTGTTCACCTCCCCCAATTCCCCAATAAAATCTTTAACAACAACAACAAAAAATCAGTAAGCTTCTAGAAAATTTGAACCACATAATTATCACCTTCATATAAAAACAGTATGTAGTTTACCATCAAGATAATAACATGCTCGGGCCAGCCGGGTGGCGCGGTGGTTAAGCACTGGCTTGGGAAGCCAGCGGCCCCGGTTTGGGTCCCACATATAAGGGCCAGTGACACTGCCCTCAAAAAAAAAAAAAAAATAATACATGCTCATTCTTTTGAAGCACACATAAACTCTTTCAAAAATGAATTATACGTTAGTCCATAAAAAAAGAGAAATACTAAAAAATTGACATTTTCTCTGAACAAAATGTAATAAAATGTATAATTAATTATTAAAAGGTGGTAAATAAATGAGTAAATAAAACAGTCATGAATTGTAGAAACTAAAAAGTACACTTTTAGATAATTTACTTTTCAAAGAAAAAAATTAAAATAGAAATTAAAAGTATGAGGTCAGGCTGAGTGGCTCAATTGGTTAAGAGTGGAAGCTCTGAGCAACAGGGTCACGGGTTCAATTCCCACATGGGCCAGTTAGCTGCGCCCAAGCTGAGATGCCACTGAGCTGCCAACAGGTGGCAGGATGGCACAGATGGTGAGAGCATGTGCTCCTAACAACAAGGTTACCAGTTCAACTCCCGCATGGGATGGTGGCTACGCCCACCTGCAACTAAGATTGAACACGGCATCTTGAACTGAGCTTCCCTGAGCTGCCATTGGGAGGCTGGATTGCTCAGTGGTTAGAGCATGCGCTCTTAGCAACAAGGTTTCCCGTTTAACTCTCACATGGGATGGTGGGCTGTGCCCACCCACAACTAAGATTGAACATGGCACCTTGAGCTGAGCAGCTGTGAGCTGCCGATGGGCAGCCAGATGGGAATTGGACTTGGAGCTGAGCTTCCTGTGCCCTCCACAACTAAGACTGAAGGACAACAACTTGGCTGTTCGCTTTCCCCGATTCCCCAGTAAAATCTTAACAAAAAAGGAATTTAAAAATATGTAAACCTAAGTGACAATGAAAATACTACTAATTAAAATTTGGAAAAATCTAGGAGAGTACAGCCTTAAATGTAGTGGAAATAGTAAATATCCATGAGTTCAATGTTCAGTTCAAGAAACTAGGAAAAGAGCAACAAGGTGAATTCAAAGGTAACAAGATGGTAGCAAGAAGAAATAAAAACAAAAATAGAAATTCACGAAATCAAAAGAATGAAGAAACAGATATAATCTTATATTTTGAAAGACTAATAGAGAAATGTTTGTTGATAAAACAAATATTTATATAAAAGAGATACACATAGTGATATTAGAAATGAAGCTTCATACTTCAATTTTTTGTGTGTTTTTAGAAGGCAGTGTCACTGGCCCTCATGTGGGATCTGAACCGGGGCCGCTGGCGTCCCAAGCCATCTCTTAACCACTGCGCCACTTGGCTGGCCTGATATTAGAAATGAAAGGGGCTCATAATTATAGATAAAGAAGGAAAATTTAAATCCACAAGAAATTATTATGTCGTCATATGAAATTGTCAACGTTCAACCTTTTGACCTTACACAATCATAATTTTGTTTTTCTAAACAACCATAAGGCCAGATATTTGAAAATATAAAATAAATAATCTTCCAGATAAATGTAAATGACCAAAATTCACCAAAAAGGAAATTTTAAAACTTTAGTATACTTATAATTATTAAAAAATTTGAATTTATCATCGAAAAATAAAAATCTATTCCCCTGGCTGGCCCAGTGGCTTGTTGGCTAAGAGTTGGCTTGGGATGCCAGCTCTGAGTAGCAGTGCCCCAGTTCAGATCCCACATGCGGGCCAGTGATGCTGCGCCCTCTAGAGTTAAGATGGTGAACAACAGCTCAACCTGGAGCTGGGCTGCCATGAGTCACCGTCGATGGCGTAGGCTGCAATGGTGTTGGCCTGCAGCAGGCTTGAGCTTTCGTGAGCAGCCATGAGCCACCATGAGTGGCCATCCAATGGCCGGTGAGTGACTGCCTCAGCCAGGAAGACTGCAATAATACCAACATGGGCCAGTGAAGTGACGTCCTCCACAACTCGACTGAAGAACAAAATGACAGCAACTTGTCTGTTCACCTTCCCCAATTCCCCAATGCTGTTCCCCTCCCCCAATTCCCCAATTAATAAAAAAAACAACAAAAAGTCTAGCCCACAAACAGAATAAGACCCAGTTTATAACCTAGTGTTAGCAAACCTTCAAGAAACTACAGTTAACACCTACCTTATTCTATTCCAAAGAATAGAAAAAATGGAGGAAACAAAAAGAAAAGAAACTATTGGTTCCACTTCAAGGTATCAACCCTAAAGAAATTCTCACACATGTGTATATAAGGATAGGAAGATCACATCCTGGATGGTCATGACCACAAAGTTTATAATACCCCAAATCATAAGTGACTAAATTTCTTTCAACAGAGCAACGGATAAATAAATTGTGGAGTATTCATCCTGTAGTCAAAATCAATCAGCTCTTTCCCTTCCGGTGCGCCAGTGAAGATCCTGGTGTCGCTATGGACCGCCGCACCGCCCGATGTTACCGTTATTGTAAGAACAAGCCGTATCCAAAGTCTCGCTTCTGTCGAGGTGTCCCTGATGCTAAGAGCCGTATCTTTGACCTGGGGCGGAAGAAGGCAAAAGTGAATGAGTTCCCGCTTTGTGGCCACATGGTGTCAGATGAATATGAACAGCTCTCTTCTGAAGCTTTGGAGGCTGCCCGTATTTGTGCCAACAAGTACGTGGTGAAAAGCTGTGGCAAAGATGGCTTTCACATCCGAGTTCGGCTCCACCCCTTCCACGTCATCCGCATCAACAAGATGCTGACCTGTGCTGGGGCTGACAGACTCCAGACAGGTATGCGCGGTGCCTTTGGAAAGCCTCAGGGCACAGTGGCCAGGGTCCACATTGGCCAAGTTATCATGTCCATCCGTACCAAGCTGCAGAACAAGGAGCATGTGATTGAGGCTCTACGCAGGGCCAAGTTCAAGTTTCCTGGTCGCCAGAAGATCCACATCTCCAAGAAGTGGGGCTTTACTAAGTTTAATGCAGAGGAGTTTGAAGACATGGTAGCTAAAAAGTGGCTCATCCCAGATGGATGTGGGGTCAAATACATCCCTAATCGTGGCCCCCTGGATAAATGGCAGGCACTACACTCATGAGTTTTGGCACTGCCCCCTCTTTACACTTGCCAATAAAAATGATACTTCCAGTCAAAAAAAAAAAAAAATCAGAATTACCTGTTTTGGATAGATAAACCTTAAAATATTAATTTTCAGTGAAAAAATAAGCTGTTAAGGAAAATGTACAGGCTATCCTTTATAGAAATACTTTAAACTTATAAAGATAGTATCTGCATATAAACAACTGCACATTCTTTGTGGATACTTAGGTAATAAAAGTATTAAAACACATGGCAGTGACACTTAGGACAGTTGTTACATCTGAAGATGAGGTGAAATAGTTAAGAGTGTGATTGAGGAAGAAATTTCAATGATATCCATGTCAAAATATTTGTAATGGTTAAAGTAAATGGCTGTAGTGGGTTTACTATGTTCAACCCCAAAGATATGTTCCACCAAAGGCCTATGAACATGACCCTGTTTGGAAAAAGAATCTTTGTAGATGTTATTAAGTTAAGGACCTTGAGATGAGAGCATCTAAATTAGGACAGGTCCTATATCCAATGATAAGTGTCTTTGAAAGAGAAGACAAAGGAAGGAGATACATAGAGAAACTCCAAGATTGCTGGCAGCCACCAGAGGCTATGATAGAGGCATGGAAAAGATTTTCCTTCAGATCCTCCAGAAAGAATTACTAACTCTGCTGACATCTTGATTTTGGACTTCTGGCATCCAGAACTTTGAGAGAATAATTTTTTATTGTTTTAAGACACCAAGTTTGTGGTAGTTTCTTATAGCAGCCTACATTGGAAAAACCTACCTGTGTGCCTTTTAATACTCACACAAAATAGTTTACTTCTGACACTTCTGGTCACCAAATGTGTGGGGGTTTTCACCCTCCCAGCAATTCTCTTTGACACCAAGTGGGTGTCCGGCAATTTAACTCAATTGTGACGCTATGGACATACCTGGAGATAGTGTCAGATCCCATGGATTAAGGACTCAGTCCCACAAGGTTAGACAGATGATGATTGATAGATAGATAGATAGATAGATAGATAGATAGATAGATAGATAGATAGATAGATATAGATATGAAGGGGAGGCCCATCAAGACTATGATAAAATGTTCCTTCATATCTTCCAGCTGCTTTTGGCTCCAGACATACATGCAGACTTGATAGTGGAGAATAAAACTAGTTCTGTGCTTCATTTTCTCTCTGGACACTTCACCAAAAATGTATTTTGTTTTTGTTTTGGCTTAAACAACTGACATTTATTTCTCACAGTTCTGGAGGCTGGGAAGGCTAAAATCAAGGTGCTGACTTATTCTGTTCCCCAGTGAGGGAGGGCCTCCTTCCTGGTTTACAGAAGCCAACACCAGAATGTTTTTATGGTCCTTGCTTTTGGTGTTCTCCATGGCATGTTCAAAAAGTCTTGCATTAAACCCACAATCAATGTTTTCAAGAATGATTATACAAAGTCTTGTACTTTTTTTAAATTATTTATGCAAAGCAATGAAGTGTTATTTAATGTGTTTTGTGGCAGTTAATGGATAAAGAGTTGCATGGTGGCCTTCTAGGAAGGTATATTAATTTTTCATATTAATCATTATGACAATAATTACCTTTTATGAGTCTTTTTGTACTGTCAAGTTGCATTTTCCTGGAATATAGACTTGACCTGCAACATAAACTAAACATAGGTGGCACCTTGCTAACATGGTTGGAACCTAACAAAGGGCAAGATGATTTTCTAATCATTCAGCTTTCTCTACTAGCTCATCAGGCCTTTGACCCGAGATGGCACAAGATACCTTGTGAGGTCCAATTTTAGAAATTGTTTTAGAGGCATCTGCGTTCTTCGGTGGAGACAATAACTAAACCAGGAACAGAGCTTCATTATTATAGAAGGAATTTCCACCCCCACCCCCCTTGTTTATGTAAATATAAGGGCCATTAGTGCCCTTTCTCTTGAGGAAAGGACTTCCTGGGAAAAAAGAACAAAGACACCACCCATTTTTCCTTAGAATTGAAGTCCACTAGCCTATCAGAGTCAACCAAAATGATTCTATCTAGCAGAGCAGAGCACAACATAGTTTTCAAAAGAGATAGCAGCAAAAGGGAAGGGTGAGTTCAAGGTGGTGACCTGAACTAAACACAGAATTCAGACAGCTGGATTCTCTGTGAGACCCAGCTCTCCTGGCTTTGTGTTGAATACATGGATGAAAGGGAAGAAAGCTCTGATCTCAGAGGCTAAGCATGAGGCTCTGGGCTAATGAAGACAGGCAAGCATCCATCAGCCTGCACAAGACCAATACTGAAGTGTGATGCTGCATGGCAGGAACCAGATAACACTGCTAGTGAACTAATCAGATTTCCAGTTCTTTCTTTTTGAGGTTTGACAGGATGGATTCTTTTGCACCAAGAAAGCCCCTGAGAGCCTTCTCACAAGGGATATCCTGGAAAAGAACATATGAGAACTTGAGTAAATTATTGGAAAATTGAAAGCTATAAGACCATATTGTTCTCTAAGAAGGAAAAGTGTGTCTTACAGGTAATGTATATGGCTTTTCCGCTCAAGAAACTACCACTGAGTGAAACTTCTTGTGTCTCATATTTAAATTCCCAAGTGAGTGGGTCTAATTAGCTTGCCCAGGTCAGGTATCCATTTTTGGGTTATGCAGCTAGGACACCAAGAGGGAAGCCAATCGGCAGAGGTGAGTAGGCAAGCATTGCCAGAAAGGTCAATGTTGAAATAACATTGACACAAGAAGAGAGACAGGCAATGTTGCTTAGACGAACACAAACTTTGAACCAGAAAGACATGTGTTTAAATGCTGCAGCTGTCACTTGTGACCTGAATCACCTCAGGAAAAATTAATCTATCTGAGCCTCAACTCCCCCGTTGGTAAAGTGGGAATAATAATACCAACCTAATAAAACAGTTATGAATATTAAATAAGGTAAAGCTATAAAATGACTTGTACAGTTCTTGGCACATAGCTTATTCTCAAGAAAAGGTCAATGATATTTTTAACTCTACTAACAAAAGTTAGATTGGTTTTCTTTTAAGGTGCCTCATAACCTCCAGGGTATTGTTCTCTGAGGTTTGTAAATGCTTTCAGGTTCTTTGGGAAAATGTACTAGAATATTGGGAAGAAATTTTATTTGTGTTGTGTTCCTGGCTCAATGACTAATTCATAAAGATAAGACCAGAGAGGATTGTGATATTTTTCTGGCTGTTTGTCCTATAAGAATAAGTGCATTCGTCAGAACTAGTATGATTGCAAATGAAAGAAATCCAACTGGTTTAAACAAACAAACAAAAAAAGGAAACATACTGACTCGTGTAAATGAAAAAGCCCAGTGTATAGTGGCTTCAAGATTATTTGGATGCAGGTAAACAAAAGACAAAGCCAGAAATCTCTTAGTTCTGCTTTCCTCTGTATGACCGCATTATCAGCCAGGCTCTCCTGAAGTGGTAGCAAAGATTTCAAAAGCAACTCCAGGCTTATATTCTATCCATTGGAAAGAAAGTATCTCTCTTTTATTAGTTTTAGGGCAAAACTGAAGGAAAACTCTCACTGGCTCAAGTTGGGTCACATGCCCACCTCTGAACCAATCATGAGGGCATGAGATACAGTATTCTGATTGAACAGGTTTGGGTCATGTATTTGTCATAAGAGTCTGGGATGAAGGTGATGGACAGCTCTTACCTGAAGCACATGGAGAGGTATTGGTATTATTGGGACATATTTACTAAAAGAAGAGGATGGGGATGGTATGCTGGAGAGGAAAACAAACAAACAGTTGTGAGAGGGAAATTAAAACAAAATGACTACCCTCTTTATTTTAAAAGATTTTTATTGGGGAATTGAGGGAGGGGAACAGTGTTGGGGAATTGGGGGAGGGGAACAGCCAAGTTATTGTTCTTCAATCTTTGTTGTGTAGGGCACCAGTCACCATCTGGCTTCCTGTCTGCAGCCTGTGGCCTTGAAGCTCAAGGTGCTGTGTTACCATCTTAGTTGTGGGTGGGTGTAGCCACCATCCCATGTGGGAATCGAACCAGCAGCCTTGTTGTTAAGAGCGCACACCTTATCCACTGAGCCATCCGGGTGGCAGCTCAGCTCAAAGTGCCAAGTTCAGTCTTAGTTGCAGGTGGGCGTAGCCCACCATCGAACTGGCAATCTTGTTGTTACACCAGCTGAGCCATCCTGCCACCTGTTGGCAGCTCAGCAACAGCTCAGCTCAGGTGCAGCTTTCACAGGCCCATGTGGGAATTGAACCAGTGGCCCTGTTGTTCAGAGCTAGTGCTCTAAGCCAACTCTTAACCAACTGAGCCACTCGGCTGGCCCGACTACCGTCTTTTTTTGCTGCTTAAAATAATTATTAATATATATCTACCTCATAGTGACCACTGAAATATATTTGCTAATCTTATTTGAAAGAAATTATGTAAATCTGACCAGTAATGTATTCGTGGATAACAAAAATGAGGTCAACCACATGAAGGTTAACTTATCAGAAACTGCAAATAAATTACTTTATAAAAGAGTAGTTTCACTCTTATCTGAGTGAGTTTTTTGTGTGTGACCACTACCCTAACCAGCTCATCCTAGAACAAAGGAAATTGCCATTTGTCACTTTGCTTGTCTGAAATATTTCTGGAGGTGGCTTGCCAACTTCAGCCAGAATTATAGAACTAATGAGTTTTTAGCTACCATATGCACAGAGTATAATAATAGCAGGTTCTAGGCAAATGTTGTCTACTTGTTCCGGGAGTGTTTCCCTCCATGATAGGAGCAGATGTCCAGGGCTCTATTAAGAATTCTGTTTTCTTCATAAATCTGTAAGTGACACAGAGACCTCATGTTCTAGTGAAGTGATTTTTAGATGGAAAACATGGCCCTCGTCAACCCATTTCTGCAGGGTTTTCAACCCTTATTATGTTAGACGTGAGTAGCAGATGCCTTTTAAGAAATTTGGCCACTTTGAAATTTCTGGGTGGTCTTCTGCTCTTTTGATGCCTTACTGATTTATGTGAAAGTAAACGAGACTTTAATCTCCTAATACTTCTTGCTATTTTATGTTACATTGACTATTTGTACCTAGCCCAGTACTCTGTGCATAATTACTGTAACTAACAGTCAGAATACATTAGATTATGTGGTTTTAACAAATGACCCCAAATTTCAATGGCCTATAGTAACAAAAGCTTATTTCTCATTCTCTCTACATGTTCCACCATTTTCCATAGATTACCATGTAGTTGGTTTCCTGGGGGTTCTAGTATATGGGATTCCCCCATGGGAAATTTATAAATAGTCACAGGAGATTATAGGGGGTGGGTTGGTGAGTATCTTATAAGTTTATAAGTTAGGATGCCTTTTTTAAAAAACTAATATCAGAAACCCCAGCTCTCTCCACTGACTGTACCTAGTAGCAACTGCAGTCTACAGCAAGGAACACACCTAGTAACCAGATCTTGGTTTCTAAATTCCATCAGTAGTGATGAAAGATATCAAAATTCCTTTGAGAAACGGCAGATTCTAGGTTTGGGTCAGGGAAAAGATCATTTCAGAAAACAAGGAAACATTAAGAACATGTGTATGCACTCAACAATTGATGGACATTTGGATTGTTTCAACTTTCTGGCTATTATAAATGAGAATGTATGAGCATCCATGTATAAGTTTTTTTTGTAAATACGTGTATATGTTTTCAGTTCTCTTGGGAATATACCTAGGAGTGTAAAGTCTGGGTCATAGTAACTCTATGTTTAACTTTTTAAAGAAGTGCTAGGCTGTTTTCTGAAGTAGCTGTACCATTTTACATTCTCAGTAGCAAAGTACAAATGTTCCAATTTTTCCACATCCTCTTTAACACTTGTAATTTTTCTTTTCTTTTTTTTTTTCTTACAGCCATCCTAGTGGGTGTAAAGTGGTATCACATTGTGGGTTTGATTTACATTTCCCTAATGACTAATGATGTTAAGTTAAGCATCTTTCTTGGAGCCGTCAGCACCCCAATATAATGACAAGGTTTCATGGTCGCTTATAGTTTCCATGCCTGTGAACCTATGTGCCTTTTCTCTACATCGAATCCTATAGGAGACAGTACTTTCACTGTATTTATGGCAAGTTCTGTGGTACCCCAATGAGATAACTATGCAGCCAACGATGGGTAAGATCTCCTAGAAAAGAGGGGAGACAACCTAAGCCAGGCGGTAGTTCTGTGGGGACCCCAGGACTAAGAAATAGGGGACTCAAGCCCCTTGGAAACAGGCCCAGACCCCTGGCCACATAAGCCAAAAAGCCTGGCTATGAGAAACTGATAACAACATCAATCCGTTAAGCTCGCTTGCCTAAGATAATCACAGTGAAAAGTCTCCTTGGAGACTAAAAGTCTCAGGCCAGGAGAGTTCCGATAAGAGACAACATGCTGACCATGAGCTATGTTAATCTATAGCCTTAATTGGATTCTTTGCCTTGTACATTGTTCTAGCAACAGACACTGAAGCTTTAGCTCAGGTATACACCCTGTGAGTCTTACTGCTGGAATCTGGGACTAGATAGTCAAGGTAGTCATGGTAACCATTCTTCAGGTGATATGTAGAAACTGAGTCTGGGTCATAAAGAGATTATCATCGATGAGATTATCCTTAACCGTAGAAAAGGTCACAGTGTGCCCTGGGGAGAACAATTATAAGGAAGACTGTAAAAGTCTTAAGAAAGAAAAATACATCAAAACTATGTGGAACTTAAACTTGTGTTTGGATAATGGTCAAAAGTCCCTTTAAAGAGGACATGTTAGGCCGGCCGAGTGGCACGGTGGTTAAGCGCTAGTCTTGGAAGCCAGCTGCCCCGGTTCGGGTCCCACATATGAGGGCTAGTAACACTGCCCTAAAAAAAAAGAGGACATGTTATTGCAATACAGTTGTGACACTTCTTCTCTGAAACTCCCCTGGTGTCTCCACTGTCTCCCTTCTTTATTTTCTTCCCCCACCGATGCTGTCTCCACCTGAGGGAAACCCTGGACTTCGGAGGCTGGTCCCCCGCACATCTTTAATGTGCTTATTGGTCATTTGTATATCTTCTTTGGAGAAGTGTCTATTCAGATCTTTTGCCCATTTTTAAATTGGGCTATTTTCTTTTCATTGTTGAGTTGTAAGAGGTTTTTTGTATATTCTGCATACAAGACCCTTATTAGATATATGATTTGCAAATATTTTCTCCCAATCTGTGGGTTGCTTCTCACTTCCTTAACGGTGTCCTTTAAAGCATGAAACCTTTTCATTTTGATGATGTCCAATTAATTTGCCTGTTTCTTTTGCACTGTTTTTGCTGTCATGTTTAGTACTTGTATTTAGACGTTTGATTCATTTTGTGCTGATTTTTGTACATAGTGTGAGTTAGAGGTCCAAATTCATTCTTTTGTATGTGAATATTTAGTTGTCCCAGAACCATTTGTTGAAAAGCCTATTCTTCCTTTATTTAATTATCTTGGAAACTGTGCTGAAAGTCAATTGACTGTAAATGATGTTTATTTCTGGAGTCTCAATTCTATTCTATTTATATATGTTTATCCTTATGCCAGTACCACACTATCTTGATTATTGTAGCTTTTATACTAAGTTTTGAAATTGAGAAATGTGAATCTTCAAATTTTATTCTTTTTTTCAAGGTTGTTTTTGGCTATTCTGCGTCACTTGCATTTCAATATAAATTTTACGATGGGCTTGTCAAATTCTGCAAAAAAAACCCAAATGTGATATTATGGGGATTATATTGTATCAGTACATCAATTTGGGGAATGTTGCTATCTTAACAATATTAAGACTTCAGATTCATGAAAACGGGATATCTTTCTACTTATTTAGTAGTTCACTGTGGTCAAATGATAAGGTTTAACAACTAGTCAGGACATGCAAGGTTTTACTTAATTATGAATTTACCCTGAAATACAGAAGAATTAACTACACAAATATTTATTTCTAATTCATGATACTTGTCCAGTGCAATTTGACTGGGGGTAGGGCTCCAAGATAGTCTTTCAAGGATCCAGGCTAATGGAGGTTATGTCATCTTATAGCTGCATCGTTTAGAATATACGAGTATGCTTGGGACACCAGATCTGAGCATCAGGGCCCTGGTTCGGATCCCACGTGAGGGCCAGTGACGCTGCGCCCTCTACAGCTAAGATGATGAACAACAGCTCCACCTGGAGCTGGGCTGCCATGAGTCGCCAGTGATAGCGTAGGCTGCAGCCCCTGCTGCAGTGGGTTGCCATGAGCTACCTTGAGTGAGGGGCAGCCAGTGTGAGCGGCTGGCAGTTGGCATGAGTTGAGCGCAATGATGATACCAACATGGGCCAGTGAAGCGAGGTCCTCCACAACTAAACTGAAAAAAAAAAGAACAGCAACTTGTCTGTTCCCCTCCCCCAATTCCCCAATAAAATCTTTTAAAAAAATAATATATGAGTATATCTTCTAGGTCATCAAGAGAGAAGGAGAGAGAACTGAAGGGCTATGTGCTGGTTTTTAAAAGTTTCAATCAAATGTGATACATGTATCTTTTGCTAACAGTATTTACCAGACTAGTCACCTAACCCTGACTGACTGCAAGGGGCCTGGAAAATGTCAGGGAGCACATGAATGTTTAGTCAGTAGTAAATGTGTGTTGCAAACTGAATTGTGTCCTCTTCAAATGAATATATTGATGCCCTAACTCCCAATAAGACTATATTTAGAGATAGAACCTTTAAGGTGATAATTAAGTCAGTCATAATGGTGGGGCCCATGGGATTGGTTCTTTATGAGACGATAAAGAGGCACCAGAAAACTCTCTCTCTCTCTTCCCCCTCCCCCTTCTCTCCCTCCTCTCTGTTTATGTATGTGTGCCCAGAAGAGAGGCCACATGAAGACACACTGAGACAGTTATAAGCCAGGAAGAGAGGCTTCTCCAGACACCAACCTTATTGGGACCTTCATCTTGGACTTCCAGCCTCCAGAATCATAAGGAAATTATTTCTGCTCTTTAAGGCACTCAATGGATAGCATCTTGCTATAGCAGCCTAACCTGACTAATACAATGTCTCAGCCACATAGTGGGAGAGAAGAACAGAAAAAAAGATAGGGGCATATTGTACAATGCTTTAAATTAATTTGTACTTAATTGTTCATAATATTGGGTTGTCGGAAAAGTCATGATGTATTTTTTTCTATGTTTTTCATTGCAAAAATATGTTTGGGTTTTTTTTTTAACAGCTTATACAGCAACAGGTCATCTTTTTTTTCCTCCAAGGTATATATGAGGTCTAGGAGAGGAGTGGGCTGGCATCACCCACACATAACTAGGTACTGCTTTAAATGTTTGATTTATGCAGATTATAGAAGTTGTAAGCAGAGCACCCAGGGGTTTTATTGACTTATTTTTGGCAGTCAGTTCTGCCTTCAAATCTGGCTCTTTTTTTTCATTCTCTTATTTCTTTTTCTTTCCTTCTAGGGTGGTTCCCTAGAGGAAAAGTGAGACACTTATTATTATAGGACAATGAATACTGGGAAAGCAGTAGCAACAGTATAAGAAGATGTAGGGTAATTACAACAAAACTGCACACTCTTTCCTTGATGCTCCTGGGAATGTAGAATGCTGTGTGCCACTCAAATCCATTTCTTATTGTCAAAGATTAATATCATAAGATTAATATTCTCTGTGGAATTTTAAAAAGTATACAATTTTATTCAAATGCATGGGTAGGAACAGGGGTTTTTGTCAGTGAAGTTTTATTTGGGGCTTGGTTTCTTATTCTCCCATATCACAGTGTTACACATTACCCCACAATTTAATGACTTATAACACCAACAGCAGCAGCAGCATTTGAGAACTTAACAGAAATACAAAATTTTAAGTCCTACCCCAGGCCCCCTGAATCAGAAGTCTAGAGTGGGGCCTGGCAACCAGTTTGATAACCACTGTTAAAATAGCATTAATTTAACTCACCTAGCATTCTGGTGTGCTTTATCAAGAGAGAGTGGAAGGGGTGAAGCTGTACACAACTGGTGCCCAGGGAATGGAGCACAGAGAGCTGTGCATGTGCACATGTCATTCTTGGGTGTTCCATGTTAAAGAAAAAGGAAATCATGGCTTCTTCAAAGGAAGACTTAATTCAAGGGGTCTAGTACAATGGGGTTTATAATAGAGGAGAGAGGTCCAGCTCAACTCCAGATGCAAGGACAAGTAGAGATTTATAGCCAAAAAGCGGGGTGGGGCTCAGTGTATGGAAAGTTACTAGATGAAACATCAAGGCTAATGGGATTCTCACTAGACTAACTCAACAGGATTCTTGCTGAAGGCAGGCCAGGGTGATAAGATATTGAGGATAAAGGATGAGGAATTTTATGTCAAGGGTTGGGGATTTTCCGCTAAACTGACCCAGCAGTAATCTTGCTAAAACTGAGATAATGCTCAAGGACACAGTCCAAGGACAGGCCCTTGAGGGCTTAGAGGAATGGGACAAGAGTTGGGTCAAGGAGAGTTTTTGTCACCCATTAGGATAAAAGGTGGATGAGTGATCTCTCTTGATGCCAATTTACAGATGAGGAACCTGAGATACACAGGGGTGATAGGACTTACCCACGTGACATGGACACTAGGAGGCAGTACAGACACTAGGTCCCAGCTTGCCCAGAGACGACCAGCTCAGAACGTTCTAAAACTACACACCAGAGTCCAGAAGAGGATGATGGCTGCTAGAGATGGGACCCAAACTCCTCCTCAAGAGGAATATGACCCAGTGTAGAACTCTGTAGTCTCATAGAGCTCAGGCTTGGAATGCACCTACTAGTAAAACCTTTTGAAGATTATCGTTTTTAAAAAAGCAATGTTTTTTATCTTTTATTTTGGTGAGGACAATTTTAGAAAGTAACATTTACTATGACCATAATTTGATAAGAGAAATGACATTTTTACACCCCCTAGAGTTAGGTGTAATCTTAAGACAATGGACCAATTTTTTAAAGTATTAAATAAATTTGGCTTTAAAAACAAACAACATTTTTACCGTGTATTTTCCTCTTATTTCCCCAAAGAGCAGTAAAACCTTGTGAGCAAATGCTCATATGGAGTCCAAATGAACAAAGGCTCATAAGAAGCTCAAATGCTCTGCTTTTGACCCCTGACTGAGTAAGAGGGGACCTGACTGCCTGCCTTACCCTGCAATGTGCTATCACCAAGTATGCATTTGATAAATGTTCTTTTATGATAAAAATGATGAGAACAGAATGGACTTATAATATTTATTACAGTTGGGAAACTACATCCTAGAGGTACAGAGGACCTAAATTGCTTTTCCAAGGTCACATAACCAGTTATTAAAGGAGCTGGTGCTGGAATTTCAATCTTCTGTCTCCTCATTCAGAATCCTGCTCTCTTAGATCACACAGATGTTGATAAAGGAAATCTAATAAGATGTCTCTTATTTGCTTGGGGGAATATATTAACTTAACCAGGCAAGAAAGATATGATGAAATCAAACGTCAGGGACTTATTACAAGATATAAATACAATATCAACCCAAGAGATCTGAGGAAATTTGGTCATGTTCGTTCAAGAGGCAAAAAGACAGCATAAGGAAGAGTAGAGTTTGGGGGCCGGAACAAGGGATGGTTTTCAATGATAAAACACAAGTGCTAGAGTGGACAGGTTGCACTTATACAGATGCTAATCAATTTCTGGTGTTCTAAGCTGGCAAGGCTTGTTAAACAGGCTTTCAACTGAGAGGAGAAGTAGAAGGAGCATCCATCACCAGATGTATTTATGTTGGACTGAGAGTTGTTCAGTGGAAAATAGCATTGAAAAATTAAACTTTGGTGTACACATCAATGAAGTACCTTTGCATATTTCAGACATATTAAAATATGGGGTAACCACACTGTGGCATCTTAGATGAGTTTATTTATGCAAGAAAAGGAAGAGGAAGTGATTTACCATAACAGGCGGTATGAAATAACTGTGGTAAAACTCAAAAGGCTTCCTACAACCAAACTCTGTTACAGAAAGTGAGCCAGGTAACTAATAAAACAATACTTGTTTAAATCTTTGTTGCAGGGAAGGCTCTACAGCAATATAGTCTGTGTCACAAGCCCTGACAACGGTGTAAGATTCAAGTTCTCTGAATTGTTGAGCATCTCTCTCCAGCGTGCTTTTTAGTTTCTAAGAATGTAACATGGGCAGGAAGTAGAGAACTTAACCAGAAGTAAGGTTTTCATGTGCCCAAAGGAGGTCATAGCAAAGATCATAGGAGATAAAGTAGACGTGTCTTGAGAAGTGCCTTCTGGGCTGGCGGCTCTTACTGCTCTCCCTGGTACACCCAGCTGTACATACCTGCTGGGTAACTCAGCCTCTGGGACGTATTCAGGTTCAAGTGCAGCTTCCTTTCTCCTGCTGGTAACAGTCAGAGGAGTCTGTTTCCTATTTCCTAGCTTCCTACTTCACATGCATAGCATTCTCCATGGATTAACCTTGCCCTAGTTTAATTAGCCAACAAGTTCTCCCTTGTAAAGAATTATAGTTTGGTCACTAGATGGTTCAGATATAAGGATATTATGCTATAATGCAAAAAAACTTCAGAGTTCAAGGTATCCCTGAACTTTAAGACTAGGTGGTTGTTTGTTCATTTGTTTTGCTTTGTTTTTATACAGGGAAATTGTTTTTGTTTACTGTGCTGCTAGCTTATTAAATGTGCCCATTATGGGTATTTTTCTGATTATTTCTGGGATTGAAATAGTTGCCTGTCCCACATGCTTGCTAGGTGTGGTTTCCGGGAGAACTGGGGTTACAGCTGGGAAAACAGCGGTGACAGTGAGGCCTGAGAAGTGGCAAGAGGAGGTGGGAAGCAGCCCCAGCTAGGACTTTTAAACACAAAGGAAGCAATACTGACCATGAAGATGTGGGTGGCATTATAACATTATTTCTCCTTCAGAGCTATAAATACACACTTTAGTCATCACACTCCAGCTCAGCTTTATTCATCTAAGAGTAATCAGTTGGTTTGCTAATCATGGCAGTATAATGACATTCAAATTCAGAACAGTAATACTTTTTAACATAAGGAAAATGTAAAGAAATGCAGATTGGGACCATGGTACCATATTTTGACTTAACCTAATTAGCTAGTAGAGGGCTGGCCGAGTAGCTCAGTTGGTTAAGAGCTTGCTCAAGAGTGCGAGCTGAGCTCTGAGCAACGGTGGTTCGATGCCAGCCCGAGCTGAGTTGCCATTGAGCTGCCAACAGGTGGCAGGATGGCTCAGCTAAAAAAAACACTGTATTATTAATTAGCTAGTAGAAGGTATGAAACAGGCATTCTCATACATCACTGGTAGGTACAAGCTCCTAAAAATTTTTAGAATGTGGATCAATAATGCATTAGTTTCCTAGGGCTGTCATAACAAAGTATCACAGACTGGGTGGCTTAAACAACAGAAATTTATTTTCTCACAATTCTGGCGGCTAGGAGTCTCAGATGAAGGTGTCAGCAGTGTTGGTTTCTTCTGAAGCCTCTCCTTGGCTTATAGATGACTATCTTCTTTCTCTGTTTTTACATCGTCTTCCCTTTATACAAATCTGTGTTCAAATTTCCTTTTCTTATAAGAGGACATCAGTCAGATTGGATTAGGGCCTACTTCAATGACCCCATTTTAACTTAATTACCTCTTTAAAAACCCTAGCTCCAAATACAGTAATATTTTGAGGTGCTGGGTATAGAACTCCAGAAATACACTTTAAAAAGGATACATGACTGAGTTATTCTACTTTTAGAAAGTTATATTAAAGAAATAAATATAACTCCTCAAATTATAGGATCATACATTACTCATTTTTTTACTTTTCTTATTATATATTTTGAATAGTTCTCTAAACACCTAGACATCAGGTTTATTCATTATCTAGTATTCTATCATGCAGAAACATAATTTAACAATTCTTCTATCTTTAATTTTATTTTTTGAACAAGAAATATATTCATACAGTTCAAAATCAAAACAGTTTATCACCACAAAAGCACCCTCATTCTTCCCTGTAGCCACAAAATATACAATTGTATGGATGAACCATAGTTTATTTAACCAGTGTCCTCAATAGAAGGTTATTTCTCATCTTTTTCTATTACTAAAGGAGGGTGGGGTGGGGGCGAGGGGAAGTAAATTTATACATATGTACTGGTGTGTTGCTAAGATAGATGCTTAGCACTGAGATTGCTGAGTCAAATGCATTTGTGATTTTGATAGACACACACTGCCAATTGCCCTACATAGAGGCTGCACCACTGTGCATTCGAGCCAGCAGCGGGCAGTGACTAACTCTTCACAGCCTCCCTATTAGGATGAGCTGCAAATTTTTAGATGTTTATCCATATCAAATGCCCCAATTTTGAACATTTATGTTGTTTTCACTTTTTTTTATATTTAGCAACACTAAGATTAATATCCTCATAACTACTACACCTTTGCTCATATTTTAATTATTTCCTTAAAGTATACTTCTCAAAGATGATTATGTTATTCCAGGAGTACTTGCATTTTTAGGGCTTTTGATCTGTTCTGCCGGTTTTGGGGGGATTTATGAAGTCTCATGGGCTTCTAAGCAGGGAGAGGACCACTGTCCATTCCTGAAAAGTAATTAGTCCCCTAATGTAGCTAATAAACAACACAGAGAATCAGTTTTCTTTAAGCATTTAAACATTGATTTTAACCTTATTAAAATCTCTTCAGTGATTTAAAATTTAATTACACATTTAATACAATATGAAGGATTATTTAGAATATTGAAATGTCTTAAACAGCAGATACAAACTTATACTTACTATTTTAAAATAGCAACATGATGAGTTCAGTTTTTAAAAATTGTCTGCAGGGCCGGCCGAGTGGCGCGGTGGTTAGGAGCTGGCTTGGGACACCAGCAGCTCTGGTTCGGATCCCACATATGAGGGCCAGTGACACTACCCTCTAAAAAAAAAAATTGTCTGCATACTTGTTCTTATACCTTCCTAAGTTTTCAATAATACTAATTTGTATACTTTCCCAGGATTATCCTTTTCTGGTAATTTTACAAGATCAAAAAGTGAAAAAAAAAAAAAAAAAAAGAGCGAAATAGAAGGAAAAGAAGAAAAAAGACTGCCTCAGACCAGGTTAGAGAGCCTGGGCTGTCACTTTAGTTGACCTGTAGTTGTATCATCCAAGGTAAATTAAATCTAAATTATCAATAATCAGAATACGTCTCCCAATTTCCCTTTTAAAAAGGAGACTTTCTTTTGTAGAGCAGTTTTTGGTTCACAGCAAAACTGAGCAGCAAGTACAGAGAATTTCCATATACCCTTTGTCCCCAGACTTGCACAACCTCCCCCATTATCAACAACTCCTCTACCAGAGTGGTATATTTGTTACAATTGATGAATCTACCTTGACAAATTACAGTTACCCAAAGTCCATAGTTTACATCAAGGTTCACTCTTTGTGTTGCACATTCTGTGGGTGTGGACAAATGTATAATGACATGTATCTGCTGTTTTAGTGTCATACAGGGTAGTTTTACTGCCCTAAAAATCCTCTGTGTTCTGCCTCCTCCTCACCTAACCACTGGCAATCACTGATCTTTTTACTATCTCCATAGTTTTACTTTTTCCAGACTGTCATATGATTCCATATTGTTGGATTCATACAGTATGTAGCCTTTCAGACTGGCTTCTCTCACATAATCATGTTTATTTAAGGGTCCTGTATATCTTTTAATGAATTGATAGGTCATTTCTTTTTAGGGCTGAATAATTTTCAACTGACTGGATGTGCCACAGTTTCTTTATCTAGTCATCTACTGAATGACATCGTGGTTGCTTTCAAGTTTTGGAAATTTTTTTTTTTTCTTTTCAGAGGGCAGTGTCACTGGCCTTCCTATGTGGGATCCAAACCGGGGCTACTGGCGTCCCAAGCCAGTTCTCAACCATGACGCCACTCGGCCAGCCCTCAAGTTTTGGAAATTTTAACTAACGCTGCTTTTATGTGGACATACATTTTCAAGTCATTTGAATAAGTAAGTACCAAGGAGCACACTTGCTGGATCATATGGTTAAGAACATGTATAATTTTGTAACAAACTGCCAAATTCTGTTCCCAAGTGGCTATACCATTTTGCATTCCCACCAGCAATGAATGAGAGTTCCTGTTGTTCCACATCCTTGTCAGCATTTGCTGTTGTCAGTGTTCTGGATTTGGCCATTCCAATGGATGTGTAGTGATACTAGGGGTTTCCTGATTGAATCGTTGTGTGTATGTCCCAGTTGTCCTCTCAAATGCTCTGAAGTGAGGCCAGACAGGGTTAATATTGATATTGTGGCTTTTACCAAATAGTGTCTCTGCAGCAGTGATTTCAAAGAATGTTCAATAATGATTGATGATGAAATATCGCGTGTATATCTGTAAACAATGAGATGGCAATTAAATCATAATTAACAATCATTGATAAAGTGGAATTGAAATTAACTACAAACTTACTCTATGAATGCATAGGCTTTTATGATGAAATTAGGGTGAGGAAGACAGATAATATAAATGGGGTTGAGTGGGCTAGCCTAGAAATCTAATCTAAAAGATACACATGCATATCCCTAATATAATGCTGCTTCTAAGAAATACTTCCAAGTAACAAACAACTTAGTTACAGATGACCTTTTGGAAAACAATCCTATCATTATTTTGAAAAATGAATTTTCAGTACATGGCCCTTTTATTAGAAACCTACTGGATGGAGGGGACTTTATTTTATTTTTTAAAAATTTATATTACATATTACCAAAAAAGTTGATCCTGGGTATGTCAGAGCCATGCTTTGTTCGTTTTCATCTGTAAAGAAAGTACTTACATGAAGAAATGTACCATCATTTACTTTAAAATTTATCAACAGGTAAATAGATAAGAAAGACCTTAAGTTATAATCAGTAAAGAACAGAAACAAGCAAACATTTGCTTTTGTAGATGGGCGGATACATGTATTAGGGTCAGATTTTTCTGATCATGCAGGGTTTTAAAGGCTACTTGTAGTCATTTCTCACTTTTATCCTTCAGTTAATCAGACTTATTTTCTGATGCATTTTTGGATACTGGTCTAAGTTCCCATTCTCATCACTGCCAACCCAGCCACCAACTCTACCCAGCCCAGCTGCTCTCACAACCTGCTAATTGAATAGTTATAACAGCCCTTTTATATATCTTATCCAAACTCACTCCAGCCCTCTACATTGGCACATTCATTCTGGGATTTTTCCAGTGTAGTTTTAAAAGTGCTATTTTTTTTTTTTTAAAGTTTTTATTGGGGAATTGGGGGAGGGGAACACCGTCGGGGAATCGGGGAAGGGGAACAGACAAGTTGCTGTCCTTTGTTCTTCCAGAGTCTAGTTGTGGAGGACGTTGCTTTACTGGCCCATGTTGGTATCGTCATTGCGCTCTTCCCAGATGAGGCAGATCGGTCGCCAGCCTCTGGATGGTCGCTCACCTCAGCTATTGGCAGCTTACGCTGGCTGCCGGCCATTCACTGTAGCCCATGGCAGCCCACTGCAGCAGGGCTGCAGCCTACACCGTCGCCAGGGCCCACAGCCCAGCTCCAGGTGGAGCTGTTGTTAGCTGTAGAGGGCAGTGTCACTGGCCCTCATATGTGGGATCCGAACCCGGGCCGCAGGCATCCCCAAACCAGCTCTTAACCAATGCGCCACTTGGCCGGCCCAAAAGTGCTATTTTTTTAATGCTGAAAATTATTCTACTCACCCATAAGATGCAAATATTTTACATAATTTTTGTAGTTGAGATATTTGGGCTATGTTGATCCATTGCTATTTCTCTGAGAAGAAAAGTTTCATGCTTTAGTTAATTGGGCTGACACACTTATAGCACACTAATTGAGCTTATGCATTTATAGCACACATTAAATACACACATCAGCTACATTTGTAATGTATTTCTACTTGTCCAGCCCATGTACTTTGTCTTTCACTTTTTTCTCTGTACGTATTTTCCCTTGGTAGCTATAGAACATAGATGAATACTTTCCTTAGGTAAACGCTTGGGCCTAAGCTATGATTAAGAGCAGAAAGACCTTCTCCTCTATACACGTTGCTTATGTAAACATTTATTGAACATCTGCTCTGAGCCAGGCAGCATGCTAGATTCTGAGGATACAAAAATGGGCACATCTATTCTAGCCACAGGAAACTTAGTGTTGTGGTTCTCATATCTTAGTCTTCTTGGAAGTCATGGGAGGGTGTTAGTTGAAATGCAGATTCTGGAATTTTCATCTACCCCCATTTAAAAAGTTTGGGATGGGGCCCAGGAATCTGCATTTTAGCAAGTGCTCCCAGTGATGCAGGTTGTCCGTTGATAACTTTAAAAGCCCTACATTAAATCTTTATATTTGTGCCTGTCATTCTGTACTGTTATCATGCAGTCTAACACAGTGTTATTAAAAGGAAATGTTATTTAACCAATTTCCTTTTCCATAAATGTTTTTTTCCTACAATTTTAAAATAAGAAATCTCCTCATATTCAGAGATTACCACTTAAGTATAAGAAGATCTAGAGTATGAGTACTTTGCTAAAAACCTAGACGTTTATCAAATATCTTCTTTAATTTTTTTCTATTAAACCATAAAATTAAACACCTTATAACACTATTACAACAATGTTATAACTTTGTAAAAGTACACATTTCAAAGTTGACTAATCTGTGTCTGTTTTTTCTTCATAGATACTTTCCCTGCAAGCAGGGTCTCCTGCTTCCAGGAGAAAAGGAACATTTAGGCCAAAAATGATGATTTACTTGAAATGCAAATTCTAGTCATATGCCCACTACTTTGAAACAGACTATGAAAATAAGTTCTAACAAAGCAAAACATTAAATAACCTTACCAAGTAAGTGTTTGGAGCCCTAATCATACAGGTAAAATTGGGTATTTTTCTCACTAATGCTTAAAAGTTTGATCAGGCAGACTCCATCCCCACCCCCAATCACAGTCTTAAATGTCCCTTTCCAGCTAGCTATCTGTGAAGTCTCTTTTACAGCCAGGCTGGTAATGGCCTCAGGACTCCTTCCTTCATTGCATTTCAGCTGCAAGCTTGCTTAGTCTTTTTTGCTTTTTAATTGGGGATTGGGAGAGAGGAACAGTATTGGGGAATCGGGGAAGGGGAACAGACAAGTTGCTGTCCTTTTGCTCTTCAGTCTAGTTGTGGAGGATGTTGTCCACTGGCCCATGTTGGTATTATCACTGTGCTCTTCCCAGGTGAGGCAGTCACTTGCTGGCCATTGGACGGCTGCTCCCGGCAGCTCACGAAAGCACACGTCAGCTGCTGACCAGCCCCACTGCAGCCTACGCTAAAGCCGACAACTCTTGGTAGCCCAGCTCCAGGTCAAGCTGTTGCTCCAGGTTGAGCTGTTGTTGACCATCTTAGCTGTAGAGGGCGCAGTGTCACTGGCCCTCATGTGGGATCCAAACCAGGGCCCTGCTGCTCAGAGCTGGAGTCCCAAACCAACTCTTAACCAACATGTCACTTGGCCAGCCCTGCTTAGTCTTTTTCTAAGGGATGCCCTAGGTTACCCTGCAGAGAGGATATCCATTCTCCTTTTTTCCTCTACAACCTCTGTCAATGCAGCTGAGGGGAGATACACACACAACCTCTCTCTCTCTTTCACACACACACACACACACACACACACAAATTGACAGTTACTTGGCTGCCATATGTGATATATGAATACACACACATACACACATACACACACACACACACAATATTGGCATACATATATCAATTTTTTGAGGGCATTAAAAAAAATCCCTGTGGATATGCAGTTTTCTAATAAGCAGAAGACAATTATCCACATTATAGTGAAATAAAATGAAATAGCCCCACCACATCTCTCATAAGCAGCTATGATGCCTTTGAGGTAACTGGGATCTCAACCAAAAATCTTACAATAGCAATCATTTTTAGGTGTTTATCCACATGCTCAACCAAAAAGAGGTCTAAGAAAACAATATCTTACAAAACAAACAATGTTGATCATCCAGGGACAATATATAATCTCAGGAGCAAAAGAAGAAGATGTATTTAATTACTACCCTTGGAAAATGATATATATTTAACTATAGATCTTGCTCAGATACTATTTTCTTCTCAGTGTCTGACATTTTGTTGAGAAAAGGTTGTTTGGAATTGTGAAAAATGTTTCATGTCTTTAATGTTGAGAGCTAGAAGAATTTTACTACTGCAGCCTCTCTACTGACAACAGATATATGAAAATGCATCTCAGGGAAATTTCACTGCTGACTCCAACTTGCCAGATGCAGACATTCTGCATTTTGAACTGTTTGAGGAAAGGGATTTGTTAGAAAAGGAGCAGAGAATGAGCAGAATAATGATCATGTAGTGGTTGCCAAGACCCATGAGTTTTAAACTGCCCCTTTTGTTTTCTAATATTTAAAAAAATTGATGTTTTTCTCTTAATGGAAAATAATTACAATGGTTTTTACTTCTAATTTTATTCAACTTTTATTTCACTGAACTTTTTTCTCAACCAGAAAAATTTACTTTATTCCATAATAAACACTGTGTAACTTAAAGTGACACAATAAATGATCCATTTTGTTTCAGGTATGAAAAAAAAAAATCACAAACTTTCTTCAGATTCCTTTATATACCCTTCTTTGTTAGTCACCTTATTTCCCCAAGTATGGAAGATTGTGGCACAGAGCTGCTGGGTATAATTGTGTAGGTTGTACAGCCCACAACCTGCACGACCGTATGTTTGACTCTGATGGCAGAGGCCTATTTTTCAACACTTCCTGAGCAATGTGTTTGCAGTTTAATGTGAAGAGAAACTAAAGAAATACATTCATCAATGGAGAGCTCCAACGTGCCCTCCACGCATTGGCACATGAACCATTTGCTTTTAACACAAGAGGGGAAAAAAGATCCAGATATGCCAAGACCAGGGCAACTGCATCATTAAAGCAATTGCATCAATAAATAAATAATAAAACCAAATACAATATTACAAGTCACCATGGAGGCATTTTATGTCATGTTAGGTTTTGGTAAGGTTGATAATGTCCTAGTGGTAGTGTTCTACTCCTTCGAAAGTAGGCCTTTCATTCACTTCCAGGACTGATATTTCTTTTCTTTTAAGGAAGGCACAGCTCAAAATGGCCCATGTAGTGATCGAACCGGCAACCTTGCCAGTACTGATATTTCTAAGCATGGCTACTAGCCTCATGCACTTGATTTCTCTTAGCATCTGGTCGAGCTTACCAATTTCCTTTTACCGAATGTGTGGTTACCAATACTATACGTGTTTATACTTGAGCAGAATGTTTTAAAGAGCAAATTTAAACATGACTTCTTATAGCAATTTAAGCAAGATTTGTTATTCACCAAGGCTTTACACCTTAATCGTTCCACAGATTCTGTAACTAAAAACTAAAAAAGTGCATGTGTTAAAGTATTATTAATCTATTAGGCAACTAATTCCAAATCTGAGAATAATAGCATGGAAACATAATCAATTAACAAACAATTCCTCCATTACAATCCTCTTTTTTGTAAACAGGCTTGAGACCTGCGTTATGAATGGTTAGGACAACAGTCATCAAGATGTTGGAATTTGATGTACAGGTAGTCCCCTCACATTTTCCTAAGCTATCTTTAAACTTTTGGCCATGACACCTTAAATTCCAGTGTTACAGATTGGTTTCTTTCGTTCCCAAGAGCTCTTTAAAATCCAAATGCCCTTTGAATGCACTGTATTATGAAAATAATAACTAAATATTTGTATGCCTGTTTAGAGCAAAAATTCTCAAGATGTATTCTGGGGTAAAAGGATTTTATGGTCAAATTAGACTTGAGTAATGTGGAATCGAAGTCAACATACTTCTCAAAGCTTTGAAGATGCTGGTGTGCATTGGGAATCTTTGGAGAAGATTAGTAAGCAGCATTACCCCAATTTATTGCACCAAAGAAGCAAAGATTTGTGAGATTGATGTTTCACAGGATACCCTTAAGGAAGTGTGCTGGTCATGGTGGATAAACCTCTTATGTCCAGGTAGAAAGACTGCTAATAGGGGCCATTGACAAAATGGAGTTGTTAAAGATACAATAGGACCAAGGGGTTTAGTTTTTAGTGGGAAAATTAAGAGAATTTAAAACTCATTTCCTGTTTTCTTCCTGCTGTGGCCCTCTCCTGGCTGGTGTACAGTGGCTGACTATGACCTTTATTTATCTAGGAAAGCTAAATGAACTCAGGTATAGCTCATGGGAAAGGACACTTCAAGTGGGTGTCTCTGGCCAGCTCTAAGTCTAATTTGAGAGAACAGCATTCTCCTTACTCTTTCTTCTCCTAGTGGACGTAGAGGTAAATCTGAAAGCCTTCAGGAATTGATTCACACAAGGGCCAATCCAGGTTGTGTGGGGCTTGAAAGTTACCCAGTTTGGAGGGAAGTTGTTAATAGAACAAATATAAAACTAAGGATAAAAGTGACTATTTAAAATGAGAAAAGGAATCACAAAAAAATTAGATTGACAAATACCATGAATATCACAAAACCCCCAAAATAACATAACTTTGATTAACTGCCTGACATAACCTCTATTTTTTTCTTTTTAAAGATTTTATTGGGGAATTGGGGGAGGGAAACAGACAAGTTGCTGTCTTTTTGTTCTTCAGTCTAGTTGCGGAGGACGTTGCTTCACTGGCCCATGTTGGTATCATCATTGGGCTCTTCCTGGATGAGGCAGATTGGTCGCCAGCCTCTGGATGGTCGCTCTCCGCGGCTATCCGCAGCTCACAGTGGCTGCCGGCCACTCACGGTACCCTATGGCAGCCCACTGCAGCAGGGGCTGCAGCCTACACCATCCCCGGGGCTCACACAGCCCAGCTCCAGATGGAGCTGTTGTTAGCTGTAGAGGGCAGTGTCACTGGCCCTCATATATGGGATTCGAACCCGGTCCACAGGCATCCCAAACCAGCTCTTCACCAATGCGGCACTCGGCCGGCCCCATAACTTCTATTTTTTAAATTACTTTTTGCTGCATGCTTGTTGTTTGCCTCTTCATATGAAGTTTTCCAAAATTGAAATAACATTTTACATAGATTTAAAAGATAATCCAGGCTTTCCTCAAACAAGTTTGAATTTTTAAAAAATTATTTACAATTTAGAAAAGTTAATTTTAACATCTTAGCTTATTGGAAATGTCATGTAAAATTTTAGGATTATTGTCAAATTTTGGAAAATTTTTATCTACTTTATTTCCTATATGAGATTTCAGAATATCTCACGTTTTCTTGTCAGTGGCTTATGTAACAACTATGAGTTGAAGACACTCACTAAACAGTTGGTCACCTATGTGCTATTATAGCTTATTAATGAATGAGGTTTATGTTGACCCTGTACCTTCATATCATGGTGCCAAATGAGTTAGGACAGTGAGCAGCAAGAATATTTTGAAGTCTGGCAATAATTCAACTGTGAACCTCCGTAATGTATCCTACTAAATCCATTCTGAATGTATCTTCAACTTAGCTTCCACTTAGCTTGATCTCCCAAAACCCCATGGCCAGACCAACAACATTCACCTTGTGTCATGAGGGTGGGAAAGTCAGTGTGGTAAAGAACAGTGGTATTGATTAATTGCAATTAAAATATTTTAATTGTGCAAGTTTTACAAAAACATATGACCCTGTGAACATATTTCCAGGACATCTCCAGGGCCTTGGAAGGGTCCTCATCAGTAAGGGAAACTGAAATTTAAGCTTCATTAGTGTCAGGATAAATTTGCCTCTGACACTCACACCCTTTCATACCCAGTGCCTCCCAGTTGCATATTTAATACTGCATCAACATGGAACAGTCTACTATGCATATATCCTACAGAAGCCAAAAATATGGTAAAGTGCTGGCAAAACAGTAACTTTCACAGCTCTCCTTGCAGCTTGGGGTGGCCATGTTAGGCTAAGTCCTGGTCTATCAAATTTGAGGGAAAAGTCATTGAATGGAAGCTTCTGATAAATCTCGTACCAAGTTTTTGCTGGCACATGCCTTTTGCCCTTTGTTTGTCACCTTCTTCCTGCTCGGAATTCATATGCAATGTCAGAGGTGGAGCAGCCATCTTGTGACCACAAATGACAACATGAGGGCAAAAACATATGCTAAGATGGAGGTATCGAAAGATAGAAGGCTCTTGGTCTAATGTCACTATCTCCCTTCAGATTTCTTGGTACATGAAAAGTATTGGTTATTTTTCTGTTATTTGTTGCTGAATGTAATCACAAAATTGAAATACTTCCTATGATAATGATACTGAATTAAGGATCCAGGAGATAGAATTTCTTTTGCAACCCTCTGTGGACTTTGCAGTGAAAAATGCAAGTTGTTTTCACAAGTCTTCTTATTGACATTTTAAAATCAGTATATTTTTGGGTTTTTTTTTAGAGGGCAGTGTCACTGGCCCTCATATGTGGGATCTGAACTGGGGCCACTGGTGTCTCAAGCCAGCTCTTAACCACTGTGCCACTTGGCTGGCCCTAAAATCAATATATTTTTGAAGTCTTAAAACTATACTCTCAATGTTTGAGTTGATTTTTCAGTTTTATTTAAAGCCCCTCACGATAGTCTGGTTGCATGGAAATTTTACTTAGGATGTGGTATTGATTTAAGATGATTTTCCTGGTTGAGTTATATTTTACATATCTGTATTTTGTCCTGTGTAAAATGGAAATAATTACTGATTTCAATTAAACACAAATGATGCAAATGAGTTTATTGTAAGTTCTTTGTATGCCACTTATATATCATTACTCCTATGAGATATTTTGCTTGGGTTGTAATGGCATATTAGGATTCTGTAAAATAAGATTTTAAGTGTGCCAAGGATTATTGCTTAAACTAATAGACTTTGGACTTTTCAAGGTAATACTTTATAATTGATCTTATTTTTGTTGCAATCCTACCAGATACTCTTCACTTAGGTCAAACGTAAGGGATGAATGAGTTTCTCTTGACCTTTGCACCATGCTTAAGTTCTCCTTGTAATTCAGAGGTATCTGTTTTTATATTTCAAGTTATGCATGTGGGTTCCTGCTCCTTGCCCTCCATGACTTTGTAGTTCAGTCTAGAGTTCACAATATGTTATACAATCTCCCCTCAACATGAAATTTCCTTTTGTTGTGAATATATCACTCTATTATTTTATTGGTAAATGATTACATCTTTTTCTTTTTTTTTTTAAAGATTTTATTGGGGAATTGGCGGAGGGGAACAGCGCTGGGGAATCGGGGAAGGGGAACAGACAAGTTGCTGTCTTTTTGTTCCTCTGTCCAGTTGTGGAGGACGTTGCTTCACTGGCCCATGATGGTATCATCATTATGCTCTTACCAGGTGAAGCAGATCGGTCGCCGGCCTCTGGATGTCGCTCACCGCGGCTATTGGCAGCTCATGCTTGGCTGCCAGCCGCTCACGCTGGCTGCGGGCCACTCACTGTAGCCTATGGCAGCCCACTGCAGCAGGGGCTGCAGCCCACACCATCACCGGGGCTCGCACAGCCCAGCTCCAGGTGGAGCTGTTGTTAGCTGTAGAGGGCAGTGTCACTGGCCCTCATGTGGGATCCGAACCGGGGCCGCTGGCATCCCAAAACCAGCGCTTAACCAATGCGCCACTCAGCTGGCCCTGATTACATCTTTTTATAGTAAGTTACTTATTATTCACTTATTCAACAAATATTTAATGAGCACCTCTATAGAACATGTACAGTTCTATGCACTAGGGATGCAGTACAAACAAAGCTGATATGGTTTCTTGCTCTTATAAAGTTGACATTTGAGCAGATGCAGACAATAAACAATGTTGTTTTAAAACTAGTAATGGACCTAGGGAATGGTGGAGAGCTTGTTTCCTAATAATCATGATTAGAGGCATCCAAACTCCAGCAGCTCAAAAAATATCTCCCACTTGACTAAAATGGTTTTGTGCCTCCTTCCTAAAATCCTTTTTTATACTTCAACTCATGGCACTGGTAAAAACTGTAAATGCTCATTAATAGTTTAGAGTCATGAGCAGGGGTTGGCAAACTGCGGCTCGTGAGCCATATGTGGCTCTTTGGGTATGTTCTGTCTCAAAAGTTTTGCACCCTTTTAAGAGCCAATACTGTCCCTCACAACAATTTAAAAATGATTCGAGAGCCATACATATATTTTTACATAATCACCATTATGTGAATAATATCCTTTAAAATTTTTATAAATGAAACTATGATAGTTTTATTTCGTTTTCAATTTTACTTCAGAGCCTGTGGCTTACAAGCTGCAGTTTCCTGACCCCTGGCGGCTCTTCCATCTCAAAAGTTTGCCGACTCTTGGTCATGAGTATGTTTAGGAAGTACTTGTGAAAATATTGTAGATTTTTTTTTTTTTTTTTTTGAGGGCAGTGTCACTGGCCCTCATATGTGGGACCCGAACCGGGGCTGCTGGCTTCCAAAGCCAGCGCTTAACCACCGCACCACTCGGCCAGCCCAAATGCAGCTTTTCTTGTTTGTTTGTTTGTTTTGTTTTTGTTTTTGTTTTTAGGGCAGTGTCACTGGCCCTCATATATGGGACCGAACCAGGGCCACTGGCTTCCCAAGCCAGTGCTTAACCACCACGCCACTCGGCCAGCCCCTATTGTGGACTTTTAATGGCATTGAATCATAGAATGTTAAAACTAGAAAGGAATTTAGAGATAATATAGAAACCATATTATCTGGGAGCCACCTGGTTTATCAGTTAAAATAACTAAGACCTTGGACCTTGGGAGAATGGCATATCATATGTGCATATTCAAAGCTGAATGTCTATTTCTAGATGGTGCCAAACTGGAGAGTTTCTTGGAGAAAGTTGCCAAAATATGAAGGAGGATCCTAGAGAAAGGTGGATTGATGGAGGAAAGTACTAAAGGTAAACTTTTTTTTTTTTTTTTTTTTTTTTGCATTTAAAAATTAGAATTAACCTTACCTGGACCAACCAAAAAAAGAAAAAGAAATATCTGACTTAATTACTTAATTCCCTTATTCCTTTTTCATTATATAAGAAGGAAATATAGAAGTAACTATGAAAGGTGATTACAAAGACATGGACTGATTATTTAGGCCCACATAGCCTACAAACTATGACTAGGCGTTCCTGCCTTTGCAGTTTCAGTTAGCCAATTGGAAATTAAAGATAAATAAAGTCAGCTTCTTAATGGAGTCACTTTGAACATTTTGGGCAGGATAATTCTTTGTGATACAGGACTGTCCTGTACACTGTAGGATCTTTAGCATCTCTGCGTCCTAACCACTAAATGAGAGGGGCACCTCTCCCCTCATTGTTAGGACAATTGAAAATTGCCCTGGGCCAGCCGAGTGGCGCATTCGTTAAGAGCTGGTTTTGGGATGCCAGCGGCCCCGGTTCGGATCCCACATGAGGGCCAGTGACACTGCCCTCTACAGCTAACAACAGCTCCACCTGGAGCTGGGCTGTGCAAGCCCCTGTGACGGTGTAGGCTGCAGACCCTGCTGCAGTGGGCTGCCATAGGCTACAGTGAGTGGCCCGCAGCCAGCGTGAGCGGCTGGCAGCCAGTGTGAGCTGCCAATAGCCGCGGTGAGCGATCATCCAGAGGCCGGGGACCGATCTGCCTCATCCAGGAAGAGCGCAATGACGATACCAACATGGGCCAGTGAAGCGGCGTCCTCCGCAACTGGACTGAAGAACAAAAAGACAGCAACTTGTCTGTTCCCCTCCCCCAATTCTCCAATTAAAAAAAAATCTTAAAAAAAAAAAAATTGCCCCAAACACCCCTATAGGGGAGGGGGCTATATTATCCCCGCTGTAGAAAACCACTCATAATGGACAAGAGATACTTAAATACATCACTTCCATATGACATCATATGTGCTATGCTAGATGCCTGTGTTTGTTGCTTTGAGATCACAGAGGAAGGGCAGGCACCTAACCGAACCTGGTGGTTCTCACAGGCATTCAAGTAAGGGTTATGACAATCAAAATAATCAAATAATACCATTCCCAATCAAAATAGTTTAGAAATTCTCTTCTGGACTACTTTTAGAGCCTGAGTCATGTCTTTTGAATTTATTCAACATAAAAAAACTTTCTTCCTTTGGAAACATCCCAAAGTTGCTTGTAGCCAAGCCTTGTGAATAAGATGAGTGAACAAGCTGGACAATATTATTTTTAGTCAAACGCAGTTTCACAGAACACAAAATTATGATCTGACACTTAGTAATTACCGAATTATGAAAAGCACATAGTCCAGGTTTTAATACGCAGTCCCACTTATTTCATTATTTTTCATATTCTTCTTATTATTACAAGGTTGTTGGCACCCTGTTAAGTGCTGTGGATACAGAAATGAAAGACAGCTCCTGCCTTTAAGGGTTTCATGCTCTAGTGAGGGAGGGAGGCAAGTAAACCAACAATTGCCGGGAAAATGTATAAGCACATTCTAGAAGAGGAACACTTTTGCTCTTATGGGTGTGCCAAACAAGGGCACTAGCTCAATCTAACAATGAGGAATGGGTGAAGGGAAGCTGCCAAGAGAAGTTGATGCTTCATCTGAGTTGTGAAGGTACGGTGCTAATTGGCTTAGAGGAGGAAGGAAAGGTACAACAGGCAGAAGAGCAACATATCCGAAGATACAAAAGATTGAAAGCTTGGTGCTTTCTGTGTTTCAGGCTCTGTGGTGTCTGGAGTAGACAGTAGCTGGAGAGGCAGGAGATGACACTGGTGAGATAGGCAGCATCATTTCATACCACTTCTATGTACCATACCAAGGAACTAGGACTTTGTATTGAAGATGAAGGATGACCATGAAGGACTTAAGTGGTAGAAATCTGATTATACTTGCATTTTAAATCACTCCAGCAGTAAAGCAAAAATGAACAGAAGGATTATGCTCTGGAGATAGAGAGTGGTTAAGATGCTAGGAAAGAGGAGAGAAATGATGAGGTTCTAAATAGAGAGGTAGGAATGAGGTTTAATAGGAGAGCAAGGATTCAAGACATTAAAAAAAACAACTTTATAAAGTAAGAGTAATTAAAACAATATGGCTATAGATCAGGAAAAGAGATCCATTCTGATCACTGAATCAAAATAGAGAGTTCAGAAAGCAGCATGTGGGTGGAAATTATATGTAATAAAGATGGCATTTTAATTGAGTAGGAACAGGATGGAATACTTAACAAAAAAATGTTTGTTAGAGGGTTATATTGGTTTTCTAATAAACCAATTACCAAAAACCTCGTGATTTAAACAATACATAATTGTTATCTTACAGTTCTGTGACACAGGTCTCAGTTGACTAAAATCAAGGCGTCGATGGGACCGCATTTCTTCCTGGAGGTTGGAAACAAGAATGTATCTCTTTACCTTTTCCAGTTCTAGAAGCCACCCTCATTCCTTGGTTCTTGGCCCCCTCTTACATCCCCAAAGCCAGCAACATTGCATTTCTCTAGCCATTCTTCTAGAGCCATGAAGGGTTCAACACTTTTATGGGCCCACCCAGATAATCCTGAACAACCTTCTCACTTTAAATTTTGTAATCTTAGTCACATCTGCAAAATCTCTATTGCCGTGTAAGGTAACATATATAGGTTCTGGAGGTTTAGGGTGTGGACATCTCTGCCAGATAATTATTCTGCTTATCACAGGTGGAAAATGTTGATTTAGATCCCTATCTCACACTATCAACAAAGAATAAACTTCTCATGGATTAAAGATCTCTGGATGAAAAAGGATTCTACAGAAAGTAACCTCACAGAGTAATCTGCTCATAAATTCTTAATTGGGCAGGTCATGGTGGGTAGTCAGGCCCCAGGACTATAACTTCTTCAGTGAAAGGTTTTTACACCAGCCCTGACCTTTGTTCTTGTGCATCTAGGTTAACACACTGTTGAAATGCTAGAAATAATCCTCTTTTTCAGACCTCTAGGAGGTGTAACTACCCTCAAGAAAGCATATAATCTTGTTTAATCACCCTGTAATCCAATTCTTACCTTGCTTTCTCCCACCCTTATGTAATCTTCCTCAGATGCCTCTTTAATTCCAAATGCATAAAAGAAACTGCAAACTGTCATTCTCCAGAGCATTTGAGACCTTGCTTCCTGGCAATTGTCATCAGTTTGGTTCAAATAAACGCTTATAAAAAATTCTCCACAGGTTTGGACATTTCTTACATTGACAGATGGTTTATCTGCCAGGTTTCTCAACTGAAAAATTACTCTTCCATCCTTTTGTAGCTAATTAGTATTTGAGGGATGTACTTTGAGACTATGTAAAATTCTGTTCTGTATTCCACTTTTACCCTTTAGTATTTAGCATCCACTGATACCTCTTCCCTGAATTATTACTATGCCTATTGCCAAAAAGTGGTTTTCTAATTCTTCCATTCTTCTACATGTATCATATCAGTACAGAAAGTGAAATTTCCCTATAGCTCCAGAGATATCTATTACTAACCTTGATTGCAATAGTCTGGTGATTTTTTTCCCCCCTCCAGACATTCATATGTAAGAGCAGCCAGTGGTTGGACTGATCCAAAGTGGGTTTAGCAAATGACCTTTCAAAGGAGTAAGGAAGTTAATTGTCTTGGCAAGAGTGGGATTGAAGGGATGAATCGTGAGGTCTGGCTGGATAAATTAGAAAGTGAAGCCAGAGGCATCTGACAGATTATGAAGAAATGGAGGGGGTGGGGGAACGACTTAGAATCCTTGATGATGTTAGCATTGTGGAGGGTCAGCTCTCGAGACACACAAAGACGTTAGAGCACTGGGGTTTTACTGCTGGCTTGGTTTTTCACCTTGAATTTCTCAGATGCTCACTAATGCTTCAGAGTCCTTACATGTACACCTCATGGTGTAACCACATGGAATTATTGATACTAATTGAAGTCAATAATCAAATCAACATTGCCTTCACTTGTGAGTCTATAATTTTTGGGTCTTGGTGATGTTAGAGTTTTACATCACCAACTTTGATGTTTTATTTCCCGGTCATAAAAGAAACACCATATTTTGTTTGAGCTACAGTTTTGTTTACGAGACATTAACTTTTTCAGCTTCTGTTGAAAGATCAGAACAAATGCAGACTTTTATTGTTCTTGTTCATAATTCAAGTACAACTTCATTGTGCTCCAGTTTTCTTACAGAATGAATCTGTTTCTTGATATAAATATAACTCCTCAGTTATCATTATCAGTGTAAATTATCTCTGAACTTTTCAACATTTTTGTTAGGCCTATAGTTTTATATCCCAGGAGGAGTGTCTTCTCTAACTTAGAACTTTATGTTAAAGTCAAAAATACTTCCTTTTACTGTTGTTTTTATGCCCACATACTTCTTCTAACATGTCAAGTGATTGACTCATTTGCAGAATTTACACTGGAAATTTGTTTCAAATCTTTGTCTAAATGACAGTCATTCATTTTTAAGCCAATGTAGAAAAACCCTGTGGAACAAGTTAAAGCATGTTGCAATACTCTCAGCTCAGACAGTTCCTCCTCTGTTTCCAAGAATCATAGGAGAAAACAATTCATCTTCTTTGTTTGCGGCACTACTATGTTGCTAATCTGTTATTTCAATTATCCATACTCAAGAAGAAAGATACTAATAAGGACAGAACAACTAATAATATGCTGAGGTTTTCTTTCTCATCATCTCAGCATCTGAATTTCTACGAGAAACAGTACCTACTACGACACTGAGACCTGAAAGGTGGATATGCTCTCCTTTCTTCTAAGATTACTGTTCTTTAATGGCTCCTTTAAAAAGTCCTTATTTGTGAATAATGAAATTGATGTACAGAACAAATATGGTCTGCTTGATTGTCAAACCAAAACTTACTTCCTCTTCTCCTCTTCCTGCTTAAATGTTAGACTCACAGCAGCCAAGAACCTGGCCATGCTTCAAAGCCTCTGAAAGACATCTAGAGGACAAGGTAGGGGCAGTGGAAGAATCTACACCTTCTCTAATCTTTTCTTCCCTTATCCAGGATTCCAACTATATCTATATTATTCTCTTAACTACTAGATTATTTAAAAAAAAAATTAAGTCTTTGAAATGAGAGAAAGGAAAAAAATGTCATCGTGTATGCTCATTTGTTTTGAGAATAAAAGGGTGCCCTATAATTTAGAATAAGAGACATGGATGACTCATTATAACTATGAAGGTTATTAAAGAGATGAATAAATCGGTCACACCACTACAACTGTGCTTGTCATCACAGTAGCATTGCCAATTTCCCTATACAGTTGGTATTGCCATTCTGTATCTTCTTACATGGAATATAAGACCCATTCTGGTGTAACAATAAATATGAGAATAGTCTTCAAATCCATCATTAGATGAGGCTATAAAAAGCTGTAACTAGAGTAGGTGCAAGCTACCTCAGAAACTTGGAAAGAGCCATTCAAAATTACAGTACTGAAAATGCATCGAATTACCAGTGCAATAAAAAGTATATATAAAATTTAATAGTCATCAGTGTAAAAGGCCATAATACTTGAAAATTAAGAGTGTTGTGATAATGTTAAGTTAAATTGATACCCCAAACCAAGGAAGTGGTACAAAGCCTAAACTCACACATATTTCTTCAGTTTAATAAATCCATAAAATACTTAACAAAAAGAATAAAGCCATACACATTACGGCAGCTCCATTTGACTATTTAGACATGTAAGATCTTAAGCCTCTTGGTAGTTTTTTTTATAAAGCTCACTGAGTCTCTGTTCGTTTCAGCTGCTGCTTTGCTTAAATATGTCTTGGTTACTTTGATCGTCAGATTTGGAGTCATCTTTCTGCTGTTGTTTTGCCTGTTCTATAATTTTTGTTATCAGTGTTATCACAAGGTATATCTGAACTCAAGTCTGTTTCCCTTATATTGACAGTCAAGGATGAAGAAAGATGGTCAAGAAGCAGGAAAGGGTGAGAAGCGGAAGAGCACACTTCCCTTTAGCTGCAGTCTATAATCTAAAGCTCCATGACATGGCATTCCATCCAGCAATTAAAAAGCATAGTTGTGGAAAGGGAAATACAGCTGTCCCTTGGAATCTGCAAGGAATTGGTTCCAGGACCCCCTTGGATACCAAAAATCTATAGAAACTCAAATCCCTTATATAAAGTGGCGTAGTATTTGCATATAACCTACACACCTTCTCCTATATATACTTTAAATCACCTCCAGATAACTTATAATAACTAATACAGTGTAAATGCTATGTAAACTGTTATAGGGTATTATTTAGGGAATAATGACAAGAAAAAAAGTATGTACATGTTCAGTACAGACACACCCATTGTAGGCCTAATTCTATATAGTATATTTTAGCAACAGTGTCACTTTTTTTTTCCTTTTTTGTATTTTCCATCTGAGTTTGGTTGAATCATCAGATACAGAACCCACATATATGGAGGGCCAACTGTAAATAAAACAGCAGTATGCAGAGCAGTTGAAAGCATGGATTTTGGCCTCAAGCAGACCAGGGTTCCATTTCTGGTTTCTTCCCTTAATGCCTGCATAGCTTTGGACAAGCTCCCTAAACCTTCTAAGCCTCAGCTTTCTCATTTGTAAAACAAGGATAACAATAGTGCCTATTGTCATAGAGTTTGTTGTTAGGATCAAATTAGACAATGCATGTAAACACTCTACATGGGGTCTGTCATTTGGTAAGCATTAAAAAAATGCTTACTAATAAAACATTGGTGCTATTAATATAAAAATACTTTTGTTTGAAAAATATACCATACCCTAGGTAGAAGATGCTCCTATATCCTATTGGGGGCTTAGCCTAAAAATTGTTGTATTTGCATCACTTTGTTCGTTGAGAAGAGACAGGCTCAGGACAAACCTTGGTCAGTATCTTGGATACCTCTTGTTCTTTGATGAACAGTTCTGTTTCAAATTTGGTTTCTCATTTCAGTGACTCCCCCTCTGCTCTGAAAACACATAGGGTTCTCCATGCCAAGGGCTCCCACAGCAGTGCTTGAGGTGCAACTCGGGGCTTTCTGCCCTTATCATACCAATAAAAATCTCCTATTTCTATGGTGTGCTTCCTCTATGTATATGATAATCAGGATATAATTTTTTTGGCTCAGGTATATTAACATTTATTCTTATTATTAATATGTTCATTCAGTGCCCCCAGCCCATGATGTTACTTACTGAGTGACCAATACCATATTTCATACAGTGCAAAATGCATTGACCATTGATGGGTGGGGGGTAGGGATGGGGGAATTGGATAAAGAGAGTCAAAAGGTACATATTTGGAGTTATAAGAAAAACAACTACTGGGATTAATGTGCAACATGATAGCTATAGTTAACATTGCTGTATTGTATATACAAAAGTTGCTGAGAGAGTAGATCCTAAAAGTTCTCATCACAAAGAAGAAACTTTTTTTCTCTTTCTTTCCTCCTTTTTCTTTCTTGTAACTATATAAGGTGATGGATGTTAACTAAAGTTACCGTGGTAATCTGCATGGAGATGGTACTTAAACCCACCCATGTGATCCCAATGTGGTCCTACATTAGAATCCCTGAGAGTGCTTTAAAACCTGTGAAATCCTGACTCTGGCCCCAAAAGGGGCCTATACAAAAGGCCCTGATACAAAAGGGGCCTATAGTTGGTATTTCATTTTAAAAGCTTCTCAGGTGATTCTAATGTGTGGCCAGGATAAAGGGAGTGAGGTAGCTGATTGTTGGAAGAGAAAAGCAGGACATCAAGGACTGTGCCTTGATGGGCTCCAATGTTTAGTGGATCAGAAGAGGAGCCAAAGGGTCCAGCAATAGAACTCATCAAAAGAAGCCATTAAGGTAGGAGAAAAAACAGATAGTGTCCCAGGGGTCAAATAAAGACAGAGGTTCAAGGAGGAGGGAGCAATCAGCTGAGTCAAGTATTGCTAGAGGGGCTAGTAAGATAAAGACCGAGAGTTAACTGTTAATTAGGCATGGTGAAGTGTGTTACAAACAGAATAGGAGATAAATGCTCTGTCTTTCTTCATTGTATCTGTAAACATTAAGCAAAACTGGGAGTGGTAAGACATTTGATAAATCAATAGTAATTTAAAATGGTAAAGGTAATGTAATATTACTAAAAATAGTATTCTAAATCCTTTTTGGTTTTTGTTAACATGGTGAATCTAAATGAAAAGGAAGCCACAGAAAGTTTGGGCAATTGAGAAAAGGAAAAATGTATTACCCCTATTTTATTTGCACTTACACAACCACCATTGTTTAGTCATTCATTCACATTTGTTGAATGAATTCCTTCTCTGAAGCTAACTGTATACTGGGGAAATAGAAATAAATACAACAAAAATCTTTGCCCTCAAGTAATTCAGGGCCTAATTGGGGAGGTGAACACTTTAAAAAATTTACAAAACGAAGTGATACGTGATTAATAAAGGTTATATGCAGTATAGCGTGGGATCAGAGAAAATAGAGAATTAAATATTGCATGTTAAATGATAATTAAGAAAGGTACCTTAGCAAACTAGAAAATTGCTCAGGTTTTAATGTTAGTGATAAAAACAAGATGAAAAATTAGGTGTACCTCATGATCACAACCATGTAAAAATGTGATCCCCGAAGGTTTCCCAGTCAAGGAAAGGCTTGAACTGAGTCTTGGATCATGGGCCAGGGAAAGAAGGGAATTCTGAGCTGGAAGAAAGCAAGGGAAGTGAGACAGTGAATAACCTGTTGGTCCACTGTAATAACTTTGGTGTGGCTGGAGTGTGGGATTACCATGAGGGAGTAACCAGGTATAAAACTGGAAAGACAGGCAGGTGATAACAAGATTTAAAAAGATAAAAAATAATCTCATAGGCTATACTAGAGAGTTTGCACTTTATTAAATCACTTGTGAGGATCCACAGAAGAATTTTAAAATGGAAAAGCATGCTCAGTTTTGGTATTACAAATATAACCACAGCAGCTGAACTGAAGGGGGCTGAAGCTGAAGGCAGGAAGACTAGTTAGAAACCTTTTGCAATAATCTAGGTGTGAAATTATAAAACCAATGGCGGACGGATGGTTGGACAGACAGATGGATGGAGATGAATTCAAAGGGCTCTTTAGGAGACAGTGTGGATTTAGGGAACTGTTAAGTGATGGGTATATGGAGAATGAGGAATGGGGAAAAACAAGAACGACTCTCAAATCTTTGGTTTGGATAACGGAATCCTATATCTGTTCTTATTTTTGGCCACCTTTCTACCCAAGATAATGAGTAGAGGAGGAAGAAATTGAGGGGCCTGTGGAAGATCCAAGGGAAGCTATGTAGTGATCACTTTGAATATCCTGTAGCTCAGGAGAGATGTGTGGGCTGGGGATACAGATTTAAGAGTCATCATTACAGGGCCGGCTGAGTGGCGCATTGGTTAAGCGCTGGTTTTGGGATGCCAGCGGCCCCGGTTCGGATCCCACATGAGGGCCAGTGACACTGCCCTCTACAGCTAACAACAGCTCCACCTGGAGCTGGGCTGTGCGAGCCCCGGTGATGGTGTGGGCTGCAGCCCCTGCTGCAGTGGGCTGCCATAGGCTGCAGTGAGTGGCCCGCAGCCAGCTTGAGCGGCTGGCAGCCAAGCATGAGCTGCCAATAGCCGCAGTGAGCGACATCCAGAGGCCAGCGACCGATCTGCCTCATCTGGGAAGAGCACAATGACGATACCAACAGTGAAGCAACATCCTCCGCAACTAAACTGAAGAACAAGAAGACGGCAACTTGTCTGTTCCCCTTCCCCGATTCCCCAACGCTGCTCCCCTCCACCAATTCCCCAATAAAATCTTTAAAAAAAAAAAAAGAGTCATCATTACATATCAGATTCTTGGAGTCACACGAGTGGAAGAGGCTGAGCAGGGAAGTTGTATAAGTATCATTTGTGTGTTTTCCTTTCTAGTCATTTTATTCTAACTCATATCTCTAATTATAATAATTGGGTATGAATAATTTCCTTTTTCCTTTTTTATCTTACATTATACCAAAAGCTTTTGTCATGTTTAACTAGAGTTTTTAAAGCAGTCATTTAACTGTGGCTGAATAAAATATACCAAGAGGATATTTTATAGTTATAGTTGACTTTAGCTCTACAATACACATTTTTATTCACAGTTTTTCCCCCATATTTTGGATTTTTTCTTAGGAAAGAGTTTCAGAAATGGGAATATATAGGTGTTATATGGTTAATGTGTGTCGTACACATATATCCAAACTACGTTCCAAACTGTTTGTACCAGTTTGTTCTTGATACCAATAATGTATGGGAAGACAAGTTTAACTAGACACTTGCCATAATTTGGTTTGATGTATCTGTGGCATGTATATATTTTTATTATGTGCATTAAACATTTTATTGAAGTAAAATATACATGCATCAAAGTGTACAAATCTATTTTTTGAAAATTCATCAAGTATAAGATTGCTGAATTTTCAAAGTAAACACACTATGTAACCTGAAGCTAAATCAAGAAACAGAACATTACATCTGAGAAACCTCCCTCATACATCCCCAAAGGTAACCATTGTCCTGATTTTTAACGCTATAGAATAGCTTTGCTTTTTTTTTTTTAACTTTATATAAAAGAAATCACATAGTATGTTATCTTTCATATCTATCTTCTTTTTTCAACATTGTGCTTCCACAATTCATCCACGTCACCGTGTTAGGTTGTGATTTATTAATTCTCATCTGTGTTTGGTATTCCATTGCAGGAATGTTCCACAGTGTATTTATTCTGGCATTTGGGTAATTTCTGGTCTGGGGCTATTATGAACAATGCTGCTTTATGAACATTCTTATACATGTCCTTTGATGAACGTATGTATGCATTTCTGTTGGGAATATACTTAAAAATGAAATTGATGGATCCTAAGACATGTATGTGTTCAGGTTTGGTAGTTATTGCTCTCAGTTTTCCAAACGTATCCCATACACTGGTGGGATACTGACAATTTGTCGTTTTCACTTTAGCCTTTCTGGCGAGTGGTATCTCATTTGGCTTTTGTATGCATTTCTTTGTCAACTAAAGATGTTTTACATCTTTCTCATATGCCCTTTGGCCATTTGGATAGTCTCTTTTGTGAAGTAACTGTTCAAGTTTTTTGTCCACTTTCCTACTGCATTGTTTGTCATTTCGTTATTGATTTGAAGGAAGTTTTTGTTGTTGTTTTACATATTCTGAATATCAGTCCTTTATCAGGTATATGTATTGCAAATACCATTCTGTTTACTTTCAAAAACTTAAATCAAGTCTTTTGGAGGTCAGAAGTCCTTAATCTTAATATAGTTCAATCAGTCAAATTTGTTCTTTATGGCTAGCACATTTTATGTCTTGTTTCAAATACCTTTGTCTGCATGTAGGTCATGGAGATATTTCCCTGTGTTTTCTTTTAATAGCTTTATTTTTTATATTTTCATATTTAAGCTTTCTTGAACTTGAACTCGATTTTAACTTAACAGTGCTATCATCTCTAATTTCTTGCAAACTTGGTTACTACAGTTTTACCCATCCTTTTCTTTCTAGCCTTTTGTGTTATTTTATTTTTAATGTATTTTTTATATGCAGAAAAATATTGGATTTTAATTTTTCACACAATCTGAGAGACTTTTTCTATTAATAGGGAATCTAAATTTAATAGCTAAACTTACCATGCTTAGTCTCACTGCTGCCATGTTATTGTGCTGCTGTTTTCAAATGTGCATGCTGTTTCTTTTCAGTTTTGTCAGTTACTCTGCAGACTTGGCTTTGTTTGCTCTTCTTTTCTATTGTGGTATTTAAAGATAGACATTCCCTCTGATTCTGCTAGTGGGTTCATTGGAGTGTTCCACAAATACTTTTGAAACCTACATTTGTTTAATTTTACCAATAAAAAGCCAAACAATAACCTTTGGAAACTCTCTGAGAAAGGAGGCACCAAACATTTCTTTCTTTCTTTTTTTTTTTCTTTTGTCGGTCTTCATTAATCGAACCTGGGATAGTAAATCCAGTCATTTGAAAAAATACAGTTTTTTTCAGATAAAGCAATTACTATGCCTGTAAAACATTTGAACAATATCCAAAAGTACAAAGGCCAGCAACAAAAATCTGACATCATATTACTACACCAAGACTGTTAATATTTTAGTATATTTCCTTTCAATCTTTGTACTATACTTGTTATATATATATATATATATTATATTATATATATAATTTTTATATGCTGCTTTATTCACTGAAAGATCTTATGAGCAAACCAGTGTTTTTTTGGTTATTATAAAGTCTTCACAATCATTTTAATGACTTTATTATATTCTATAAAGTAGGTGAGACATAAGGTGTTACCACATTTTTATTATTGTACATTCAGTTTATTTTCAATTTTTTATTATCATAAATAATGGTGAACAGAATTATCTTTGTGCAAAAGGATAAAAAGCACTTTCCCCCCCTAATTTAGGGTTACTTCCTTAGGATAGATTCCCATAATGAAATTAATAAGTCAAAAGGAATCTTTTTTTTTTTTTGGAGGGCAGTGTCCCTGGCCCTCATATGTGGGACCCGAACTACCACACCACTCAGCCAGCCCAGGAATAAATTTTTTACAGGTCTCTTGATCCATATTGCTAAATTGCTTTCCAAAAGAAATCACATCATTATAAATAAAATTTCAATATGACTTTATTATTACTATAGTTCTATTAGTATTTTAGACTTAGCATCGAGTCATCTCTCATTATTACTGTTTATATTATATCTATAGCTAAAGTCTGTTTTAGATATTACCAACTCTCCCCAACCCCTATCTTCCAAATCATGAGATCTTTTTCTGATTTAATGATTCATGATTTTATGATTCATCAAATTGTGTCAAATGCATGGGAGAATGTTCCTGATATGTGTTTTTTTTTGTAGATCAACAAAATTAATGCTTTATTTAACTTAATTAAAAGGTTTCTTTTCTGCATGTTGAGTAGTAGGAGACTTAGTTTCACTAAGGAAAATTATTTTTTGTTGCTAGTGTCTCTACCCATCCCAACCCCATAGAGCAAGGAGAAGCCTATGGTAAATTAAAAGATGCTGCTCTAGGCGGGATTGGGAAGTGTGCTGAGGCCTCTAAACAAGGGGAAAAAAGGGGGAAAAGCAAAGATTGAACTAGGAGCTCAAGACTATATGAACCTAAAAAAAAAAGACTATATGAACCTGAAATTTTAATAAAAAATAGAATAACGTCGTAAGTTGGTGTATGGAATAGGTCTAGACTCCGATGGATGTCTTGAATCTTGAAAGGGTAATAATAATTTAAATTTGGTTGGCTGAGTGGCGCCTTGGTTAAGAGTTGGCTTGGGATACCAGCTCTGAGCAACAGGGCCTCGGTGTGGATCCTACATGAGGGCTAGTGATGCTGTGATGCAGCTAAGATGGTGAATAACAGCTTGACTTGGAGCTGGGCTGCCGTGAGTCGCCGGCGATGGCATAGGCTGCAGTGGGGCTGGCCAGCAGCTGGCATGAGCTACAGTGAGCTGCTGTGAGTCGCTGTGAGCGGCCGTCCAATGGCTGGCCAGGGACTGCCTCAGCTGGGAAAAGCGCAATGATAATACCAACATGGGCCAGTGAAGTGGTGTCCTCCACAATTAGACTGAAGAACAAAAGGACAGCAACTTGTCTGTTCCCCTTTCCTGATTCCCCAATGCTGTTTCCCTCCCCCAATTCCCCAATAAAACCTTTTAAAATAATAATAATAATAATAATAATAATAATAATAATAATTTAAATCACTTTGATGCATTTGAATTCCCAGCTGAAACTGTTCCTCATTTAGGAAGCCTTAAATGTGATCTCTCTTGCCTTTACATTGTCCCATTTATCTATACTTCACTTCTGGTGTGGATCATTTTCTATTTTGATGGTAGTCATTTGCCTGACTGTTCTTTGCTCATCACCTCTGAGCTCCATGTCTGACTCACCTCTGCACTCCCCAGCACCAGCAAATTGCTTTACCCAGGTTAGGTGCTCAACAAGTATTTTCTGAAATGAATGTTTATCAGTCCATAACTGTAATCAGAACTGAAGGATATACAGGTTATAAAGCATTCCCAAACAACTTTCTTTACTAAGTAAGTGCTCAAAGTGAGCAAAAGTTGAGTAGATAAATATTTACTTAAGGACCTTCTCATAGTGTCAGTTTTAGAAATTTCATTGTATGTTTATTTATTTTAAGACATTGTTGTCTTCTCTTCTTCCCATAAGAAACCACCATTCATCTCCCCTTATATTAACATTTTCCTTTAAAAATAAATACTCCTGGGCCAGCCGAGTGGCGTGGTGGTTAAGAGCTGGCGTGGGACGCCAGCGGCCCCAGTTCGGATCCCACATATGAGGGCGAGTGACACTGCCCTCTAAAAAAAAAAAATAATAATAAAATAAATAAATAAATAAATAAATAAATAATCCTTTTCATTTTCTCATTAAACAGCAAATTTATTTTCCCTTAAATGTGTCTATAAATACTTGGAATAACAAATGCCAGTTTATTTTTCCTAAAAAAATTTTTTCTAACTTTTTATTCTAAGTATACAGTTTGATGAATTTTCATAATCTGAACACACACTTCTAACCAGCACCTGGATTAAGGAACAGACTATTACTCTCGCATCTCAGAAACCTCCTCTGGCTTCTTGTGGCATTTTGACTTATTTGGGGTGTAGGGTGGGGCGGGGACAGGGAAGACATTCTCATCAATATTTGAGATTTCTGTATTGTTTCAAAGTTTCTAAATATGTATGAGGTTATATGTTATATCTAGCTCTACTTATTTTTGCGATGTATCTAATTAAGAAAGATTTAGCACTTATTTTATATTTGCTGGGAAAGCATTAAGTGATTTTGAAAGTCTTTAAATAGTTCAGTTGGAAAGATATTGTCAAAAATCAAAGATGTTTGGTATTAATTTTTATGAAAAAGAAACAAATTTCTTGCCTACAGAAAATTCCTATTGCAGAAACAAAGTCTGTCCTAAGGTTTTAGGAATTTTTGTTCTTCCCCCTGATGTGATGAATTTATATTTTGGTTTACTCAGTAAAATTTAAGATGAGTGAAGTGCAACACTAGATTACAACTGGTTTTATATGTTTTCTTAGTCACTTTTCTAAGTAGATTGCTTTGTGAAAAGGTTCATTGTTGATTTTAAATGTACTATGGGAACACTGTTTGCTTGTACTTTGTTTTTGCAAACATTTCATAATACACATATCCTTGAAGGACAGCATCTAGGGCACTTTAGGGGACGTAATATTGTTCTAAAGTTCATTATAATTTTTTAACCTCAGGCAAAATGAATCAGTTTTGAGTATCCAATAATTCCAGTTTCGATATATAGACCATGGCTTCCAGCCTCCCCGTTCTCCAATGAGTTGACAAACCTGTAAGAAACCATTTCTATTGCAAGAGAGAGCAGAGGAAGTATAACGTATTATGCACAAAACCCTTGAACTATGTCTACAGGATTTGGAAACCTAAATCTTCAAGCAGTGGCTTTGTGAATTGGAAATGGTAGGTTGAACAAACTCAGTGAAGTGAGAATTCTTCATAATCCAATGCAATGGTGTCACTTGTCTAAGCATCTATCAAAAAGGCTATTGAGGGTACATGTTGCGATGGTGGGGTAGACATCATTAGAGTGCCAATCTGTGTGCATATATTTCAACAAAGAAGGAAATCAAGTCCAGGAGTGAGTCCAGGCAGAAGAAATAGGGTAGGCATCTCAATTTACTCTCATTAAAAGGCCCACAACTCCTCCTGATTTCCTAAACATTTGTAATGTAATATTTCATATTATATAAGAGCAGATCTAATATATACATATAGTTTAAAGAAAAAGAATAAGGCAAACATACCTCCATACACCCACCCAGTGTAACAAGTAGTGCATTTGCTGATGCTTTTGGAGCCCCTGTGCATCCTTCACGATCACATCCCCCGTTCTTCCTGATGGAAGTAACTATTCTGACTTTGGTTTCTCATTCCTTTTTCTTTTTTTCTTTAGAGTTTTGCCACATATATATTCCTGAACAATATATTTAGGTTTTTCAAAACATTTTTATTAAAAATATAGTTAACATTCATCATATCAATTTCAACATAGTTTTGAATGTTTTTGAATATGTTATAAATGGAATTAAACTGACTTCATCCTTCTTTAATTTTTTTTAAAATTAGCATTATGCTTGTGAGCATTTTAATTGTATAGTATCCTATTATGTGGATATACATAACTGTAGTTTATTATATTTATCCATTCTCTTGCTGATGGACATTTGGGTGGTTTTATTTTGCACTGCTATAATCGGTAGTGCTATGGACATACTAGTTCTTACCTTCTGACACACATGAGAATTCTTCTAACGTATATATATATATGTTAACATATATATATATATGTATGTATATATATATATACATTCTTTGTAATGGAATTGCCAGGTTATGGTATCTTCAACTTTACTAGCTAATACCTCATTAATTATTTTTTGCTTAGTTCAAAAGGGCTAGGATTGCCGGATTTAGCAAATAAAAATACAGGCTGCTCAGTTACATTTGAATTACACATAAACGAGATAATTTTTTGGGCTGGCAGAGTGGCGTGTTGGTTAAGTGCTGGCTTGGGAAGCCAGCAGCCCCAGTTCGGGTCCCACATATGAGGGCCAGTGACACTGCCCTCAAAAAAAAAAAGATATTTTAGCATCAGTATGGCCCATGCAAAACTTGTTTCATCTGGCAACCCTAACAAGGACAGTAAACTTTGCCAAATCACAAACATTGGGCAATGAAGGGTAAGTGTGAGAGGGTGGCCCTTTCTTCCTCTGTTAGAGTGGCCAACCCAATTGTTTACCAGCAGGTTAGTTCAGGGAACTCAATTGCTTGCTAACTAGCTATGTGGGTAATTGATTGACTCAACAAATATGTATTTGGCACCAACGATATGCCATGCAGGTACTAGATGTTGGGGATACATGTAATAGACAGATGAGGTCCTTGCCCTCCCTAAGCTTTTAGCCAAGGTTGGGAAATGGAGGACAGTAAGGCAATGATCTGTGTACTATAGGAACAATGGTGAGGAAGCCCTTATTTGTAGCTTTTGCTGACTTTGGAGTTATAAATACTCTTGGCCAATTTCAAGCTACCAAAGTGACATCATTGAACTCTGAATCAGGAGAGATGTACGTAACCTGCCCTCCTGAGCAGTGTGAACTGACTCCAGCACTCCACTCCATGGAAGCGTACTTTTTTTTTTTTAAAGATTTTATTGGGGAATTGGGGAAGGGGAACAGACAAGTTGCTGTCCTTTTTGTTCTTCAGTCTAGTTGTGGAGGACGTTGTTTCACTGGCCCATGTTGGTATTATCATTGCGCCCTTCCTGGCTGAGGCAGTCACTCGCTGGCCATTGGACGGCTGCTCATGGTAGCTCACGGCAGCCCACTGCAGCAGGGGCTGCAGTCTATGCTGTCAACAGCAACTCATGGGAACCCAGCTCCAGGTTGAGCTGTTGTTCACCATCTTAGCAGTAAAGGGCGCAGCATCACTGGCCCTCATGTGCGATCCAAACCGGGACCCTGCTGCTCAGAGCTGGCTTCCCAAGCCAGCTCTTAACCAAGGCACCACTCAGCTGGCCCCATGGAGGTGTACTTAGGACACCATCCAGTCTCTTGGCTCACTTCTGGTTGGTTTTGGGGAAAAGGGCTAAGGCATTATTTCATCAAATTAAGAAAGAATCAAATGTTAAGAGGTATAAAATGCTTTTATTATATCTATAATATTGGATGCTTTGTAAGTATTTTTACTATGGTATACAAATAGAAAAGAGTTTAATAAACATAGTGGTAAATTATGATCAGTCTACAGAACAGGGCCCAGATTTTCCCTTTTGTATATGACCTTCTATCAGGAGACCCTTGAAGATCTCTTCTGCATTTTCCCTCACCTGTACCCCAATTCATTGATGCTCATCATTCATTCATTCCACATTGACAGAGCCCCTGGTTTCTGCCACACACTATACCAGGGGCTTGAGCCTTTGTCCTCATGGAACACTTAATTCACAGAAAGAACATTTTCCCATCTCTTCCCAATTCTTTCTAGGTGGATTTACTGCCCTGTCCTATCACTTACTCAGTTCACTTCTGTGTTTTCATGCTGGCTTCCTCATCAGGAATATTTCCCCAAGAAAGTGTGCCACAAACCCCTCTCTAATAATCTTTTCTTCCTTTTCTTGAGATTTCGCCTTCCTCACAGAGTGGCAGGTGATCCGAATCAGGACTCTCCAGATTTTCTGTAACTTTTCCTATTGTGCAAGCTACCCCCCTAACCATCCCCCCTCTACCGTTCTATCAAAGGTTTTTTGAATGCTTATTTACTAACCAATGTGCAAAAGGTGGGGGAGCCTCTCCTTCCACTTAAAAGTTTTCATTAATCATAATCATTTTATAAAATTATGTATTTACACAATTTGTATGCAGGCCCTTTTTAAACTTAAATCACTTAATATATGACTCATAAAATTTGAAAAAGCATAAAGGGGGAAAAGAATAACGATGTAATTTCACAACCCTAGGCTAGCCATCAACTTTTTTGGGTATATCCCTGTAGTCATTTGTTAGATATACTTACAAATTGGGATCATACCCACTTTTTCACTTATTATTGTGTGCAAATTTTATCATCTTTTTTCACTGTTCTTTAAAGACCTGATTTTAAACGATGACATGACATTCCATTTTCAGGCTAAGCCACAGTTTATTTAATTAGTTCCCTGTAGCTGGCAGTAGCCTCTTTATAAGTAAGTCAGTGTTGACTATCTTCATCTTAAGCTACAAGAAAGCAGGAATCAATCATTTAATTGTCCTTCTTTGGTAGCTCATAGCTAAAACATAGCTAAAGTAATTGGATTAAATATATGCTGTGATCCTCTAGTTAGCACTTAAAATAAAAGGAGTCAGTCTGCATACAGTGTAACCCGGGTTGGTATAAAGATAACGAGCTCCGGAGAGAGTTGGGAGGAAGATAACCTAAATCTCTCTGGTTGGGTTTGTTTACTTCTCTTGAGAGGAGAGGAGCTCTGTATAAAGCCTTGGAATTGGTGCAGAGCTTTAGAGATCACCTAGTGATTCTAACCTCCTTTTATGATGAGGAAATTGAATCAAGGATTGTTACCTGCTGAGACTAAAACCCAGGTCTCTGGACTTCCTTTCTTTCCTATGCTTTTTCCATCACAATCAGCTAAGCTAACTCTTTTTTATAATACAGAAAGAGCACACATTTACATACATTTATGTACATGTTCTTATAGGACCTGTTTCCTCATTCGAATGCATGTACTTTGGTATAAAAATCTAATGGTAAGGTCTTAGGTGTGTATCTAAGAGGAAGAAAAGCACGTAATAAGCCAAAAAGTGGAAACAAAGCAAATGTTCAACAAGTGAACGGATAAACCAAGTGTGCTCTATTCATACAATGGAATACCAGCAATAAAAAGAAATGAACTATTAATAAATATAGCAATGTAGATGAATCTCAAAATGACTATGTTGAGTAAAAGAAGCCAGACAAAAGAGTACAAACTTTGATTCTATTTATCTAAAATTTCTGAAAATGAAACTAAGTGACAGAAAGCAGACATGTGGTTACTTGGGGGTGGGGGGCGGAACCTCAAAGGGGTAAAGGAAACTTTGGAGGCTCATGGATACACTTATTATGTTGATTGTAGGAATGGTTTCAGGAGTACATACATCAAGATTTATGAAACTGTACATTTAAAATATGTGCAGTTTATTGTATGTCAATTACACCTCACTAAAATGAAATCTACCTATTAAGTTTGAAAGGCAGGACAAGACTAGAAACTCACTGGAGAATTCGAAGCACAAGAAAACTAAAGTTGCTTCTGGAGATAACTGACAACCAAGTTTCTAGTCAAATATGATAGTTTATCTGAACAAAACATGACTGTGAAAAATGCAAAGTCATAAAAATAAAAAATAGAAATGGCATTTTTGTCCCCCTGGTAATCATGCCATTTTTTCATGCCTGTACGCTTGCCCTATATCATCTTTTTATCGTTCTATTCAATTTTTTTTTAAAGAGCAATAATCTTGTATTTTTCCTGAGCTATTAGACGGCTTTTTTGTGGAGATTTTTTTTTTTTTTTGAGGGCAGTGTCACTGGCCCTCATAAGTGGGACCTGAACTGGGGCCGCTGGCTTCCCAAGCCAGAGCTTAACCGCCGCGCCACTCGGACGGCCCTAGACGGCTTTTTTAGATACAAGATGTCCAATCACTGGTGTGTCTGTACGTGGGTGGGTGTGTAGAAAACTACACTGGATGTATAAATTTCAGCAAATGCTGTATTTTGCTTTGGAATTTTGTAATCGGAACTCAGCAACGGCACTGGAAAGAAACTGGAACTTTCTGGAAACCATACTCTCTTCTACAAGATGAGCACTGCATAGTTTCCCTAAATAGGTGAAATCAATAAGCAAAGTTGTCGATTTTCCACTACTGTTTCAAAATCAACAACTGCTACAACACACCCAGTGCAAAACACCCTCAAAGATTTTTTTTTTTAGAAAACATTCATAAAGTTTTCATTTCCACACTGCCCTCCCGACCTATTTTCTTAGCTTTTATTCGGTAATCACTCCCATTCTGCAGACTGGGAGACGCACACAGGTTTTTTTTTTGTGTTTTTTTTTTTGGCTAGGAAAGAAGCAACTCTCAACTTTTCAGTTCCATTTTGAGACATGATCACATCGAACTCGTGAGAAACGACAGCCCAGCGAGCAGCAGCAATTCTTCCCAGGCTGGGTGTGGGTCGGGAGCCAGGCGCGCTTCCGCGGGCGAGGGGGGGAGTCAGGTGGCAGCGGAGCCGGCGCGGCGCGTCTCCCTCCGGCCGGCGCAGGGAGGCCGCCACCGTGCACGCGAGTTCGCCGGGCCGGAGCTCCCGCGCCGCGATCCGCGCGGGTGCGCCAGGGGCTCCCGCGTCACCTCCCTCCCACCCCCCCGCCCCCAACCCCTGGCAGGTCCCTCCCTCCATGCCTGCTCCCGCGGCCGCCGCCGCCGCTACCGGAGGCGCAGGAGCCTCGCGATAGTGTTTGCACAGGCGGCGCGTGACGCTGCCGCCGCCGCCGCCGCCGCCTGTAACTGATGCAGAGGTTACCCCGCTGCCTCAGCCGCCACCCACCGCCCGTCGCTGCCGCCACCCGGGCGACGCCGGGGCCCGACGCACTGCAGAGGTGCCGGCAGGTTCCGCCCGCGGAAGTCTTCTCGGCCGGCGCAGCCCGCGCCCAGACCCCGGCCCCGGCGGACGCCCCCTCGACGCCCCCGCCGCCGCTCCCCGTCCCTCCGCCTCCTCCCCGGCGCGCCAGCCGGCTCCCTCGCTTCTCCCCCCTCTCCTCCTCCCCTCACCTCTTCCCTCCCCACCTCCCCCCTGTTCGGCTTCCTCCCCCATCCCCTTGACGCGCTCCCCTCCCTGCCCTCGCTCTCTCGCTCGCCCTCAGCGCGGCCCCCGCCATGACGGAGGCGGGTGCCGGTGCCGTTGCCGCCGCTGCCGCCGTCGCAGGGGGGGAGTTGGGTTCCCAGAAAGTAGCTTGATGAGTGTCCAAAGTAGCAGTGGAAGTTTGGAGGGGCCGCCATCTTGGTCCCAGCTCTCCACGTCTCCAACCCCGGGCTCGGCGGCGGCCAGGTCCCTGCTGAATTACACGCCGCCATCCGGGAGGCCCAGGGAAGGTAAGCGCCGTCGCGCCCGCGCCCGCCTCCCCTCGCGCGTTGGGGGTCCCCGCGCCCCCTGGGTCCCCTCCCCGCGCCCCCGGGGTGGGGGATGGTGGCGAGGTAGACGCGAGGCCACTCGTCTCCGGGGAGGTAGTGCGCGCTGGCTGTGGGTGGTGGCGGTTCGCGGGTGGCGGAGGACACAGGAGACGGGGCGCGCGCTGGAGGGGACGGGGCGAGGCGAGGGCGCACACTCGCCTGGGGTGCCTAAGAGCCAGTCCTGCTCTGGTGGAAGGACTGCCCCCGGACGCGAGCCCCTTTCTGCTCCATTTGCTAGTACACTCAGTACTCTTAACCTCCTGGCCTCCGGTCTCCGGTGGGTTCGCCCTCTCGGTAAAGCATTCATCCGCGAGCCCCCTCCCCTTCCCTCGCGTACTCCTCCCATAGAGGCGGTCCCTGCTCTGCGAGCTTGGCTGCCCGGGACCTTGCAGGATGCCCCTCGTGGGCAGGGTCTCTGCCCTGCGGGGAGAGCCGCTGCAAGGATCAAAGCCGACTTTGATCCCTTGTTTGCACCCCTAGAGCCATGTAAAGGATAGACTGACTCGTGGGCAGGCTTTTTAAACCACCTCTTCAGATGGTAGCAACTTTCCTTCGGTATCCTCTCCTGTGCGGTTGTGGCATTTATCTCTACTGCAAGTAGGCTGCCGTTCTTCTCTGACAGGGTCGTGGGTTTTGTGGGAAATATCCGCTTAAAGGTTCCTGCAAACACGCACCAGATCGGTTACAATTGTTTTCTAAGTTTTCTGGCTGCTTCTTGCATGTAAGTGTGCCGCCACCAGATGTAGCAGTTACACAGCTAGTAAGACACCCGAGTGCTTTTGACGAACATTTCAACTTGCTGTATATATTTAACTTGAAGTATACCACATAAAATGCTATTTGGGAGAACACGCCTTTCTGGGGGAAGAATAAAGGTGCGTTTAACACTCTTTTGTCTGGACACAACGTTGAGCGGTATTCATCAGCATTTGGGCTCACTCGCAGTTGTGTCACACGAGATTGTAGCCACCTTCTCTAAAAAAAATAAAAAACGTCTGGAAGTGCAATAGTCCAGTGAATCATTTAAAGAAACCAGGGAGCTTTGATTTATGTAGGCATCGGTGGGATTAATTTATTTTGAAAATATCTGTCAATTTTTACTGTGTAGAGCCTTGACAATTGTTAATCAAGTGTTTTGTGCCCTCAGTCCTCGGGTTCCGGAATAGCGTTCTTTGTCATTTTGTTCCTGTGAGCATGTGTGAAAGTGACAATAGGCTCAAAGATTGGCATGCATTTGCTCTAGAAAATTCATGGAAAGGTTTGATTTATGGCATTCATTAAACATGCTGAATACATTGACAGGCATTTTCTCCTTCCCATCTCACCCTGACACTGAGTTCCGATTATTAGAAGATAAAAGTTTTATTTATTGATTAATTCAAATTTAGCACATTTGGTGATTTTGTTTTTTGCGCTGGAAAATTTGTCAATGAATGTTGTAAGATTTATTTTGTAAATAGAGCAATTGGCGCTTTCAGCGTGCTTTTACTTTTGTCTGTAGTCTCATTAAGATGCTTAATGATAGTGTTATGAATGATAGTGTAATGAGTGACAGTGAGTCTTGGGAAAGACTCCTGTTTTTTAAGGATATACCTTACATTCATTCATCCATCCATTCTTTTTTTTTTTTTTCTGATACATTTATTGAGCCATTTCTGCGAGGCAGGTGCTATGCTAGACCCTGAGGATGTAGTACTTTATTGTTCATCTATAACATCTAATCAGTATTAGTAATTTGGGGGCTGCAAAATTTAGATTGTGAGTTTTGGAGTTTGCTTCAACTTTAGTTTAAAAAACTTTTGTACTATTCTGCACTTTTCCTGATGTTTGAAATTTTTGAGGGGTTGGAATGATTTAGTTTGAACTTCCAAATAACCAGAATTTTCCCAGCAGTTTAGATTACAAGATATTTTTATGAAACCTAAACTAGTGAGTCTCTCTGTTAATTAATGAAATAACAGTACATGCTTTTGTGAAAGTTATACTTCATCCCAAGTACCTGTATTTCTTTTTGACCAACCAGCGTGTAAATTAAAATTATGTTAATCCTCCCTAGGGTTATATACTCATCTTGAAGCTGTAGTCTCAGATTTCACTAATAGCCCCAGGTATCAACATGGGGACATTTTGTTTTGAGTGGGATCTCAGGTTTTTTTCTTTTTTTAAAGATTTTATTGGGGAATTGGGGGAGGGGAATCAGGGAAGGGGAACAGACAAGTTGCTGCCCTTTGGTTCTTCAGTCTAGTTGTGGAGGATGTCGCCACTGACCCATGTTGGTATTATCACTGCCCTCTTGCTGGGTGAGGCAGATCGCTCACCGGCCATTGGACGGCCCCTTACTGTGGCTCTTGGCAGCTCACGCGGGCTGCCAGCCACTCACTGCAGCTCATGCCACCCACTGCAGCAGGGCTCCAGGTTGAGATGTTGTTCACCATCTTAGTTGTAGAGGGCAAAGCGCTCTGGCCCTAATGTGGGATCCGAACCGGAGCCCTGCTGCTCAGAACTGGCATCCCAAGCCAACTCTTAACCAGCGCAGCACTCCGCTGGCCTGGGATCTCAGTTTTTATTTTAACAAGTGTTTAACTAATCTCTTCTAGGTGTACATTTAATATGTTACATAAATTGATGTTAATTGAGAGAGCTTTCAACTATTGGTGACTGCTAGTAAGAACTGTTAATATAAATGGAACTTGACTGTGTGTATCAAGAAGGGAACAAATCTTGTTTCTTGAAAAATTGAGCCAATTTAATATATAATAGGAAATTTCAAATTTAAAAGAGACACATGTATATTTACACATAATGGTTATATATGTGATGAACTTTTAAGAAAACTTAACTTTGAAAATGGGCTATTTTTAAAGATGTGCTATAAGTATCTGAAAAAATTATTTTGAAGTTTTGATGTATTTGAAAACAAAAAACTAAGATTATAAGCTGATTATTTTTAATGCTCCATATTACTTTCGTCCTCCCTTTCTCACCCTATTTTCATGGTCATATTAATATAGTTTTGCTTAATTATAAATAAAGTGCACTTAAATATTATAAGACTTAGGAATTTATTAGAACTTAGGGATTTGTATTATATAGTATTGACTGCTTTTTATTTTGGGAGTCCCAAAACTTTGTCAGTCTTGAATTTCTCAGGACATAGTTATAGGTTTCATGTTGGACATTTTACACCTGTGGTCTCTGTCCCACTTTATCTTCTAATAATCAAGGGATTAAGGAGGTGGGAAGTTAAGAAATTAAGTACCTTTTCAAGTAAAGGTCAGTTTTGCTTTGTTGAAGCCAAAAAACTTAGTGTCATATTGGCTAGGTGAGCAGATTTTTTTTTTTTCTGTATCAGTACATGGGTACTTTCGAATGGGTTATTGCTGAGTCAAATGAAGGATTACACAAAAGACTTGCATTTTCTTTTGTTTTATCTTACCAGATATAAATAATTTGCTTTATTTTTATGTAAATAGTAAAAGTAGTTTGCTTAAAAAGATAGTATCACAGTGTAATTAAATTGTTGCTTTCTCTGTTTTCATATTTACAGATTGCAACCCTTAGAAGAATTAGAGTATTTGACTCCAAATGATTTAGTAATACCTGTAGGGAGATGTTAAAAATAAAGGTGTACGGCTGGTTAAGTGGTGTGGTGGTTAAGCACTGGCTTGGGAAGCCAGCGGCCCTGGTTCAGGTCCCACATATGAGGGCCAGTGACACTGCCCTCAAAAAAATAAAATAAAGTAAAGGTGTAGGGCCGGCCGAGTGGCGCGGTGGTTAAGCGCTGGCTTGGGAAGCCAGCGGCTCCGGTTCAGTCCCACATATGAGGGCCAGTGACACTGCCCTCAGAAAAACAAACAAACAAAAAACCCAAACAAAAAATAAAGGTGTACCAGATGGCCATTTAATGTCTTGAAGTCACTAGCTAGAAGAGGATAGGGTTGTATGTTTAAGGATTCTAGTTCATGAATATATGTGCAGTAGGTAAGTATATTTCTTTTTGATCAGTTAGCATGTAAGTTAAAACTGTGTTAATCCTCTTTAGGGCTGTATATTTAACCTGAAGCTGTAGTTTCAGATTTCATTAATGCTAACAGGAATTGCATATATGAAGCCCCAGGTATCAAGAATGGAGATGGTTTCAGAAGTACATTTGCATATTAGAGGAGAGAGAGAAAGAGAGAAAGGGAGAGAAAAGGGAAAGAGAGAAAGAGAAGCCCAGGATGGAGGTCTGTGAATCTGCCCCTGAGAAATAGGTTTGCTTTAGCCTTTTTGTTCTCAGGTCCCCTTTACTCTCTTAAAAATTATTGAGGACTCGGAAGAGATTTTATGTGGGTTATGTCTATTGATATTTACTATATTAGAAATGAAATAATTTCAAATAGAATTTCAAAAGAATAGTCTAAAACAAAAACTTTAGTGAAATTAGTAGTTTTGTTTTATATTTTACAAATCACTTTAATTTCTGGCTTACTACAATAGAAAACAGCTGGATTTTGCTTCTGCTTTCAGTCTGTTGTGATTGTTTTGATTGAGGTGTGTGAAGAAAATCCAGCTTCACATAGATATAGTTGGAAAAGAATAAGTATTTAATACCCTTTTGGGAAGGATATATTCTTTTCTGATATTACACCAAAATTTGACAAGTGGCAGGTTTTTTTTAAAGGTTACTTGCAATATGGAAATACATTATGTTCCAGAAGTGTCTCCAGGGCCCATGAGAAATCTGTGGACCATACATTTAGCCTAAAGAAAACACTACTTAAAGGGTGGAAAACATGATAGCTGTCTTCAAGTGTTCAAAAAACATAAATAGAAGAGAGAATACATTCTGCTATTTTGGAAGGTAGACCGGCAGATGGAAGTTAGGAAGGCATAAATTGAGTTCAGTATAATTTTTTGACAAGACTGCAAGAACTGTATAGCAACTAGACTTAACCCACAATGGAAAGAACTGCCTCTTGAAGTATTCAGCTATAAGAACTTAAACCAGACAACAGGGACTTTTCGGGGGGGGGCAGAAATAAATTGTGTGGATTCTTATTTGGGATGCTATTGGATTAAGTTTCTTAAAGTCCCATCCAATTTAAAAATGTATATGCTCTGTGATTTTTTTTTTAAATCCCTAAATATAGTTAAACTGTACTTATTTATTTATGAATGTTTTTGAATATTCTCTTAAGTCAGTAGTATGAAGGTATTGTTGACTTTGTTACTATTTTGCATTTTTATTGTGCTCTTCCTCTGAGGATTTTCTTGTATTTTTTGGAATCAACACTATTAGTCTTCCCGAAATCTTGCTAAATTCCCAGTGAAATATAATAAGCTTTGAAGGCATTTTAGGGAATCAGATGCTGCCTTTGATACAGTTTAGTGGAGTTGTAATATATTTGGACACAGAATTTTAGAGTACTATGGGGGGCTAATTTTCAATTTTGAAAGAAACTATCAACACACTGTAGTCTTTTATTTGTAATTGTTTATGTGATTCCAGAAGTAATATGCTTAATCTGTTCTAATGGTTTTAAAGCTAGGGAGTCTGAAAAGAGGGCACACAAAGGAAAAGTATTTGAATTGATCTCTCCTGACTTTAAAAATGCATATTAAATATAATCAGGACAGAAAATAAAATGACAAATTTAAATTCTCATCTTATTCAGAGAATTATATATGTACTATTTATCATTACCTATAACAATTCATATTTTAATTTTATATGAAACATAATCTCTTCTGTGAGTTGGATCGAAAGGTTAGATTTTAGGTAGTGGAAAGTTAAGTGTAAATTCCCATAACTTTCTTGAGGTCAACTTAATAAGTGTAGTCAGTAAGTGACACACAGCTTGAGACTTCATGTACTTGTTCCATTTGGATTTAAAGCTTATTTTCTATAGAGGAGCCATAGGAATAAGTCATTTAGTTTTATAAAATCCTTAATGCTTATTAATAATTTCCAAATTCTTAGAATAATTTAGGGAATAGTGTTAGAAAGTAGGAGAAACAGTATGGCCCAGATGAGAAAGTGCATTGATTGTAATTGGAATCCCTACTTTGCCATTAACTAGCCGTGTGACCTTGGGCAAGTCTTATCTTTGCTTCCATTTCATAAAATGAGAATTATAGAGCTGAAAGGGACCCTGGAAGCAATTGAGTCCAAACTTCTCATTTTGCAGATGAGAAAACTTAGATAATTTGCCCAGACTTTTACTGTAAGAGAGGCGGGTCCACAATTCAGTTTTCTCACTTTCAGTTAGTGCTTTTTCCATCATACTCTGTGGCTCATTTTCATCTGTAAAATAAAGGGGTTGGATTCCACGCCCTCAGAGGTCTCTACCAGCTCGAAAATATTATTCTTTTGACATTAGTCCTAACAGAACTAACTGGAGGCAAGTTGGTAGCTTTGTATTTACTGGTGAAAGAAATGTTTTTGAAGAAGCAGTGTGACCTTTTCAAGGTTATGTTCTGGTTTAAGAGAAGATAGTCATCTTCATTATCACCAAAAGATTTTTAAGTTTATGAGCATGGTAAGTAGTGTGGAGGGTGACTTGTTTTTTTAAATCATCTACATTCTAAGCCACTGTTAGAAATATATTAAAAACTATGTAAATTATATAACAGTGTGGTGCTCTGACATGAAGTAACTAGGGGAAATAACTAGGAGTTGGCACCCAACAAAAAGTTTTATTGGGGCCGGCCTAGTGGGACGGTGGTTAAGCGCTGGCTTGGAAAGCCAGCGGCCCCGGTTTGGGTCCCACATATGAGGGCCAGTGACACTGCCTTCAAAAAAACAAAAAAAGACACACACAAAAAGTTTTATTGAAGGATGGTTAAGTTTTCTTTAAAATGAAGTGATTATATGTGTTAATATGCATGTATTTCAGGCCCAGGAAGACGCATATTTTAGTAATAGTAATTCTTAGGCGCTTTATATTTTAGAGATAACAATAACATAATAGCTGAAATTTATTGTCTGCACATGTTAATTCATTTAATTTTCATAGCCCTGTGAAGTGTATGCAATGATTCTCATTTTACAGATGAGAAAACTGAAGCCCAGAGACTTGAAGAAGCTTGCCAAGTGTGATGCAGAGTAGTAAATGCTGAAATTTGAACCCAAGTCTGCACTTTTAACTACTAGGATATATTGCCTAAAATATGGAAATTTGGCTTTGGGTAATTTCTTAGTTGTTTTTCCTTAGCAAATTTTAATTTACTAATCGGTCTTTTAGACTCAATTCAGTTTACCTCTAAACTTTTGTTAATTGTTTTTGCATGAGTTGTATACATACACGAAGGTAAGATTTAAAAAACCCTAAAACCAAACAGCCCAATTTAGAAAGTTGTACCAGCTGTTCAAACATTACTTACATTTCATTTTTTCAGATGGGATTAGTACTTTCATGGTAATGTTAGAGGTACACTAATGAAAAATCTTATTTTCTTTTTTTTTTTTTTTTTTTTTAAAGATTTTATTGGGGAGTTGGGGGAGGGGAACAGCATTGGGGAATCGGGGAAGGGGAACAGACAAGTTGCTGTCCTTTTGTTCTTCAGTTTATTTGCGAAGGATGTTGCTTCACTGTTGGTATCGTCATTGCGCTCTTCCCGGATGAGGCAGATCCGTCGCTGGCCTCTGGATGTCGCTCACCGCGGCTATTGGCAGCTCGCGCTGGCTGCCAGCCGCTCACGCTGGCTGCGGGCCACTCACTGTAGCCTATGGCAGCCCACTGCAGCAGGGGCTGCAGCCCACACCATCACCGGGGCTTGCACAGCCCAGCTCCAGGTGGAGCTGTTGTTAGCTGTAGAGGGCAGTGTCCCTGGCCCTCATGTGGGATCCGAACCAGGGCCGCTGGCATCCCAAAACCAGCGCTTAACCAATGAGCCACTTGGCCGGCCCTGAAAAATCTTATTTTCATGTTTAATAATCTAAATCGGAGTACCATTTATGTTAATATTTTGGCCTCATAAGTCCACTGTAGCCATAACAAATAAACACTGGAATTTGAACAAAGAATTTTCCGTTGTTGATACAGGAGTAGTCCTCTTAATTGTGGAGGCTTTATAACCTGGTGCATAAGGCTATGAACAAAATTGAGATGCTTTAGTGGCAGAACTTTGATTCTTACTAGTATTTAATATGGGCAGGGAAAGGAGGCTTGAAGCTCAATCTTGAAGGTTATCTATTTTTTTTTAAAGATTTTTTATTGGGGAATTGGGGGAGAGGAACAGGGCTGGGGAACAGGGGAAATGGAACAGAGAAGTCGCCGTCCTCTTGCTCTTCAGTCTAGTTGTGGAGGACCTTGCTTCACTGACCCACGTTGGCATCATCACTGCGCTCTTCCCGGATGAGGCAGATCGGTCGCTGGCCTTTGGACGTCCGCTCACAGCGGCTATTGGCAGCTCACACTGGCTGCCAGCCGCTCACGGTAGCCTATGGCAGCCCACTGCAGCTATGCTGTCCGGGGGACCCACAGCAGCCCAGCTCCAGGTGGATCTATTGTTCATCATCTTAGCTGTAGAGGGCAGTGTCACTGGCCCTCACATGTGGGATCTGAACTGGGATCGCTGGCCTCCCAAGCTAGCTCTTAACCAGCGCGCCACTCGGCCGGCCCTGTAAGTACTTTTTAAAACAGTTTTAGTTACTTTATTGCATTCAGGACAAATTCCTTGGTGTAATAATGTATTATTTAGTAAATCTAATGAGAACCAGAATTTGAATGGGTTGATAGGAATTCAGAGCATGATGTGGAAAGATACACAGTGCTGAATCAGATGGATGTGAAACAAATCACCCAGGTCCCAGTGGTTGGTTTAGGAATTAGCAGTTAGAATACAGCAGCATCAACTCAGAACTTCAGAAAAGAAAAGTTGTCTTTCAAGTGTAATTGCTAAGCTAAAAGTTACCGGTCTGGGCCCTAGAACCATTAAATTGTCTCAGTGTGACTTTATTATTAGGTCTGAAATTTAGTGGATTTCAAGAAGACAAGTTATGTCTGTATTTAATTGTAAAATGCTATAGTCTACAAAGATAACATTACAGAGCCAAGTATGATTGGTTTTGGGGGATAACTTGTAATATTTGTTCTTCATTTATATGGATTAAAAAGTGGTTGTACTCATAAATTTGTGCCTTTCCTTGGAAACTTATTTATTTGGAGAAAATGACAACTTCCAGTTTTAAATTCTAAAGCTTTAACCTGGTAAATTCTGGTTAAGTGTGATACCTTGTGTGATTTCATGATTCCACACTTGACTCTATGTTTGTGAGATGAATATAGTGCATGTGGCTTTGAAGTAAAATGGAAAATGAAAATAAAACTATCGTAGTTTCATTGATAAAATTCTTAAAGGATATTAGTCACATAATGGTGATTATATAAAAATACATTTATGGCTTTTGAATAATTTTTAAATTGTTGTGAGAGACAGGATTGGCTCTTCCAGGGTCGGCAAACTTTTGAGACGGAACGTACCCAAACAGCTGTATGTGGCTCGCGAGCCGCAGTTTGCCAACCCCTGATCTAGTTTGTCGTGATCCTTTTGCTTACCTGTGGTAAAAACTTAACACAAGTTTTGGTAAATTAAAAAAGTAATTTATTGGTTCACATAACTGGGACTTGTATATATGGAAGAGGATGGAATGGCTTTGGAAACATCTGAGATCCAAGATCTCAGATAATGTCTTTGAGCCTCTTTGTCTCCATTTCTGGCCTCTTCCAGCTCCTTGCTTCTAGAGTCCCACACACATACCTTTTAGCTTAGCAATTACACTTGAAAGACAGTTTCTTTTTTCTGAAGTCCACATGTCAGCTCTGGGTTGATGTTGTATTCTAATGCTTGACCCTAACCAACCATTGGGACCTGGGTGATGAAGTATGTGACAGACAGGAAGCTACTATGGCTGTGGGTAGGGCGAGTTGGGGAACCAACAGAAAGCCACGATTGACAGCTCCCTTAAGATTGCACCGATGAGGGCCGGCCGAGTGGCGCATTGGTTAAGCGCTGGTTTTGGGATGCCAGCGGCCCCGGTTCGGATCCCACATGAGGGCCAGTGACATTGCCCTCTACAGCTAACAACAGCTCCACCTGGAGCTGGGCTGTGCGAGCCCCGGTGATGGTGTGGGCTGCAGCCCCTGCTGCAGTGGGCTGCCATAGGCTACAGTGAGTGGCCCACAGTTAGCGTGAGCGGCTGGCAGCCAAGCGTGAGCTGTGAATAGCCTCAGTGAGCGACATCCAGAGACCAGCGACCGATCTGCCTCATTCGGGAAGAGCGCAATGACGATACCAACAGTGAAGCAACATCCTCCGCAACTAAACTGAAGAACAAAAAGACAGCAACTTGTCTGTTCCCCTTCCCAGATTCCCCAACGCTGTTCCCCTCCGCCAATTCCCCAATAAAATCTTTAAAAAAAAAAAAAAAAAAAAAGGATTGCACCGATGAGGTGAGTGGTAGTTTCCTGAGGAAGGGATCATGCTGAAAAAAACCACTACAATAGGTAGTTATTTAAGTTATTTCTTTTTATTTTTAAATTAATTTCTGTCTGTTATTGATCATGATATAATGAATATCTTTGAATAAAAGCTCTTTTTCACCTTTTTTTTTTTTAAAGGCGATTCTCGATAGAATTATCAGGACAAAAAGTATAAAGCAATTTTAGGGCTTCTGATAAATGCTGCCAAATTATTATTTGAAGGATTGTACTTAGCTCATATATCAGCAATGCATTAAACAGGCATGTATTTTTCTTTTTGAATTTGTTTATTTTAATTAGCTTCAGGTGTACAACACAGTGCAATAGTTATACTTTTTACCCCTCAAAGTGACAACCCCCCCTCCTCCAATTCTCCACCCCATTCCTCCCCCCATATCATACTATCTATTAAAATTCCTTTGACTCCCTTCCACCGTATAATCCACATCCCGTGAAAATCTATATATATTCAATTATAGTTGGCATACAATATTATACAACATCAATTTCAGGTATACAGTGCAGTGATCAAACCTCTATTCCATCCATGAAGTGGTCTCCCTAACAAGACATGTGATCATCTGACACCCCACAAAATTATTACATTATTATATTCACTGAACTGTCTTTCATATCCCGGTGACAATTCTGTAGTTACCTATTTATGCTGTCTAATCCCTTCCCTTTCTGACTCATCCCAACCCCCCTCCCAACTAGCAACCATCAGTTTTTCCTCTATATCTATGAGACTATTTCTGTTTCCTTTGCTCATTCATTCAGTTTTTCAAATTCCACATATAAGTGAGATAATATGGTATTTGTCTTTCTCCGACTGACTTATTTCACTTAACATAATAGTCTCTAGGTCCATCCATATCGTTGCAAATGGTACGATTTCATTCTTCTTTATAGCGGAATAATACTCCATTGTATAAATATACCACAGTTTCTTAATCCAGTCATCTACCGATGGGCATTTCGGTTGTCCAAGTCTTAGCTATTGTAAATAGCGCTGCAATGAACATAGGGGTGCATAAATTTTTTTGAATCAGTGTCTTGGGTTTTTCAGGATAAATACCTAGGAGACAGGCATGTATTTTTGACCTAGGCAGCGTTCAACTCACCCTAGGAATTACTGGGCTTCAATATTAATATAGTGCCTTCCTTTTAACCAAAAGGTGCAAACCTGACACTGAACATGTTATCTAATCCATAACGCCAAATGCTTTATTATATTTTCTCTGGGCATTTCTCTTCTTTTCTTTTCTTTTCTTTTTTTTTTTTTTTTTGAGGGCAGTGCCACTGGCCCTCACATGTGGGACCTGAACCGGGACCGCTGGCTTCCCAAGCCAGCGCTTAACCACCGCGCCACTTGGCCGGTCCTCTCTGGACATTTTTTCTAACTCTCACTATTTTAAAAAATTATTTTATAGTTTTGAACAGCAACAGAACTAAAAGGCTAATAATGTTAGTGGCAGCATCCTGCAAGCCCCTGGCCTCTATTTTTCTCTTGCCTCTGTGTTTCTCTACTTCTCTGATCTAGTTGACAGCATTTGGATATTGATGCCATATGGAGAAAGTTAGTGCAACATAATTTAATGTAAATGATAGTTACAAGCATATATTTTGTTAGACCCGGGTTCCAGTTTGTGTTTCGCCACTTACTGTAGTAACTTAAACTCAATGCCTCATCCATAGTTTGTCTTGGTGGTATAGTAATAGTAACTACTTCACAAGGTTGTGAGAATTAAATGAGAAATTTGTGACCCATTAGTGTTAACAATTGCTGTTATGTATTGATATAATGATGCTGTACAATTTAAATTTTTTCTTTGTTTAAACGGGAAGAATAGGGAACAAGTACTATCTGGATAAAGGCCCTTTGCAGAGCATGGATTGTCTCCCTGGCCTGTTGAAGAATTCTAGCAGAGTTGTGTGTGACAGAGGCAGATTTCAAATGATGTTCTACATGGCTACTTCCATCTTTTTAGTTCTTGTAATTTTTTATGGCTTGAGAATTGATCAAATTTATGAGACGTGCTTATAACATTTAAGCAATCACCAATCACTAGATTTGGATTAGCAATGTTTATGCTTTATCTTTGTTATGCAGAAATATGCTCGAAAGCACTGCATTGAAAATTGTAAAAGGGGCCTGCATTGTGTTTTTGTGTGTTTTTATTTGCACCAAGGAGAACGTTTTGTGCTCACTAGGTGCTTAATAATGTGTGCTTACTAGTGGGTATGTAGGCAGTAGAGCATAGGGGTTAAGCTTTTGGATTTACTATAGATCTTACCTCCACCTGTATCCTTTCTCCATCACTTCTGAGTTGTGTGACCTTGGGCAAGTTACTTGCAGTTGTTGGTGTGTGTGTGTGTTTGTGCATTCGTGAACTTTGTGAGAAGAAAAACAGGGACAGAAAAACAAGCTCATATTAGAGAGTCATTGAAAAGGAATGGTTTCATTACATTCCCTCACCTGTACATGTTTCCACATTATTTATAAGTGTCTTTCAATGTATACTAACTCATTTAGTTGATATCTATGCCAAAACTTAACCATAATTTTAGTCATTTTTTTCACTGCATAATATTGTGGCATTTATTATACATAAAACCATTTTTTCCCCTTTGAATTACTTCTTTATACATTTCAAGAATTTGGTTTACTGGGCAAAGGGGATGAATATTTTGATGTCACTTAACGTGTATTGTCATTATTGTTATCCCGATGCGTTAACTAGGATTTTAAAGTCTATTATTGCTTCTCAGGGATGAGCCAATTATCAGAGTTTGGTAGGAACCTTACTGGCATAATTTATTTATTCATTCAGCAAGTATTTTTCAACCTGGAGCTTAGCACGGGGAAAACAAAGATATATATAACATGTAGTCCTTGCCTTCCAGGAGCTTGGGCACAGTCTATGAAGATGACTGTAATTTATAGCATGTAATTCATACTTTTAAAAAAGCATCTTGTGGGTCACATAAAACAATCTGAGTTGCCAGTTTTCAACTTCTGATGTAAACAGAACTACAATATAGTTGTGTTGTCGGAGAGTGGGCCCTTCTTGGTGCAAAGTCCAGGTCCTTGGCAACTCGAGCAAAGAATTGAATGAGATACCAGAGTAAAGAGTAGTGAAAAAGTAGTTTATTAGAAGAGAGAGTACATTTCAAAGTAGTAGAAGTAGTCCCGAGCAGTAGAGAATGGCTCAGGGGCCCATTATTAGAAATTACATTCCAAAGAGTTTGGAGTGTGCCATGTGCAAAGGCGAGGCTCAAAAGGAGGAATGGGGTCAATACAAGGGGAGGGCTTCTCCGGACTTGGGAGTTTTTATCCTCTTTCTCTAGAATGGGCTGTTCCTCTTTGGGCGTGAAACCACCTGATTGGCACCTGTGATTGAAAAGGGGTACTGCACAGGTGCGAGTGACTGGTCTGATTTAGTTGGGTATTTTGTGCCCATTTGTTTTCCCACAGGTTAGGTGATTACAATACAAAAGGGAGTTTTGGGTGGAGAGGGGAGGTCACCTGGACAGTCCCATTCTGTGGGACGTGCAGGAATGCAGAGACCCAATGCCTGCCTTTAGCTGCCTGCCTTGTTTTCCCCTTGAGAGATGTCATCCCCATAAAATCTCTATGGGAAGTTGGGGGACAGGAGGTCTTTTCTTCTGTATCCGCTTCCTGCTGTGCAGGGGTCGCAGCTGTCCCTGCCTATTCCGGGATTCATGAAACTCTCACCCTAGCTGGTTTCAGATGAGAGGAAGGGGTCTTGAGATCTGCCTGGAAGACCATGCAGGCTTTTTTGGTTGTGACTGGCAATCTTGCTGGGGTATCCTTTGTATCCCCAAGGCCCCTGAGTGAGGAAAAATAGATTTTAATTAATAAATCTGTTAGCTCTTATGAAACGTATGGCCATTCAGCCCTTCACTTAGGTGGCACGTCAGTTGTCTGGGCCCAGAATGGGTTTAGAAAGAATCATTAGGCTTACTGGCCTGGGGTATTAGGAAGTCACAGGCTTTCAAGTAGTTATCTGAAGCAGGGGTAGGAGCTTTCTCTGAACCATCTATTGTTAGGATTTAGAAACTGCTTTACAAAACAGTCAAGAAGCAGGGGGATAGGAGAATTCTGTGCTTCAGGCTAGGAGCAATCTTTCAAAGCCAGGAGCTAAGGGACTAAGAAACTAGGGAGGAGACCTAACACTTCTATACTTCACATTTCTATAGGAACGACTTAAAAGTATTTTTTTTTTGGGGGGGGGTGACTACTTGGTTGGCCCACAGGTTGTAGCATATGAAGGCGCTATTCATTGGTCATTTGGTTGCTGGAAACAAACTTAAACAAAGCAGATTTATTATTAGAAGGATACAGGGCTGAGTATCCGTTAGGACTGAACTAGAAACTGGAATTCAAGACCCACAGTGGCACTATTCTCTCTTACAGCAACCCTTTCCACTGCTGTGAAGGAAAGTTCTCAAAACAGGAAAAGTGAGAAGTGAGGAAATTGTATTTCTGTCACAGAGGCGTGAACAAAGTACTGCTTAAGCAGTTTTCCTCCATTTAACTATTAAATGGTATCTTCTTGTTTCAGTTGGTATATATTGATTGCTAGTGAGTTTCAACTTAATATTTGTATTTAAAGCCCTTTGCCAAATTTTCTTGAAGTTTATATCTTAGAGATTAGCATATATGGTTGTGATGCCTATCTATGGTTGTTACATTGGATGGAACCATTTTCTCCATTACGTTTTTGTTTTTTTACATATCTATATTTTTCCATTGTATAAAGTTTTATACTTTTATTAAATTTAATACCAGTTTTTCCTTGTGATATTTTTAAGTACATGTCTTTAAAAGTTACTACCCTCTAAAGTTTAAGTACTCTAATTGTACTGATTCAGTTTGTTGTATTTTTTAATTTTATATGGTGCTTTACCTTTCATTATTGAAGCATAGCATACAGAAAAACCACACAAATTAATACTCTATGAATTATTATAAACCATGGTCTGTATAACCATCATTAAGTCAGGAAATGGAACATGGCTCTCATGTTAGAAGCCCTCTTCTGCCCCCCTTAGCCACTATCTCCTCCCTTCTCCCCAAAGCAATCACTATTCTGATTTAATTATGCCTGTTTTTTTTTTTTTTTTTTTAAAGATTTTATTGGGGAATTGGCGGAGGGGAACAGCGTTGGGGAATCGGGGAAGGGGAACAGACAAGTTGCTGTCTTTTTGTTCTTCAGTTTAGTTGCGGAGGATGTTGCTTCACTGTTGGTATCGTCATTGCGCTCTTCCCGGATGAGGCAGATCGGTCGCTGGCCTCTGGATGTCGCTCATCGCGGCTATTGGCAGCTCATGCTGGCTGCCAGCCGCTCACGCTGGCTGCGGGCCACTCACTGTAGCCTATGGCAGCCCACTGCAGCAGGGACTGCAGCCCACACCATCACCGGGGCTCGCACAGCCCAGCTCCAGGTGGAGCTGTTGTTAGCTGTAGAGGGCAGTGTCACTGGCCCTCATGTGGGATCCGAACCGGGGCCGCTGGCATCCCAAAACCAGCGCTTAACCAATGCGCCACTCGGCCGGCCCATTATGCCTGTTTTTGAACTTTACATAAATGGACTCACACAGTATATAAAAGTTTTGTTCCTAGCTACTTTTGCTCCACATAATGTGTTTTTCTTTTCTTTTTTTTTTTTTTTGAGGGCAGTGTCACTGGTCCTCATATGGGGGACCGAACCAGGGCCGCTGGCTTCCCAAGCCAGCGCTTAACCACCACGCTACTAGGCCGCCCTCACATAATGTTTTGAGATTCCTGTAACTGGAGTTCATTTTCATTGCTCTGTAATATTACTTTGTATGTGTATACTACAGTTTATAAAATCTGTTGATGGAAGTTTGGATTGTTCCCACTTCTTTACTGGTAATGCTGTATGAACATGTTTATACCTGCCTCTCCATGTACTATTAATATCAGTTGAGTATCTACCTATCAGTAAATTTACTGGGTTATAGGGCATGTGGGTATTTACCTGTAGTAGAATGTAACAGATTACATTCCCATGAACAGTGTATGAGAGTTCCCATGGCTCTGCATCCTCATCAATAATCGGAACTGTTAGTATTTATTTTTGCTATTCTGATAGATGTGAGGTGTAGTTGTGGCTTTAATTTTCATTTCCTGATACGTTAAGATGTTTTACTATTTTTTCATAATTTCATTGGCTTTTGAGTATCTATTGTGAACTGCCTGTTCAAATCTTTTGGTCAGTTTTCCTTTGTGTTGTTTGTCTTTATCAAAAAACATTACTTGAGGGCCGGCCGAGTGGCGCGGTGGTTAAGCGCTGGCTTGGGAAGCCAGCGGCACCGGTTCGGTCCCACAGATGAGGGCCAGTGACACTGCCCTCAAAAAAAACAACAACAAAAAAACACTTGAATTCCTTGTGTATTTTGGATGAGTACTCTTTATTTTTTAAAAGATTTTTATTGGGGAATTGGGGAAAGAAACAGTGTTGGGGAATTGTGGAAGGAGAACATTGTATTTTTCCAGAACCCATCTGCTCCAAGTCAGGTTGTTAGCCTTCAGTCTTAGCTGTGGAGGGCACAGCTCAGCTCCAAGTCCAGTCGCTGTTTTCAGTTTAGTTGTGGGGAGTGCAGCCCACTATCCTATGTGGGAGTCAAACCAGCATCCTTTTTGTTAAGAGCACGCTCTCTAACCAACTGAGCCATTTGGCATCCTATCAGCAGCTCTGCTCAAGATGCCATGTTCAATCTTTTTTTTAAGATTTTTTTTTATTGGGGAATTGGCGGAGGGGAACAGCGTTGGGGAATCGGGGAAGGGGAACAGACAAGTTGCCGTCTTCTTGTTCTTTAGTTTAGTTGCGGAGGATGTTGCTTCATTGTTGGTATCGTCATTGCGCTCTTCCCGGATGAGGCAGATCTGTCGCTGGCCTCTGGATGTTGCTCATCGCGGCTATTGGCAGCTCATGCTTGGCTGCCAGCTGCTCACGCTGGCTGCCGGCCACTCACTGTAGCCTATGGCAGCCCACTGCAGCAGGGGCTGCAGCCCACACCATCACCGGGGCTCGCACAGCCCAGCTCCAGGTGGAGCTGTTGTTAGCTGTAGAGGGCAGTGTCACTGGCCCTCATGTGGGAATCGAACCGGGGCCGCTGGCAATCCAAAACCAGCGCTTAACCAATGCGCTACTCGGCCGGCCCCATATCTTTACAATAATGAGTGTTCCAATCCACATATAGTTTTATCCCTTTATCATGTCAGTGTTTTATAGTGTTCTCCAATAATCTTTCATAATTGTTATACTTCTAGATGTTTTATTTTGATTTTTTGGTATTATAAATGGTATCTTTTTATCTTTAATTTTCTATTTACTGCTGATATGTAGAAATTTAGTTAATTTTTGTATTGACTTGGTAACCAGCAGCCTTGCTCATAATTCTGATAATTTATCTCAACATTTTCTGTAAATATATGGCCTATGAACGATACTTTTATTTCATCTTTTCCAGTTCTTATACTTTTAATGTGTTTTTCTAGCCTTATTGCAGTGACTATGACTTCCAGTACAGTGTTGAATAGATTGGTTATACATAGGAGAAATTTTTGTGTTGTTACTTATTTTAGAAGCGGAGGAGAATTTTTCAGTATTTCACAATTTAGTATACAGGCATTTTGGATCTATCCTTTCTTGATCAAGGAAATCCCTTTCTATTCTTAGTTTTTTGTTTGTTTAAATCATGAATGAATATTGAATTTTATCAAATGCTTTTTCTTCATCTACTTAAATAGTCTTTTAACTTTTCTTCTGATTGTTTTTTAAAGTGGTGAATTATTTTATTGCTATTAAGTATTAAACTGACCTATTTTCCTGGACTAAAACCAATTTAATTGTGAGCTGCTATTTTTTTTTTTTTTTTACAAATTACTTGCTGATTTTTCTTTTAGTATTTTTGCACTTAAATTCATGAATGAGAGAGATCTGTAACTTTCCGTTCTTATAATGTTTTTGTTAGATTTTATATCAAGGTAACACTGACTTCAGAAAAATGAGTTGGGAAGTTTTTTCTTTTACCATTATCTGTAAAAATTTATGTAAGAAGAGTGTTACAGCTTCTTCAAATATTTGGTAGAATTCACTGAGGAAGTTTTCTAGGCCTGGAGTTTTCCCTATGAAGTTTTAAATAATGGCTTCAATTTCTATGATGTCATAGTAATCTTTAGAATTTCAATTTTCGTATCAGTTTTGATAAATTGTGTTTCTGGGAGTTCCTCCATTTTAAATTTCAAATGTGTCTGCATAAAATTGTAAATAATGTTCCCTTGTGATTTTTCTGTGTCTAGGACCTTTAGTGATGTTCTCTGTCATTCCAGGTAGCCGTTATCTATGTCTTATCTTTTTTTTCTTGGATCTATCTTACCAGTCTAGTAGTTTTTTTGTGGACCCAATTTTTAGCTTTGTTCATTCTATTTTATATTTGTTTTCTGTTTGATTAATTTTTGCTCAGATTTTTATTATTTACTTCTTTGATTTTCTTTGGGTTTAATTCGCAGAGTTTTTTTCCCCTCCTAGATGTTTGTGACAAATGCTTAGCTCTTGATTTTCAGCCTCCACCAACCCAATATGTACTTAAAGTTATAAAGTTCCCTAAGCATACGTTTGCCTTCCTTTCTCAAAATTTTTTTGTTTATTTAAAAAAAAATTGAGGTGAAATTCATATACAATTAAACCTTTTTTTTTTTTTTTTGAGGGCAATGTCACTGGCCCTCACATGTGGGACCCGAACCAAGCCAGCGGCCAACCACCGTGCCACTCGGCTGGCCCCAATTAACCATTTTTAAAGTGTATAATTTTACCTTCCCCTTACAAGTTTTGATACGTGTGTGTATGTCCATATATACATTTGTGTGTGTGTGCATATTTTATTTCATTCAGTTCAAAACATTCTGTAATTTCCACAATTTCTCTTTGATCTATATTATTCAGAAATATGCTGCTTAATTGTTAAACATAGGATATTTCTAAAGAGCTGTTCGTTACTTATTTCTAACTTAGCTCCACCTTAAAAAGCACTGTTGGGATGTCGGAAAAGTTATGACATATTTTTTCTATGTTTTTCGATGCAAAAATGGCGTGATGACTTTTTCGACAACCCAATGTTAATAATTCTGTAAGATTTTAGTTCCTTAAAATTTGAGAGTTGCTCTATGACCCAACATATTGCCTTTCTTGGCAAATATTCCTCTATACTACAAAAAAATTTGTAGACTACAGTTAGTTAGATATGTTATATATACTATGTATATCAGTTATGTCAAGTTTGTTTCTTTTTACAATTGTTACCATTTTTATTTGATGTTATTCAGAGAAAGGTTTGTTAAGATGTCCCAAAATGATTGTAGATTTGTCTGTTTCTCTGTATAGGTTATATCATTTTGTGTTTTATTATATAGTTTGAAAATGTTATAGGTGCTTACAAATTAAGAATTTTTGTTTCTACTTGGTAAATCAAGCCTTTTATCATCATGAACTGTGTCCCTCTTTATCTCTAGTAGTGCATTTTGCTTTATGGTGTACTTTAGTGTTAAGACAGACTACATTAGCTTTCAATTGCTAAGTGTTTGTATGGTGTATCTTTTTTCCATTCTTTTACTTTTAACTATTTTTTATAGCTGTCTTATCTTTTATAGTTTAGCTATCTCTTGTAAGTAGCAGATATTCTTTAAAAAACTAGTTCCACCATGTTTGTGTTTTTATTGGAACATTTAGTAAATTTACATTTAATATACTACAGATATATTTGGGTTTAAATTAATATTCCTGATAAATGATTTCCATTTATCCTGTTTGAACTTCCTTTTATTCTCCTTTTCTGCCTTTTTCAAGATTTTTTGTTTTTCTTGAAGTAGTTATGCTAGAAATTAAAGTATGGCTCCTTGACTTGTTGAAGTGTAAAATAAGTCAGTACTTTTTTTTCTGTCTGGTCAATGCAACAACTTTAGAAAATGTTAACTACTTTTCCCTCTACTGAAGTATGTGCTATTACTGTGTAGGTTAGTTATATACAATAGTTTAGCCATTCACAAGCTATTATTAGTGTTTTATAAAGTAATGTTGCATTTATACTTACTTATATATTTACCGGTTTATAAAGCTCAGTTGATTTTCTGTTTGCTTGAAGAATACTCTTTAGTATTTTTATTAAATACTATTTTAATTCAATTATTGTTTTAAGTAGTATTTATTTTGGGCCTATCCAATGAGGAATTTCCTGTTAATGCTTGTCAGAAATGTTTTTTTTTCCATCTTTATTCTTGAAGAGTGTTTTTGTTTTTTTTTTGATCTGGTCATTGAAATCTAAATAGACAGCTATTTTCATTCAGCACATTGCATGTTACCTATCACATTGAAACCTAGTTTGTATTGTTTCTGTTCAAAAGTCATCTATTGGTCTTATTGTTGCTCCATTGATGGTAATCTAGTTTGTAGCCTCTGGTTGCTTTTTAAGTTTTGGGGGTTTATTTTTGGTTTTCCAGCAGTTTTACTATGATGTGTCTAGGTGTGCTTTTCTTTTGTTCTACTTGGTATTCGTAGGACTTCTTGGATCTGTGACTTGGGTCTGCGTTATCCAATGCTACTAGCTATATGTGGCTGTTTAATTATCGTTTAAAAAGTTAATTCAGTTCCTCACATTTCAAGTTATCAGTAGCCACATGTAGTTATTGGCTTCCATAGGCAGATGGAGAACATTTTCATCATTGTAGGAAGTTTTGCTGGACATCACTGTTGAGGACTTTCATAAGTTTTGGGAAATTTTCAGCCCATGTCACTTCAAATAGTGTTCTTGTTTTGTCGCCTTGTCTCCTTCTGGGACTCAGTTATACACGCATTAGACCTTCTCACCTATGTTTGTTATGCCCTGTTCTGTATTTCTTTTTTTAAGATTTTATTGGGGAATAGGGGGAGGGGATCAGTGTTGGGGAATCTGGGAAGGGGAACAGACAAGTTGCTGTCTTTTTGTTCTTCAGTCTAGTTGCGGAGGACATTGCTTCATTGGCCCATGTTGGTATCATCATTGCGCTCTTCCCATGAGGCAGATTGGTTGCCCGCCTCTGGATGTCGCTCACTGCGGCTATTGGCAGCTCACGCTGGCTGCCGGCTGCTCACGCTGGCTGCCGGCCACTCACTGTAGCCTATGGCAGCCCACTGCAGCAGGGGCTGCAGCCTACACCGTCACCGGGGCTTGCACAGCCCAGCTCCAGGTGGAGCTGTTGTTAGCTGTAGAGGGCAGTGTCACTGGCCCTCATATGTGGGATCCGAACTGGGGCTGCTGGCATCCCAAGCCAGCCCTTAACCAATACGCCACTCTGCCGGCCCCTTGTTCTGTATTTTAATCTTATTTATTTATTTATTTATTTATTTAAGATTTTATTGGGGAATTGGGGGAGGGGAACAGACAAGTAGTTGTTCTTCAGTCTTCTTTGTGGAGGGCGCCAGTCGCCATCTGGCTTCCTTTTGGCAGCTCATGGCCTCTAAGCTCAAGGTGCTGTGTTCAGTCTTAGTTGCGGGTGGGCATAGCCACCATCCCATGTGGGAGTCGAACCAGCAGCCTTGTTAAGAGCGCAGGCCCTATCCACTGAGCCATCCAGGTGGCAGCTCAGCTCAAGGTGGTTTCAATCTTTAGTTGTGGGTGGGCATAACCCACCATTGAACAGGCAATCTTGTTGTTAAACCAGCTGAGTCATCCTGCCACTTGTTGGCAGTTCAGCGACAGCTCAGCTAGGTTGCAGCATTCACTGGCCCATGTGGTAATCGAACCGGCGGCCCTGTTGCTCAGAGCACATGCTCTAAGCCAGCTCTATTTTTTTTTGAGGCCAGTGTCACTGGCCCTCATATGTGGAATCCGAACCAGGGCCGCTGGCGTCCCAAGCCAGCTCTTAACCACCGCACCACTCGGCTGGCCCTCTAAGCCAACTCTTAACCAACTGAGCCACTCGGCCGGCCCCTATTTTAATATTTTTATTCTTGTGTATATTATTTTTGTTTTTTAAAGATTTTATTGGGGGAATTGGGGGAGGGGAACAGCGTTGGAGAATTGGGGAAGGAAAACAGACAAGTTGCTATCCTTTTGTTCTTCGGTCTAGCTGTGGAGGACGTCGCTTCACTGGCCTATGTTGGTATTATCACTGCACCCTTCCCAGCTGAGGCAGTCGCTCACTGGCCATTGGATGGCGGCTCATGGCAGCTGCTGGCCAGCCCCACTGCAGCCTATGCCATGTTTTATTTGCTTTTCAGTCATGTGTTATTTTCTTGTTTCTTTTCTTTTTTTAATTGTGTTTGGGACTTTTTTTTTTTTTTAGTGAAAAGCTATAGAATAACTTGAGGCCTAGAACCATGTTAATCTTCCATGACAGAGTTACAGAGCTTTTATTAATAAGTTACTGGCTAAAACATAGATGCATGGCTAGTTGTGTTTGAAAGCTAACATGATAAATTACAATCCTCACTTAACTTGTGAGCTTTCTTTTAGCAAGAAAATGATAAAAGTAATGTAAACTTTACATTAATTATCATGAGTTCTCAACAAGTTTGTTGGATATTTTAATTGTTATTTAGGATACCTTTCTAAATTTGTACTAAGTTAAAATGACTTGAGCCCAGTTATTTGAGAAGACAAAGCTGTGTGATTAAGTAGTTGTATAAATCTCACATTTATTTAGGGTGCCCAAAGAGCTTAATAACGAACAAATGTTCACCCTAAGATTGAGGCTTACTCCAGACACTCCAGGTATTAAAAATAAATCATGTATGTATATGCTAGTGTCACTCTATGTGTGTGTGTAGATGTTTTGGTAGAGATAAAATAAAAAGCCATGTGAAAGACTGGTTTTTTTTATTTTTAAAAAAATCATTGAATCACACTTTTAAATTTATACTTATTCCTTTTATTTATTCATTTTATTTCTGCTTTGCACCTATTCCTTATTTTGGAATTAGTTGTAGAGCATGAGTTGGCAAACTCTTTAAAGGTCATGCTAGTTAATATTTTAGGCTTTGTGGGCCATAATGGTCTCTGTTGCAGCTGCTCTCTGCCCTTGTGTGGTGCAAGCACAGGTGTAAACAATAGATAAATGAACGGGCATGGCTACATTCCACTAAAACCTTACTTGTGGACACTGAAATTTGAATTTATATAATTTCTACTTGTCATGAAATACTTTCTTTTTTATTTCTTCTCCCAATCATTTGAAAATATAAAAGCTATTCTTAGTTCATGGTTAGTACAAAAACAGTCAATGCTACCCATCCCTGGTATAGATAAGAGGAACTTTCCCTGAGAAAGTTGAACCCTTCTAGTTCACCAGTTATCCAAGTAGCTTTGGCAAGTTTTAAATTAAAGCACAGATGTGTTTCCTCATATTTTACAAAATGGAGAAAAGTTGTTAGCTCTGCATGTTAGCTCTGCATGTTAGTTTTGACATATATGACTCTTCCGATAACCCAATATATAGTTTTAATGGTAGTAAAATATATAAAATTTATCACCTTAACCATTTCTAAGTGTTCAGTAGTATTAAGTATACTCACATTGTAAAACCAAACTCTAGAACTGTTTTACCTTGTAAAACTGAAACTCATTGAACAACAGCTTCCCATTCCATTCTGCCCCCAACCCTTGGAAGTCACCATTTTATTTTGTTTTGTATTAATTTGACTACTCGAGATAAATCATATAAGCACAGTGTTGGACAGTTAAGTTTGTAAACTTGTAACGATATTGCTAACCTTTTTTGGTATCAGAGAGATTATTCAAATGAATTTGTACCAACTGGACAAACAGTTAACCAAGTTTACTATTTGAAAATGCTGAAAATACAACCTGAACTTTTCACCAATTCGTGCAACAATTCGTGGCTCTTGCATCACGACAGTGCACCAGCTCACACACGGCACTGTCTGTGAGGGAGATTTTAGCTTGTAAACAAATAACTGTATGGGAACACCCTGCCTACTCACCTGATCTGGCCCCCAATGACTTCTTTTCTTTACCGGAAGAGAAAGGAAATATTGAAAGGAAGACATTTTGGGCCGGCCAAGTGGCGCGGTGGTTAAGCGCTGGTTTGGGGAAAGGAAGACATTTTGATGATATTCAGGGCATCAAGGGTATAATGCGACAACTTTGATGGCCATTCCAGAAAAGGGTTCCAAAAGTGCTTTGAAGAGGGGACTAGGTGTGGCAAAAGTGCATAGCTTCCCAAGGGGAGTACTTCAAAGGTGTCTGTAGTGATATTCAGCATTGACCTCATATATGTTTGTCTTTTTTGACTGGCTTATTTCACGTAGCATAATGTCCTCAGGGTTCATCTATATAGTAGTATGTGTGAATTTCATTTTTAAGGCTGAGTAATATCACATTTTGTGTATCCATTCATCTGCTAATGGACACTTGACTTGCTTCCATGTCTTGACTTTTGTGACTAATGCTGCTATAAACATGGGTGTGCAGATACCTCTGAGATTTTGCTTTCCATTCTTTTCAATATATACTACGAAGTAGGATTGCTGAATTATATGGTAATTTAATTTTTAATATTTTTGAGGAATTTCCATCCTGTTTTCCATACCACCTGTACCATTTTACAGTCCCACCAACAGTGCACAAGCATTCCAGTTTTTCCACATCATTGCCAGCACATTTTGTATTTTTTTTAATAGTAGTCATCCCATTGGGTATGAGGCAGTATCTCATTGTGGCTTTTATTTTCATTTCCTTAATTATTAGTGATGTTGAGCATCTTTTTTTTTTTTTTTTTTTGAGGACAGTGTCACTGTCCCTCATATGTGGGACCCGAACCAGGGCCACTGGCTTCCCAACCTAGCACTTAATGACCGCGCCACTCTGCAGGCCCTGAGTGTCTTTTTATATGCATGTTGAACATTTGTATATCGTTTCTGGAGAGGTTTATTATTCAAGGACTTTGCCCATTTTAAAATCATGTTACTTGTTTGTTGATATTATTATTATTATTATTATTATTATTATTATTCACTTAATAATGTTTATTAGTTCAGCAGGACAACAGTTGAGCCAAAGACTAAGTGGCTTTGATTTGACACAACTCCTTAAAAACTTTTGTATTTTCTTCCCCCCCACCGCCCCAGCTTTACTTAGGTAAAATTGACAAAGAAACATTGCATATACTTAAATGAACAAAAATATGGAATGCTTCATGAATTTCTGTGACATTTTTGCGCAGGGGCCATGCTAATCTCTGCATCATTTAAATTTTAGTATATGTGCTGCCGAGTTGAGCACCCAACCATATCATTATCATTATTATTATTATTATTATCATTATTATTATTTTAAAGATTTTATTGGGAAATTGGGAGATGGGAACAGCATTGGGGAATCGGGGAAGAGGAACAGACAAATTGCTGTCCTTTTATTCTTCCGTCTAGTTGTGGAGGACGTTGCTTCACTGACCCATGTTGGTATCATCATTGCGCTCTTCCCTGGTGAGGCAGATAGGTCCCTGGCCTCTAGACTGCCGCTCACAGCGACTCTTGGCAGCTCACGCTGGCTGCTGGCCCCTCATGGTAGCTCACTGCAACCCACTGCAGCAGGGGCTGCAGCCTACACCGTCGCCAGGGCTCGCACAGCCCAGCTCCAGGTGGAGCTGTTGTTTACCATCTTAGCTATAGTGGGCGTATTGTCAGTGGCCTTCAAGTGGGATCCGAACCGGAGCCCTGCTGCTCAGAGCTGGCATCCCAAGCCAGCTCCTAAACAACGCGCCACTCAGCCGGCCCCCATGTTATTTTTAATAATACTATTTGGGATTATTTTTAATAATACTATCTGGTAGTGTGTCTACAAGTACAAATAAGGAAATTAGCGTAATTTACCCATATTTATAGAGATATTGTCTTGCAAGAATGAGCAGCACCGTAAGTGGAAGTAGCTGATTTGCTGAAAGCCAGTCTGATAGAGAAGCAAAAATGCCATAATTGTACATGAACAGCAACCTGAGAAGGTGAAGTATATATAATGTAACTAAAAAAGAAATAGGATTTTTTTTTTTTTTTCTTTTTGAGGGCAGTGTCACTAGCCCTCATATGTGGGACCCAAACCGGGGCTGCTGGCTTCCCAAGCCAACGCTTAACCACCGCGCCACTCGGCCAGCCCAGGATTGATTTTTATGTGTCATATAGAATTATTCAGTCACACCTTTCCTATGCATTGTGATCAAGTATTATGCTAAGCAGATAAGTTTAGAGTTGGTGTGCTATGTAGTGTTTCCACTTACATGGTTAGCAGTTCATAAAATTTTTTCTGATGTACCCAGCCAGAATCATTTCAAGTTTTTTTCTTTTACATGATTTATCTTTCTTCCTATTCATAGTGTGAGTTCTAGCACTGTCATATTTGTCTTTTAAGCCAGTGATTTAGAGTGGTGCTAATTATGTAAGTGATCCTTTGTATGGATGAATATTTCAATATTTAGATTGTCAGTGAAAACTTCTTTTTTCTCATCTTTTGTACTTTTATATTTTGTATGTTGAGCTGAGCTTTCTTTGATCTATTCTTCCTTCTTGCCACCCCATGATAATGATAATTGAACAAACTATTGCCCATAAAATAGGCCTTTCTTTGAGCCTCAGTTTTATTTGAGAATTTGGGGATGCCTGAGAATAACCATTTATTCCTTCAGCAAATATTTTCTAGAGTCTTCTATGTGTTAAGCATTCTTTTAGGCACCTTGATATCTCAGTGAACAAATAAATCCCCCAAAATTCCAGTTCTTTTGGAGCTTGTATTCTAGTGAGAGGAAATGTGCTGCCTCATTCATATAGCTACAGACTTAGACTACATCTGCCAGGGAGTTTCAGAATTCAGAAGCATTCACCTGTCTTGGCAGGAGGAAGAGATAATGTGAAATGAACTTACCTGGGGTCCTCCATAACCTTGAATAGCAGGGTAAATGCTATTTCCTGCCTAAGGCTATGAATATGGTGCCTCACTAGTGACCAGCTGTTCTGTCAGCCTGTCCTAGAGTGGTCTGGCAGGTACTGTGTCAGGCGTCCCCAAGGCCACCCCCATGTTCAGAGATTTGCTAGAAAGACTGATAGGTTCAGCATATAGTTGTATTCATGGTTGAGATACATTACAGTGACAGTGAAGATACATAGCCAGATTGTAAGGGACAGAGGCATAGGAAGAGCCTGGAATCCCTATGTAAGTTTTATATGTTCTCCCTCAACGAAGGGGACACACGGAGCACACACTGTTCTGCCGCAGTGTGTCTGTCCACAGAAATCCACTAGAGACCCTCCACTGGAGGTGTTAATTGGGGGTACCATATACCACATTGTTTGCACAAACAGTATAGCCACAATACCAGTTAGGGAAAGGGGGGAATTTCTTTGCTGGCAGGCTTTTCTAAAGATAGCATCCTCAGGTCTGCTATGTTAAGTTTTCTGGTGCAGTTACCTATTGACCCTGGATGGAGATTGCTGGTGTGTCCTGGGTAGACATAAGTAAATATTTACCTGTTGTTTTCCTATCATGCTTTGGGAGTCATTTTTGTAAGCAAATAATCCTAAATTCAAATGAAGCATTTTAGGTAGAAAGATGTTTTTTACAGCACTGTATTAATAGCAAGTAATTAGAAACCACTTAAATTACATGGTTGGAGAATAAATATATTGCTGTACATTCATTTAGGGGAATGTTAGGTAGCCATGAAAATAATGTTCATGAAAACACATCATAATGTGGAAAATTGCTATTGTATAATTGGAAGAATATAGGATACAAAATAGTCATTAGTGTAGAGTATTTACAGTAGTGATGGCTACCAGTCAGCTTTCTTAGTTCTGAAATTTGTGAATGCCCTTAAAACACAAATTTCCTTACAAAAGTGTAAGAAAATATAAAATGTTAACTTTTTATTCTGGAGAAAATTAAATTTATTGAAGCATAATGAATATTTCAGTGAACTTTTTTTTTTTTTTTGAGGACTGTCACTGGCCCTCTTATGTGGGACCGAACTGGGGCCGTTGGCTTCCCAGGCCAGCGCTTAACCACCACGCCACTTAGCTGGCCCAGTATTTCCGTGAACTTTAAGGTACCCCTCACAGCTTCAATAATTATCAGTTTTAACACAAAAGTTTAAGTTATTTGTAAGGAAGTTTAAATACATTTCATTAAAATATACATTGTATTATGTACATTACTAAGGTAGTAACAAAAACGTACAGTGAACTTACTATAAAAACGTATAGCTGAAGCTTGTTTTTTTTATGGTGAAGAACTGTACTGTCATTCTCATCACTAATATTATTCATTGGGCTTATTTGGAGGGAATATTTTTCAAAATAGTTTTTTTGGTGAGGGGTTGGGTTAAAAAGTAACTAGATGAGTTTCTGGATATTTGACTATAGATAAGGAAAAAAAAAACAAACTGAGAATTGGGTGGAGTTTAAGTTTCTCAAATTTAGCAGAACTGCACCAAATTATTTTATTTTGTCATCAACTTTCAAGGTTTTTTGCAAAGATTAAAATTGTAAACATGGAAACATCTTTGACTGCCAGGAGCTACTGGCAGTCAAAGATGTTGAATAAAAAGTATACAGTGGGCCGGCCAAGTGGCGCGGTGGTTAAGCGCTGGCTTGGGAAGCCAGTGGCCTCAGTTCGGGTCCCACATATGAGGGTCAGTGACAGTGCCCCCCCCAAAAAAAAAAGTATACAGAAAAAAAGACTAGAAGAAAATAAACCTGAATTTTTTTTAATTTTTATTTTTTTAACATTTTATTGGAGAATTGGGGAAGGGAACAGTATTGGGGAAGGGGGGACCATTGTGTTTTTCCAGAACCCATCAGCTCCAAATCAAGTTATTGTCCTTCATTCTTAGTTGTGGAGGCACAGCTCAGCTCCAAGTCCAGTCGCCGCTTTCAATCTAGTTGCGGGGGCACAGTTTACCATGTGGGAGTCGAACTGACAACCTTGTTGTTAAGAGCATGCACTGTCACCAACTGAGCCATCCAGCCGCCCTTTGGCAGCTCAGGCACAGCTCACTGGCCCATATGGGAATCAGATTGGTGACCCTGTTGCTCAGAGTTCAGGCTCTAACCAACTGCGCCACCCAGCCGGCCCTAAACCTGAATTTTTGACATTGGTTATCTTTGAGTAGTGGAACTACATATACCGGTGGGATTTTTTAGGCTTTAATGTTAGCATTTTTGCATTTTTCTTCACTGTTCACAATTTTGGATTCATGACCAAGGATAACAAGGGAAAGAAGTGAAATTGCTTCTTTCTTGTTATTATTTTATAAAAACACATATCCTTTAGGGCTGGCTGAGTGGCGCGTTGGTTAAGAGTTGGCTTGGGACACCAGCTCTGAGCAGCAGGGTCCCGGTTCAGATCCCACATGAGGACCAGTGACACTGCGCCCTCTACAGCTAAGATGGTGAACAACAGCTCCACCTGGAGCTGGGCTGCTGTGAGTCGCCAGCGACAGTGTGGGCAGCAGTGGGGCTGGCTGGCAGCTGGCGTGTGCTTTCATGAGCTGCTGTGAGCGGCTATCCAGAGGCCAGCGAGCAACTGCCTCACGCGGGAAGAGCGCAATGATTATACCAACATGGGCCAGTGAAGCAACGTCTTCCGTAACTAGACTGAAGAACAAAAGGACAGCAACTTGTCTGCTCTCCTTCACCAATAAAACCTTAAAAAAAAAAAAAAAAGTGTATACATTTTTTGGCACCGTGTGTGTGTGTGTGTGTGTGTGTGTGTGTGTGTGTGTGTGTGTGTAGAGAGAGAGATTGGTTGATTTCAAAAATAGCAATTACATGCCTGAAGCTACTGGAGAGGATTTATGTTACTACTACATTAACATAAAGAAATTAGGCATTGAAGTATATGCTGTTCTACCTACCAGGAACTTCTAACCTCAGGGAGAAAGCTGGAAGGAAGCTTATGTTATGTATATTATATATGCTAGTGTTCGTTGAGCACTTGTGTTTTAGCATACATATATGCTCACATTTATCGAATACTTACAGGTTTAGTTTAAAACTTTTTTTTCCCCCCAAAGATTTTATTGGGGAATTGGGGGAGGGGAACAGACAAGTTGCTGTCCATCTTAGCTATAGAGGGCAGTGTCACTGGCCCTCATGGATCTGAACTGGGGCTGCTGGCGTCCCAAACCAGCTCTTAACCAATGCACCACGCAGCTGGCCCTCAAAATTCTTTATATTAAACTTATTTTATGCTAACAACTCTAAGGTATGTACTTTTATTATCTCCTTTTTATATATGTAAGGAAGCCGAAATATGAAGAGGTTAGAACATGGCCATACTTAACATGACTTAACCTATCTGTGTATATGTTTATTTTTGATAATAGAAAAATTAGCTGTTAGGCATTTTTTATTTATAAGAATGAAATTGAAATTAAATTACTCTCATTATCTAAAGTTATGACAGTATAGAGAAGCAATAACCAGATTCTCTATGCTTTATCTCTGGTGCAAGCTATATTTCCTTTATGAATACTTTGGTCTCAGTATGTCTGAACGCGTTGCTGTAAGGGCTACAGCGAAAGTATTTAAAATGACTAAGTATCTTAAAGATAAGTTGAGGTATTAATCTGACTCGTAGTGATTTTCGGTCAGACTTATCTTTATTACAGGCTTATGTTACTGAATGTGTAGGCTAGATTCAGGAACCTGGCTTTCTATGCTTATTCTTTTCAGTCACTCTAGGTGCAATACTTGGGTGTGTGTGTGTGTGTGTGTGTGTGTGTGTGTGTGTGTATGCACATATGTACAATACATATGTATTTGTATGTGTACATAAATGGATTCTCTCTGTCTCTCTGAAATAGGTAGTTTAGTGAAACAGCACAAAGTACAGAAAGAGTGCCCTATATGTTTATATAGGAATGTGATTGGTGATCAGAGAGGTATTTCACTCAGTGGGGAAGGGTTGCATTTGTAAGAAATCATACATTTTCCTTTGGAAAATCTAGATATATTCAATTCAATTCTAAATGGATTAATTTTCCAAATGTTAATATCCAAGTCATTAGGGGAAAAAATGTAGGAGATGTTTTAACTAGTTTCATGGGGGATAAAAGTTTTTGGAAAATCACGATATTGGGCTGCTTTTGTGATAGCTCATTTAACATGTTCATTTAACTGCCAAAAATTAGAATATGTGGTTTTAAATAAATAGGAAATCAAACTGTGGTGGGCCGGCCGAGTGGCGCGGTGGTTAAGCGCTGGCCTGGGAAGCCAGCGGCCCAGGTTTGGGTCCCGCATTTGAGGGCCAGTGACACTGCCCTCAAAAACAAAACAAAACAAAACAAAAAACTGTGGAATAAATATTGGAATGTAATGTCAAAAAAATGATGCTGTGTTCACTAAATACATGATAGAAAATGCTGTATCTGCAGATAGATATGTTCTATTTATTAACCATGTTAAAATGGATGTTTAAAGGCAAGAGTCCAAAGTAATTCTAGAGTGTTGAACAATGTGGACCTCTTGAATTCTTCTTCGTTTCGTGTATTTTTAAATGCATTAAAAAACTAATGAAGAGGAATGATTTTAACGGGATATTTTATCTTGTTAAAATAATTTCTAAATTTATTATGGTATTTCTGTTTTTAATCAGAGTTCTCTGCCTTATCAGGTATAATGTGAAAAGTATTAATAGAACAAAGACCTTAATTAACTGTTTTGTATAAATCAGCTTTTCAGGTGTAATAAAAAAAAAGTGCAATTAAAATCTGGAATGAATTAAAATATTTTCAGGCTTCAGGAAGTTTTAAATTTAAAAATGTGAGGTGATTGCTTAGCAGCAGTTGAATCTGCTGTTAGAAAGGTCTTAGTGAACAAACATTTCTTTACTTTAAGGTAACTGGTATTATCGTTTTGAAAACATAGTTCTAGATATTTTGATCTTTTTTTTTTTTTAACTGTCTATCAGGGAAGATGAAGACTTAATGGTAATTAAAAAAATGATACCAGTATAATGAAAAATTGATCCGTGTCATAAAAAAGGTGATATAACTATAAAGTAATGTTGACTAACCAGAACTAGTAATATGTCCAAATACAAGCATCCTTTTTTAGATTGGCCACGTTGGCAGGCCATACTTGCATAATTAACATTTATTGAGTTTTTTAATGTGTGTGTGTGTGTGTGTGTGCGCCTGCACACAAAAAAGAGAGACCGAAAATGGTTATTAGAGGGGTCCATGACAGACTGCTCTCATGAGTCAAATTGTGGTCTTTATTTATATTTCCCTAAAAGTTTTCTTCATAGGATAGGATCTGACTGATGAAGTTTTGGGTTTACAATAGATTTTAGGGAACAGTTTAGTAAGAATAGTAGCATGGTAGTATAATTAGGAGACAGATGGCTGTATTTTGAGATGGGGTATTATCCTTTAAGGATGGTATGTATGGTCTTTATAGTGCTTTTATAATTTGTTTTCCAAAGTATAAACATTTATTGTATAATAAAGAATTTAATGGATTATGGTAAAATTACATATTTTCAGGAAATCTTACCTCTTGTAATTGGTGTCAGAAATGACAGTTTGATTCCATAAAAGTTTAAAATCTTTGAAACATGTTAACTACAGTAGGAGTCAGCAAACTACCTATGTTTATATGGTAAAAAAATTTTAAAAAATGAAAAAAAAATACTTTGTGACATATGAAATTCAAATTTTAGTGTCCATACATAAAGTTTTATTGAAACACAGCTGCTTTTGCATTATAATGGCAGAGCTGAGTAGTTGTGACTTTTTGACATCCTATATGCCATTCTCATCATTTTGTACTGTCTTTGGTTCACTATAAATTTTAGTGGTGCTGTTATAACTTGATAGTGTTTTGAGTGTCATGTGTATTGCCAGTCTGCAATATTTATTTAATTTTTTTATACCAATGCATATTCATCATGTCAAAACAAGAAAAGAGAAAAATGGACTCTGAGTGGCATGCTTTTAAGGCATAGTGGAGTATTATTTTGTTATTGAATTACATTAGCAAAACATTGTTTTCATTATGCAGTGGTACTGTAGCTGTGATAGAATATATGTTGACATTACTAAACTATGCATACACCACAGTATTCCAAATTCTCGATTTTCTTAAAGAAATAGTCAATTTAAAGTGGTATATATCATCACCATACTTTATTCATAAAACTAAAAATTTAAAATGAGGCTGCCACTAAAATAAGTTTCTGAGTGGCTCCTTGGTTAGCCAGGCAAGAAAAGCCATTTCCTGATCATGAGTTAATTAAATTATGTTTGATTGCATCAATCAATGAAATGTGTCCAGAGAAAATAAACTTGTTTTAGACTGTTAACTTTTGGACAACAAAAGTTTAAGAGTTAAGGGCATTTGAAGTCAATTACAAAACAAGGCAAGTGATATAGAGTGGCTATCCTTGGCTCTTGATGAGTTGACAGATGTTATTGATACTACTCAGTTATTGTTTGTTTTAGGCGTCAATTCCAAGTTGAAGTTGCAAAGACATTAACCTCTGTGAATAGTCTGTATAACAGCTACAAACAAGAATATTTTCAAAGTTGAGAAAACACTAAGTACAATCTGAAGTGGAATCTGCTAAGATGTGCTACAACTGATGGTGGTAAAAAGCATGTATAGAACAGAAAGAAGTTGATTTGGACAAATTCACAAAGCTTGTAAAAATGTGAGGTGTTCAAAGCCTATGGTAATTCATTATATTATCAGCACGTATTTTGCAGAAAATATTTGAATTTATTATGTTATTGAATCAGTATTGTTAGTGGTGAACTTTATTTGCTCTTCTGGACTTAACTAGCATCAGTTCCATAAATTTTTGTTAGGATAGAAGCTGAATATCCTGACTGGCCTAGCAGTGGTAAAATTTTATTGCAAATTTTTGAGCTTAGGACTGAGATCAAAATTTTTCTGAATTAAGAGAATGGCCATCAACTATTATTATCAAATACAAATTGACTTTTCTGCAGACTTGGAGATGTTTTTAAAAGAATTTAACTTAAAATTACAAGACAAAATAGTGCTTACATGCAAAATTTAGCTACAGTAAAGTCAGTGACAACTGCTGTTTGACTCACAAATAACATGAAGCAGCTTCACACGCATCTCATATTGTCAAAGTGAGATCCTCATTCCCACATGAACTTGCATGAATATATTTTCCAACCTCAAACTATACAGTTCCAGCAGCATTTTTCCAGACATTGATGCAAATGCAAAAAGTTGCCATATTTCAAAATCCATTTAATTGTGCACTTGAAGAACTTCTACCTAACCTTCAATTGGAAGTGATTCATCTGCAATGTAATGACATACTGAAAGGCAAATATCAGAAGAATCTAATAGACTTCTGTAACTGCCTTTGAAGAATGAATATACTCAATTAAAATCGTGTACTTGTGGGGCCGGCCGAGTGGCGCTGTGGTTGAGCGCCGGTTTGGGAGGCCAGCGGCCTCGGTTCGGGTCCCACATGTGATGGCCAGTGACACTGCCCTCAAAAAAAGAAAAAAAAATCTTGTACTTGTGGATTGATGTCAGTATTTGGCAGTATCTGTCAGAAAAGACATTTTCAAAGATAAATACATAAAACCTGATTAGCATTATTACATAGGAAACTTGAATTAAGTGAAATGTTACCCCCCAGATTTTATTCTTTTAATTAGCAGACTTACATATTGTAAAATATTATACTCAGTTATAATAGTATATAATATTATATTTGTTGAAGTTTTTCAACAAAAAGTTTTTCTCTTGTTATATAAGCAGTGCAAAGACTAAAATACTTTTTTTTAAGGGCAGTGTAATTGGCCCTCACATGTGGGACCGAATCGGGGCCGCTGGCTTCCCAAGCCAGCGCTTAACCACCATGCCACTCGGCTGGCCCTAGACTAAAATACTTTTGATTTGACCCTTTACAGAAAAAGCTTGTGGACTTCCATTCTATAGCAGTGCTTCTCAAACATGAATGCACATAGTAATTACCTGAGGATGTGGTTAAAATGCAGATTCTGATTTAGTGGGGCTGGGGTAGGACCCAAGATTTTGCATTTCTTATAAGCATCTGAGGTGATAACGGATGCGGCTGGTCAATGAACTGCGTTTTCTTTTTTTTTTTTAATTTTTTTTTTTTTTTGAGGGCAGTGTCACCAGCCCTCATATGTGGGACCCGAACTGGGGCCGCTGGCTTCCCAAGCCAGCGCTTAACCACTGCGCCACTCGGCCGGCCCATGTTTTCTTTTTTTTTTTTTTAATTTTATTGGGGAATTGGGGGAGGGGCCAACCAAGTTGTCATTCTTCAGTCTTCGTTGTGGAAGGCGCCAGTAGTCATCTGGCTTCCCATTGGCAGCTCATGGCCTCTAAGCTCAAGGTACTGTGTTCAGTCTTAGTTGCGGGTGGGCATGGCCACCATCCCATGTGGGAGTTGAACCAGCAGCTTTGTTGTTAAGAGTGCACACACTATCCACTGAGCCATCTGGGCTGCAGCTCAGCTCAAGGTGCCGAGTTCAGTCTTAGTTGAGGGTGGGCGTAGCCCTCCATTGAACTGGCAATCTTACCAGCTGAGCTATCCTGTCACCTGTTGGCAGCTCAATGACAGCTCAGCTCAGGCGCAGCATCACTGGTCCATATGGGAATTGAACCGGTGACCCTGTTGCTCAGAGCTCTCACTCCCAGACAACTCTTAACCAGCTGAGCCACTCAGCCAGCCCTGAACTGCGTTTTGAGAGGCAAGGCTCTAGTATTCAAGGTTAGATTTCTAGACAGATACACTAATGTTTGTTAAGCATCTGTTATGTTCTAGGAGTTATACCAGGGGTTCTTGCATGTATTGCGTCTTAAAACATCATAAACTTTTAAAAAAATGTTAAGGACCTCACTGAGCTTGGGACCCCTAGTAAGAGTTTTCAGTTAGAAACTAATTGCTTTGTGAGTGTTGTTGTTTTTTTGTTTGTTTTTTGCCTTGAGTATATAGATAGCATCCTTTAGGGCAGTGTCACTGGCTCTCATATGTGGGACCTGAACCGGGGCCGCTGGCTTCCCAAGCCAGCGCTTAACCACCGTGCCACTCGGCCGGCCCTAGATAGCATCCTTTAGGATCTCATGTCAGACTGTTGAAGTCCGAGAGGAAGCTATACATCTAAGAAACTAAAACAATGAGGAAGAAAATACCATATTATTAGTTGGTCCAGGTCAAAGTAGAGACCGATGTCCTCATCTTCCTTGCTAAATTCTTGTGGGCCATCAACCGGTTACCAAGCCAGAGTGGACATACAGCACATACATGTTTTGCAAACATTTTCTCCCAGTCTTTTGTTTGCCTTTTCATTTTTAATTTAATTTAATTTTTTTTGTGGGGGCAGTGTCACTGGCCCTCATATGTGGGACCCGAACCGGGGCCACTGGCTTCCCAAATGAGCACTTAACCACTGCACCACTCGACCGGCCCTGCCTTTTCATTTTTATAACCATGTCTTTTGAACTAGCAAAGTCAAAATTTTGATGAAGTCCAATGTATTTATTTTTCATTTTTAAAAATTATTTTTAAGAATTGTAAAATATGCATAATATAAAATTTAAACCATTTTTGGGTGTATGGTTCAGTAGCATAAAGTACATTCACATTGTACTGCCATCACCATCATCCATCTGCGGAATTTTTCTAACTTCCCCAACTGAAATTCTGTGTTCATTAAACACTCACTCTTCATTTCACCATGCCCTTCAACCCCTGGCAACCACCATTCTACTTTCTGTCTCTGAATTTGACTACCCTAGGAACGTCATATAAGTGGAATCATACAATGTGTATTTATCTTTTTGTGTCTGGCTTAGGGTAATAAAATGTCTTCAGAGTTCATCTGTATTGCAGCCTTTGTCAAAATTTCCTTCAATATCAACACTGAATAATATTCCATTTTATGTATCTGCCACATTTTGCTTATCCAGTTGTGCGCTGGTTGACACTTAAGTTGCTTCCAGCTTTTTTGGCTGTTGCGAATAATGCTGCTATCAACATGGATGTACAAATATCTGAGTCCTTGCTTTCACTTTTGTTGGGTATACACTCAGAAGTAGACTTTCTGGAACATACGGTAATTCTGTTTAATTTTTTTGAGGCAATACCATATCATTCCAGCAGTACAAAAGGTTCAGATGACTCTACATCCTCGCTAATGCTTGTTACTTTCTATTTTTTGGTGAATAGCCATCCTAATGGGTGTGAAGTGGTATCTCATTGTGGGTTTTTTGTTTTGTTTTGTTTTTTGTTTTTTTTAAGATTTTATTGGGGAATTCAGGGAGGGGAACAGCGTTGGGGAATCGGGGAAGGGGAACACACAGGTTGCTGTCTTTTTGTTCTTCAGTCTAGTTGCAGAGGACGTTGCTTCACTGGCCCATGTTGGTATCATCATTGTGCTCTTCCCGGATGAGGCAGATCGGTCGCCGGCCTCTGGACGGCCGCTCACAGCAGCTCTTGGCAGCTCACGCTGGCTGCCGGCCACTCACTATAGCCTATGGCAGCCCACTGCAGCAGGGGCCACAGCCTACACCATTGCCGGGGCTCGCACAGCCCAGTTCCAGGTGGAGCTGTTGTTAGCTGCAGAGGGCAGTATCACTGGCCCTCATATGTGGGATCTGAACTGGGGCCACTGGCATCCCCAAACCAGCTCTTAACCAATGCGCCCCTCGGCTGGCCCTCATTGTGGTTTTGATTTGCATTTTCCTAATGATTAATTACATTGAGCCTCTTTTTATGCACTTATTGGCCAGTTTTCTGTTATCTTTGGGAAAATGTCTATTCTAAAGTCCTTTGCCTATTTTTAAATTGGGGTTTTGAGGTTTGTTGTTGTTGTTGTTGTAGGATTTCTTTATAAATTCTGGGTATTAATCCCTTATGAGATATATGATTTGCAGATATTGTTTCCCATCCTGTGGCCTGTCTTTTCACTTTCTTGATAGTGTTCTTTGATGGATAGAAGTTTTTAATTGCTATGAAGTCTGGTTTATCAGGTTTTTCTTTTATTGCCTGTGCTTTGGGCTTCAAAATCCAAGAAATCATTGCCAAATCCAGTGACTGAAGCTTTTCCCAGCTATGTTTTCTTCTAAGATTTTTATAGTTGTGGGCTTTATGGTTAGATATTTGATTCATTTTGAGTTAACTTTTATATGTGGCATTAAGGTAAGGGTCTGACTTAATATTTTTGCATGTAGACACCCAGTTTTTCCAATACCCAGTTTTTCCCAGCACCATTGTTGAAAAGACTGGTCTTCCCTCATTGAATGGTCTTGACAATGTTGTTGAAAATCATTTGACCATGTATGTGAAGGTTTATTTCTGGCTTTTTTATTCCATTGGTATATGATGTTGTCTGTTGGTGAAGCAGAATTTTGCTTTTTTGTTTTGTAATGAATGGTGGTAATAAAATAGGAAAAACACATGGGAAATAAAATCCTTGACCTCATACCATACACAAAGATTAATTTAGGATGAATCATGTACCTCAACAGGAAAACATAAAATTTATAACGATAATATTTTTTTTTTACTTTGAGGCATGCAGAATGTTCTTAGAATAGGAAAATAATAGCCATACGTAGAAAAATTATGTAATTTTCACTTCACCAAAATTAAATGCTTTTGCTTGTCAAAACACCATCAAGAAAATAGGGAAAAATTTACAGACTTAGAGAAATTTTGTTATCTATTTATTATCTATCTATTATCTGACATAAATAATGAACACATAGGCCGGCCGAGTGGCGCATTGGTTAAGCGCTGGTTTTGGGATGCCAGCGGCCCCGGTTCGGATCCCACATGAGGGCCAGTGACACTGTCCTCTACAGCTAACAACAGCTCCACCTGGAGCTGGGCTGTGCGAGCCCCGGTGATGGTGTGGGCTGCAGCCCCTGCTGCAGTGGGCTGCCATAGGCTGCAGTGAGTGGCCCACAGCCAGCGTGAGCGGCTGGCAGCCAGCGTGAGCTGCCAATAGCCGCGATGAGCGACATCCAGAGGCCAGCGACCGATCTGCCTCATCCGGGAAGAGCAATGATGATACCAACAGTGAAGCAACATCCTCCGCAACTAAAACTGAAGAACAAGAAGACGGCAACTTGTCTGTTCCCCTTCCCCGATTCCCCAACGCTGTTCCCCTCCACCAATTCCCCAATAAAATCTTTAAAAAAAAAAAAAAAATAATAATGAACACATAGATAATTTGTACATGTTAGTAACAACCTAATAAAATATTGGGCAGCAGACTTGAAAATATTCTTAACATTCTTGATGGAAGAAATGTTCAGACCTGTAGAGAATTGTAATGAGTTTATTTGAGCCAAACTGACAATTTCTGGGAAGCAAAATATCAATGGATTAATAAGAAAATGCTCATAAAAATGGCAGTTTTACAGTTTATTTTATACATTAGAATCAAAGTAGGAAATGTAAGGAGGGTCACATGAAATCCATTGGTGGTAGATTAAGGGAGCAGGAGAAAGCAAAGTGGGAAAATCTCTGGGATTGAATGAAAAGTAAAACACACATACTTGTTTTACATTGGTGGGTACAGGATAATTAATAATTAATACTTGCAGCACATACAGATGGTATGCAGGGAACAAGATAACAATGAGGGGGGTGTTCTGTAGTCTTGTGCTCTGGTACAGTGGGGTGTGCCCTAAGGGGTCTGGAAAAAAGGGATTACTCTGATATTCCAAAGGCCTGTTTTCTCCGATGGAAAACGACAATAGACAGGCTCACTTAAGGTAAAGATTGACTTTTGTCAAGAAAGCTACAGGCCCAGAATGTGACTATCCACTATGACCCATTTTTAGTTAGGAATTTTTATGTTCAGATCATCCTATGTGGTTAATTTCAGTCTCTGAATTTGTAGGTCCTGTTGTGCTGGCCTCCCCTGAGCTTGTCAGGTTTAGTATGTGGCCCCTTTTCCACAGCCTCAACAGTAGAGATATACAAATTGCCAGTAATCTCATGAAAAGGTGCTAACTTCATTAGTAATCTGGAAAATGGAAATCAGAATCAAAGCTGGATAGCACTTCACACTGCCATAATAAAGATTTTTTTAAAAAGTCAACGTCAGGGCCGGCCGAGTGGCGCATTGATTAAGAGCTGGCTTGGGATGCCAGCGGCCTCGGTTCGGATCCCATATGAGGGCCAGTGACACTGCCCTCTACAGCTAAGATGTTGAACAACAGCTCCACCTGGAGCTGGGCTGCTGTGAGTCCCCGGGACAGCATAGCTGCAGCCCCTGCTGCAGTGGGTTGCCATAGGATACAGTGAGTGGCCGGCAGCCAGCGTGAGCTGCCAAGAGCCGCTGTGAGCATCTGTCCAGAGGCCAGCGACCCATATGCCTCATCTGGGAAGAGTGCAGTGATGATACCAACATGGGCCAGGGAAGCAATGTCCTCCGTAACTAGACTGAAGAACAAAAGGACAGCAAATTGTCTGTTCCCCGTCCCCGATTCCCCAAATTCCACAATAAAATCTTAAAAAAAACAAGTCAACATCAAATATTGGCAAGCACAAAGGAATGTAAAATTAGTACAACTACTTCGAGGCTTTTATGCAACATCCCTATGACCCATCAATTCCACTTGTAGGTATTCACTTAAATGAAACATTTATTTACAAAATAGTTGTACGAGAATATTTAAAGCACCCATATACTATTTTTAAAGTGTGATTTAATATTTTCAAAGTAATCCTGTGCCAGGATAGAATTGATAGTTTTTATACAGCAGAATCTCAGTGAATTGGAAGCTTTCAAGACCAGTCTATCTTATTATTTCTTTTTTTTTTTTTTTTTTTTTTTTAGCTGAGCCATCCTGCCACCTGTTGGTGGCTCAACGGCAACTCAGCTCGGGCTGGCCTCGAACAGCTGTTGCTCAGAGCTCAGCTCGCACTCTTGAGCGAGCTCTTAACCAACTGAGCCACTCGGCCGGCCCTATCTTATTATTTCTTTACAGTGCCAAGCTTAAGACTTGACTGACTGGGCATATTCTGGGTGTTTCATTTGAGAATCATCAGTTCGAAGCCAGAGGGAGTATGAAAAGAGAACAGAAGGCTATGGATTGACTCTTGAAAGTATTCATAATTAACAGAGAACAAGAAGAGAAACAGAAAAGACATGGTTGAATTCTGAAAACTAGAACTGTATTTTAAAAACCAAGAAGTGAGAGTGGGGTGTGTGTGTGTGTGTGGGGGGGGGTTATTCCCAAGAAAGGAATATAGTACACAATTTCTGATCTAATAGCAGTATCAGAAAAAAGTTAGAAGGAATGGTGATATTTAAAAGTACATTGTCAGGAGTGTACTTATAATATAAACTAGATTCCAGGCATCTAAGGAGAATATGGCTATAAATCACCAGTTTAAGGAAGGACTTAAATGATATTAGTAGCACGGAATTCAAACTAAAGTGGATTTTTATGTTATTTATTTATTTATTTATTTATTTATTTATTTATTTATTTATTTTTTGAGGGCTGTGTCACTGGCCCTCATATGTGGAACCCGAACCAGGGCCGCTGGCTTCCCAAGCCATCACTTAACCACCATGCCACTCGGCCAGCCCTAAAGTGGTTTTTGAAAAATACATATACATGAAGGCAGAAGAAAGAAAGGAGGGGAAAAATACAAGAGATGGGATTCAGGGAAATGCAAGATTCCTTGGATATCAAAAACAAGAATTGAAAGTTTCAAAGCTTCAGCTTTTTTAAAAAAAAGATTTTATTGGGGAATTGGGGGAGGGGAACAGCGTTGGGGAACCGGGGAAACAGGACAAACAACTTGCTGTCCTTTTGTTTTTCAGTCTAGTTGTGGAGGACGTTGCTTCACTGGCGCATGTTGGTATCATCATTGCACTCTTCCTGGATGAGGCAGATCGGTCTCGGCCTCTGGACGGCCGCTCACAGAGCCTCTTTGCAGCTCACACTGGCTGCCGGCCACTCACTGCAGCCTATGGCAGCCCACTGCAGCAGGGGCTGCAGTTATGCCATCCCCGGGGACTCACAGCAGCCCAGCTCCAGGTGGAGCTATTGTTAGCTGTAGAGGGCAGTGTCACTGGCCCTCATATGTGGGATCCAAACCGGTGCTGCTCGCTCTTAACCAACGTGCCACTCCGGCAGCCCGAAAGCTTCAGCTTTTTAAAAGTGGTTACCTTTTTGTCTGAGATGAAAGAAAAGATACAGTGCACAGGGAAGTTTGTAGTCAGGTACAGGGATGCAAGTAAACATGGAAGGAAGCATGGCCATTATCCATCTAGTCCTCTGCCCAGATGAAGACTAAAGGTAATGAAGGGAACTTTAGATAAGGTCTATAGAAATACTTCTTAACCTTTAGGAGAGGCATGTCAGGGTGCTTGGAAGGTATCCAGTGCTGTTTGAAAATGTTCCACATGTGATTTTGGATTTTGATCATACCATCTTTGTTTCCTTTGAGAATCACTCATTTATGTCAGCAGAAAATTAGCAGACATGGATAAAATAATTTTTTTTAATTAAAATTTATTGGGGTGATAACGGTTAGTATGATTACATAGGTTTTAGGTGTATAATTCTGTAATGCATTATCTATATATCATCTTGTGTGTACCCTACCCAGAGAGTCAGTTCTCCTTCCATCACCATGTATTTGACTCCAGGATAAAAGAATTTTTAAAGTTTAATTGAACTTTAGCTAGAATTTGTGGTTTTTTAGTCTGCATAGTAATAATTATATAAGGGTGCTAATTTTTCTCCCTTAATTCTCAAGGTGATTTGTAAATAATGGAGGTTACGTCAGTGCTCTGTTTGATATATTTGTATGTGTTTTTCATCTACCTGGTAGAAACTGAAAACTACCCAAACTGTCAATTGTACAAAAAAAATCTTTGGGATGTGACAGTGATAAAATAATCCTTTCCAGTTTAAAATGTAGTCATATAAAATGTATATATATAAACAAAATAATTAAGTAGTAATGTCACTCAATCCCAAAGTATACAAGGTTAAAATAGGGAAATTATACTATTAGAGTGGCATTTTTCAAACTGTGGACCTGTGGTCCATTAATGTCTCATGAAAACAAGTTAATAGCTCACAAGCAATGTTTTCTTTTTTTAATGGACTATAATAGATTAGAAAATATTGGCATGCACTGCGTTCAGTAAGCCGTATTTATGGAACTTTTAAATATACATAAAATATGTATGTATCTGTGTACTGAGTTGGGTGGAAAATATATTTCTTAGTATGGGTTGCAGTCAGAAGTGTTGGAAATCCACCGTAGGTTATTTTGATAAATGAGTGTGAACATTATAAATATCAAAAAGTCTTTTACTTTCATCTGTTTGTGGAATTTAGCCATTAGGTTTATATTGACATCTCTACTAAATACATGTATTTTGTGTTTGTATATAAAGATATATGTGTGTGTGTGTGTGTGTGTGTGTGTGTGTTTTCTTAATAGGTGCAATGGATGAGCTTCATAGTCTGGATCCAAGAAGACAAGAATTGTTAGAAGCTAGATTTACAGGAGTTGCAACTGGGAGCACTGGGAGCACCGGCAGTTGCAGTGTTGGAGCTAAAGTGAGTAAAATTATACAATTTATTTGACATTTTTCCCTCGTGTTAAGTGTTCTAAAATGTATTTTGTAAAGGATCCGTACATAATGTGCTTAACAGCAAAATAGTACTATAATTTTTATAAAGTACAGAAAAAAATTAAGTGTTTGTAAACCTGATTTCTAATATAGCATTACATATTTCAGGAGCGCTGTGATATAATATAGCATATTAGGTTTCAGGCGTAAAAAGGAATGTGGTAGATTGTACTGCCTTTCTCCCATTACATAATTTTTACCTTTCCTTTCCTCTATTTCTTCCTTGCCCCAATCACCAATGTTCTATCTGTGCATTTATCCACTTCTGTTGGGTTGTTGGAAAAGTCATCACATATTTTTTCTATGTTTTTCATTGCAAAAATGTGTCATGACTTTTCCAACAGCCCAATAACTTCTGCATAAAACTTAATGGTGTATCTATTAGTCTTTTCAGAGGTAGACATCAAGTTGTCTTCAGTTCCCCACTACCTCACATTGCAGTGAATTTCTTGTACTTGTTCTCTTATAGACCTTTGTGAGCAGTTATGTAGGATATTTTTCCAAGTGCAGAATTGCTAGGTCATAGAGTATGTGTAGACTTAAGCTGAATAAGTAATGCAAGATTGCTTTTCAGAACAATTGTACAAAACTGATCTGCCTTTGAGCAGAGTGCATGAGTATAGTATGTCTATATCCCCACATCCCAAAAACACATGGCATTATTCAGATTTTTTATTCTTGGTAGTCTTTAGGTATAAAATAATATCTCATTGTTTTACTAGTACCACCAGTTATTTTGAGCATTTCTTCATATGCCTGTTAGCTTTGGGGGAGTCTTATGAATTCTTTGCCTATATTTTTATCAGGATTACTTGCTTTTGCAAACTGACTTTTTCATTTTCCTTGTATATCCCACATATTAATTCCATGTTGGTTGTATACAGTACAGAAAACATTCCCCATTTCTCATGTCTATTAACCTTATTCATGGTATCTGTTTTTGTACAGGATCGTTGTACAGGATTCTTTAATTTTGTTGTAATCATACTCAACTGTTTTTTTGCCTTATGGTCTACCTCTACAGTTTTGACTAACTCTTGGTATACTAAGAAAAATAATCATCATCATTAACCATCTGTGTTAAATAGACCTTTTTGCTATTTTAAGTTATTTTACTACTGATTTATAGCTGTAGGAGTAAAGGTATAATGAAAAACAGCTTTATTAGAAATTTTAATAAGAATTTAAACATACTGAAAGAAACCCCTTCATATCAGGTAAATCTTTGTGCACAAACATAAAAGATAAAGGATATTGTCATATCCTTTGAGCATAATGAGATGGTCCAGATTCTTGTTGCAGAATATTATATAATGAAGTCCTTCAGTTAAATGACTAACTGCTAAGAAAACCATGTTTCCCTTTTTTCCTTGTAAACATATTGTCTGGTTTATTGATTCCTGAATTTGAGAAAATTCATTTAGGACTTTTTCTAATGTCTGATGACTCTGAGTTTGATACATAATCAGTGTCACCATTTTATAGTCTCGAGGTACTGGAATATCTCTTTGTATTTATTTTCTGATTTGTCTAATAATTATAAAATGTCTACCTCTCATTTTCTTCTCTTGACCATCTTGGTTGTAAGATGGATATTTCTTTTTTTTTTTTTTTTTTTTTGAGGGCAGTGTCACTGGCCCTCATATGTGGGATCCAAACCGGGGCCACTGGCTTCCCAAGCCAGTGCTTAACCACTGTGCCACTCGGCCGGCCCAAGATGGATATTTCTTAATTCTCAGCTGGAGTCAGTGAAAGCTTAAAATCATACTACAAAGCTGGTATCTCTAGTTTTTTTAATACATTTTTGAAAGATGGTACAGTACTTTGGGCAAGGCAAGAAGATAACTGAAAGGTGATAATTTATTTCACTATTGCATCATCCTTTTAGGTCATTATATCTGTTGTTTTTCTATTTCTACCATAATAAATGATCACAAAGTTGCTTAAAAGAACACAAATTGGGTATAGTTCTGTAGGGTCAGAAGTCTTACTCTGGTCTCACTGAGTTAAAATCAAGGTGTCTGCTGTAGGGCTGCATTCCTTTCTGGAGACTAGAAGAGGATCCTTTTCCTCGCCTTTTTTGTCTTCTAGGGGCTGCCAGCATTCTTTAGCTGGTGGTCCTTCTCCATCTTCAAAAACAGCAGTGTTATATCTCTCACTCTTCTTTGGTGGAAGTTAATCGCCCTCTAACCACAGCCTAGAAAGGTTCTTCACTTTTAAGTACTCATGTAATTAGATTGGGCCCATCCCAATCTGGATAATCTGGTATAATTTCCTCAAATCACTTAATTCAAGTACTTACCTTTAATTGTATTTGCAAAGTCCCCTTTGCCATGAAAGGTTATAGTCACAGGTTCTGGGCATCAGGGCTCAGGCATCCTTGTGGGCCATTATTCTGCTTGTCATATCATCACTCCTTCATTTTCTTTTTATTTTAGTGTTTTTTATTTGTTTTAACATAGTTGGGAGTAATGATTAAGTAATGATGAATTAATTCCTAGATGATTAGTAACAAAATATAGGAAAAATGAGATCAATAAGATCCCATAATGTATTGTAGATATACAGAAGGATCCAGTGGACATATGGTAATAATTGCAAGACAGAATGCATTTTATTTTTTTAAGGTAAATTTTATTTTTATTGTTTGGATGATCTCTAAGAAAGAATAAGTCCTAAAATATCAGTCTTTACAAATAGTTAGAACTGCTTGAGGGCCGGCCGAGTGGCGCGGTGGTTAAGTGCTGGCCTAGGAAGCCAGCGGCCCCAGTTCGGTCCCACAGATGAGGGCCAGTAACACTGCCCTCAAAAAAAAAAGAACTGCTTGAAAAAGAAGCTCAAAAGCTAAAATTGGGTCCAGTGGACCGTGATTCTATTCTAAGAGTAAACACTTCTTTCCCAAACCTGGTCCACAAAAATATTCTACAGTTTCTTCTATTAATCTTACCGTTTTACTGTCCTATTTGCTCTTTTGTTTATCTCACCTTTTATAAAGTACTGATAGGGATCTGGTTTTATTTTTTCCACCTAGTGAACCAGTTTTCTCAATGATACTTCTTTTTTTTTTTTTTAAGATTTTTTATTGGGGAAATGGGGGAGGGGAACAGCATTGGGGAATCGGGGAAGAGGAACAGACAAGTTGCTGTCCTTTTGTTCTCCAGTCTAGTTGTGGAGGACGTTGCTCCACTGGCCCATGTTGGTATCGTCATTGTGGTCTTCCCGGATGAGGCGGATAGGTCGCCGGCCTCTGGATGGTCGCTCACTGTGGCTATTGGCAGTGAGCTGGCTGCCAGCCGCTCACGCTGGCTGCCGGCCACTCACTGTAGCCCATGGCAGCCCACTGCAGCAGGGGCTGCAGCCTACCCTGTCACCAGGGCTCGCACAGCCCAGCTCCAGGTGGAGCTGTTGTTAGCTGTAGAGGGCAGTGTCACTGGCCCTCATATGTGGGATCCGTACCGGAGCTGCTGGTGTCCCAAAACCAGCTCTTAATCAGTGTGCCACTCGGCCGGCCCTCAATGATACTTCTTAAATCATTTGTGGTTTTCCACTGATTAGTGATGCCACCTTTATCATACATTAAGTTGCCATCTATATATACGTATCTGCCTGTGAAATTTCTCTTATGTTCCAGTGGTCTGTGTTCTTGTGCTAGCATCACGTTAAGAAAAAAAATACTGTTGTATTTTGGTTTGCCTTTTTTTTTATGACAAAGCAAGTCTGTTCTTTAATCTTCTTTTGTAAGGTTGACTTATTTATGGATCTTTATTCCCTCATAACATTTGAGCATCTCTTCATTTGCTTGTTAGTATTTGGGGATTCTTTTTTCTATAATAGCTTATTTGTATCTTCTTCCTTATATGATTCAAATGGAACTTTTATCCTGAATGCATTGAATTTATAGATTAATTTGTGGAGTACTGAATCTTTATATGATTAGGTTCTCCCATCCAGGTACATGAAATGTCTCTCCAGTTACTCAGTTCTTACAGAATTCTTAAGAATTTTTGGCTAGTTTTCATTATTTATTTTTTTGGCTAATTTCTGGATACTTTAAAGTGTTCGTTGCCAAAGGATTTTTATGATATTTTCTAATTGGTTATTGCTTACCTAGGAGGCTTTTGATTTTCATAGATTGGTCCTGTCTTGTATGTAACAGTCTTGCTATTAATCTCTTCTATTGGTTGTAATAGTTTGTTGATTGTCTGAGTGTCTCTAAAAGAAATACTTATCTTCCAAAAATGACAATTTCATTTTTTATGCCTCATGTATATGTATACTTTTCTATTGGTCATCACCTTCAGTACTATGTCCTGTTCAAGAGGATTCATCTAAAGTTTCTCCATTAAGTGTAATGTTTGCTGTAGGTTTTATGTATATAACCAAGACTAAGTTAAAGAAGAGCTTTTCTATTCCTGGTTAGTTAAGAAGTGTTTGTATGTTCGTTTGTTGAAAAATTATAAATGTTGAACTATGTGCAAGTCGTTTCTTGTTCTTGGTTAGAAAGAATCCTAAAATTTTTCTCCTCTGGATTACTAATGTGAATTATATTAATACTTTTAAATGTTGAACCTTGTTTGCTTTTCTGGGATAAACCCTTCTTGGTTATGATACACTGTTTTTAAAAATACATTTATTGGATTTAATGTATAACTATTTGTGATTTTTACATGTATGCTTATAGAAGACATAGAGGTACAGACCTGAAGTTAACAGTTTAGTGAGTTTTGACAAGTGTGTACACTCCATATCCCTTCAAGATACAGAACATTTGCATCACCCTACCTTACCTGTTTTACAAGTGTAAGTCAGCATGACTGGCCCCATCAAATGAGCTGCTTCCCCTTTTACTGCATTATCAGCATCCTGTATATAACAGGAAATGTCCACGGGAAGATGGTTAGGTATTACCTGTAAAACTGTTTTGGCCTGGTGTTTGTTGGGAAGGGAGGTGTTTTACTACCATTTTAATTTCTTTAATATTATTTAGTTTGTTAATAATCCATTTCACTTAAGTTTATTTCCATTCTTTTTGTTCTTCCATATTTTCCTTTTCTGTACATTCCTTCCAGAGCTCCGACTAATCGCTATTTCAAAGAAATAGATTTTGGTTTTAATCTATCATACTGTTTTTTTCTCATTCATTTTTGTCTTCATAATTTGTTTGTTATTTTGGGTTTGCTCTGTGGCTCTCCTTCCAGCTATTGAGTTGAATGAATTAGTTTATTTAAATAGAGACATAATATACAATAAAATATATAGATTTTGAATGTTCAGTTATGCAATCTTCCCATGGTTTTTATTAAGATATAATTTAGGTATAGTGAAATTAACCATTTTTATTACATAATTCTGCTATAAGTTTTGACAAATGTATATAATTGTGTAACCCCCACCACAGATTAAGATATAAAATAGCCCCCAAAGTATTCCCCATGTCCTTTTGTAGTCAACTCCTCTAGGTTGCCACTGGCCACCACTGATCTGTTTTCTGTTCTTGTAGATTTGCCTTAGCAAAAATGTCATAGAAGCAGAATAAGTATTGTAACATGCAGCCTTTTGAGTGTCACTTTTAATTTAGCATAATGTATTCATTTGAGATTTGTCTACGTTGTTGTATGTTATAATAGTTTGTTACTTTTTATTGCTAAATAGTATTTCATTATATAAATATACCACACTTCTCTTTTTTATTTTATATTTTTCAATTACAGTTGACATTCAGTATTATTTTATATTAGTTTCAGGTGTATAGCATAGTGGCTACACAGTTATATAATTTACAAGTGATCCCCCAGCACTATATACATAGTTATTAAAATATTATTGACTGTCCCCTATGCTGTACTTTAAATCCCTATGACTGTTTTGTAACTACCAATTTGTACTTCTTAATCCCTTCTCCTTTTTCACCCAGCCACCCAACCCCCCTTACATCTGGCAACCATCAGTTTGTTCTCTGTACCTATGAGTCTGTTTCTGTTTTGTTTGTTTATTCTGTTCTTTGGATTCCATATATAACCATACTTTTTTTTTTTTTTTTTTAAAGATTTTTCTGTTGGGGAATTGGGGAAGGGAACAGTGTTGGGGAATCAGGGAAGGGGAACAGACAAGTTGCTGTCCTTTTGTTCTTCAGTCTAATTGTGGAGGACGTCGCTCCACTGGCCCATGTTGGTATCATCATTGCGCTCTTCCCAGGTGAGGCAGATGGGTCGCTGGCCTCTGGACAGCCGCTCACAGCAGTTCATGGCAGCCCAGCTCCAGGTCAAGCTGTTGTTCACCATCTTAGCTGTAGAGGGCGCAGCATTACTAGCCTTCATGTGGCATCCTAACCGGGGCCCTGCTGCTCAGAGCTGGTGTCCCAAGCCAGTTGTTAACCATTGCATCACTCTGTCTGCCCAACCATAGTTCTTTTTAATACTTAGGAACCAAGCTAGGTTGTGCTTGTTATGTAGTAGTCTCTTAGAAAAATGTCAGTCAACTGACGTAGCAGGAATGTGGAATCAGAAAATTAACGTTTAATATTCCCCAGTATAATTATTGATTAAGGCCAGGATTGTCAGTGAATGCTAGAACCATTTAGTAAAATGTTATGGAGAACAAGGTCTCAAAGTTTTACCTTATAGGTTAGTTATTAATTACAAAAGAGAAAATGTGCCTTTAAAATGGAGAGATTTGTTGGTCACCACCATTTCTCCTAGATTGAGAACCATTTGGGTTGTTTCTAATATCTTGATAATTACAAATAAAGCTACTATAAGCTTTGTATATTCCCTTGTCTTAGATTTGGCAATTGTTTATGTGATGTAAATACCACACAAGACAAAATATAGAACAATTTCCATCCCTCCGAAAAGTTTTCTTCTGCCTTTTTCCAGTCATTTCCCACTTGTCAAATCCCTTCCCTAAACCCCTGTCTGATTTCTGTCACTACAGATTAGTTTTGCCTGTATTTGAATTCCATGTAAATGGAAACATGCAGTGTACTCTTTTGTATCTGGCTTCTTTCATTAAACATAATATTTTTGAGATATATCCATGTTGTTGCTGTTTAGTAGTTCATTCTTTTTTATTGTATAGATATGCCACAAGTTGTTATCTATTTGTAGAGTGATATTTGGATGTTTTCAGTTTTTGCCTATTACAAATAAGGGTGCTGTAAATATTCTTCTACAAATCTTTTTGTGGATATATGTTTTCATCTCTCTTGAGGAAATACTTAGGAGTGGAATAGGGTAGGTGTATATGTTTTAACTTCATTAGAAAGTGGCTGGCCTAGTGGCTCAGGTGGTTAAGAGCTCACTCAAGAGTGAACTTTGAGCAGCTACAGGGTCATCTGTTTGATTCCTGGCCCGAGCTGAGCTGCCAACAGGTGGAAGGATGGCTCAGCTAAAATAATAATAATAATAATAATAATAATAATAATAATAATAATAATAATAATAGAAACTGACAGGTTTCCAAAGTGTTTGTACTATTTCCTACTCCAACCAGAAGTATATGTAAGAATTTTAATTGTTCCACATCCTTACCACATTCAGTGTTATGATTCTTTCTTATTTTAACCATTTTTGTGGGTGTGAGTTAGTATCAGCTCAAGGGGTTTCCTTTTCTCTATATCCTTATCAACACTTGTTATTTATGTACTTTTGATAATAGACATTCTGACGGGTAATGAGGTGATATCTCATTGTAGTAAGATTTTTTTTTCTCTTTATCTTTGGTTTTCAATAGTTGATGTTACCTAAGTATGGTTTTCTTTATACTTACTCTGTTTGGAGGAATTAGTGAACTGCTTTAATCTGTAAATTTATGTCTCCCACCAAATTGGGGGGATTTTCTGGATATTAATTCTTTAAATATTTTTTCTGCTTTTTCTCTCCTGTGATTCCCAATATATGTATATTAGACTGCTTAGTAATGTCTGGCAACTATTTTTCAATAGTTTTTCTCTCTATTTAGTTGGAATAATTTCTTTTTTCCTCCTTGTTTTCACCCTTTGTTGGGAATACAGGGCAACGTTAGATAGAGTTTTGGATCATTAAATGAACAAACTTGGTAATACTGTATTGACAACAAACATGACCTGAATTATGGAAGTAAGTGGTTTCCAGGTCAGGGGTAGGAGAGAGAACAGGTGCGAGATCTTCAAAGGACAAGAGAACCACATTACTCAGTCACCAAAGCCTTTTGGCTTCAGCTCATTAATGGCTGGAAGGAGAGCCAGTCCTGGTCACCAGCCATGATCTTCATCAAGCAAATTGGAATCCCCACAATTTTTTAAACGAATTGTAGGTAGAAGAGAGAATCACACCAGACTGACTTATAAATTGATCTGGATGACTATTGAAGTATACTCTGTTCACAAGTTGGCATAATCTTCAGAGTGACCTTGGAGCAGGGAGCCTTTCGTGTCCTCCCAGGTATACACAGCGCACAGAAGCTAGTGTTGGTCCTGCGCTACCCCTCTCAGGCCACCCGCGCATTTATACACCATGCCCATCCTGGTTCCAACTGCTGCTGTACCGAGGTAGTCTTTGGCACTTCGTGTTTTCTCAGTGACTCCAAATACACTATAGAGCAAAGCCTGAGAACCTAGTGTATTAGCCTAACGTGCCCCTTGTATATTTCCTGCTTTGGCCAGCCATGTTCTGGATTTACCTCAGTCCTAGCCTTAGACCATTCATTCCCCCAAATGCAGCCCCTGTCGTACAACATTCTCCCATGGCAAAAAAGCCCAGTTCAAATCTGCCCTAGGTTTTATTAGCTGCACTTGGTAAAATAAACTCATCTGTATCCTGCATGAGCTAGCAGGGATCCCCATTTCAATAAGGAAACAGAGTATTGGTACCAGTCAGCAGGATGCCGGCCAAACCCACATGTGAGTAACCAGCTCCGCGGGCTCCCAAGGAGCCAGCCAACTCTCCTGTGGTTTTGTTGCCACTTCCCCTGCTGCCCTCTGTGGTGTTGCAGCAAACCGCCCGTCAGCTTCTCACTGCTGCCTCAGGCCAGGGCCATTGCTTCTCAGTAACAGCGGGGAGACCTGTTTTACCATGGACCCCTTCACATACTGACCTTCTGGGTGCCCGAGCCCTAAACAATTTCTTTTGATCCTTTAGTACTTTGTCCATTCTGATGTTAAGCCTGTCCCATGAATTTTTTTATTTTAGAGAGTGAATTTTTCAGTTTTGGAATTTTCATTTGGCTCTTTTTATGTTTTCATTTTCCTGCTGAAATTTCTAATTTGTGCATTTATTGGAAGTATATTTTCCATTGTCATCTTGAGCATACTTCACAGTAGCTGCTTTAAGATCTTTTAGTAATTTTGTTTATATCCTGCATACTGTGAATGATACATTATAGTGACTCTGGGATTTGATGTAGTATTTTTCTGGAGGGTGTTGATTTTTTTGGCTATTATTTGTATTAGCAAAGAATTAATTTGGCTAGACTGGAATCTAAACTATGTCTCCCTACTGGGAACATCTCTTTTCAGTTGTCTTAGCCTCACCTGGACTTAGCGTCTGTTCCACTCTTGCATACATCAGTCACCAGCCAGAGACATGGGTAGAGGTAATAGGCAGAATTTGTGGTGCGTTGTTTTCTACCATAAGCCTTCTTACTTCCCAGCTGTTGTGATAGCTCCAAATTCTGGTTTTTCAAGTCAGTAAGATGGCATGTTTTGATCCAAGTTTCAACTACTGTGTGCAGCTCAGACTAGCGTACTTCCCTCAGTCAAAAGCTGTAAAAACAGGAACACCCCCCCCCCCCAGTTCTAGTCCCTTCTTCCAAATGTCTCTTACTCATAATCTGCTGACTTGGTTGCTCAGATACCTTCAGGTAGTTGTTTTTTATATTTTTTTTCTAGAATTTTAATTATTAGTGGGAACATTGGTCCAATAAGAGATATTCTGTTATTACTCATGGCACAATTTGTATTTTTTAAATTGTTTTAAAAGGTAAAAATATCTAATGAATTTATATTGATACTACCAGTTCAAATCCGAACTACAAGGTTTTTATTTATGTCTGTATGTTCTTTCTTCTATACCAAGAATTGTGATTCTCTAATTCATAAAGCAGATGATAGAATTAGAATATCACAATCATCTACTTTTTCCTATATCCCACACACACATTTTGTTTCAAAATAACAATAGTTGTGCTATCACAATGATCAAAGTGATTACTGAAAACAGTTAAAAAGTTGTTTGCTTATCCTTTCCATAAAACCATCCCCCAGTTTTTAAAACATTGTATTATTAACAACTTAAGCCATTAGACTTCGTACTTTCTTCCTTGTATTTCTCATTTAATATTTATCAACAAGTATATATTATTGCTTGCCATCAGTTCTTAGGTTGAAATTCTGTCATTTTGATTGTCTCCAGCTTGTTCTCTGTATTCTTTTGGAAGGGCTCATGCCAGCAGTATTTCTTGATTTCTGGCATTTTGATAACAGTTTATCTATGCCTTCTGTTGGGTTGTCGGAAAAGTCATGACGTATTTTTTCTGTTTTTCGTTGCAAAAATGCGTTATGACTTTTCTGACAACCAAATATATGTTAAAAATCAGTTTTATTCAGTATAAAACTATTAATATTTTCTGGAATATCTTAAATATGGTACTGCATTTTCTTGTCTAAAGTATGGCCTTTGAAAAATTCGATGTTGGCTTTCTGGGTTGATATTCTTAGGTATATGTTGTGCTCTTTCAGGCAGTGGTTTCAAGTTTTAAACAATTTCTAGGAAGATTCCTTATTGCTTCTATAGTCATTGCTTTGTCTGAAATCCTTTTCATCCCTTCATTTCTTTTGATTTCAAGTGTTCCTCCTTTTTACCTTCTAGTTCTCTTAAAATTTTATTTGTTTTATGTATTTTCTCTTATTCAGGCTTAATATTTATTTTTGAAACTTTTTTTTCAATTTCCAGTGCTTTCCTGAGTTCTGTTACCTTATTTATGAGTTTTTTGAAATCTGATTTATGTTGTTCTTTCATGTCTTGAGTCAATTTTGTAATGTCTTTTTACCTCAGTTCGAAATAGTAGGTTACAATTTTCACCTATTTTGTGAAATGTGTGTGTGTTTCTGGTATGCTTTTATCATCAGGATATTATGTATGGTTTTATTATCAGAATCTTATTCTGTATCTTACTCTCTTTTTTCTTATAATAACTTCAAGGGATTGACCTACATCATTTTGTGTTGCCTTTTTTTTGTTTGTTTTGTTTAGGGTGGCTTTTCTTATAGTGCTCCCTCTGCTGTTCTTTTGGGCACTCTTCAGAAGTGTGGTATTTGTTTTCTGAGATTTCTAGGCTTTGCTGCCTTCTTCGCTTTTATTTTGATATTCTCTTTCCTTTTTCTTTATTATACTTATTGTCTTCAATTTTGATTCTACGTTCAGTAGTTTATCCTTATTGTGACACCCTTAGTGAAGGATCAGTTTCAAGAGTTCATAGGGGCTAGATAGCACCAACTTCAGGCTTCACCATGGACTTCTTAACTTAGTCACGGTTGGAAAGGGCAGAAACTGTTCCAGATGTAGCTTCTGTACTCAAATCTGGTCAGTTTGCATTTACTGTTTTGGGAGTCTCTGTTGTCAGATCTGTCTGACACTCTCTTTCCTTTTGCTTCCTCTCATACCATGAAGGTTTTATGGTTGTTGGTGATCTGTTCTCACCTCCAGTTTTGGGAAGGTGGCGATTCTTAGTCACCCAGTTTTGTTATAAATGTTGTCTGTGCATTTGGGGTTTATATTTTTATGTGGTGATTTAGGGATGCTCTAAAGCATTGTCATTGCCTCAGTTGTCCCTGAATATTTCTAGTTTACCACTTCCTAATTGCTTTTTATGATGTTCTTTGTTTCAAGTTTGATCATCCTGTAGTTAGATTATAACGTCCTCTAAAAAGTGATTGAATCTTAATCAGTCCAGGTGCTATTTGTATTGAAAACAGCCTTTACAGTGTCCAGCATAGCACTGGACACGTATGCAATAGCTCAGAGTTATCAGTTTGGAAATTAGTCTAAGGGTAATTATAGCGCAACTTGCAGCCTTTTAATAATAGTAGGATCAGCAGTTACTCTTACAAATTGAAGGGAAACAGGAATTTCAGCTGGGCCTGCCTGAACATGAAGTTCATTCATGTTTCGTTTTTGGCATATATACCATAGCCTGTCAGCCTCTGGTCTAAATATTCATCTAATATACTGATGATCCCAAAAAGTCTACAGAAATAATAAGCATCATAGAAACATATTGGAAATGTAGCAAATGTCATCCTGTAGAATAACAGCTTATTTCTGTTTGTCACAGTTCAAAATATTGTAAGGAATTGTAGAAACTCTTCAGCGAAGCAATTAAAATAGTCAAGATGGTAAAAAATTTTCTTAAAAGACTAAGCCAAAACAAACAAAAAAACCCAAAGATTGTCCAGTTTATTAATATGAAGAGAGGCAAATGGGTGTGTGAATGGGATGTGATGGAATTTGGTATGATTGTGAACAGAATTGGAATTAAGGAACACAAACAGTACTTTCAGTTAAAGGAAACATTCGTTTTTATTCATTAGGTGGGAGTTTCAGGGATCTCATTATCCTAATAACCCAATTCCTTGGCTTCTGAATATGGTATTCTAAAACATTAGTTCACACAAGTCAGTTCCTGAAACACAGCAGAATTTTATTGAATTGATGAAACTTTCCAATATTTATAGTGTTAATAAGTTGGTATTTCTTACTTTTACTTCATTTGGCTTCCTTGCTTAAAAGAAACCATACTTTATTTTCATTTTTGAAGATATATTATTTACGTTGTTGTAATACACTTCATTTAAAATTACTCCTAATTTTTACCTTTTAAAAATCTTTAACAGGCTTCAACAAATAATGAAAGCTCTAATCACAGTTTTGGAAGCTTGGGATCTTTAAGTGACAAAGAATCAGAGGTAAGTAACTTCATTTTAAATATGGTACAATTAAAGTAAAAGATGGAATTAACTTTTTTGTTTTTTTTGTTTTTAACTAAATAGGTTTTTGTCTTCATCAATCCTTGTGCCAAAGTTACTACTTTTTAAGTTTCTTGTAGGAGCATTTTATTCGGCCTTATGAAGTACAGCATTCAGATTGAAGACTGTATTTGGTGTAAGAAAGAAAATATATTTTCTTTGGTTATGTAGCTGAACTTGTACATTAGTGGTTAGATGTTCGTAATGGAAGACAGTTAGTAGCCATTCATAATTCTAGGAGATGAAGGTGGTTTTTGTAACACGTTGTTTCACAGTTTTCTGCTATTTCTTGTTATACTTACCAGTTTGGCCCTAAGTAAGGAAGGGTTTGTTTACTTTCTGAGATATAGATCTAATTTTTTTTCCTCTTTTTGAAATTGCTTGTGGCATTTCATGCTGTTGGTTTTCACTTTTCATATTTAAAAATATCTGAAAAAAATACCTCCTCTCCCACCCATCTATCCTACTAAGAAAATACATGAGATTTTGTAAATAGGCATTTGGATCCATTGTATAGTTCACATTGAGCATGATGTACTTGGTGGCATCTTTTAAAAATGTATAGACAGGAATTTCTTTGGGTTTAAGCATTCACTTGTTGATGCCGCAACTACTTTTTGTGGATGTAGCTTTTAATATTGTCTCCTCTTGAGTTACAGAGTTCTGTCGTGAGTGTGTGTGTGTGTGTGTGTGTGTGTGTGTGTGTGTGTGTGTGTGTGTTTTCCTTGTCGATGTGAATTTATTTCTGCCTGATCCATTTTAGTCTTTTTTCTATTTGGGTTAGTGTAGCTATATCACCTTGATAAATACCAGTAGGTTGTTAGCACTCAGTAACTCTTACCCATTTGGTTTTGGTGCTCAGTGGAAAGGGAATATCAAAGGTGCCATCTTTTAAAGTCCTGTGTTACTGAAAGTATCTAGGAATCTCTAGGGTAGACAGTTTGTGCAGTTCTGTGCAGGCACCCTGACACTCCAAAGGAGTGTGGCATAGGGCCTTCACTCATCAGGCTTTCCCTTCCACAGAGACAACTGGCAGGCAGCTGAAAGGACTGTGCAAGTGACGGGACTTTATCTGCAGTAGGTTCCCTTGAGGTAAGCGTTAGTAGCCCCTGTAGCTCCAGACGATCACAGTTTAGTTTTTTATTAAATTAACACACTTATACTGAGTCCTTAAAAATTGTAGGTTTAGATCTAGTCAAAGTACAGTTTTTCAAAAACTATATCAAGAATTTTCACTTTATGTTTCCTGGACTTTGAAATATACCTTGATATTTCCAGATTTGGGTCTATTTAGTAATTTCACATGCCTCCTCTTTCATAGGCTTTTATGTTATGAAGAGCACTAAAATAATTTTAGATAGTTATCTTTTCTGTTCACCATATATGGTGTTTTTGATAGATTTTCTTTTTAAATAGTAAAACATAGTAAAAGTTAGATCACCAATAACATATATTTCTATGTTCTTTGTAGATGCAGTATTTGAATTCTTTTCAAAAGAATCAGTCTATAAGAAAATACCACTTCCCTTTAAAGAATGCTAAGGATCACTTTGGGATATATTTTTATTTTTAAAAAAAATTTTTTTTAAAGACCATAGTAGCATTTGCAGTGAAATACAATTTGGTTCACTATTGGATGTACTTAGCTTTATTTGTATAGAAATTTTGACATTTGGAGCAGCAGTAGAAAAATCTTTAAAATCTTTTGAATTTTGCTATTCTAAGTTCTCTATATCTGGAAGTTTTACAAATTAATGGTTAAGTCAAGTAGCACAAAATTTTGGAAATGACTATATATATTACACATTTCCTCAAGATTTAAAGAAGCAATTTTTTTTTTTTGACCTTTCCATTTTAAGAAGCAATGTATCTGGAAAGTGATTCCCAGGTTTTATTTCTATACTAATTACTTTAATTAATGAATTCCTTGGGGTGAAATTTCATACACATCAAGATACAGGTATTCATTCATAGGTCACTAAGTCGAGTTGTTGGAAGTAAACAGTAAATTGCAGGATAGAAGTGCTTCTTTCCCCACAGTATTCCTCGGAGTAGAGTTGATGTAGTATTCCTGTGTTTCCTGATGTCACTTTATTCTTTTGGTAACCCATTTCCTGATCATTAGTGTTTTTTTTTAAATTAGTTTTTGTTTTTGTTTTTGTTTTTTTGAGGGCAGTGTCACTGGCCCTCATATGTGGGATCTGAACCAGGGCCGCTGGCTTCCCAAGCCAGCTCTTAACCAGTGTGCCACTCGCCCGGCCCCATAGTTTTTGTTTTTAATGAACAAATAGTGCCAAAAGGTTTAGTTAAAAAAAGAAAGAAAGAAAGAAAGAAAGAAAGCAGTTCTCTACCACCCATCCTTACCACAGCTCACTTTCTATTCTTTTAGCTTTTCTTTCTGGTATTTATTTCCCCATTTTAATATAAGTAATGTGCATATCTTGCTATTTTGTTTCATCAATTGGATATTAACTATTGAGTCCCTCCTAGTATTTATAAAGATTAGTTTACTAATATCCCTTCTCCATCCTCCTACTCAGTAACCTTTTCTGATACCCATAACCCTCCAGTTTTCTTCTGTCCTTTTACTATTAAAACTGAAAAAGCGTCTGATATTTACTGTTGGGCTCATTGAATCTACTTCAACTGAAATTTTTCATTTCAGTTTATATATGAATTACTTAATACTGCCTTTTATTTCTAAATGTAGACTTGTAGAACAAAATGGTTTTTACTTTTGTTAATGAAATTGCCTAGTAGATAGGAAGGTGCTGGTATTGTTTTTGCTTTATTTTACATTACTCTAGGTCTAATTCAACAGGCTCCAAAAATTCACTGTATTTTCTTTAAGCATTTATTATTTCTCTGTTATCTTCTAACCTCTGTGCCCAAGCACAGAGACTATAAAGATGAATAGGATACTATCCCTGCCTTCATATAAGATTGGCGTCTAGTAGGACAGACTATTTCATAAACAGTGTGGGCTATGCTATTATAGATGTAAGCACAAGGTACTATGGGATGAAAGAGCAAGGAACCCCTAATTCCATCTGCCTGCAGGGGAGAGGCAGGGAGGGGAAAGAAGAGAAGTCTTTCTTCAAAGAACAGATGATAGTTGTTAGGAAAAGCTGTGAATTCATCCCAGAGGACAAGAGCAAAATGTGAGAAGGCAGGCAGAGGGACTAGAATTTGCTTTTGCTTTTCCCCAAAAGCATGACAAGTGGTTTTGTTCAAGACGTAGGGCAGTGATTCTCAAGCCCTGCTGGACTTTAGATCACCTGAGGAGCTTAGGGAAAGTGCCACGCTGCCTACCTAGGTGATTCAGCTGGTTTGCACACTTCCAGTATGGGGAGGGTATGCAGGAATGGTGAAAGGTAGGCAGGGGTCAGGGCTTGAGAGCGCTTGTATTTCATAGTAAGGAATTTGGACTTTTATCTAGGTTATGGAGAGCCACCGAAGCAGGGAAAAAATAAAAAGGAAAGTAGAGATGAAGACGCCTCCCAGGTGGCGTTGTAGAGGACAGCATTGGAGGGAAATGAAACCTAAGTTGGGAAGATCATTTCCTTAAGGAATACTATGGCTTTGCAAACTCCAGACCTCAAAGGTTTAATATTAGGGGGGAAAATTTCAGGCGGAGGGCTTCTTATCAGAGTGTTCTCAAGTTTGCCTTTTGGGTTCTGCCTTCTTCTTCAGAGTCTCTTAACTTTGGTTATTGATGCTGTCACCACCCAGGCCCATCCTTCTTGAACTTTACTGTTCAAGTGAATTACCAAGGGTTCTCATGTCTACAGGTTTATAGTGGAGGTTTGTGTTTCTCCAACAAGCTCTCAAATTCTGCCAGATTTTAAAAGTAAAATCAGTAGGCTTTGATGACTGAATATAGGAAAAAGAAGGAAAGAAGGTGCCTAAGATTATTGAAAAGTATCTAATTTAGATAATAACTCAGGAAAGAAAGGGGTCAGGCTAGAGATGAAGATTGAGGAGTTTCTGGCATTAGGTGTCAAAGGATTGGGTGGTCCAAGGATTCCTGGGGGTCTCTGAGACTCTTTCAGGGGGCCTACAAGTTCAAAACAATTTTTAAAACAGTGCTAAGACATTATTTGCCTCTTTTACAATAATGCTAAGACATTTAGCTTTTAAAATTTTTCATTTTCTCATGAATTTACAGTGAAGATATCCAGAGACTGTATGACACATGATGATGTCATCAGTGATGATTTATGGATTGTGCACCCGTGTATTTTGGTGTTTAAAAGTTTTTTAGGAGCCGGCCGAGTGGCGCAGTGGTTAAGCGCTGGCTTGGGAAGCCAGCAGCCCTGGTTTGTGTCCCACATATGAGGGCCAGTGACACTGTCCTCAAAAACAAAAAAAAAAACAACACAAAAAAACAAAGGAAAAAAAAGTTTTTTAGGGCCGGCCGAGTGGCGCGGTGGTTAAGGGCTGGCTTGGGTAGCCAGTGGCCCCGGTTTGTGTCCCACATATGGGGGCCAGTGACACTGCCCTCAAAAAAAAAAAGTTTTAGTTTTGGGGTGGACGGGTGGCTCAGTTGGTTAGAACGCATGTTCTGAACAACAAGGTTGCCGGTTCGATTCCCCCATGGGCTGGCGAGCTGTGTTCCCTGCAACTAGATTGAAAACGGCGACTGGACTTGGAGCTGATGGGTCCTAGAAAAAACACAGTTACCCAATCAAAAAAAAGATTTTTGGTTTTAAATTCTAAAATGGTAAATATCGAAAGTTATATCCCACATAAATAACAGCTCTTGGGGGCCCTGAGTAGTTTGTAAGAGTTTGTAGAAGAGTTCTAAGACCCAAAAGTTTAAAAACTGCTTTTGTAGATGAACTCATCCTGATTGTTTGTGTAACACCGAGAAATGTGTGTGTGCTGGAGAAAGGCAAGGTGTGTGTGCTGAATAGATGGTAGGAATAAAAAGGAGAAAGTGAAGGAGAAGAGTAATGAGTAGAATTAAATGTCACAGAAGTCATTTAAGATAATGACTGCAAAAAGTGACTAAGAATTTGTCACTTAGGCTCAGATTTAGTAGATTAATGGGAGCAAGATGCCAGATCATAGTAAGTGGAGGAACCATTGGAAAGTGAGGAAATAGTGGCGGCAAATGTTGACTACTGTTGGCAGAATCTTGACTCTGAAGGAAACAGTTTCTAGAGTCTAACAGGCTTGACATATTATGTGCTAAAAAGGGGTCATAGCAGAGCTATGATGAGACAAAGGAAGTGCTGAAGAGAGAGGAGAAAATAAAACCAAAATTTAGCAGTTTTCCTGGAGGCCTTGTGAGGAGTGAGATTCAGACCCTGCTGGGCAGAGTTAGTTGTGGGCACAGCTGTCTAGGAACATCCTTTCTTCTGATGGGTGAACTTCCATACCTAGTAACCTTCCTCCTGCTTGACAGTGAAAATAGAGGTTATCAGCTGAAGGAAAGAATCACTCAATGGATTGTGGGTGTGAGGAGAATGATACAAGTTTTATGGGAGGGGCAGGGAAGGGAGTTGGTGGTGGGGGGAGGTGTCACTCATCCTTTAGTTAAATGTTTTAGAATACCCGAGGGGTTAGAAACAGGATCTGTATGCCTTATCTGCTGGCTAAAAGTCCAGATTATTTTATGGTGATAGAAGAAGGAGCCCATGCTTCTTGGTTATCACTGTTTTTCACATTTTAGAACCTGCCTTGATCCATCTATTTGCAGTTCTTGCAGGACCCTTCCCATGTCTAAACAGACCTTCTCTACTTTTCTAAGTTCTGTGTGGTTCATTTGGGATTTATAGTGAATATTGATATCATAACAATTCCTCCTCCCTGCTTCTCCTTTTGGGTATCCTAGAATATATTTCTTTGCTTTATTTTATTTCTTACTGAGATGGGAGTATTTGTGTCTGATTATAAGACTGGATATAAATATTGTTGAATTATATCATCTTCAGTAATGTCAGAGAAGCACTTTTAAGTCGGCTTATACATATGTGCTTACTACATAATAATGTTTGTAAAGCAGACACACACACATGTCAAATTATTGGGTTTTTTTGCCTCCATTTAATCTTTAATATTCATCTTTTATAATACTTCTATGTAGCCTGAATTAGAATTGAACAATTTAAAATATATTCTATGTCTTTCCCTTCGTCCTGGGAATTATCAATTCTTTAGCCCTCTATGACCCTCTCCAGAGCACATTAGCATTAAATTCGTTTATTTTTGATCCAAGTGCATTTGGGGATTTTGGGGTTAAGATTAAGGATTTAAGTTACAGATATATGGAAGCTGGGACAGTTGATGAATCTAGACATTTAAACTTCAGATCAACTTTCAGAATGGTAACAATTATAATGAAACAAGAATATAATATAGATCTGATGGCTTGATTGTCTTTATTTACCTCTAACAATGATTAATGAAAGCCCTTTTATGAAAGAAGATCTATGATTAGCTTTCTCATTTGAATTAAGTTTCAAGAAGTAGTCTTGGAACTTAGTTTTGTTTTTTTGGTTTTTTCATTTGAGTTGAAGTTACAGCACTGAAGACACTTTGAAGCATTAATGCTTTGTTCTGTTCTTTTTTTTTAAAGGGCCACATTGTGTGTGCTTTCTTTTCATATTTTGGAGGAAGTAGAAATTAAAAGCAATGGGCAATTAGACCTAAAACCAACTTGGACCTGGCTTCAGGAAGGCAGTGTTTCCATTTCTAGAACTTGATTGTGTATACAGTTATTTAATAGGTTTTTAAGTGTAAAAATGTTATTTTTTGAATAAGGTATTTTAAAATTACATGTATAAATTAATTAAATGGGTTGTCTTCTGTTCTTAGTTCATTGGCTAGACTAAGAGAGCAATAAGAGTATTTCCTGTTTTTACCTTGCTTTTATATACATGTGCATCCCTACTTTTTCCTATTTCCTTTTTGCTCTCTTAATAGTGTTTAGTTTCAGTGTTTCCTCAGTGAACACTTAGGTTCCCAGGATTGATTGGAAGTTATGATTTTATTTGAAAATAGAGGTAATACTGGCCTTAAATTTTAGGTTTTAGGTTTTTTAAATTCATTAAAGTTTTACTTGTCTGTATATATTTGTTAAAACCTGTACAGATCTTTTCTTTAATGTTTTAGTTTGAGCACCCAGTAAGAAAGAAGAAAACTTGAAAACTGAATTTAATGGTATATAATACAGTTTAAGAATCATCAAATGTTACATTTTTATGCCTAATCCCCTCCAAATGAATTACCTTGTTTCTCACTTTATTCTGTGTAAATCTGTTAAGCTTCTCAAGATTGTTAGATTCCTAGTCATTTTTAAGAAATATTCTTTGTATCCTGCTGCCCTCATCATTTTTAAGAAATACTCTTTGTATCCTGTTGCCTGCATTATTTTCTAAGATGTTTTAGCTAGATAAATGCTCTTTGTGGTGTTCTATTTGATGGGCTCCTGTGTCTTTTTCTTTATCTTTCAGCTGGTAGTATTTTCTCACTTCTTATTGTTAGGTGGGCCGAACCATAAATCTTAGTAAATATTACGTCATTTGTTTTATTGAGACATTGTATGTAACAGTATTGCTATATATAGTGTACAGTATGTACAATTACATTGTTTTAAAGGAGGGTACTCTGTGCATGCAAAATTGTGTAGTTTGTAACACTAATAAAAACATCTCAGTGGGGGAATAAATTTTTTTTCCTCTCCCTTATTAAAACTAATAACCAAATCTATAAAATACAGGATTTAAAAGTTCCTGTGAAAAACCTGGAGATACTTTGTAAATTTTTCTTTTATTTAAAGAGAAAACTGTATTTAATGCTAGCGCTATACATTAAAGGACATGCTGTTACCGGAACTATGTTCAGCTATAAGTTAGTGTGTCTTACTCCAAAATATGTTATATGACAGGGTTCACAGCAAAGAAAGTGGGTCTATTCTGGTTGAATATACTCATACATGTCCCTAGTCTCCTGGAAGGAACAGTGAACTAGAAACCAAATGTGGGTCTAATATTGACTCTGTGCCTGTTTTCATAAAAGTGGAGGACTGTGTATCAGAACCATCTGGGAAGCTTTATCAAAGTAAAAGTACGCAGATTCCCTGCTTGGAAATTCTGATATACTCTGGCTAGATAATCTTGTAATTTCTTATAAATCATGAAATCTCGAAATAATTCAGTAAGCCATTTATTTATCAAGCAAACATACAGCTGTGAAGTGTTTCCCTTTATAAAAGTACATTTAGTATGGGTGATTGGTTGTTTTTAGGGCAGAAAAGTTCTAAGCTGATTGATGAAAAGATAGGAAGAGAAAAATGCCAGGTTATTTTTAGAATGCAGACATACTTTAAAGTGAAACTTGATATATTGCTTGACCATAGGAGGTGGTCAGTAAATATTCACTGAATGAATATATTTAACTTCACTTTAGTTGTAGCTTTGTAGTTTTTGTGTCAATACAAATGATTCTGATGTATTCATCAAAGCAAGATTTCCAAACCTTAACAGCATTGACATTTGGGGCCAGATCATTCTTAGGAAGGGGAGGGAAGCTGTCCTGAGCAATGTAGGATGTTTGGTAGCCTCTCTAACACATTAGATATCTGAAGCCCGCAGTCGTGGCAACCAAAAATGTTCTCCAGAGATTGCCAGATACTGTGGGGGCAGGCAGAACTCCCCTGGGTGAGAACCACTCCATTAATGAAGGAGAGAAATCGTTTCAGCAAGTTATCTGTGGAGCTAGATTACAGCTCTGTAAATTTCGCTTCTCTAAGTATGGAAACAGAAGCCCAAGAAGATGAATTAATTTGCCCACAGATAATAAGTTAACAAGGGTCAAAATTCTAATTCCAAAACGTCTTTATTTCGAAGTGATACTCTTAACTACTGGGCTGTGCTCTCTCTGGGTAACTAAGATAGTGTATAGCTTATTAGCTAGACAAATGGCCCTAGTAGTCTTTTGAAAAAAATAGTATTCTTTTTTTGGAAATATTTATATGTAAGATGATTTATAGTAATCATCAAATTTGCCAATCCAAGCTATGCCTGGACTTATAGCACTTCACAAATGTTTTATCTGATAAATACTGCTTTTAGACTGAATTTTAAGGGCATTCAGCACAAGCTGACATTTCTGAGAAATTTGGTTTCAATATCTTATCCTATGGTAGAGTTTTTAAAATATGTATATCTTTATGTCAGCAGAATATTATTTTACTAATTTTCTTTAAGAGTAATTCTCATTTTCTAGAATAACTGAGTAACCATGACAATCAGTTGGACTTCTTATATCTTAATGAGATATAAATCTGCTATATGTCACACTTTTGGTCTTTAATTCTTAATGGAAGGCTGTATAAAGAATTAATTTAGACATCTTCTAAAGTGGAATATGCAGGAAACACGTGACATTATTATGATACATGTATGTAGCTTGACCATTGCTGAGCCTGATGACACATCAGCATCACTTTTGCAACTTTTCAAAAATAAGGATTCCTTTGGTGCCTTTCCAGAGATGGTTAAATTTGGAAAGGGAATTTCATCATGAACTTTCAGTAAAAGCTTTGAAAGTGATTTTGATATATAGTCAACATTGAGAATCTGTGCTATTAGATAAACGATAGAACAATTTCTTTTACAAAATAAAACACGAAGTCCCTTTTTTTCTTTTTATAAATGTAGTATTGCTATAGAGGAAACAACAATGAAATACCTTTTTTTAACACATCACATAGACAGAGCTTAGATTGGTGGGTGCTCTTCTACAGTGTCAGTGTAAGTATAGATTGATATTGCCTTTGAAAGTGCAATTTGACAATATCTTTAAAATTTTAAACATGCCTATTGTGACACAGCATTTACACTTAAAAGCGTCTCTCCCATAGAAATAATTGTATAGGGACCTCTAGGGATTTATTCATGTTCAAGGTCGTGTCTATAGGGATATTGTAGAGGAGCATGTTACTGCATCACGAGCGTCACAATGGGAGAAAAGTTTGGAAACCACTGTTCTAAATTGTACTATTATTAGCACTCTCAAAATGCCAACATTTCCCGAATAAGTTATCTTCAAAATTTGTTTTTTCCTCCCACAGCAGTTGCTCTGTATGGCTCTTTTATTCTGGTTGTATGATTTGAAAACAACTTACAGGAGTCTATGAATAAAGGAGAAAGTCCAACATTTTTTATTTTATGGTTTATACTATTTAACAAATAAAACTTTAAAAAGAAGCCAAAGAAAGGAAAATACCGACACATAGTTATGTTGCGTAAATGATAATAAAATGGCAAACAGTACTCTATTTCATCAATATTTAAGACTTAGTACATATGCTCCTTTTAAATACATGTGAATGCAAATTAAAATGGGTCCAGGTGATAGGAGCTTAAGAAGTCAGATTGTAAGGATGGCAAGTAAGATAGTTTTTAGAAACTGAGAGTAAGATTGTTTTCGTATTGTATTTACATACTAATAGGTTGTGGGTGTTGCATATTTGTGAAGGGAGTAAAAATCTTTCAGGCTTTTAAAAATAGGAGGTGGAACACTTTAAGTTACCTGTAAGACAGCACACATTTTAATTGGGTGGTTACCCAGTTTTGTCTTATTGGCTTTCTACCATCTTTGATATTCCATATTATTAAATAATAAAGGCAATCTAGCAGAAATTAGGCTCCACTCAGATTTATGATACACTGATTGGATTTACTTTGAACAGCAAGGTAATGCTCTTATTCAGTGATAGGATCCCAAAGGGTTGCATACATAAACTTTTTACACTAAATATTGAAATCAGCAATATAAGCAGTGATCTTTCAGGTGTCAAAGATTCAAGCAAACATTTCCAGGTAATAGCTCTATATTAAAGTTTTGACTCTTGGGCAGAGACAGGCTCTCTGAATTTCAGGTCTTGCCAGCTCAAAATCATCCTTAAATTAGGAGGTACATATTTCATGATCGTTTTTATCTAAATGTAAATTGAATAGAAAACAGCAAGGAAATTATCACAACAGAATTTCAGTGTTCTTATAGTACATAATTATAACCTAATTTTTATAGCAAAAAGTTGGAAGAAACAGTATCTTGTACATTTGATATTCTTGAATGAAACATCTTGAATGGAATATTTTACATTGACTATTCTTATAAGGCTCCAGCTTTTGCTTTCTCATTCCGTGCTGTTTTGATATGTACCACTGAAGTAAAGATTTTTCCAGCATTTCCCTGTCTCACATCTAGTTCAATAAATTTTGCCTAGAAATGTGGATAAAAGTTAAATATTGTTATTTCCAGCTGCAAGCAAAAAGATTTGTCATGTCATTTGTTCAAAGTATAGTGACCTTGAATTTGATACCTGAGTAACTATAGGAATCACTGGAATAGCCAGTGAGTTGTATTTTTGAAACTAATCTTTAGCTAAATGAATTGATCAGAGTATTGAATATTTTGTTAGGGATATTGTTTAATGTTAAAGTAACTTTCTGTCTATTTTAAAGTATTTTCTCATTTAACAGAAAGAAATAAACCGTATCTGTGTCTACTAACTATAGTACTTTTATTTTTTATTAGAGATCATGATACCTGACTTTTTGTAGTGTTCAATCAGGGCTGATGAACTCTACCTAAGGTAGAGGTGAAGAATAAATTTCAGTGTCCACTGCTTTTTCTTTTCTTGATGTTATAATACCTTTTCACATGCTGTTAGAATTTTCAACAATGAATTTATGCCAACAGTTTAAAATGTCTCTCTAGTTGGAGGCTTGTGGAGGTAATTATCTGTTTTCATGAAACAATCCATATTGATTTATCTCCCTCAGTCTGTAACAGTGTTATGATTTTGTTTTGTTTTCTTATATTTGGTCTTACTGCATTGAAGAAAACGCATTTGTTTTTATTTTAAAATGAACCAAGAAGGCACATGATTAAATGTGAAAACCTTGTTTAGTAATCACTGGCTTACATTCCAAATGAAATTGGAGCATTAGTTTAATTATGTCACTGTTATCTCTTGAGTCCCTTAGACTCGTCTTTGTTTTTTGAACATACTTTTAACTGCTGAAAATACTGTGTAAATTCACACTGATATCTTGGAACATTTAAATGCCAGAGTAATCATTCAGGTTTTGGTAATGATTACAAATTAGCATTTATAAAGCTAAATTGATTTTAAAGAGTACCAGTCTCATCATTTTCTTCTAACCACTGTTCCAGTTGTATGTTGAAATTCTTTGACTTTCAATCATTACTCTAGTCTTTCCATCTTTACTTTAAAGCCAAATCATATTATTATGCCTTCCATATTAATCCTTCCTTACTGTGGTCAATTATAGTACAATAGTTGACATAGAGAAGAAAAGAAAGAAATGACATCATTAGTGAGAGCAATAATAAGCTTGAAAGCGTTCTATATAAAGTGCTCAGTGTATGCACATTTTACACCTTACACAAATACAAAAGTGGCCTGGTTGATGTCACTTGGATTTTGTAGGAAATCAGTGGTCAAGATCAGGGGGTTTTCAAACGTTTTTTAAGCTATCAGACTTTCCTCAAATTAAGTCTAATATAGAATCTCAATGTGAAAATAATTGGAAATCCTTTGTTTCCAGGGAATGGGGTGGAGATGGGAGAGGATAGAGCCATAGCTCAGCTCCCTGGGCTCCTCCTTTCCCACCTTCAATAACTTGAGGCGCAACCTTCTCTCCCCCGAGGTATCTCTGGAGTACAGTTTTGAAAATTGCAGTATTCTGAACTTTTCCTCAGTGATTTTACAGATTAAATATTTGGTGAGTTTCTGCATATCTTAAATCTCCAAGGTTGTAAATCCCCAAATAAGTCCATTTACAAAGGAGTGAGTCAGGAGAATTGGCAGCAGTAGGCTTCATTCAGAGTTTTTTGTTGTTTAATATAGGTGTTGCTCAGATATTTAAATCAAACCAAAAAACTGTTTACTGACGTTTGCCTCAGGGTTACTGATGTAATTCTTAGGGCCTAGACTGCAGACAGGTTCTACAGTTTATAGTCGAGAATAGAGTTAAATGAGGCCTTAAAAAGAGGAAATGTGCTTATTTTACAAGTCCTACAAGCCATTTGTAAATTATTAGGATAGGCTCTCCTAATCGTTTAACAGGTGACACATGATTGAAGTTGTGAAACATAAAGTTACCCAGATATTTAGAGTAATAGGCTAGCCATTCAGATAAGAGAATTTATTGGGTGCTCACTGACATTTATAGAGTACCTACTCTGTTCCAAATGCTGTACTGGGTATGTTAGCGGTATGCTTCTCATTTCATACCTACAGTCCCCCTACGCCTGTATTACCACATTGAAAATTGATGAGAAAATCGAGTCTTGGGTTAAATAACACGCTGAGAGGTACAGTAAATAAGGGACCCAGAGTTTGATTCTTAGTCTGTGTTTCTTCAGAGACCCATGGTACTTGATTTTTTAGGAAATCACAGTCCATTTGGGCTGACAGAACAATCCTATAATCGATGAGTTGAGAACGAAATTAAAGGTCAACACCAGGTAGTCATACTAGGACATAGGTGAAAAAGATAAAGGAAGGGACAGAATGGTGTTTGTTTAGAATGGAGACATTTACTTAGGCTAATGTAGTCGTACTTTTTTCCCCTTCTTCCCCAAATTCTTCTCTGGTTTAAAAGAAGTAAACCTGTTGGCTTTTTTTTCTTTACTAGAATCATTAAGCATTTGGTGTTTTTTGTTTGTTTTCAAGCAAAATGGTATTTCCCCCAAAGGACTGTCCTACTTCTCCATTCCAGAATATTTTGAATTTAGGGAAATTTTGCCTCAGGGAAAAAACTTTTTACCAAGTAATCTGTCATTTTTTATTATTTGTTTTTAAATTCAATTGGCATACGATGTTATATTAGTTTCAGGTACAATATAGTGATTAGACATTTACATGCCTTACAAAGTGACCCCTACAATAAATATGGTAATCATCTGTCACTATGCATAGTTATGATATTGTTGATTACATTTCCTATGCTATATATTGCATCCCTGTGACTTCAAAAATATGGAACGCTTCATGAATTTGCATCCTTGTGCAGGGGCCATGCTAATCTCTTTATCGTTCCAATTTTAGTATATGTTCTTCCGAAGTAAGCGCTGTCTGTCTAAAAAAAAAAAATAAGCAAAAACCCTTAAATATCTTGAAGGGTATATTCAGTTAAGTATTTAATAAGTGTTATCCTAAATAAGTTTGAGAGTTTCTAAATGTGTTCTGTCTTTCCACCTCACTCCCTTTTTGGAGTCAGTAAATATTAGCATTTTAATGGTTCTGAGAAACTCTGCAGTAAATAAATTTAACTCTGTTCACCCCATTTGAGCCCTCCCACTGTCCCCTCCATTTAAAATGTAGCCTCACAATCTATCACTGATCCAGTGTTCCTTGTAATGTGCTTCAGAAATAATTTGTAACTACTAACAACATTATACATTTTCCTTAGTTTTCTAGATAGAAAATGTTTCCAGTATAACTTTCAGAATTATATTATTTCCTGTTTTTGTTTGTTTGTTTATTCAAAAGTAGCTAGTCAAGATTTAAGATGGAGTTCATATGGGAGCCTACCATGCTTAAAAATTAATGTAACATAAAACTGTTCTGAAAAACCATACCTTCTTGACCTTATTTTTTTTTACGTAACTTAAGTTGGGAAAGATATGAATACATTATGACTTGGGAATCCTCTTTTGTTTTAAGATAGATTTTAGGGTTCTTTATAAAAATGTTAACTTAGACTTTTTTTTTTTTTTTTAAAGATTTTATTGGGGAATTGGGGGAGGGGAACAGACAAGTTGCTGTCTTTTTGTTCTACAGTCTAGTTGCAGAGGATGTTGCTTCACTGTTGGTACCGTCATTGCGCTCTTCCTGGATACGGCAGATAACTTACACTTTTTAATTTAGTGATATTTTTATTCTGAGGAAAATGGAAGATTGGTTATTATTTCTTTGAATTTGGTAATTTTAACAATGAAACTAAACTAATGAACTGTTTACCCTAAATTGCTGGTACATCAGTCTATTGCCAGTTACCGTGGATTTCCTTAGAATCAGTGGTTTGTGATGTGAAAACATATAGGCAAATTATTGGACATAATGAATTTTACTTATGAACTTAACAAAATTTGGAAATATTTTTGTGTAGTTGATTCATTCAGTTAGTTCTTGATGTAGGGCATATATCATGTCAGAGGAAAAACGCATGTAGGCCTTGTAAGTATACAGAATTGGATTTCAGTCCTGATTACTGTAAGTTACTTAATAATCACGTGTTTATCAAGTAATAACCATATGCTAGGTATGGGGGTGGGAGAGTGAAGTGGGGAGAAGATATAACTCCTATTTTTAAAGAATTCAGAGACTGATAGCACTGATTCAGTTTCAGTGAATCTGTTACCTTGTTGGCAAAATGGAGGTGAGAGAACTTAAAATCCCCAAAATAATACTTAGAGGAACCACAGATGCTCAGTGTGAGTTAGGTTATGTATTGTCATTCATAGCATTTAATCATAGAACTACTCAGAGACATAAAAATATGGATTAAGCCCCTTCCTTGTTTGGGGACTTGATTGCCTTTAGAGATTAATTTAAATTGTCTTCATGCTTCATTCATTCAGACATCATTTGTTCTGGCACCAGACATATTTGCTAAGCTTCCAGAGTTTGAGGGCCCTATGCCATTGCCTTGTGTTGGTTTTAATTTTATCTAAGCACAACAACAGTCTGTCAGACTCTACAAAAATTACTTGTTATTTTAACCTGATAAAAATACTTGCTATCAGTTAAAAGAACAAACCTGTAATTTGAAAACAAGTGGTCGTGTAGGGCCAGGGGTCTGCTAAGTTTTTCTGTAAAGGGCTAGACATTGTGGGCTTTGTGGGCTGTGTGGCCTCTGGTGGAACAACTCAAAGCTGCTGTTATGATATGAAAGCAGCCATAGACAATACATAAATGAATGGGTGTGGCTGTGTCCAATGAAACTTTATATATGGACACTGAAATTTGAATTTCTTATAATTTTCATATCTCAAAATATTCTTGATTTGATTTTTAAAATTTTCAATCATTTAAGAATGTAAAAGTCATACTTCGATTATGGACTCTACAAAAGCAGGTATCCAACCAGATTTGGTCAGTGGGTGACCCTTAATCTAGGGCATAATCTATGAATTTATTATAATTGTTATTGGATAATAATTGTTAGGCATTTAGGTGAATGGTCCTTTTAGTAGGGATTGTATATAACATGGTTTGTGTTCTGCTTTTTTTTTCCCTATCCATGTTTACTTTTGTAGACTAAATATGTGCGAATAGTAGAAAATTAATAGGAAAAACAAGTTTTTTTGTTGTTTTGCCCTATCCAGGAAGTTGATTTAAAGTGCATCTTTTAAAGGCTAATTACTCTCAGGTTTTCCATTTATCATAAGTCACATTCTGTAAATGTGTATTTCAAGTTATGTGCACAAGGTCTATACTTTGAACTTTTAAAATTTATCGAGTAGCAAGTTTTATTGTTTTTTTTTTTTGAAGGCAGTGTCACTGGCCCTCATATGTGGGACCCGAACCGAGGCTGCTGGCTTCCCAAGCCAGTGCTTAACCAAGGAAGTTTTATTCTTTAAATAAATTGTATATAAGTAACTATACATTTATGTTGCATGAGCACTATTGAACAAAACAGTATTTTACTTAGAAAATAAAAATGATTTTATACCGACTATAATAATTTTGTATGTTAATACTGTAATTTAAAATTCTGTTCACTTTACTTTCTATAGACACCAGAGAAGAAACAATCGGAATCATCCAGAGGAAGAAAGAGAAAAGCAGAAAACCAGAATGAAAGTAGTCAGGGTAAGCGAAGCACAATGTCCCTTCAGAGCCAGACAGTTTTGTGTTGTTTTTTTTAAGATTTTATTGGGGAATTGTGTGTGTGTGTGTGGGGGGGGAACAGTGTTGGGGAATTAGGGAAGGGGAACAGCCAAGTTATTGTCCTTCAATCTTAGTTGTGGAGGGTGCAACTAGCTCAGCCCCAAGTCCAGTCAACATCTGGCTGCCTGTGAGCAGCTCTCAACTGCTCAGCTTAAGGTGCTGTATTCAGTCTTGGTTGCGGGTGAGTGTAGCCACCATCCCATGCAGGAGTCGAACCAGCAACCTTGTTGTTAGAAGCAGTGCTCTCACCAGCTGAGCCATCCTGCCACCTGTTGGCAGCTCAGTTTGGGCACAGCCAACTGGCCCATGTGGGAATCGAACCGGTGACCCTGTTGCTCCGAGCTCATGCTCCTAAGCTAAGTTAACCAACTGAGTCACTCGGCCAGCCCTAATTATTCTGATTTTTAATCAGTTAATAGTTTAATTGTAAAATAAGTAATTTCATGTTTTTGTGATTTCTATAGCTATTATGTACCTTCTGCATTTAATAATTTAGGAATGTGGTGTGCTTTAGAAATAGTAATAGAAATTGGAATCTTTTTGTATTACAGATAGTGTGTGATTAACTGTTGGTAGGCTTTTTAACATTTCATTCATTCATTCATTTGAGAATTAGAAAGATAAGTATCATGTCCAAACCTGGCAAGCATTACCTTACACCTTTCATTTTTCTCTCTTTATATGAATTATGGAATTGAATAAAAACTTTAAATCTCACTTTAAAAGAAGTACCCAAATTTACTCATCCCTTTTATTTTCTTTTTTGAGTGATTTCTATTATAGCACCATCTTTCTCTTTTCATACCTAGTCTTCATCCTTTTGTGCATACCTACCTTTTGTCATATGGTCTAAGAAAATTATTTTCATTAGACTACACAGTTTCTTATAACGGACAACAAAATAGTGTCATTTAATTTGGCCACTCAAAATGAAATATAATAAATTGGGATTTTAAATCATATATAACCATGATTTTATACATTTATTACATCTTTTGGGGCCAGTCTTGAAAGCCTAGGGCCACGAACCCATGACTTTTACTAGTATTTGCATGTGGCACCAGCATTCAGGAATGTATTTGCAGCAATTTTCTTTCTGGAAAGAAGGAGAAAAGTCATTGTAGCTCCTTTCTCACGGTGTGTGGTATTTTGTATCTCATTCTGCTCTGAGCTCCCTTTTGTCTCGGTGTGATTCCCCTAAGTTTGGTTAGTGGACTTGGAGCTTTACTTAATGCAAGATACATTAGTTATGATAGTTTCAACTTTGGATTTAAAAGCTCACTTAAAAGCAAGTCCCAAAATAGGGTGGGACTTCTAGGTTGGTTGATCCAACCTATTTCTTTAAGAACACACTTTTTTTTCTTTATGATCTGCAATCTGCAGAATTATCTGATTTTCTTTAGGTTTTAGGCAAGTTGCCAGTTTTAATTGGATTTACTAATTTCAGCTTCCTCTCTTATGTTTGCTTTAAGAGAGGGTCTGGCTTTCTGTGCTTGTTTTTCTCCCTCTTCTTTGAGAGATGCTTCAAGTCCAGAGCAAACCTCTCCTGTCATCCTGTTGGCCTAAATTGGGTCACGTGTCCATTCAAAAACCACTTACGTCCAACAAAGGTATTATTGCCCTTAAAAAATCAGGCCCATCTCTGAAATTGAAAATTGGTTCTATTTGTCCCTAGAGATACAGGCTTTGTGGAAAGGGATGACCCTGAACAGAATTGGATTTCTTATCAGAAGGGGAACTAGTAATGGAGGCCGGATAGGTGTCAGCTTCCCCCACCATTATGGGAGGGAATGTTAACAGAACAAAATTCGGATTCAGTTGGGGAAATAGATTCTGGGTAGGCAACCAGAAATGTCTCTATATTCATTTAAAAATAGCACCTCTTTAGAATCTGCAAGAAAATTGTTATAAGCAAAAGGGAAATTCCTTTGATATAAAACCTTCGCAGTCTTCTCTAACCTCTGAATAAATCTGTACAAAATTGTTTAAAATTTCTAGGTAGTGTTTATAGTCCTCAGTACTTACTTAGTTTCTTAAAAAATCCCCCTACCTTGTTCCAAGAAGGAATTTCAGTATGTTGAAGTTTTAAATGTATTGTTGGTTGGGCAGTCGAGTGGCTCAGTTGGTTAGAGCACAAACTCTGAGCAAAGGGTCGCCAGTTCAGTTCCCACATGGGCCAGTGAACTGTGCCCAAGCTGAGCTGCCAGCAGGTGGCAGGATGTCTCAGTGGATAGAGCATGTGCTCTTAACAACGAGGTTGAGGTTCAACTCCAGTGTGGGATGGTGGGCTATGCCCACCGCAAATAAAATTGAACATGGCACCTTGACAGATGGCCAAACGGCAACTGGACTTGGAAGCTGAGCTAGCTGCGCCCTCCACAGCTAAGATTGAAGGACAGCAATTTGGCTGTTCCCCTTCTCCCCCAATTCCCCAACACTGTTCCCCTTTCCCAAATCCCCAATAAAATCTTCTTAAAAAATTTAAAAAATAAAGAAAATATATTGTTTATTCATTTTGGTAAGGCCTGGCACATAGTAACCACTCAAGAAATATTTATTGAGGGCCGGCCGAGTGGCGCGGTGGTTGAGCGCTGGCTTGGGAGGCCAGTGGCCATGGTTCGGGTCCCACATGTGGGGGCCAGTGACACTGCCCTCAAAAAAAAAAAAAAGAAAGAAAAGAAAAAGAAAAGAAATATTTATTGAATAAAATGAATGAATGCATATGTCAGTACTGATCTGATAAATGTGTATCTTTTTGTTATCCAAAACTTTTGACTCGTGGTATCGTTAGTTTTTCTTTTGAAATGTAAAGAAATCATATATTCTATATAGTTCCAATAAAGGATGGATGACTCCTATCCAAAAAAGTATCTCTGAACACTATATTTCTTAGCAACTTTTTAATTCAGTATTTAAAAAACTGGTGAAGAGTCCATTTTAGAGCAAAACTTTTAATTAAAGAGCTGTGATCTATAATGATTTGGATCACTTTATTAATATGGTCATATAAGAACAATATTTAAAAGCTAGTTCATTAAAGAAAACAAAACAGCTTGTTAATTTGAAAATACTTTTTTAGAAAATGAAAACATTTTTAAAAATAGCATTCATATTAAAGCATGTTATTGTCAGTTTGTTATCGTTTGTGTTAACCAAAGGTTTCTTCATTATTATTTATAGGTATGAATTGGTTTGTCAATTATGCTGCTTCCTCTTGTCTTTTTTTATTCATTGATTAGCTGTAATGAAATAGAGGTATTAAACAATATGAATAATGTAGTTTTTAAAACTAGAGATCCTTTAATGTAATTTATTTGATTCTATAATAATTAAGACTTTATAAAAATTGAGGTTGAAAGTCATGACTGATTTTAATCTATAAAATTTTTTACTTTTATATTTCAGGAAAAAGTATTGGGGGACGTGGTCACAAAATTAGCGACTATTTTGAAGTAAGTTCATTGAGGAATATCTCTAGTTCTTAATATAATTCTGCTATGAAATTATTTCTTTGGATCACAAGGTCAACTTTTGATTATCTACTTGATTTAGAGTGGAGCTTCATTCAGTACTATGTGATGTCCTATTTTCCTAGAAACATTAAAATTTACTTTTATATTGGTATGGCATACCATACTTTTCAAAGTACTTTCTCACATATTTGTTTATAACTACCTGGGAGATAGGCAAAGTTGGTATGTACAGAAGAGGAGAAACTAAGGACCAGAAATGTAAAGTAGCCTACCTAAAGACAAATTCTAAATGGAAGGGAAGACAAATTCTAAATTGAAGGACAAAGAGTAGAACTTAAAATCTAACAGCTTCTAGTTCAGAATTCTTTCTATTGTCAATATGGGCTTTACTGTACCATGGCAACATTTGAGCCCTGTGGATGATTAAATAATGATAGAGATGGCAATCTAAGAGTCCCTCAAAAGAATAAACTGGTAAATGTAGATTATTACCCAATCCTGAAATGTTTCCTTGCTTCTACATCAAAATACTTTTGGCTGCCAATTCCACATTACAAAACATTAATATGATTATTAAAACAAAAAACATGATCTACTCAGTTGAAAAATATTTATATTTACTTGAGAGTGAGCATAGAATTTGCTGATCACAGGGAGGGCTGCATTAAAAAAATTTTTTTTTCTATCCTCCATTGTTTTTTGGGTTTCCAGAATCTAAGGTGAAATTATTGCTGATCACAAAATACCTAAAGCTCTTTTTGGAAGTCAGTTCTTCAGTGTTAATATCATTAAGAATCTTTGCCAAAGGTACGGTCAATTCAAATAAATACATCTCAACTCTCTTGAATGTCTGCTATTGCTGGGCACTACAAGGGGAAAAACAAATTAGGCAAAGTCCATAAGATTGCTCAGGTTGTTTAATGAACACACTAGGAAGCCCCCATCTCTGCTCTTCCTGCCTAATACCCTGAGAGGAAGCCAGTAGCAGCATATTGTGTTCTCCCGTTCTTGATACAGAAACGTAAGAAATGAGAAAGGTAGCTATAGAACAGTTTAGGTAGCTTCCCTTCATATGACGCTGTCATGCACTGTAATGCATAGCACACATACAGGAAAGGTTCAATTTTTATTAGATTTTGTGCTGTTAAAGGGAAGGGACTTGGTCTGTAGAATTCTTTTACGTAGCGCTACGAACATTTAGATATTTAACAGGTCTTGAGAATGATGATTCTGTTTTAAGATGATGGATTATGTTCACTAACATCTACATGTAGACATGTTAAAGATCTTTGGGATTATACTGGCTCAACAAATGTAATATTATATAATATTGCATCAGTGCTACAACAACAACGCTTAAAGTTATTATTGCGTCTTAGACTTTAATTTTATGCAAAAATGTGAAGGAAAAATAAGATATATTTGTTGCTTTTGGGAAATTTATTTGTTTTTGAGTCTGCCACAATAACAAGTTATATATAGTCAGAATGTTCGAGAAACCAGGGTCTGTACAAACATAGTCTTGTCATGTTTTTGTGGTCAGTATTCTGTCTTTAGTCTTTTAGGACTGAGCCGTGACTGGCCTTAGTTTCGTTTTTTTCTTGATCTATTTAAATGACTACTGGATTTAATTTAAAATAAGATATATTTGAATTAATTCGTAATGCCATGTCTAAAATAACATTTACCTAAGCCCTTTTTAACAGTGATGTTGTCTTTTTTCCCTCAGTACCAAGGTGGAAATGGCTCAAGTCCAGTAAGAGGCATACCTCCTGTGATCCGTTCTCCTCAGAATTCACACTCACATTCCACTCCTTCCTCATCGGTAAGTTTCTTTGTTCATAGTCTTATGTCTAGGAAATTATGTGTACTGAATAACTTGTATAATTTGTTGTCTTTATTGAGAATATATATATTAGTGTTTATCTTTTAAAAAAATTATTGTGTAAGGTAAGTTGAATCCTTTGTAATTATCTGATTCTATTAGAACTTTATTCCTGAAAGTGAAATTTTTAACTTAAGTTTTCCTGAACTATGTCCAAGAAGTAATGTTTCTGTAAAAGAATGCTGTTGAGCCTATGGGACAAATATGAATATTCGTGTTTACTGATTTCTAATTTCTAACTTTATTATGAATTAACCACTAAAATGATAGCATAATTCCAGTCTGGGAATCCTTAAGGAAAAGATAGGCAGCCATCAGCCTTGGGTTATTTAGTTCAGTACAGGAGAAGGATCTTGGACCTGAAAATTATCTTACAACTTTTCTGTTTACTTCTAATGTTTTAAACCTAGTTCTTTTATATGCATTGTTTTGCATATTGGGTTTTATTTTTTTCTGTACTTTCGTTATGTGAAAGTTCAGTGGCTAACCAGAAAAACAGTATTGGCTTTCAGTAGTTTAAAGACAAATTTTTAAAGATTTTTAAGAATTGGAGTATCTCTTATTTATTCAAGTACCCTGTTTTTACTTCCAGTGTACCTTTCTGGTCCTTGTCTTTAGACATATAATTTATTAGTTTTTTCTTATTCATTTTGTACCTTGGCACATCATATTGGTATATACAAAGTAAAGCATAATACTCAACAATAATTGTTGTACAGTGATTGATACAGTGATGTAATCTCCTGCTGTCATTGAATGTTTTAAAACTAATGTCTAGATGAACCATGAAACTCATCAGTAACATATGAGCATGCATTATTATCCTTAGTACTAAGAGTTCTCTATTTAGATCTTTTCAGTTTTACTTTTTGAACCATAACAATCTACTTTTGATATTTTTATTTTAAAATAATGCATTGGCCTTGTTTTTATTTAACATTGAATGCATTAAAATAATTTTTATGGTACTAGAATGTAAGCTCCTTGAGGGTAAGGAATATATAGGTTTTCTCTCACCAGGCCTTATTTAGGGAGATACTCAATGAATGCTTGTTGAATAAATGGTGATTAACAGTTTTAAAGTCAGTTATGTTTTAATTCATTTTATGATTCTAATAAAAACTTAAGAAATGTTAAGTAGTTGCTGCTAAGCAAAAGCCTATTTTTTTTTGCTGATGTAAACATTGTAATTTTGTTTTAAAGGTTCGACCTAATAGCCCTTCTCCTACTGCGTTAGCTTTTGGGGACCACCCTATTGTACAACCAAAGCAGTTATCCTTTAAAATTACTCAGGTAAACAGGAATTAAAATTTCTTTGTATGACTTGTAAGAAACCAGTGACCAACTTTGTATAAACAACTAAGATGTTTTCTTTGTTTTAGATATAGTCATAGAGTAAAATTATACATCAAGAAAGCTAATTACTAAACAAAAAACAATTTTTAGGAGGTGAGAAATTGCAACACCCAACTTACTATTATTTTGTTCTTTATTACACACTGGTTAAATATATAGATGTTTTATGCAAATTAAATAAGCAAAATAGTCGTCACATATCAGCTCTGTGTACTGATTTTTTTTTTAACTTAACATCCAAGTACATATATAATCAATATCTTCATGAAGCTGTTATGTTTTTATAAGTGGGCATTAAAGTAGTTCATTTGGGGTGTCAGTATTTTGTATATTCATATATGGTATATACACTTAGAAAAATCATTTGAAAATTGAATTAACCAGATACCTTTTTACATTTATTTAGTTTTATGAATTTTGAGTTCTGAATTTGTCATTTTAACTTTTTACATGTGGCAGTTTTGTGGGGGGTTTTTTTGGATGGGTACATATGAGTTTTTATTATACTATTTTCATGTGGCTCAAAAATTACATAAGAAAAGTTCAAAAAAATGTACAAATAATTAAGGGATCATACAGATAAATTTTATCACATACAAGAGCTTAAGGCTATTTTGTGTAATCACTCTATTGTCTGGCACAAAGGAGGTGGTCAGAGTTTGATAAAATAAAAATTAAAAACAAAACAAAAAAATAATTACTCTGAAACTCCTCTTACTGGTCCAGGTACTGTTTCTGCCCTAGCTTCTTGCCCAGTCGTCCAGCTCTTTTACACATACATAGTCTTACACTTTTTCCAACAAGTGTTATTAGGTAAGCCATGATTCAGGATGTACCCAGGTCCCCCTTCACCTCCCTGGGAGGATGGAGGACAGAGGAGAAGCAGGATGAAGCCAGAGTAGATCTTCCCAGGAAATGTGCCTTCTGCCCAACTGTCGTCCTAGGCCGACGCCCAGGATATGGGGCAGAGGGACTTGTATGCTAGTCGGTACCATTTGCACATGGAGACATCACCCCCTTTATCGGTCATTGCCTTCTCACAGCGATGAAGTCTAGGTAGTTCTGCCAACAGTTCTTGGTCTGATTCTGCCTGGGGAAGCGGCTGTCAAAAGGGGCAGTCTGGTCTTTCTTGATTTTGGTCTTGATGTGTTCTGCCATGTTGCTGACTCCTGAAGCAGCTCCCAGCTCAGTGTACATGTGACAGTTTTGGGATGGCACTGTCTCAGACCAGGGAGTGGGAGAGGAAATGTTTTTGCTTGGCCGCCTCAGTTACCTGATTTATTGCCATGAGACTTTTTCTGTTAGGTCATGTCTAAACTATTCTACAGTACATGCATCAAAACTTCATTTTTTGGATGATCTTTAGGCTAGGATTATAAGTACATTGCTCTCAGTCAGTGATAACTCATGAAAGTTTTTTCCATGTTCAAAAATCAGATAGCGTTGATAGGAAAAAGCAGTGGATATGTTGAATTTTAAAGGACATATCAATATTCCAAAATTTTAAATAATTGATATGTAAACGTTTCTTTGTAAGTTTGTGGCATTTACATTTTGATTAAAACTTAAAAACTGCACTGAGACTTTGTGGGATACCATTTACATACACACACAAACTCAATTATTTTCTTTGCCTTTTAGAATCAGAGCAAAATCTAATTTTATGTTTGTATGCAATGATGTATATAATGGAGATAATAAAATAGCTTTCTTTCATTTAGACGGATCTCACAATGCTGAAATTAGCAGCATTAGAAAGTAATAAAAACCAGGACCTGGAGAAGAAGGAAGGTCGTATAGATGACTTGCTCAGGGTAAGTAGTAAGTCACAGGCGGGAAAAATTGACTAATTATTTGGCAGTAGTAAAAAATTTTTGAGAAAGTAGTTAGCATTGTAAAAAAATTCTATACCTGGAAGAAAAATAAGCCTTTTCTGGTTATATAAGTACATGATTGAAAATACCAACTTTAAAGTGAAAACTATTTTACTAGCGCTTCAGAATGTCAATAGAGGAACAGTTGGAGAAATTGAAGGAAGTTAAATTAAATTTATTTTTATTTGATCAACTATCATAAGACAGATCCATTTCATATTAGTTTTAAAGTTAATTGATTTTGTTATAAACCTAATTGACATTTGATATTATACAAGATAAAGTAACTGCTGCAATCCTGTGAGACTTTTAATGAAAACTTTATAAAAAGACACATCCAAAAATATACTTGTAATGTGAGTAAAGTATAAAACAGTGGTTCTCACCCTTTTGCTGCTCATTAGAAGCACTTTGGAGGCACTTTATTAAAAGTACTGGTGTGTTGGGCCGGCCGAGTGGTGCGGTGGTTAAGCGCTGGCTTGGGAAGCCACATAATGAGGGCCAGTGACACTGCCCTCAAAAAAAAAAAAAAATGGTGTCACCATTTGCAATGATATGGATGGACCTAGAGACTATTATGTTAAGTGAAATAAGTCAGTCAGAGAAAGACAAATACCATATGATCTCACTTATATGTGGAATCTGAAAAACTGAATGAATGAGCAAAGTAAACAGAAACAGTCTCATAGATATAGAGGAAAAACAGGGTTGCTAGTTGGGAGGGGGCTGGGGATGAGGGAGAAGGGGAAGGGATTAGACAGCAAAAATAGACAACTACAATATTGCCACAGGGATATGAAACACAGTTCGGGGAATATAATATGTTGTAAAAATTTTGTGGTGTGTCAGATAGTCACATGTCTTGTTAGGGAGACCACTTCATGGATGCAGTAGGGGCTTGATCACTGCACTGTACACCTGAAGCTGATGTTGTATAATATTGTATACCAACTGTAATTGAATATATATAGATAGTCACGGGATGTGGATTATACTGTGGAAGGAAGTCAGAGGAAGAGTAATAGATATATATGATATGGGGGGCAGGAGTGAGTTGGCGAATTGGGGGAGGGGGTTGTCACTTTGAGAGGTAAAAAGTATAACTATTGCAATGTGTTGTACACCTGAAACTAATTAAAAATAAATAAGTTTAAAAATAAAAAATAAAAGTACTGGTGTCAAAACTCCACCTTGAGGGAGGGGTTCTGATTAAATTGATGTGATGTAGGGCTTAGGCATGGGTAGTTTTACTTGTAAAAGCGTTTCAAGATGATTCTAATGTAAGCCAGCATTGAGAACTATTGGTATAGAAACTCAATTAAAACCAGCATCCATGATCCTGCCATAATGACTTATACCTTTGGAACATCCAGTGTGCCTTTCCTGATTCTATCACATTCACTCTGTCACATCCCTTTACTATCAACCACTATTCTAAGTTTTGTGTTTATTATGCCTTTGTGGTTCTTTGTGGTTTTATTTCACATATGTGTACCTTCTTAACGTATTTTGGTTTGGTTTTGAACATTATATAAGCAGAATTACTCCATATGTGTCCTTTTGCCCTGCTCATTTGCCCTAAACATTATATGTGGGATTGTCATATTTCATTTCACTACTATATATATAGCAAGGCATATGGATATACCATAATTTATCTTTTCTGCTTTTGGTAGACATTTAGTTTCTACTCTTTGCTAATATGAACAGTTCTGCTATGAACATTCTTGTACATGTCTTCTAGGGCAAATATGGAAGGATTTCTCTATGGGATATGCTTAGGAGTACAGGGCATGCACATCCTCAGCTTTACTTTATAATGTCAAATTTTTCCCAAAGTGGTTGCATTGGTTTACACTCCCAGCAGCAGTGGGCAAGAAATAATTTCATTGCTCATTACCTTTGCCAAGTGTTATTATAATCAGATTTGAACTTTTTTTTTTTTGGCCAATTTGATAGATGGAACAAAAAATGTCTTTATGCATTCCCTAGTTAGTTTTTGAATATCTTTTAAAATATTTGTTAACTGTTTGTGTTTCGTCTGTGAAATAACTGATTGTGTTTTTTGCTCATTTTCTTATTGGATTGCTGTCTTTTCAAAATTGATGTCAGGTTTCTGCTCTGATAGTCAGTATATATTGATTTTCTCCCAATGTGTGAATTGTCTTTTCATTTCTTCATGCTCTCTTTTGATACTTAGATGCATTTAAAATTTTCATATGATTAAATATATCTTTTTGTAGTTCATGTTTTATTTGTACCAAATTATTACTAAAGGTATACCAAAAGATTTATTTTTATCCCTAAGATCATAAAGGCGTTCTTCTATGTTTTCTTTCAAAAGTTTTAGTCTTGTTTTTCAATATTAGTTGTTAATCTGCACTTTGGGGCATGGTGTAAAGTAGGGTTTCGTGGGTTTCGTTTTAATTTTTTTCTATAAAGATAACCAGTTATCCCGCCTATTTAATTTAAAGTCCACTCTTTATTGCTAATTCCATTATATCATGTAGTTGCCATATACAAGTGTGGATCAATTTCTGTGTTCTCTGCTATGTTCTCTTTGCATATTCCTATGCTGGTTTCACAGCATTTATTTTTATCATTTAGTAGTTGTCTTTGGCTGTTAGTAACAGAGAACCTAAACAACAGTACTTTAAATGAGATGCAATGCAGTTTTTTGAGAGAAGAACAGAAGTGGGAAGCCAGGTGTGATGGCTCCATGTTGTCATTTGGGATCTTGGCTCCTTTCTTTTTCTTACTCTGTCATTTTTAGTGTATGGTTTCCATCTTGAATGTCATATCAAGTGCAAAATATTTATTAGAGTCACAGTTACATCTATGTTCTTAAGCAGAAAACAGGAAGAGGAAGGGAATAACAAAAAAAACCCACAATTCTGTGTGCAGTCTTCTTGGAAATCCCATTTAATAACTTCTGCTTATATTTCATTGTCTATCCTTCGCTGCAAAGGAAGCTGGGGAATGTATCTTTAAGCTAGGTACTTACCAATCTGGAATAAAATATTGGTTTTTCATTTTTAAGGAAGAATGAGAAAATAGATTTGGATGGTCATAATTACTGTAGTTTTGTATTAAATCTTGATATGTATCCTTTTCTTTTTGGCTATATTTGGTCCTTTGCAGTAAGAGAGAAACGTTAGAATCAGTTTTTCAAGTTACACACACGCGCGCGTATGTGTGCGCACCCAAACACCCACCGTTGGGGTTTTGTTTGAATTGCACCTAATGATGAGGATCTGTTGGTACTAAATTCCATCTGTATTCCTCTGAAAGTGTCTTTGTTTCACCCTTTGTCTTGAAAAACAATTTTATTAGGTATATAAATTTTAGGTTGGCAGTTATTTTCTCCTAGCATTTTTTATTATGCCACTGTCTTTTGGCTTTGACCATGATTGGCCTAAACCTTTGGTTCTCAAAGTATGATTCCCCAGACCAGAAGCATCAGCATTACGAGAAATAAATTTCCAGACCCTCCCTCAAATTTGCTTACTCACACTCTGCGAGTGGGTCCCAGCAAACTGTTCCAACAAGCCCTCCAGGTTATTCTCTTGTTATGTTAGACAAGGGGTCAGCAAACTTGTGAGGCAAAAGAGCCAATCCTGTTCCTTGCAACAATATTTTTTTTTTAAAGAGTTTTTATTAGGGATTTGGGGGAGGGGAACAGACAAGTTGCTGTCCTTTTTTTTGTTCTTCAGTCTAGTTGTGAAGGACCTTGCTTTACTGGCCGATGTTGGTATCGTCATTGCACTCTTTCTGCGTGAGGGAGTCGCTCGCCGGCCTCTGGACTGTCGCTCACAGTGGCTCTTGGCAGCTCACACCGGCTGCCGGCCACTCACTGTAGCCTATGGCAGCCCACTGTAGCAGAGGCTGCAGCTCACACTGTGGCCAGCCATTTTATCTAAAGAGGCAACCAGGTGGAGCTGTTGTTCACCACCTTAGCTGTAGAGGGCAGTGTCACTGGACCTCACATGTGGTTACCGAACCAGGGCACCGCTGCTCAGAGCCAGCATCCCAAGCCAGCTCCTAACCAACACATCACTCGGCCGGCCTCCCTTGCAACAATTTATATATTATTTGAGAGCCATAAAACAAATGAAATCACCATTATGTGAATAATATCCTTTAAAAATTATATAAAGGAAACTATGATAGTTTTATTTTCATTTTTAATTTTACTTCAGAATCACATGTACGTACCCAAATTGCCGCATGTGGCTCACGAGCCTTCAGTTTGCTGACCCCTGTACTAGAGTAATCAGACTCATCTCTGGAGCTTAGAGAGAGACCCCTTCCCTAAGCATATGGCAGCTTACGAAGTAAACAAAAGTTGGATATTGTGCCAAAAAGATGGTGGGAATGGTTAGTTACTGGATAGACATCTGCAGTATCATCCTCAAGTTGAATAGAGAATATTAGTTATCAAAGATGGGAAAGATTCACATTCATTTAAAAATGTTAGTTATTTTATATACTATATTTCAGTTTTTGTTAAGTGAGGGAGATGGCATTGGCCCTATTTTAGAAATAAGAAAGCTGAACTAAGCTTCAGATAACTTGAGAGTGGATTTGAATCCATGGAGTATGGATACAACTTGCATGTACTTTCCACCACACAATTAAGCAGCATTTAGCAGTATTATCACATGGTTAGTAGATGTTAAAAAAATTTTTTTTAGTATTCTGCTGAAATACTAACTCTTATTCTTTTTCTTTATGTAATGTATTTAAAATGTTAAAAAATATTTCTAAGTGTTTCATATACACAAATTCTAGACCTTTTGCATTTTCTACTTAATATCATAGGCTAACTGTGATCTCAGGCGGCAAATAGATGAACAACAAAAATTACTTGAAAAATACAAAGAACGATTAAATAAGTGCATATCAATGAGCAAGAAACTGCTTATTGAAAAGGTAAGTTAAAAAGTTTGATAAATTTTCCTTTCCCTTTTACTAGCCCCCTGTACCTTGTATGCTTTTAAAATGTAAATGAATATAATTGAGTGATGATTTTCCCTCCTTTTTTCAGAGTACGCAAGAAAAACTGTCCAGCCGAGAGAAGAGCATGCAAGACAGATTACGCCTTGGGCACTTCACAACAGTTAGACATGGTGCTTCATTTACTGAACAATGGACAGATGGTTTTGCATTTCAGAATCTTGTGAAGTTAGTCATTCTTACGTTTTAAAAAATGTAGTATTCCTTTGGGTTTTCATTACTTCCAACATTTATAGATTTAAAATTATGTTCTACATCTACTCCTTATTACTCTTTGAGATCACAGAAGTTAGTACATTTGAAAGGAACATAAAGATAATTGTAGACTTCTTGACTGGTTGGGATTCATCTATACAGTGTGTTGTATTATTCTAAATATTACTTTCCAAATTATAAACCGACCTAGTTTTATGGATGATTTAGGAGGAAAATTGTTGAAATTTTAATTTTCAGTGCATGATTTATATTTATATCTATATATTGTGGGATTTTTCTACTTAGTTTATTCCCTATTATCCAGTCCTTACTTAAGTGTCAATATTCAGTACTTGCCTGCTCTCTGTTCCTCCGGAAAAAAACAGGAACTTTTTCCCTTCTGCCTCAGATACAATCACTCATAAATCACTTGAACTGAAATGTGGCTTTAGCATTTCTGAGGTAAACTTTTAAACAAAGAAATGGTTGTTGCTGAATTTTCCTTGAGACCTGACAGTGGTAGGTAAGGATAGGTTGACTGTTGGGTTAAGGAGCCAGGATCTGTGCTGCTCTTTTTTTTGCTGGAAAAAAATTTTTAAACCTGAAAAGCAAAAGTGTCAGCATCTACATGAACGTTTCCAGAGCCAATCCAGTTAAATGGAAATGGAGACAAAGCATTGTTTCACATAGTAGCACGTAAACATTGCTGTTTCAAACACTGCTGCCCAGGACTTGTCACAGAATGGCCTTCTCTGTATCTCTGTTGATTAATTGGTTTTTTTTTTCTCAACACAGTTGTGCTGGGTGTTAGGTATACCATCATGAAGGATAGTGTCTTGTGGTGCTAGGGAGTCTGGGTTTTAATTCTGTGGATAATGGGGAGCTTTTAAAGGTTGTATGTAGTGTGTATGGTCACAATTTTTAGAAAGATAATTCTGATGGTAATGTTGGAATAACATTGGAAAGAGGATAAATTGTTGACAGTGCATATGGAGAGGTGTCCAAAAGAAAGGCTGTTAGGTTTGAGCTAAAATATTGACAGTAAAAGTAGAGAGGAAGAGGATACCTTTGAGATAGAAACCATAATTTTTGAGTGTTTTGTGGGGAAGAACCTCTGTTCATTAAATCCATACCTACAGTTGTCCTGGTAAAGAGAAGGTTACATTACATAATATAACCTTAGATATAAACTAAACGTATAAATCTAAAATCTAAAATTCTGCCAGGAGTTAAAATTTCTCCTTGAAACTGTCAAAAAAGAGCAAAATTGGGGCTTGTATGTTGTTTATACATGTGGAGATTCAGGGAGAGTAGAGCACCTGGAGAGCGTGGGAGCTCAGAGGTCTCTCCCCATGCCTGGCCCTGTGCATCTCTTCCATTGGGCTATTCCCAAGTTACATCCTTTTATAATAAACTGGTGATCTAGTTTTAAAAAAAATTCTTGTATTTCTTATCACTAATAAGAATTTATTAAGGGTCTACTGTATGTTGTTACATATATGTATTTTATGTCAAGCTGTATGTCAGAAGTAAGACAAAAGTAGTTGGAGGATGACAAGAGAAATAAATAAAAATTAGTAATATTAAATCAATAGGTTCTAAATTGTATGGTCATTTCTGTATAGCCAGGTATTAGCTATGTATTCATTCCAGTATTTCTTTCCTTTTCGTTAGGATTTTAATCATTGGGGTTATTGCTGTTTATTTTCATTTATAACATCTTGGTTGTATGCTAAACTTGCTTTAAAAATTAACTTTTTAATAAATTGAAAGTACTTATTTCCACTTCCAAATGTAAACTGGATTAAAGTCTTATTCTCGCTTTGCTATTCTTGAGATTTTTCTCGACTTTTTTACTCTTCTACCTATTTGGTTCTTGATTCCTTTATTACTACCATATTCTACTCCTACCTGGCTAGAACCATAGGAAAAGGAATTGTATTTGTAAAGCCAATTTTGCATCAGCAGAGTAGAAGTTCTGTAGTTCTGGTTTGAAGAGGGATGTGGGAGCAAGGAATTGAAACATTTGACTTGTTCTAAATACAAGAATAATCATGTAGAGTTTAAAATTTTTTTCTTAGCATACAAGGTGAGGTGAACATGATTATTATTCGAATAAGCTCAAGGTGTATGAAGAGATGCTTTTTAAAAGTTTGACTGTTACCTACTTAAAGCTCTGGTCAAATTGCTGAAATCTCCAGACTATATTTTATAATAGACATACTATCTATTAGTTTCCAAAATTAATTAGCTTTAAGTTCTTGAATGGGTAGCAGTAATATTTTTATATTTATTGCCCATTTTTCAAAGCCATGCTAACTTTTTTGTTTCTTTTCTTTAAATTGTCAAAATTTATTCGTCCCTAAATTTTTAATATTTAGATGAATTTTTGTTTCATTTCAAAGCATCATTTGTCCATTCCCCAAATTCCTTTGTAACTCACAAATTTAGAAAATAATACTTTATTAAATTCCTATTTGTCTTTTGTACGTTTTCCTGCTAGCACTGAGTGATGAGATGTACGTATAAAACCTGCCCCATATTTAATTCTGCTAGTTCTTTTTTTTTTTTTTTTTGATAGCACATTTACTTCATTCAACAAATATTTATTGAATGCCTGTTGGGTTGTCGGAAAAGTCATGACGTATTTTTTTCTATGTTTTTCATTGCAAGAATGCTCATGACTTTTTGACAACCCAATACTATATTCCAGTCACAATGCTGGTCACTAGGAATACAATAGGATATAAAAAGAGATGTAGTCTCTCTTCTCATGGAGTGATGTAGTCCAACCAGACACATTCTGATCAAGTATCTACAGGAGTATTTGTTAGAAAGAAGGAGGTGGAGAGCTGTAAGGTACCATGAGAATATATATATGGCACCACATCTTTCCTTACTGTGTGGGGTTTAAGGAATACCTCATTTAGAAACGAATGTTTCAAATGAGACCTGGACAGTAAGTATGATTGGTTCACAGGATGGGACCAAAAGGTTACAAATTTATATTATATGGCTTTTCATGTTTATTAATATATTTTCATGTTTTAACTGTGAAAAGAAATGGAAAGTTAATATGGTTTTTTTACATTTCTTTTTTATACAGGCAACAAGAATGGGTGAATCAGCAAAGGGAAGATATTGAAAGGCAAAGGAAACTTCTAGCCAAACGCAAACCTCCCACAGCTAATAATTCTCAGGCACCCTCTACCAATTCTGAACCAAAACAAAGGAAAAACAAAGCAGTGAATGGAGCAGAAAATGATCCCTTCGTTAGACCAAATTTACCACAACTGTAAGCCTCCATTTTAAATTTTCCTTTTTTTAAATTGTTGCCAGTGAACATGAATGTTAGTAATGAATATTATTTGTATTAAACAATACTTGAGTAATAAAAATAGTTATGGCCAGGAAGTAAGGCAGTATTGAAAATTTACCTCTAAATTAATAATAAGCCCCAAATATTTGAATTTTACTTTTGTAAGTGGAGGTTTATTAATCTTTAAAAACAGAGACTTAGGGGGCTAGCCGTGTGGCAAGTTGGCTAAGGTTGGCTTGGGATGCCGGCTCTGAGCAGTAGGACCCTGGTTCAGATCCCACATATGAGGTCCAGTGACACTGCCCTCTACAGCTAAGATGGTGAACAACAGCTCCACTTGGAGCTGGGTTGCTGCGAGTCGCTGGTGACGGCGTAGGCTGCAGCGGAGCTGCAGTGGTCTGCCATAGGCTACATCTAGTGACCGGCAGCCAGCGTGAGCGGCTGGCAGCCTGCATGAGATGCCGTGAGCCACCGTAAGTGGCCATCCAGAGGCCGGCGACCGAACTGCCTCACCAGAGAAGAGCGCAATGATGATACCAACATGGACCAGTGAATCAATGTCCTTCACAAGTAGACTGAAGAACAAAAGGACAGCAACTTGTCTGTTCCCCTTCCCCGATTCCCCATCACTGTTCCCCTCCCTCAATTCCCCAATAAAATCTTTTAAAAAAAAAGAACACTTTAAAAAATAGATAAATAAAACAGAGACTTAGGTGACTAGAGGAACTAAAATCCACTCTTTCTTCCATGTTTGAATAATAGAGTGAGTTATTAATGTTCCTTTTTCTAAAAGAATGTTAACTTAAGTAATGTAGCTGCCATATATTTTCTCAACCTATGAAAGCAGTACATTGATAGATTTCAGGTATTGTTTTTCCCCTGTCAGCTTTTCTTTGTTTTCTAAATTTTCTGCTTTAAGATGAATTACTCTTTATAATTCAGTGGACAAAGACATTTAAAAAAATAGTTACATGCTTATAGAAAATATGGAAGGGCATAATAAAACAATTTAGATCATGATCTGATACCATAGAGAACACCATTATTAAAATTTCGATGTGCAGTAGTCCCGCTATATCCGCATTTTGCTTTTCAAGATTTCAGTTACCCATGGTCAACCACAGTCCAAAAATATTAATTGGAAACTTCCAGAAATAAACAATTCCTAAGTTTTAAATTGCACGCCATTCTGAGTAGCGTGATGAAATCTCAAACCGTCCTGCTCCGTCCTGCCTGGGATGTGCACCATTCCTTTGTCCAGTGTATGCACTCTATACACTGCTGCCCATTAGTCACTTACTAGCTGTCTCGATTATTCAGATTGACTACTGGGATATCACAGTGCTTGTGTTCAACTAACTCTTATTTTACTTAATAATGGCCTCAAACCTAAGAGTAGTGATGGTGGCAATTCATATATGCTAAAGAGAAGCCAGAAAGTGCTTCCTTTAAGTGAAAAGGTGAGTACAGTACAATAAGGTATTTTGTGTGAGAGAGATAGACCATTCATATAACTTTTAGTACAGCATATTATTATAATTGCTCTATTTTATTATTAGTTATTGTTAATTTCTCACTGTGTCTCATTTATAAATTAAACTTTATCATAAATATGTATGTGTAGGAAAAAGCATAATAGATATAGGGTTTAATACTATGTGGTTTCAGGCATCCGCTGGGAATCTTGGAATGTATCCCCTTGGCCAAGAGGGGACTTTCTACATAGATGTCTCCAAGTTTATTTTTCCTTCTACAACTTAACATAAGTTTGTGTGAGTAGAAAATACACACACACCCTCTGTTTGATGTTTTATATGGGTGTATTCTTTTTCTCCTTTCTTGAAAGATGATGTTTCATCTATGCTTTTAATCCCGTCCCCTGCGTTTCAGGGACCTCTTCTGTTGATACCTTCTTTATCTTCTGTCTTCCATCTTTTGCTCTCTGCTAGTTCCTTCCTTTTAGAAAACAAAACAAACTCACCCTGAGTTATAAATCACTCTAGTCTCCGTATTCTGTCATATTCATGACATCATCTGCCTCACCTTCCATTCGCTCCTTTCTTAACTGAAAGTGTTCTATTGAAGATTAATTACCTCATTGATGCTAAATATCTTAGACATTTAAGTCTTTTATCTTGGCAGCATTTTCCCCCAAAAGGCTCATTCTTGCCTTAGTTTTTGAGATATCTTGTTCTCCTAATACTCATTTTAACTAATGTGACTAATCTTCTTGGTCTCTTCTATGGGCATCGTTTACTCGGCCATTTGTGAAATGTAGGTGTTATTTAAGGATCTGTCCTAGACCATTGTACATCTTCTCCTTGAGTATTAGCTATTTTCAGGGTTTCAGTTAACATGTATATGCTGCTGAATTCCAAACTTCTATTTCCATCCCACTTTTCTCTTTTGAGTCTCAGATATTTATATATCAATTGTGACTGCCATGTCCTGGCTTAGTTGATATTGGTTCTTAAATACCTCACCGGAACCTCTAATGCAGCATGTTCAAAACTCTATTGAAAACACAACACAAAATAAAAACTGCATCTACTATTATCTTTCCCATTTCAGTGTGTCTCTCTCTCTCTCTCTCTCTCTCTCTCTCTCTTCCCCCCTCTCTCCCCCTCTCCCCCTCTCCCCCTCCCTTCCCTCCACAACCCCCTTGTTTTTTCCTGTGTCCTCTCTATTAGTAAAAGGTAGTACTAGTCTCTCAGTTCCAAATGCCAAAATTCTGGTTGTCACCCTTAACATTTTAGAGTAAGTTTCCATTTATTTTCCATAATTCATTTTTATTATTTTCCATTAATAAATAGGTACTGATAATCTTATCTCTCAAAATCCATCTGAAATCTACTTCCTTCTTTAAGCCTTTCCTAAATTTGGTGGGTTATTATAAATTGGAATTAAAGCATTTGACTCGGTATTTTTTAAAATTTAGCAAATGATTTACTTTTTTGTAAATTAGTAAATTTGTTTCTTAAAAGGGTCAGTGGGGGCTGGCTGAGTGGTGCATTGGTTAAGAGCTGGCTTGGGACACCAGTGGCTCCGCTTCAGATCCCACATATGAGGGCCAGTGACACTGCCCTCTACAGCTAAGATGGTGAACAACAGCTCCACCTGGAGCTGGGCTGCAAGCCCCAGTGACAGTATAGGCTGCAGCCCCTGTTGCAGTGGGCTGCCATAGGCTACAGTGAGTGGCCAGCAGCCAGCGTGAGCTACCAGTAGCCACAGTGAGCTACCATCCAGAGGCCGGCAACCGATCTGCCACATCCGGGAAGAGCACAATGACGATACCAACATGCCAGTGAAGCAACGTCCTCCGCAACTATTCTGAGGAACAAAAGGACAACAACTTGTCTGTTCCCCTCCCCCAATTCCCCAATAAAATCTTAAAAAAAAAAAAAAAAAAGGGTCACTGGGTAGGTGAGCATTATATAGAATACAGTATATGTTAGCTTTAATGCTACCATGATAGATCCCCAATTCTATATCTCAAATGTATCCACTTATGTAGGTGCCCACTGACATCATTCTAACTCATATTACTGCCGTGTCCTACTTGGCTTATTTTTACACACACCCCTTTCAACATTGGTCTTGTACTCCAGCCTATTTTCATGTTGCAGTCAGTCATTTTCTCCAAAATAAAAGTATGATCCCTTCAGTCTCTTCCTTAGAATCCTCACCTAACTCTCTGTTGCTTGAATGATATAATCCTAGAACCCTAAGATGGCTTATAAAGCACTTGGGGTCTGGCGCCTTCTGACCTCTCTAGCCTCACCATCGGCCATTGATTAGTGCCTACCCCTCACGATCAACTTTCAAATGCCAACTCACTGTCTTTAGTTTCTGTTCATTTTATAAATCCCATACTAGATAGTTCCTCCTGGAAAATTTTTTCTTGACCCATGAAGGATAGGACTTAATCAGCAGTTTGAGGTATTGCCATAGTGCCCTCTGTCTCTTCATCACACAGCATCACCATTCACTCAGTTAATGGCACCAATTTCCGTAACATTTTTGTATCTTAAAGGTTATGAACATTTTTGTTCATCTTCATTGCCACTGTCTCAGTATAGGACCTCATCTTGTTTTATAACCTAGATTACTGTTTTCTTCATGTTTCTTTATGTAACTTCATGTTTCCTTCAAGATAAAAGGCCTCTCTCATGAAGACCTTTTTAAAAAATATATATATATTGGGGCAGGAGAACAGACAAGTTGCTGCCTTTTTGTTTTTCAGTCTAGTTGAGGACATTGCTTCACTGGCCCATATTGGTATCGTCATTGAGCTCTTCTCGGATGAGGCAGATCAGTCACCGGCCTCTGGACGGCCGCTCACAGTGGCTCTTAGCAGTTCACATCGGCTGGCTGCCGGCCACTCACTGTAGCCTATGGCAGCCCACTGCAGCAGGGGCTGCAGCTATGCCGTCCCAGGAACTCACAGCAGCCCAGCTCCAGGTGGAGCTGTTGTTAGCTGTAGAGGGCAGTGTCACTGGCTCTCATATGTGGGACTCAACCGGGGCTGCTGGCTTCCCAAGCCAGTGCTTAACCACCGCGCCACTCGGCCGGCCCCAGTGAAGACTCTATAAAGGCTTACTTACTTCCCTTTTTAGCCTCATTCCCCACCATCTGCCCTGTGTCCCCAATTGTAAATTCTTCCAGTTCGCTAAATGGACTATTTCTGGGCCTTTGTACATCTGGTTCCCTGCCTTTCTTCACCTCATTTCCTATTCATCTCTTAATACTTGGCTCAAATGCCAATTTTAATAAGCCCCTGTAACCTTTTTTTCTTCCTGGCTTTTTCCTTCTACCCCTTCAGGTTAGGTGCCCTAGCCTTTTGTTCATTCTTGTCTTAATTGTAGCATTTATCTTATTATTTTATCTTTATACATATTCTCAATATCTGGATCAGTTCCCAGCACATAGATTGTGGTCACTAAATATGAAATTACAATACATAAGCATTCGATTGATTTAATTTTCTCCTCAACAAACCATTTTTCTAGTTTGTTACAGATGTTTTGCTTCCTGCTTGCCTTCCAAGATGCTAGCAGTCATAACTGTAGTTTAATAATCATAGACTTGTGTCATTTCTATCCCATTTTATTGCACATGTTGACTTAGAACTAGCTCTGAAGTTATGCTGCTACGTGTTCTTGGAGTGGCAAGTGAATTGATACTACAGAGCAATTTTATTGCATTATTATGCAGATGCAGATTTAAATAAGGGGGAAAAGCCACAAAAGCACTTTGATTCATATATATTATAATTTGATTTTAGCAGTCATGCTCTGCAACTGTCTTCTAAAAACTCCTTTTGAATCATTGTTTAGTGGAAATGAGGCTTTGCCTTGTGTGCAGAATATCTAGTATAATTAGAATAGGAATCACGAATATTTTTCTATCAAGAAATTAACATAGAAAATGAAGTTACTACTACTACATAGTGGTTAGAACTTAAGCTCTGTAGTCAGTCCAACCTTGATTCTTTCAGGTTATTAAGCTGTTTTACCTCTTTGAGCCTTGGTTTCTTCACTTAATGAAAGTACCTACATCATATTTTTGAAAAGATGATGTGAGGTAACACATATGAAGTACTTGCATGGTTCCTGACTCCTAACTAATTTTTTAACTACTAGAAAGATTCAGTCAAGTTTTCTAGGTAGGATTTTCTAATTTTAGTCACAAAGACTTATGATTCAGAGTAAATAGTTTGCATAGCTATTATTATCCACAAATAATATCTAAGTGATCCTTGCATTAATTGTACATTAATACAGTACATTTTAATCAAGATTTTGACTTCGTGTTAAATACATTTTAAATTGTTTTGATTTTATCTATATATTTATATGGAATAGAATAGTTATTGCTTAACTAACTATAAAATGTTCAAATCACCAGGAACATATAATAATTCTGAATTTGTATGTACGTAATAACATGTCCCCAGAATAATTAAAAATTGACAGTATTTAAGGAGATATAGACTGATCCACAAATCATCATTGGAGATTTCAGTACACACATTTCTTAGTAATAGAACATGTAGATAAAAGTAAAACAATACTATACAGAAAACAGTATGGATATAGAAAATTCCAGTGAGCTTGACAAGCTTCCAAATTTCCTTGCCTTTCTAGAAGCTGCCCACATTCCATGGTTCTTGATCCACTTCTATCTGCAAGCCAGCAGCAGCCAGTCGAGCCTTTCTCATGTCATATCACTGATTCTGACTTGTCTGCTCCTCTCTTCGTAATTTACGAACTCTTGTAATTACGTTGGGCCCACAAGGATAATTCAGAATAACTCTGTATTTTAAGATCAGTTCATTGGCAACCTTAATTCCATCTGTTACCTTAATTCACCTTTAAGGTAACAACATATTCACATGTCCCAGGGATTAGGATGTAAAACGAATTGATTGGGCAGTTAAACGCCATTAAAATTAACATTATCGTAGCTTAGCTCTTTTCAGTCTACAGTAAAATCATGTTTCTTTTAAAAGATTGTCCCCAATTCATATTATCTAAATATTTTACGTCTTACATAAAAACATTTTGTATTAATGGAAATAAAAAACAAAGATATCTAAAAAGTTAATACATGACAACTATTTCCTGATAAGGAAATGGAGAGAAATGTAAAAAATGTCGCTTTTGCTTTTTTTGGGGGTTGCATTCTATGATGAAAGAAGACCCTGGAATTCCTATTCTTAACTGAGATCTGTGAAACCCAAAATTATTTATATGTGAAATTTTCTGGATAGAGTGTTTATAAATTCCTTTAAATTATTTTTAGATATCCATGATTGTAAAAGGATAAGAATTATTGCCCTAGAAAGTCAGTAGCCTGATATATAGTACTATCTGCTACTTTGCTTATTAATGCTTGAAAACCAGACGGAGAAGTTAATAAAAATGTGTGTGTGTGTGTATTAATTAATTGTTCCAATTACAAGTATAAGTATAGATGTATTCTGAAGAATATCTCAAAGGACTTTTGAGCTGAAAGTTGCCAACATTTTAGTATTTCCATTTGATTAATTTTGTCTTATTTTACATAGTTTGTTAATAAGAAATAATATTAATCTTAATATCTAGAATTACAATTTTATTTTTGACAGGTTGACTTTGGCAGAATATCATGAACAAGAAGAAATTTTCAAACTTAGACTAGGACATCTCAAAAAGGTATGTGAAGCACATGTTGGATTCTTTTTGTTACCAGACGTCGTGGAGAGTTGTGTTATAAGTCTCTTATTGAAGAAATCAGAACTTATGAGAGAAAGCACCTAAATTTAAAACTTTAGACAAAAAAAAAGAGGGACATTAAATTTGCCTTTTATGTTGAGTAATTAAAATAATATTCCTTTACCTGTGGCAACTTACAAACATTGAGATGCTGATAATATCATGTCCCTGTAGTGGAGGAGGGATTCCCAACCAGACCTCTTAACTACTACTATCCTTTTGTAAAAACGCCTTCACTTTTAAGATGAAATGTAAAATTCCATATTGTTTCTGTCCATTTCATAATAAATTGAAGTAATTATAAATTAATAACAAGTTGTTTCTTTGGCTTAACTTTTAAGCTGTTGAATGCTTGATTAAATGTTTCAATTAAAATATGTACATTGTTAATTTAGAAGAGCCTAGTCATCAGTAATAGTATAAAGTGATATAATTTAGAAAAATGTTGCTATGTGTTATAGTAAAACTTTATAATATATAGCTTTGTACTTGTTTGTAAATGCTGAAATTCTAATCAGTTCATTGTTTTTACAGTCCATATTTTTCAAACCATTTAAAAGAAATAATAATAAAGTAGATTTATCCCCTCCATTTTACTGACAGATGTAAAATTCTTTGTCTTTTACCCAATATTTTATTATGTTCTGCTTGTCAGATTACTTAATTTTTTAAATAGGCTGAATAATAACTAAAATTGAGTTAGTGAATTAATTGAAAATAGTATCTCTGAACTGGTCTCACTGGGATAGGGTGAGGTAAGACAGAGAAACCCATTCTGGTAGCAGCTACTATCACACTATACACTGTTTTGATTTTGCAATGCTATCAACATGCTTCAGACTCCTACCATTTAATTACAGGGAACAGAAAAAAGTTATAAATAGTACATATGTGTGTGTGTGTGTGTGTGTATATATATATATGTAATTTGCATTCATGATCTTTACTATGCCGTATCTGTCTGTGCCCCTGCTCAGAAAATTTCAACCTAAATTACTTGAACAGTAAATTTATTCTGTTTTATTTTTTTTTAGTTCTTCTACTCTGCTCTATTGTAATTATTGACTTTCTCCTGCTCTTTGAGACACAGTAGACAATTTCAGTCTATTCTCTGTAACAGATGGAGTTGTAATGGGCCTATAGAAGGAAGAGGGGATTTTGTAGTACAGAATGAGTACATATTTGAGTGCCCACGTAAAGCTATTTTGATCATCAATTCATAAAGACCTATGCTTGATGTCCCCTATAAAGACTTATCAAATATTTTTTAACCAGATGATAATGGGACACTAAGTATATTAAGTATATAGTTATACTAAGTATATAGTTAGAGCGTCAACTTGGAGGGTTATTATTTTCATATATAATAATAAATTTTTAATTACTCTTTCTAATGATGAGATTTAACATGTCTTATTTTATAAAAAGCCTGTTATATAAAATTTGAAATTATAGTGCAGTTAAATTAGGAATAGTTATTTGTATTAGAAAAAATACTTCACTTTTTAAAAGGCTTCAGAGGAGGGTTTATTTTTGTTTTTAGTTGGTTGGTGGCTGGTTTATTTTGAAACATTCCTGGTACTTTGAAAATATTCCATTTCTCTGAAACACGTCTGTTTTCTGAAGTAAGGTATATGTAAATGTCTAGATATTACATAAACAGCTGTAAACTGTTCTAGAATACTATACCTTCTAACCTCCATATTATCTTTCTCAGTGTTTTCTTCTCCATTTTTTGTATTTACTCATTCTTTCTAATAATTGCCCCTTCCATAATCTTTTTCCTGTTTCATTTTCCAGCTCTTAGCAAATTTACTGAGCAGTTTTAGATTTCTAATTTCATCTTCTTCTTAACCAGTTTACAACATTACTTTTCTTTGACCTCCATCATGGAATATTTTGGGAGATTTGATAAACTACTAATGCTGAAATATACTCTTATGTCTTGAATTCTCACATTTTCTTCTGAGAGACTTATTTTGGGTAAGAAGAATTGAATGTATTATAAAGGAAGTTGCTAGTAGTACGTATAGAGAACAAAACTGAATAAGTAGTGTCACCTTAGAACACAAATAAAAACAGTTGCCTGCTTACTGCTGGGTTTTAGTTTTTGAGTTGTACAATTAAAAAATAATAAGCATTAAGTCACATGTTTTAAAAATAAGTTATTTGGCATTCTAAAGTACAGTTGAAAAATAGGTCCTTAAAATAGGTTTTCTAAAAAAGGGGTAGATTGGATACTTTTAACACCGAACAAATTTGAGTTAAGAGAAGAGATGTTATCACCTCTGTCTTATCAACTCCCTACATTCCCAGGTTTATCAAACTGACATGAACTGTACCCCAATTTGTAACTATATAGCATCTACCATAAGCTGGATCTGATCTGTGAATATTGGATGCCCATGTAACCTGCACGGGAATTGACCTGTGGCGTGTCATCTTGGGGTTTAGCTTTGGAGCCCCTGCATACACTTGCATTAGCCAGGGTACCTCTTGCTTCTACTCTCTCTTTAACAAAAATTCTTCAAGGTAAGCAGATTTATTAGATTAAATTTGTTGGCACAAAAGGAGAAAACTTCCTTCATTGAGGAAACCCATGCCATTTGGACATACGGAACTAGAAGGACTATTTACTTCATTTTGAAATGAATAATTTATGACATGCATTCTATTTCATCAAGATAATCATAATAATTAATAGGTAAACTGAAATTAAGTAGAAACTTCCAAAAGTAAGGCTGTGGTTAAAATAAATTTTATTTTTTTTTAAGGTTTTTTAAATTGGAAAATTGAGGGAGGGGAACAGCCAAGTTGTTGTTCTTCAGTCTTAGTTGTGGAGGGCGCAGCTAGCTCAGCTCCAAGTCCAGTCGTGCCACTCAGCACAAGGTGCTGTGTTCAGTTAGTTGTGGGTGGGCATAGCCACCATCCCATGCGGGAATTGAACCGGCAGCCTTGTTGGTAAGAGCATGCGCTCTATGCCCTAAGCCACCTGGGCGGCAGCTCAGCTCAAGGTGCCGAGTTCAGTCTTAGTTGCAGGCAGGCCTAGCCCACCATCTCGAACGGGCAATCTTGTTGTTACACTAGCTGAGCCATCCTGCCACCTGTTGGCAGCTCAGTGACAGCTCAGCTCAGGCGCGGCATCACTGGCCCATGTGGGAATCAAACTGGCAGCTCTGTTGTTCAGAGTTTGCACTCGAGCAAGCTTTTAACCAACTCAGCCACTTGGCCGGCCCTAAATAGATATTTCTTGTTACCACTAAATAGTAAATTTAAATTTATCTAAGGCTTATTAGTTTTGTCTTCTGAGAGTATGAAAATCACTGTGTAGCATCACTTTTTTAAAAATGTATCAAGAATTCTTTAATATTTATTATCAGTTTATGAAATCATTGCTTACTCATTCACTAAGTGATTTATTTCTACACTCTGCCTGATACAGGCATAATTCAAGTTCCCATTTCAAGAGAATTACATAATATTACACTTTATAAACTCAAGTTTTAACCATTCTGGGGTGACCATTAATGTTAACTTTTTGAATGCTAAAACCTGTATATGTTTTGTCTAAATTAATAACAGCTAGTAACCAGCAAAGCCAACTTTTTCTCTTGAACTTTTTCTTCAATTTTAGTGGCAATGTCCATACACTTTATTCCTACATTCTCTTGTTGTAGATGGATAGCAAGTTGATTCTTTGTGTTCAGAAGAATTAATTCAGTTGTAGTTTTCTTTTAGAGTAGTGGGAATATTTGCTTTTTTTCCTCCAGAAGCATGCTATTTCATTTTCATTGCAGATAAAGCACTTAACTTTTCCACACACATACTCTTTTCTCTCACATATTACTTTCCTTGGGTATTCTGTAGTGACTGTTGTGTCAGCTTAAATATTTCATTATTAGCTGGTATATTGCTTTTCACTCTTTTTTTTTTTTTTTTTTTTTTTGTGAGGGCAGTGTCACTGGCCCTCATACGTGGGACCCGAACCGGGGCCGCTGGCTTCCCAAGCCAGCACTTAATCACTGCACCACTCTGCCGGCCCTATAACAAACACTTTTTTTTTTTTCAGCTGAACCTTCCTGCCACCTGTTGGCAGCTCAACAGCAACTCAGCTCGGGCTTGCATCGAACCACCATTGCTCACAGCTCAGCTCTCACTCTTGAGCGAGCTCTTAACCAACTGAGTCACTTGGGCCGGCCCAATTTTCTAGTTAAATTTTGTCATCATCTAGATTTTAAACGTTTGATTAGTTGGAGAAAATGCATGTAGAAGATTTAACATATCAGTTTGGGATATTAAATAGTGTAGTAGAGATTGGCTTCAGTGTATGTGTTTCAGGGTTTGGGGTGCGTGTGTGTGTGTGTGTGTGTGTGTGAGAGAGAGAGAGGGAGATGGAGGGGGGGGGAGAGAGAGAGAGAGAGAGAGAGAGAGAGGAGAGAAAGATTTATAAGCCCTAAATATAAGTGCTAGAAGGTTTGTTTTTAAAAAAACATAACCAATTTGTGATTGAAACAGGATTAGTCAAGAACCATCAGCGCCAACACAAATGGGTCTTTGCAGACCGAAGGAATCAGCTAAACAATTTGCAGTCATCTCAGTCTCTACTAAAACAAAAATCGCATCCAACATGCCACCTGACACCATTTCTTTCTCTCTCTCTCCTTTGCTCCTTGCGATGTGGCATTCATCTCTCCTTGTGCCTCCGTTCTGAAGAGATAACAGTATAGCAACAACTCTGCCACAGAAATCCTGTTCTCTGACCGATATTGGCACCTGCAAAGAGAAACAACCAGTAACAGGCAGCAGCAGCATCAGTATTAATCTTCCATGATGAAATCTTTACAGGTCAAGAACAAGCACACAGCTCTTTTCTCACTCCTTCACAGTGGACCATGCAACTAGTTGAAATGGAAGACAATGGATTGTCTGCAAGCCTTTTGAACAGTGGAGAATACAGGGCATTGGTTTTAGGTGAATTGACCCCCAAGTACTCTTGAAGTTTAATACCTCCTACGGTCTTTCTTTCTAGAATACCATTGTCATCTGATTTATCAAAACCTTAGTATGACCACAAAGAATAAGTTTGCGTATGTGACATGTCTTGTCACTTTAGGTTTGAATAAAAATACAAAAACAATGAACAGTATAACACTAGAGGGCTTAATCTTTAAACCTGTGTGTATACTTTTACATTCATGGCCATAACTAGAAGAAATCTTTGGAGAATTCTTCTGTCAGTTAAAGCCAACCATATTGTACATTATGTTTCTCTGGAACATAATGCAAGATGCTACTTGCGTAGGAAGTAGTTTTCAGTGGAAGTGTGGTAAAAACGCACTATACTAGGAAAAGGCACGATTAAGCCCAGGAAGAATGTTATGCAGTTCCTGACTTCTTGGCATGTGTGGGCAAGAACAGTGCCAAAGAGAGCATTGGAATTCTAAACTTGACATTTTTGTCCCTACTACTCCTTCCCATTTAAAAATGAACAGTATTCTATAAAAGATGACTGTGCTGAGAGAGCATGGAACTAACTGTAGATAGGAAACCTCCCAGGGTTTATATTTTACCTCCTACTCTCATTATGGACCTACAAACATGTTCCTGGCTCTGTTTTTCCATATTTATAATCATGCATCTTAACTTGGTAGTAGATGTTCAGTTACCAAAATGAAAGTGTAAAGGTAAAATGTGTTTCACTTGCATGATGTTTGATATTAATCCAGTTGATGTATATAGGTCATGGAAATTTGGAAAGCATCTTAGAAGTCATATCAGCCATCAGTTAGAGCAGGGTTTTATTTAGGTTTGTGGGTTCAGTCTGTGGAGCGCTGTTTCCCACTAAAGGAGAAAACACTTGCTTGGCTACCAGCCCTTCCCAGTCAGAACTAGGACTCCATTTATGAGCCTGTGCTTAAAGAGAGCTGAGAAAACGGCTTTTCCCATTATTGTGTTGAAAATTAAATCTTTTCGAACTTAAAAAAAAACACCTTGGCATCCACCAAAATCCTGAAACAGGTTAAAGGGAAGTAGAAAGCCCGGAGAAGGGCTTCTATATACTGTAGTGGGGCATGGTACTTGTATGTGCTCGGCTCGGTGTCAGCACCTTGGCCAGTGTTTAACATCAAGGAATTTGACAGCACCCTCTCTCTCCCATACAGCTGCTGTAATTGTTTCAAGAAGTGTGCCAAATATTAAAATTTTGCCAGTCAGTTGAATTGTTATATTTATTTGCTGCTGGCAAGGTAAGGTTTTGTTTTGTTTTAATACAGTGGAGGATCTGAGAATCAAAACCTGCCCATTTTAACAGTTATTCTCAATTAGGGGTTTTAATGTAGGTAGGAGTATTTATGCATTTGAAGGGAGAATAGAACACCACTTCCATCACTACAACCCCCCTTGCACCCTCCCCCCCCAAAAAAAAAAAAAGGAAATGAAGTGCTGAGAGAGGAGAACATTAAGGTTCTAAAATAATTATCTGAGCCAGTTAAACACACCTGAGGGAGCTAAAGTAGCTCCCGCCAATAATAACCAGCTCAGTGACGAGCAATGGGAGTGAAGGGAGCATTTATGTAGTTAGGAAAGAAACCACCCAGGAATTTCGTATTTTTTGTCCCTTCTCCTCCTCCTATCCCACTCTTCAATCTACACAATCAGACTCAAGCAAAAATAGAAGATTATGGGGCCGGCCGAGTGGCGCATTGGTTAAGCGCTGGCTTGGGATGCCAGCGGCCCCAGTTCGGGTCCCACATGTTAGGGCCTGTGACACTGCCCTCAAAAAAAAAAAAAAAAAGGTTATGGACTAGTAGTTTCAAAACTAATTTCTACAAAGTTAGACCTGTTGTCTAGGTGTTTTTTGGTTGGTTGGTTGGTTCATACTTCTAGTGGTTCATCTCATCGATATTTAAGATATGTGAAAGCATATCATAGATATAACCTGGGGACATATAATAAAGATAAATTTGAAGTCAATTGGTTATAATTTTCTCCTTTTCTATACTGCCCCTTCCATTAGCTTTTTTTTTTTTGAAGGCAGTGTCATTGGCCTTAATATGTGGGGCCCGAATCAGGGCCACTGGCTTTCCAAGCCAGCGCTTAACCACTGCGCCACTCAGCCGGCCCTTCCATTAGCTTTTAATGGTGGCTTTTGTTCATTTCACCTTTCACGTTCCTGGTGATGAACTTTTAGAATGACATTATAAATAGTTCATGAAATTAAAACCTAATATACTAATTTTTGAGGGACTGCTGTTGTTTGTCACTAAAAATGAATTTGGTGTTAAACTTTTTGAAACCTCATTCTGAACTAATTTTCCTAGACCAAATAATGTTATGGTGTTGAATAGACTAGTCAAAATGATAGGTGTTTCTCTGCGTCCACCATCTTCATAATATACCACACAGAATTTCTTTTATCAACCCTTATCGATTATAGGCATGCTGAGAATGTTGTATCAAAGTTCTTTCTATCTTATCTGGGCTTTATAGAAAGGCAGCTCTTGGAAATAAACGTATTTTTTTTTTTTTTGTGGGGATAACATGTAACATACATTCAAGATTTGCTAAAGAAGTTTAAACTACTGTGTTTATTTTTTTCAGGAAATGTATCAGTTTTACATGTGAAAATGCATTTTATAACTCTCTGAAAGTTGTATGGCTTAATGCTTACACACCCACCTTTCTTTTAAAAATTGCCATTATGGGAACGTTCAGAAGTACCCCATATCTGCCTAGCAGTTTTAATCTGGCATTTTACAGAGATTCTACATTGCTGTAACTAACTTTTGCCTTAGAATGTTGAGCCAAAGGGATATTAAGTTTCCAGAAGAGACTTTGATTACAAATAGAAAGCATTTCTATGCTAAACATCTGGTGGACAAACTGTTCTGGTTAAATTGCTGTGAAATTTACCTTCCATACAAATTTTAGGTTAAAAATTTTGAAAGGTGGTGTGTTTGTTGCAGGTTATTTAAACAATGAGGCAATACCGAGATCTGTTGTAGACTGGTATGACTTGGTTTTTAAAATATAATTCAGAATATTAGAGCTTATTTTAAAATAACTGTTACAATAGCTACAGTGTATACTGTTAAGTTTTTTAAACAGAAAGGAGCCATGTCCTTTTATTGTGTGTGATCACCAAACCTACCTCTCTGTAATACTGTTCTTACTCATGTCCCTTCTACACTGTAATTTCCATTAGAATCCAGTTCCTTTCCAGAGATTGTTTCTTCATTTCTTCTAGACCTTCTGGCCTTTAATTGCTCAGCTAGTGGATGACTAGAGGTTGAAACTTGGTGTACTTACTAAGCAAGATCTAGCTGGTTGGATTCTCTCTTTTATTTTTAGTAATCTGGTCTAGTTTTGCCTTGCATTTGAGGATTCCATTCTTTAATGAATTTAGGTCAGTTGTGTACCCAGGTCATCTTTGGTTCTCCTTAACCCTCTGAAAACTATTCTGAGAATGGCCCATCTAGGTTGATGTCAATATCAGGCAAGGAGGTGTAGCCTACAGGATAGATCTTTGGAAATGATCTGCACTGAAGATAAATTAGTTACTGAGACTCCTGTATTCTAGACTGTTGTACCCTGATGCCAGACCAACACTGAGCCTTTCCCTTTTCTATAAGGATAGGGTTCTAGGCAGTATTGCCCTAGCATTTGCACCTAAAAGCATATGTATTGGTCTGCTCTGCTCGGGCTAGTGTAACAAAATACCATAGACTGAGTGGGCTTAAACAACAGAAATTTATTTTTCCAGAGGCTAAAAGTTCAAGATCAAGGTCTGGCAGGATTTGGTTTCTGGTGGGACTCTTCCTGGTTTGTAGAAGGTTGCCTTCTCAACTCCTCTTATAGCCTTTTCCCCAGTGCTCCTACAAAGAGGAAGTGGGTATAGAGGGAGAGAGCTTTCTCTCTTCTTAAAATGCCACTAATCCCATCTTGAGGGCCCCATCTTCATGTCCTAATCTAACTACATCCCAAAGGCCCCATCTCCATATCCCACCACATTGGGGTTTAGGGCTTAAACATACAAATTTGGGCAGGAATACAAACCTACAGTCCGTAACAGTACAGATACTTTTCTTAGTGGGCTTTGGAAGAAATTACTTAAGAGCTGCAGAATTATCTTTCCCCCAGTGTGTGTCACTTTGTTTTAAGGTCCAAGATACTATGGAATAAATATTAAATTACAATATGGAATTTGTAAATATATTTCACTGGCTATGGAGGATTTTGATCTACCTGTATATACGATTTGGTTATAGTTCTTTCCCTTGACATTTCTTCTTAGGATTCAGCTTTTTTTTCCATAGTGCTTCTGACACTTTGGTTTTTTTCCTGTAAACTTTACAATTCAAACTGAAATGAAGCTTGCCTGTGCTTTTGTCTTGTAAGATTTTATAGGGCATATTTGTTATGTTTTGTGGAAGAAAAAAAATGCTTGCTTAACTGATGCAGACATACACTTTCCTTTTTTTAGTAAGTATTATTCTGTGATATTGGTTACTGCCATTATATAGACATCTGAAGATTACTAACAATTATAAAACAAATGTAATTATGTGTATCAACAATCTAGTTAAATCTCATAATTATATATTTAGGACTTACTAAAATTTAAGTTCTGTAAATTCACTTTTGAAATAGTATCCCCATACCACAATTTCAAATGAAGTTAAAACGAGTATTTCAGCTGATATTCTAATAGGCATTTCACAATTTTATCAGATTATTTAAAATTCCACTAGCCTATCAAGTGTTTAATTGCCTCCTACATGTATAAGAATTACATTTTGAGACCTGAAAATATTTTTCAAGTTTTTTATATTAAATGAATATTAAAGTAAATTTCTTTAGGATTTGCCTAGATCTGCTCTAATAACTAAGGACCTGTCACAGCTGTCCATAAAAGTTTTGTTTTAGAGTCTCTTTTAAGATGATAGTGGGATTTATCCAGTGAGTGGTTGTGTGTGTGTGTGTGTGTGTGTGTGTGTGTGTGTGTGTGTGTGTGTGTGTTTTCCAGATGTTGTAAGGTCTAGGAATAATCAGTGGTATTGTCTTCTTCCTTTCTTCTTTAGCTTTTAGCTTCTTTGTAAAATATCTTCATTTGTTTCAAAAAAGTAAATTATTTCCTCTTAGAATTAAAATTTGTGGCAAAATAAAACTTTCAGCTCATGTAGTGTTATAAGTCAGTTTCAGACTACCTTGCAATCATTTTCAGTTTAGACATAATAAAAATAGATTTCTTGTAGTACAGAATAAAATTCAGCATCTCATTAGGTATAGATTTTTATGTGGAGGATGGTTTTTTGAAATAGGCTTTTTCCTGATCTTTTCCCATCTTTCAGGCATTGCAAAGAAGAGCACTTCAGTCTTTTAACTCAGTGGTACTTTATAATACACTGTTCTTGCTGTCACTGTAAAAAATTGATACATGGTTCGAAATATCTTTTTTATATCACAAATAAATTGAGCTTGTTATAGTCCCCTCTCTTCATTTTCAGGAAGAGGCAGAAATCCAGGCAGAACTTGAACGTTTGGAAAGAGTCAGAAACCTTCACATTCGAGAGCTCAAGAGAATCAATAATGAAGATAATTCACAGTAAGTCATTATTTGTATTTCAGTTTTACATGATAAAATTTTTTCGCCTCTGGGCAGGGCATAAACAAAATATACCCTGTTGAGGGCTTCTCATCACTCTTAGAAAAAGATCCAGAATCTTTCCCATGGCTCAGAAGGTCTTGCACCATCTGGTCTCAGGCCACCTCACCACCCCGTCTCTCTCATCCTCCCCTCACTTACATGTCATAGACATGCCTGCCCCCTTGAACTTGTCCAGCACATTCCCATCTCAGGGATTTTTGGGCTGGCTGTTTCCTCTGCCTGTAAGTTCCTCTTAAGTATCTGAGTGGTTTATTCCTTATTTCACTCCAAATGGTCATTAGAGAGACCATCCCTAAGCGACCCTATCTAAAATAGCAGTCCTAACCTCACAACATTCCCTCTCTGTGTCCTTACCTTGCTGTATTTTTCATAGCATTTATCACCATCTAATTATAAATTTATATTTCAGTTACTTATTATCTGTGTCCTCCCACAAGAATATAAGCTACATGAGAGCAGGGACTAGTAATATTTTTGCTGTATCCCCAGAGCATAGACCAGTGCCTGGCATGTGGTAGGCATGCCATAAATATTTGTTGACTGAATACCAAGATTAAAATTACAGTAGTGAAGGAGAAATTATTTCCACTAAAGGGATTTCAGTAAGCCATATAACCAGCATTATGCAAAACTTGAGAAAACATAGAAAAGTTTAAGTTAATAGCCTCCGTCCTTAATCCCTGGTTATAAAAATGAGTGCCATAGATATTAAATACTAAAGGAATTCGAAGAAGAGAAAATACCTGTGGGCTGATGGAAGCTTTATGAAGAAGATGGAAATTAAGCAGGGCACTACTTGGATTTAATCAATGTAGAGAGGAAGGGTGTCTTTTTACACTTTCTCTTTAAGACTTGCCATGTAATTTAAAGCTTTGTGACCTAATGAGAGTATCAAAATTGAAAGTGGCCAACTGCAGCTATGAAATACTAATATCTTACTTAAGAGGCCTATTCATATAATTCATACATATACAGATCATTCCAGTGTATAACGTGAATAAAATAATATAGCTATGGAGTAACCTAAATTGTACTAGCTGAAAATTCTAGTAAAACAGATAGCAAAACAATTGGCTATTCTGAAAATTATGTTCAGACTTGTTTGTGGATATGTAATAGTAGCATTGTCTGTGAGTGATTTTTTTTTGTTTTTTTTTAAAAAGTTTTAGTTTTTTAATTATAGAAGTCTAAAAAGAGTAAAATTTCATCTTGGTTGAAGGCCAGTTTGTAAATATTATTTTCAATCATATGTGAATACAATAAAGTCTTGATTAACTATAACTCCTAATATAACAGTACAGTTTTCCAAGGGAAATAATTTCTGCTGAGTACATAGGGGTTTTCATAAAGCTCTTGGCAACACAGTAGTTGGTAGGTCTTTATCACAGTGCTGTAATTGGTCAGGAGTATGGAACAGAATTCAAAATTAGTAGAGTAACAGAAAGAAATAGCTAGGAGTAGATATAAGAGAGTAGAATTTTATTGTGGAAGGAACCTTTTTGTGTGTTTTCATATGCCTGAGTGTTTTTTTCCCCCACCCTTAAGGTTCAAAGATCACCCAACGTTAAATGAAAGATATTTATTACTTCATCTGCTTGGTAGAGGTGGCTTTAGTGAAGTGTATAAGGTAATGTAAATCTTTTTCTGTTCTTCACATTAAATCTAGCAAAGATACAGAAGCACAGGTTTCCCCTGCTATCCAAAAGTAGAGCATTCCTGTGAAACCATTCATGAGCCAAAATAGCATAAAGCTATGAAGCAGTTACCATTAATTTATATGGAAATTTTTTCAAGTGTCCCCAGACCCAAAAAATAACCTACCAAATCATACCAAATACACTTAATTACATCCAGTTTTATGCAAAGTGCAAAACCCTTAAGCTCTCTTAGGCTTTTCTGATACCTTAGGACACATCTTGCCTACAGATGCACAAAATAAATAGCGATAAAGCACAGATGCTCACAGTCACAGTTCAGAGCTATGGCGGCTTGATACTGAGATGCTGAGCTTGGTGCTGGGGAAAGGAGCTTGGCGGAGCCCCTCTCACTGCTTGGGATGTGCGCTGCCTCTGTAATGAAACACTGAATGCTATTTACATGTTCTGCCTTTTTTTGTAGAAGCGAAAATCCTCTTTAGATTTATTTTTGTTAGCGAAAACAGTTCAAATGTAGGCCTTTTGTAAAAGCAAAGCGACATTTCACAAATTATCAAAAAGTGGGGTACCTGTGTGTGGTTAAGAAGTACTTGTCTTTTGTTTATTGATTTTATGATTGTTTTGACAAATTTTCTGTCCTGACTCTCATTATAAAAGAGCCTGTAATGGCTTACGTTGTCCTATCTCAAGAGTCTAATGACTATCCTTGCTTCTGCACAGCCCGCAGGCATCTGGTACCTTGTTACCATTAACCAGTTCGATACAAATAATAACAGCTATTGGAATTCAGATAGGCAGGTAGCCATTTAATATGGGATTTTTATGGGAAGATTGTACCCCTATGTTAAAATATGTCAGAAGTCCTGCATGTCCTGAATTTACTCAAATTCTTACCTGTTTTACCGCCAATGTTTCTCAAAGGTTTATGTGTAAGTCGAAATATTTACTCCCAAGTTTAATGTTTTATACTTACTTTTTTTTCATTTACGTTGTCTATTTCTGCCCAGCCTTTAAATGTTGTGTTTCCTAAGGCCCCTGCTCTGTATTTTCCTTTTCACATACATGCTCTCCCATTCACTGAGTTATCTGTATGATTTCACCCTCAGATATGTGAGTCCCACACTTTGCTTCTGAGCTCCATACCTGTTGATGTATATGACTTAGCCTGTTCACCTCACGTGGGTGCTTCATAGGCACTGCAAACCTACATCTGAATTAGAGGTTATTTCCCTCTTCTCCAAAACAAAACCCCCTCTTTTGACATTGCTCCCTACTTTAATACAGAGCATTGCTATTCATCTGCCCAATCCCTCAAGTGAAAAACGTAAAATCCATCCCTCACCTGACCTTTCCCATAATTCCCTTCCCCTAACACATAACCAGTCCCTGGTGCCCGCTGTTATTATGGTTGTTAAACTCTCCTAAATCCAGCAATGACCCTTCCCATTCTCTTATCTCAGGGCCTCATTGTCTCAATTGCATCGCTGCCTGAACCTCCTAGCCTAAAAGTTGCTCAATTTCTGAGCCTCAGAATTCCCTTGGGCATTAAGTTTCCCACTTCACTTATATGCTGCAGCTATAGTAGCCTTTTTGTAAAGTGCAATTCTGATGATCCTACTGCCCTGCTTATAAGCCCCAGTGGCTTCCCATTTGCCCTTAGTTAAAATGAAGGTCATGCTCTCCCTTAAACTTCAGTTTCTAAAGAAGACTTCCCTGTTGGTCTGCCTCTTATAAGCCCTTTGTGCTTCATTATATATTGGTATAGTTAGTGGTTAAGAGATTGGGTTCTGAAGCCAGACTGGCTGGGTTTGAAGCCTGACTAATTCTGACTGCTTTTAAATAACTGTATAAACTTGAGCTTATTACTTACCATCCTCTGCCTCAGTGACTTCATCTGGGATTAGTAACAGTACTTGCATCATAGGATAATGGTAATGATTAAATGAGCTATCACAGGTGAATCTCATAGAACATTGGTGCTTAGTAAATGTAAGCTCATCAGATTATTATTAGAAGTCCTCTGTTCTATCAGACAAGGACTATGCCTTTGTGGTTTACTAAAGACATCCTGGATTATTCTGACTCTGGGAAAAATTACGGAATTCGGATTCAGAGAACTTCAATTTGGATTTTGGTTCAACCATGAACTATGCTTTGTTTTTGTTTTAACTTGGATAAGCAATAAGCATCATGGGCCTCATACTTTCTCACCTATCAGGAGTGATCACTGAGCTACCCTCCAGTTTCTCTGTCTCTGAGTCTAATGGTAGTTCATCCCAGGCCCTACAGTGGTTGAAGTAATAGAAAAGATCATAAATAGCTGAGCCTAAAAGTTGCCCAGTTTCTGAGTTTCAGCCACTGCCCGGCAGCATTTCCACTATTTTCAGCCCCACCGATAGGGGCTAAAAGCAGCTTTTTTCTTTTTGAAGAAAAGGCTTATAGAAATTAGAAAATGCAGATTGGAGCTGAATGACTTGAACCTTCAGTACTGACCTAAACCCTATAGACTCACTCCAACGCCTACAAAGCCCATTCATTGTTGCCAGGTCCATTGGGAAACAAAGCAACAGATTGTAAGCCAAAATTTATAGACTTTTATTTATATAAAGGCCGAAAATATTGAATCAGTTGCTCAGCAAGTACCATATTAGCTTTATTGGAAGGTCTACTTGACTCATCCAATGTTGGGAGATAGATGTGTTAATGTATAATTATGATAATCAATATCACTGATACTAACTGTTTATTAGTACTATAAATTTTTATTTTCATGTTATCCTTTGTTATGATTGCCTTTGAATTTTATGCTTTATGTTCTTTTGCTTTCTCTCACATGAACTTTTAAAATTCTTTTCCATTTCTTTAAACCCCATGTTTAATAATAATATAATGTCTATTGGATATTTACTACAAGTCATATGTTATTCTAAACACTTTGTATGTTTCAGTCCATTTAATCCTCTAGTGTAGAATATGCACTACAATTCTGGTGATCGTCTCTGCTAAAATTATATATATTCCAATCACAACCCAAACTTTATAAATGAGACTGAGGCTGAGATAGGGTATCCACACAAAGTTATGCAGCCAATAAGTTTATCTGACTCCAAAGTTAATATTCTTTTTTTTTTTTTTTTAATATATGAAACAAGTTTGTTTTTTAAGTTTTTATTGGGGAATTGGAGGAGGGGAACAGCCAAGTTGTTGTCCTTCAATCTTAGTTGTGGAAGGTGCAGCTAGCTCAGCTCCAGTTGCCATCCGGTAGCTTGCAGCAGCTCACTCAAGGTGCCGTGTTTAATCTTAGTTGCGGGTGGGCACAGACCCCTATCCCATGAGGGGGTTGAACTGGCAACCTTGTTGTTAGGAGCACATGAGAACCAGCTGAGCCATCCTGCCACCTATTGGCAGCTCAGCGGCAGCTCAACTTGTGTGTAGCTCACTGGCCCATGTGGGAATCCAACTGGCGACCCTGTTGCTCAGAGCTCGCGCTCTTAACCAACTGAGCCACTCTGCCAGCCCCGAAAGTTAATATTCTTAATTACTCCGTCTTATATTATTTCTGATCTCATGCTTTTATAATTTTGCAACAAGCAGTTTACCCCTACTGCGTTTTTTTTTTAGGTTAAATTGACAGGGAGTCTGGGGACCTTCTTTCTAATAAATGTTTAAGCTTTTAAGTTTTCTTCAAGGGACACTGTATATAAATCACAGTAGAGCCTAAATTATTAAATCTCTCTTTAATAACGTTCATTGTTTTTTAAAAAGAGTTAAAAATCACCTGAAGCCTTAAAAGAATCCTGATCATTCTTTATTTTGTTATTTAAGAAATAGACTGGTGATTTAAACAAACCAGTAGAAAACCTTTTTTTTTTTTTTTTTTTTTGAGACAATTGAGGAAAATTGAAGACAAGTTGGATATTAGATGAGGTTAGGAATTATAATTGATGTCATTAGGTGTGATAATGATACATGGTTAGTGGTTATGGTTCTGTTTGAACAGTCTCATAGTCAAAGTTTAGAATTTTTTTTCAACAGTTGGGAAATTGTTAGGAACTTGTTAATTTTCAACAAAGTGTATAGGGTGGGGAGGAGTGCGGAATTGCTAGGGAAAGCTAGAGAAAAAAGGTTTGCTTAACCAACTCACAAAAAAAGCATTAGAGCCATCTGTTTTCCTGGCTGCTTATTGCTGCTGCCAAAATATAGGACAGGTCCATATTAAAAAACAAAAAAATAGCTTTATTGTTTTATCTTGATTACAGTATATTAACAGTTATAAAATTTGAATGTGAAAATTGACGTTAAAGTTTTCTCTGACTTAGCACCATGGAATTTGTATCTTGTTTCTGATAATGTGTTATTGAACTATATACAATATTAGCAGAGATGATCACCAAAAATTGTAGTATATATTCTAATTCCCTATTATTGCAAAAATTATCATCAAAATTTTTTTTAAATCTCTTCAGCTATTCAGTGGTCTTTGGTCCTAACTCTTCTATGACTTGAATCCTAGGCTTTTGACCTTTATGAACAAAGATACGCTGCTGTGAAGATCCATCAGCTTAATAAAAGCTGGAGGGATGAGAAAAAGGAAAACTACCACAAGTAAATCTTAATACTTCATGGTTTTTATCAATTGAAAATATATTTAATGGTCCTGAGAATTAATATACTCTCTCTCCCCGTAGACATGCCTGCAGAGAGTATAGAATACACAAAGAACTGGATCACCCTAGAATAGTTAAACTCTATGATTATTTCTCCTTGGATACAGATACGTAAGTGAATATAAAGATTTCGTTTTTAAGTAAAGACATGTTTGCTTTTGCTTTCCTTATTTTGTTGTGATTGTAGAAATGTCTTCATTTTCCCATTGTGATTCTGAATTACTGGATAATATTTTATGTCTAATTTTTTCCTTTCTCCATTCTAGGTTTTGTACAGTGTTAGAATTCTGTGAAGGCAATGACTTGGATTTCTATCTGAAGCAACATAAATTAATGTCAGAGAAAGAAGCTAGGTCTATTGTAATGCAAATTGTAAATGCACTAAGATATCTCAATGAAATCAAACCCCCAATTATACATTATGATCTTAAGCCAGGTAATTAGTAAAATGTGCCTAAATAATTTTTAAGCTCTAAAGAGTATAATTTTTAAAAATCATTTATTAAGTTACCTAAGAATATGCTTTTTGGTTTAGTTTTTTTAAAGTTAATGGAATGCTAGTAAAATTTAAAGTGTTTCTGTCATATCATCTTTTAAAATTATATTTTAATTATATTTAACAATTTAAATATATATTCCCAAAATTTAGTTTAAGTAGTAAAGATAATGTTTTTCATCGATGTATCACTAAAAGAACCTTACATTTTGTTCTTAGGAAACATCCTTCTGGTAGATGGAACAGCATGTGGAGAAATCAAAATCACTGATTTTGGTCTGTCCAAGATTATGGATGATGATAGCTATGGTGTAGATGGAATGGACCTAACTTCCCAAGGGGCTGGCACTTACTGGTAAATGTATTATTAAATATATGAAAATTATCTAAATTAGTGACAAGGCTCCTTTGAGAGTTTAGTTTTTCTTTCACATATCTTTGAAATTATTGTGGTGAGCGACTAATACGAAGTCTACTCTCATCAGCCGTCTTATCTCACCTGGTCTCAACTAGAGGGAGAAAGACTTGGCATTAGCAAGTGACTTCAGTGCCGACTACTCAGAAACCCCTAACATGGAGAACTTGTGGATTTTCTTCTATAATGTTAGAGTGATATTTATCATGAAAATAATACTTGTATCAATATAGCATCTTAACTATCACAAGCAATAAGCATAAAGCCTTCTCTGTAGAGGTTTTGTGGTTACAATTTTTGTTGGAGATGGATGTTGTGTTGATCATGGATGGGAGAGGTACTTGGCCTTTAGACTTGACTCTCAAAAATACCCTTTATTGACTTCATACATATAGATATAACTCTAGATAGAACATTGGTTAACAGATGTTAAGTCTAAGTGAATGTTATTTCTTTCAGAGTTACCTACGTGTTGACAAAAACTACTTCAGTATAAATTGTCAAACTTCTTGTCAAATTCACCAAAGTGGAGAACATATTATAAAATTTCAAAACAAAGTTAGTGTTTAGAATAAATAAGTTGAGAAAAGGAATGAAATTTTAATTGGAAGAGAAATAACTGCATTTAATTTCATTGAACAGGATGGTGACTACAAACATAAATGTGACATTGGGGTTTCCAGAACAGTCTTCACACAGCTAGCCTAGATACATAATGACCAGTTCCATAAGACACCGCAAGTGTGTGTGGACTGTACTTTTCATAAACAGGGATTGGCCATGGTCATGTATTCTTTTAAAGCCATTGTAAAGTTTCAAACTCTGTTTGTGACATTTTCTAAGAATATGCATAAGATAATGTCATGATTTTTTTTTCTCCTTTTTAAAGAAAATTATCATTCAAACTAGTAGCCCCTAAAAGTCAGTATCCTATCAGTAGTCTTTAGGTATTTTTCTTTCAACAACAATTTTTCTTTCCTTTTGCACAATGAAGTCTTAGAATTTTAATAAATAAAACCAATAAGAACAAGGCTTCTTGGTAGAACCCTGAACTGTGTGGAAGATAGCTTAAAAACCATATTCTAGGGCCAGCCAAGTGGCGCCGCGGTTAAGCGCTGGCTTGGGAAGACAGCGGCCCTGGTTCGGGTCCCACTTATGAGGGCCAGTGACACTGCCCTCAAAAAAAAAAACAAAACAAACATATTCTAAATAATACATCCATCTTCCTTTGCAGACTCCCACAATGTGGTTTCCCTCTCACTCTGGCTTCCATAGTGCATGGTGGGGCGGGCAAGGAAATTAGGTGGGCATGAGACAAGGAGGCTTATGTTTAGGAAAGAGCTAGTCATGGCATTTCCCTGTAAGAACCTGGAATGTATTTCCCATAGAAACCATTCCAAAAATGGCTAGTTTTCTACAGTCATACTAGGGTTTTAGCTATGTATTTGGTAAACTGGGATATTCTATACAAACTTAGAGAATACCTGTTTATGGTGCTTTTATAAATTACCTTGCACCCCCAGAAGCTTAAACTCTTTGTCAGCATCACTTAGAAGAAAATCCTTTTTGTCCGTCCCAGATCTCAAATGCAGTTGTCTACTAAATCCTGGTGGTCATTTTCCCTCCCAAATACCTTTGGTATCTGTGCCTCCAGTTCCTCTCCTTGTTTACATCCTTTTGCCTCAAGAGATGGTGTAGCATAGTGTTTAAGAGCTATTCTTGTTTCACTTACATACACATTAAGCTGCACAAAATATACGCTTTTATTCATAAAACAAATCTGGCTTTTTACTTAATTTGGGGTGTAGGAAGGGATTAATAAACATCACAAGTAATTTAAGAGATCTGTCAGCATCCTAGTGAAACAAGTGATTTCAGCTTAGTGAGTATGAAACTGAAGGAAAAACGAGAGTAGGTTCCCATTTAGTTATATTACGCCTTTTCAGGATTTTTAGTTTAAATGGTTGAGGTATAAGGTGCTTGCATTTCTGCTAGATCTTTTTACTTATAATCTATGGTGACAAATTTATTTTTACCTTTCCTTTGTCTAAAATTATGAACTTATAAATAGCACTTACAAATAAAAAATAGTACTTTTGAACACGATGCTGCTTGTGTTTGAACACTGCATCATGAAGAAGAGCCCCTGCGCTGCTTCTGGCCTAGTGTGATTTTATTTTAATGCCCTGATAGAGGTACCATAACGTCTGGTGGTTACATGGGGAAGAAGCAAAGCTCTGCCTAGAGGGAAGCAGAGAAGGCTAATAGAGGTTAAGTGGGTCGTGAAGAAGAAAAGGTGCTCACCAAGCGAACTGGGGTGGTTAGGGAAGGCACTAGAGATTGTCTTACTCAAAAGCATGGGTGACAAAAGAGCAGTGTGGGAGACCAGGTGAACTGGCTTTGCCTAGCCAGTGTGAGGGGGTGGGGCAGAAGAGTGAGTGCAGATGTTGGAATTTAAGTTGCTGCTAGATTAGGATGGGTCTTGTGTTACAAACAAGAGATAGGACGTCTTAACTTCGGCAGTGAGTGATGTCCAAGTTCCTTAAACAAAAGAACCACCTGATCAGACATGTTTTAGGAAGAGACCTGCCTACACTTTTAATGCTGGTGAGGGGTTGGGGCTGAGAGAGCATTTCTTCTACTATTAGTACTCAAATTAGAACATTATAATTTCTAATAATTTTTTATTTCTGTAGACAATATGCATATATAGTATACTTTAGATTATTTATATATGTGTGTGTATATATATATATATATATATATATGGCATACTTTATCACGAAATTGTATCTTTTGGCTCTAGAGTCAAATGATACCAGATATAAATGCTTCAGAGTTTGGTGATTTTCATTGACAAAAGCCCTAAGGTTTATGTATGCATAAAATTGGGGTTCTGAGATTTTATACTTAGGTTTAAAATTATAGATTGTTAATAATATCCTTTCACTTTTCTCCCCAAAATACTATAGGTATTTACCTCCTGAATGTTTTGTAGTTGGAAAAGAACCACCAAAGATTTCCAACAAGGTTGATGTATGGTCAGTTGGAGTCATCTTCTTTCAGTGTCTTTATGGTAGAAAGGTAAGCTAAAGTACACCAGATTCAGGTGTATATACATAAGTTGAATTTTCCCCCCCTAAATACAAAATTTCATTAACTTGAAGTCAAAAGTCAATTTAGATCCTTCTAAGGAAATCCAGGTTTCTTCCTAAAATTTCCATGGATCAGAATTATTTTAATGTCATACAGTTTATTTGGTCTGCTTTTTGCCTTTTTTTATTTCAACTTAAGGAAAAGAAGTAGCTATCTGTTTACAGTGCTGACATTTTCTACTGTTAAAAATACTAGAGTCAAAACTGTGTATTATCCTCTATTCTCTCCCCTTCCTCAGGCCCTCTACCCCACCACACACACACAGCTTGGCCTGAGCCGAGTTTCCCCCTATGCTTCCTCAGGGAACTTCCACTAAACTTAGTCTTCATTTTCACCAAGCCTTTCTCTACACTGAGAGAACTAAAAAGTACCATAGATATTACCTACTCCCCATCCCATCCAGTCCCTTCATCAGTGTGGAAAGAGAGCTTAAGGGACTTCCCTGGGAATTCACTGCAAGTTAGGACCAAACCCGGAGCTATTTCCTTTAAGTTAGTGTATTGTGCTCAAAGTATTTTATTCTTTGGTCTTTGCACATTTCCACTTCATCTCTTCTCTAAATCAAACTTCATTTTTTTTAAACATTCAGAATAAATATTTAAGTTCCTTTTTATTTTATCTTAATTACATATATAGCAACAGCATCTTTTCTACTGCTTATGCAGTGTTTCAGCTATGCTGAGGATCGATTAGAAATGCTTCCTGCCTGCTATTAATGATAACCGTGTTGCTATGATAAATGTATCCCAACTTCCATACAACTGAGGACTACATTTTTTATAACACAGATTATTTGTATCTTGGGAATTCACTGATAATATCTGTTTAAATTTTTTGTGAGATAAATTTTTCAACATGTTATTTTTTTTTTAAGCCATTTGGTCACAATCAATCTCAACAAGATATTCTTCAAGAAAATACAATATTAAAAGCCACAGAAGTCCAGTTCCCTGTAAAACCGGTTGTAAGCAGTGAAGCAAAGGTATTAAATTTATATAAATAAGTTTTTTGAAATTTTATTTCATAAATTGTGCTTAAAACAAAGTAATTACTTATTAGTCAGTAAAATAAAAGGGATTGCTGCCGCAGGAAACTGTTCAGTGCTGTCCAGTAGGGACTGGTGATTTTCCCTGGAGAAAAAAGCTGCTTAAGCCCTCTTTGGTTGTGATAGTTTTCATCTTTTAAGGACCCAAATATGATCCCTGATTCTTTGTTCACACCAGCTTGCTTTGAAAATGAGGGAAAATCACAGGATTTGGGCCCATTGTTACCTTTATGTTTTATATATCAGTTTATCAGTTAATACTGAGATATTTAAATATATAGCTGACCCTTGAATAACATCAGTTTAAACTGCACAGGTCGACTTATACATGAATTTTTCAACATATTGGAAGATATTTTGGCAGTTTGAACAATTTGAAAAGCTCTCAGATGAACTTATAAACGTTGAAAAAATTTAAGAAAAAGCTATGTCATGAATGCGTAAAGTGTATGTACATATTTTCTCTTCCATATGATTTCCTTAACATTTTTTTCTCTAGCTTACTTTATTTTAAGAATACAATATATAATACATGTAACATACAAAATGTGTCATAATTGGCTTTTCACAGAACTTGGACTTTCGACTGTACAGTTGGTTGGTGCCCCTCACCCCCAAAACTGTTCAAGGGTCAGCTGTATAAGAATAAAAGCATTGTATTGATATTTTAATACATTATCTTTTAACATCCTTTAGGGTGTAGATATTTTTATTATTCCCATTTTATGAAATAGGAAACCAGCCAAGCCATAGCAAAAGGATCTTGTCCAGAATCATACCAGCTAATAAGTAGCAGAGCTGCTTGATGCCCTGCAGCAGCTCCTGAGAAAGCCTAACCTCTTCCTCAGCCTTCGTGCATGTAGGAGTCTGTGACTCCATAACAAATGACTTCCTGTAGTTCTAAACCTCGTGTCTATATGATAACATGAAATAGCTACTTCTAATTAGCAGCAGGACTTTTATGGTGCTTATTATCCTCCCACATCCCTCCTCCTGTTGGCCTTTCACTCCTGCTTTGTAATACTCTCATCACAAAGCTTACTTCTTTGTGACCTCCCTGTGGGAGTGTTCTTTTTAAACCCTGTGAAATTCCTAAGACAAACACATGAAATTTGCATTTCCTGGTAGGAATAGTCTAGGCCATAAGAGTGATTCATAAACAAGCCTTAGTTTCTGTATTCTTAGGGTATAGAGAAGCACTACTGCATGTCCCTGATTGAGGTCAGAAGGGCCTGCATGATGGGAAAGGTACTGTTTTTTTGGTAATCTCAATAAGCGTGTTTATTGGAACTGTGCCATATTTTATTTTATCCATTACATCTTTATTGGCTTTTTGCAAATTATTTGAATGACTTTGAGAAGATTTTGACAATTGGAAAGATAACTGGCATTCTTATTTTAAAGCATAATGAGTTATTTTCATAAGATAATTATGGCTCTTTTAAAAAGATCTTGACAGTGCTAGCATTTTGTCTTCAGTTTCTATATACAGCATTAATGAGAATAGAAACTAAATGAATTTAGTGAATGCAAGATCCATTTTGTTTTAATGAGAAAAATGATTGGGAATAAATAAATGTAGTGTGCCAAAAGAAAGTCTCATTTACCATCTCTGGTTCTATCCTTAGACCCTTTATTGGTGCCACACAGCCACTGTTTTGGAACCTGGAGGAGGGTCACTTTTTTTTTTTTTTAAACTTCTTGTCCCTACAGAACACACCTTTGCCAAGTTCCTCTGCTGACCTGGTGTGGGCACATTACTCCTTATGTGCTTCTTACTCTTACTAGTGGTAGATTTTCCTTTCAAACTCTGCCTTCAACATATCAATCACGCCTGATTTTTTTCTGTATCTTAATCATTTTTAGAGTGGTCTCTGAAACTTTATTTGTTAAAGACTTTTAAGATCTAAGGGATCAGAAAGACTTTTGATAAATATTAGTAAGCTAACCATGGTATAATGATTGATAAGAGCTAGATTTGGTTTTGGAGAAAAAAATTACTTCTAATGAATTTCAAAGCAGAGAATATGCGAAATAGCTAACTTTACATCGAAGTTTAATCACACTATAAAGTATGTATCTTAGTTATAATTTTCCTGCAAATAGTTTAATTCATGAATTTATGTGGCAGTTAGGAATTTTAAGACAAGCTAAAGTTGTTTCTAGTGTCAGTAGTAAGAAAGGGAAAGAATTTTGAGTTATCCCTTGGGACTGTTTTATCTGTTATAAGAAGTAGATGAATTTCTCAAATATAATATTGAGTGAAAGAAGCTAGATAAAGGAGTACATTTACATAAAGGTCAAAACAAGCAAAATTCAACTCTGGTGTTAACTTTAAGATACAGATGGGTTGTAGGCAGAGCCCGTGCCTGGATGGGGGCGTGAAGAGACTCATGGCTCTGGTAACGTTCTTTTTTTTGATCTGGTCGCCAGTTACATAGATATATTCACTTTTTTACTGTACACTTAGGATTTCTGTACTTTATAAATGTTATAATTCAGTAGATTTTTTTTTATTATAAGACGTTATTCTCAAGAAGAAAATACATAAAACCAGTTTGAGAAGGAAAAATGATAGTGATTATATTCCATTATTTAGCGTTTTCAAAAGTGTACTGATGCACAGTCTTAACCTAAGAAACAAAAACCCCAATAGAAGTGTTCCTGTCATCTAAAAGTCTTCATGCACAATAGGAAAAAAACATTATGGCTAAAAATGGCATTCCCTCTAGCCAAACTAAACTAATAAAGGGTGAGAGGATTATTTTAGCAGAAGAAAAATTCTAGAAAATAAGTGTCCAGAATTTTCAAAGTATAAAATGCAGCTTTCCGTATTCAATATAATGTCAGAAATCCTAGCCAGAGTAATTAGGCAACAAAAGGAATAAAAGGAATCCAAATCAGAAAGGAAGAAATTGGGCCAGCCAAATGGCATGGTGGTTAAGCACTGGCTTGGGACGCCAGCGGCCCCGGTTCGGTTCCCACATATGAGGGCCAGTAACACTGCCCTCAAAAAAAAAAAAAAAAAGAAAGGAAGAAATAAAACTGTCAGTATTTAGAGATGAAATATTATACAGCTGACCCTTGAACAACCCAGGTTCAAACTTCTCCAGTCCACTTATATGCAGAATTTTTCATTGACCCATGTACTTCACACCTGTGTTATTCAAGGGTCAAGTGGCCATTGGAAATCACATATGTGGAAGGCTGATTTAAGTTATATGTGGATTTCGACTGCACTGGTGGTCAGCATCCCAACCCCTGCACTGTTCAAGGATCAACTGTATGTAGAAAACCCTAAAGACACTACCAAAACCTGTTAGGACTAATCAGTGAATTCAGTAAATAATGAACTATCCGAAAGAGAAATTAAGAGAATGGTCCCATATATAGTTGCATCAAAAAGAATAAAATGCCTAGGAATAATTTAACCAAGGAAGTGAAAGACTTGTACACTGAAAACTTACAAGACTTTAATGAAAGAAATTAAAGAAACGTGGAAAGATATTCCGCGCTCATGGATTAGAAGAATTAATATTAAAATGTCTATACCACCCAATGCAATCTACAGATTCAGTGTAATCCCTACCAAAATTCCAAAGGCATTTTTCAAAGAACTGGAACAAACCTAAAGTTTATATAGAATCACAAAAAACCCCAAACATCCACAGCAATCTTGAGAAAAAAGGACAGCTGGAGGCATCATGCTCCCTATTTTCAAACTATATTACAAACTATAGCAGTCAAAATAGTATTGGCATAGAAACAAGACACACAGATCAATGGAACAGAATCAAGAGCCCAGGAGTAAACCTATGCTTATATGGTCAATTATTTTATGAATAAAGGAGCCAAGAAAATACAATAGGGTAAAGACGTCTTTTCAATAAGTAGTGTTGGGGGCCGGCTGAGTGGCGCGGTGGTTAAGAGCTGGCTTGGGACGCCAGCGGCCCCGGTTCGGATCCCACATATGAGGGCCAGTGACACTGACCTCCTAAATAAATAAATAAATAAGTAAATAAATTAAAGTGCAAAAAAAAATTTAAAAAAAATAAAAAATAAGTAATGTTGGGAAAACTGGACAGATGCATGCAAAATAATGAAACTGGACTACTTCTGTATACCTCACACAAACACTAACTCAAAATAGATAAGAGACTTGAAGGTATAAAAACCTGAAACCGTAAAACTCCTAGAAGAAAACCTAGGCAGTAAACTCTTGACATAGGTCTTGGCGAGTAGTTTTTGGATTTGACATCAAAAGCAAAGGCAACAAAAACTACCAACTGGTACTACATCAAATGAAAAAGCTGCACAGCAACAGACTCCATCAACAAAATGAAAAGACACTCGAACAAGTATTTATACACCAGTATTCACAATAGCAAAAAGGTGAAAACAACCCAAATGTCAATCATCAGATGAATGGCTAAACAAAATGTAGTATAGGTACATGCAATTGAATATTATTCAGCCCTAAAAAGGAACGAAACTGATGCATGCTGCAATGTGGGTGACTCTTAAACATGATGCTAAGTGAATAAGCCAGATACAAAAGGACAAATATTATATGATTCCACTTATTTTATATTCTAGATATCTGATATAGGTACCTAGCCAAACCATAAAGAATATAAAATAGTGGTTACCAGGGGCTGGGAGAGGGAATGGGAAGTTATTGTTTAATGGGAACAGTGTCGGCCCGGGACGGTGAAAAGAATCTGGAGAAGGATGTGGTGCTGTCGCTGAGCAGTGTGAAGGTAATCAATGTCACTGACATGTATACTAAGAAAGGGTTAAAATGCTAACTTAAAATACATACATGTGGGCCCGCCTAGTGGCGCGGTGGTTAAGCACTGGCTTGGGAAGCCAGCAGCCCCGGTTCAGGTCCCACATATGAGGGCCAGTGACACTGCCCTCAAAAAAAAATATATATAAATATATATATATTCTTTGGGTCCGCCGAGTGGCACGGTTGTTAAGTGCTGGCTTGGAAAGCCAGTGACCCCGGTTCGAGCCCCACATATGAGGGCCAGTGACACTGCCCTCAAAAAAAAAAAAATATATATATATATATATATATATATATATATATATATATACACACACACACACACACACACATACATACATACACACACACACATGTTACCTCAATAACTTTTTTTGAAAAAGTACAGCCTTCCTGTAATAAGTTTAAATGGTAGCAGTAGTAATTTAGACTATGAAGTGAACACCTAGGGGCTGTGAGTTGGGAGTTGAATTTGAAGTGAGAATTTTATTGCTACAGAAAAAAATTTTTTTGTAAAATTTGAACTTCCAGTAAAAAAATCTATTGTCTCAAATGTGTCCATCCTTCTAGAGGATTAAGTTGATTGATATTTAGAAGGGAAAGAGATTTTAATTGCTGATTTTTTTTTTTTTAAGGCCTTTATAAGACGCTGTTTGGCATACCGAAAAGAAGATCGATTTGATGTGCACCAACTGGCAAATGATCCATATCTTCTCCCACATATGAGAAGATCCAATTCTTCAGGGAATTTACACATGGCGGGGCTGACAGCATCCCCTACACCCCCCTCTGCGAGCATAATTACTTACTGACTTTCCTCCAGAATTGGCATGATACCTTTGATTGCTTCCAGATGCACACTTGAGTTTGAAAGCATTTGAGTGTTTTCATTTTCCTTTTTACACAGGACATAGTTGAGAACTGTTTGTAAACTGAAGTTCTTCGTAGCGTCATTTGTATGCGAGTGGATCATGGACAAGAAGAAACGTTCACTTCTGACTGGCATATTGAGCAGTGGAGGATGACTGCCTGTTGCACAGGAACAGGAAGACATGTTAAGATAGAAAAATAATTCGTTGTTTGTTTGGGAGGAACACTGTACATAACGTTTATATACTTAAGTACATTTGGTTGTTACTAGAGAGTTCTAATATGAAGGGTAGTTTTTCATTATTTAAAAACACATGGAAAAAAAATAAGACATATTTCTAACACAAGAACTATAGTGCCTGGATACATCCTTCAGCATTCAGCAGTTAATTTGCTGAAACCAAAGTAAGAACTGAATGACAGTGACAGTTGTGTTTTTATAGTAATAGAATGTGAGAGTTAGAAGCTTTGGACAAAGTTAGACTTTGTCATTTGCCTGTTCTGGCTTTTACCACGTTGTACCTCGAAATCACATGTCCTCTTTTTCACTGGTTATGTTAAAGGGAGAGCTTTTATTCCTAGTTACTTTACACCTTTGACAAAATGAGCTGCTTATTTTGAAACCAGTTGAATTCACTAAATCATAAATTCTCCAGTGTTTTCAACATGTTAGAATTGTTAACAGATACTTTCATTTTGTTACCAGGCCGTGTTCATTAAAACAAGTGACAGTATGTAACCAAATGCAGACCAGTTCTATGCAGGATAATGATAAATTCCCTTCTAGCTCTGTTGTAAATTGTTGTACATATGTCGTATTTCAATTACCAAGTTTTCAGCAGCTTATTCTTGTACAAATGTTTAAAAATATGGCTTTTCTAATTGGATATTGTATTTTTTTTAAGTCTTGAAGGCGCTTTAATTGCTGCTAAATGTTGCTTCTTTGCTAAAAAAAAAAAAAAATCAAATGACCTCCTTAAAGGTGCAAATTGACTGTACATCACAAAGACCTATTAAAAGCAGGCACTCATTCACAATCAAGGCATGTAAAAATGACCCATGTTGGACATACAGCGCTCTCTGAATCAGTTTCTTGGGTTCTAGGGCTGTGGAGCACATAGATACTAGATTTATTCTACATTTCTAGAAGGTTCTTAGCAAGGTGGGATGATGGTCCCATAAACAAGTTTCTTGTGGTTTGTATAGATTTGTTAAAATGTGAACATTTCTAACTGCCTTGTACGGTAGAAACCATTATTTTTCAGGATGCTGTATTTTACTCCTGTAAGAATTATTTCTTTATTGTTACATTCATAATGCTGATACTTAATGTAAGTTGTCCATGTTGCCGAAAAAGGAGGCTACACGTACCACAGATTCTCTTAATATTGTACAGTTAAACTGTGGCTCTGATTTCTGATGTTGCAAACCATTTTGTTTTTTTCATTGTACATACACACATTGTCTCTTTAAGATGCTGCTGAAATTGTAGAGGATATAGCCAAAACAGTAATAAACAATGACAGTTAAAATTTAAAGACTGAAAATTGTATTCGAAGGGAGCTTTTAAGATTTAGGATATCGCCTCTGACTAGGTTCCTGAAGAATCAGCTAAATAAATTCTTTAAGTATACTTCAAGACAAGTCTAAAGTGTTTCAAGCTGTTCAAGTAAACCTAATAACCATCATCAAGGTTAATCCTGGGTAAGTAACAGCTCTGTGAGGAGTGGCTTCAGGGCTACACCTGCTTCCCTGTAGGTTAAGCCAGAAACCCTGTAAAGAAGACTGATGTGGTAATGAAGTGTTAGCCTCGCCTGAGTGCCCCAAGTGCTGCCCACAAATTTTTCAATTTTGTTGTTTTCATCTTTCTGAATCAAAGTACTGTGTTCATGTAGTAACTCTTAGTTGAAGTCCTGCATTAAAAGAAATTGCCCAGCTTTGTTTAAAATTTTGGCGAGATATTAAGTGGACATATAAATCTCACATGAGCTTGATTTGAATAAGTAGTATCTACTGAGACCACTGCTTTATCCTGTTACGTTCAATGAATGAAAGTGACTGCTAGCGTCAAAATGCAAAAAAGGAAAATAAGCCATAAAATGAAACTGGGTTTAGGTAATCATTCATAATCAAAGAGGTATAGGAAATGACCAACTTATACACCATCTCTTCCTCGTCAAGTTTTTCCAAACAAATGCTATAGATTTTGGATAATATGCAAGTAACCCAACAGGTACAAGGTGGCTAATTGAGCCAAATTGAATAATTTACTGTTGTCTTCACATGGGAAATTGGTTGTCACTACATAATATCAGTCACTCTGGCAAGCTTTGGCTCTAATATCTTTGGAAGCTTAAATTGTTTTTGGTTTCCGGAACTCACTCGGAATTAAAGCATGTCTTCTACCCATAAAACAATACCAGGGTCTCCTCCTTTCGCTCTCTTAAAGGGTCTGACTTACAGGGTAAGAGTCAGCACTGATGATGCAAAAGCAAATGCAGTGTTTGCATATAATTTTAAAATCTGTCGAATGTGAATTAGCTTTAGTGTGTGCACGTTGAGAGGAAGTAAGTGTAGAAACCACCCTAATAATTTGTAAGTCAGGAGTTGGGTAGATAAATTTGGTTGTTTTTCAAAAATAGTCTTGTTTTTTTCCTTCCTTACTGGACACCATCCCCTTCTCCTAAAAAAGGAACTCTTTCAGTTTAAATGATACATAAAATGTGAACAAAATACTAATACACATACCTCATTAATGAAGCCAAAAAGGTGCAGAGGTTCAATACAACATTTAAAGAGTATATTTGTGTTTTGCTGTTCAATGTTACTTATTAAATGCAATAATGTTGATAATCATCTGATGTTACTATGTTTTAGTGGTACTGCAGACTCCATTTAGAGTGTCAGTTTTCTCTTAGATTTTAATTACATTGCTGTTTGATTTGTGTGCGAAAAAAGATAGCTTCATATCTTTAAAGTCACATTTGCTGGTCTTTAATCCGACTTTAAATTTTGACATGTTAACTAATAAGTTTCCTCCCAAATATACTAAAATGTGATGTTCTGAAGGCATTTCAAAAAGTGCTTTATCAGCTAGATTTTAAATTATTAGAATTCTTGTTTCTGGGTTTCAGGAACTCTACAACAGCTCTAGAATTTATATAACTTGTCAATTTGAATTAGCTTTATTTCCTAGCACATGTACATCTCTATCATCCCCTACATTCCCTTTCCTCCCCCCTTTCTTGAGGATCACCCTCCCCAGGAATTCTTTAGTTTTTGAATGGGAACGATTTGAGTAAATGGGTGTAACCAACTTGAAAAATTTACATAAACCCAGAGAAGAACTTAATAGAAGACTTATTTTTAGTTAGGACCAAAATGCATGGTTTTCACCTAGAAATCCCCACTCATTCAAAATACAAGGGAGTAGATTACCTAACATGACTGTTTTAAGAAAGGCAATATAATATACTGGTTAAAAACTCAAATTTTGGAACCAGATTCCTTTGGTTCAAATGTCAACTGCCATTTACTACCTGTGTTTCCAGTTCCTCATCCAAAAACAAGAATAGTACCTACCATACAGAGTTGTGAGGAATAAATAATTCACATACATAAAGCCCTTCAAACTATGCCAAGCACATTGTGTTACCACATATAATATAGCTACTATTATTCTGTAAGACTCAGTGATTATTCCATTGCTTTTTTTTTAACTTTATTTTTTTTTCTTTTACCCGAGCCATCCTGCACCTATTGGCAACTCCACGTCAACTCAGCTCAGGCAGGGCATCGAACTGCTGTTGCTCAGAGCTCAGCTCGCACTCTTGAGCGAGCTCTTAACCAACTGAGCCACTCGGCTGGCCCTTATTCCATTGCTTTTAACCTCATACATGATGCAATATGCTTTGCTTCCTGTGATAATTTAAGAAATAGTAGTTTTACAAGTACAATGCCAGATTCAAATTTCAAATAATGATTAGACTGCCTGAAAATGGAAGGTGAGATGCAACAATTTGAAAACAAAAAATGGTAACTGTAAACTGCAGTCACCAAAAGGCTCACACCCTGACTGTTTGTGCTGTTTCATCTGAGGCAAGTCAGCTACAGTTTTTCTTGCTAGTAACAACCATTTGGGGTACAATAGGCAGTACTATCATAGTTCTACAGAAGAAGAAATATTTAGAGAAGAGAAGAAACGATAAAGCCACATATTAAGTAAGTAGTGGTGTCAGAACTATGGTGCAGTTTTTGGAGTCCTGGAGCAAGGTTCTAACATGCTAACATCTTGCCTCTTTACTATAAATCTTGTTTCATGTGTTAAATCTTCATGAGTTTTCAAAGGTGATACAAAGCTGAGTAGATAACAAACATAATTGTCACCATTAACGAGCAAATCTAAATTCTTAGATTAGGAGTGTCATCCGAGACATGCCTTGGCTGCGAGACCTTTGAGAGGGCCTTCTGTCCCAGACCCATTCTAGGTAAGGTACAGTGGGTCACACACCTTTTCCCGTTCTCATATTTGTTTGTTGCATTTTTAAGTCAAATCTGCCTGACAGAGATTGGTTCACTGTTCTCATCCTTGGTCCACTTTCATGAGCATGGAAGGTACAAGATACATCCTGTCTCTTCCTGCAGTGGTACCAGTAGGTATCTAATAAAAATTTGTAAAACTGATTATTAAGTCAGTAACTTTCTCCAAAGAGGCCCTGCAACTTAGGGAAACTTCACTAGGTGTCAAAATGGCCCTGAACTTGATCTATAAGCCTTCCAAGTCTGGTGAAACTACCCGTGTGTGGTGCCTCGGTGCCAGCACCACAAATGAGTAATCCTGACTTCAAGTGACTCCATTGGTTTAAAAAACCTCCAAGTTATTAAGTATAAATTTTAATTTGAATCCATGCTCCACTTCTATCTGAAGGACCTTAGGCTGTTCCCATGGTCTTTATCTTGAGCTAAACAATAGATGCGAATGACCAACATCCCACTGAGAGTGGAGTATGTGGTATATTTGGATTAAATACCATTGACGTGATCAAAGAGATACTGAGATATTTCTAGAATATAACAACTTAGCTACTAAAATTACCTGATCCACAGAATGAGTATGGATAATTTATTCTTAATATTAGTCATGTTGGGTATTTCAAATCATGCCAGTCATACTGCATTCTAGAACATCTCTTTACGAGGACCCAATTCATAACTTCCTTTTAAGGAGGTATTCAGAAGGATTAAAAGTGGGAAAAGCATGGGTTTTGAAGTTAGACCTATCTTTGTTTTCCAGCTTTGTGACTTAATTTTGTGACCTTAGAGAAGTCATTAACCTCTAGGCTTGCTGTCCACATCTATAAACTGTTTCTATTAATAGCACCTGCCTTGCAGGCACCCGGCCATAGGAATGCATGCAGAAGTTTCTCCAACTGATCATCACACGGGATCTGACCAGTCAGGACAAATGCTGGCCGTTCTGCAGAAGAGAGAGTCAAGACACCACTATTTTGTCTTGACCCAAGATAGGGGGTCACTGTGGGACACCCCTGATGAAGGGATAGGAGTAGTTGGGATGAAGAGCTTGGGATTTTGGGCAACAGCCATCTATCAAACTGAAGAGATTATATTTAAACTCTTGTGTGTGGGCCGGCCGAGTGGCACGGTGGTTGAGCACTGGCTTGGGAAGCCAGCGGCCCCGGTTCGGTCCCACATATGAGGGCCGTGACACTGCCCTCAAAAAAAAAAAAAAAAATTATCTCATGTGCATTACTTAGTATGAGCTGTGCCCGTCACCCATCATGTGATAAGCTCCATAAATTTCTCCCCTCTCTAGTACATAACACTTTCAATGACAAGGCACATAACTATTGGGGATTGAAGACCTAACGACAGTCTACCCTTCTTTCTTCATTTCAGGGATGCTATTTGGATCCCAAGAATGTTTTATGTTCAAGCCACCATGATTATTAGCATCATGGTAGTCTATGGACTGATGTAACAATTTATGATAAAAATGTTACTTTCTGATAATTTTAACTTGGCCAGAAATATTTTAAAGTTTTATTCCTTGAGCTTCCTTCCCAGACATACAGAATATATACATACATAATTATTAGTAAGAAGCTGTACAAGAAATTGGGCTTCCCTCATGGTAACCATTGAGAAAAACCTGTAGTAGATATACAAAGATCAAGAGAAAGAAATCAAAGCATACCACTACAGAAAATCAATCACAAAGGAAGAGAGCAAGAGAAGAACTACAAAATAGAAAATAAAATGGTAAGTACATACCTATCAATAATTACTTTAAATATAAATGTACTAAATTCTCCAAAACACTGGCTGAATGAATTTTTTTACAAAAGACCCATTTGTGCAGCCTACAAGAGACTCACTTTAGATGTAAGGATATATATACACAGACTAAAAGTGAAAGGATGGAAAAAGATACGCCATTCAAATGGGGGGGAAAAGCTGCTGTAGTTTTACTCAGACAAAATAGACTTCAAAACAAAGACTGTAATAAAAGATAAGGGCATTACATAATGATAAAGGGGTCAATCCAACAAGAGGATGTAACATTTGTTAATATGCACCCAACAGTGGAGCACCTGAATATATAAGGCAAATATTACCAGACCTAAAAGTGGGAAATAGCAATACAATAATAGTAGGGGACTTTTAATATACCACTCTCATCAATAGATCATCCAGATGGAAAATCAATACAGAAACCAGCCCTAACACATTAAACCAGATGGATTTATATATACACAAAATTCTACCCATAAGCAGCAAAATACATGTTCTTCTCAAGCACATATGAAACATTCTCCAGGACAGATCATATATTAAGCCACCAGACAAGTCTTAATAAATTTTTTAAAATTGAAATAATATCAAGCATCCTTTCTGACCACAATGCATGAAACTAGAAATCAATTACAAGAAGAAAACATCCAAATAAAGGGAGAAGCAAAGCAGTCGCTATTTGCATATGACATTCATGTTACATAAAGAAAACCCTAAAGACATCACTGTAAATTGTTAGAATTAATTCAGTAAAATTGCAGGATACAAACCAATATACAAAAATTTGTTGCATTTCTATACACTAATAATAAACTACCAGAACTATCGATTTCAAGAAAAAAAATATGGAGTTCCTTTAAACAATTAAAAACTGAACTATCAGGGCTGGCTGAGTGGCACGTTGGTTAAGAACTGGCTTGGGACGCCAGCAGCCCTGGTTTGGACCCCACATATGAGGGCCAGTGACACTGCCCTCTACAGCTAACAACAGCTCCACCTGGACCTGGGCTGTGCGAGCCCCGGCAACGGTGTAGGCTGCAGCCCCCTGCTGCGGTGGGCTGCCATAGGTTACAGTGAGTGGCCGACAGCCAGCATGCGTGGCTGGCAGCCAGCGTGAGCTGCCAAGAACCGCTGTGAGCAGCCATCCAGAGGCCACCGACCAAGCTGCCTCATCCAGGAGGAGAGCAATGATGATACCAACATGGGCCAGTGAAGCAACGTCTTCCACAACTAGACTGAAGAACAAAAGGACAGCAACTTGTCTGTTCCCCTTCCCTAGTTCCAATAAAATCTTAAAAAAAAAAAAAAAAATCTATAGGCTGCTAAATAATTCCATTCATTATATATGCTTTTTGAGCATTTAGATAATAATGCACTCAGGGATGCTGTAAAATGGGCTATCCAGTGTAAAAAATCCCTCAGCGGTCCTTTTATTCAGCCAACAAGAATTTACAGAGCATATATATTCTATGCTAGGCACTCTTCTAGGCTCCACAGATACAGGGGGAAGCAGGAAAATGTCCCTTTGGAGTTCAGAGTCTAATAGAGGAGACAGACAACAGAGAATCACACAAATAAATGTGAAATTACATTCTGGTAAGACAATAATGTGATAAGTGCTACAGAAAAATAAAAAGAGCTAGAGAATATCAGAGGTCTAGGCTGTTCAAGAAAAAAATAAGATCATTCCACTATAAAAACTCTTCATTGGGTAGGCCGAGTGGCGCAATGGTTAAGTGCTGGCTTGGGAAGCCAGCGGCCCCGGTTCGGGTCCCACATATGAGGGCCAGTGACACTGCCCTCAAAAAAAAAAAAAAACTCTTCACTTTGGAGAGGAAATACTACTACTTAGTCATGCCCCCCAAATTATCAGAAGCACAAATGTAAACCTAGGCATATTGAGAACATGGCAATAATAGCAAGCAATCCTCCAGGTATTTAGGGAATTCCAACCTAAAGACGCTCAGAGACAGGAACCCTGTCCATGCTCCTTGACTTTTCAGAAGAGAAACTGTTGGACAAATGTTAGCCTGAAAAATAGGAGACCACTGAAGCTAAAATCCTTCCTTGGTAATTCTCTAACAAGGTTCTGAAATAATTCTTGCCATTTTTATTACATGTATGAACTTCTCAAACCCCTAGATATTATGTTATTGATACTACCATACTTTATTAATATTTTTGCCAATGTTTTATCAAATGCAGTTCTCCCCAGGAGCCATTCTGTTTTTCTAAGACAAAGCAATGAGTTGCTCCTTTCTGACATGCTCAGGTATTTCAAGCATTTTATGTTTTCTCAGTGTTGAGAACTTCTAGCTGTTCTAACCTGTAAGTAAAACAATGAGTCTCTGAACAGCACTTTTGAAAGCGAGATCCTATCAAATAAAGACTCTCTTTAGACTCAGTTCCTGCCCCTAACTTACTAATCATTTTCTCTTAATCAAGAAAGCGAGGCCCTCTAATCCTAACCCCAAAACCAACCAACCAATCAACACCCATTTTTTTTTTTTTTGTATTTTGTTTTTAAAAGATTTTATTGGGAAATCGGGGGAGGGGAACAGCGTTGGGGAACTGGGGAAGGGGAACAGACAAGTTACTGTCTTTTTTTTTTTTAAGATTTTATTGGGGGGGCCAGCCGAGTGGCGCATTGGTTAAGCGCTGGTTTTGGGATGCCAGCGGCCCCTGTTCGGACCCCACATGAGGGCCAGTGACACTGCCCTCTACAGCTAACAACAGCTCCACCTGGAGCTGGGCCATGCGAGCCCCGGTGATGGTGTGGGCTGCAGCCCCTGCTGCAGTGGGCTGCCATAGGCTACAGTGAGTGGCCTGCAGCCAGCGTGAGCGGCTGGCAGCCAAGAGTGAGCTGCCAATAGCCGCGGTGAGCGACATCCAGAGGCCAGCGACCGATCTGCCTCATCCGGGAAGAGCGCAATGACGATACCAACAGTGAAGCAACATCCTCCGCAACTAGACTGAAGAACAAAAAAAGACAGCAACTTGTCTGTTCCCCTTCCCCGATTCCCCAACGCTGTTCCCCTCCGCCAATTCCCCAATAAAATCTTTAAAAAAAAAAAAAAAAAAAAAAGATTTTATTGGGGAATTGGGGGAGGGAAACAGCGTTGGGAAATCCAGGAAGGGGAACAGACAAGTTGCTGTCTTTTTGTTCTTCAGTCTAGTTGCGGAGGATGTTGCTTCACTCGCCCATGTTGGCATTGTCATTGCTCTCTTCCCGGATGAGGCAGATTGGTCGCCGGCCTCTGGATGTCGCTCACCGCGGCTCTTGGCAGCTCACACCAGCTGCCAGCTGCTCACACTGGCTGCCGGCCACTCACTGTAGCCCATGGCAGCCCACTGAAGCAGGGGCTGCAGCCCACACCATCACCGGGGCTCGCACAGCCCAGCTCCAGGTGGAGCTGTTGTTAGCTGTAGAGGGCAGTGTCACTGGCCCTCATATGTGGGATCCGAACCAGGGCCGCTGGCATCCCAAAACCAGCTCTTAACCAATGCGCCACTCAGCTGGCCCCAAGTTACTGTCCTTTTGTTCTTCAGTCTAGTTGTGGAGGATGTTGCTTCACTGGCCCATGTTGGTATCATCATTGCTCTCTTCCCGGATGAGGCAGATCAGTGCTGGCCTCTGGATGATCGCTCACAGTGGTTCTTGGCAGCTCACTCTGGCTGCCGGCCACTCACTGTAGCCTATGGCAGCCCATTGCAGCAGGGGCTGCAGCTATGCTGTCCAGGGACTCACAGCAGCACAGCTCCAGGTGGAGCTGTTGTTCACCATCTTAGCTGTAGAGGGCAGTGTCACTGGCCCTCATATGTGGGATCTGAACCGGGGCTGCTGGCATCCCAAAACCAGCTCTTAACCAACGCACCACTAGGCCGGCCTAACACCCTTTGTTTATAACTCCCACCACCACCCCAACTAGATGGGGAATGAGAGAACGCAGAGGCTTTGACCTGGGTGTTAGTGGCAGGTGTGAGTCACCCTAGGTCACAAGCACAGCACACCTCCATGGATACTGCTCTTGTCCCTACCAACAGCTACTGCCCCCTAGGGGAGGGGGAGATGTGGTCTTACCCCACTCTACCCCTGCCCCCATTCTGCCCCTCCAGCCTCAAATCTCTGTAGAGGGTCCCTGGGCTAGAGAGGGACAGAGAGGGATGGAGGCACATCACTGCACAGAGCACTCTAACTTAATATCCATCACATGGGCTCACTCTCGATGGGTCCCATGGCTAGACTCCAACGGAATGAGGACAGATGCTGATGGTCACTCATCCAGCAGGTATTAAGTGTCTGCTGTGAGCTAGGGGATGTGCTATGTGCTGCAGACACGGTTACACCATAGTCCCTGCCAACAAAGGTGTGAACACAAATGTATAACCCCAGGGGGAGCCTCCCCTTCTGAAATGTCACATTGTAGCCCTTTTTCACCTGAGTCATCCACTCCATGAGGTTCTCTTCTCTGTCAGTCCACAGGGGCGAAAAGACTCCAGTGCCAGGGGAGCTGCAGCCCAGGCACATGGGTCCCCCCCAATCACACAAGCTCCTCCAGGAGCCTGTCACTAAATGGCCACCGTTAGACTATGGTTCAAGTTGGTTTTGTATCACAACTAAGAGACCTGATGACTGTACTGTCTTATTGTTGAAAAAAAGGGAAACTCTAGCATTTTAAATTCTAATAAAAACAAGGGTGCTGTTAGCTTTGGTGCATATTAAGGGTATCCCTTCCCAGGGCTCACAGGCCCTGGCACTGACCACGCCCCGCCCTCCAGCTGCCCCAGCTATCGGGCTGTGAGCTGCTCTACCACTCCAGCCCCATGTGGCACAGGTTGTGGCCCCGTTGAAAGAATGGTTCCTAATTTTACCTGGGTACTGAGTCCATTTCTACCACCCCCTTAGCTATGGACCTGAGGGAAAGTCATTTAATGGGTTTCACTTTCTTCACCTTGAGGGACATGGTCTCCAAGGTTCCCCAAGCTGCTTTCCCTGATCCATAGGAATCAGTATTTTTTTTTTTTTGAGGGCCAGTATGTGGACCCGAACCGGGGCCACTGGCTTCCCAAGCCAGCGCTTAACCACCGCGCCACTCGGCCGGCCCCTGAATCAGTATTTTAAAAAAAGCTACCAGGGTTGAGAAGCACTGGTCCATGGGTTGCTTTACTGAAGAGCCCAGGTGGAAAGGGCTGCCTTGGCTGGAGAGGTGGCTGGAGAAGAAGTAGAGGTCACCCCCTTTCTCCCCCACCCCGCCCGGCTTTTGGTTCTTCTCAAGACCTCTAATGACTGGGAGGAACTGAAGATGTTCAACAGTCCTGTCTGTCTAGGGCAGGGTCCTGGGTAGGCAATGAGGTGGGTTGGGGGGTGCGAGGCCTGGAGCATCACATCCTTTCTCTGGACTTAGGTTTCTTTGGGGAAAATATGGGGTCAGTCAGCTCTGGGGTGACTGTGGTGATGCCATGCCTTTCCCTACTGGTCAGAGGGCAGCTGCCAGCAGCTCCACCTTGATCTGGTTTTTAAGTCTGTGTTTCACATATTTTATTTTCAAAAGGCTATCTACTTGCTAAAAGGGAGGATTTTCAAATCCCTGATCTTTACAAAGGGCAAGCTCTTTACTCCCCTGCCCAAAACAAAACACCCCCCCCCCGTCCCCCTTTATCAACTCCCCATTATGGCCTGAGGCTCCTCCGCATGGCATCCAAGACCTTTCGTGATCTGGCCTTTTTTCCCCCTTCCAGCTGCAACTGCTACTGCTCCATGCTACCACTCCATGCTTCGCCCTCCACGTTCGAGGCTCCCAGGGCAATACGTACTTTCAGAACACACTGTGTGCTACACACCTTCATGTCACTGTAGATGCTATTCCTTCTATCGTTCCACTTGGACAGCCTGAGGGAGTCTCTGTATCCAGCCTTCCGAGTCCTCCTCAGTCAGAAGCTCTCCTGCTCCTTATACTCTTCTGTTCCTTATACTCATCACACTGGCTACTGAACTGCTCATTTATACGCAGTGTGGTGGATGCCTTTGGATTCAGAGACACCTGGGGCCAAGCCCAGGGGCCCCACTTAGTTGCGCGTGGGCGTGTCTGTGAAGCAGGGACACCTGCCTTGTGGAGCTGTGGGGAGGACAGAGGCGGGTGGGAGCGCCCAGCCCAGGGCCAGGTCCGGAGCCGGTCAGCCCACCGAGGGGTTGTTGGGCGGTAGGAGATGTAACATCACAACCAGGCTCTAACCACGAGGATGGGGGTTGGGGAGAGGAAGCCTTGGGGAGCCAGGGCAGGGGGTGCAGGGAAGGTGAGGTCTGGGAGTGGTGGGAAGTAAGACCCCTGACTCCCACACCAGGTTCTCAGACTCCTGATGTTTCCTGAAGTATCTGAGGGATTCACAGACACTGGAAGGGCTTTTATCTCTATCCGAACAATCCTCAGGTTGATATATTGACTTGAAAATTGTGTTGAAAAGGTACTCCTTTTGGCGAATGCATCCGGGCTTTCCTGCATCTCCATCCAGCTACACGTCTGCGGTGGAAGGGAAACAGGGGACTAAGTCCCACAGCCCTTTCCCAAAGAACAAAAAGCGTCCCCATCCTTAGGGCCGCTGCAACGACGCCCCCGCCCCGCCCAGGGGCCCTGCGAGACCGGCCCGGAGACCCCGCGGCCTCCCTTGGGCTCCGGCTTTCCCGGGCTCGCCGTGCCACCTGGTGGCCGCAGCGCGCACCGCGGGCCCCGCGCAGGAGCCCTGCCTGCCCCAGCTTCCTTGCCTCTGCCGGTGGAGAGAACAGGAGTCGCCGGGCGTAAGTCAGTTTTGGGCACTGCGGCAGCCCTCCATATGGGTACAGAACTGAGGCTTGGAACCCGACAGACGTATCTGGAGTCAGCCTCTGGCCCAAAGCTTCTCTGCTGCGTGAACCGGAGGTGGTTTCCTATCCGTTAATTGGATATATCAGTATCACCTGCTGGGAGGCCAGGGAGAATTAATAGAAAAACTCGCCCAGCTCGGCGCTTGGCACCTGCTGTCAACTAATACTTCTTTTTAAATTGATTTATTTTTCTCACTTAAGTTTATTTGTAAAGGAAGGAACTTTAGACTTGGTTGAAGCAACTCTATTTTTTTCTTCTATGCATGTCCAAGTAAATACACAGGTATTAAAATTAGAAAACAATTTTTCCTCCGTGTATACCACATTCGGTAACACGGGACCGTGGCATCAAGTGCAGAGGCTGTGCCTGCCCAGGGCCCCCCCTCTTTCTCTCTCTGCCCCTTTCCATGTCCCAGCCACAGTCAGCCCTCAACTGTCACCTCCGGAACACAGCAACACCAGGATGCAAAGACCCCAATGGGGTTTTATCCGCCCTCAGGTTATACTATTTGCCTAGCAGAGATCTGCATTTGGAAAAAGGAATTTCATTGTCTCCAAGATTTCATGACCTTTTCATTGCTGATCATACCAAGAAACGAAAAACAAAAATGTGGCAGAGATGAAGGTGGGCAAATGCCTTGTTTATTAAAATCAAAATGAGCTCTGAGTCCCTGACTGGTGCAACAGAAGCCTATTTCTTTTTTTTTATTTTAGCTGAGCCATCCTGCCACCTGTTGGCAGCTCAACGGCAACTCAGCTCGGGCTGGCCTCGAACAGCAGTTGCTCAGAGCTCAGCTCGCACTCTTGAGCGAGCTCTTAACCAACTGAGCCATTCGGCCGGCCCTTTTTCTTTTTTTTTTTTGAGGGTAGTGTCACTGGCCCTCGTATGTGGGACCCGAACCGGGGCCGCTGGCCTCCCAAGCCAGCGCTCAACCACTGCGCCACTCGGCCGGCCCTATTTCTTCTTGCTTTACTCAGCTCCCTCTCAAGACAGGTGGAGTCTGTGGCTCATATTCGTGTTCCCCATTGCCCAAAAGAGCACAGGTTGTTCGGCTGCTGATCTTAAAATGAAATAACATTAGAGCTGCGTAAGCTTCATGTACCTGACAGCTAACATTATTTCTGGAGGTCTGAATGCCACAGTAATGCCTACAGACATTGTGGACTTTTGCCAACATGTCTCCAGGCCTCTCCACCCAGCAGAGTTGTCGGAAACACACAGGGACACTTCAGGCCAAACTGATTTACAAACACAGCATAGACTTGCACTGCGATTGATCTGCAGTTTATTAAGCAAACGGCACTGTTAATTCCACCCTATGGCCATGAGTAGGGATTTCTTAGTAGAGAGCTTCCTGTGTATATGACCAGTCATATGCTGTTTTTAAATGTTGCTGGAGATTGCCAGCACCACACCCCGCCTCCAGGCTAGGCAATCCTGACTCTAAGTCTCCCATTTTTCCCTACATGGAAATAACTGTTTTTATTGAGTAAAAATTCAAATGTGTTTTTAAAAATTCTGGCAATACACAAGTGTGTAAGAGATAAAACAAGAAGTTCATAGCCCCGCCCCCAACCACCCTAATTCAAGTGCTTCTCAAAGAAGCACAACTTTAGGCAAACTTACTAGTTCCAGTGTCAAACCAGCCCTGCCTGGCCAGAGCTGGGCAAATATGAGTTGGTTCCCTCTTATCAGGGTTTGAGGCCGTATAGAGCGGAGGGCCAGAAAGTCAGGAATTCAGGGCCTTTTTTTTTTTTTTTTTTTTTGAGGGCAGTGTCACTGGCCCTCTTATGTGGGACCCGAACCGGGTTCATGGCTTCCAAAGCCAGAGCTTAACCACTGCATCAGGGCCTCTTATTACCTACTCTTCAGTCCCTAAGAAAGATAACTGATGGTAAATTCCTGTCGAGTTGGTTGTTGAGGTAAATAACTAATGGGTTTTGAGTCCCAGAATTGACCTGAGGAGGCGCCTGGTGAAAGCCAAATCCCTGTCGCTGTCCCAGTCATTGTCCAGAGACCTATTTGTCCCCCAGGTTTACAGTTTAAGTGACTGCTTATTTAAGCCACCATTGAGAATTTTTGTGGTAACTGAACCTACTCCAAACTAGTGTCCTCCCCCATCACTGCCTCCGGCCTGTCTTGTGAGAATGTGGGCCCACGCTGAGTGAGCTGAAAGGTAATGCTGCCTCTGTGTGACCCTCAGCTCCCAGGCTGGCAGGGTTCTTCTCCGCGGTTAGAGCACTTACTCTGGAGTCCCCTGAGGACTGACCCCACTGTTCCCCTACAAGGCCACAGGGAGTGGCTTCTTGGTAGGGGACACTCTTTTATATCACATTTCTGGCCCGATACAGGATCTGGTGCTACTGTCTATAAACACCAAAACTGGTTTTTCTGAAAGAAGCAGAGAACATCTAATATAAGTGTTTTCCACCTCAGGAAGACCCAGTGATCCAATCTAGGCCAAGTCTGTGTCCATCTGTCCATCTTGTGAGTGCCAAGAATCCCTCTCTCCTCAGGGCTTACTTAGTGTTTTCCATGTGCTTTACGGGCATTTTCCTGGGAATAGGATGGTCCAGGGATGTCATCGTTTTCAAATGAGAACTGTGATCTCACAAGGTTAAAAAGCATTGTGTTAGCTGTTATAAAAAATTAATTTTTAAATTTTAAAAATTACTTACTTGCTTTCTACTAAGGTATCTGTCAATCACCTTTACCTTTACACACACACACACACACACACACACACACACACACACTTAAAATGAGCATCTTTTAGAAAGTACTAACAACTTGCTCAACTTTACCTGTCCTAGAAAAATTCTAACATTTAAATATATTTGTGAATATTTTTCCTACCTGTTATAAGTTTCTTTGCAAAAAATAGGATTTTTAACTGAGAGAAATATTTAAGTATTTAAAATGCAAACAGAGGGCCGGCCGAGTGGCGCATTGGTTAAGCGCTGGCTTGGGACGCCAGCGGCCCCGGTTCGGATCCCACATATGAGGGCCAGTGACAATGCCCTCTAAAAAAATAAAAATAAAATAAAATACAAACAGAAGAAACTATGGTTAGAGCTGGAGCCTTCTTGTATCACTTCGCTTTAAGTATAAACCTGGCCCGGAAATGGATATATTCTAAACATCGGCTGGCGCTGGGTCAGAGCCGATCACTCGTTTCCAGCTGAGTGTTTGTAGTCACGTGTGCCGCTCTCTCAGCAATGGTCATGCTAGTACCATGTCAACAACTGATGAGCCTGTTTCGTCTTATTTACAAAACAGAGATATAATACGCATTTAATTTCATTCAATAGATCAATTCCACTTATCATTTCTTAGAAAAGTTAGGAGAAAGCAAACATTAAGACACGAAAAATCACATTAGAGACGCGTGACACCCTGGAGAGTGACAGGTGCACAAACGGCAACAAGTTGTAATTTAGACGGACCACAGGAAGAAAAGTCAAATTACTGTCATTTATTGCTGTATCTATTCTTTCCCAGTATAGTTATCATAATTTAAGTAGCCACAAAGTGCCACCTTCTGGTTTAAAACCGCAACATCTCCTTTCTTTCTTTTTAAATGCCATTTAATGGTGGACGTATAAAGCAACAGCAGCAGTTACAAAATGTTGTCTGAGTAATTTTGAGAGCTCAAAACAAGGATCTATGTATAGGCTGAATAAAAAGATGTTCGATTAATAGTGCACATTGTGTAACTTTAACATCTTTAGTTGGAAATTTCGTGTAAACCTTAATAGAGTGACTCATGGAGACCAAAAGTAAAACATTTTTTCCTTTCACGGGTTAGTGAGGTGTCCTGCATTCTCTCAAACAATTAAAATACAAGACAGGTGGTGTGTGGGTGCTGGGCATAAAACATTTTGTTTTCTTACAGAGGAGCAGCAGGGGGACAGGGAGGCAGTGGACACCCTGTCACCACCTTCCCAAAGATGCACACCCCCAAGAACGGCAGTGAAAACCTGGCAGCAAGCCACGCTAACAATTCTTTTTGGTTGTTTTAAAATACAAGCACTTTGCGACGTTTCCCTCCCCGGCCATGAGCCTGCCCTGACTTAGCAGGATAGAAGCCCAGGTCCGCTTGCTTCGTTTTTCCCCTTGGAATTATTTACAGGATGCCTACAGATACAGTACAAACTAGGATGAAATTAATGATAGTTTTCATTTCCAGACTGGCTTCCGTGGTTAAATAAGCACACCACACCACTCCAAAGGTGGTTCAAAGTTAAGGTGACTCTGAGGCATTTGCATCCGTTACTGCAGACATGGGCTTCTCGCTGGCTGGGGCGGATTCGCCGCCTCTGTCCTCGGCAGTGGTGGGGGCCTTGGAAGTCGGGAGCGTCACATCCACAGTGAGTGCGGAGGCAGCGTCTGCCCTTGCAGTGGTCGTGACAGGGTCGGAGGGTAGGCTGCCGGTGGGTGGGAGGGAGGGCAGCAGCTCCCCGGAACCTGCTGCAGAAGACACCTCTGGAACCAGAGGGAATGATGGGAGGAGCTCGGATGGCATGGGGAGAGATGCAATGCCAGGTAAGTTTCGGGGATGCAAGGAAGGAAGAGGTGGCAAACCTAGGACAGAAATGGCAGAGATCATACATCCTCCCAGCACTGAAAGAGCAGTAGTCATTGTCACATGTCTAGTTTTATTTGTATTTAAGAAGGCTGAAGCCAAGGAGAGACAACACAAACCACAACCTCTGCTCATCCTCAAGCTGGAGGCCAGGACAGAGTTAAACATTCACTGTAAGGACAGCTGGCCAAAAGGAAAGGTTCCGGCTTCCAGTCTCCTAGGTGCCCAGACTCTGTGAGACTCAGGCCAGCGCAGGGAAGAAATGATTCTCCCAGTGGGGACAGACAGTAGCCCACCCTGCAGGAAATGCAGCTACACTGAGTGCTGGACAGAAGAACTCCCGCTCACCCAGGAAAGCTGCAAGCTGACTTAGGGCTGCCCTCTGGACAGACAACAGAAACAGGAGACACAGAAGCCAGCCTCCAGGGAAAGCTACGGAAAGGAGGTGCTTACCATGTAGCCCCCCATTAGCCTCACCACAAGTACCCAGCCTCTGCTCATGCCCTGTGATAACTATTTATATTATACCTGGTAGGTTTATTGTGATGATTTTAAAATGCAGAATGAAGGGAAAGTTTTACTTCTTTAAGAAACAAAGGAAAGACAGGTTGTACAACAGGATCAGGGCAATCACTGGGCTGGTGAAACCCTCAATTTGGGGGAAGGATAGAAGCCAAGAATACGGGGCACAAAAAAAAAGACAAAGGGAGCGCTAAGACAGTAAACACTAATTTGAGTTTACAGCAGCAATTGAAGTCAGCCCTGACATGTGGCCATCTCAACGTGAAAGGTACCTGGGCAATCATTAACCAGAAGGGCAGACCGTAGGGTGCTCTGCTGCCCCCTTTTCCTCAGTGCAGGAAGTCTGAGGGTAAACACTTTGAATATCTGCTAACTTAACTATTTACTGCTAAAATCTCTCAGTTTTCATTATAAAAATATTTGCTAATAATGGAAAATATTTATTAAATAACAAGCCCAGCCAGATAAGCAAGGGTAATAGTTTCACAGTCCAAATATCTGGGCCTGCGCTACACGAGACGGGCACTGCGGGTGGCAGCGCCCAAACACGAAGAATCGCAGCAGCCATTCACCTGCCCTGGGGAGCCGTACACCTTCCATCCAATTTAGGTACAGCAGTGCCACGCGACACAACTGGTTTCATTTCTACAACTGGCCTTTATGGTGCTTGAGCTGTCAGGGTGCAGAGGGAGGAGCAAGGGGGGAGAAAATGGGGGTGTTGAAGGGGGGAGTGGGGGGAGGAGAGGGAGCCAGGCAGAGGAGAATCACAGACACACTTCTTCCTCTTCTTTTTTAAGCTTTTTAAATAAAAAAGATTAATATTTATTTGAAGCAGCTGAAATTTATTACACTGATCTGCCTTTTCCAGAAAAAAACTGAAATAGAAGACTGGCTTTCCTCGATAAAGCCTTTTTTAGGCAGAGTCCTAGGAAGGCACGGTGGGCAACATACCCGCGTTCACGAGTTCTGGAAGGCTGACACTGGGCAAGACGTGCGGTGCGGGGAGGTTGAGGTTGGGGAGGGCGGGCAGGTTAGGGAGTCCTGCTGGTAAAGGCATCAGACCTGCAGGGAAGGCGAAAACAAAGGTTACCACTTCCCCTGGGGAAAACATTCAATCTCATGTGGTGAGAAAAATACCACCTACTTCCAAGTGGGAAAACCAGAGGTCCACTTACTGTGAGGCAGTTTTGTATCCTAACAACATTAGCAACAACACAATCTCACCTCAGCACAATGTCTTTCTATACCTAAGTGATCAGATGCCTAAGTGGAGAAGCATTCAAACAAATACGAATACATGTACTTCTAGACCTGAGAGTAAGAACCATCAGGCCTGAGTGTCCCTGAGAAAGGCTGATTTATCCCAGTAAGTGTGGTAGTAAAGGGAACTGATTATTTCTTTGAAAGTCTCTCTGGCTATTTTTTTTTTTTTAAATTGGGGAATTGGGGGAGGGGAACAGTGTTGGGAATTGGAGAGGGGGACCAGGCAAGTTGTTGTTCTTCAACCTTAGTTGTGGAGGGCGCCAGTCGCCATCTGGCTGCTTGTTGGCAGCCTGTAGCCTCTAAGTCAAGGTGTCGAGTTCAGTCTTAGTTGCAGGTGGGTGTAGCCACCATCCCATGTCAGAGTCGAACCGGCAGCCTTGTTAAGAGTGCACGCCCTATCCTCTAAGCCATCCATGCTGCAGCTCAGCTCAAGGTGGTGCCGAGTTCAGTCTTAGTTCCAGGCGGGTGTAGCCCACCATCGAACAGGCAATCTTGTTGTTACACCAGCTGAGCCATCCTGCCACCTGTCAGCAGCTCAGGGGCAGCTCAGCTTGGGCGCAGTGTCACTGGCCCATGTGGGAATCGAACCGGTGGCCCTGTTGCTTAGAGTCTGCACTCTTAAGCCAACTCTTAACCAACTGAGCCACTTAGCCAGCCCTCTGGCTTTTTTTGCTGTTCTGAAATAATTTCAGACTTAGAGAGTTACAAAAAGCAGTTGACATAAAGAATCCCCATGTATACCTTTCACTCAAATTCCCCAAATGTTAACTTTTTACCACATTTGCTTTCTCATTCTGTGGGGGTGTGTGTGTGCACACATTTGGTTAACAGCTTATTATGTTTGTGTAATGACTACTTTAGCCATACAATTAAAGGCTCTCACCACGCAAATATATTCTATCACTGAAATAATATTTGATCATTATCTGCTGGAAAAAGGGACTGGTCCTCCCTGAGAACAATACGAGAAATTCCTTAAAACTGAAATCTAACTTAGTGTTAGAGCTGCTACTGGAAACTGAAATAAGGACTCCTCTTCCAGCACACAGCGTATATTCACATAAACAACTACTAGAAAGCCCTGAACTACGGAAGCTGAACAGAGCTTTCCCATGTTCTCTGTCCTGCCTCAGGCTGCATGGGGGTGGGAGGTGCTAGCTAGCTGCAGAAAGGAGCCCAAGGCTCAGCAGCTAACTAGCTGGTGCCTAACAGCTTGTTGACACTTGCTCTCATTTATCACAGTTACAACAGAGATAAAATGAGATTAAAAGACAAAAGTCACCACAGAGATGTCACACTTTTTTTTGTTTTTTAAGATGCAAAATATTAGTAATGCTATTATTATTATTATGCACATCTCTAGTCTTCTGCCGCTTACCTGGTAATGTAGTAGCTGGATTCATTGATGGCACAGAAGTGAAGGACTGGTTTACTTGTGGTGGCAATAATGGTATTGTTGGTACACCTAGAATAAAAGCACAATCTTTAAAAAATTCCTAAACCAATCAGTTGACAAAGAATGACCAGACTATATTAAAACAGTGTTCAATCCCCTTCCCTCCCCTCATGGTCAGGTCTTCATAGTCTGGTTTCTGGCTACGTCACTGTCCTGTGAGTGATCTATCTACTCTGCCCAGGGCCCCTAATAAGCTGTTAGCAGAGCCTGGGCCAGAGGGCGGGGGGCTCTGCAAAGCCACCCAGCTAAGCCCACTGGATGGGAGTTTATACTTGACCTAAGCAGGGCTAAATTAGAAAACTGTTTTAGAAATTTGGAAAAGGGACAGAAGAATTCTAGTCAATGCCTATTAGGCTCATGAACTAAGAACTAAAATTAACTGAGGTGATGATTCTACAACTCTGTAAATATACTAAAAAGAAAAACAAACAATGAATTGTATATTTTAAATGGGTGAATTCTATGGTATGTGAATTAGATCTTGATAAACCTGTTTAAAAAAAAAAGAAAGAAAAGAAAAGAAAAAGGACTATGTGTATTAGGTAGAACAAGGAATAAAAAAGGGAGGAAACAGACACACGTCCCCAGAGCAAGACTGAGCCCCTAGGAAAGGAGCGGTACCCTGCTCACCCGTGTCCCCAGTGCCTACTAGCTAAGGGACACGCAAACATTTGTTAAGTAAACAGTAAGTAAACAGATTGGAAAGGTAGAGTTCTGACTCTACAACCTGTACAATATGAAAAGCAGTAGCCCAGGGTCTAAAACTCACTGAGAAGAGGTCTGAGTGCTGCCTTTGTGTGTGAGCGCGTGGTGATTTAGTACTGACTTGCACAGACAGGGCCTGCCAGCGCAGAGCAAATCAGGTTTCAGAGTATACTGGCGTGACTTTATAAAATTCTACAGCTTGGGATAGAAAAGAATGTCATGTAAAACAAAGTAGACTCAAAATAGAACGTATTTTTCTGTGTACCTGTACTGAGCACATTACTGACAGCGGGTGGAGTTGTGCTAATAGAAAGTCCAGACAGACCCTGTTCAATTTCTGTGGTTCCTGGTGGTGACAAAGACGGGGGATTAACTGAGGACAGCTGGACCTTCCAAAAAAAGAAAGGAAAAAAAATTACTCCTTTACTTAAAAGACAATATAAATATTTACTCTCAACGGTCCTGCAGTTAGCTTTTTCGATCATATACCTGTCAGAAGTTTCCACCTGGCACTTCTGCCTTCCTAATCCTGATATATGCCAAGGGCCACACAGCACTGTAAACAACTTCCCCATCCTCCCACTCCCATCTCTGGACACAGGGCACCTACCCGGTTGCACACACTGTTTAGCTGCTTCCACATGAGCTCGTACTCCTTGCTCCTTCCTGGCCATCCCCAAACCAGTTTACTCAACTCACACTACCACCGCTTTCCTCTTCTCTGAATTCTCAGGCAGTTTTTGCTTTTAACTTTCACTGCTCATGGAAGAAATCGGCTGAAGTCTTACTACCATGATAAATCCCTTAGAAGTTTCTCAAGATATCTAACCTCCTAAGTCCATTTTATTTTTCTCATCAATGAATGAAAATGGCAGCCAGATCTTTACCTTCCATCAAGGGAAAGTCAATGAGTCTATGTGGATTCTACAGATAGGTGAATGGGTGGTTTTGCCTCTGAATACTCCAGCTTCTGCCAACTGCAGTGCCCTCTGGCACATTCCAGCATAATTTGCATTCTGGCCCTTTTCTCTCACTGCCATTTCACCTGCTGGTCTTCTCAGACTGCTGTAGAGGCTCATCTGGTTAGGGGCAGCAGGTATGGTCATGGGAGCCTAAACATATAACTACTCTGGCTCTGGCCTTGAGCCAGAGGTGGGGATAGGGAGGGAGCAAAGATTACACTTCTCCATAGCTCCTCTTCACTGCTTCTAGAATCGGCCAAACTGCGTACCATAAAATGAGAGTGGTACAGCCCTTTCTTTACAACTGTAGCTTTTTCTTTTTGCATTTTTAGTCATGCAGACAAGAGTTAACTGTCCTGCACAGAAAATGTTAAAAGCCTATAAATCCTGTGCATAAATATCTCTTATTCTTTAAAAAGCTTCACTTTGATCCTGTAGTAGTCCCCACACATCTAGCATTCTTTGCTTTTCCAGTCAAGTTTCTTGAAATAGTAAACACCAGCTATTATCACCTTAGCATTCACCATTCACCCTCCATCTCCGTAAGTCTGCATCCTGTCAAGTCTTTGAAATTGCTCTAGCACAGGACACGTTTTTCCCACCCCTCTCTCACTGACTTCTCTGCAGTACCTCACATACTTGACTATGCCCTTTTTCTTGAAGCTTTGTTCTCCCCCTTGGACTTCTGAGCTTCCTTTGCTGGATCCCCTTTCTCTGCCCATCCATTTAAATACCAGGAATGTTCAAGGTTCCGATCTCAGTCCTCTGACCCAGCCAGGCCCAATCCCTTGACAACTTTTATCAGTGCTCACTAGGTTAAATGATCATCTCTTTGCTGATGATCTGTATCTCTAGCCTTGTCCTCTTTCCTGAAATCCAGACCCACAGGATATCCATCAGGATATCCTATAGAACTTCAAATTCAACATGGTCAATACTTAACTCATCATCTGCCCTATTTCCATTAGTGCTGCTACCACACACATCAACTCATTTTGGTCAAAACCTTATGCTATAATCAGGTCATAAAGTTATCTTACCTCCGTAAACCCATCTTTAAGAGGAGTAATAGGTGTGCCAGTCATCTGTCCTGGAAGAGAAATTTTCTTTCCTTCTTCAAACGGGCGTGTAGGTATTCGATGCAAATAACCATATCCAATGCCACATCCTAGGCTATGAAAATATTTTTTTTCTTCAAGTTATTGTTATCAATCACAGCTTGCATTTCATTGAGGTTTTGAAATATAAAAACAAATTTCCATTCTTTAAATAGTGTCATCTTATCAGAGGTCCCCTCTGACCACTGTTTTATGAAACGGCATCCTTCCCTCCACCACAGACGCTACCCTTACTTGTCTTAATTTTTTCTTCAAGCATTTATCACCATCCAACACCCTGCATATTTGTTTGTTTATTTTCTGTCTCCCCCAATAAAATGTTAAGGTCCTTGAGGGCAGAGGCCTTGTTTTGTTTCCTACCTTGACACTTCCTGGCACATGGTGGCCACTTAATCATTATTTGTGGAATGAATGACATACCATTGAAGAGTTCCAAGCACTTTTGTATAATGAAGTCATTTATACATCCCACAGTTCTATTTCAGAGCCTGATACAAATCAATCCAAATTAATCCAGACTTTTTCTAATTCATCCTCCTACTGCCACTGGAGTCCATCTTTTTAATGAGATATGATCACACTGCTTCTTTCCATAGTCTGCTGGCCTCCCAATCTTCCTTTTTCCTTCTTTCCTTTGGAGAATGACTTCTGTGCCACTGCGTGCAGTGCTGGTGAGACTGTCAATCAGGGGCCTCTCTTGCCCAAACCAAGAAGCAGCTAATGAGCTAAACCAGGCCAATCCACCTTCTTTGCCCATGGCTACAAATGTTGGGAGTGACAGAAAAAACAAAACAGCTCCTCCCTTTAGTAGAATGCTGATGTATTTGCCAATTAGTCCTTTTTCTCTAAATCCCTAGAGGGAGGTGTTGGGAGGCCTGTCCTTTCCAAGTCTGATTCTTTAGCTGTCTCTTTGATTATATAGAAGATTCCACAGCAATAAATTCATGTCTGCGTATGACAATGAGTTGGTTTTTACTGTTCGGAACCAAAGAACCCCCACTGATACAATATCATAGTCCCACTGCCCAAAGTCGATCCAAATTCCTGACCACAGTATTTCAGGCCCTTCACAATCAGGTTCCAGCTATGTTTCTACCATGATTGTTATTTTCCACATTACCTGACACTTCCTGAGTAGGCCATGCACAGGAGTCTCTGTGCCTTTCCCCTGCCAAGGCATTTATCATTTCCATGGGTATCACTACCACTAAAAACTAGGAGGGCAGGCAGTGGCCAACTTCTGTACTTCCTTATCCAAATCTGATTTCACAGTGATGCTTCACATTACAGAATTATTTTGTTCCTTCTTCTCCCACTTTTCCTCCCTTCTACTGTCACAACTGCAATTCTCACTGACCTGAGTCTCATAAATATGGAGAAAGTTAAGACTAAATAATTTATAGTGATCAATGTTAGCCTTTCAGAGGTAGCTGTGTTTTAAAAGGAGGTGCTTATTAATCAAAATAAGTAAGTGGTGGTAGAGACAGCGGCGAGGCAACAGCAAGACCCTCTGCAAACTTAGAGCTGGCCCACGAATGAAACTAAGAGAAATATGCTGTAATGAATGAAATGTGGTCAGCCTCTGAAGAACGAATGAAAACCTGAGACACACACATGCCAAGTGAGGGCAGACTCAGGAATATGGTCTGTATGGGCCTAACGCAATGACTGATCAATGGTACTAAACCATATCAAAAGGAAAAATGTCTTCCAAAGAAAAGAAGTAGTTGCCAGAGGCTAGAAAAGAAGGGCTCCAAGGACAGGAATGTAGTGGTATTTAGTCAGTGTAACTAAAAATTAAAAAACTAGCGATGACTTCAGCACCCACAGAATCTCTTCCTTGCACTTTGATTCCATGCTCAAGCACTCTCGTGGTACTAATCTGACCTCAGCGTTCTACCTGAAGAAGGGGTATTTTCTTCTGTAACCTGAAAATTTGCCATTCTAATGAATACAAAAGCTTCTCTGCAAATTTAGTTTATATGAGGCAGTCCCTCTGAAATGCCTCGAGAGGATCGTGTATCTGTGTGATTATAAACCTGGACAGTGGGCAATAACTTGATCAAATACTGCCGAGACAGGGCAGATTCTTAGGATGACACCGCTATCTCATTTTCTCAAATTGCAACAACTTAGCATTCTGGTGGTAACACATGTTCAGCTGCAGAATCTTAGGCAGTGTGGGTAAAGATACTGTGAGTGGGCCGGCCGAGTGGCACATTGGTTAAGCGCTGGTTTTGGGATGCCAGCGGCCCCGGTTCGGATCCCACATGAGGGCCAGTGACACTACCCTCTACAGCTAACAACAGCTCCACCTGGAGCTGGGCTGTGCGAGCCCCGGTGATGGTGTGGGCTGCAGCCCCTGCTGCAGTGGGCTGCCATAGGCTACAGTGAGTGGCCCGCAGCCAGCGTGAGCGGCTGGCAGCCAAGCATGAGCTGCCAATAGCCGCGGTGAGCGACATCCAGAGGCCAGCGACCGATCTGCCTCATCCGGGAAGAGCGCAATGACGATACCAACAGTGAAGCAACATCCTCCGCAACTAAACTGAAGAACAAAAAGACAGCAACTTGTCTGTTCCCCTTCCCCGATTCCCCAACGCTGTTCCCCTCTGCCAATTCCCCAATAAAATCTTAAAAAAAAAAAAAAAAAAAAAAAAAAAAAGATACTGTGAGCAAATAGAGGCTTTCTCTGGGGAAAGTCGTCCTTTCCCCAGAAAATGCTGGAACTTTTACAGAACACTTGAAAGTTTCCAAACCTTAGGCTTTCCTATAATTATGGCTTATGTTCAAGAATTCCTCAAATTAAAAAAGGCTGCTGTTAGGACTTTCAAAAATAGTGAAAAATTTGTATAATCTAAACAACAGCTGAAAAACCTAGAGAAGCAAAGTACATCAGCATGCTTTGCTGTGGTCTGGTTTTTTGAAATTAGGGAACTGATTTGATGAACAGTCCCAGAAAATGGATTTTATAAAGTCTGCTTATCTGCTTTGGCTTGATCCTTTCCCTAAATGCTTTTTATTATTGCAATTTTGTCTAACTTTTGGTTGAAATCAGCCTATTTCTGAAAGCAACAGTTTCCAAAGTGCTAAGAAATTTTCCCAGCAGCTACATAAAGTTACACTGTACTATCCCATTGCTGGGCAGGGGAACTGGGAAAATAAAAAACTGAAAACTACTTTATTAAACTAACAAAACCAAACCAAAAAAGGCTGTTTAGCTCTTAGATCAAAAAGAAAAGACGATAGTATACGAGGTCAGACAACTAAGTTCGTGAACTTGTTCCAACAATGTTGCTAACCTTTTTTTGATATAATAGGGATTATTCATTATTAATTTGTACCAACTGGACAAACAGTTAACCAAGTTTACTATTTGGAAGTGCTGAAAAGGCTGTGGGTAAAGGTTAAACGACCTAAAATTTTCGCCAATAATTCATGGCTCTTGCATCATGACAATGGACCAGCTCACACAGCACTGTCTGTGAGGGAGTTTTTAGCCAGTAAACAAATAACTGTATTGGAACACCCTCCCCACTCACCTGATCTGGCCCCCAATGACTTCTTTCTTTTCCCGAAGATAAAAGAAATATTGAAAGAAAAACATTTTGATGACATTCAGGACATCAATGGTAATACAACAACAGCTCTGATGGCCGTTCCAGAAAAAGAGTTCCAAAATTGCTTTGAAGGGTGGATTAGGTGCTGGCGTCACTGCATAGCTTCCCAAGGGGAGTACTTCAAAGGTGACTGTAGTGATATTTGGCAATAAGGGGTGTAGCACTTTTTCTAGGATGAGTTCCCGAACTCAATTATCTAACCTCATATATACCATGCTCCATAAATATGTGCTTTAAAAAGTGAATTACTGGGTTCAATATTCTAGGTCAGCTATTTTCTATTCTCAAGAGAAGTCTCATAATAAACCAATAGCTTGTTTCAAAATAAAAAGAGTCAATGTTTACAACACATCTGACTACATTTAAGCAGTTGTAACAGTCTAAAAATGACCTTACCTGCCTTCTCCACCCCATGCAGAATTTGGTGTAATGATCACTTCTCGACAGTTATCAGTGTCTGTATTATACACATAAAGTTTCAATGGTTTTGCTTCATGTGTTTCAATAAGGCTGAACAGATCTTCAGACTGCAAAAGCACCACAGGAGAAAAATATTTTCACATTACTGACCTTTAAAACAGTGGGTCTCAAACATAGCTAATATGATAACCACGAGGAAAATGTAAAAGAAAAAACCACACATAGATTCTGGGTTGTGCCCCAGACATAAAAATCATTGTTAAAACCAATATTCCAAATAAGGTTTAATATATTACCTATTTACTATGTGCAAGGGCTTATGTCCAGTTCCATAAGACCTAGTAAGCAATTTTAGTAAAACTCTTCTCACCCAAATTCTACATATTCTGCTTTATTAAGACCTGGTTATCTGGGCACCCTATTTTTTCTTCTCAATTTTGATTAGCGATATATATTTCTACTAACAGGCAAGGAAAAGGATCTGACTAACAGCTGAGCCAATTTTGTTACCTTAAAAAGGGAAGAGAAAATGAAATCAATAACCAAAATGATGATTTGATTTAGTCCTAAGGTACAGAGATTGAGGTGTATCATACACACAATCTGTGCAGCTGTTACACGGTATGTCCTTTTCCTCACAGCTAGACCTAATGAGACACCTCCCAGGTGTTCTGTTCAACATCCTGAGGCATACACAATCTTTTTTTTTTAAAGTTTCTTTCTTTTTTTTTAGAGGGCAGGGTCCCTGGCCCTCATATGTGGGACCTGAACCGGAGCCACTGGCGTCCCAAGCCAGCTCTTAACCACCGCGCCACTTGGCCAGCCCCGGCATACACTATCTTGAACAGCAAAGACCTAAATTTCAACTCCAAATGTAAAGTATGCAAATATACTTCTGACTTGAAACACTAATTTAAAAATGCTATATAATTTTCATTATCAATATACTAATTACCTCATTCATGACAGTATCTGCTCCAATGATATAATCACTGTGAGGTCTAAGACCTGCGAGTGCCGCAGGAGAATTTGATTCCACTTCCTAAGAGGACACAAAAACACACCCCAAAGTTAATGTATATAAAATAATCTTCCAAATTTTAGTTCACGGTCCTTTATAGTGATTAAAAACCCCTATATTTCTGTCTTTTTAGAGATAATGTCAGAAACTACAGAATACAAATTTATAAATTTTCCAAGCATAAAAATTATGTAATATTTTCTGCTTTAATATATCTCCTTCTAATGGATAAATTATTAGAAAAGTAGTTCTTAGGCATCTATATTTGCTCTTCCTCATGCCTTTTTTAAAAAAAACTAATCTTTATTTTATTTTACTTTTTCACTTTTTTATTTAGCTGAGCCATCCTGCCACCTGTTGGCAGTTTAGTGGCAGCTCAGCTTGGGCTGGGCATTGAACTGCTGTTGCTCAGACCTCAGCTCACACTCTTGAGTGAGCTCTTAACCAACTGAGCCACTCGGCCAGCCCTTAAACTTTATTTTAAAAGCAATGAATTTTGATATGCAGGAACTAGAAATTGCCTATAAATCTTAATCCTCCTACAATCTCACCAAACTGGAGACAATCGCTGTTAAAACACCTTTCTACACTGCTTTTTGTTGGGGTTTTCTTTGGTTTTGATTTTTATATTTACTTTTAAAAAGTTAAGATAAGTAGCACAAGGTATTTTTTTTTAAATTTTTTATGTTGTTTTTACATTTTATTATTATTAACAAGGCTCTATATTGCTTCTTAAACTCCAAGAACAGCTCACAGTTGATACCTACCAACACATGCCAAACGTTTTCATTTGCCCCATCAAAGCTGCAGAAACGAATGCTCACTCCCAACAGGCCCTGGCCACCCCACATGTTACTTGGTGTGACTGAGGTCTCTCGCAGCTCCAGTGTTTTACTGCTGTAGATAAGCATTTTTACAGGCTTTTCAACATTTGCTTTCAGTAGATCCTTAAGGGTATCATTGTCTTTATTCTGTGAACACATAAAATTATTTTTCGTAACATAAAATTATTTTTCTTAATAAGTAAAAAATTAATGTTAACTGTCTTAGCTTAAGCATCCTATGGCCCTATTGGAGCAATATTAATAATCAACATAAAACATTCAACAGGCAAAGGTTTCATTAACATTTAAACGTTCCTCCAAGCAAAAGAATGTTAAGAAATTAAGAACAACTCTTAAGTTTGTTTGGGTTTGTTTTTTGTTTTTTTTGAGGGCAGTGTCACTGGCCCTCATATGTGGGACCGAACCAGGGCCGCTGGCTTCTCAAGCCAGCGCTTAACCACCGCGCCACTCGGCCGGCCCTCAAGAACAACTCTTATGTTAACAAGTTTTGACTTATTTCTAATAGCCGACTACAAATAGTGGAATTTGCAACCCAACATAAATTGAAGTGATGTAGGGCTTCTGTGATTTAAAAAACCCAAGATACTTCATAAGGAGTCATACTACTGATAGAGTTGGTATGACACTGATTTTAAAATCTAAAACATTTGCTGGCGTTGAAGTTTAATTTTGGATTCTACTTCTAAATAAACATTTTATTTATTTATTAGGCAGGAAAAGAAAATGGAAGCTGTATGTTAAATATTTTATTACATAAGTGAATAAAGGCCAAAATGTAGATGTTGATAATTGATAAATATTGGGTTGTCGGAAAAGTCACGACATTTTTTCTATGTTTTTCTTCGCAAAAATGCATCATGACTTTTCTGACAACCCAATACTTAAGGTTGTTGTGAAAAAAATAAGCCAACCAAGTAGCCATTGTCATAACAATTTCCTTTGCTGAAATTATATAATTTCCTTCCTATAGAACCTTACTACAGGTAAACTGAAAGCAACTTAAAAAAAGTGGTTTCAATTCTGCACTTTTGGAACATATCTTTCTGACTGGTTCTGGTAACATTACTTATATATCATGGAACTTAGCTCCAAGAAAACTGACAAATTATTTGAGAGTCTTTACTAATCCATTTGTCAATAACCTACAAAAAGGTTTGACATCTTTGAAAAAGCAAACGTTATCACCTTACTTCTTTCTACTTAAAAATTTTAAATATTTAACCTATAAAGAAAGTAAAAGTCTCCAGTGATTTTATTCCTGTAAAATAACTGATGGAGAGGGAGGTACAGTATTTTATATTTGACATTTTCATATGTTTACTAACACAATTATTTTTATAAACTGGTATCCTACTCTATATGTTTGTAGCTAATGAGTAAACATCCATCACAGATAATCTGCAAAATTCCACTTTCAAAAGATGACAAAACGCTATAGCCAAAACTTCAAAAAGCTGAACTTACTAATCTTGAACCATTAATAGAAACAATAAAATCAAAGAACGGCTCCAGTCCAGCTCTATGTCCTGGGGAATTTTCTTGTACCTGTAAAAACAAAAATGCCAAAATGAAAAATGCGAAGCGTAATTAAAAACTATAAGCAAAATTTTAATACCTATCTTTTTTCTGTAAAAACAGATTAATTTCATTGATAAGGAAATACAGACACAAACCAGTTCTCTCATTTCCCCCAAATAATACTCTTGCAGCTTCCTAAATTCCACTCATTCAAGTTCATCTTTTTATTTATTTATATTTTTATTTTTTTTAAATGCTTTGTTTTTACCTTTTATTTTTTTTAAAGATTTTAATTAAATTATAGCTGTTAAACAATATTAATATTAGTTTCAAGTGAACATCATAGCTATTCAACAGTACCCACCTGGTACTATATATAGTTATCACCATATTATTGACTACATTCCCTATGCTAAAGATGTGATCACCATGATAAGACCAACAACCATCTGACACCATACCCTGCTATCACAATATTAGTCGCTATATTTCCTAGGTTGTATATTATATCCCCAAGACTTGTTTAAAACGTGGAACTTTGAATCTTTTATTCTGCTTTGTTCTTCCCCCACTTTTCAATTACAGTTGACATTCAGTATTATTTTATATTAATTTCAGGTACAGGATAAATTAAGTACAGGATAGTGGTTAGCCATTTACATAATTTATGAAGTGATCCCCCTGACTAGTACTCACTTGGCACTTAGTTATTACCATATTATTGATTATATTCTCTATGCTTTACATCTCCGACTATTTTATAACTACCAATTTGTATTTTTCTTTTTTTTTAAAGATTTTTTAAATTGGGGAATTGGGGGAGGGGAGCAGTGTTGGGGAATTGGGGGAGGGGAGCAGTGTTGGGGAATTGGGGGAGGGGAGCAGTGTTGGGGAATTGGGGGAGGGGACCAGCGAAGTTGTTCTTCAATCTTCGTTGTGGAGGGTGCCAGTCGCCATCTGGTTTCCTGTCGGCAGCTCATGGCCTCTAAGCTCAAGGTGCTGTGGTCAATCTTAGTTGCGGGTGGTTGTAGCCACCATCCCGTGCAGGAGTCAAACCAGCAGCCTTGTTGTTAAGAGCGCATGCTCTATCTACTGAGCCATCCAGGTGGCAGCTCAGCTCAAGGTGCTGAGTTCAGTATTAGTTGTGGCTGGGCAGGGCCACCATCCCATGTGGGAGTTGAACCCAGCAGCCTTGTTAAGAGCGCATGCCCTATCCTCTGAGCCATCCGGACGGCAGCTCAGCTCAAGGTGCCGAGTTCAGTCTTATTTGTGGGTGGGCATAGCCCACCACTGAACAGGCAATCTTGTTGTTACAGCAGCTGAGCCATCCAGCCACCTGTTGGCAGCTCAGTGACAGCTCAGCTAGGGTGCAGTGTTCACTGGCCCATGTGGTGAGAATCAAACCGGTGGCCCTGTTGCTCAAAGCGTGCACTCTTTTTTTTTTTTTTTTAAAGATTTTATTGGGGAATTGGTGGGGGGGAACAGCGTTGGGGAATCGGGGAAGGGGAACAGACAAGTTGCCGTCTTCTTGTTCTTCAGTTTAGTTGCGGAGGATGTTGCTTCACTGTTGGTATCGTCATTGCGCTCTTCCCGGATGAGGCAGATCGGTCGCTGGCCTCTGGATGTCGCTCATCGCGGCTATTGGCAGCTCATGCTTGGCTGCCAGCCGCTCAAAGCGTGCACTCTTAAGCCAACTGTTAATCAACTGAGCCACTTGGCCGGCCCCCAACTTGTATTTCTTAATCCCTTCACCTTTTTCACCCTGCCCCCAGCCCCTCTCCCATTTATCACCCTGGTACACCTGTACTCATCTGACACCATACGTAGTTATTACAATATTATTGACTATGTTCCTTACGTTATACCCTACATCCCATGACTACCATGTAACAATTTGTACTTCTTAATCCCTTCCCCTTTTTCACCCATTCCCAAACCCCCTCCCACCTGGCAACCATCAAAATGTTCTCTGTATTCATGAGTTTGTTTCTGTTTCATGTGTTTATTTTTTTTACAGTCCATTTATAAGTGAAATCATATGACATTTGTTTTTTGCTAACTTACTACACTCAGCGCAATATCCTTTAGGTATTTAGACAACCCATCCATGTTGTCACACATGGCAGATTCCATTCTTTTTTTTGGCTGAGTAATATTCCATGATATAAACGTAGTACCATCTCTTTATCCATTCAGGGATACCAGGTTGCCTTCATATCTTGTCCACTGTCAATAATGTTGCAATGAACATATGGATGAGTATGTCCCCTCAAAGCAGCATTTTGAGTTTCTTTGAAGTGGGATCACTAGTAACTTGCCTCTTGTTACAGCCTTTGTTTCAAAGTCTACTTTGTCTGGTATAAGTAGTGTTACCCAGCTTTTTTGTTTCCATTTTCATGAAATATCTTTTCCCATCCCTTTACTTTCAGTCTGTGTGTCTTTCAATCTGAAATGAGTACCTTATAGGCAGCATATGTAAGGGTCTTGTTTTTTTTATCCCTTCAGCCCCCTTTTTTTTTTTTCAGCTTCCCTATCTTTTGATTGGAGCATTTAATCCATTTACATTGGAAGTAATTGTTGATAGGTATGTATTGTCATTTTTTTTAAAAGAAGGGTGCAGCTCACAGTTGCCCATATGGGGATTGAACTAGCTATTGTCATTATATTATTCATATTTTTTATTTTTTTCATCTTAAGGAAGTCCCTCTAAGATTCCTTGTAATACTGGTTTGGTGGTGGTGAACTCTTTAGCTTTTTGTCTGGGAATCTCTTTGTCTGTCCTTCCACTCTAAATGACAGTTTTTGCTGGGTAATCTTGGTTGTAGGTCCTTGCTTTGCATCACTTTGAATATCTCTTGCCAATCATTTCTAGCCTGCAAAGTTTCTGTTGAGAAATCAGCTGACAGTCTTATGGGAGCTGCCCTGTAGGTAACTGCTTTTCTCTTGCTGCTTTTAAGATTCTCTCTGTCTTCAACATTTGGCATTTTAATTATGATGTGTCTTGGTGTTGGCTTCTTTAAGTTCATCTTGTTTGGGACTCTCTGTACTTCCTGGGCTTGTATATCTATTTCCTTCGCCAGGTTAGGGAAGTTTTCCATCATTATTTCTTCAAATAGGTTTTCAATTCCTTGCTCTTTCTCTCCTACTTCTGGTACCCCTATAATGCAGTGGTTGGTACACTTGATATTCTTAAACTCTCGTTTTTGGGATTCTTTTTTCTTTAAGCTCATCTTCTACACGAAGTTTTCCTTTGATGTTTCTATTTCACACCACTTTCCACTTTTTGGAGGTAGGAGGGGAGGCAATCCTCCCAGCACTTAGCACATGACATAGCAGTTAATTATTACTACTGAGCAACGAATTAAAATAAGTGAGCATTTATTCCATAACTACTACTAGAGCAAGGTACAATTCAATTATAAAACTAATAATATAGAAATGTAGATGCTGATGCCAAAATATTTACAATCTGTTGAGGAACTGGAAAGAAGAGAAAAGGGAGCCAGAGGTCATACAGCCCTCTAATAACTGTAATATAAGACCAAACAAGTAAGGACTAAATGGAGGTACAAAGTTCTAAGGGAAAGATTAATTCTGATTGTGGAAGCTTCACACATACACACGTGCGCGCACGCGCGCGCGCACGCACACACACACACACACAACTTGAACTGTGCTTTAAAAAGGAGACAGAGGGCCGGCCGAGTGGCGCAGTGGTTAAGCGCTGGTTTGGGAAGCCAGCGGCCCCAGTTCGAGTCCCACATATGAGGGCCAGTGACACTGCCCTCAAAAAAAAAAAAAAAAGGAGACAGGACTTTCAAAGGTAGAGATGGCCAAGAGGATAAAGAAGGACACTTGAAAATTGAAATGAGTAAAAACTCAAAAGGAGGAGTCTGAAAAATGAGAAAATGAGGTTTATAACATAGTACAGCTAGACAACAGGATGGCAGGGTGGTGTGGGATAGAAATAAAAAACTACAGATTTCCAAAATCAGAAACCCTCTAATCCAAGAGGTTGGTGGGTGGAGTCAGGGAATACTGCAGCTCCCGAAACTATATGTAACATTTTGTATGAATCAGAAGTTTTCAGCATGTATAGATCAATGGCTTTCATCAGGTCCTCAAAAGATTTTTCCATGACATAAAAGTATTAGAACAACAGATTTTGTTGAATTCTTTTATTGTACGAGTGAAGAAACCAACCTGTGACTTGCCTATGGATGGTCCTATACCTCGCTAATAGTAAAGGTGAAACTCAGAAGTACTTTCTACAATTATTAGTCCAGTAAGGAGGCTGCTGGGAAGAAAGGCTGCTGGAAAGAAAGGGTACAGCCAGATTCAGAGAGGACACTAAATGGAAGATAAAGCTTATTTTGCTTCACAACAACTCACAAGTTTAGCATCCCAACTTTGAAATGGATTAAAATTAACTATTAAATTTTCTAAATTTGCAGTATTAAAAATATTAGTAGCTAGTAATAATAGTAACAAGATCAAAAAACAAACAAAAACCAAAAACAAAACAAAGTTAATACAACCCATTTTGCATTTCTCCTCTAAAATATTTTCATAAAGTTTTAAGGAATTTTTATTCTGCTTGATGTTACTAAATACTGTCAAAACTACTTTATGAAAATGAAGTTTGCATTGATTATTTATAGGCTGGTTTTCTGTAATAATACAAACAGTTCTAATACTGAATTCTGAGGCTATACAAACGTATTCATCCATACACAAATCTGCAACTATTTACAGAGTAACAAAATTTTTTTAAAAAAGAACTTAGTGGGGAATTGGGGGAGGGGAACAGTGTTGGGGAACTGGGGAAGGGGGACCAGCCAAGTTGTTGTCTTTAGTCTTCGTTATGGAGGGCACCAGTCACCATCTGGTTTCCCATCAGCAGCTTGTGGCCTCTAAACTCAAGATTAGTTGCTGGTGGGTGTAGCCACCATCCCATGTGGGAGTCCAACAAGCAGCCTTGTTGTTAAGAGCGCACGCCCTATCCACTGAGCCATATGGGCGGCAGCTCAGCTCAAAGTGCCGAGTTCAGTCTTAGCTGCGGGTGGGCATAGCCCACCATGGAACAGGCAATGTTGTTACACCAGCTGCGCCATCCTGCCACCTGCTGGCAGCTCAGTGACAGTTCAGCTTGGGCGCAGCGTTCACTGGCCCATGTGGGAATTGACCTGCGGCCCTGTTGCTCAGAGTTTCTGCTCTAAGCCAACTCTTAACCAACTGAGCCATTTGGCCAGCCCACAAATATTTTTAATGATTTCAAAATGGAACCCAGAATGTTTCCAGAATATGTCCCTCCAATACCTGACTTCATGGATTAATGGTACATTCATTACTTCTCGGATTGTTACCTTTTATTTATTTAAAGGCCAATTACGCTATCATTGCCTCTGAATAAGTAAAATTAAATTTTCTTCATTTCACATGGTAAGAAATTGAGCTATCCATTGAAGGACGGTGCAATGTTTAACTTACTATAACTGTTTGATCTTGCTTAATGCAAATTTTCCTGCAAATATGGGAGTAAATTATTATTATTATTATTATTATTATTTTTTGTTTGTTTTTTGAGGGCAGTGTCACTGGCCCTCATATGTGGGACCCGAACCGGGGCCACTAGTTTCCCAAGCCAGCGCTTAACCACCGCACCACTCGGCCGGCCCGGGACTAAATTATTTTTGCAAATTAAAAGTTAAATATCAAAGAGATTTAAAAGTGTTAAGTCTAATAACAATCAATACACACTTGTTTAGTTGCTGTATACTCAGTTTTCTTAAATGGGGGATATTACACATATCACCAAGTAAAATGTCTAGAACCTAAAATGGCAGATAGATTTCTTCTCAAATGGCAACTCTGGAAGGAAAAAGGTGGCTGCTTGGAGTTATTATGAGAAGAAAAGTGAGGTCAAGTCACAGTCAGCTGAGAAAGATCTACTAGGATCTACTAGGTGTGAAATGCCTATTTTTTTTTTTTAAAAGATTTTATTGGGGAATTAGGGGAGGGAACAGTGTTGGGGAATTGGGGAAGGGGAACAGACAAGTTGCTGTCTTTTTGTTCTTCAGTCTAGTTGCAGAGGACGTTGTTTCACTGGTCCATGTTGGTATCATCATTGTGCTCTTCCCGGATGAGGCAGATCGGTCACCAGCCTCTGAATGGTCACTCACCGCGGCTATTGGCAGCTCACACTGGCTGCCAGCCGCTCATGCTGGCTGCTGGCCACTCACTGTAGCCTATGGCAGCCCACTGTAGCAGAGGCTGCAGCCTACACCGTTGCCGGGGCTCGCACAGCCCAGCTCCAGGTGGAGCTGTTGTTCACCATCTTAGCTGTAGAGGGCAGTGTCACTGGCCCTTATATGTGGGATCCGAACGGGGGCTGCTGGTGTCACAAGCCAGCTCTTAACCAGTGCGCCACTCGGCCGGCCCTGAAATTAGTTGCCTATCAATTAGGTGTAAAATGTCTCAGGTGTGAAAAGAGGATAACTGGCATAGACCCCTAAGAGCTCCCTTAGGGTGAATGTTCTAATTTAATAGTGTCCACCTCTAATTCTCTGAAACTGTTTCCAAATGACCATTTTATCTAGAAACCAACTAGTCCATTGATCAATTTCAGACTTCTCCATTGAGGCTGCCAAAGTTTACCTTTTAGTTAAAAAAGGGCTAAAGACAGTGCTTATGTAATGTCATCACCAACTTAGAAAGTTGATCTTAGATGCCAATTCTCATCATGCCACCCTCCAAGTATAAAGTTTTTACCACTCTATTTGTTTGAAATGTAAAGTTTCTAATACCATTATATGTATTCTTCCCCATAACTCAAAAAAGATTCAATAACAAACTGAATTTCAAAATAAACTTAAATAATGCTTTCTCTAATTCTATTTTTCCATTTTCATTTGCTACAAACATCAATCTCCTCACTGTTTCTAATGGACCTTGAAATTCATTTCTTTCCTAAATTTATTTAAATCATTAGTAATGGCACAATTCTAGCCACTAGGTATCTTAATTTCTGCTAGGAAGGCAGTAGAGGGAGCCCTAGGGAAATGCTCCCTTTAATCCTAATACACTTAAAGGAAATTGCCTACATTTCATAGTATGGAATTTAAGATCTACAACACAGCAAATTAAACATCCACACAGGCAAGTTTCTCTAGCAATATTATCCACTGATAAGAATCTCTTAGGCACCTAATCTCCCAAGCATCAGATTACCGCTTCAATACTTTCTGTCCTCTATGAGATCTCTCGATTGTTGATTCATTTGCTTCCTTTAAACCATCTTCACACACACACACACACACACACACACACACACACATATTCCTGCACCTGGCTACATAGGCTACTTAACATTTATTATTGGGCCAAATATCATAGCAATTTAGAATAAATAGGTTAAACTGGAAAGTTTAATAAGTACTACTTTACAAAATTTTGAAAAAAATGTACATGAAATGATAGAATTTTAGAGCTAGAGTCACTTGGTTTTGAGCCATGGTTTTGTATACTTATTAGCAGTGTGAGCTTGAGAAAGTTTACTTATCTTTCCAGGTTTCAGTTTTTTCATCTGTAAGTAAGGGATAATGTCATGTACTTGACAAGATTATTATAGAGATTGAAGGAGTGTAAGTTTATAAAATGCGTAGCTAAGTCTCTGACATATGATAAGAGTCCTAACAAATCTTCCTAACTCTGCAATCCCCACCTGAGGGCAAATTGTTATAATCATTTAATTCCTAAACACTGCATTATTTTTCTAACTATGTATTAACTATCTCTTACCCCTTAAAAAAGAAAAGACCTAGAATGTTAGCCAGCTAGGAAGAAGAGAGAATCATTTTTTTAAAATTTTGTCTCACAAAAATCAATTGCATGAGCTGAGCTGCCACTGAGCAGCCAACAGGTGGCAGGATGGCTCAGCTAAAAAAAATTAAAAAAAGAAATCAATTGCAGATCTAAATATCAAAAGCAAAACAATAAAACTTTTAGAGAAAAACCGAATATCTTTGAGATCTTCAAGTAGGAAAAGACTTCTTAAACGGGACACAAAAAATACTAACCATAAACTTAAAAAAAAAAATAAGATCAACTACACTAAAACTACAAACTTCTACTTGTCAAAAGACAATTGAGAATGAAAAAGTACAATACCTATTCAGCAAAGGAATTGTATTCAGAACAAATTTAGAATACTGCAAATCATTAAGATAAGACAGTAAAACCACAATGAGATGCCACTTCGTATCTACAAGAACAGCTAACACAAAAAAAGATAATAACGGGTTGGCAAGAATGTGGAGAAATTGGAAACCTCACAGTTGATGGTGGGAATGTAAAATGTTGCAGCTGCTGTGGAAAACAGTTTGGAAGATTCTCAAATTGTTAAACACAGTTATCATATGACCCAGTAATTCTACTCCTAGGTACATAATGAAGAGAAATAAAAACATGTCCACATAAAAACTTGTACACACAAATTTCACAGCTGCATTATTCATAAGAGTCAGAAAATGGAAACTCAGCTGATGTTCCTCAGGTGATGAATGGATAAACAAATTGTGGTACACCCACAGAATGGAATATTATTTGGCAATAAAATGAATGAAGTATTGAAACATGTTACAACATGAATGAACCTTGAAAAACATTATGGTAAGTGAAAGAAGCCAGTAACAAAGAGCACATATTGTATGATTCCATTTTGAATGTTCAGAAAGGGCAAATCCATAGAAACATAAAGTAGATTAGTAGTTACCAGGATCTGGGGTACGCGGAATGGAATGGGGAGCAGCTGCTAATGAGTACGGAGTTTCTTACTGGGGTGACAAAAAGGTTCTGGAATTAGATACTGATGATGGTTACACAAGTCTGTTAATAATATACTAAAAAGTCACTGAACTGTATACTTTAAAAGGTTGGATTTAATGGTATGCAAATTAAATCTCAATAAAACTGCTAAAGAAAGATAACCTAATAGAGAAATGGGGAGAAGATTTCAGCAGACACTAAACAAAAGGGGATATTGAAGTGGCCAATAAATACGAAAATGTGCTCAACTTCAACAGTTATCAAAGAAATGCAAATCAAAACCACACTTCAATACCACTACCTATCAGAACGGCCAAAATGAAAATGATGGAAAATACTGTTAATGAAGATATGGAACAATCAGAAACCTGCTGGTGGGAATGTAAATTGGTAAACTATCTGGCCATATCTATTAATACTGAAATATGCACACCTTTGACCAAATATTCTGTTTTTTAGTATACCCAATAGAAATGGGCATACATATTCTCCAAGACATATACAGTGTAATGTTCAGAGGCACTATTTGTAATAGCCACAAACTAAAAACTACATAATGTTCATCAACAGAATAGACAAATTTTCATATATGCTCTCAATGACATAAAATATATTAATGAAAGAACTACAGCAATGCACAACGTGGATAAATCTCACAAGTGATAAAAATCTCATAAGCAAAAGAAGCCAAACAAATGAGTATATAGCACGATTCCATTTATATAAAGTACAAGCCAAACTAATCTATGCTGTTAGACTCTGGGAGGAAGCGGGGGTTGGGGAGTAGTTGGGGTATGAATGGATGGAGATAGGGTGCTGGTTACACAGGTGCGTTGTTTGTGAAAATGTATTAAGCTGTACACGTATGTGTATTTTAATGTAAAAAGTTTTAAGATATGCTCCCTCTATCCAAAAAGTAGAAATGATATTACTATAATCTAAGAACACACCCAACACTTCACCTATAAGGAACACAATTTGAAAACCAACAATTAAGTCTAAAAGGAATCTGAGCAGGGGCCGGCCGAGTGGTGCATTGGTTAAGCGCTGGTTTGGGGATGCCAGCGGCCCCGGTTCGGATCCCACATGAGGGCCAGTGACACTACCCTCTACAGCTAACAACAGCTCCACCTGGAGCTGGGCTGTACGAGCCCCGGTGATGGTGTGGGCTGCAGCCCCTGCTGCAGTGGGCTGCCATAGGCTACAGTGAGTGGCCCGCAGCCAGCGTGAGCGGCTGGCAGCCAAGCGTGAGCTGCCAATAGCCGCGGTGAGCGACACCCAGAGGCCAGCGACCGGTCTGCCTCATCCGGGAAGAGCGCAATGACGATACCAACAGTGAAGCAACATCCTCCGCAACTAAACTGAAGAAAAAAAAGACAGCAACTTGTCTGTTCCCCTTCCCCGATTCCCCAACGCTGTTCCCCTCCACCAATTCCCCAATAAAATCTTTAAAAAAATAAAATAAAATAAAATAAAATAAAATAAAAGGAATCTGAGCAGGCAATGTAAAGGCCACAAAGTAACTTATCTTGCTCATTCTTTTTTTATTTTTCAATTACAGCTGACATACAATATTACTGTCAGGTATATAACCCAGTGATTAGATATTTATATACCTTACAATCATTCTTCACAAGAACACTTAAAGATCACTCTTAGGTTCTATTTACATTTATTTTACAGTTTGGCTATCTGATTTCCAAGCCACCAATAGGCAGAGGAACAGCCAAAAGAACTCAAAGAGGAAAGGGATGCTACTGCCACTTTAATTATAGGGAAAAATAAGACAGCTAGCAGAAAACAAGTTAAAATAAAAGTATTGAAAATCAGAAGAAAAAAAAGCAAGTCTTGAGCCACTTACCAAATTCTACCTAGTGAGTACTTACTGTGTACTTATATAAGAAATGTAATTGTGATTGTCTTGTTGTAGGCAATACAAACTTTTTAAAAGTCTTTGCCATTAAGTTATTTATAGAACTTTTTGTGATGATGGAAATCTTGTGTGTGTGTGTGTGCTGTCCAAAACAGTAACCACTAGCCACATGTGACTATGAAGCATTTGAAATGTGGCTTGTGAGGCTGAAAAACAGAACTTTTAATTTCATTTAACTTTAATAATTGACATCTAAGTTTAAATAGCCATATGTGGCTAGAGGCTACCATATTGGACAGCAATCATAACAATTAAGACATGAAGAGGTTAAAATATATTTAGAACTTATCTATGATGCTGGAGAAGCACATAATACATGAATTATCATATAACATAGTTTTGATACTTAAAGCAGCAAACACTGTTAAAAAACAAAATTGATTCTTTGCAAACCCTTTCCCTGAGAGTTCTAACAAGCATGTTGAAATTGCACTTTTTCCTGGGCTGGCTGAGTGGTGCGGTGGTTAAGAGCTGGCTTGCGACGTCAGTGGCCCAGGTTCGGATCTCACATATGAGGGCCAGTGACATTGCCCTCTTTAAAAAAAAAAACCAAAAAAACAAAATTGCACTTTTTCCAATATTCCTCAAGCCATTGAACAATTAAGAAACATTATAGGGCCGGCCGAGTGGCGCATTGGTTAAGCGCTGGTTTTGGGATGCCAGCGGCCCCGGTTCGGATCCCACATGAGGGCCAGTGACACTGCCCTTTACAGCTAACAACAGCTCCAGCTAACAACAGCTCCACCTGGAGCTAGGCTGTGCGAGCCCCGGTAATGGTGTGGGCTGCAGCCCCTGCTGCAGTGGGCTGCCATAGGCTACAGTGAGTGGCCCTCAGCCAGCGTGAGCGGCTGGCAGCCAAGCGTGAGCTGCCAATAGCCGCGATGAGCGACATCCAGAGGCCGGCGACCGATCTGCCTCATCCGGGAAGAGCGCAATGATGATACCAACAGTGAAGCAACACCCTCCGCAACTAAACTGAAGAACAAGAAGACAGCAACTTGTCTGTTCCCCTTCCCCGATTCCCCAACGCTGTTCCCCTCCACCAAATCCCCAATAAAATCTTTAAAAAAAAAAAAAAAAAAAAAAAAGAAACATTATAAAACAGCTGAAAATACTAAAGAGCAATTATGCTTACAAAAAGTAATGATAATTACAAAAAGAAATGTTACCAACACATGGGCAGGTAGATGAAATTTTGAACAATTATTGGCATTTACACGAGTTCAAATTTTACATTCTGAGGTTATCTCACCAAAATAAAAAATCACAACACGAAAGAAATACTTCTCTCATAAGCACTTGCTAAAAAACAGCAAGATGAAATTTGCTAGATATTTTTTACTCCTCAAGCAAAAAATGAATTTATGATAGAAACTGAACAGCGAAGGGGCATCCACCCCCATTACCTAAGAAATTAGCACCAATGATTAGAAGCTGGATTTCTGAATCACTATCTATACATAAATTAATCCCTAAAGTGGTGTCATTCAACTACGATGGGAACTTTCAGTGGATTCTGAAATCAATTTAGTGGATCGTGATAAAATAGAGCAATGTCAAAATAGAAAAAAATCAGAATAGACAAATATCAAAAATTCATGACTTAATAAGGGTATTTTTCATGAAATGCAGTAGCATATAACAGTTGCAATGCAAGTATATGTTTACTTTGAGCTGTAATGAAGTTTGAAAAAAAAATGCCCTAAACGATACCATTAACTGTTTTGTCCATTCAAACTCCAGGTAATAAGAGTAATTAAACTTTTGACTTTCCCTTCACCTGATTCTGGATCATTCGAGTTTTACCAGAGTTAGCCTGAAGTTTTCTTTGTGCACAGACCTAACAGTTCTATATTGGTTGCTTTTGAAACAGTGAAGCATCCATCTCTTTCTCTGGGATTAAAAGTATAATAGCACTTTACACTAAGTTTGGTTCATTTCACATAAACCCCTCTCCTTTTACATCTTGACTTGGGGGAGAGACAGATAGCCTGGCAGAAGGGAATAAAGGTTTGGGTGGAGTGGGGGAGGCAGTGGAAGAAGGCAGTTTCCCAAATGCACTGGTCCATTTACTTCTGTGCTTCCAGCAGAGGGATACAGAGCTGCTACCCTCAGGTAACAACAAAGGAGACCACAAGGCTTCTTTTGGAACACAGGATAACGCCAGGCGAGGTATTTTGTAAGGTAAACTTACCCAAGTTTCTGGCTGATATGTGAATTATCTTCCTTAAGTTTTCTGACCATGGAGATGTTTCCATATAAAATTGACTCAATGGAATTTGTCTCCTCTTGATAATTGCACCACCAATTCCTTCTTCACGCATAAAAGGCAGACACTGTCCCTTTGAACAACTTTCTGTCCACACCATGGTCTCCTCCAGTTCTCAATTTAATATCAACACTCTCACTTTTGCACTGTTTTTAAAACAGTAGAGATCTTAAATAACACTACAAAATTCAATAAAGCAACACCTAAATGATGACTCATTTTAAGATACACATAAAGCCTTATGTTATATGAGTGTGTTTAGGTCATCAAAAACGATGGGCAAGGACTTGGGGATGGAATGCAATAAATTCAACTCTAAATCCTTCAGAGTTATAAGGAACACACTTTTGGAGTTGGGGAGCTCTTCTACGTCAAAAAGGGCCAGCTTTCTATTTGGGAATTGCCCACAAATGTGTGGTACATAATTCTGCAGTAGACTAGAAGAATTCAAGCATCACCTGCTAAAACATTCTCCTCACATGTTCTACCAAAATAACTCAAAAAGCATGTTCTCCTGACACTGAACATATGATGTAACTTGTAACATATGAAGCAATTTGAAATAAGCTTCTAATGGTAACTAAAAGGAAATAAAAACCCATCATTACATAGTAGCTTCCTAGAAAAGATTTGTATATTAGTAAATCAGTGTTGAAAGAAACTAAAGTCCACTCCAAAAGAAGCAAAATGACAACCTGTCACCTTATTTTATTCTCTTCAAATACCAACTTAGGTATTTGTTTCTTAGCGAAAGAAAACCTGCTCTGTAACCTTGGGCCATTATCTCTGTGCTCCTTTTCCTTAGCTATAAAGTGAGGAGGCTGAGTAGATAGTCCCTAAGATTTAATGACTCACCATGAAGTAAGTCTAACTGTTGTTATCTATAGATTCTATGGTGTAGGTCAAACCCAACAAGATCATTTTAATAACATACTTTTATTAGTTATTTCAATTTATGTTTAGTCACACTGTGGCACAGCAATGAAAAAAAAAGAACACTGGGGCCGGCCGAGTGGTGTGGTGGTTGGGAGCTGGCTTCGGAAGCCAGCGGCCCCGGTTCGGGTCCCACATGTTAGGGCCAGTGATACTGCCCTGAAAAAAAAAAAAAAAAAAAAAAAAGAACACTGGTACCCACTTTTTATAAAAAGTCGTAAGATATACTTAAAAATTAACAGGGCACATTTATAAAATTAATGGGTCAGAGTTGATCCAAAACTTATGTTTTATTTTTTATTTTTTTTATTTTTTGAGGGCAGTGTCACTGGCCCTCATAAGTGGGACCCGAACCGGGGCCGCTGTCTTCCCAAGCCAGCGCTTAACCGCGGTGCCACTCGGCCGGCCCTTATTTTTCTTTATAAAGATTTTATTGGGGAATTGGGAGGGGGGAACAGTGTTGGGGAACCAGGGAAGGGGAACAGACAAATTGCTGTCCTTTTGTTCTTCAGTCTAGTTGTGGAGGACATTGCTTCACTGGCCCATGTTGGTATCATCATTGTGCTCTTAGGTGAGGCAGATTGGTCACTGGCCTCTGGAAGGCTGCTCACAGTGGCTCTTGGCAGCCGGCCGCTCACGCTGTCTGCCGGCCACTCACTGTCGCCTATGACAGCCTTCTACAGCAGGGACTACAGCTATGCCGTCCCCTGGGGCTCACAGCAGCCCAGCACCAGGTGGAGCTGTTGTTCACCACCTTAGCTATAGAGGACAGTGTCACTGGCCCTCATATGTGGGACCTGAACTGGGGCCCTACTTGCTGCTCAGAGCTGGCGTCCCAAGCCAGCTCTTAACCATCGCACCCCTCCGCCGGCCCCAAAACTTATGTTTTAAATAGCAGCAGACTACAGGGTTAAGTACACGGACAAAAAGTAGCTATTGAATGATGGATTAATGGAAATACTACTTAAAATGTTTACAAATATTTACAAAAAATCACTATACACACACACACACACACACACACACACACACACACACACACACACACACACATACTTTAGCTGAGCCATCTGGCCACCTGTTGGCAGCTCAGCTCGGGCCGGGAATATGAACTGGCAACCCTGTTGCTCAGAGCTCACACTCGAGCGAGCTCTTAACCAACTGAGCCACTCAGCCGGCCCTTTACAAATATATTTTAACTAGTATTGCCACCATGATAGTTTTTTTGTTTCTCGTTTTTTTTTTTAGCTGAGCCATGCTGCTACCTGTTGGCAGCTCAACGGCAACTCAGCTTGGGCTGGCATCGAACTGCCGTTGCTCAGAGCTCAGTTCACACCCTTGAGCGAGCTCTTAACCAACTGAGCCACTCGGCCGGCCCGCCACTATGATAGTTTTTAATGGATGATACAATAGTACAAATATGAATAACAAAGGTATCAGCTAACATTTATTGAGTTTTTATCACATTTCAGATCCTATGGTTAAGTACTTTCCATGCAATATCTCATGTAATCCTCAGAATAACCAATGGGGTGGAAATATTATTTCAATAAAGAACTTTAATGTGCTCAATTTTCTTTAAAATATTTAGATATATAATATCTAATATGGTTTTTAGTTTAAAAAAAAAAGGTACAGGAGGCACTACTATTATCCCCATTTTTCGATAAAAAGAATGAAGTTCAAAGAAGTTCAAAGGTCTGTCCAAGGAAACACAATGAAGTGATGGAGCTGAGACTAGAATCCAGTGATTCCCAAGGTGGTCTCTAGTGGTCTACTATGAGTCTCTCACGTATTCATGCCCACAAGTTGACAAAGTTCCTTACTGCTCATATTGTGCTGGAATGATCTCTCATTGGTGCTTTAAAATAACAAACAAACCCCCCAGCATCATTCTCTTCATGCTGCAGTAAATTATTTGCAATGCCAAGAGGGATGTGTACAGTCTCTCAAAGTAACTACTTTGGGTCTGAATATGTTGTTTGAAAAAACAAAAAGCCATCTTACTTGATAATCAATCACACCTCCCAAAGCAATCTACAACCAGATTACAAAGACATATCAAACCTTTACGAATAAGTGTTTTCTAGTTTAGGTTAATTAATATTTTATTAGTGAATCAAAATAATATAATCCTTTTAGATTAAAGCCAGCAAAATGAATGTATTGATGTTAGTGGTTATTTGAAGTTCAATTCCTACGACAATTTCAGGGAAATTAATTTAAAAACCATGTGACACAGAAGGCGCTCGAGCCGGTGCTGTGCACCCTAGTATGGACCAGAGACAGAAATAGGTGGTTTCCCCAAATGAGGATACTGGGAATGACAGTTCACACATTAAAACACACCTAGTCATAAAAATATGAAAGTTTGTATTTGTTCAAGGCCTATTTATATCGGGAAGCGTTTATTTCTGAGGGTACTTACAATTCCTAAAAGTATCCTAAGGTTCACATTCTGTGTATTCCATGGTGTTAATAAACTGAAATATTCTGACTCCTACATTTGAAGGCAATTTCAAGAATGTTTACTAAATTCCACAGCCTTTTATTAGAAGAGGTTAATTTGGGGAGCAGGTCAGAATCTTTACGTGGTATATTTACAAAGCTTTTTCAATTGTAACTTTTTATTTGGAAAAACACATAAAAAAACCCAACTGTTTTCTTTTCACCCATTGTTTTCAAAATGAGTGAGAAGAGAGGAAGGCAGTAGTGAAATTTTTGTTTTTCAAATGGAAGCATGAGTTTTAAAAGTTTGAGAAACACCGTGTTAGTAGAATAAAAAAAATATGACTGTCAAATACTGGGAATTCACTTTCTCAAAATAAATACTAAGCTGAAATCCTGCAGGATTCACATAGATTAGTGAGGCATCATTTAAAAAGAGCAGGTCCAGGGCCGGCTGAGTGGAGCTGGTTAAGAGCTGGCTTGGAACACCAGCGGCCCTGATTCGGATCCCACATATGAGGACCAGTGACACTGCCCTCTATGGCTACGATGGTGAATGGCAGATCCACCTGGAGCTGGGCTGCTGTGAGTCCCTGGGCTGGCATGGCTGCAGCCCCTGCTGCAGTGGGCTGCCATAGGCTACAGTTGAGTGGCCCGCAGCCAGCGTGAGCGGCTGGCAGACAGCGTGAGCGGCCAAGAGCCGCTGTGAGCGGCCATCCAGAGGCCGGCGACCGATCTGCCTCACCTGGGAAGAGCGCAAAGATGATACCAACATGGGCCAATAAGGAGACGTCCTCCACAACTAGACTGAAGAACGGGGGGACAGCAGATTGTCTGTTCCCTTTCCCTGCTTCCCCAATGCTGTTTCCTTCCTCCAATACCCCAATAAAAAAAATCTTAAAAAAAAAAAAAAAAAAAAGAGCAGGTCCAGGGCCGGCTGAGTGGCACATTGGTTAGCAGTTGGCTTGGAACACCAGCTCTGAGCAGCAGGGCCCTGGTTCAGATCCCACATGCGGGCCCGTGACACTGCGTCCTCTACAGCTAAGATGGTGAACAACAGCTTGACCTGGAGCTGGGCTGTTGTGGGTCGCCAGCGACAGCACAGGCTGCAGTGGGGCTGGCCGACACCTGGTGTGCGCTTTTGTGAGCCGCCATCCAATGGCTGGCAACCCACTGCCTCACCTGGGAAGAGTGCAATGATGATACCAACATGGGCCAGTGAAGCGACGTCCTCCACAACTAGACTGAAGAAAAAAAGGATAGCAACTTGTCTGTTTCCCTTCTCCAATTCCCCCAATAAAATCTTTATAAAACACAAAACAAACAAACAAAACAAATAAGAGCAGGTCCATATAATAGGAGATATAGTCTAGGTATTCTGTTTTCTGCGGAAATAATTCCACTTACTGTCACTTCCTCTGGTAAGGAGAGTAACTAATACTGCCGAGCCTGCAGCAAATGGCTCAGGAGATAAAGGCCTGTTATCACACTGCAGACACTTTTCATTTCAATGTCCTTTCCTACAAAAATCTGTCATCTCAAGATCTCTATTGGAGGAAATTATAAGTAATAGTGAACATGACATTTTCCATGTTTCCATATTGGTGTGAGCATCCTCTGATAGCCCCATCTCAAAAAGTATTTAAGTATACAATGGATATAATTTGAATACCTTAATTTAGAAATAGGTCTTCTAGTGGGTGTCCATAAGGAAACTCCAAAAATATAACTTTGAAAATAGCCCTGTTGGAATCACTTGATAATTAGTGGAAAATCAAGGCAAGAGTTCTGTATTTGACAAACTTGAACTGTAGTAACTCACAGTAACCTCTTCTAAAACTAGAAGCCCTGACTAACATTTTTCCTGTCTAATGTTAGAATTAGAGGACTAGAATAAGTGGTACTCGTGGTGAACATGGAATCGGACGCACTGAATGATGGAATCTAAAATATGTTATTTTAAAAAGACTTCTGAACAAATTAAAAAATCTTCCATGAGGAGTCCACTTTTTAGAAATAACTTTTATAACTATATTTTTGTGAATATATAAATTTTCATGATCACTGTAGAAATTTTAGAAAATACATTAATGTTTAAAAGGAATATAAATATGTCACCATATATTTACCATACATTAATATCCTGGCTTATTACCTTTCCATTTTATTTTCCTGGGTGTTCGACTATACATGGACATACATGGAGAGGCATAACTATGTCCACAGCGTGTTTTGAAACACAATTTTCACTGAATGCATATCCGAATCTGTAATTAGGCCCTGATTTATTTAACAATTGCTAAGGTACTGCATATTTAGGTTGTAAAGCTAACATCTTATGAAAACTTTTGACCATACTGTACTTGAATGTGTTATTCAAAATCTTTGTGCAACATGGCGAAGGGGCAATGTTAGGCACAGGAAAAAGACTAGGAAAATACTTCAACAGTTATTTACCTTTACATGGTAGGATTACAGGTAATTTTGATTCTTTGTTATATTTTTTTGAACTTTTCCAAATGATCTCTTATGAACATGTGCTGATAATCAGAAAGCAATGTAATAATTTACTAAAATAAAGATCAACATTTACATAAATAGACAACATTAAAATTCAATAATTTTGGGGAAACAATGTGTGTTTTAAAAAAGTGAAAACAAAAGGTAGGATTTAAGGTTGTAGAAATGTAACAGCAAGATTAGAAAAATTAAATGTCCAACGCCAGGAGGTGCTGCTTAACCAAACTATGGTACCACAGACTGCTATGGAGCAAAGTGAAACAAGAGGCAGAGCTCTATGTACTGCTATGGAAAGACTGCCAAGATGGGTTATCAAAGGAGAAGACCAAGGTGTGTAACTATGTATCATATGATCCCAATTGCTACAAAAGGAAACAAACAAACAAAGAGAGAGAAGGGGGGGTAGATTCTTTTATATGCATAAAACATTTTTGAAAGGATACATAAGAAACTATCTATGGTGGTTACTTCCAGAATGGGGAATTGGGTATATAAAACGATCACAAAATTAAAATGTGCATTAATACATAAACACATAAAACATAAAGAGGAAAGTACATTGCTCATAGCAAAAAATCTGGAAACATTTCAAGGTTGTTCCTAAAGATTTTTTTAAAGCAGAATATAACAATGGATATGGAAAAATGGAAAAAAATGTGAAGTGCAACCTATCTGAATTGTAGGGACTTTGAAATAACAATAATAAAACAGCAGTGAGTATGGGTGCCACTATACTCAGTATTTCAAAACGCAGTCATACAAGTTTTCATTACTAACAAGGAAATGGCCAGGGAATTGATTATTAAAGAAAACTAACTTCTAATGAAATCATTCTAGAACGGTTAAACATGGGTGATTTTATTCCAAGGTTATCCTGCTATATTTACTCTGGTTCACAAGTTCAGTAAGACAGCAGAAGAAACCACTGTACATTTAGGTAATAATAAATGAAAGAAAGATATTTTTATCTGTTGAGATTTAACATGATATTTTCCCTTTAAGAACAAAGATAAAACCAATTACAGAAGGGGGGCAGAGTGGGTTAGGAACTCAGATACACTTTTAAAAGTCTCCTAAGCTAGATGGATCATTAGCATTTTTTTTTTTTTTTTGAGGGCTGTGTCACTGGCCCTCAAATGTGGGACCCGAACTAGGGCCGCTGGCGTCCCAAGCCAGCACTTAACCACCGCGCCACTCGGCCGGCCCGGATTATTAGTATTTTAAAGCTCTAATAGGGCCGGCTGAGTGGCGTGACGGTTAAGTGCTGGCTTGGAAAGCCAGCGGCCCAGGTTCAGGTCCCACATATGAGGGCCAGTGATACTGCCCTCAAAAAAAAAAAAAAAAATGTCCATTAAAAGCTCTAATAGAAGTCAAACAAAGGAAGTATTTCATCTTTTGCTACATTTATGGTCCAGATGCAGATTGGAAACTAAGGTTGGCCCTATCTAAAAAATCAGATTTATAGATTAATAACAAATCTGCACTACAGAATACATATGAGCACTGATTTACTGAGGTGCACCTATGTAAAGAAAATACACTTTAGCTTGTTTAACTGCAAATGTAGGCATTAACAGAAGTCACTGAATTGGAATCCTTTTGATGTGTACAGCTTTTGAGCAGACTTTTTACACTCATTAACACTTTTACTGAGTGCATGTATTATAAAAATATCATGAATCCCCGAGGATTCATGGCCACAATCAGTTGCTGTAAGAATCAACTAGTAATCCTGGAGAACATACCCCAGAGCAGCGAACTCCAAAAATCAAACCAGATAACCAAGAGAAAAGTACTGCCACTTGCACTTCACGTCTGCGATCTGACACTTTTTCCATTTCCCCCATCAGTGTGGTACTTGGGGGCTGGCTGAGCTGAGGGAAATAGGAAAGTAATATGATTGACAGATTCCCTTTATTTTCCCAGAAAAATCATCCTTTCCAGCCAGCCAAGAGTGTGGCTTCAAGAGGGGTTTTCAGTAGAGTTGGAGAGGCAATTAGACATGATAATCCTGAAGATTCGAGAGGTCCCAATCGCACAGATATCTGGGTTATTTACTTTAAGAGCGTGTCTCACCTAAAACATGCGACCTAAGGCAGCAAATGATTGCAGCACCGCCAAGTGCACTTCCTAGCTTTCCGTGAAAATGCTCTTGCCTGGGAGAAGCTACTATCTAGTGACACTCTCTGACGTTCTGACATGGCACTAAAGATTGGGGCCACTCTACTGACAGTCAATCATGCTACCACACACGTAGATGTCACAGCACACAACCATCAAGCTACTTTTTTTTTTTTTTTTGAGGGCAGTGTCACTGGCCCTCACATGTGGGACCCGAACCGGGGCCAACGGCGTCCCAAGCCAGCGCTTAACCAACGCGCCCCTCGGCCGGCCCTTTCAAGCTACTTTTAAAAAGCTCCTGGTTCCATGAGGAGAGGACCACATGTTTTGTCCAACCCAGGCTGTGCACACGCAGGGGTGGAGCGAAGGCCTTTTGCAATGCTATGTGTCTCTGCATCCTGGTGCCTGAGGTTTTTTCCTTCCTTTCTTTATCTGCATAGTTTTAAATAGTCCTCTCCATTACCTCTTTTTTTTTGGATCACTGAGGCTCCACACCTCAATCCCCACCACACCCTGAACACTTTTAGGACAGAACGGAAGTCCCCCCGCCCCCAACCAGGAAACGTAGACGAGGAGGATTGGAAAGGTTAGCAGCGACACAAGGGACGAAAAACTGTCAAATTCAAGTAAATCTAAGTCCGTGAAACCTACTTGAAGGCCATTTCGTTTTGTGTGCCTAACTCGGCCTTCCCGGACATTCCGACAGCGCCCAGGTGCAGGGACACCTGCGGTCGCATCCCCCGGGCCTCCTGTCTGCGGGGTTTCCAGGTTTCCTTTTCTTGGAAAACTCAAAAGATACCTTCGCCCTCTCCTAGTTGCAGATGTTAACCCTACCCCTTTCCTAACTTTGGAAGCTAAGCATGAAGGGGACCAGGGAAAAGAGCACCGTGAGGTCAAAAGCTGCCAAGGGGGTCCCGCTCCCGCCCGGGCAGCCGCAGCCCCCGGTTCCAGCCCAAAGCGGGAAACCCCGGGCCCCGCTGCCGCCGGGGAGCGGGAGCCACGCGGCCTTCCGAGCCGGCCCCGGCCAAAGCAGCGCTGGCGGTCGCCGCTGCTCCGCGGGGTCCGGCCTGGCAGCCTCGGGGAAAAGGGCCCGTCGGGGCCTCCGCCTCCCCCGCGGCCAGGCCCCGCCTCCAGACCGCACCGTTTTCGGGTCGCCGTCGGAGCTCTTACCCGCAGGACATGGTAGCCTTCCGTGCCCCCGCCTGGGATCTCGACGCTCTGCGAAGAGCCCATGGCGGCGGGCGATCAGTGTGGCCGGACCGGGCACCGCGCAGCTCCCCGCCCCACCGCGCACCGCCCGCTCCGCTCCTCCGCGTAGCACTTGGGACGTGGCACTCGCTGCCGCGGGAGAGCCGGGCCGCACAGCCCGCCGGGAGATCGTCTCCGCGGCAGCCAGGGCCGCTGCGACGCCGCAGACAGCGCCCCCTGCCGCGAGCCGCTGGGAGAGGCCTGAGCGTGCGCGGGTGGGGCGCAAGGGGTGGGGGTGGGGACGACGAGAGCGGGGCGGGGCCTACTCCTGCTCGCGAGAGAGCAGAAATACGGTTCCTCCGGCGTCGGCACCTTAATACGGGGTCCTGGGTTGGACAAGATTCATCTGGGTTCGTTCCTGCTCGCCCGAAAGAACGGGTTGCTTGGCTGTATCTCCCCCTGGTGGCCAGAGGCAGGAAAAGAGCTGCTGTTGAAAACAGTGGAGGCAGATGCAAACACGCTGAACTTTCCTAGTCTCTGGTTGTACAGAGGAGGGTGTCAATGGCTCTCCGCAGACTGCATACCGCGTCTGCTCAGCTCAGTTTTATAAAGCGGAATTTCTCTTTATAAAACAGCTATCCCAAAGAGTCATGGAGGACTCACCAAGTTCTTTTTTTTGTTTTGTTTTTCCCTTCCCTGATAGAACAAGATCAGTACAATTGGATGTCCCTGGCGTTCCACTGCCTGCTGCTGGGCTCCCCATTTCCTTTAAGTAGCCAAGTTGTGTCCACACTTTTGCTACGCCGTCGCTCCCTCCTTTTCCCCCTTCCCTCTAAAACCCCCCAGTTAAGTCCATTGCCCAGGGGGTCAATCAACCAGATATCAGAATATGCGTGTTCTGATGTGAAGCAGCATGAAGTATATACTATCACCCATGAAGTATTCTAACCCAAAATGTTTAACTTGATCACATCTTTAGTTCTTCCAGTTTATAGGAATACAGAGGACAGGGCAACAAGTAAACTGACAGTCAAGAAAGCAACCAGTCAAATACAGACAGTCTGTCTTTCAGAACAGCTGGCCAGTTCTTTTCATCAAGTTAGAATAATAAGAAAGGGACTGTAATGAATTAAAAGATATATGAAGGACATATCCATGAGGTGCAAAGTAAGGTATTGAGGTGGGCGCTGATTTAGAGAAATTAGCTGTAAAGGACATTTTTGGCTCAATTGGGGAAATTTGAATATGTACTAATTAGTAGAAGAAAAGCGTTTATTGACATGGAAAAGTGGAAATTATTGACTGAAAAAAAATAGGTTACAAAATGGAATGTCTCTAAACAATATAAAAACATTTTCGTAAACAAAATACAGATTAATACATATGTATACGTATGAAGATGTGGGAGGATTATAGCAGTGATCTCTGGGTAGTGACAGAGATGGGTTTTTTTGCTTTATTTTTGGTTTTATATTCTGTAGTGCTCATGGACTGCTTCTATAACAGAATATTTAAAATTTAAACATAAAAATTTATTTATCTTTCTTTGCTGTCAATAAACCAGTATCAGGTTTTTAGGAGGCCTAATAAAGGCATAAATACATGAATCAAATCTCCAGTTATTAGGCTCTTCAAGAACAGGAACCACAGTGGAGTCAGCTCTGTGTTCCTAACTCTTAGCAGAGTGCCTGGCAGCTAACTCAACAAATTAATTAATTTAATGAAAGGAATAAATAGAAGAAATAGAATTGGTGATAATGTTTTGTTCTGCTTAGCAATTATACTCCTCTTCATGGTGGTGGTGTAAGCTGTTGTTGTTCAGTGGTCAAAATTTTTGTTTCCCAGATGTCTGACACCAGCCATGGTTTGCAGAACCCAGGCTGTGGGCCTTTGGTTGTCCATGAGCAACTCTCGCCCTTCCTTAGAGCCATATTGTGTTCCCACCACACAAGTAGAGGAAAAACTTGTGAAATTTGAATAAAGTTTAGAGTTTAGTTAACCTAGAGTTTGGACTACCTGCTATTCCCTATACATACCATTTACTTTTTTACCTTCTTGACTTTGTTTATGCTATTCCATACATCTGGAATGCTCTTGCCTACATTTTTCTTAGAAATAGTCTAACTATCCCTTAATGCCCATCTCAAATGTTAGTTATTTATCCCTAAATTCAGAATGACTCTCTCCTCACTCTGAGTTCCTGGAATAGTTTCTTCTTTTCTGGTAACATCATCATCATCATCATAGGCCTATCTTGCACATTTATGGTCCATCCATTCAGGGTGAGAATCTTTTCATCTTTAGATCCCAGTTCCTGGTTGAATGTTGTGAACATAGTAGTAATGTTTGTTGATTTGAATTGAATGTGTGTAATGAATAGCTTCAAAGCCTTTTGTTTTCAGGATCAGTTAGTAAGTTACTGCTGCTACTCCTATTTGCGCCTCATCAAAACCTGTGTTATCTTTTTAGAGGCAATTGGTAGAGGGTGATGGCGTGATTCGTGATTCGGGACTAAAGAACTGTGGTAACTGTTGCTACAGTTTTTATGGTGCCAGTTTTCCTGTTTTAGCTAGGGAATGTGCTCAGAGGGCAGAGAACAAAATCCCAAGAATGTTGTCAAAGTTAATATAAACAAATATAACATGATGGAGGGGAAGACATGGGAGATTACTGTCCAAGTCAGTCTCCATTCAAATAGGAATCTGCTGCAGGCAAGTTGGTATTTTGAAACATCACAGGCAGCAGGAAAACAAAACCCAGCAAGAGCAAATATCTACAGACTAAAAAAAAAATCAAACCAGAAGAAATCTACTTTTCTGGAAGAAGCATTTGAGATACAATGTTCTGTTTCTGTTCTTGGTTTTGTTAACTCTGGGTTCCCATGAATGAGTGTAAATGATAGGGTCATTTGTATCGTATCAGCTAGGCAGCCTAACATTTTTGCCTCCAGACTGCCCTTGGGAAAGTTTAGTTCCTGCTTCCTTTGCACGATAGCCGCTCTGCATAGTCAGCCAGCAGGGCCTCACTCACCATGGCCTCTTCCTGACCTAGCTTGTTTTGCTTAGGGAGCAAACCTCAGGAGGGGTCAGTGTGCCATGGAACACGAGCCATGAGCCACGAGCCACAGACTGGAGTAGAGGGGAATCCCTGACCTACTGGCCACCAACCCCTATACTAACCAATAACCTATTCAGTGGCATGTTAAGAAGAGCTTTGCCCCCAGCCCCCTAAAACAAACAAGAGATGGTGGTGACTAGCTAGGCCAACCAGTTTCCTCTTTGGGGATGCGGAACTGGGAAATACAAGAAGAGACTCCATCAGTGTATATTTATTTGCATATTAGAATGTTAGCTCCATGAGATCTTTGCCTGTGTGTATATTACTGTATATTTAATACTATAATAACAATGGGCTGGCATAGAACAGTTGTTCAATAAATGGTTGTTGAATGAATGATAACGTTAATAGAAAAGCACTAGAGCAGTGGTTCTCAAGCTTGGATATGTATCAGAATCATCAGGGAACTGTGTAGAAACACAGAAGTCCAAGTGCTAGTTCACTTCAATGAGCCTGGGTCCTAGAAGTCTTTATTAATTTCCAGGGGATTCTGAGACACACAACATTTGAGAACTATCACACTGGAGCGATGCTCAGTAAACCTCTGCTGTTTGTGGGCAATCAGATAACCAATGAGAATCTCTAGAGCTGAGAGGGATCCTCCCTTGGCCACAGGCTCAGTTTGTGCTGATGTTCTTGTGTTTCTGTAAGGGTGAAGCTTGGGGAGTCAATACTGTAATTACACTTAGCTAGTTTGCAGCTTGATCCACCCTGATGTTCAGCTGTTTTTTCTTTGTTTCTCCCCTCACTCATTAAGAACTCCGGGGCTGGCCAAGTGGCGCGGTGGTTAAGAGCTGGCTTGGGACGCCAGCTCTGAGCAGCAGGGCCCTGGTTCGGATCCCACATATGAAGGCCAGTGACACTGCCCTCTACAGCTAAGATGGTGAACAACAGCTCCACCTGGAGCTGGGCTGCTGTGAGTCCCCGGGGACGGCATAGCTGCAGCCCCTGCTGCAGTGGGCTGCCATAGGCTACAGTGAGTGGCCAGCGTGAGTGGCTGGCAACTGGTGTGAGCTGCCAAGAGCCGCTGTGAGCGGCCGCCCAGAGGCTAGAGACCGATCTGCCTCACCTGGGAAGAGCGCAATGATACCAACATGGGCCAGTGAAGCAATGTCCTCCACAACTAGACTGAAGAACAAAAGTACAGCAACTTGTTTGTTCCCCTCCCCCAATTCCCCAATAAAATCTTAAAAAAAAAATGCAAACAGTGCTATACACTTGAGCTGGGTATGTGCTGTTGACTCTCAGCTCCACTCCAGCCTTTTTGTGCACTCTTTTATATTGCAAGAGGCTGGAAAGCTGTGAACTACATGCCGCAGGCTCCCTTGTCACTTGGTTTCTGGTTAGGTTTTGCCAGTGCCTTGCATTGATAAAAAGATTAGAAAACAGAAGAAATGAGGGGGCCATTTTCCTTTCTGTTCCTGGCAGTGCTTCCAGCATTGGTGGCAGCAGCAGTATGAGAAGGTGATTGGAAACGAGCATTTCAATAGTATCAATGGCTAAGTTAGTGGTGACAGTGCCAACCTGTAACAACCAAATAGAGAAGAAAGGAAGTGAGCAGATACTCAGATCTCATTCTCCTCTTCTCCTCGACCTCTTGCCACTACTTCATGATGGCCCAAACCAACCAAAAAACAGAAGTCATGGGAGTCCAGTGCGGCAGTCTGTCTTCTGAGTACAAAGAAAGGTGGAGAATTGATCTGTAGGGGCAAATGGATGAAATTGAACATACCCCTTATCCCATTTGTTCCTCCAGCCCCTTATATACCTTTGTAACTAATTCTCAATATTAAGTCTTCCTTTGTGTGAAATATGTAAAGTGGTTTCTAGTTTCTATTTTTCTGACTAAATAGTGACTGATTTAGTTTGTTATGTTATTCTCTTGTTTTGCATATGCCAGAACCGGTTAGCCATTCTCAAAATTACGTGTGTGTGTGTGTATGTGTGTGAATAAAGCAGTTAGTGAACAAATGAATGAGACCTGACTCCGCATTCTGACTCTGTCATTTATAGTTATTTGAACTGGGATAAATTAAGCTACAGTTATCTTAGTCTTTGCATCTTCATCCATAAGGATAAGACTAATAGTATCTACCTTTCAGGACTATTGTGATGATTAAGTGGGATAATACATGCAAAAGGCCCAAGCACAGGAAGCATTTGAGATCTTGTTCCCTGGCATGTCATTAGCTTGGCTCAAATAAACTCTTATAAAAATTTTCAAAAAAAAAAAAAAAAGAGACCCAAGCACGGTGTCCAACTCATGTCAAGCCCTCAACAAATCATAGTTTCCTTCTTCCTGAACTTTCAGGAAGAATAAGAGCTTGGTTCTGATAAACTTTTAATTTCAAAAATTGTGCTCTGCCTCAAGGAGGTGCTTTTTTTTTCTTTCTTTTTTAAAGCCTTTAATGTTCCCTCTCTGATTGTAAAAGTGGTAGTTGTTCAATGTAGAAATTCTGAAAAATATAAACATACAGGGATGAAAATAAACATGTACTGTAATTCTACCCCCTAACTGCTATAAATGTATACAAATATTAAAAATTAGAATAATATTATGTAGGTCTGTGACATGGTTTTTAACTGCACATATAAGGTAAACATTTTCCTATGTCAGATATTCTATGACATCATGTTTGCTGGTTGTATAATACTTAAGTATTTGGTATGTTTAGGTTTTTCTAATATTTCACTACTATAATTAATATGGTAATAAACTTCCTTGTTGATAAATCTTTGTTCACATTTCTTATTATTTCCTTGGATAAAATACTTGCGGGAACCTTGGTCAAATTGTGCATTTGATGACATCTCATGCCTATGGCTACTTTATTTTTAAGAAAGATTGTTTAAAGAGAGAGAAAGGGGGGGAGAGAGAGAGAGAGAGAGAAAGAGAGAGAGAAAAGAGGGAGGGAAGGAGGGAGGGAGAGAGAGAGAGACAGAGAGAAAGAAAGAAAGAAAGAAAGAAAGAAAGAAAGAAAGAAAGAAAGAAAGAAAGAAAGAAAGAAAGAAAGAAAGAAAATGAAAAAAAGAAAGAGTTGTAGAGTACTACTTTTCCACATGAAGAAGGCACTTTTAAACAGAGAAATTGGAACAGACATGGACTTAATAGTGGAATCTATAGCAACAGATTCTAATTGGTTTGATATTTTAAAAATATCAGTAAAAGTGCCACATTTTCATAGAGCATGGATCTTCCATGGGTCATTGAAATTTCATTTTAACAGGTTGCCATGCAGAAGGATTCCGGTCAAACTTTTAAGTGCCAACTTTTATTTGGAATCAAACAAACATAGACACCAGTTGGAAGTGATTTGGGAACCAACTGACCTGTGGATTTTCTAAATCCAGACCCAATGGTGGTACAGTTGGAAATGATGGAAAATGAGCTAAGTTCTTGTCTCCTGGCCAAAGCCTAAGCTATACATTTCTTGATTTGAACTTTCATTTCTTACCTTTCCCCTGCCTCCAGTTTTAAGGGTCTTAGAGCCACTCCAAACTGGTTAAAAGAGAAAAAGAAAGATAGCAACAGTATCAGCTAATTAAAGTTTCTATTCCTTGTTGATTAATTTCTTCAACTCTAACCCTCTGGCACCTGCCAGCTTCACTCTGTATTGGAGCAAATGAATTTCAAAAATAATTAAAGTTCATGAGCTGTTCTTTGTGATAGGATCTTGAAAATGTAGCCATAATTAGTAGGAAGTACACAGTGTGAAAAGTGTCATTTGTTGATAAACAGAATTTCCTCATCTTGTTGATACCAGAATCCTGGTGGTATGTGAAAGTGATGTTCTGTTGAGTCAAAGAAGATATATGACTGAGTTTACAAACTGAAAGTAAATTGAAGGACAAGTACCAATTGTGAGAATGATTTCCCTAAGCTAAAATCAGACGTCTATCCCAAAGTCCCAAAATTATCATGTAAAAATGTTGGTAAGAATTCATAGCAAATTCTCCGGCAACCTCAGAGGGTCAGTCATCACAGCCAAAGTAGGGCATCAAACTTTCTATTCTTCAGTAACAAAAATGAACATGGGAACGCTGAGTACTGAGTCAATAACTAAATTGGTTGCAGCTTTCTGTGAGTTCAGTTTGGGCAGGATTTTTCGATGTGAATTTCTTGAAAGCAAATGCAAATAAGGAGTTCGAAAATGCTTGAAATGGCTCAGTGGCTGGGAGGAAATGACTGATCTGAGTAGGTGGAAACTCATCTAAATGAGTTTATTGTAATTCATATTTAAATTACCTGACTAACACATCAAAGTCTTCATTCTATATTTATAAGAATAATATACTTTCAAAATAATGTAATTAGGTTTAAAAAATGAGATGAGTTTAAAAAGTAATTAAATATGAATGTAGGTAGAATTTGGTTCTGCCAAAAATTGAAAATTTGGAATGCTGGGGGAATTTTCAAGGTAACTATTTTTAGAATCTTCTAATTATTTCTCGAGCTCTAAATGTATGATATTTCATCAAATCTAAGAAGCTTTTAATTGTAAAATGAACCATTATTTTATCTACTACAGAGATAAGAAAATACTGCCAATACTAAACTATGACCCATGCTTTCTTAGCACTTAGAATTTTGTTTTATGTTCAATGAAAGTTCTCTTTTAGACTTACTAAGCATAATTTTTTAATCATAGATTTCAGTGCTCTGTTTCTGTGCCTTCCTGTATGTACAATAACTTTTCATGTCAATCTAAATCATATTGTAATCTTTTTGAAGACATTTTAACGACTATAAATTTTAAGCCCTGTGATACCGACAATGCCCATTACTCAGCTGAAGTGACAGCTGAGAGTGGCTATGACCACGTTTGTGCATGCGTAGGCAATGGCAACACTTTCTCACTGCGTCTGATTTCAGAGGAGGAAAAGGTGAAAAAAAAAAACCCATGCATCTCAGAGTCAGTGACATACAATAACACCTCCTTCAAGGTTCTTTTTAAAGATCACTGGGAATTGTTTCCTTTCTTGTGGTTCGGGCTTTTTCTAGGAGAAGATTATTGACAAAGGTGAGGAGATTTGGAAAGGCTTAAAGGAAATAATGAGTTGGCTATCAGAGCACTGTGACACTTCATATTATCGTGTGATGTACGAGGTCCTGACTCAGTCATAGCTGGGCTGGTGCAGCGGGGTGGCTTCGTGCAGCAACTCATCACACAATTGTGATGTACGTGCACAATTCCCAACCAGCTCCAGAAGACAGTTTACGTAGGATTCACCTTGTAGCTCTATCACCCAAACCATGCTTTGCACAAAACAGGTAATAGATGAAAGATAGTTGACAGGACAATTAGTTGTAGAAAATTTACAATTTCACTCCTTAATGGAAGAATGATCTTTCAGTAGCGATGTCCTTTAATAAATGCTCACTCACTGTGAGTGAGCATTATGTGGACTTACTCTGGTCCCAAGGACTGTTCTAATGCTTTATATTTGTTCACTAGTTTACTACTTAAAGAGCCCAAGGTACACACTGTTCTTATTCTGATTTTACATGAGAGGAAACTGAGACACAGAGAGGTCCGTTAACTTGTCATGATCACATGGCTGAGAAAGTCAGAGTTAGATTTGAAACCAAGACAATTTGGCTTAGCATTCACGTAACCATCAGACTTTTCTGCCTCTGCCATATAACTCTGAAATGCATATGATTATCTAAACCTATAGATACTTAGTAACTGTATAAAAGAAACCTTGCTCTCTGGATTCCTTTTTTTAAAAAAGATTTTATTGGGGAATTGGGGGAGGGGAACAGCGTTGGGGAATTGGGGAAGGGGAACAAACAAGTTGCTGTACTTTTGTTCTTCAGTCTAGTTGTGGAGGACATTGCTTCACTGGCCCATGTTGGTATCATCATTGCGCTCTTCTCGGGTGAGGCAGATTGGTCACTGGCCTCTGGACGGACGCTCACAGCAGCTTTTGGCAGCTCATGCTGGCTGCCGGCCACTCACTGTAGCCTATGGCAGCCCACCGCAGCAGGGGCTGCAGCTATGCCATCCTGGGGACTCACAGCAGCCCAGCTCCAGGTGGAGATATTCACCATCTTAGCTGTAGAGAGCAGTGTCACTGACCCTCATATGTGGGATCCAAACCGGGGCCGCTGGCATCCCAAGCCAGCACTTAAACAATGCACCAGTCGGACGGCCCACTCTCTGGATTCTTAATAAACATTTGTTAATTGTTCAAAGAATGAAGCTGAAAGAAGTACTCCAGAGTATGTTAAAAATTCTCAGTACTAAAACCCATGCTGTCAGCACATGCACTGAAGAGGGCTGGAAGACTGATCTTAAAGGATGAAACCTAGGCAAAAGTCACCTACAATGGATATACGACTCAGCATTCAGGCGTCCCACGTGCCAGCCAACAAAAGGTTAAGTACAGGCCTTGTTCTGACCACACAGCCACTAGTCTCAGGTCTCACATCATTGTCTGGATTCAGCAGGCTGTGGTGAATACTGCATTAGGTAAGTTAATTAAACTGAGAGGAAGTGAATTTTTCTTTTTTAAAGAAATTGTTATTGGGTATTAATCAGCTGTGAAGAAAAAGATAGAAAGCCAAAGGAACCCATAAAAGAGCTTTGCCCTGTAAGCACAGTTGCCTCACCTCTGACCTCTATAACGAGAAAGAATTTGGCTCCAGCAATATGCTCTGTGACCTTAGCAACTTACATCACTGTCACTGGCAAATGAGCTTTCTCTCCTCAGAATGAATTCTCCTGAACTGCAGAAACAAAAGTCTGTGTTCCTGAATGGTTCTTATTTATGTGGAAGATTGCTAGAGATACTACAAAATCTGCCCCTCCACTCTCCACCCACTTGCCTGGAGGGAGCAAGCTGTGGTATTTAGCCTCTGGTCCAATGAAACAAAACCCACAGAAAGGAAAAACCGGCCTGGTAAGTGATAATCTCAGGGTGAAAAGCGAAAACTACCTCACAAATACAGAGACACACATAAGATGAGCAAGTGATAATGAAGGAGAGACTTATTTATTACAATACTTCATACTTTTGAGATAATCCACATGGCTAAATTATTGATTTTTGATTGTACTAGAAAGTGATATTTGGGGGTAGGCAAGGCAGAGGGGTATGAACTCTACTGATTTTGAAATCTCTGAGTCAGCTATAATGAATTACTGAACAGCTGCCACAGGTCATATTCCATTTCTCTCATGTCAATAATCTTTGAGATTTTCACATTAAAATGTTATAATATACCTCACCGTAAAAACTTATAGATGGTCCACTACCATTGCTAGTATTACTATTTCTATCATTACTCAGTACAACTTCTTGATCAGTTTGCCTTTTGTAAGAACATATTCCCACTTGGTAAATTGGCTGGGAATAGGTTTATATTACTTCCTCCAGCCCCAAGAAAACCATTTAGGGGACTGTTACAAATTATTTTATTATCTCCAGGCCATGTCTAATCATATGGTTCTATAAAAATATATCATTGGGAGAAGTACTCCATTTTGTCCAGTCAGATTCTGTCCCATTTAGTGTTCTGACCGCATTCTAACTACTTCAAGGGAAATACTCCTAATCTTCTGAATGCTGAAAAATGGAATCTTTTTGAAGAAATAGAAACCAAATAGTTACATAAATAACAATATTACTGTAGTCCATTTATTTATTTTGGCAAGTGCAGTCCCTGGACCATAGTAGATACTCAATAAATATTTACCAACTAACTAAAGCATAAATTGGTGGATATCAGTAACACAGCTGGGCATTTTGGAGGTGCCCCCAACCCCATGCCATCACTCATTGTCGTCTAGTCACTTTTTTCCTAAATCATGGCTCCTGGGCTGCTCTGGATCTCCCTGTGCTCTGACCCTGCTATGAGAGCCAACATTCAGGTAGTCGCCTGGAATTCCCCCCACATCCTTAGCAGTACATCCCTCTCCTTTCTGTGTTCTGGAGTGGGTTACCCATGGGCTGGAGGTGCAAGAAGCCAGGAGCACATGGCCTTACCCTCTAGTTCCAGGAAAGCCTAGAGAACTTCCTTGGGGACTCCCTCCCTCTTCATCCTTTCACTTGTCACTTCTCCTCTGTCACCTTTAAGGTGGCAGCAGCTATGCCTATAGCAGTGAGCCCAGAGATAGTCCCAACAGAAAAATGGACATAAGACATGGATAGACAGTTTTCTAGGGAAAATGCACAAATCTCCAAAAAAATATGCAAAAGAACAAATCTCATTGGTTGTCAAAGAATGAAAAATTAAAAGTAATAGGATATACCTATAAGAAAGACAAAAAGTAAGAGGAATGAGGGAGAGGATGGGGGAAAAGCCATTTATTTATTTATTTATTTATTTATTTATTTATTTATTTATTTTTTAATTAGCTTCAGGTGTACAACAAAGTGCAATAGTTATACGTTTTACCCCTCAAAGTGACAACCCCCCTCCCCCAATTCTCCCCTACCACTCCTCCCCCCCATATCATACTATCTATTACAATTCCTTTGACTCCCTTCCGCCATATAATCCACATCCCGTGACTATCTATATATTCAATTACAGTTGGCATACAATATTATACAACATCAATTTCAGGTATACAGTGTAGTGATCAAGCCTCTACTCCATCCATGAAGTGGTCTCCCTAACAAAACATGTGACCATCTGACACCCCACAAAATTTTAACAACAATATATTCCCTGAACTGTCTTTCATATATATCCCTGTGACAATACTGTAGTTACCTATTTATGCTGTCTAATCCCTTCCCCTTCTCCCTCATCCCCACCCCCCTCCCAACTAGCAACCCTGTTTTTCCTCTATATCTATGAGACTGTTTCTGTTTCTTATGCTCATTCATTCAGTTTTTCAAATTCCACATATAAGTAAGATCATGTGGTATTTGTCTTTCTCCGACTGACTTATTTCACTCAACATAATAGTCTCTAGGTCCATCCATATCGTTGCAAATGGTACAATTTCATTCTTCTTTATAGCGGAGTAATACTCCATTGTATAACTGTACCACAGTTTCTTAAGCCAGTCATCTACCGATGGGCATTTCGGTTGTTTCCAAGACTTGGCTATTGTAAATTGCGCTGCAATAAACATAGGGGTGCAGGAAAAGCCATTCTTATTGTTTGGAAAATGTAAATTCAAAAAACTTACTGGAGGACAATTTGGAATACATATAAAATCCTTAAAAGAATTCAGGAATTTCACTTCTAGGAATTTTTCCTAAGGAAAAACAACTGAGACTAGATATACATACTTCAATGTTCAATACAGCAATATTTACAACAGCAAAAAACAGGAGTTTGGTTAAATAATTTTTGCTATAGTTTTACAATATAGTAGTATGTGATCATTGACATGATGATATAAGTACACACACATATATATTTGACATAAAACGGTATTTTGAATATTGTATTCAGTGAAAAAGCAGACCAAAAGAACAGTTGATTATATGGGATCATACTTTTGCAAAAAGATTTCTAGCATGTTTATGTTAAGACGAAAGTCTGGAAGGATATATACGAAGATTTACATTTTAATTTTTCTACTAAAATGTATGTATACTTTCTGCAAAGTGTGCATTTGAGCAACAAAAAATAATTGCACATGTGCAGTGAAAAAATATACGTAAGTTTTCATTTTTCTATTCCTAATAAGAAAACTCATAAAATTATAGTATTTTAAAGCTGAACGCATTCTTAAAGAATATGTTAACCCCTTATTTTACAAATAAGTGAACTGAGGTCCTGCGAAGTTAAATGCCTTGCCCAAAATTGTCACTCCAGGCCACATTAGAGTGAGGGGCTCAAAAGGAAAACCTGCATGCACAGTTTTCCTCTCCAGTTCTCGCCTCCTGTTGTGTCTTTCTTTACTCTCAACACAGAACACATCTGGTTACCAAATGTGTGGAGATTTTTTCCCCACACCAAGCAATTCTCTGCCAAACCATCTTGGTGTTCTACAGTTTGACTAAATTCTGACACTATCTACCCAGAGATGATGTCAGCGCCACAAGACTCTTCCCATTTCACTTCAGATGTTAATTGCAAGTAGTAGGTCTCAGACTACCCACAACTTCTGCCCAATTTGGCTACAAATTGGAGGTTCCCAAGATCCCCTCATTAGGTGAAATTATGGAATTTGCTGTGTAACTTACAGAACTCAGGGAAACGCTTACTTACATTTATAAGCTTATCAAAGGATAAGATAAAAAGGATACAGATGAAGAGCCAGATGATGAGATATATAGAGTGAGGTCTGGGGCAGGGAGGGGAGGGAGGGAGGGTCTCAAGTGCAGGAGCTTCTGTCCCTGTGGAACTGGGGTGCATTATCTTCCCTGTGTGGATGTGGATGTTATTCGCTAGTCTGGAAGCTCTCTGAACCCCATACTTTGGGGATTTTATGGAGGCTTCATTACACAGACATGACTGATTATTAACTTCATTTACAGCCCTCCTGCCTTCTCAAGAGCATGAGGGGCAAGGGCTGAAAATTCCAAGTTCTAATCATGGTTGGATCTTTCCCATGACCAGCCCTCATTCAGGAGCCACTCAGGAGTCCACGCAGGGTTACTTTATTAGAACAAAAGAGACTCCTATCATGCAGGAAATTACGAAGTTTCAGGAGCTCTGTGTCAGGAACTGGGGGCAGAGACCTATATATATTTCTTATTATTATAAATAACAATATCACAGGGGCAGAGTCAGAATCTGAACCCAGAGCAGCAGTGCAGAGGGCCGGCCCCCACGAGGACCAGGGATTCCCTCAGGTGGGACTGAGTCGGTGAGGAAAAAAGAGAAGAGAGAGAGAAAGAAAGAAAGCAGAGACACCCGAAAGAGTTTCACAGGAGTGTCACACTTTAATGTAATAACATGTCCGCTTTATAGGGACTCTTGCACATGAGTCTGGTGGTTTCTATTTCCCAGGATTTTCACAGTCTTTTCTCCCTTGCAATTGCTCTCTCCAGGGTGTACTGTGACTTACTCTTCCCTTAAAGGATTATCTTGTCTTTTATTATGATAATTACTATGAAATCCAGACTTAGTTTCTGTATATCACCTAAAGAATGTTTATCATGACTATCTTATGTTAAACATTGACATATTTTTACATATTGCCTAAAGAATATTTACTATAGCTATCTTGACTATCTAGAAATTATCCTAAATCCTAGCAGCTAAACATAATCATAAAACTCACAGGGCGTGTACTTGAGTTATACTAAAAGACTAGGAGTGGCTGTGTATAGGGTAAAAGGATCTAAAATCTATTCCTATGTAAATACAATACCTAGCAACAATCAAAAGGGGGCCTCACACCTCTCCTATCCTATGGAGGGCTTCATCCGTTTCTCAGTCAAAGCTTCAGTTTCTGTTGCTGCAACAAGGCACTAGGCAAAGGAATTCACACAAGGCAAATTAACATACCCCATGGTCAGTGAGCTGCCTCTTACCAGAACTCTCAAGGCCTGAAGACTTTTAATCTTCAAGGAGACTATTCACAGCAGGTCCCTTAGGCAAGTGCATCAGCTTCTCACAGGCAGGCTTTTTTTGGCCTAACTTGTCAGATGTCTGTGCCTCAGTTTCCAAGGGGCTTGAGTCCCCAATATCTCAGTTCAGGGGGCCCCTCGGGCTGTAGCCTGTTTTAGGGAGTTTCCTTTTCTTTAGGAAATCTTGCCCCGTCGTTGGCTTACACAACCAGCTATCATCAGGGTACCACAGGAACTTGTCACAAATGCAGTGAGTGTATTGTCTCCTATAGGAGGAAAGGCACACGGGTTCATAGAGGCAGGAGATATTACATGACCAACCATAAGGCAGCACTCCTAATATCTAGTGCTGAGTAGGGCAATGTGACCTTGTCAGACACTGAGAGGCTGTCGGCTTCCCACATAGCAGGTCATTGCTTTTTCTAAAGAGACATGGTACTTCTGCTGGGGTCCCAAGCACAGAAGTGTTGCCAGGAGGACTGTACGGTTTATGCAGCCCAGTCTGTGGGCATGGCCATTCACTGGCTCTCAGTAATCTTGAAAATGGCCCAGACCACAGCATGCTAAACAGCTGAAAGAGAAAGCTCAGAGGATGAAAAATGTTCCACCAGTCTGTCTGACAAGCCATATTTTCCCATGTGGCAGGTGAAATCCTCTCCAGAAAAATGCTATGTTATAAAGCACTCCCTTCTCCGAGGTGTCAATGACATCTTTTATGAGGAAATCTCTAAGGTGATAAACTAGATGCCAAGAATAATTAAGCAAGCCCTACATCCAGGAGGAGACTAAACAGACCAGCCCCCTTTCAGTATAGGCTAGACCAAATGAATAGATCAGCTGAGATCAATAAAAGAAATAAGTAATTAGAGATTCTTACTCATGTGTGCCACCCTTGCCATGAGGTTAGTTCTCGAGGTGACATCGGGAGGCCTCACTAATTCAGCTTTGGGATCTGGGTGACATTCTGGATTGATTTCTGCATCTTTATATCTATATAGGGGACAATTAACCTACATGTGGTGGTGCTCTTAGTGCACCCTCCCCTCATCCTCCCACCTTCCTGATTACTCCCAGCCTCCTATAGGCTTCCTCCAAGGACTTGGACCAAAATCCAGTAAGATTTAACATCATTTTCTTCTGGTCAGGCAAAGGACCATCTTAACATCATTGTGCTGGGTAGAGGAATATTTTCAGTTCAGTACCTGTAACACCTTCAGTTACTGAGTTAATCTGGCAGCTGTATACTTTTCCTTTAGTAGTCTTTTGTACTTTTCCCTTGAATTAATCTTTTCTCCTTGCTTTCCAGGGGACCCTGAGCTAGAAGAGCTCAAGAATGTCTGGGTAACTTACCCAAATGCATTAGTTTGGATCAGGTTTGGCTTCATGTAACAGAAGAAAGCATAATATCTTGCTTAAATTGAGAACAGTGTCTTGTCAGTGATTCTCCATTCTGGCTGCACCTGAGTATCATCTGAGGGGCTTAAAACATTTAACAAAATCCAACATCCTTTTATGATAAAAACTCTTAGCAAAGTGGAAATAGAGGGATCATGTCTCACCATAATAAAGGCCATATATGATAAACCTACAACTAACATCATTCTCAATGGGGAAAAGCTAAAAGCATTCCCCTTAAGATCAAGAACAAAACAAGGATGCCCATTTTCACCACTTTTATTCAACACAATACTGGAAGTTTTAGCCACAGCAATCAGGCAAGAAAAAGAAATAAAAGGCATCCAAATTGGAAAGGAGGAAGTAAAATAGTCATTATATGCAAATGACTTGATACTATATAGAGAGTTCCCCAAAGACTCCACCAAAAAACTATTAGAACTGATAAATGAATTTAGTAAGGTAGCAGGATACAAAATTAATATTCAGAAATCAGTTGCATTTGTATATACCAATAATAAACTATCAGAAGGAGAAATTAAGGAAACAATCCTTTACAATTGCCTCAAAAACTATAAAATATTATACTTAGGAATAAACTTAATCAAGGAAGTCAAAGACCTGTACTCAGATAATTATAAGACAGTGAAGAGAGAAATTAAAGGAGATACAAATACATGGCAACATATACCATGCTCATAGGTAGGAAGGATTAATACGTCCACACTACTTACGGCAATATATAAACTCAATACAATCCCTATCAAATTACCAAATGTCATTTTTCACAGAACTAGAACAAATAATCCTAAAACTTATATGGAACCATAAAAGACCCTGAATAGCCATGACAATCTTGGAACATAGTGGGAGGTATCATGCTACCTGATATTAAATTGTACTTCAAGCCCATAGTAATCAAAACAGCATTGTATTGGCATAAAAACAAACACATAGATCAATGGAACAGAATAGAGAGCTCAGAAATAAATCCATATTTATATGGTCATTTAAACTATGACAATAGAAACAAGAATTTACTTTGGGGTAAACACAGTCTATTGAATAAGTGGTTCTGGGAAAACTGGACAGATACATGCAAAATAATGAAACTGGACCACCTTACACCATATACAAGAATAAGTGAAAAATGGATTAAAGAATTAAATGTAAGACCTGAAATCATAAAACTCCTAGAAGAAAATATAGGCAGTAAATTTGCAGACATTACCCTTAGTAATATTTTAACCTATATATCTCCTTGGAAAAGGGAAACAAAAGAAAAAAATAAACAAAAGAAAAAAACAAACTAAAAGTTTTTTCACAGCAAAGGAAACCATCAAAAAACAAAAAGTCATCCTACTGAGTGGGAGATGGAGATTTGCCAATGATGCATCTGATAAGGGGTTAATATCCAAAATTATAAAAAACTCATACAACTTAATACCAAAAATACCCAAGCAACACTATTAAAAAATGGACAGAAGACATGAAGAGACATTTCTCTAAAGAGGACATACAGATGGCCAACAGACATATGAAAAAATGCTCAATGTCTGTAATCCATAGAGAAATGCAAATGAAATCTGTAATGAGATACTACCTCATTCCTGTCAGAATGGCTATCATCAATAAATCAACAAACAAGTGTTGGCAAGGATGTGGAGGAAAAAGAACCCTCGTGCACTGTAGGTGGGATTGCAAATTGGTGCAGCCACTATAGAAAACAGTACGGAAGAACCTCAAACAATTGAAAATGGAACTACGTTATGACCCAGCAATTCCACTTTTGGGTATCTATCTAAAGAAATCCAAAACACTAATTTGAAAAAATATATGCACCCTATGTTTATTGCAGCACTATTCACAATAGCTAGAATATGGAAACAACCAAAATGACCATTTATAGATAAATGGATAAAGAAACTGGTACATTTATTTATACAATGGAGTATTACTCAGCCATAAAAAAGAATGAAGTCTTACCATTTGTGACAACGTGGATGGACCTAGAGGATATTATGCTAAGTGAACTAAGTCAGACAGAGAAAGATAAATACCATATGATTTCACTTATATGTGGAATCTGAAAAACAGAATAAACAAACAAACAAAACAGAAACAGACTCAGATACAGAGAACAAACTGGTGGTTACCAGGTGGGAGGGGTTGGGGGCAAGGTGAAAAAGTTCCAAGGTGTTTCACAAATCCACATGACACACTTGGAGTAGCAAGGGTGTAAAATGCATAAGAGTACAGTTAGGTGGGTTAGTAAGCAATTGAATAGCTATATCAAAAGATGGGTCAATGAATCAGTGTCATCCTGATTGGGATCTAGTTTTGTTGTGTTTAAGAATATTAATAGTGGCTTAGACATTTATGGGATACTAATCGAATTTTCAGAGGACATGGAACTGGAAGAGAGAGCTAATGACAGAATCAGCATCCAGATAGCTTTCAACAGGGCCTTTTTCTCTGACATAGCAAGAATAGATGGCTCCATGTCACATTCTTTTAGAACCTGCTTTCCAATTGGCCATATAACTAACTAGATTCATAGGCAATGAATGTGGACTCCCAGTCTCCTCACCAGTAAAATGAATGGGGTTATTATTTTGAATTCTGTTAGTTGCATGTGACAGAAAACTCAAAATAATTTAGAAAAAAGGAACGTATTGGCTTCTTTGGGCCAATACGTTCAAATTCAGTAGTTCAAATTATATTATTAAGGTCCGGGTCCCTCTTCTTCTTTTTCCTCTTCCTCTCCCTCATTCCTCTCCCCCTCCCTTTCTTTCACTTCCCCTCCCTTTCCCTCTCCCTATTCTTCAGGACTCCCCCTGTCTTTAGGTTACCTGCAGGCTTTCTCATGGCGTGGGGAACATGGCACCTGGCTGTCTCAGGGCTTGCTACTTTAACAAGAAGTATCTCTCATAGAAAAGACTCTAAATGGTCCTGTGGGGTCACATTTCCACCCCTTTACCAATCACTGAGGCCAGAGGAATGGTGTACTATCATCAATTCAGCCTGGATTATGTGTCTACCACTGAGGATGGAAGGAATGGGAGACTATAAAGAATGCTCCAGGGCCGGCCGAGTGGCGCATTGGTTTTGGGATGCCAGCAGCCCTGGTTCGGATCCCACATGAGGGCCAGTGACACTGCCCTCTACAGCTAACAACAGCTCCACCTGGAGCTGGGCTGTGCGAGCCCCGGCGATGGTGTGGGCTGCAGCCCCTGCTGCAGTGGGCTGCCATAGGCTACAGTGAGTGGCCCGCAGCCAGCGTGAGCGGCTGGCAGCCAAGCGTGAGCTGCCAATAGCCGCGATGAGCGACATCCAGAGGCCAGTGACCGATCTGCCTCATCCGGGAAGAGCGCAATGACGATACCAAGAGTGAAGCAACATCCTCCGCAACTAAACTGAAGAACAAAAAGACAGCAACTTGTCTGTTCCCCTTCCCGGATTCCCCAACGCTGTTCCCCTCCGCCAATTCCCCAATAAAATCTTAAAAAAAAAAAAAAAAAAAAAGAATGCTCCAGTCCACCACATTGACTGGGAAAGGGTTCCCCTGAAGTAATGATGCTGAGTGTCTCAACATGTTCAAGCAAATAGCCAGCAGATCCTTACCGCCAAACTTTACAATGATCAGCGCATAATTCTTTGCAATACAATGCTGCAGGCTGTCAGAGTTGGCAGGAGATGAGCCAAGTTTGCTATTCCTGAACTAGAGAAACTCTAAAGTCCCATTTTGTAAGACTCCAAGCTATGATTGCATATAACCTATTGTCCAGTAGCAGGATTTTTCTGGAGAAAACTTACTGAACTCCAGGGGTTGATGGAATAATAGATATTTAGATTGCTGGGTAATCCTCACATCACACACTCTTAAGAGGCAGGTCTCGGTGGAGGAGTGGCATATAAAGAGGTCTGCCCACCCTGCACCCTTCTGGAAGAGTGTCTGCCCACAGTCTGCTAAGGGCCCTGTTCCCAGCCCCTTACAGCCCCAGATGACTGGCTTCCATGAAGAAGCAGGCTACTGCCCTCTGATTAGCATAGCTTGGCTTGAAAAGATGATTTGTACTTCTCAGACGCTATCCTGGGAATTAGAACTAAAAGATAGAGAGGGAAATCCCAGTGACCTGTAGGTGTTGTGGTGTTTGGTTCCATAGAAATTAAGTACAGGGTGTAAGATAAGTAAGCAGAGGAAGCTGGTTGAGACCGGAAAAAAAAGAGTAGGGTAGATGCGCAGATAGAAACAAAGACACAGACAGGCTAAGGCCAGTGATCTTATGAGAGCGAGAATGAGAGTGAGAGAAAGAGGGAGGGAGGGTGGGAGAGAGGGGGAGAGGGAGAGGGAGAGGGAGAGGGAGAGGGAGGGAGGGAGGGAGGGAGGGGGAGAGAGAGAGAGAGAGAGAGAGAGAGAGAGAGAGAGAGAGAGAGAGAGAGAGAGAGAGAGAGAAAGCACAAGCGATAGCTGTGGTTGTTTGTCCACATAAGCCATGGGCCACCCATGAAAAGGTTGCTTTCCTGGAGCTTATCTATGTCCTTCCCAGGATTAGGCCCTGCTGTCTATCTTGGCTAGTTTGAGGAAAAGTCAATTTCCTGTGGGTGATCATAGCATTGGGGTCACCAGGGTTATAGATAACTTAAAAGTTAAATTAAAGACATGGATGGGATTTGGCGGGTGGGGGTGAGGGGTGGGGAGACAGTGCTATTGGCACCAGACTGAGTCTGAGAAGATAGTGGAGAAAAAGGCTCTCAGGGATGAGGAGAGCGGTGTGACTTGGGCAGGGTAGGGTTGGAATGAGAGGGAAGAGGGAGCTTCCTTCAGAGAGTAAAAAGCATCTAGCATGGATAGAATTCCACACCACATGCAGTGACAATGAGATCTTTCCAGCATTCTGGGATTAGTTTAAGTCCTGCTCTTCTGAAAAGGGCTGAAAAGCAAGGTATGAATCCATGGGAGGGCAGAGAGAGCCAGCAGGGTGACTTGTGAGAACTGATGCCTGTGATTCTCAGTCATTGGCCAGCTGGCTCATACCCAGTCATTGCACATTTGGCCTCTGACATCCTAACCACCTGGGCTCAGGGGCCCACTTCACTAGGTATTTACTGGCCCTAAAGATTTCTTTGAAGAGCTAAAAACATCCTGGAAAGGGCTCTCAGCTTACTGTAAAACCCAGAAACAGAGTCTGGGTCCCCTGGCCCAGTGTTTATGTGTTGGGCTATTGGTTAGGACTCCTTGGTCACAGCTAGTGGAACCCACTTCATTTACAATATTTATTCCACAAATATTATTGAGAGTCTACTGTGTGCTTGGCCCTGGACTTACAGTGGAAAGCACATACCACAAGAAAACCCTAAATCAAATAAATATATAATTATGAGTCACAGTAAAATCTATGAAGACTAAGTACAGGGCATTGTGAGAGAATAGTGGAGATGGTGTGGAAGGACAGGCTTTAGACTGGGCACTTGGGGTAAGGTCTGTTTGAAGCACAGGCATTTGAGCTGAGACCAAATAGATGAGAAGGTATTATTTGGGGGAAGAGGATTTCAGATAATACTATGGGTAAAGGTTGTAAGGAGGAAAATATATGTTTAGAGCATAATGAGCAAGGAGATCAGGGGCAGAAATGAGGACTGAAAGGAGGTCCAGATTATGTGGGGTCTTGAAGGCTGCTATGTAACAAATTACCCCAAAACTTAGTGGCTGAAAACAATGAACACTCATTATTCTCACAGTTTTATGGGTCAAGAATTTGGAAGCTGTTTTGCTGGATGCTTCTGGCTAGGAATCTCATGAGGTTTTAGTTAAAATGTTGGCCTGGGCTTGAAGGGGGCTGGAAGATCCACTTTCCAGGTGGCTTGCTTCCATGGCTGCCAAGAAGAGCTGGTTAATGGTGGCAGGCCTCGGTGCCTTTCAACTTGGGCCTCTCCACAGGCTGCTTGAGTGTCCTCAAAACATGGGTGTTGAAGGCCCCCAGGGTGGGCAAGGTGTAAGAGCACAAGGTAGAGTGGCAGTGCATCTTGTGACTTGGTTTTGGAAGTCACACACTGTCAATTCCACCCCATTCTCTTTGTTAGAAGTGAGCCACTAAGTGTAGCCCACATTTGAGGGGAGGGAAATTAGCCTTCGCCCTGTGGAAGAGAGGAGTGTCAAAGAATTTGTGGATCTATTTTTTTTTTTTTTAAGATTTTATTGGGGAATTGGTGGAGGGGAACAGCGTTGGGGAATCGGGGAAGGGGAACAGAAAAGTTGCCGTCTTCTTGTTCTTCAGTTTAGTTGCGGAGGATGTTGCCTCACTGTTGGTATCGTCATTGCGCTCTTCCCGGATGAGGCAGATCGGTCGCCGGCCTCTGGATATCGCTCATTGTGGCTATTGGCAGCTCACGCTTGGCTGCCAGCTGCTCACGCTGGCTGCGGGCCACTCACTGCAGCCTATGGCAGCCCACTGCAGCAGGGGCTGCAGCCCACACCATCACCGGGGCTCGCACAGCCCAGCTCCAGGTGGAGCTGTTGTTAGCTGTAGAGGGCAGTGTCACTGGCCCTCATGTGGGATCCGAACCGGGGCCGCTGGCATCCCAAAACCAGCGCTTAACCAATGCGCCACTCGGCCGGCCCTGTGGATCTATTTTTAAAGCAGAACTGAGGGCTTCATTGTAAGGTTGTGGGGGGGTTCCCTCGGGCAGGAAGAAATGAACCCGATCCTCAGCCAGCAGTGGGCCTGGAATGCTGTCAGAACACTTCACTTTTATCTCTGGTCCTCTCATCCCGTTGATTTCATTTCCCATTCTCTTCAGATTGGCTTTCTTGCTTCTCCTGTCCACATGTAACATTTACCCCCCATCCCCACCCTCCTGCCCTTGAGATTGCAAAACATATGTAGACCAGCTAAGTTATCAGTCTCAACTGCAAATTCCCAGGTGCAACTTTGGTTAGATGTTCCCTTCAGGTCCACTCAGTTATGGCCAAGGCAGTGGAGACCTGTAAGTAAACTTGGCAGCTAGTGGCCCAACTCTGTGGAAGGGAATGAAGAAGTTTCCTGAGAGAGGGAGAGCTTGGCAGCACCCCAAATATGTTTACTTCAGCCTTTGTATCCATCTTGTCAGTCTGACATTTCATCTCACACAGCCAATAGATTTTTTTATAGGTGGTGTTTCCATCAATTGGAATCCTAGAAAAGTAGATGAGACTTTGGTCACAGGAATTTTGCAAGTATATATAACAGGGCTTGCTCGTTAAAATGGCCCCAAGAAAAGACTCATGAAGAGTTTTATGGGGTGCTTTTGGAGACTGTTAAATGAAATGGTTTAGTCATAAACAATTAGAGTTAATCAATTGAATAAAAATATAAGAGGGCTGTTTCCAATGAACTGGCCTGTGAGTCTTATTAAAATTAGAAATAGGAGCCAACACTAGCAGTGAGATGGAGCATAAACAAAGATCTTAACAGACTTATTAAAGTGGTTTCCAGGGCAACTGACCAGTGAAAGCCAAGAGCTTTTATTTTGGAATAGCTGAAGAAAATGAGGGCATTAAATACTAAGTCTCCATGCTGTCATTGTGGCCATTTTCAGTCAGGGACTTCTATTCTTCCAGCAGGGAAGTCAGGATGGTGGGCAGTTTCATCGGATATACCCACAGTTTCAGGAAGGTAACTTGACTAGGTGCAGCCTGTGGCATCAGATTTCAGAAGCCTCTTGACTTCCAATTGGCTGAGGTACTTTAACATGGGGAGAAAATCTTTTATTCACTCTCTAGAGGTGATTTTACACAGCAATTATCACTGGGAAAGGTAACAAAGGGGCTGGCAAGAGATACTCTCTTAAAAGCAAGCTTTGTTCAGACTTGCACTGAACCTCTAAAGATGAGAGGGGTAAGAAGGCAGGAAAAGAGGTTAATGAGACTGAAAGCAAACTTTGAATCCCTAACACTTTAGGCTGGAGTCAATTCTGAATGAGAAGTAAGTTTCCCTGAATGAAAAATGTCTGGGGAAGGTCTATGGTGGCTTAGTATAAGAGGGAAAAAAGGAGGAGAAATATTGTTTGCAAGTACTTAAATGTAAGAAATCTTTTCATGGGCTTCACCTACAGAAAACAAAGATTTTTCTGAGAAGTGGGCTGCAGGAATACATTCTAGTCCAGGGTCAGGTTACTGAAAGGAAATGCTGGTAGTGGGGCTGGGCACGATATTCAAGAAGCTTTTAAGGGAGGATAGAGCTGGGTTTGTTTCAGGTGACTTAGTTTCAGTCTTCCTTGCAGCTTTTTATACTTTTGCATAGTAAACAAAATCTCAGAAATCGTCCCTTTAATTTCACTTTTTGTTCTTCTAATGCCATTCACAAGGCAAGGCAATCCATCTAATTAAGTGTACTTGTCTAGGCAGGTGTTCCCATTAGAGAAATAAAAATCAATGGAAGATAGTGTTAATTTTCACAACCAACGATATTGGCCCACACTATTGGGCTGTTATTATATAGTTAGTTTGCTGTCTGTTTATCTGTTGGTACTTTTTTTTTTTTTTTTAAATGATAGCATCAAGTGTAATTATCAAGCAATCTTCAGGGCATAAAAAGGAGCTTCATTCAACTTCTGGGTAATAACACCCATTACCGCACTTCCTAAAAACAATTGGCTAGTTACTTGCAGCTTCCAAAGAGCTCCTCAGTCCGGAAAACTGCAAATTAAATAGTAATGGTTATTGAGGTTCTATGGTAACTCCAGTCCTAATTTCAATGTAATTGGTACAGTACAAATAACTATGAATTATTTCACATATACAACCTATTTACAGGGAACTCACACAGTAATTTGTGGTATGCATAATAAAGCAAAACTTAAATTGAATGTTAATTTAATAAAAATGACTTTATACCTCATTTTTGTTTGAATGGATTCCATCTGTTTCAAGGTGCTAGCAAGAAGTAAAAATGAACTTTGAAAATGCAATTATTTGTTGTTTTCCACCTTTTCGAATCTAATGCTGAAAGCCCATACATGAACAAGAAACTTTCATACAGCATTGTTTTCCAGGGCAGGGGGATATCAAAGACATTACAGACGTTAATTTAGAATATTAGGATTTTTTTTCCCTAAGCATAATAAGCTTAGAAAGCTCTTGGATTCTGGTTTAAGATTTCAGATTTTTTTGTCTTTGTCTAAATTCAGGGTCATGTAGAGGTGGCTGGTTGGATCAGGTGGTTAGAGTTCAGGCTCATTACACCAAGGTTGCTGGTTCAATTCCCACATGGGCCACAGAGTTGCACCCTCCACAACTAGATTGAGAACAACTACTTGACTTGGAGCTGATGGGTCCTGGAAAAACATAACTGTTCCCCAATAAAATTTCTAAAAACAAGAAAAAGAAAAGAAATGTGCTCAAGGACCCACAGCTAGGGGAAAAACAAAACAAAACAAAAAAACAACAAAAAAAACCCCAGAATCCAAACCAAGGTAATCAAAACTACAAAGCCCTTAAATACATTCTGATTCCACATATTCTGCTTGAATATGAGGAGTGAGAGGAAGAAAAATAAAAAACATTTAAATAAATAAATAAATAAATAAATAAATAAATAAATAAATAAATAAATAAAATTAGGGTCATCCAGTAGCAAACCATCAAATAGAGTTTGATTACAAGTAGATTTCTTGAGAGGTGACCCCAGGAAACACCAGTGAGGGAGTGAGGATAGGAGCTCAGGAGGGGAAGGAAGTGACTAGAGCACGTATTATCCCTATGGACAATCGCAGCTTAGTGCCACTGGGGAATCTGGAGATGATGGAGAAAGAGCCTCAGACCTGTCCCAAGGCATGGAAACTGGGATATTTACCCACTGCTTCCTTCTTTGGAAATGGCTGGGGGATACTTCCAGGCATTAACTTTCCAGGCTTGCTTTAAGGGTGGGCAGAGCAGGACAAGCTGGCTGAGAGTGCTCCCTCAGACAGAAAAATCACATTCTTCAAAGCACCCCTACCCTGAATGTTGCTCATATGTGACAGACTTTTAACTGAAGGTTTAGGGGAATAGAGGGGTCTATAGTTAAATGAACGTGTTCATTTTAAATGAACAGAACATTTAAATTGAATATTGAACATGGCTGTTCTTAAAGATCGTTGCTATCCCTCCCCAGAGAATATCTCACCCGCCATTCTTCTCCTTACTGTTTTTGTTATAGGTTGAATTGTGTCACCCTAAAAAAGATATGTTGGAGTCTTAATCCTCAGAATGTAACCTTATTTGGAGGTAATGTCTTTACAGACGAAGTCAAGTTATCATGAGGTCACGAGTGTGGGCCCTAATCCAATATGACTGGGTCCTTATAAGAAGGGACGTTTGGACACAGACAGACACGCATAGAGGGAAGATGATAAGAAGAAACACAGGCAGAAGATGGCTGTCTATAAGCCAAGGAGAGAGGTCTGGAACAGATCATTCCCTCAGAACTCTCAGGAAGAACCAACCCCACCAACACTTTGATTTTGGACTTCTAGCCTTTAGAACTATGAGACAATAAATTTCTTTTGTTTAAGCCACCCAGTCTGTGGTACTTTGTTATAGCATTCCTAGGAAACCAATACACCATTATACCCAGATCCCCCCTCCACCAAGGCCTTTCTCTCTCCTGTATTCCCACAATCTTAATTTTTTGCACAGTAGAAGAGTCCAGTTTTCTGTCATTTTATTATGAAAAGCAACTGAATTCTCTTTAACTCATTTTTATCTAGGTTAGTCCACAAGGAGCCTAGTTGTTCATAACCAATCCAACCCATTAGGCTACTTTTCTAAAAAAAAAAAAAAAAAAAAGGAGTTCCCTCACTCCCAATTTCCTGGACTATCAGAATACAGACCATATTTCTTGGTTATCTAGCACCTAAATTTGGCCATATGACTATGTTTTGGAATATAAACAGAAGTGTTTTGTCATGGATTCCAGGAACTTTTCAAGAAAAATGACAGGCGGTATGAGCCCTTTACCATCTTCTTTGTTCTGTCTTTCTTCTTGTTGGTTAGATTATAGACAGATGACTGGACATGGAATCACCATTGCGGATCAGGAGGAAATCATTCCTTGGGCATGGAGGCCATGCCTCCTAAAATAAGACAGAGAGAGCCTGGATTGGTGATGACTTTGTGGAGCACAGCCAGAATACTAGTCCTGGGCTGCTTAGTTTTGGATTTTTACATACAAGAAACAAACCTCTTTTTTTTTCCCCCAGGGCAATGTCACTGGCCTCATACGTGGGACCCGAACCAGGGCTGCTGGCTTCCCAAGCCAGCACTTAACCACTGCGCCACTCGGCCGGCCCCAAACCTCTTTTTAAAGCTGCTATTCACCCCCACCCCTAAACCTAACAACTCAACCCAATCCTTACTGATATATTCCTTTAGCTCCATCATACATGTAAATTGGAAATTTCCTTTAGTGTTTGTTAGTTGAAATTTCCAAGAGAAAAATAAATCTGTCAAGCCCCATCTTTTTTTTTTTTTTTTTTTAAAGATTTTATTGGGGAATTGGCGGAGGGGAACAGCGTTGGGGAATCGGGGAAGGGGAACAGACAAGTTGCTGTCCTTCTGTTCTTCAGTTTAGTTGCGGAGGATGTTGCTTCACTGTTGGTATCGTCATTGCGCTCTTCCCGGATGAGGCAGATCGGTAGCTGGCCTCTGGATGTCGCTCACCGCGGCTATTGGCAGCTCACGCTTGGCTGCCAGCCGCTCACGCTGGCTGCGGGCCACTCACTGTAGCCTATGGCAGCCCACTGCAGCAGGGGCTGCAGTCCACACCATCATCGGGGCTCGCACAGCCCAGCTCCAGGTGGAGCTGTTGTTAGCTGTAGAGGGCAGTGTCACTGGCCCTCATGTGGGATCCGAACCGGGGCCACTGGCATCCCAAAACCAGCTCTTAACCAATGCGCCACTCGGCCGGCCCATCAAGCCCCATCTTTTAATGCCTGCATCACAGATGGCTGGCTTCCACTCGAGAATTTGTTCCCTTTCTGTGTGGAATTATGGTTAGGCAGTAGCTGGGGCTACATTTCCAAGGCCACTTTGAATATAGGTGAAACTGTGTGTGTCACTTATGAACCAAAGCTCCTAAGAAGCACCAGCTCTCACCTCTCCATTCTTTCTCCGTTAGCCATCTGGAACAGAATGCTGAAGCCATGGGGGATGGTGGAGTAATTTTATGGAAGGAGACTGGAATCCTGAGTTCCCATATAGAAAGCTGCCCGACAAATATCATATTGAATTGTAATGTGAAAGAGAAATAAACATTCTTTGTGTTAAGCACCTGAAATCTAGAGGTTTATCTGTTACAGCAGTTAGCATTACCTTAATACAATGCAAATCTGTGTATCAGGGTCCCCCTTCCTGACTGTGGGTTGGCTGCCTGTGGGAGACTTTATAACTGTTCACAATATCTGGTTCCCCTCCCTGAGGAAAGATTATACTTCCCCATCCCCTGAATTCCAGGCTTGGCCATATGATTTGCTTTGGCAAATGAAACATAAGTAGAAATGATATGCTTAACTTCCATATAGAAGCTTTTAAGAGCCAAAGCATGATTCATCATTATTAGAAACTAGCCTAGGGCCAGCCGAGTGATGCGGTGGTTAAGCGCTCGCTTGGGAAGCCAGTGGCCCCGGTTCGGTTCCCACATATGAGGGCCAGTGATACTGCACTCAAAAAAAATAAAATAAAATAAAAGAAACTAGCCTACAACCCATTCTCCTTCTTTTGGGGATGCAAACGGGTGGTAAGGGGGATCAAAAAAAAGTAATTTTTCCTTGTAAATGTGCTAAGCACACCTCCTGAAGATAATAGGGAGTCTTCACCTCTGGTTGTAGCAGGAAGTACTTGGTTTGTCTAGGTTGCTTATGTAAACAAATCTGGCATTTATGGAGCATGGTACACTGGAACACTGTCAATCAGCTATGTAATGATTAGGGTATAAACTGGAGATATTTCTTAACTTAAAGGCTCCCTTTTTCCAAGTGAAGCCCTCCTTAAAACCAACTATTTTAAATCTGAATAAGAATGTGTCCTAATGCAAAAAGAAGGGGAGAATTGCACTGATAGTCCCAAATTTCTCCTTGTTTCACTTGTTTCTTGGGATTGCCTATATCTTTTGAATTAATACATTTTGGTATTGGGAAAGGTCTATGATCCCTGTGAGTTTGCTTTGACAATTCAACCCTTTGTATTATCTCAGCCATTTTCTTTATTCTTTTGCTGTAATGACCAGCAGTGTCCCAGTAGGTGACTGCCCCTTGTCACTGCCCCTTTAATTTGCCCTGGATTGAGGACAGTTTGGAGAGGAACTCCCAGCAGACATCTTATGGACATGGAATGTGATCAGGAAATAAACCTATGTTCTTTTTTCCCCTTACATTCTTTTAAGTCACTACTATTGTGGGTGTTATTTGTTAAGGCAGCACAGCCTAATTTATCCTGACAGTCTTGGGGTCAAGCATCTACTCCTGGCCAACTGCTAGGTTGGAATAACATGCCAGACCCACATCTTCATCAAAATAGTATAGGTAGAACAGTCCCTTAGGAGAGGCTATGGGAGGTAGATAGGGTGATCATGTTTATTGCCTTATTGTTACTTTATGTCTGACCCCTGACATCCTTCATAGACCTTTGAAATAGGATTAAGCAGCTGTATTATTTAGGATTCTTTTTTTTTTTTTTTTTTTGAGGGCAGTGTTACTGGCCCTCATACGTGGGACCCGAACCAGGGCCGCTGGCTTCCCAAGCCAGCACTTAACCACTGTGCCACTTGGCCGGTCCTATTTAGGATTCTTTTGATTGTAAGTGTCATAAACTCAAGTCCAATGAAACTGGATCACTATCTTACACCATACAGAAAAATTAGCTCAAAATTAACTCAAAAATCAAGACTTGAATATAAGACCTGAAACCACAATACTCCTAGGAGAAAATATATGTGGTAAGCAACTTGACATCCATCTTGGGGAAGATTTTTTGGATCTGACACCAAAAGCAGAGGCAACAACAGCAAAAATAAACAAGTGGAACTACATCAAATTAAAAAGCTTCTGCACAGAAAAGGGACACCATCAACAAAATGAAAAGGCAAATGAGAGAAAATATTTGCAAATCATATATATGATAAGGGGTTAATATCCAAAATATATAAAGAACCCATACCACTCAACTTATTGTGATCCTTTTCCAATATATACAAATATCATTGAATTATTATGCTGTACACCTGAAACTATTACAACGTTCTATATTAATTATACCTCAATTAAAAAAAACTTAATTCAGGGCCGGCCGAGTGGCGCATTGGTTAAACGCACTGGTTTTGGGATGCCAGCGGCCCCGGTTTGGATCCCACATGAGGGCCAGTGACACTGCCCTCTACAGCTAACAACAGCTCCACCTGGAGCTGGGCTGTGCGAGCCCCGGTGATGGTGTAGGCTGCAGCCCCTGCTGCAGTGGGCTGCCATAGGCTACAGTGAGTGGCCCACAGACAGCGTGAGCGGCTGGCAGCCAAGCGTGAGCTGCCAATAGCCGCGGTGAGCGACATCCAGAGGCCAGCGACCGATCTGCCTCATCCGGGAAGAGGGCAATGACGATACCAACAGTGAAGCAACATCCTCGGCAACTAAAAACTGAAGAACAAAAAGACAGCAACTTGTCTGTTCCCTTTCCCTGATTCCCCAACGCTGTTCCCCTCCACCAATTCCCCAATAAAATCTTAAAAAAAAACAACAAAAAAAAACTTAATTCAGACTGGTTGAAATATTTCTTATACCCAGACCCCTGTGGCCCCCAGAAGAGTTCTCCAGGCCCAGAAGCCACACACAGTGGTGTCAAGTACAAACCGGGTCAGAGGACAGGTGGTCCCTGCCTAGAATGAATCTCACCATTGTATTTCTGCTGGCTGGTGCCTCTGTTTTGAATAATAATAACCTTCCAAATGTCAGACTTCTGTCTGCAGGACCAATGAGTTCCAATCGGCCTCATCAGGCGCCCCAGTTTCCACCCTCTTGGCGTGTTGCTGACCACAGCCCCAGCCAGTCTTCTGTGTCTCTGGTTCCAGACTCCTGCCCTACGTCTGTCAGCCACTGCGTCCCCTTTGTCTATGCCAGCTCTCGACACTTCCTGGCTCTCTTGGGCCACTTTCCACCAGTCTGGATCAGCTGCTGCCTCTACCGCAATGTGACAATGTGACGGGCAGCCTTTGAAGGGCTAAAACCCTGTTTACATCCCTCATTCGGCAAGTGAAGCAAGGTAAATAAGAAATGTCAAACCTGGGCTGGCCATGGTCACTGGCTGAATGTGAGCCGGATGTTTGCCCATTAGGTGGCGTCTATCGAGCATGAGGAGAGAATAAAAGCTTTCCTGTTAGAAAAGCACAAAGGAAGAGTTCTTTTGCTTTTCTTTTTCCTTTCCGTTTATTCCACTCATCACCATCACCACCCCCACCAGCTCCAACCCTGAAAATAACAGTAAAACAAGGCACTTTTCTACTCCTTCCTCCCGGGAGGATTCTGGCTTCTCTGACTGCCCCCCCACCCCCCACTAACATAAGGCAAGAAGGCTGTTCTTTTATCTTAAGTCTGAAGTGATTGCCCAACCAGTTTCAGTTGCTATTCTATTAGGTTGTAATTGGAACCCACAGGGCACCAGTAACCCTTACCTCATTCCGTTCCTTCCTTTCAGCTGATTTTCTCTAAGGCCCACAATTAAGTTTAGCCACAGGTGTCATTCTCTTTTCACCCCTCCCCTTCCCTCCCTTTCCCTCCCTTTCCTTCCCCTTACCACTCCAAGTGTTTTCCCTTCCAGGAAAGGGTAGGGCAGCTTGCCTACTCTCAGGAGATAATAAGATCCTTGGTGCTTACTCTGTCATTATTGTAAATTCACTGTAAACAATTTTGAACAACCCTAACTCGGTAGGGTAAAACATAAATGTGTTTTGTCTTCCAGTCTCTGGTCCCAATTGTTGAACTCTCTTTCTCACTGTGTAGGGGACCCCTCAGCAACAGCTTAGCTTCCATAACTTCCTTTTCACTTTTGATAATTAAAAGATGGTCCAGCTTTTCAAAGCTGTTTATTTCCCCATCTTGACAGGCTTGCGACTTAAGGGACCTGAGTGAGAGGGGCAGGGCTATGAACCGCTTGCTCCCCTCCTTTCACCCTCAGCTCAGGGTGGAGGGGGCTTGTATCTCCTCTGGGATGCTGCCTCCCCTTCAACTTCCAGGCTCCAGCGGCTCCAGGGTGTTGAGCCCCCTACTCACACCTCTGACAAATCCTTTCTTGTTGTTGAGGGTGGTGGGGTTGGAGGGCCAGTGTGAGGCTGGTGTTAGAAAGGCCTCTTCTACCACCTTGAGTAAGCTGTGAGCAAGGTGAGCAACCCAATGGTTGTCAGTTCTCCTTAGAATGTGAGGTACTTACCTCTTTTTGTCTCCATAATTGGATTCTAAGCACCAATTTTGGCTCAAACAAACAAACAAACAAAAGCCCATTCAGTAACATGCTACAGAGTACAAAACCATCCCTCATGCCCACTTCTCTTTCTCCCCCACACATGCTTTGAGAACCAGGAGCACAGGCAGACCCTGAAAAAGCTCACCATGCTACGTTCTCCTGCCGTTTGGTCTATCTGTTGTTCCGTTCATGCCTGCTGAGTGACCTGGGGAGTGCCATGATGACCAAGTCATCCTGGCATTGGAGCAGAAGCATCTGTAGCCCTGGCAGCAGGATAGCTTTGTCCTTTTCTCCCTTTTCACTTCCCTTGGGACTCTGAAATGTACTTATGGGTGGGAAAAATACCCTCAGAAGTTAACCACTTTGAAGCCATCATCACTGGAGTCTTTGTTCTAGCCAAACTTAATCCAATAATTTGAGATCCAGGCAGAAGGCATGGCCGTTTCCACAGAGCCATTGGACTCTATTCCCCAAACACCCCATGTGGATTCCACTCTGTTATATGGCTAAAAGCCATGTCAACTTGTACTCTAAATTTCTTACAGTTTGTAGTGAAATGCATCTCTTCTTACTGCCCCACTTCATAGATTTCTGGCACTAGTTCTTAGGAATAACCTAAGGCCTTCAAAAACTAATTTCAATAAGACATTCCCTGCTGAACTTAACAGATTTCTGTTCATGCCAACTCATTGTCCTTGGGCCATCAACCATCTCTTTTTCTCAAATGTGGTGTTTTTTTTTCAGGATACCTTTGTCCCTATGCACATTTAACTAATGGTGACTCCTACCCATAGCTACCTGCCCCCCAAGATGTCCACATCCTTATCCATGGAACCTATGACTATGTTACATGGTAACAGGGAGTTTGTAGATATGATTAAGTGATGGATCTTGACATGGGGAGATTATCCTGGATTATTTAGGTGGGCCCAATGTAATCACAAGGGTCCTTACAAACAGAAATAATCTCAGAGATATACAGAAAAAAATGATGATTGCTAGATGGGAGGGGGGTGGGGATGAGAGAAAAGGTGAGTGGATTAGACAGCACAAATTGGTAGTAGCCACAATATTGCCATGGGCATATGAAAGACAGTTTGGGGGATAGAATCAATAATGTTGTAAAGATTTTATAGGGTGTCAGATGTGCACTTTTCTTATTAGGGAGACCACTTCATGGATGGTGTGATACCTGACCACTGCACTGTGCACCTAAAGCTGAAGCTGAATAATATTGAATGTCAACTACAATTTAATAGATTTAGATAGTCACAGGATGTGGAATATAGCATAGGGAATAGAGTCAATGGAATTGTAACAGCTATATATGATGTCAGAGGGGTAGTAGTTTGGCGGAGGGGGGTTATCACTTTGTGAGGGGTGTAATGTTTAACTATTACATTGTTTTGTACACCTGAAACTAATATAAAAAATAATAATGGAAAGAGGGAGGCAGGCAGATCAAAGATGGAGATGTGAAGTGGAGCCATGAGCCAAGGAATTCAGACAGCCTCTAGAAACTGGAAAGGGCAAGGACACAGAATTTCCCCGAGCCTCCAGAAGGAAGGCAGCTCTACCTTCAGAACTGTAAGAAAATAAATCTATGTTGTTTTAAGTCACTCAATTTGTGTTGTTACAATAGCAGTAGGAAACTATACAGCCCTGCAGAGAAGCTCAGCCAGTATTAAAGAATCTTGGGGTAAACATAGTCTAGGCTTTCAAGATAGGGCCCCTCTTCTAGCTGTTGTGTCAATGCCAAGATTGCTTAGACTTCTCACATATTGCTCTACTCAGAATCCTTATTGTCTAGGGCTTCATCACCTCGCCCCAGGAATCTCATCAGCTTGTCCAGGGTCAAGAGTCGTCCCTGTGTCTTAGGGGGTGAAGATTGGCCATACCTGAGTCAGATGACCTTCTCTGCAATCAGAGGGGGCTCATCCCTCCAAATTACCTTGGGCAAGAATGAAGAAAGGATATTCTCTTCAAGGATAATTAGAATACTGTGATCAGAAGAAGGGAAAATAGATGCTGGGCATGCATTAAACACGATATCCATTCTGGAGGTAGGGAATCAGGAGAAAGAGTTTTGAAGTGGTTTTATTGGAATAGTAAAACAACCTTTTATTATAAAAAATTCCATTCTTCAGCCCCAAATATAGTGAGATCCCCTTTATTAAGTTGCTTTATATTATTTGGTCAGATTAAAGGATTTTAAGATCTTGCTGGTAAATTCAATGCATGTATCTGGTTTCCTTTATCTGTAAGAGATAACAGATTCCCATAATGCTTAGGAGCAGGGCCCCTTGATGTGACTGGAGTTATCTCCTGTTTAACAGCCTGCCCTATCTAATAGTTAGCTTTCCCAACTTCAAGGCAGCAAATCACCTGGATCACTGTACTTTCAAAGCAGCTTCATAAATGATGCCCAGGAAGCAGACAAACTTGGAAAGCCTGTTCTCAGAGAGGGGCTATTAATAAGCTTTAATAAATAAAAGTTCAAATGCAGGAAGATCAAAGAAAAAGAAAATTACTCAAATGAAAGGCATGAGATGTAAGAAGGAATTATGCACAAGGAAGTAGCAAACATGAAGATATAGCTAAGCAAAAATCAATTCAATAAAACTATTAATGATGTACAAATTGTAGGGTTAAAGAAGAGAGACCGAAAACACTGGATAACATTGGCAAACATTTTGGGAGGAGGATGATCCAAGTAAAAGTGTTCTAAAGTTCTTATATGTGATGTATGATGAGAGTAAAATTATTAACTTTAAAAATGTTAAGTATTCGTGCTAATATACTTAGGGTAAGCAATGAAAAACAGACAGAGAAAATGTAACTTATGAGCAGTTAGACTCTCAGAAATGAACGCTGAAGAACAACAGAAACAAAAAACAAATCTCAATTAAACCAAATGATTTACAAAAAAGGAGGGAAAAAAGTGGAACAAATAGCACAAAATAAGATGCAGAATTAAATCCAAATATATCAGTAATCACAACAAATGAAATCCTTTAGTTAAAAGACAAAGATGGTCAGATAGAAATGATAAAATTCAGCCATTTATATGAGACATGCCTAAATTATAAGGATGCAAAAATATTATAATTTAAAGAGGAGAAAATATATACTAGGCAAAAACTAAAGAAATGTGACATAGCTATATTAATATCAGACAGAATAGACAAGAAGGCAAAAAAGTGGGCCACTACATAGTAATAAAATTTTTAAATCACCAGAAAAATATGGTAATTATAAACTTGTTTATACCCAATAACAAAGCAAAAGTTAAACTGTAAGGCAAAATCAACAAATCCACCATGTTTAGAATTGAATGATAACAAAATATTGTGTGTGTATCAAAACTTGCAGTATAGAGCCAAAGGGATGCTTGTAGGAAAATGTATATCATTAGATGCTTCCATTAGAAAAGAAGAAAACCCTCAAAATTAATGACCTAGGCATAGAACTTGAGAAGTTAGAAAAACAACAACTAAGACTAAAAATAAATAGGAGAGAGGAAATAATAAATATAGAAGCAGAAATTAATGAGGTAAAGAGCAATCATACAATTAAGAATATTGACTAAGCTAAATATTTTCTGAATTGCTCAAGAAACTGATAAACCTCTGCTAAGATTAATTATAGAAAAAGAGAGAAGACACAAACAGCCACGATTAGGGAAAACATGGAGAATATAACTACAAATGCAGCAGATTTATAAAAAATTAGAGGCTATTACAGGCAGCTTTATGCCAATAAATCTGAAAATTTAAAAATATGTATAAATTCCTGAAAAAAATGTAACTGGTAAAGACTAACTCAAGAAGACATGGAAAACTTAAATAGTTTATGAGTAATACTACATTAAACATTTGCATTTATTATAGGAACTCTTAGTAAACTAGGAATAAAAAGAAACTTCTTCAACCCAAAAAAGGGCATCTACAAAAAAATCCTAAAGGAAACAAAACTAAATGGTGACTGGTGAAAGTCACCTTATGACTTTGGGATAGGGAAGACTTTCTTAAAGAAGACACATCCCTTTTCCTGCACTGCCTGCCCCATTCCTGTCCCCAGTTTGAGACCCAGCCCCTTTTGCCAGTGTCAGTCACTCCATGTGGAAGCGCTGCCAGCATGTCAGACAAACTGCCCTATAAGGTCCACTGACATCAGCCTGGTCTCCTAGGGATGCAAGGCCCTAGACATCGTGGAGAACAAGATGCTGGGCCTGATGTGCATGTGGGAGATGTACTCAGCCTCCAAGCCAGTGAAGGGAGCCCACATTGCCGGCTCCCTGCAGCTGACCATTGAGACAGCTGTACTTATTGACACCCTTGTTGCCCTGGATACTGATGTGCAGCGGTCCAGCTGCAACATCTTCTCCATCCAGGACCATGCAGCAGTTGCCATTGCCAAGGCCAGCTTTCCAGCATATGCCTGGAATGGTGAAGCAGATGAGAAGTACCTATGAGCAGATGAGCAGACACAGTATTTTAAGGATGGGCCCCTCACCATGATTCTGGATGACAGTGGTGACCTCACCAACCTTATCTACACCAAGTATCCGCAGCTCCTGTATCTGAGGCATCTCCAAGAAGACCATGACAAGGGTCCACAACCTATAGAGATAATAGCCAGTGGGATCCTGAAGGTGCCTGCTATCAATGTCAATACTCTGTCACCAAGAGCAAGTTTGACAACCTCTATGGCTACCAGGAGTCCCTCACAGATGGCATCAAGCGGGCCACAGACCTGATGACTGCGGGCAAGGTAGCAGTGGTAGCAGGCTATGGTGATGTGGGGATTTGGGGGTCCACGTCATCATCACTAAGAATGACCCCATCAACACACTGCAGGCTTCCATGGAAGGTATGATGTCACCACCACAGACAAAGCCTGTCAGGAGGGCAACATCTTTGTTACCACCAAGTGCTGTACTGACATCCTCAGCTGGCACTTTGAGCAGATGAAGGATGATGCCATCTTGTGTAACCCTGGACATTTTGACTTAGAGATTGAAGTCAAGTGACTGCATGAGAATGCTGTGGAGAAGGTGAATATCAAGCCCCAGGTGGACCAGTACTAGCTGAAGCAGTTGTTGAAGCCCACCTGGGCAAGCTGAATGTGAAGCTGACCAAGCTGACTGGGAAGTGGCCCAGTACTTGAGTATGTCCTGTGATGGCCCCTACTGCTACTGAGAACCAGTCTGCCCTTTTTGCCTTCCAGCTGCTGTCCTTGCCTAGGTCCCACCTTTCCTCCCCAAAAGCAAATAGAACCAACTTTGAGAATGTTTTGTTAATGTCCCCCATCAACTCCCTGGAGCTGGTCACTCAGTCTTTGACCTCCACTGCATCTCTTATACTGTTCCAAGTGTGGCAGGGGGAATTGAGAGAAGCCCCCTCCTCAAGCTCTGGTCACAGTAGAGGTACATGGGAGATACCCACAGGGAATCACGAGCTGAGGGTTTTTGGAACTGCTCACTCAGTCAGCCCTTCCTTCGGCTGGAAGTTGGCAGTGGTAGTCACAAAGCCCATGCACTTTACTATCTAGGCCCTCACCTGGCCTGTGGATATTATACCCATGTTCTTGGTTTACAGGTTCATTGGTTTCTCACCCCATGACAGATGAGAAAGAGCTATCTATATCAATGGGTGAGGAACTACTTTGGAGTTTGAATGCTCCTGAGAGCCTGGCTTAGTGCTAGGCATTCTCTTAAACCTCAGAACAATGAGGTTGGTACTTTCAGTGCCTATTTTACAGGAGTTATAGAATATACTGTGAGAGGACAGCCAAGGAAGGATAGAGAAGTGACAGCCAGAGGTTGAGAGGGGCCAGAGAATCTTAAAAGCAGGCATAGATCTGCCACCACTTCGTAAAATGATGGTTCCTATCACAACCCTGGATCTAAAAGATTAATTTGGTTTAAAATGTTTGTATAATGCTTATAATGTTAAAAGAGAGCAGGAAGGTGGGCAAATAAAAACTGTGGTGCCTAAAAGGGAAAAAAAAGGAAAACATACAAAAAAGTAGAACCCATCAAGATAAATACTGATAAATTCTACTATATTAAATTTAAGAACTTATATTTTCAAAAAACACCATTAATCAGGACCGGCCAAGTGGTGCATGGGTTAAGTGCTGGCTTGGGACGCCAGTGGCCCTGGTTAGGATCCCACATATGAGGGCCAATGACACTGCCCTCTACAGCTAAGATGGTGAACAACATCTCCACCTGGAGCTGGGCTGCTGTGCGTCCCCGGGACTGCATAGCTGCAGCCCCTGCTGCAGTGGGTTGCCATAGGCTACAGTGAGTGGCTACAGTGAGTGGCTAGTAGCCAGCGTGAGCAGCTGGCAGCTGGTGTGAGCTGCCAAGAGCCTCTGTGAGAGGCCATCCAGAGGCAGGCGACTGATCTGCCTCACCCGAGAAGAGCGCAGTGATAATACCAACAGGGGCCAGTGAAGCAATGTCCTCCACAACTAGACTGAAGAACAAAAGGACAGCAACTTGGCTGTTCCCCTTCCCCGGGTCTCCAACACTGTTCCCCTCCCCCAATTCCCCAATAAAATCTTTGAAAAAAAAAAAAAGACCATTAATGAAATAAAAAGGCAATGCCCAAATTAGGAGAAGATATTTGCCAAACATATAATCAATAATAATTAGTGTTTGGAATATATAAAGAACTTCTAGGGCCGGCCGAGTGGCGCATTGGTTAAGCGCTGGTTTTGGGATGCCAGCGGCCCCGGTTCGGATCCCACATGAGGGCCAGTGACACTGCCCTCTACAGCTAACAACAGCTCCACCTGGAGCTGGGCTGTGCGAGCCTCGGTGATGGTGTGGGCTGCAGCCCCTGCTGCAGTGGGCTGCCATAGGCTACAGTGAGTGGCCCGCAGCCAGCGTGAGCGGCTGGTAGCCAAGCGTGAGCTGCCAATAGCCGCGGTGAGCGACCATCCAGAGGCCAGCGACTGATCTGCCTCATCTGGGAAGAGCGCAATGACGATACCAACAGTGAAGCAACATCCTCCGCAACTAAACTGAAGAACGAAAAGACAGCAACTTGTCTGTTCCCCTTCCCCGATTCCCCAACTCTGTTCCCCTCCGCCAATTCCCCAATAAAATCTTAAAAAAAAAAAAAAAAAAAAAAAGAACTTCTAAATATCATAAGAAACAAACAGCTCAATTTAAAATTGGACAAAGGGCATTATTTAGGCATTTCATAGAAGTGAGAACACAAATGAGTCATAAAAATGTGAAAAGATGCCTCATTTGTAATCGGGGTAAGACATGAAATACTGTTTCATACTCACCAGACTGGCAAACATTTTAGGCCGAGTGATGGTTAGGTTATAGGACAATGTGCCCTGCGGGTTGAAGTGCAACTTGATGTGAGCACTCTGCTTTACTCAGTAAAGCTCAACAGGTACTCTATGACCCAGCAATTTCACTTCTAGGTATAAACCTTAGAAAAAGTTTTGCATGTGTGCACCAGGAAACAAGAACAAGAATGCTCATAGCAAGGCAAAAACTGGGAAAAACTCATATATAAACCCCTAATAGAAGGGGTAAACCAACTGAAATACATTCATACAATTAAATAGCACTATAGCTATAAAAAAATGAATGAATTACAGCTGGAACCATCATCAAGGGGGAAATCTCAAAAACACGAGGTTATCACATAAGGCTGTGCTTGCAGTTTGTGGCAAGTGGGTTTGGTATGTACTAAAATCTATTACATGCTCCACATGCCAAGCTGTACACACTGGCACAGGGATGCCTGTCCCTAAAAGAAGGGGTGTCTTCTTAATTTTTTTAACTGCACGAAGGCTCCTTATGGGTTAGTTCTGGCCTTACAAAATCATAATGTTGAATAGAAAGACACGTTATGCAAGTATAGATATCCTGTATTATTCCATTTATATGAAGTAAAAAACAAGGTAAAACTGAACTATAACGATTCATATATATGAGATAAAACTATAATATAGGGGAAAAAAGGAGTGACTAATGCAAAATGCAGAATAGTGATTATTTTTTGGGGAGAGGGGCCCATGCAGTCAGGAAGAGTTCATGATGGGTCGGAAAGCTCTAAGGTCCTGATAATGTTTCTTTGGCTGAGTAGTGGGTACTCGAGTATAAATGTTACTGTTATTCTTTATCCTATTCATGTATGTTTAAAAAAACCCTCCTTATGGGCCAGCAGAGTGCGTGGTGGTTAAGCGCTGGCTTGGGAAGCCAGCAGCCCGGGTTCAGGTCCCACATATGAGGGCCAGTGACACTGCCCTAAAAAAAAATAAATAAAAATAATAAATAAATAAAAAACCCTCCTTATATAATCCACATAATTGATTTTTAAATAAAAGGGACCCAAGAGGACTGCCTGGAGGAGAGGGGCTCCCCATGTAAAGTTTGGACAGAGTGGATTGCCAGGGGCCCAGGGCTGAGGGTCACAGTCTTAAGTGGTCACAGGAGGAGAAACCTTGACAGCTTTATGTGTGATGAGGTGGGAGGACGCCAGTGGAATACTCCAAAAGTGCCTCATGACAAAGCAAATTAAAACCACAGCAAGATACCACTATTAGAATGAAAACATACATCCATACAAAAACTTGTACACAAATGTTCATAGTAGTATTATCTACAATAGCCAAAAAGCATAATCAACACCAATGTCCACTAACTGATGAATGGATAAATAAAATATGGTATATCCACACAATGGAATATTAGTCAGCAATCAAGGGAACGAAGTTCTGATCTGTGCTACAGCATGGATGAACCTTGAAAATGTGCTAAGTGAAAGAAGCCAGTTATAAACGACCATGTATTGTGTGATTCTGTTTATGTAGAGTGTCTAGAAAAGGCAAATCAAGAGACACAAAGTAGACTAGTGGTTTCCAGAGTCTGGAGGAGGTATGTATGTGGGAATAAGGGATGACTGCTTATGGATACGAGGTTTCTTTTGGGGGTGATGAAAATGTTCTGCAATTGATTGCGGTAATGGATGTACAGCTCTGTGAATATATTACAAGTCACTTTAAGTGGGTGGATTATAGTGTATGGATGTGAATTATATCTCAATAAAACTAGCAAAAAACAATAATGGCTAAAATTTTTTTTAAAAAACAAGTGTAACCAAGAATACAGAGCACCTGGAAAATTTATATGTATCTAGTGAGAATGCAAAATAGTACAACCACTTTGGAAAACAGTTTCTTATAAAATTAAACATACTCTTCCTATATGATCTAGCAAGCCTACACCTAGGTATATACCCAAATTAAATGAAAACATATGTTAAAATATACACACTAATGTTTATAGTGACTTCATTTTACTTGCCCCAAACAGAATTTCCTTCTATGAGAGAACAGATAAATAAACTGTGGTACACCCATACAGATGGAACACTATGCAGTAAATACAAGGAACAAACAACTGATATGGACAACAATGGGGGTGGATTTCAAATGCATCCCATTAAATGAAAGAAGCCAGACTCAAAAGGCTACATATTATATGATTCCGTTTACATGATGGGAAAGGCAAAACGCTAGGGACAGAAAACAAATCAGAAGTTGCCAGGAATTGGGGATTGGGAGATGTGTTACGTACAGAAGGACGTGGAGGAATTTGTTGGTGTGATGGAACTATTCTAGATCTTGATTGTAGTGGCAGTTACATGACTGAATGGGTTTGTCAAAACTCCTGGAACACTGTTTGAGTATATATACAATACACTACAATGAGTAAATTTTACTGTATCTTAATTGTACCTGAATTAAAAAAAATCCCCATTCCCTCCAAAAAATTGTCCTATGAGAAAAAAAATTAAAAAATCTCATGGACCATGGGCCAGGATGCCAGATGAAAATGTAACTACCTAAAATTGTACTTTTATTATTTTAACCCTTTCTCCCCCTTGGCCTGACCCTAGGTAAGGAAAAAACAGTAGTTAGGAAGTAGAGATGAGGTGAAAAGTAAAAAATGAACCTGACTTCGCCCTACTAACATCCTTGCTCTCCCTGCCACTGTAGGATTGCAGCCAGAAACAGAACCAGGAGGAGGGAAGGGGAAAACTCTATATTGTATAAAAGACTTGCTTATTATATTGAGCTGAACATTTAGTTGCTCAAATGAAACTGCTCTTGAGACTGAGAAGCCAGAAAAGCTATAGATCGGCCTGAATTCAAATAGGGGCATGAAAAGAATTAGCCCACAGAGAGGATATGAAGGAACAGTGGGAGGAAAAATAAGTGCCTTTATCATCACCTCCCTATGGAGCCCAGTTTGTTTAATACAATGGTTACACATGCAATCAGTATGCAACTTACAAATGACTTTTCTCTAATCATTACATGTGCTAAATAGGGATTTCCTTGTATTCCAAACAAGTGAGGTAGTCTTTTTTTTTTACTTTATAGAAAGCGTATTTTTTTTTATGTGTAACATACATACAATTATTTAAAGTTAATAAATTTTTATTTAAGGAATTCCGCATGTTGTAATTCCTTCTACTCACTGCCTTAGTTCCTGAGTTTTGAGTCTTAATCCCTTTTAAATACGATTTTTGCTCAATTCACAGTTGTCATGTCACTTTGTCAGTCCATCATTCTTTTAGTTGGGCTTCTTTGATCTCCATTTAAATATGGACATACTTCAAAAATCCCCCACCTATCATCATTGGGAATGAATTTTGTCAAGCAGTTTACCTTAAAGCCACAGCTGGGGTCAGAATAGAAGGATCTGCCTGGTTCTTAATTTCAGACACCCTCTAAATATGATTAAGTTCAACTTATATTCACTCCTAAGCTATCACACCCTAGAACAGTACAGATCATTGGGATATACCAATACCTAGGATAGAAAAACTTAACTATTAGGTCTTTCATGGTTTTAGCAGCTGTCTTGCTGTTCCTTCCCACAGATCTAACATGAGATAGTCTTATTATAGCTTCATACAATGTCATACAAATGGGCCCTATTTCCTAATGATCTGGCACCAAAACATATTTCCTGAGGAAGTGAATTGGGGCCACTGTACAAGTATTAGCAGCAGGAAGGTGCGATTCTATGATCTTAGAGATATTCAGACAACACAGGCACTAAATGATATAAGAACCCACTAGAAGGAAAATGCATCTGCCACGCACACCACTGTGATCTCAGAGCTTAGAACAGTGCCTGCCACAAAAGAAGAAAACATTTGTTGAGTGACTGAATGAATGGAGCTCCAAGATGCAAATAGGAAAATGAGAAAAAGAGATTCTCCAGGCTTGAATTGCAAATTATGTTTAATTACATTTATAATGATTTTACGGTAAGGGGCTCGGGAACCTATGACAGTGGGTTGTCCCAGCTAGATAAGGGTACTGAGCACCACCTAATGTCAGCTAGTGGACAGTAGATAGGGCCATGGTAATCCAAGTCACTGTAATTAGAAATCTCTCTAAATGAAACACAAACTGGAAGAAAATTTTGTTTAAATTCTCCATGGAGAATGTTTTTATTTATTTATATTCTTCTTGCATACTCTAAAATGCACAGTGTGAATTTTCTTTCCTCAAAAACAGTGGTGAGCCTGGTCAATGTATCTGAAATCTTCAGAAGTTCTTCGGAAATGTTGCCTTAGGTTTGAGCTAAGCGAGTCACAGAGATTGGTCATGAACTACTACAAAATGACAGGAGATCTAGTTATTATCCAACAGTTACTAGAAAAGCATTGAGAACACCAGACATACAGCCAGACTGAGAGGGTAAAAGAAGAGCAGATGCTATTTAAATAATGGGATTTCCATATATATGACTCTATGTACAATATCAGAATTCTCTCACAGACAGTAAACTTATGCTGAAATCATTTTAAGGGTACTCCAATATAAATACAAGTCTCACTAGTTTTAATCTTTTCTCTTTGGCTCACAAATGCACGAAAATACCATAAACAGTTTTCAGAACTTACTGCATTAATATATAAATAAGATACATTACAAATGGAAGAAAATACAAGACACCTCTTTAACATGGTAAATCTCTGAATATAAATAAGCAAATATTTCATTTACCTACAATTAAACAGTCATTTAAATCATTACATGTATTTTCCCCTCCCCTCCCAAGGTCAGACAACAGAGATATACACAATCTACACAAAATTAATCTCTAAAAATACAGTAATAGCACACCCGTAACAATGACTCTACACTATGTTTCCCTAACAGGATACTAATGGGGAGGGTGTGACTCTTGTCATCAAGTGTGCTTTTCCTCATTTGTCACCTCTTTAGGTGGTAGAAACACTGACAAGAAGGTCAACTCCTGCCAACAGAATTTCCCTTGGTCCCTATGACATGACATTTTGAGACACATCTTTCCCGGGGTTGTTGGGTGAGCTGGTTTGCAGCATGTTTGACCCCTCAGTAACGGCTGAAGGTAAAGTTAATTGTCCTAGAGTGGGAACATGCTGAGGTCTATTACTAAGCCACACTCACTATACATACATACATATATATATATAGAGAGAGAGGTATATATAACTGTACATATATACTGTGCTCCTAATGTGCAACTTTTTAAAAAGAACATTATTTCCTGCTAACTATAACAAGCTTAAGGAAGGGTTGAACAATATTCTTCAAGATATTATATTTTCCCAATGAAATGGCCTATTGTGTCGGTAACTTATAGAGGTTGTTCTAGAATGCCAGAGGGGAAAGGGAATCCCCACAAACTCCTGTTCAAAGGAGGGCGATTACAGATCCTGGCCCAGTCTTTCTATCTCCTCAATAAGGAAGTCGATGTCAGACTGGGTCGCGGCTGGGTTCGAGATGACCATCCGGAAGAAGTTGGCCTTGTCTCCCTGAGGCTGGTAACCAACCATGGTCGTGCCAGACTCCATCATCAGGGCTTTGATTTTTGGAGCCACCTTGTGATGGAAACATAAAACAAATCTCAAGGCTGATATTAACGCCACTCTTTTTAACCATGCAACCTGTTTCTTGGTTGGAAAGAAGAGCAATTTGCTTTTTACCATTTGTGCTTACGCTGACATAAAGGCAAAGAAATATTTTATATCTAGGTTTCTTCAGTAGCTAAGATCTAAGGACTATTTAAATCTACCAGTCATAAATTCCCTCAGCAAATATTGTGCTGTTGAATTTTGAAAGTCAGTCACAGAACAAGGATAAGAAAACCGAAATCAAACCCAAAAACTCTTATGGGCAACTACATAAATTAAGGCTTCTGTATAATCCAGAGCCCAGGACACTGCCTGGCACAGAGACTGTGCTCAACAGATATTTGTTAAATGGTTGGATGAACAAAACATTACATTATACAAATGAAATAGAATACCAGCAAGTATAAACTAGATATAGAAATCAACAACCAGAATCGGCATTAAAGTAGACTTGAACTTAGTAAAAGATATTTTCTCTGTATCTCTGAGTCTATTTCTGTTTAGTTTGCTCATTTATTCTGTTCTTTAGATTCCACATGGGAGGGGACTTGAGGAATAGGGAAGAAGTGAAGGGATTAGAAAATACAAATTGGTAGTCGCAAAATCATCACAAGAATGTGAAATACAGTATGGGGAATATAATCAATAATGTTGTGAAGACTACGTAGGGTGTCAGACGGGGTATTGGAAGTATCGGGGGATCACTTCATAGACTGTGTGGAAGCCTAACCAATGTGCTGCACACCTGAAGCTGAAGAGGATAATATTGAATGTCAACCGTAATTATATATACATATATAAATATACATAATTATAAATTATACATATATATAGTCATGGGATGTAAAATACAGCATAGGGAATATTGCAATGGTATTGTAACAGTTTTATACAATTTCAGAGGGGTAGTTGACTGGGAGAGGTTATCATTTTGTGAGGGGTGCAAATGTCTAATCATTATGTTGTTTTGTACTCCTGAAACTAATATAAAAAATTAAATAAAATATTTTTAAAAAGAGAAAAAAGGGATATTTTAACAGACATAGTTTAATATGGAAGTTCCTAGGGATATGAAAATGATTCGGTTGCCCTGCATACGGCCCCTGTAATGAAGAACAGCGATGCATCCTTTAGAGGTGTCCATTGTATCACATCTGGGGGACAATCCAGGCCCAAGAAGAATATAGTAGGATGCCTCCCTACCACCCCACGTCTTTAGTTTTCATTTGTCCCAATTAGAAAGACACATTAGAGTAAAGATGTTCTGGCCAGCCAAAGAAATTGCAGAAGTTTAGTTGAGACAAAGAGATTCCATACCCTGTGTAGTTTTTCCCGGCGCTCTGGGCTATCTGGCATGCCCCGGAGGCTTTGTGGAATATACCAGAAGCAGACGTTTGTATGTTCAGGCTGCAGAGGTTTTCACAAACAAGCAACATACAAACAAAACAGACAATTATGAGAATTTGAAAGAAGGCTGTTCCCAAAGTCTTATGTATCCCTGGTAGAAGTCTCTCAGACTATTAAAAAAAAAAAAAAAAAAGGTTTCATGTCCATTTTGAAGTCAATGTTAATTCTGTAGGAGGGAGAACAATGCCCAGTTTGTCCAATCATATCTGGCAAGAGAGCTATTTCCCACAACTAATTTTCTAAAGTTACCACCTTTAAACATTGAAAATGTTAAAGAATATAATCATACATGGGTAATTTTAAAAAGTGTATTATCTATCTTGCCATTTTGTAGTGCCTTATAGCTACAAGATGCTCGAAACACAGTTTATTTCATTGATATTGAATGTGTTATTGAGTTTATTATGTTGATATTGAATTTTGTTCTTGATGACTCAGGATTATCACACTGAATATTAATTCTGTTTCTAAACCATAATACTGGACTAACTGAGATGCCTAGAAATGTTTAGTGTCCCTGCCTTAAAAATTCCCATATTTTTGAGTTCTTCTGTATTCTTACTATAGTTTTTCAGTTTTCTTCCTAATCGCTGTTTGCCATCAATGTGCCTGCCTCTAACTGGCAGGAGACATCATGTTTATCTTTAATCTACTAGTAGAATGTTTAAAATAGTGTAAATGATCAGAGTGAGGTCCCAAAGGTGAAATGCATGAGCCCAGTATCATTGATTTGAAATACTTGGGGCTCTATCTTCCTCATTTGGTGATTCTCCAGTGTGTTTAGGTTGCCTGATAAATGGACTTAGTTGAAAGTAGGTGGTGTTATATTATACTGGGTTATGAGCAGATTTTCTTTTATTCAACACTGCTTCCTATTCAACGATGGAAACTTTCTTTACCAGACTGCAAGCTCCATTAGGGCAGAAACAGTATCTGTTTTGGACACTACTATATAACCCAGCTTCTGGCATGAAGCCTGGCACACAGTCAATACTGGTATGACAAATATTTTATTGTATGCAGTATGGATATGGACTCAGGGCAGAGGCAATTTTTGTTGCTCTCATCATAATGAATCTATGGAAAGTAGAATATCATTTTAGAACCAGTCTTGGGAGACAAGGATGTACTCATCCCATACATTTCTTGGAACTGAGAAATACTTTAGTGTGGAGGTTCAATCCAATGATAAGACACATCCCAAAATGATAAAAGATTCAGACCTGCCAAGGAAAGCCCTCTTGTCTGCAAAGAGGTGAAGGGGAAAAGTCATCCCAATGCTACTGGAAGGAAAGCTAATGGACATAGAGGGAATTAAATGAAGAGTGCATAAGAATAAAAATTTCAGAAGCAGTGTTTGGCAATACAGGAAAATATGGCTCCAGGAGCTTCCCTCCATAGATTTTTCTGAAAATGCTGGACATTTAGTCTATGATGACAACTTACCTCACCATTGAAGACCATCTCAAATTCTTCTCTGTTTTTAATCTTGGCATAGAGGTATTCAGCTAGTTCCAAGCATTTGTTGATCTGATTTTCAAAACCCACTGTGCCCTGGTTTTTAAAAAAAAGAAAAGTCACATTTGTTGGTAAGAGGTTGCATTTCCCAGTGATGGGCAATTGAGAAGGCCATGCTGTCCTTGTCTATTGTAAATAGACATAAGAGTATTCTTGGAGATGGTTAGGAAGAACCATCTAACTAAATGTGTATAGGTTCTTCACAGAACTGCATGCAATAAAATGAAATGTGCCTGCTCTCTTTTGAAGGCAGTCTAGTCTGTGGACAGTGATTTTGAACAGGGCTCTTAGCTTCCTGCTAGTTATTCACAGCCTGGACCTGAGCCCTATTTTTTGGTTTGCTTTAGAATAGTGCTACTCAGTTCAGTACCTGGTCCATAAAAAGATGAGTACAGAAATTGAGATTAAGCAATAAGAAACTTTTATAGCAATTTGATAAACTTATTTTATGTCTACTGAATCTAATTTTTAAAATTGGTGCTTATACTTTGTATCATTTTTATTTTGTTTTTATTTTTATCTTTCTTTAAAATTTTATTGGGGAATTGGGGAAAGGGAACAGCCAAGTTGTTGTCCTTCAGTCTTAGTTGTGGAGGGCACAGCTAGCTCAGCTCCAAGTCCAGTCACCATCTGGCCGCCCATTGGCAGTTTGCGGCCGCTCAGCTCAAGGTGCTGTGATCAATCTTAGTTGCAGGTGGGTGCAGACCACCATCCCACTAGGGAGTCAAACCAGCAACCTTGTTGTTAGGAGCATGTGCTCTCACCAGCCGAGCCATCCTGCCACCTGTTGGCAGCTCAACTCGGGGACAGCTCACTGGCCCATGTGAGAATCAACCCAGCAACCCTGTTGCTCAGAGCTCACGCTCTTAATCAAGCTACTCGGCTGGCCCCTCATTTCATTTTTCTAGCAATTCATCTGTATTGTATTGGTCTATGATAGGTTTTTTAAAAAACCCAACTTGTTCTTTACCACAGATAGTTTGAGAAATACTACTTTAGAACCCACCCTTGCACGGGAGTAAGTTCCGGTCAAACCTGTCCCCCACACTCCCAAGCAGGCTGCCTTTCACATAGCACAGAATTATCCCTTTGTGGTGACAGGCAGGCATATGGGAAAGCCATTGGTCTCAGTATATGTCCTGAGATTGCAATAGCTCCAACTATTGACAAACTGGCTGAGCATGAGTTTCAAAAGGCAGCATGGCTGATTAATAACAGCAGCGTGGGGAATGTTGAATGGCTCAGTGTTAACAAGGAGAGCAGATGTACAAGTCTGGCTTGTGGATTGCTCTTGGGCCCGGGTGAAGTCCAATGCTGGCAAAGCAGCAGCCACTGCGAGGCGTAAACCTGGCCAGTCCACCCTTCACTTGGGAAGGAAGCCTGCACCAGGGTTCCACCTCAGCAACCAATTCACCATGAGCGAAACTTCTGGCAGATGGTTCAAGAGATTATTTTTAGACAAAACAAAGATATAAATTACTGAGACAGGCTGTGTGGTTATTATATTTCTAAATGATAGCGCTTTCTCTTGTAATTTATAGCTATTTATATGCCTAAAATACCTATAATTACTTTGTGGTAGAAATCCCATTTAGACCATTGCTATATTAAGACAAAGTGCTAAATGAGGAAGAAAACTAATAATTCATCAAATTCTTTCTACAGAAGAAATATACGACTAGATAGTTTGCTGGAAAATGTTGCTTTGGTAGTAGGTAGAATCCAGTCTTATACATGGTAGCTATTGGGTTATTGGGAAAGTCATGACATATTTTTTTCTATGTTTTTCATTGCAAAAATGCATCATGACTTTTCCGACAACCCAATATTAAAATTAATTTACAGTAGGTAAATAAAAACAATGGATGCTATGTAAAGCTGTGAAATAAAAATTGCCTTTACTTGGTTGCATAAAAATGCTTTAGAAACAAATGGTGAAATGGAACGCCTCTCCTTCACCCATATTTTGGGAAAAATTCTAAATTGGCTCTTTGTTTTCTAGACAAAGAAATGCAATCTGAAAGGCTGATGAATACATACACAGCATGCTTTAGTCTAAGCATTAGTATTTCTCAGAATAAAGAATGTATTTTCCAGAACAGTGTGTGAAGTACAAATAATGGGAAAGCCATTATTTAAACAGAACTTAAAACTGTCATATATACCCCATGATTTGAGGTTTCATGAAGGAACTACAATTATGCAGTAATTTTATCTTTATCTCTTAATCTGCACTAAATAATCTCAGCTTTCCTAAGGACTGCTGTGGAAATCTGTATCTTGGCATCATTTTTAGTGGTAATAAGAGAACATTATAAGGAAACTTTATGCTAATGCAAATTGAGGAGATTGAATGGAAGGAGGGAGAATTTGACATGAAGGATAAAGTGATTTCATTCATAAACAAAGAAAATACAGTTAACTCAATTATCCAGATATTGATTGAACACATTGGGAATTATCGGTGATACATCTTTGCCTGTCTTTTGCCAGCCAGCCTGTGCAAATTACATTTCTGCTCTAGTTTCTGAATTCCCTTTTTCATACCTTTGCTTTCCACATCAGCCAGAACTTGAAAATGTCCACATGGCGGCCACACTGTATTGCCTTGTCCCCAGTGTCATAGGAGACATCATATTGCTTGTCTGGCTGGAAGAGGTATCCTGCACACATCTGGTTGCATCCTTGGAGTATCCCCTATCATGGAAATCAAAACAAACATGCATCTGTAGTCACAGGTCAGAGATGTGGATGGCTTGCAAACAGGGCTGGCTGGACTTGGGGTCATGTGCAACTTTTCTTCTAATGTCTTATCAGGTCTTGCACTTGTTCTGATGTCCTTCTCTAAAACCACCCTTGGAAAAACCTTTGTCCCTTTTCCTCTGTCACTCTGATTAAAAAATGATCTTTTGTCTCAGATGCCAACAACAAGGGTCCCACTGTCCCTCTCAGGGGCATCTGGAAATGTGCATGGGGGTTTTGGGTTGTTTCAAAGTCTGGGAAGTGCTATGGCATTCAGTGGGCAGGGGATAAAAACTTTCTGCAGTGGGTGAGACTATTTCAGGTTGTGAAGAATTTTCCTCCCTGAAAGCATCCCCTAAAAAGACTTGCAATCTTTTCCAGGATCTCCTATGAAGTCAACAGGCAGTCTGCGGAGTAAAAAGCTTGTGCAGGTTCTGACTCCTATAGGCTGGTGACAGACTTTTTGGGATGTCTCAGTGTGCAAACGTGTTATTGGAGCCACAGTGCTTTCAAGGGCAGGGTCCTATTATTATATCCTTAAAGAAGGGAATAAACACTCATATCATTTACAGGAGCCTTTTGGTCACCATTCCTCGTTGTTCTGAGTTGACATTTGTAATATGTCAAGTTGACTTAATTTATTTCAGCTCTTGGGACTACCAATTCATACTAAGAACTGAAAGTGTGTTCTAGTGACCACTTTTTGCCCTCTTTGTCCCTGAGGTGAAAGTTGGTACTTCATCCAATTGCTCTCACTTCTGTTTGTACAAACAAGAAGGAATTTGAAACGAAATTGACCCTTATAGTATCTGTCACCGACAGGGCCCTGAATTGCTGAACAAGGAAGACGAGCAGCAGAAAGCAAGAGCCTAGGTCAGGGGTCGGCAAACTTTTGAGGCAGGAAGAGCCAATCCTGCCCTCACAACAATTTAAAAATTATTCAAGCGCCATAAAACAAATGAAATCACTATTATGTGAATAATATCCTTTAAAAACTTTATACATGAAACTATGATAGTTTTACTTTCATTTTCAATTTTACTTCAGAGCCACATGTACGTACCCAAAGAACCGCATGTGGCTTTGCCAACCCCTGGCCTAGAGAAAGCAGATGGTTAGCTGAAGGCTAACAATTAAGGGCAGGAAAGAAAAGCAATGGTGGCCCCAATGGAGCAGTCCATCTTGTGACTGTGTCACCAAGTACTGTAAAAGGACCCCATGCTTTTCTCTCCTTGTGCCTCCTAAAGGATGTGCCAGCTACCAGCTCATCTCTAGAGGGGGTACAGACCTTTTCCTTGACCAGAATGGCAGAGCACTGCAGCAGCACGCCCATCATCTTGTGAGGGTTCCAGGTGACTGAGCTGGCCCTGAAAGAAGCACATGGTGCTCTGAGGAGAAGGTGCAGGAGTCAGCAAGAGGTGACTGTTCTCCTGAGGAAAACACCACCCGTTGTAACTGAAGTCAGTACGTTTGTGGTGCCTGGTCCCCTAAATTGACTAATCAAGTGGTAAACAACTGTTTTGCAGGCAGTCTCAGGGTACTAACTTGCAGACTGCCTCTTTTAAATAACTGCTAACATTTATGAAGAACTTATATATCCTATTGTTCCGTGAGCTTTGCAAGCAGTATATCAGTGTGGTGTTATGGTGAAAAGCTCAGGCTTTGGAGCCAGATTGTCTGAATCTGAATCCTGGCTCTAAGAATTACTAATTTGGGCAAGTTGCTTAACTCCTCTGTATCTCAGTTTTTCCATCTGTAAAATGGGGAGCGTTCTTCATAGAACTGAATAAAGGAGAAAATGAGTTAATAAATACATAATGATAATTGTGTCTAGACTACTTAATTCTCACAACCCTATGATGTAGGAACTATTATCTATTTTAGATGGAGAAAGTAAGGCACAAAAGGGTTAAATACATCACCCAAAGTCACAAAGCTAGGAAATATTGGAGCCAAGATTCAAGTCCAGGGAATCGAATTGCAGAGCCAGTGCTCATAACCCCTTCACTAGCTTGTCACCCTCTAGGCAACAGACTCCAACTTCTTTCTGCCTTCCTGTTCTTATTTATAAAATGGGCTGGTGATGCTGACCTACCTCCTTATGAAGTAGTATGAAGAGTGACATCTAAAAGCAAGGATCAATTGGACAATTCTAGACTTTGACTACTTAACAGTGTTGTTTAAATGCTAAATAAACATGACATTGCCAGCTTAGGCAGCAATGATTGCTTAACAAGCATGGTCTCCTAGCAACCGCATCACTCTGTCAGACACAATTAAATGGTTAAGCAGCACACTAGCTAGGACATTACGCAAACTACTAAGTATAATGTATGATGATTAAAACTTGGGTAACTTGCTTCAGTGGTTTACAGACTCCATCCCAATGGCCTAGCCCACAGCTGGGCTCTGTGCTTTAATACCTGAGAAGGATGTTTTCCCCAGACAGAGCAATTTGCTTGGAATTATACTGTCTCTGCTCTCCCTACAGCTAAATCCTTGCTGTAAATTTTTAACCTCATCATCTTGCGTAGGTCCTTTAGAGGGAAAATAATTGAGTGTATATATGACAATAGGCTGTGTACTGTGTTTCAAGGATAAGAGAGAAAGCCTGAAGTATTTCCCCCCTAAGTACATAATAAAGAAAATCTTTGTGAAAGAAACCTATGAAAACTTCTCAGAAAAATTGACTAAATGCTTATCTCATTAAAATGCATCCGTGTGTCAGACAATATTTAAAAGGTGGTAGACTTAATCAATTTCTCATAGCCATCACCACTGAGTCATTAAAAATTATATTTAGGTCTCATAAAATTTCGTAGATTAAGTGGCCTTTTTTTTTTTTAATGTCCTAAAGGTCTGAAGTAAATGATTCTTTGCTGCTACAAATGGAAAGTAATAAGACATGATATAGATTCAATTTCCTTCAGAAGACATATGTGCTTTAAAATGTTAGATAAGAAAATGTCTAGTGCTAAATGCTTTGAGTTTTTCTACACTCAAAAATGGAAAATGAAAATTGCCTGAGAAATCTAAAGTACAGTTGGACTGTCTCATCTATATGTAATATATTATCCTCCAAGCTATAGAGTCATATAACTATGCTTCCAAGAGTCAGTCCCACTAACCTTGACACTGGCCTTTCAAAACTGAGCTGGAGGGATCAAGAGGCCTAGCAGAAGTAACAAAAACTCAAACCAGAGCCTTTCCTGTGAGAGAAGCTACTGGTGTGCTCTTCCTGATGCCTGCTCCCCATCCACTCTCCAATCTTGTCTGCTCTCACCTCTCTCACTTGCTCCAGTCACATTGGCCTCTGATGGTCCTCCAATTTGCCAATAGCAGTTCTGCCTCAGGGCCTTTGCACTTGCCCTTCCCACTGCCTAGAATATTCATCCTTATATCCTTACTTCTTGTCTCCCTTTATCCCAGTATCTGCTGAAACATCACCTCAGAAAGGCCTCTGACTCCCCTGTCTCAAACAGCATGCCTTGTCACTCACTGTTATTTAACCCTGTTTTATTTTTCTTTCCTATGAGACAGATTAAGTATCTCTTTGTTTATAAACATTCAGCCCATTAACACCTTCCATATATACTGTCTTATTTTCCCTACATGTACCAGATTCACATTTTTGAGAAAAGTACCACAGATGGCTGGACGAAGGCAGGTAACCAAGTATTCACATCCAGGCCAGCCGGGCTCTGATATGTGCTCCATAAATATTTGCTAAATGAATAAACGAGTCCATATGAGTTCATTTAGGATCAATACACAGGAGTCAGGTCAGAATCATATTTTGCTGTACTTAACACATCGTGTTGTAACTATTTGTTTACTTGTCTTTCTCTAAGTTGTGAACTCATTGAGATGAGTTCAAATCAAATCACTTGATTTGGTTTCTCAGTGCCTACCATACAATATGTGCTCAATAAGTGTCTATTGAGCAAAAGTGAGCTTCGTCAGATTGAAATAAGGCGCTGGGGATATCAGCGGACACATCAGCATCACAGCGCGTTCGATGGCCTGAATGGAAGGAGGCCCCGAACTCGGGCCCTTACCTTTCTATGCCACTGAGTTTATGGCGGTGCTTCCTGGACATGAGCAGCCCACCACCCCAGGCAGCCTGTGAGGACAGAGAAAAGAGAGGGAGGGGGAGCAGCAACGTTTAAGAACCAGTCACTCCACGCCTCTAGTAAAACATGAAAGACAAAGTAAATGGTGAAAAACTTAAGTTTCTCCAACAAAAGGAACCCATACTGATTGTTCAGCCAGTGGCAGTTATAAATATTCATTGTTTGTCACTTCTTCAAAAATTCCTCCAGGTTAAAGTACAAGTGATACAGGTAAATCAGGTCTGAGCTGGTGGTGCCAAGACGCAAAGGCCCAAAGTACTCTGGAAAGCCAGAGACACTCAATGAGTCCCCCAGATTGGCTCCGAAAGTGACACAAAGGACTGGAGCCCGCCATCGGATGTTCCTGAGGGTAGAATTCTAAGGGCTCCTGAAAACTCAGAAAGCTGCAGGCTTCCTGGGCTTGGAGGTCTTACAAGCTCTGCAACAGCCAGACATTTTCATGGGTACCCTGAATGCATGTTTACTGAATAGCTTGGGATACCACATGACATAAGAATAGCCTTCATTAGTCATTTGTTCAATAGTTGGGCAGATTACCCAATTGTCCAGTTGTGAGAAGTTATATCCATAAGAGAATGAATGGAGTGAGAAAAAAAAAAAAGACAAAATATACTCAGTCACACATGTGAAAATGCATCTTTTGTGTTCTGGGGAAAATTTGGTTGATAACATCTTCATATACTGTCTTATTTTTCCTACAAGTGCCAGATATGCATTTTTTTTTTTTTTTTTTTTTTTTTTTAGAAAAGCGTCATAGATGGCTGACTGAAGGCAGATAGCTGAGCATCTAGATTCATGGCTACTTTCTCTATACATTGTATCTTATATATTTTCCCCTCTGAAATCAGTTATATTTCTCTCTGTAGTTATTTGTCCAGACAAAAGCTACCTGAAAAGGTGATGGAGACCAAATTCTAAAATGAACCGCGGGACACAGCAACTGGCCCCAAAGGATGAGTCCCAAAGGATGTACAGGCCTGTGGTATGTCCAGTCATGAATGGCCAGCTGGGGGCCAGAGAAGAGTGGAACTAACATGGGTGGAGAGAGAGCAGGCTGGGCATTGGGAGGAGCTTGAGGCAAATCATAAAGCAGAGCTGCTTCCACCCCTGAAAAGGACCGGGCCACTCTGTGAATTAGAGCACTTACATCGACATGCAGCCAAAGGTTATATTTCTCACATATATCTGCAATCTCCTGTATCGGATCAAAGGCTCCATAAACGGTGGTGCCAGCAGTCGCGCTGACATAAAGAGGAACATAGCCCTATAAGGTAAGAGAAACAGGCTGATTAGTCTTTTTAACCTATTTGCTTTCCACAGGAAGTAGAAGTATTGCAGTAGCATTTATTTCTAGCAGAGATCAGCCAAGCTGGTGTGGTATCAGATACTATATCTGGGAGTATTCTTTGTTGGTTCATTCACTCATTCATTGATTTATTCAACAAATATTTTCTGAGTGACATTTATGTGCCAGGCCCTATTGTAGATGCTGGGAATACAGCCGTGAGCAAAGGAGACAAAGATTTCTGCCCCTGTGGAGTTTACATTCCAGTGGGAAGTGACAGACACAAACAAAATTAAATAAGCAGAACACACAGTACATTTATAGTGACAGGTTCTACAGCAAACAATAAAGCAGGAAAGAATAATAGTAAGTGTTTGGAGTGATAGGCAGGTAGCTCTAAATATCATCTGGAAATTGAGCTTTTTAGAAGCTGCATTGTTCCAAGTCTACTGAGGTAATAATACTGAAGCATTGTTTGGTTATTTAAAACTGGCCTACATGTTGTTTCAACTAATAGTGGACACTGTGAAATTTTGAGGTGAACAAGAAATGAATGGGGAAATGGTCAGACAGGCTTGGGGAAAATCTGTGAGTCTTAGGTTTTATAGAAGCTCAGTTCCACCTCTGCTCCTTGCTCAGACCTAGTGATATTTCTTTCCATCTCCCCTATTGAGACCCCAGCAAACAACTACAGTTAGAAAAGGAGGTACAAGTATGTAACCCCATAACAATGAGTCGGTAAGTGGCCTGACAGTTACTTGGCAGTGCTTTGTGGATACATTTTTTTCTATGAGATTCTTTTGTTTAATAGAATTTATTGAGGCTGATTCACCAAGTATTATGGGCCATCTGCCAGAGAATAGAAGCACTTTTCTAAACAGGGTCCTAAGCTAAAATGATATTGATAAAATGAGGTTATACCTAACAAGTAGCAAGTGAAAACTTCAATTAGGCTGTATCTTCATGGTGCTTGGGTGGTAGATTTATTGAAGTACATCAAACTAGTCATTCAGTTCAATGAAGATTGGATAAGTGGTTTAATGACTGAATTTTTCATTAAAAATAAGTTGATATTGTATAGACCCAACTTTAAAGCCAAATCACCTCTCAAGTGGAAAATAAGCAAACACTTGAGAATAGAATTTTAAAAACACAATAAAATGATATATTATCGAAGACTTTTACTATCTGCGTCAGAAAGAAAGTATTTGAAAAAATTTGTATTCACCACAGTTTAGAGCTATCATAGAGTACACACCTTTTGCTTGGCTTCAAGAATTTTTGCCTCTAAATCAGCAGGAATTATCTTCCCCCTGTAATTATTATAAAAAGGGAGAAACTCAAATGAAGAATCAATGTGACTGCACACAAAAAAAACTTCAGCTGCAGCAAAAAGTAATTTAATCAGATATTTTCAACAGACCATTAGCAGCTTGGCACACTGTACTGAGTCAGTCCTTAAGCACAATAAAACAAATTTAACAGATGAACACATTTAATACATCAAGAACCTAATATTCCCTCTCTCCTGCCTACCTTTCATTGCACTTTATCAAAATCACATTGTCAGTTCCAAAGCCAAGTGCAGCCCCAGCTTTCTTTATGGAATAGTGACTCTGCAACAAACAGAGACTTGAGGTTAGATGTTAGATAGTCCCTTGGAAAACACCACAATCCATGAGCAAGAGCACCCAACTCACATGTTCTGAGGTGAAGAGAACCAGCTTGGGCACGGCCGCCATGCCCTTTGTCTTAACTTCCGGGAAGTACTTGTAGCGAGCAGCCATGATGCTGTACATGTTGGATATGGCTCCCCCTATCAGCAAGCAGACACATTGGGAGGTGATGGAGAGCCTTCACTATTGTTTGTAACAGCAAAGGCTGAGCTGGCGTCTCAAGAGACAAGGGAAGCCAGAAAAGGGAAGGACAATATCCTGATAGGTCTTGCTGCATTTCCTGTTGCCAGGGTTCCCTTCTGGGCCCTCTTCCCTGGAATATAGTAGTTACATTCATTACCAAAGCCATGTAGGCAATTTGGCTGGAGGTGATTCACATACTCCAGTGCCCATCCCACCTGAAGTCTAGACAGAAATATCAGGTGGCAGTGGCGGTGGCTGCAAGAGATAGGTGAGTTACAACCTCCCTGCTTCCACTTTCTGCTCAATCTCTTTATGGAACAAAGATGAATTTGTTCTGAGTCAGAAAGACAGAGAGAAAGAGAGAATAATGGAGCCTACCAACGGAAACAGTGACATTGCTTTGATAGTCTCCTCAGAGAATAGCCCAGCTGCATTATTAAGTCATTTAGGAGAGCTCTACGTTTATTAAAAGAAAACCAAACTGGTGTTTACTTAAAAAAAAGATGCAAGGATAATTGAGGTAACTAGACATGTTTGGCCAACACAAACTAGTCACATTTGTACAAATTACCTGACAATTAAATAGGCAAATTCGCAGTTGGCTTGAATTGCCTGAACAATTGCAATTCTTATTTCTTTTCTTACCCTGTAGATAATCACATTGTCTCTAATACCATGCCAAACTCTTTCCTACCTCCAAGAACATGTGTCCTTATTTTAAAGATTCTTATTGTATCTACATTGAGCTAGAGATTCAAAGTAGATATACTATTTTGGCCAAAATAGATTAGTTAATTGATACTCTTGAGTCACTGATCCCCAGCTTAATCAAACTGCTGTTGACAAACTGGAGTTGTTTAGCATGATTTAGACACAGCCTTTGTCAGTTTGTACAGGTTTAGGTACAGCCTTTGTTAGTTACTACACATAGAATGTAGCATTCTTGCTAGCCTTCACTTTGACAAAGATAGAAAGGCAGAGTATAAAAAAACCAAATTTTTTTAAGGTCATTATTCTTCTACAAACTCACTTTGTATTTAGTATTCTCAAAAGGGTCCTAAAGATCCATACACAAACCTTGAGGAAAGTCAGGGAAAGAGAACAGAAACTTACCAGGAGAAAATATCCCATCGCCATCTTTATTTGACCACCCAACTATCTCTCTCATCTTCTTAAGTGTTATTTGCTCCATGAGGACAAACACTGGAGCAATTTCATATGTAAACCTGAAAACGTGGTAAAAATGAATGAAAATAAAGAAGTCAACCACTTTTGTGAACATAGACAATTGGTTTAGTATTTGTACTTGGGTTCTAAAAAAAGAGGTTCAAAACCATTAAAACAATTCATTTTCTAGAAACCCATTAAGTCACCAATTGTAAGATGTCAGAAACCAGCCGGGGGAACTGAAAAAGGTTGTGGAAATGCCTGTTCTGTGATTCTTCACCATCAAAATAGATGTTTATCGAAATAGAATATCTTAGCTGTCTGTGGTCAACCCAGAGAAATAAAAGGAAAGAAAATGACTTTTCTGGGTCCCTTTCACCTCTAAGATTATAGGATAATACAAATGTTAATTGAAAAAAAAATGTATTATAAGTTCTATACACAATTGGTGGGGCTGGCCGAGTGGCGTGGTGGTTAAGCGCTGGCTTGGGAAGCCAGCGGCCCCGGTTCGGTCCCACATAAGAGGGCCAGTGACACTGCCCTAAAAAAAAAAAAAAAAGGGGGGGGACACAATTGGTTTGCAACATTTGTAAAAACAAAGCTGCCATTTTCACACTTGTAGAATCTATAAAACCCAGAGCCGAAGTCTATCTTTAAAAAACAATGTAAACATCTAGAAGCTAACTGCGAAGATAATTGGAAATATTGACCCAGGTTTTAAAGATCTCAATATAATTATCTACATGGTTTTTCTACTTATAATCCCCAAGGACAGCTATGTTTCTATAATTCTCTGGAGTCAATATCTGTCAAGAATAATTATAAGTGATGATTTTCTAATTACCAATTATAAATACAAGCAGATGGTCAACTGGCATACACAGAAAACTGTGGGCATCAGATATTCTGGAGGGTTAGCTTTGTCTTCTAATAAACTGATTTAAAAGTAGCAAACCATGCTCCTCTCAAAGCAATTCAAAACAGAAGACAGTGTGGTAGAGTTGTCTAGTCACTGAAACAAGACCGTGGTGCCAAGCACAGGGCTTAAGAGAAATCAAAGAAGGTCCATCCACAGAAAACTGAGCCAGAAAACAAAGATATTTACTGACTCTGAGGTTCTTCGTGTTTCTTCTTTTTGCTTGATCGTCTTATGCATTAGAGTTTACAGGCTCAGTTCAGACCATGCTCGCTAAAGAGAGATGCCTAGATTGACTCAGCCAAGTGATAGGGGAAGATTTTATCATTTTTAGGGTGTTCGGGCTGAATGCCAATGCTGAAGGCTAATGAGAATTCTTGCTGGCTTAATGATTTAGAAAAGGATGAGATGACAACTGTACATAAGACACAGGTGAAGCTACTAAGTTTTAATTATGGAGGAAAAAAGCAATCAAATTAATCACACAGTGGTAAAAGAGGACAAAAAGATCCTAGAAGATGCTTAGGATATGTCTGTTGGTATAATTTTGTCTCCAAAATAAGCATGTCCACTTCCTTAGGAGGACCCTTGAAATTTAGGAGGAAGACCCTTGGAAATCATGTGTTCAGTTACCATCACCTCTGGAGGTCACAATCATGCTTTGGTTCTGCTCTGAGCCCCATCACCGTAGCAACCAACACTCCCTCATGTCTGATGGCCTGATAAAGGAAGAAGAAGAAAGGATTCCTGGTTTAGCCTGTGCTGCTGAGTGTTCCAAGAGGCAAACTCACGAAGTGCTTTTAACCATTCTTGAACAAATGTGTTAACAGTGCCACCGATTTTTGGAAATGTTGGAATGGCAAAAATGTTTGCATGGTGAATAGGTACTGGTGGCAGTGTGTGTACTAGAATCTCAGAATACCAAATAAGAAGGCTCTCTGGGATAAGGCATGGAACAAATGGAATCATATACCATAATATCAGAACCTTATCAAGGATTGGATGAAAGCTGAGTTGGAGCCAAGTCAGTGTTAGATGGTCAGGCAGGAACCACATGGGGAAGGGAGAAGGGATGGAACTGAAGGCCAGGAGCTTGATCCACTTCATGATTTGAATCAATTTAGGCCCCAGGTTTAGTCTTAGAATTAGTCTTCCCCCTTATGGACCAGGAAAGAGTATGGCTGTTACTCTCAAGATTAGGAGAAAGTATCTAGAACATTCAGTCATGAGACGATCTGATCTCATATTTTTTAGGATCCTTATTTGTCCAGGCACCCAATTCCTACACCTTCCTTTCAGTTCTGTTCAAACAAATACTTATTAGATGACTATTCTCTGCCAGGTGGCCTCTTCTGTCCTGAGGAGACAAAGATATGATGACACCATTCCCGATCTTGAGGAAGAAGCTTAGGAGGATGAACCCAACATCTGGTTCTTGGCTTCAGCTGCATCCTGGGCCTTCTACAGCTAAGGCCAAGTTTATCTTGATTCATGGCCTCAGTTCTGACATCCTGTTCTAGAAGCAGACAGACTGAGCCATGGCTGTTGATCCTCAGCCAGGCCTGACACATGGGCCAACATGGTGCTCCCTGTATTTATCATTTTTGGGACACTGCCTTCCTATCCTAGGCCATGTTTACAACTGGTAGTCTGCCTGCACCCAAAGCCTTAGGAAAGGCCTCAAAGTTCACCCTAGGGCACTGGTTCTTAACTTAATTGGGGTCATAGACCCCTTTGGGACTCCTGAGAAAGCTATGGTCCCTCTCTCCAGGAAGAAAGTGAGGACGTGCACATCATTTGGCATACAATTGTAGGAGATTCCCCTTTTGCAACCTGGACTCCAAGTTAGGCGCCCCTTCCCTAAATGACAACCAAAAGATCAAAGGTCAAATGTGGATTCAGAAGAAGCTGGTTAGATGCTAAAGTTAGAGTACAAGATTATATATCAGAATCAGAGTACAAGAAACTAAACTTGCCAAAAGCTCTGGGTTGAAGCGTAAGAACATGGGATTGGAAATAAGGATTTAAAACAATTGGTTGGGGACATTCACGAAGTGACACTAAAGGAGACTTCTGAGCCTTTGAATATTCTGAGTAGGGTAGTGAGTTAGCCCTTTTTTAGTGGCTCCACTCACTTTCCCAGTGGGATTCTCACTCAGAACCAAGGCAAATTGTTGAGAAGCTGTATTTCTCTGGGGCAGGGTCTGCTGGTTGCTAGCCAGTATCAATCTTTTCTTGCTTCATTCAATTTTATTCAGGGTGGCAATTCACCCAGATCAAAGACTCGACTCCATTTTCCAGCCTCCCTAGGTGTGGCCATGACACTTAGTAGTGGTTAAAGAGATGCTAAGAGCAATGTTGTGTGGAGCTTCTGAAGTTTCCTAGAAGGAAAGAGCATACTCCCCTTTTTGCCCTTCCTTCCTCTCTCTCTCCTTCCCCCTCCCTCCTTCCTGAGCTCTGAAACACAGAAGTGATGCTAGAGCTCCAGCAGCCAGCCTGCACCATCAGGAGATGGAAGATGAGAGCCGCGTGCTACAGTGTGGATCAGAAAGGCACACGGAATCTGGATCCCTCATGACTGCTAAACTGGAAACTTCTTTAATGAGAGAAAGAAATAATTTTCTATATTGACTCCCTGTCTTGACATTCCTCTTAGATTCCGCCCGCCTACAGATGTGGCAGGTGGCCTATCTTCACCTTAAAAGCTAACACACCCAAGTGGAGCATAGTGAGCCCCTCTGGTGTCCAGAGATGATAAGAGACAGCAACAAAAGAGCTGAGAGGCTGAAGGGAGGGGGGTATCAAATGGCAACAGTGACCTCTGGGGTGGCTGCCTTTCCTAGGTGTGTGCACTGCACCTTGCATACACTGAGTACTTAATGCTGGTGCCTTTTTTAGTCTTCAGAACCACTCTGTAGCATGGATAATATTATCCTCCATTTTTCTGAGGAAGAAACCAAGGTTCAGAGAAAATTGGTGACTTGTTTTATGATCTCACAGTTAGTATGTTTCGGAGTCAGAATTCCAAGTTCTTTGCATCACAGCTGCTCTTCTGTGACAAATAAGAACTGCTTACTGGAGACTCCTCTAGCAACCTGCCTCATGGCATAAAATGACTGATAATGCTCTAGGAAATTTCTCCTGTGTCATTTCTATGAAAATCAAGCACTAGATAGTTGAAATCATAACCTCATAACATGGGGCTGTGATAGATCTCGTCATAAAGACTATGTATGGTCCACAGGTGCTTGGGGACAGGCTGTTTTACACACGGGGGCACAGTTCAACCACACCAAGTTGTGCTTGGTGGCCCTTTTGGAAGAAAACAGCTGTAGATGCTATGGACAACTACACATTTGTGAAGTTTTCTTTGGATCTTCACTGGGTCCTTGCTTGGAAGAATATATGTCAAAGATATATGCACAGGCAAGTATAGATGATGAACATAAATGCTTTTTATTCTGTCAGATACTTAACACTTTACCACTTGAATTAGGATATTGAATAGTTCTTAAAAAAAAGAACTATACTGAGGTGCCGGCTGAGTGGCTCAGTTGGTTAAGAGCACGAGCTCTGAGCAACAGGTTCACCAGTTCGATTCCCAGATGTGCCAGTGAGCTGTGCCTGAGCTGAGCTGATGCTGAGCTGCCAACAGGTAGTGGGATGCCTCAGCTGGTGAAAGCATGTGCTCCTAACAACAAGGTTGAGGGTTTGACTTCCGCATGGGATGGTAGACTATGCCCATCCACAACTAAGACTGAAGGACAACAACTTGGCTGTTCCCCTTCCCCAATTCCCCAAAAAAAATCTTTTTAAAAAACCCAAAAAACAAAAAAACTATACTGAAGAATATAGTTATTATTTTCTATTACCAATACCACCCAAATTCAATGATAGTGCAGGTCAAAAAAAAAAAAAATGAGTAATCCCTAGTTAAATTCTACTCTGCCAAAGAAAGAGCCTTTTCTCATTTTTTCCCCCCCAGTCTTATTTTGAACGCTGTTCCCAGGTGGAGAAGAAATTGTCACAAGGGAGCAAATTTCTGCATAAGCTCTTGACAGTGCTGCCACATTTCATAATCTTCCAGAACTGGCTTAGAACAATTTCTAGCTAATAGTTATTACTTCTTCAGACAATGCCTTGTCTCCAGAGCTGACAGAAACTATTTCACTATTTTAAATAACCTTCTCTATCGATCTGGTTGGAATTGGATAATATTTTATAAATATCCGTTTTTCAGTACAGCTGCAATTACTATGTGCCATTTAGTTGGATTGGCCTTGACCTCAGATGGCTGGGATATATTTTAGTGTTTCATGGCTGAGCTGAGTAAAGGGAAGAGTAAGGGACTTTGATTTTAGGAACACAAACAAAAAAAAAAAAAAGAGAATTCGTGAGCTGTTACTGGTTGAAGAAACGCCTTTTAGGAGAATATCTGGTTATAAATGGTTCCTTTTATTTACCTTGATATTGGGCCATATATATATAGGCAATTGCAGTTAAGAGGCCTACAGAATACCTACTAAATGGCACTGGGTGAATTCAGTACCTATATTAATATGGGTATTTAGCCCTTAATGGAAGACATATTGGGTTGTTGGAAAAGTTATGACGTATTTTTTCTGTTTTTTGTTGCAAAAATGCATGATGACTTTTCCGACAACCGAATTGTTTTTACTCTATTTTTCTTACTTATTTTCCAAATAGTTACGTTTTATAAAAAGCTGTACTTTCTAATTAAAATTGTTCCTTAATGAGATGCTCCCATTAAGCATTAGTGCCTTTTCAAGTTATAATTAGTATATTATGATGTCTTTGCTGGCTGATATATTTTTCTCTATAGTAAAAATTTTACTATAGTAAAATTTTACTATAGTAAAAATTTCAAAGGTGAGTTTTTCTATCTGAGGAGACCACACAAGCAATTGTATCTTTGATCTGAATTCCCTTCTACCCTTCACAGCTTTGGTGATCCAATAAGGACACTCCATGAAGTTAATCATGACTTGCAAGCAGAGAGCATGAAAACCATTTCCGATTTCAATCAATTTATTCTTTTACGCCTTTTAGCACTAAAGGCTTCACTTGTCACATTTGCTTTGAAAAGTCTGTCATTATTGTTTTAAATGAGCAAACAAAGCAAGAATCCTTGATTAATAGAAACTTTTCTAAATATTAGTTAAGTATTTTGAGTCATAGCATGAAACAGCTTTGGAATACACACGGATCAAAATGTAATTTTCAAGTGCCCCTTCAGCATTTGTCACTGGGAGTAGCTTAAGAAAAATAGAATACCTTGAATTTTAATAACTTACATTCTATCTTGATGTCAAACGGAATTTCTCATTTTAAATAATATCACCCGTTCACCTAAATTCATTGTACAAATCTACTTTACCATGAACTTAAAAAGTGGACGATTATTTTTCTAAATATTTCCACAGTGACAAAAACCTATATAATTCTTATGTAGTTATTTTAACATTATTGTAAGAAACTTGTTTCATTATTTCCCTTGGATACTGTAATAGAATGTGGTGTCATTGTCTGCGTGGTGGATAGATAGTGGTAAAACATGATCATCATGTTGAGAGGAAAAACATTGCTCAGTAAGCTTTGATGGAGTTCCATCAACTTGTAATTTTGTTTTGGAGTTTTTAGTTAAGCAATAGGTTGATCAAATTAGCTTGTGGTTTGATAAGGATCAATGTGTTTGGATAGGAAATGGACCAAGATCACTCCAAAACATGACCTCTTTAGATACATCATTAAGAAATATGGAGTCTTTTTTTTTTTTTTTTTTTTTTTGAGGGCAGTGTCACTGGCCCTCATATGTGGGACCGAACCAGGGCCACTGGCTTCTGAAGCCACCACGCCACTCGGCCAGCCCCAAAATATGGAGTCTTTTAACATGAAATTTACACTAACTGTTGAAGGCTAGAGTTATTATTTCTCTTGACCATGCTCTAATTAAACTGCATTATTCAATTAAAATAGTTTATTGATTATCTACTATTAAGTCAGAACTGATAAACCTAAAGGATTTTAAGAGAAAAGATAACTAGGGCCACTGTAATTAAATTATTATAGAACCATTGGAATTGGATTTTTAAGGTAACAAGCCATAATCATACAGCATGGTTGCTTATATGAAAATAATATGTGGAACTTACATATTGGTATTGGCAGTTGATGTCAGCCATTCTCCGGCTAAACCAATGATATCCAGTCCAGTGGAGAGCTGGTTGAAAAATCGAGGATGACCTAGAGAGGTGAGTAACAGACAAGCATCAAGGCAAACCCAGCTATTTTCAAAGCAAAAGCCTATTCTACTAGGCTCCATTCCAATGGCCTATCTAATAGGGCTGCCAAAAATATAGAAAATGAAGGTCAGGTTGACTCATCCTATATAAACTTTTTTTTCTCTTTATTTTGCATACTTTAATTTCAGAACAAAATAAACAAACAAAAAAAACCAACCCCACAACACACCATGAACATCCAAACCCAATGTCACATGTGGGAAGGGAAGGCCCGAGGCTCTTGTATCCTGCCTTAGGCAAAAAGACAGGAGAGGAAAAAAACCACTAGACATCAGCAGAGGAAACCAGGTGGGCCAGGGCCACACAGGGCTGCTGCGGGAGCCATGAAGACACTATACACAGGGCACAAGGTCTGCAGGTAGAACTCCTACTCATCTACTTCTTCCATGCGAGAGGCTTCCTCATCACCCTCAAGGGGGGTTATCTTGTCAGGAACAGCAGCACTGGGTTCTTCTGCTGTCACTTCATCTTCATCAATGCCTAGGCCTAGCTTGATCATGCAGTAGATACGGTTGGAGTGGGTTTGGGGATCTTCAAGTGAGAAGCCAGAGGAGAGCAGTGCAGTTTCAAACAGCAGCACCACAAGGTCCTTGACAGCCTTATCATTCTTGTCAGCTTCCGCCTTCTGCCGCAGGGTCTCTACGATGGGGTGGTCAGGGTTGATTTCCAGGTGCTTCTTGGTCATCATGTAGCCCATCGTAGAGTTGTCCCGAAGTGCCTGGGCTTTCATGATCCGCTCCATGTTGGCTGTCCAGCCGTAGGTGCTCATCACAGTGCAGCAGGGTGAAGACACAAGCCTATTGGAGATTGTCACCTTCTCAACCTTCTTATCCAAGATTTCTTTCATGAGTTTGCAGAGGTTCTCAAACTTGGCCTTGCTCTCTTCCATTTTCTTCTTCTCCTCTTCATCCTCAGGGAGCTCCAGGCCCTCCTTGGTAACCGAGATCTTCCCATCAAACTCCTTGAGCTGCTGCATACAGTACTCTTCGATAGGCTCCATCATAAATACTACCTCGAAGCCCCGCTTCTGCACTCGCTCCACAAAAGCAGAGTTGGCAACCTGCTCTTTGCTCTCACCAGTGATGTAATAGATGGACTTCTGGGTCTCTTTCATGCAAGAGGCATATTCCAAAAGAGAAGTCATTTCGTCTCCAGACTGGGAGGTGTGATAGTGCAGCAGCTCAGAAAGGCATCGTCGATTAGTAGAGTCCTCATGGATTCCAAACTTTAGGTTTATAGAGAACTCCTCGTAGAATTTCTTGTAGTTCTCCTTGTCTTCCACCAGCTCAGAGAAGAGCTCAAGGCACTTCTTAACAATGTTTTTACAAATGACCTTCAAGATTGTGCTCTGCTGGAGCATTTCTCATGAGCTGTTCAAGGGCAGGTCCTCAGAGTCAACCACACCACGGATGAAGTTGAGATACTCTGGTATCAACTCATCACAGCTATCCATGATGAACACATGCTGGATGTAGAGTTTAATGTTGTTCTTCTTTTTCTTTTTCTCAAGAGGTCGAAAGGAGCCTGACGGGGGATGAACAACAGGGCCCTGAATTCCAACTGATCTTCTTCTACAGAGAAATGCTTGGCTGCCGAGTGGTCTCCTCTGTCATTGGTGAGGCTCTTGTAGAACTCTCCATATTCCTCCTGGGCGATGTCATCAGGGCGTCTGGTCCAAATGGGCTTGGTCTTGTTCAGTTCCTCCTGATGGATGTATTTCTCCTTAATCTTCTTTGTTTTCTTTTTCTTATCCTTAGCACTATCATCCTCCTCATCTGAACCTACATCTTCAATTTTGGGCTTCTCATCATCATCTTTATCTTCCTCTTCCTTCTCACCTTTCTCTTCCTCTGCTTCATCATCACTGATTTCTTTCTCTTGTTCCATCTCCAAGTAGAGCGTGACAGGATAACTTATGAACTGTGAGTGCTTCTTCACCACTTCTTTGACTTGCCTTTCCTCTAAGTACTCTGTCTGGTCTTCCTTAAGATGGAGGATCACTTTGGTGCCTCGGGTGCCTCGGCCAATGGGCTCACCGTGGTCAGCTCGTATAGTGAAGGAACCTCCAGCAGAAGACTCCCAGGCATACTGCTCATCATCATTATGCTTTGTGATCACAACCACTTTCTCTGCCACCAGGTAGGCAGAATAAAACCCAATGCCAAATTGTCCAATCATGGAGATATCTGCACCAGCCTGAAGAGCCTCCATAAATGCTTTATTACCGGACTTGGCAATGGTTCCCAGATTATTTATGAGATTAGCTTCGGTTATGCCAATGCCAGTGTCCACCAGAGTGAGGGTACATTCCTGAGGGTTGGGGATGAAGTCAATTTTCAGCTCTTTACCACTGTCCAACTTGGAAGGATCAGTCAGGCTCTCATAATTTGTCTTGTCCAGGGCATCAGGAGCATTACTGATCAATTCCCTCAGGAAAATTTCTTTGTTGGAATAGAAGGTATTGATGATGAGAGACATGAGTTGAGCAATTTCTGCCTGGAAGGAGAAAGTCTCCACCTCCTCCTCTCCATGGTGCACTTCCCCTGGCATCTTAAAGGTGAAGAGATGCACGTACTACAGAGCAAAATGGTCAGGGACTGTGATTGGCTCACACACTGCAAAAAGCGTGCGTGGCGGTAACTCAAGAGAGGGCCTATATAAACTTTTAGCATTAACGGTATCCCCCAAACTTATATGTTTCTACAGCATAAGGCTTTTAAATTTAAAAAAAAATCCAATGTCATGAAACTAGTAATCTTTCTGATATCTTATTTGATTTCCAGATGAACTCCTCTGCTGCATTTACTTTTTAATTACAAATCAGGATGTAGTGATCCTGATTTTCTCCATAAATGTTTCAACTTTTAATGTAACATCCCAAGGATTTAATCCCCCCTATTCAAGGTTTACTAATGGAGGAGAGGCTACAGGCCTTAGAGAGAGTTCATGGCTCTGTGGACCAAACCAAGCCTGGGAAAAGTACCAGCTGAGGGCATGCCATCACTCTCTGGGTCTCCGTGTCAGTCAAATATGATGTCAGGCATTGGTGTGTCTTGCCTCTATATAGTCAGGTGACTATTAAACTAAATTTATTGCTGAGATGATCTGGCATCTTCTCTGAGAAACAGGGGCAGATACAGCCTCATATACTCATTGAGTTGTTGGTAGAATAATTATTATTGCTATATAACTCTAAAGCCCTTTGCAGCCCTTTGCAGTGTATGCTTTCACAGGCTTTGTTCTCAGCAAATTCATGTTTATTGCCAAGTTTTGGCCAAGTTGGCATTCACGGGAAAACTAAACCTCACATCAGCAGGCCTGGCTTGGCTGTCCTGAAGGAGTTGGTGTCATAGATTATCTAGGGGTGTATGATAGAGAACTAGTGTTAGAAAGATATGCTGACTGCTGTGTTTCCAGTGGAAATTGCTTTTACCTCTGAAAGAACTGTCAGAAAGCTAGCGTTTGAATGTTCCTGGTCTAAGTCCCCTCTCTGAGAATACGGATTCTTCCTTCTATGGGATGGGGACTCATTCAGAACACCTGGGCTCTGACTTCTTATATCAGAATGTTCTAGTCCCTGCATTCTCAAGGGTTTTCAAAACATAATACTGATCTTTAGAAAGAATAAAAGAAGCATAAACAGTAAGCTTTGTGTAAGTATGGAGCCAGATTCCAGACATTCGAGTAGACCACTCTAAGTGGCTTAAGTTAGCCCATTTTACTCTACTTTGCTCAGTGTCAACAGAATCTATAAATCTCCTGTAACATAACAAATTTTGTTGAAATCTATTTTAAAAATACATGTAATACCCATTTGAAAACTTTTAACAACCAATCTTTCATTTTAAGGCAGGGCTGAATCATAAATGAATGCAATCACACTGTTTGACAACGTATCAAAACCACGTGGCCTGAAGGGGACAAAAGTCGGTCAAAGACAGATTGACACCAAGGCCCATAAATAGAAGTGAAGCAGTATCTCATTGTCCATTAAAATGTAAAGGACACAAAGTCCTCTAAAATCATACTTTTCTTTTATGGCTACAGCCTTATGCCCCCAAATCCTTTTATCAGAATTTCTATCAAGTAACAAAGTGATCCAGTTTAAAATTCAATTTCAGCTCTCTATAGTCAATGACAGATGTGGTCTGAGCAGCACATGGCCTAGAGTCAGGCAGGGAGAGAAAGAAAGAGTAATTTTTTAAAGTAAAGTTTTTGAATAAATAAACTTCAAGAAAGGGAAATCTATTTTGATTAAGAAACATATCAAACAATGTGATGTGAGGGGCTTATTTAGGTCCTAACTCAAATGAATTACACTAAAATTAAACAAAACATTCTGACATTCATGAGACAATTGGAAATTTGAATATATGCCTGAATATATGATTTTAAGGACCTGTACATTTATTTTGTGGGGTTTTAAATGTTATAATGATATTGTGGTTATATTTGTTTAAAAAGCCCTTGATGGTGAAGAATATTTATGGATAAAATAATATTTGCTTCCATATACTATAGAATAGAGGAGAGTGGGCTGGAGGACTGGTGAAAAAAAGATTGGGTAAAGTTGGTAATAGTTGAAGCAGGGTTGTAGGTATATAGAGCTCATTATACTATTCTACTTTTGTATAAGTTTAACATTTTCCATAACAAAAAGTTAAAAAGAAAAACTAAGAAAGTTGACATATTTACTGTGACTGAGAGCTGATTCGTATCTCTGTCTCAGTTCATGGAGAAGCTATGTTGACTGGTTCTTTTGTCAGAAGTCTTTGCTAATTTGTAGAGAAATCTTTGAAAGTCATCATCATCCCTTCACAGATTATACCCGGATCAGTATGTTTTCACTAGCAAAGCCCAATTCATTATTTTGACTGAGCATTAATATTCTTTTAAAAAAACAAACAAACCCCAAAAAACTTCCACTGTGTGTAGCTACCTGTGGGGTTTACCCTATTGCTCTGGTATCTACATCTAAATTAGAGACCAGCATCCAGGGGCTGTTTTCACATGGCAGCCAAGTATACTTTGCCAGGGTCAAAGCTTTTACACTCTCTAAATACAAATGTCTTCTCCCAGAAGCTGCTCTGAAGAACAGGGGTGAATGGTTGTAGGGTAAATATCTAAGGGGCTTTATACACTGGACTAATAAGAGTCCATGCTTCTCTGACTATGTAAGGCTTCAGTTTTATAGTCAATGTGAGTTGCTTTTATGATGAATCCATGTATTTTTCTTTGAGGGACAACACTATTTGGGGCTTTAATGATAAATTTATGTGGTCTCATCTCTGAAAAAGTTTATATATAGTGACCAGGCAAAGTAAAACCATTGGACCAATGCAAGTTAAGCTAAAACATACATGGAGAAGCTTCACTTTTGTTTTTCTTGTTTGTTGTGATTTTTGCTTTTTTTTTGAGGGCAGTGTCATTGGCCTTCATATGTGGGACCCGAACCGGGGCCGCCGGCCTCCCAAGCCAGCACTTAACCACCATGCCACTCGGCTGGCCCCATGTTTTTGTTTTTTTATTCAGCCAAATAACACTACTTGATCTCCATTAGGAATGGATTAGCCATCAGACCAAGGTGAGATGTAACTAACTTGATAAATGTGCTTTTCTTTAAAAATCAAGCAAAGACTTTTTAATATAACTTAAGTCTTGTCTATCCTGTCCCGCAGTTATTCAAAGAAGCTACACTTATTCCAGTGGTGTTGGCAGACCTCAAAAGCTGTTTGGGATTCTTTATTTAAAAATTCCCTTTTGAGATATTTCATGAAAATGGAGACCAAAACCAAACCAAACGAAAACAAACAAAAAAACTGGGGTAGCAATACTTATACCAGACAAAATACACTTTAAAACAAAGGCTATAACAAGAGACAAAGAAGGACCCAGTAATCCCACTTCTGGGTATTTATCCAAAGAAACCTAAAATGCTACTTTGAGGGGACGTGTGCATCTATATGTTCATTGCAGCATTGTTTACAATAGCTAAGAGGTGGAGGGAGGCAACTAGGGTGTCTGTCCATGGATGAATGAATGGATAAAGAGGAGGTGGTACATATATACAAGGGAATATTGCTCTTCCACGGAAGGGAGTGGGTTCTTGCCATCTGTAGTAGCATGGATGGACCTGGAGTGTAATGTGCTGAGTGGGTATGTCAGACAGAGAAAGACAGGTGTAATGTAATTTCATTTAATGTGGAATCTAGAGAAAACAAACAAAACAAACAAAAAAACAAAAAACAAATAAAACAAAACAGAAATGAATTCATAGATACAGAGAACATTTTGATGGTTGCCAGATGGGAGGGGATTGGAGAAATGCAGGTGAATGGTGGAAGGGATTAAGAAGTACAAATTGGTTGCTACAAAGTAGTCATGGGATATAGGGTGCAGCATAAGGAATATACTCTGAGGTCAATAATATTGTAATAACTATATATGGTATCAGATGCATACTAGATTTATTGGGGTGATACAAGGGAGGAGGGTTGGGGGGCAGGGTGAAAAAGTGAAGGGATTAAGAAGTACAAATTGGTAGTTACAAAATAGTCATGGGGATGTAAAGTAAAAAAGCTTAGGGAATATAGTTAATAATGTGGTAATAAATATGTATAGTGCCAGGTGGGTACTAGACTAGTCAGGGGGATCACTTCTTAAATTATAGGAAGTCTAACCACTATGTAGTACACCTGAAATTAACATAATATAGAGTGCCAAAATATATATATATATATATATATATATATATATATATATATATATATATGGGAGGTAATACTCAAAAAATGCCTTTTTAGCAAGCTTCATTATTTCATTACAACATTTTGTTTTTGACATCTAATAGCCTTACTCAGCTCTATCACCACCAATCTTCCCAGTCATACTTTCCAATGACTAGGAAGAGTGAAAGGGATAATAAAGAAAAGAGAAGGAGAAAATTAAAAAAAAAAAAAAAAAAAAAAAAGAACAAGGGGCTACCAGTTGTGGCCTCAGAGGCTCGCCCACGTTGGCAACTATGCCATGGACTGCCAATTCCTGTAGATCTATCTGCCCAGACGCTTGGGAAAGCCAGGCTGCAGTGGGGAAGGCAGCAGGGACAAAAAACCACTGTTTCACTCCTATGCTTAGCAATAGCCAGAGATCCAAAAAGTCCTTGAACTTGAGGCAATTGGAAAGTAACCACTTAGGCCAGGAGTGCTGATTAGAGAGGGTTCATGTAACATGAAAAGGAGGCAAGAGGACATCCTCCAGCGCTTCTAGTTGGAGATAGATTTGGTGATTCAGGGTGTCTAAACTCCAGAGTAGGAGTAGGATGCGAAGTGTGTGTGTGTGTGTGTGTGTGTGTGTGTGTGTGTGTGTGAGAGAGAGAGAGAAAGAGAGAGAGAGAGAGAGAGAGAGAGAGAGAGAGAGACTTTTTGGCCTAGCCAAGAAATGCTGTGTCAAACATATCAAAAAGATATGTTCAAGTATTAACCCCTGGCTCCTATGAGTAATTTTTTTTTTTTTTTTTTTTTTTGAAAATAGAGTCCTTGTTATCAAGATAAGACGAGGCCATTCTGGATTAGGTTGGTCCCTAATCCAAAAACTAGTGTCATAAGAAGAGAGAAATTGGGACATGCACACACAGGGAGAATGCCATGTGAGGTGAAGGCCAAGATCGGAGCCCTGCATCTATCTACATGCCCAGGAATGCCCACAACCACTAAGGCCTGGAAAAGGCAAGGATGGGTCCTCCCCAAGAGTCTTCAGAGAGAGCATGGCCCTGCAGACACCTTGATTTTGAATATCTAGCTTCCGGAACTGGCAGAGAATAAATTTTTGCTATTTATTTAATTTTTTTTTAAATTGGGGAATTGGGGGAGGGAGAAGTGTTGGGGAATTGGGGAGGAGGACCAGCCATGTTGTTGTTCTTCGATCTTAGTTGTGGAGGGGGCCAGTCACCATTTGGCTTCCCGTCAGCAGCACGTCGCCTCTAAACTCAAGGTGCTGTGTTCAATCTTAGTTGCGGTCGGGCGTAGCCACCATCCCATGTGGGAGTTAAACCATCAGCCTTGTTGTTAAGAGCCCACGCTCTATCCACTGAACCATCTGGGTGGCAGCTCAGCTCGAGGTGTCGAGTTCAGTCTTAGTTGCCGGTGGGCATAGCCCACCATCAAACAGGCAGTCTTTTTGTTACACTGTCTGAGCCATCCTGCCACCTGTTGGCAGCTCAGCAGCAGATCAGCTCGGGCACAGCATCACTGATCCATATGGGAATCGAACCGGTGGCCCTGTTGCTCAGAGCTCGCGCTCTTAAGCTAACTCTTAAAACTAACTGTGCCACCCCGCTGGCCCCAATTTCTGTTGTTTTAAGTCACCTCATTTGTGGTAACTTTTTATAGCAATCCTAGGAAACTATTATAGAATGGGAGGGAAATGGGCCCAATTCTGCCCAGTTTCAGGGGCAGTTTCAGGTTTATCAGAATGAAACAGGCATGAAAATGGAGGAGAGAAAAGGAGTGGGGGATGAGTCGCTTGTTCTCTTCAGGTTGTGAATAGCCTAAAAGCAAGAATGAAGACCTTTTATACAGAATTTGGCATAGCACCATGTATCTGTATATCTTTTAAATTTACTTTTGCAACAATAAATGATGATGGGCTTTTGCCAGGGTTGGGGCCTTCCATTAACTGTCATTGCCTGAGGTCGTTGTGTGGTCACTGACCACTTTGCTGCCTTCCTTCACTAGGTTTATGTTTCTCCTTCCACATGAATTTGACATCCTAACAACTGGCAAAGGTGTGGTTCAGGGCAAGGGTGCCACTGCATGTCCCCCTGGCTCTCACTCTTACCTGTGCGGACCCCATACTTCAGAGTGTCTCTGCAGTCAACCAGAATCTGCTCCAGGGACTCGGGGTGGTCGGAGAGTTCCAAGTTGAAGCCCTCCATGCCTTCCAGCAGCTGGTGTGGATGATGGAAATCCAGCACCTTGGTGGACCGATCGAACGTCTTGCGGACATAGTTGAGGAGTATGTCCACCACCTCCAGTAGGAACTGCACAGTTTGCTCCTCCCCATTCTTAGCTGGAAGCAGATCTGAGGGGGTCGAGGAAAGCCAACAAGTGGTGTTATCACCTGACTCATATCTGGCTTTTCTATGCTCAGAAATCCCTAATACCAGCCATGATATCTTTAGAGGCCTAATTTCATTCCAGGGTATGTATACACATTGAGAATCTGATGTAGCCTCTCCCCAGAAAAATGCTTATATACATATACACAGAAGTTTTGCATACACTTTCTGGGGGTTCATAGACTTTCTGATACATAGGCTGCTCACCAATGGAATGGAGTGCTTTGAGAGGCTGTGAGCAGTCTGCTACTGCAGTTGTCCATTTGCAGGCTGACTGGGCACCTGTCAGGCATGTGATAGAGAGGGCTACTATCTTGCTCCCCTAGTACCAGGTGTGTCCCTGTACATCTGATTCAGACACCCCGCTTTTGGTTTGGTGTCATGACGAGATCGATCTGTTGATGGCGGAGGTAAGGTCTCTGTGGGTAGAAGCTGAGATCTCCCCTGAAGAGGGTGGTCCTTTGTGGTGCCCTTAGACAGGAAACTAGAACTGGAAGGTGGGACTCAGGAAGGTGGGAAAGGGAACTCCCACCTCTCCCTTAACCTCATCCTTTTGGGCCTGAACTTTGGGATGTCTGCAGGTAACTCTGGGTTACTGACTGTTAGGCAGAGTCAGGCTGGGGGATTAGGGAGGAAAGTTGTAGAGGGCCCCAAATGAGGTTGTCAGCCATAGCTCACGAGCAGATTGGCTATATGTGATGCTCTGTGTCTAGTCCCTGGATTATCCCTGAAGTCTACGGAAGTCTTGTTTACTGTTCTGGCCTCTCTGGCCTGTGAGGAGTTCATGAAAGGAGGTGGTGGTGGGTTTACCTTTGAGCTGTTTGGGAGAGAGAGCCTGGGAAAGCACCTCCTCAAACCATTAATGTGGGGGCAGCAGTAATTAGTGACAGATCTCCAAAAGGAAAATGAGTTTTAGGATAGCACATGGTCATGAGGCCCAGCCATACAGCTTCCCACAGGGTGATTTTGTTGTTGCTATTGCCAACCTTTGAGGGTAAATACTATTAAGGGAATTACTGGATTTTTTAATATGTAACAGTCCTTCAGATTCTGAGATTATATGAATCCATATTTGTCCCTGCAATTGTCTTTTGATTTGACTGTTTTATTGACTGCCCTCACTCAACTTCCGAAACAATGGAAACCTGGGCACTAAGGAAGGAGGGATTCAAATGTTGGAAAAGTAGTTTCATGATGGTTCAGGGAAAGTAATGACATTTTTTGGTAAAAGAAGTAAAATTCCAGGACAAAGTCAAGAAACTCAAATAGGGAACTACTCGATAGCATTAGGACTGGGAGGGATGGGGGTAAGAGGGGGTGGGGAGGGACTACCTCGAGCAAACAGGTTGGAGAAGTCGGTCTCGGTGCGCCGGAAGCGGCCATCCCTGTCACTATTTTCACAGGAAATCAGGTTCTTGGAGGACTGCCTCTCCTTGAAGGCGCTCACAAGCCGGCTCTTCTCCTCTAGGCTATTCGTCCTTTGCAAGAAGCCTGTAGCACAAGAAACTGGGTTAGATAGAAGTAGTGCACTGAACTCTAGCCTCAGAGGGTCAGCTGCTAAGCCAGGCAGACCCTCGAAGCAGGGTTCTCACTTCTCCAGAGAAGCTGAGTGTCTGTATTTTAAATATAAGGGCTCTGGCACTGTTTGTCTTCAGGCTGGGAGGGGGCAGTGCCAAGTGCTATCAGTGGCACAGACCCAGTCATGCAAGAAAGAAAAACAGTAAGCAAAGCCCATTCTCTTCTCTGAACCTGACAGTGAACTCACAATTAAGTCAATTGGACAGCTTCCACTCCACTAACCATCCCCAGAATGGGATTTTAAGGGAAGGATGCAATTGGAGAGGATGCTGCCAGCCCTAGAGTTAGGGGTTGTATAACCAGAGGGAGGAGAGAGTGAGGATCAGCACTGGGGATTAGAGATGTTTTACCCCAGGGAAACCAGGTACAGCTTACAGGTTGAAATGTAAATATAATTTTTCTGACCCAAACCTGAAGTGCAGCTTTCCCTGTCCTTGAATAAAGGTATTGGGAAAAGAGATTAACAAAGCTTAAAATCTTATGTGTGGTGACATTTAATTACTGAGCACCTATTATGGAAAAGGACTTTGCTAAGCAGTCAGGATGGGGGACCTATAAAAATAAATGAGACAGATCCTCTGTCCTCCAGGAGTTTGGAGTTTGGCTGATGGTGGCCAATGTTGTAATCAAGCTAGAAAGCCATCCAAGAAGCCCCTGGAAATGAACTCCGAGCCCAGGATGGGATTTAAGGCACCTCTGCTCTGCTCCTCGGAAGGAATGGATCTCTCCAGTCTGAGGTCAGTGCAAACACCACCAGCAGCAAACAGAGACGCAGGTTGAGCCAAAAGGGCTGGAGACTCCGCTACCTTGGAGCCCAGAGTGTCCCTCAGTACTTCCACCCATCCCCTCTGGGCTCAGAGCCTGCAGACCCACTCCTTCCCTCAGCATCTCCTCCAATTCAGCCTTAAACTTAGCACTGAGCCAAAAACGCAGCTCACTGAAAAGAGGAAGAGAGTTCTAAGCTTCTTAGTGACCCCAAAGCTGTCTTTGTAAATACCAAGACCCTTTGAGGAGTCACATGTGTCGCAAGGCAGGCTTGGAGGAAAGTCCCAGGAGGTGCAAGGAGAGGCAAATTAATCTGGGGAATTCTGCTTTACTTCCTCAAGACTGCAAGTCAGTGGTGAGGGGTAGAGGAAGGAAGGAAGCAGGGGGAAGGCTGCAGTGATTAGAGCCCTCCCACACACTGGAGTGGGGTCTATTTTTGGAGGGAAGAATAGGAAGGCAGAGGCACTAGGCACTTCATTCTCCCAGCACCTTGTAAACTTATCTAAAGCTCTAAAGGACATCAGAAGGGAGAAATACATTATAATAGAACCCCACACTTGGATATAAAGATGGAGTTTATCTCCTTTCCCTTACCTCTTCTCCTGCTTTCTGAATTCCTCCTCCAAATCCCCAGAGTCCAAAACCAGGAGCCAGCACTCATTTGCCAGGATCCTGGAGCAGGATCACCTGGTTCCTGAATTCCCAGACTGCTCCCCTGCTCCCAGAAAAGGGAGCTATGGAAATTTGCCAGGTTGAAAAGACTAAATCCATGTGGCCTAGTGGCGATGAGGTCCTGCCTGCTGAACTCTTCTTACTTTCAGGTCCTTAACCTCTGGCTGGCTCTGACCCACTCCTAGGTAAAACCTTGAGTCTCCCCACCTGAGACCCCTTTAGAAACGCCTTTCCTGTGGTCAGCTGCTAAGACCTCCACTTAGGCTTTGGATATTCTCTCCAAAGGAGGTTTTGACACAGGCATTCTCAGAGGTTGAAGGGTTGAGAGGTGACAACTGTGACATAACTTCAAACCTGCATCCCATTCCTGGGTCACACTCCCTGGGGTGTACTAGAAGTCAATATTTTCTATAGTATAAATCCTGTAGTGATCTTATGAATAGCACACTTACATTGCATTAAAATTTGTGGTAAAAAAAACCCATTAATTTCATAAAATAAGCAATGTATATTGTTATTGGAATAATAATTTCTTAGAAGGTATTTGTTTTTGAAAATACCAGGAGCCTCATGAAAGGGAAAGAAGCCAAGCCTTTCTGGGCTCTGAGAGGCTCTGGAAAGAACCATATGCCTCTCCAAGGATGACCAGGTGGTAGATGACATTGAGTTCAGTGTGTTGACAACCTCCCTGAGACTGAGTCTGACTGTACTCCCATTTGCTATACATCCCGACTGTGAGGACCCAGGTACATTAAGGCTGTAACTGGTAACCCAGCTCAACATTCTTAAAAGGCAAAGAAAGATGCAAAACAGTGGAGAGCTGAAGCTGCAGTTGGCTTTGGTCAGGTTGTAGCACCAGCTAGTTTCAAGGGGAGGAAAGGAGGCAAGCCCTGATAGGACTCCACTTCTGGGCTGTGGGGAGATCCAGCTGTTGGTTTCTCACACTGCCCCCCAAACTCAAAGGACTAGGGGGCCCAGTGATTGGGAGGCAGTGTGGGGAATGAGAGAGCACCTGACTAGAGCCAGTTGTTACCAAGTGGAGCAGAGAGCTGTGCATGGCATAAAAGCACATGGCCAAGAGGGTAAATAGGGCCTGAAGCCCAGCCCTCCTCTTCTCACTAAGCTGTGATATGCAAGTGCATCTTCCCAGCGGAAGGGGCTCTTTTTCTGACTTTTATTAGCTAACAGTACCTTACCAGATCTTCCCTATCCCCACCTTTTTTATTTCAAGAGAAGCTGGAAATACAGAATATTTGAAGTCTCTCTGTTTAAAAGTTGGCAACTGACACAAAATTAAACACACACATATTCACACACACACTGCATGGGCTAAATAAAGGAGCTCAGAGGCTGTAACTGGCAGCCAGTTTGGGACCTCTGCAGAGATAAATGAGGGAGGCCCACAGACACACTGGGAAGTTAGCAGAGCCCAGAGTCAGAACTTAGGGCTCCTTCCATCTCCTTTTATTTCGGTCATGCCACCATGCTTCTAGCCAGCCCACTCTTCACCTCTTGACAAGACCCTGGATTTCTTATAGCTGATTATTCTCTCAGGCGTTCTGTCTCCAGAGCTAAGGGTACCACTGCTGAGACCCAAGATCTACCTTGCAGCTTCATTCCCAGGGGTACTAGGGAAGGGAAATAGGGAAATGGGTGGGGGAAGAGTCTTGGCAAGGCATTAAAGAAGCTTGGGCAGGGGAGCGTATCAGAACAATGGATTAGGAGATTAGTCTAGTCCCTCTGCTATTTTAAGGTGAAAGGTCAAACCAACCCCAAATAGTGTCAGGTCAAGAGGGCACCCTTCAGGCCACAGAAAGTTTGGGATGAAGGGAGTAGAGGGGGTTGTGGATTCAGGTCAAAATTAAAGACTGCACTTTGCCTCCACTAGATTAAAATGGAAAGCCAGAGTGGGTCCAAAGAATGGAAAGTAACTGTTCCTCGTGTTTTCTTTCCTTTCAGAATCAAACCTCATGTGAAGTCTCCTAACCTGTGGCCCGTAAAAGCATGCATTTCAGCAGAAGGCAATTTCCCCTTAACGGAGTACCAGCCCTCTCCTCCTGTCACCTGGTTTGCAACTTTCTTGAAATTAGTATGGGGGTTAGAAACAGAGAAGAAACTCACTGAGGATGGTAGACCCAAATGCCCAAGAGCTCTCCCTCAGGGGAAGTTGATGCCAACTAGGAGACAAACATTCCGGGACCCAGAGAAGCTCAACTCTTTCCTTCCCCTTTACCCTTTCCGGACACTTGGGTGTTCCCCCAAGGGAGCGTCTAGACTGTTTTCTTCCCGGACTCCGAGAGGCTGCACTCGGGGAAGCTGGGAGGTGGGGATGCTGGGGCATCATGAGGGCTGTCCCCTGGCAGGCCCAGGACCTCAGGGAAAGCAGCCCTCACCCAACCTTCCCCTACCCTCTCCTCTGCCGCGGAGGGCGCCCAGGGCTCGCTCAGCTCTGCTTGCCCTGCTGCATGACAATGACTGCTGCCGAAGCCCAGCGCCTAGCCGAAGGGACCTGGCGCTGAACGGGCCATTAAGCGTGGAATGGCGGCGGGGGGAGGAGGCTATTTATAGAACAAAGCACTGCTGCTGCCAGCTGCCCCCGCCCTCCGGGAACCCGGGCCCGGCCTCGCCCCACGGCCTCGCGTGCTGGCGAGAGGGCCAAACCTGGGGGCCCAAAGCAGGGCTGGGCTTTCTTGGGAAAATGGCTAGGTGTGGAGTTGAGCAACCCTTCCTCACAGTAAATGCTGCTTCCAGGATCCAGGGGACAGAGCCCCAGAAATGCAGGCCGCGCGGGGAAGGGAGGGTGGTTCCCAGAAGCTGCTAAATAACCCCTCTCGGCTCCGACCACAAACTGCCGCTACCCCAGAGCCCGGGACACAGGAAAGCTGGGAAGATCTGGCCCAGAGCACACCCGCTGGCTGATGGCTCTGGGGCGCGCTCCGGGGCTGGGGAGGGCGGGTGTGCCCGGTGTCAGCTCGGCTGCTATCTCCAGCACACAGCAGCTGATGGATGGCTTTTTAATAAGACCCTCGTTAATCTTCCCCCGCCTGCCGGGGGATGTCCGTATTTTCTGGTCCGATAAGGCTAGAGATTTTAGACGGTGACTTGTAGCAAGGAAAGCAAATCCTCATTGTTCAGCCGGAGCCACTCGGCTGTGTCCCTTCGAACAAATCTCCTTTTTTCCCTTAAAAAAAAAAAATTACATCCCTTGGGCGTTTTCATTTCAGGCCCTCACGTCTCCGGAGAGCTGTTCTTTCTCCTCTCCAGCTCTCATATCTACTTCACTTCCTCTCTGGCAAATTGTGTCCGACTCCCCCTTTCCCTCTTGCGAGCCCCCACCCTCGCCTGCTTCCTTTCCCTTCCCTCCTTTCCTTCAAAGGCAAGCTCCGCAAACCCTCGGGCCTGTGCTGCCCGCACCTCCCGCAGGTAGGCCACCGGGGGCGCAGGCTATCCGTTTTTCTTGGCCTTTGAGGCCACAAAGAATGAAATCTAAACCCGTTATGGCATCTCGGGGCAAAAAAAAAATCTCAAGCCAGAGTCTACTTTCAACGCTCGATGGTAGAGAGGGAAAGGGGACAACATGTCAGCCACCGTCTTAGGCCGATAATGAGCCATTGGGCCTGCTCTCCAGAAAAGCCAGACCAGTTCACCTTTTCTACAAGATCTCCTGGACACTAGCAGAGCGTAAGAGCTGTAACCGCCCCGGCACCGGGGAGGAATAGCCAGGCTGTCGCTCGGGGAGGTGGTGATGGGGGGGGGGTGCTGTACTCGAGCTGTCGGGCCCAGACACCCCAAAGGGAGCCCGTCTCTGGTAGCCCCAGACGCAACGGAAAAGGTCCCTAGGGGCCAGTTCAGGGGAAGGCAGAGGAGGGCGTCTCCGCCAGGCATCGGGGCTGTAGGGACATTAGAAAACCATCCCCAAGAGCCGGGATCTCTTTCCACGTGCATCGCACTTTCCCAAACCCTCAAAGCCCGCTTGCCGCAAGCCTCCTTGCCGGGCCCCAGCCGGCCCTTTCACTTACCGCAGATCTTGAGTCCCAGTTTTCTGGTGCATCCATGAGCCACGCCACACCAGGTGTCATACGCTAGGAAGCAAGAGAGGTGCTATCAGTGAGGTTCAGACCGGGTCGAAGGCAAAAGATTTCTGGGGAGGGTGGGGTAGGACTTCGCCTGCACTCCTCATTAAAATTCTCTTTCCTGAAAGGAGTAAGGAGCCAGATCTATGGGCTGACAAGCAGACTAGGGCTCTCCTGGCCCCCATTTACACACCCCTTTTGCTCCCACCTTCAGGTACAGAACAGTGTCTCTGAGAGGCCGCACACCAGCGCCCTGCCGGGACTCCAAGCGATCCACGCGAGGGAGCCCAAAGGAGGCAGGGTCCGAGTGGGGCAGGCTAACCGAAGTGCAAAGGGTCAGGCTCCGCAGCTCGAGTTGCCTAATACCCACGCGCCAGGCCCTGTTCCTGGGTCTCTGCCACGCAGCCTCAAAGGGCTACCACAGCAGCCCGGAACGGGAACACAAAGGCATCTGGGACCAACACGTCTCATAATTTCTTGGCGGGTCTCCAGCGGAGTGGCAGCTTAAAATAAACTGGCATGAAATGGGGTCGTGGAAGAGTTCAGGAATTAATTGGGTGAAAAATAGTATTTGACTAGATGATCGGGCTCGCATGGCTGCTCTTCAGTTGGATCAGGGAGTCAGGAAGACAATAGTGTGCATCCAGTCCTCATCCTGGCCTTCTTTCCCAACCTGCCCCTCATTAACCCTTCCCTCGACATCTTGGGTCTTGGAGCAGACGAAAGCGAAGGGACTCAGGCACCTTTCCCCTGGGTCCCAACTGTGCATCCTGCTGTATTTTCAATCTCCTCAGGGTCTAGCCTGCTTTGGGGGTTCACCTTCCAAACAAGGAGCCAGAGTGGTGCCTGCGGAGCCCTCTTGTGAACTTCTATGGTGGATCCAACGTGAAATTCCCTTCGGATCCTTCAAAGCAAAGCTCCTCCGACCACTCCCATCCCCCACCCCACCCTGACCCTTGCCTTCAGCCCTGCACAAGTGTTGGCTACGATAAGGAGAGTGACATCCATTAAAATGAGGCACAACAGAACCCCAGCGGGGAGAAGAAATAGCGCGACTCAGCGAGACTGCATGTCACAGATGGAGTTCCTGCAACAGACAGGAAATCCGTGCGAAAACAAAACCCTGATAATAATACCAAACGGGTAAAGAGCTATTTCCATCCGATAAAATGCTTCCACTTTAAACACCCATCTCGGCTAATTTTCGTAACAACCCTATGAAACAAGAAGAATGTTAATCTAAGAATCATTTTACAAATAAAAACATTGAGGCTCAGAGAGGCTAAGCAAGTTTTCCAAGGTTACTCAGCTAGGGTATTGGAGTTCAGACCAATTGCTCTCTAGCTGGGGATTACAGTGAAAGAAAGGGAAAGAGAGATGGGATGAGGAACCGAGAGAGCCCTTTCGGTGTAGCGAGTGGAGGGGGAGGAGGGGCAGCAAGAAGGAGGGGTCGTTGGAACAGAGGCACCTCCTAGGGAACCTTGCAGCGGCGGAGAAGTGGCTCCAGCTGGGAGGCTGAGGACGTTATCTGCAACAGAGGGAGAGAGTGGATAGAGAGCCCGACATTAGCGTGCAGCCTGGGATGTTGGGGACCGGCGACAGCGCTCTCTGGACTGGTGGCTGCATGCTCTTTCCGAGCTGGGTCCTCGACTACCTCTCCTCTGCCTCAGCGGCTTCCGGTGGCGCCAGGCCATGTGCGAAGTCAGGTCTACGCCTCAACTGGATCTTGGATCTGGGGCTGGGCACGTGCGCTCCATCCACCTCTGGCTGCCGCCGGGAAGAAGGAAGAAGGAAGGTGGCTTCGCAGTGGAGGTGCAAGACTCAAGGATAGGTGAACACAACGGCCTCCCAGCCCCACCGCGCAGCAAAAGAGGGGCAGGAAATGTTGAGAGGACTGGAAAAGGAATCCATCAAGGCTGGAGCAACAGACAAAGGCGCGCAGGCCTCGTGTTCCTCCCGGCCTGTTTTGGCCAATTCTGCCGCCCGTGCCAGGTTCACGTGCCACGAGGACTGGCGGCTCTCCCGAGCCCCTCTTTGTTGTGTTGGGTAATTGTAGATCGCCTGGAGGGGCGGGGAGAGGGAGCTGCAAATGGAACTGGAATGCAGCCTAAAGACTTAAGACAAGGCCTCTGGCCTGGGAGTCAGTGGCAGCACCAACGGGTCGCAGGGGGTGCGGTCTTACCCCATAACACTCCCCATCTTCGTTGATGGAAACAATCAACGTTTTCTCAAGCTTATAGAAAGTGTCATAAAAGCGCAGCAATAAACCCTCCTAAACACACTGCCATCCCTAAACCCCACTTATATAGAAAATTGAGGGCTGTTGTTATCTGGAGCTGATAGATTCGCGGGGAGGCACATTTCAAGCCAAATTGGAAAAAGAAAAACAGTTCTCTCTTCCCCATGCCTCGATAGAACGGTAGGAAAGCAATCTGAATTAAAGACAGATTGTGAAATGGGTTGAGAAGCGCGCTGAACTAGGGGTAGGGAAACATAAATCTCCCCCCAACATACACACACACACACACTTATCTGGTTTCCCTTTTCTTCCTCTCTCTTTGGGATGTGTCAATTGTTTACAGGTCTCCTTCCCGGGAGGAAAGAGAGGGGTGCTCTCTCCTCCTGCCCTGGCAAACCTTCTGGCCTCCCCCTGGTTCCCCACTTCTCATCATTCAGGATGCCGCCCGCTCTTTTTTTCTTTTTTGTCTCTGCGATGTAATTAATTGTCTAAAATGTCGAGGCTCATTCTCAAACCATTTTATGCACCTTTCTCGCCCCTGACTTCTCCCTCACTCGTCAATAGCTCGATGCAAATTTGGAGCAATTAGGGACCCCGAGTTTCCTAAAAGCTGCAATTAACGTCGAAATTTCCGCTGATTATAGACTTGGAGCACAGCGCAGGCGGAGAGGAGGAGGGGTTCTAATCTCGTCCCAACGAAAGCAAGAGACGGAAAACTGGATTCCCGCTGAGACTCCGGGCTCCTCACACCGTCCTCTACCCTGACCCTCGACGTCCCACCCAGCAAAGAAGGCACACACAAGACAACAAAAACAACGCTCTCGCCGCCGGAACATCCCTCGCAGCTAAGCCCTTAAGGATCGCTTCCACTTGGCCACTTCATGGTTCTCACTCTCCAGCGCCTCCAAATCGCCTAGCATCCTGTCAGTAGGACGACCTCTGGCCCGGATCGGCTCAGGGCCCCATTGCTTTCCAGCCTCCATCATCCCCGCGCTCCTCCTTCCCTTCCCGCCAGCGTAGCTTCCTCACGTCCCAGCGCCCCCACCTTCCTCGCAGTCGATTTGGTAGGAAACTGGGGCAGGACCTACTTGTGGGGCGCAGGTTGGCAGTATTGGGATCCGCTCCCGCGTTCGAAGAGGATGCAGACGAAGAAGGGGCTGAAGACGCCATGAGCTCTGTGGTCCCGGGGCCTCTGCTGTCTGGGGTCTTTGGCGGGTCAGGCGCAGGAACAGGCTGTAAAGACAAGCGATAGCTGTGCGGTGAGGGCTTCCGAGGTCCGGCTTGCAAAAGGCTACTGAGTGATACGCGTGCGGGCGCTCCTCCTGAAGTCCAGGCTCGGTAGAGAGAAGCGGGAGGAAGGGCAGCCAGCCGGCTGGGTCCGGGTGCGCGTGGGGGGAGGGGGAAACGTGAGCGCGAGCTCAGAGACTCCCGACCCGGCAGCGTAGCCCCCGGCGGCTCTCCAGCCTGGCTGAGCAGCGGGGCGACCTAGAGCGCTGCGTTGAGACTAGAGGAGCCCAAGGCCAATGCAGGACGCGGGGGTGCGGGGGACTGGGCTAGGAGGACAAGGGAGACTCAGTGAGCGATTTTCCAGCCTAGCCGCGACAAGCCCCATTGGGTTCTTAGCAGCCGGCCGGCGGGCATATGGGGGGGAGGGCGCACGGGGCGGGCACGTCTGGTTCGGTGTCTGGTTCCCGTTGTTGTGTCTAGCTAATTCCCTGGAAAGGAGGCTAACTGCTTTGGAGACCGAGGACTTTGGTGAGACAAGGTGAGAGGACAAGAGGGTCGAGATCTTTATATTCTCCTTCGGACTTCGTGGGGGAAGAACTACAGTCACCTTGTAATCCAGACAGACAGAAAGCAGCGGGTCGCAATCTCTCTCGTCTCCCTCTTGTCCCACCCCACTTTGAGCCGACTCGTAGCCTGGGATGAGGCTAGGTCCAGGTTTCTGTGTTTCCCCTCCACCCAATTCTCTGAGGTCCCCGGATTTCTTGCAGCACAGACTCGGAGTAGGTGAGGGAGGCAAGAAAGGGGAACGTCACCGGGGAAACGAACTTGCGCCCAGGGCGCGGCAGACAAGGACTGGTGCTCAGCGCTCGGCGCTGGCGCGATGGCGTCCGAAGGCCCCGGGACAGAGAGAAAGCGGTCGCATCTGGGTAGGTCTCAGATCCAGCGGAGTAGCGCCCGCTGCCCACTGTCTCCTCACCCTCCCTTAGACCCCACACCTAGCTCCGTGCGCGCACTAGCACAGCAACGCAGGCAGCGGGCAGACCGCAGCTTCTGGGGAAGTAACAGGTTACCGCTCTGAGTCGCGCCTTCAGCTGCTGCTGCCCTGGAGCCCTCAGGTGAGACGGGCGCTCACAGCCAGGAAACGCAGGAGAAAATCGCTCTCGATCCACTTCTGCGCGAGCCTCAGCCTCTCTGCATCCCCGGGGCGTGAATCTCTCTAGTGGGGATAGGGTGAGTGCGAGGGCGGGAGTCTCTGCGCGGCGCACCAGCGGAGAGCCTGCACTGGGGAAGGCGAGAGGCACTCGGCTGCCGAGGGTCGATGGCGGACGCCGGAGGTGGGGATGGACCAGAAACCGCGGGTGAAGAAGACCCAGCTGAGCAGCCAAGGCTGGGCTCTGGAAAGTCAGCGCGGCCGCGCGCTTACCCACCTTGGCTGGGCCACAGTCAGCCGAGCGCTCCTGCCGCTCCTCTGCGCAGAGCTCAGCGATCCGCTTGGCTCGGCGGGCCCCGCCACAGGCTTAATCTGCCCGGCGTCACCTCCAGCTGCCGCCTCGCTCCCACTCTCACTGTCCCGCACGCGAGCGCCCGGAGGAGAGGAGAGCAACCCGGAGAGGCGGCTGCTTGGCTTCGGGGGAGGCGGGGGCGGAGTGGGGAGGCGGGACCCGCTCCGCGAAGGAATCACGAGGCCGCTGCTCCCGGGGGCAGCTTGTCGGCGTTGTGGCGGGGCTAGTTTGCAGGTGCCTGACCGCCTCTGGAGCTTTATACGGCGATTATAAATCCAGATCACGGTTTTTGTGCCCGGGGCGGGGGGGGGGGGGGAGCGGCGGCGGGGAAGGACCCTATGAGTAATCAGAACGTACTCAACACATTCTATTTTTTGAAATAGGCAATGTCGGGTAAGAGTAGGGAAAAGATAATTCCTATGAGGAATTCTGCTTTCCTGAGCGCTTCTTCCTCCCTCTCCTCCCCTATATCTTAGAGAAGACAAGAGCAGTGGCATTGCCTCAATTTCTTTCCCCGCAGTTCCTCCCGATTTGCGACCCCACCACGCTTCCTTGAGCTACAGCTCGCTCTGTGTCCTCGCTGGCTCTCTACTGAGCCAGGGCTCATGTAAAAGCAAAGGTAGCAGAGATTGGGGGGCGGGGGGAGGGTACACAGACGCTTGAAGGAATCTCCATCTTCTTTTTACTTATTTCCTCATCCAGGACGAGGCCTCCCCAAAGCACTTCACTTGAGCACAGCTACCCAGTGACACGGCAGAGAAAAGGGTCCAGTTTCCCACCTACTTTGTGCTCCCTCCAAGAGGCTTTGGCTAGAAATAAATGATAACGGTTTATTCAAGGGTCTTAGGGTTTGCAAACTGGAAACACAACAAGGCAATATCTAGAGTGTTCCCATGAAGAAAGATAAGCTGAGAGTTCTTATAGTAAAAATTCTTGAGACGACTCAGTTCTGCATTCTTAGCCTCTGGATTGGTCCCAGATGGTAATCTTCTCATAGATGACTGGTGGTCTGGATAATGGATATCAGATGATCTGGAGAATGGGGATACCTGAACGTTCTTTCCTTAGTTCTTAGGGGGGTAACCAGAGGGTTTTCTGGAGGTTTTGATGTATATCCAGGCAGTGAGGCAAGATTGGAAAGTTAAAAAGTTTAAGTTCCCAGGCTAGTTAAAACAAGAATAGAACAGTTTCTTCATGGCTCAACCTACTCGATTTTAACAATTTAGCAGCTTGACTACAGAGACTCCATTTTATTTCTTCTTTCTATTCCTCACTGAATTGAGTCCCCTTGGCGATGGGGAAAGAAGTAATCCTGATTGATCACATCTGAAGGTTAATAGCGTGCACTAGAGACACTCCGCACACACACACCGGCACCCGAGCACAGAGGTGGCCACGGCGGTGAGAGAGAGAGAGAGAGAGAGAGAGAGAGAGAGAGAGAGAGAGAGAGAGAGAGAGAACGGGCGGGCGGGCGGGCGCTTGTTTTTTAAGGATTCCCCTTTTGCAGTATTTAAGCACACTTAATGAATATCCGCGTTCAGAAAGCCCCTCATCACAAAAAAGGGTTCACGGAAAAATTTCCACCAGAGGGCGCTAGGTGCCCAGAGACCGAGAAGCACTGTACTAGCCTGGTCTTTCCTGATGCGCCAGAGCCTACACCTGGAGGGGCGGGCCGGTCTGTTATTCTCCTGCCCCTTTAGGCCATCTCTCAACCACCCCCGTTGCTAAATTATATTCTCCCCTTTCCTTTACCTCAACTTCTTTTACTTTGAGGCAAAACAAAGTCGATCTTTGTGTGTGTGGATGACACCCTGTAACCAGTGATTGCTTTTCGCGTTTTCACAGTGATTTTTTTTTCCTGTTGAGATGCAGCAGGCAAGGGTTATTTATGGACATGTCTGCGGCCTTGCTGGTCCACCCGAAGCCCGCCCTATCTCTTTCAATGTCTCATCGCCTTTCACCACAGTGGAAATACTGAAAATCTTACAAATCACTGAAAATTCTGTAAGGGAGATTGAAGATTCTCCCTGAGAAGATATAATCTGATCAGAAAGAGGGATCTCGCTGTCAGGTTTGAAATAACCGCGTTGCCCTTGATACTAAAGAAATTACTGTCTCCCTCTCTCCACCTTACAATAAAAACTCAGGCACTTTTTAAGGACACAAAAGCCTCCTCAACTAGGGTAACGGCAGCTCCAGGCCAGGAGCTTGGGACTGGGCAGGGTGGGCGTGCCCACTTCACGCAGGAAATGTCCCTTGGAACCTTCCTTGCACCTCCCAACTTCTCCACCACTCTGAAAATGCACGGTTTACTACAAGGCTCGGCTGGGAATTCCACCCTCGACCCCTCCTCTACCCTCTCTAAAAGAGATGCTCCACCAATCAGGAAGCCCGGTGCCAATATTAAATCATTCAAGACGCGGGGCAAGGAGACAGGAGGGAGGAGTCAACTAACCCCGGTGCCCCTCGAGGTCTGCTGTCTTGGGAAGACACCCTCTTGCCCTCTGTCTCTCCAGCCTTCTCCCAAGACCGGAGATTTTCCAAAGGAAGATTCGTTTACCTTCACCTGTGGCATTATTGTAGATTGAGATATTTTCAACGACTCCCTCTTCTGACCCCGGTGTCCAAAATTGCTCACCCCTAATATTTTAGCCAAGAAAACTGTCTCGTTGGAGACAGAAATTAGCTACAAGACTAGGTATCACAAATTAAAGCTGAGTGGGTCCAGGTGTGAGGACATTGCTCCCTTTCTCCTTCATGGAGTGGGAGGGGAGGGATGAAGTCTTGTCCTTAATTTAAAAGAGTTTAATTAAATATCAATAATTAAACGAAGATTTATCACCTACTGTGTGCCAGACATTGTTCTCATGGAGCTTATACTGTCCAAGCAACTTATATTATCCCTGCACTAGTAGAAGTGACATTTCCAGTTAGGCAAGGAGAGTAACAGACTTGGGGGCTTAATGGCTTGGATTTATTCTCCAATTATTTCTCATTCCAACCAGAATCTTGGGCTCAGCGGAGACGGCAAGGAGAGGAAGGTCTGGAATTCCACCCAGTTCCAGCACGAGTTCGGAGGCAGGGCCCCGCTCTTTCAGCACCAAGGACAGCGCCCACTGTTGGGTTCCCTCAAACCTCTTTGGTCAGCGCTTCGGTCCCCAGCTTTTTTTGGCCAACCCACCCAGCTCGACGCGGCCCGCCTCCCATCTGCCCCACCCCCACCCCGGGCAGTAACTGCTGTATTTGTTTTTCCTTGTTGATGGGGTCAGGGGGGTGGGGGTGGAGTATTTCGCCCCCTCCTCCCCCCCCCCCCGGTAAAAAATCAAAAGGTGGGTGGTTGTGGTCTTTTGGCTCTTCAAAACATTTGGAATCTATATTTTTTTGTTTGTATCTGTCATTCTTCTTTTTCATCTTTTATTAGTTCCGGGAAAATGCTTTGGACAATGGGGGTGGGGGGGGAAGATATCCTCTCTAGGGACTCGAACCGGTGATGAAGGATGGCCTGGAAGGGTGTGGTATCCGCCCAGCTGTTTCGTTTTCTTTTGATCTAAGGGTTAGCGCTTTGAAGAAATGGGAACGCGACGCCCAGAGGCAGAAGGGGTGGGTGAGTGCGACCCCTCCAGACTCTCCCGGGTTTGCGAGCTGGAAGCCCTGGCTATTCAATCCTGTCCGCCGGAACAACCTTCCTTTAAGGTCAACGTTGGCTGGAATTTGGGAACACGACCCTCCGCCCACAATGCCCTTTTCCCTGGGAGGTTTAAAGATATTCCAGTTGGATTTGGAGCCCAACCTTTCGGCAAAGGAAAAAAGGGAGTAGGTGGGAGGAGAGTAAGGCATGGGGGGCGCCCCACGGGCTTCGGGGGAGATTTGTATGCGTAAGATATGGTCCACGTCAAGGTGAGTACATAAGAAACGTCACTTTTTTTTTTTTACGTATATAGTGTTTTTAGCTTCCAGGAAAGGTAATTTAGAGCCATAGTATTGGTTCATTGCAGCCGGCAATTTAAGGTCTATTTTAAGTATCTAATTTATGACCAAAAAAGAGGGGGGAAATGGCAGTAATCATCGTTTAAACGTCTGTCTCCCGAGACCAGGGAGGGCTGTGGGAAGCGTTGTTACCTCATATTCGGTTTTTCTTAGGTCGGAGCTTAGGTCTAATTCGTTGTGTTTGTGTACCTTAGAGCTAGTACCCCAGATCATTCTGGACTTTGGGGACCACTGCTAAATTGACACACGTACCCCCAACAGACCACACGCCACTCACTCCCGGGAGATAGGGTTAAAAGGGTGGCCAGGGAGGCAGAATTCCAACCAGAACGTTGGAGACGACTCCGGAAATTACAACCTTTTCTCCTAAAGAAGAGAACTGTGAATTTCTCAGATAATAGTCAATAGTCCCTCCCCCCTTGATATTTTGAACATGAAAACATACCAGTATTAAAGAAATTAATTAAGGAGGACAGAGTGATTTGTATTGGGGCAAATGTACAAATCTTCAGACGCCCAATTCTTGCTATTCCAAACATGAAGACAAAAGGACCACTAGGTGGCGATAGATTATAATTTCTGAGGAGAAAGAACGGGCCCAGGGGAGCAGTTCAAGGAAAACTGCAGGCCCTTTCCAGTTCACTCATCCCCTGCCATATTTCACAAAGCAGGGCTTTTTTTTAATGCTGAGAGATCCTGCTGGAAGTGGCCTGAAACAGTCTCTTTGTCGCTTTGGTGAAAGAGAAGGGGGTGCAGTCTATCCTTTTCCCACAGAGCTGCTCCTCAAAGGTAGCTTTAGGAAGGGAACTCTTTGATATTAGGCAAGGTGTTTCACTGCACAATTGGAAACCAAGGAAATAACAGACTTGGATTGCAATTGCGACACAGAGCTTTTAGGACATATCTATGTTTTCAATTCTTCTCTGAAGAAAAACTAAGGCAAAAGCAGTCCCTTCCCCCCAAAATGGGATGCAAATGATTTCCCTCATGAGATGCTTTTAGTGAAAGTATGAAATGGGATGCTAGATATAGTAGTATTTTTTCCATTTCTTTCAGTGTGAAAGCTCTTGAACTATTTAAAATAGCAGACATTTAGCTCTTGTTTCAGACTTAGATGTCTGGGACTGCTGTTTAATGAGAAGGCTCTGGAAAGTTCTGACTTGGTTGTGGAGAATCTGATAACAATCTTCTGTTTTCAGATCAGGTTCATTCTCTAATCCTGGCCAGTTACTCATGGGAGAAAGCTGGAAACTTAAAGGGAAGCGGTTCATCATTGTTGCTCTAGCTCAGCCCTCTTCATATTAAGAACTTACATGCCAGGGTTGCCAAAAAAATGTATACAAGTGGACACTTTGGTCAGTGTTGCTCAAGCAGTAGTTCACCATAATCGGAAGTATCTGGACGCTGATGGTAACCACTTTGAGCACCTCTTGTATTTGCAGAAGTCAAATGTGACTTGTATCCATCTTTTGTTATTGGTATATATTACTACAATTTTAATAGTTTTTTTCCTCTCTTAAAGTGTATATACATTTTTTTGGCACCCTCTGAATAAGAGCTCACTGGAATTTATCCACATTCAAAGTACTAATCTGCAAATCTGCGCCGTGGATTTTCCAAAGCAGTTAGTCACCTGGAGCTCATTCTGTCTTACTACTCTGAGTTGCAAGGCTGAAGTCCTGTTTTCTTGGATGAGTGCAGGTTAGATTTGCACAACCTAAAACCTCAGGCAGTCCCTAAATATAAGGGTTAAATAATGAGTATCTTCTCACTGGTGCTTTAGGCACATTGTCTCAACCTTATAGCCAGGGACAAGTCATGGACAAGTGTCCAGGAGACTTGAACTGGTAAAACTTTTTTTCCTCTTCCACAGATCAGGACTGGATACTCTACTCCCCCACACCTCCACCCCTTGATGTGGGACTTGGCCACATGATTTACTTTGGCCACTGGAATGGAGCTTAACTGCAAACCCTTAAGTTTTGGTGTGATGTGTTATGCATCATTTTTGTGGCAGTAGCTGACACCAGGCCAGGGAGAGCCAAGGTGAGACAGAGAAATGCCTTGGCATAGGCAGCCCAGCATTGCTTACTGTGGGCCCAGTCTGGTTTCCTGGTGATGGTGGTGGTGGTGGTGGTGGAGAGAAGTGGAGTACTTCAGAGGCCTTTCTTTCTCTGTGTGTCTGTCTCTTACTTCAGAAATATGACAGGGAAATGAGGTGTTTATTGTATGAATTCTCATCTATCACTTCTATTTTGCTGAAAAGGAAACTGAAGTCCAGAGAGGTTTCAGGACTTTCCAGACCACACACTGAGAAGCAAGCTGAAAACTCATCTTCCTTCGGTCCCAGTGCCCTGTACACTGCTTAGGCCTCCTCCCTATTTGCCACATAATAACCACTTGACCTTGGAAAAATCACTTTATCTCTCTGGATTCCCAACGGGAGGGGTAGGGTATCAGATGAGACCAGATAAGCCCTCATTTATCTGAAATAATTTAGTCAAAGTATTTTGTGAATCTTCTCACTGAGGAAATTTCATGTTGTGAATGCTAAGGACTCCTTTTAAGGACCTCTTGATTTTTTCCAGGCAGCTTGTTACACAAGGAAAAGCAAAAACTTGCAAGTCAGTCAGATAATTCAAATCTTGATTCTACTTACCAGCTATCATTTAACTACTCTGTCTAAATTTTCTCATTAGTAAAATGGGGGCTAATGTCAATTTTGTGGACTATCTTATGGGGTGCCCATAAAATTCATGTTAGCAAGTTCAACTGGGCCTGGTTTATGGTGTTCAATGAACATTTGTTTCTCCTCCTTGAGTTCAGCAATGATTTTGATCCATTTAAGTGTTTTCTCTTTGGGTGTATAAGCTAAGCCTAACATGTAGTTTATTTTGTTGCCCATTTGTTTCAGCAGAGCTTGATCATCCGTTGACATAGATTTGAGGCCTTCCCCTTTAGTGATTTAGACTTTTTAACCCACCGAGAAGTTTTGATTCCTAGAGGAGAAAACTTTCTGATGGAATATTCAGACTCACCTGAGGAGGGGTGAAAAGGGATCCAGTTTTGTGACAAAGTCCTCATTCTACCCCAGTGACACTAGATTTCTTGCTTTTTCTTGAACATTCTAGGCATGCTCTCACTGCAGTACCTTTGCAATTACTGATCTTCTACTTGGGGGGAAGGACTGGGGAGGGGAGGGGGTAAACTCTTCCCTCAAGTATCTGTAGGATTTGTTCTTCCTTATTCTGGTCTTTGCTCAAATGTTCAAATGTTATATTCTCAGTGAGATCTTGCTTTATTCTTCTATTTAAAATTGTAATTCTCCCCCTCTCATAGTACACCCTATCCTTTTCATCTTTTCCTATAACAGTTTTTACATCACTTGACCTATTGTATACTTATATTCCTAAACTCTTCAGCCTGGAAGGCACCTGGCAACTGCAGAATGAGAGTGGCAGTCATTTTGCATCAGTTTCTTTTCTACAGCTGGATTCAGGTAAGAGAAGGAAGTAAGACCCCAAAAGTCAGGGTCTCTAGACCTCAGTTAACCTAATGGGAGCAGCCAGTTAGCAAGTTTTAGTTTGAGACAGCTTTCTTAAACTATTCTTTTAATTCTGTTTAGTACATATGATTTTTAGTGTTTGTCCTCTTATTTTCTTTCATTGGTGGGTTGCAAGCTAAGAGAAGGTAGCTTTAGGATGACGATATTGTCTGCTGATCTAAGTATTCTGCCTTACCTTGGGTTGACTTCTTCTGATACTAACAGGAAGAAACTGAATTTGGTGCCTGTTATGATGGGGAAGAGATTTTCCTCCTAACACACTGTCCGGTGCTAGACAGAGAACTGAAATCTATCATCTTTACAGAACGATCCTTTTCAAATAACGCTTTCTATGGAAAGACTTTTAACATAATTTTTATTAGAGATGAAGATACACTACCTCTCTTGCTTTACAACTATTTCCCATGTGTACCCCTTAGAAAAGACCCTCACGAGACTTACCATAACATTGATCTTTTGGTTTGAATTGACCAATCTGGCCTTAGCCTGGGAACCCCAAAAGTATTCTAGTTGTGGACCCTAATAAAAACCTGTACCCCATGTCCTGCTGCCCACTCTCTGCCTGCACCTTGACCTCCCCAGGCATAAGGTGTACCTCCTCCAAGACCTATGAGTAATACACTTCTCTATTTCACTTCCCCTTGGGGTCTCTGTTCAACTCTGGCTCACCCACCATCCGACACCCCAGGGTTCTACTTTACAAATGTTAATTTGACAAAAATCACAATCAAAGGGACAGAGAACCGGAGAGACTGCAATGTGAGATCATCTCAGTCAGACACTGCTGGTTCTAAAGGAATAGGGCCAAGGAATGCAGGCGGGATCCAGAAGCTGGCAAGACAAGGAAGCAGATTCTTTCTTAGAGCCTTTGGAAAGAATGCAGCCTTGCTGATACCGTGATTTTGGCCGAATGAGACCCATTTTGGATTTCTGACCTCTGAAACAGTAAAATAATAAATTTGTATTGTTTTAAGTCACCAAGTTTGTTGTAATTTGTTACAGCAGTCATAGAAAATGAAAATACTTCCCATAATCAACTTGTGAAAAGTTAACTGCCAACATCTCCAGCAAATCTTTCTTGTGTTTTGCTTTTCTCTTAGGGGGTAGCACCATCATATATCCAGTTATCCAATTGGGAGTTATCCTTGACCTCTACCTCTCCCCCACATTTAATTCATCACCAATTCCTGTCAGGTCTTTCTGCCTCTAAAATAACCCCCCATTCCACTGCATCTCTCTGCTACTGCCTCTTTCTAGGCTAGAATTTTGAACTTCTAGAATTATTATGTAACAGTGGGGTTTTGTATTCCACGCTAAGTCTGTCTTCTACACTTTCAGATACACGTATGTATATATACATATACATTTTAAAAATTGAGATCCATAGGAAGAAATACATCTCATATCAAGATCTAGAAGGGATGGCTACCCCCCCCCCCAAAGTTTCACAAAACCATAATTCCCATACTCTTTTGCAATATGTGCTATTTTCTAGTCTATGTAATTTAATGTTTAAAAACCCAGCTATTTGTGACTCACTATAATGATTTCATAACTGACCAATGGATCATGACCTATAGTTTGAGAAACATTTTCCTACCTCGCTACTAGAATGCTGTTTCTAAAATACAATCATTATTTTCCTCAAAATCCTTCAATGGCTTCCTACTGCTCTAAGGAATAAGTTAAAACTTTAATATGCTTATATGAGCCTTCCCTGTCCCGCCCCTTATAAACTGTAGCTTCATTTGTCTCTACTCTTTAACTGGCTCATTTTCATTTTGCAATCCAATCTTACCTACTTACTTTCTGGACTCAGAATGTATCTAACAGAACCCTCGTCTCCACATCCTCCTCTTGTAGCTGCCACTCATTCTGCCTTCTCAGCTCAGACCTCCCTTGCCAGGTTAGGGGCCTCTTGTGTGCTTCCTTAGCACCCTGGACTTCCTCAATGGCAGTGTTTATCACCCTCTAGTTGAGCTTTGAAAGTGCTATTTAAGAGCAGTGACTGGGTTTTGTTCCCCATACTATAAACCTAATAGGTCTTCAGTAAATATTTATTGAGTAAATGAAACTATTTCAGTGGGTTCCCATCTTAAGTTCATGAAGTGGGATTCCAATGTTATTATAAACAATGCTGCTAACATTTTGGACATAACATAGTACTGTGCTGAAATAAGAATAAAAATTCAAAATGCTTACCCCCACCCCCAAATCAGACTTGCACATTCAAAAGCAAATTACTTAGAAATATTTTTCTCATTTTTACTTCAGTTACCTTACAACTTAATCTGAAGGTGGCAGAAATTCATCAAGGAATACAGAATCTGCAAAATAATGTAGATTTATCCATCAAAAGTATAATAAAGTCATATAAGTTTCATGGATAATGTAAACATTTTCATTAACTTTTACTTCATTCATTCACTTGATATATATATAAAATCTTCCATTATTTGCCAGGCACTTGTCAAGCTGCTAGGGATATAATGGTGAAAAAGACAAAGTCCTGCTTCATGGAGGTTACATTTTTTGACAGGAAGAGCAATTAATTAAATATGAATTTCAGGTACTGATATATGCTATAAAGAACATAAAACAAGAGATATAAAAGTATCTGAAGAGGTGCTCCTGGGAGGGGCTGAGAGTATGGATGCAAAAGCCATGTGCCCATGTAGAAACCCAGGCTCTGTCAATCAATAGGTCTGTGATGCTGGGCAAACTACCCACCCTCTCTGTGCTTCAGTTTTCTCATCTGTCAAATGGGGACAATAGTACTTACCTCATGGATTTGTTGGGTTAAATAAATTAATGTGTGTAGAACAGTACCTGGCTCATAGTGCTTTGTAAGTGTCTTCAGTGACTATTTTCCTCTCTGGGTAACTCACATTAAGCTAAGACTTAAATATAAGGAGCTCAAACTAATATGAATAAAAGAATTCTGTACCAAATAAAGAAGAATTAGACGAAATGCAGCTCTATTCTTTATTTTCAGTAATAAAAATACACGAGGATTCAACCATAGTAGCACCTTTATCACCCATCTTCACATTCATCGGAGCTTTCATCACTTAGCGCCTCACTTTCTCCTTTACTCTCACTGCTACTGTCTTCTTCACTATCTTGGTCATCTCCCTTAAGTTTTTGAGCTTCCTCTGCCACAGAAAAGGAGAGAATTTCTTAAAACGTTTAATATTTCCACTCTTTAAAAAATCATAATTTTCCTTGCTTCTCCCTCCAGTAAGAAATATGTATGTTTGGAATGTGAGAACTGAGCTGAACTTTGCTCACTGTATGTAGGGTTACAACAGTAGTACAAAGAAGAATATATTCTTATTGGCATAAAGATGTTTGTGGATTTAAAGCATATTTAAAACTGGTATATAAAAATATTTTTATGATTGTTCACATAATTCTTACTTAAATAGAGTAAGAGTAAATGAGCCTTAGGGTAATTTAGAGAGCACTGGCTTTCCTTGGCATTGTGGGATCATCCCTGTACTACATGGGGAAGTTAGCATGTTCTCTTCCCTCTGAGGGCTGTCAAGGTACGATACCTGTGCCCAGGAAGCCTACTTTGTTTGGGCAGTTCCACCCAACAGGAAAAAGGGAGTCATCTTGACCATCCACAGAGGACAAGCTGGTTTCATTAAACCATCCAAGGCAACCATTTAGCCTTTTCTTAACTACTTCCTGAAGATGTATTTTGCCAAACTCCTGGGATAATGGGTTTTTAAATAGTGACTGCTCACAGTTCTATGAGAAAGAAGGAATTTTGATTTTTAAATTTACCCATCAGCAACATTTCTTCAATAAGTGAGAAAAACTCCTTGGCCTCAGGATTTTCTGGTTCATAGATTAGAACTGAAAATGGACAACAGAATGTGTGTTATTAATGTTCAGTGTTTCAGCAAACAGGCTCCTCAGAATGAGATTGAAACTGTCAATCAGAGGAAGTGAAAATGCACAAAGCAATAAACACCAACAATTATCCCATGGGTATATCTAAGAGCAAATAGAGAAAAGGCTCCACTTAGATTAGGGGCTTTGCAAGAGAAATAATCCTCATTCTATTTTCTACCTCCTGTCCAAAGAATTCAGTCTCTGTTACTATGAAGTATCCCCCCCAGGCCTGAAACCAAGATATTTTTTGGTTATTATCATTCTGCAAACAAGGTACAAATCCTGTAAAATATGGAGACTTCGCTCATGAGAATGGGCCTGGAGGTCTGTTAATCCCTTATCTTATCTCACCCTCCCAGTGTCTACATGACACCCTTAACTCAAGGCTTCACCTGAACACAAAGGAACAGAGTTTGGTTTGTTTGTTTTTTAGTGCAAGCTCTTCCATGGTTGAGATGCCATTTTTAAAAACTCATCTTTCAAATAGGACAACTGATTGTTTCTTACTACTGATTATTTCTTACTACTGACTATTTACTACTCTTCATCCTTAAAACTTTTACTCTAGTTTATACCCCAGTCATCTCCTACTTAACAGTGTTCTCTTCATCAGACCCACTGTTTTTAGCACTACCTTTTTCTTTTTGCTAATCTTTTACATAAATGTGTCATCTTTTCTTTGGATCATACCAAACAGGTTTTTTTAGGCTCATTTGTATGTCACCAAAGTCCTAGAGGCCAGAAAGATTTAAACCCCTTTTGTTTGTTTTCTACACTATTTTTTTTTTCAGATCTTGCTCTACAGATCTCTACCTTCTTTCTACCAGCCTTGAGTCTTCATAATTTTGCATCATCCATTTAATGTTGTGATTCCTGTGCGATATCTTGATGGCCCCTAGGGGGCACTGAAACACCAAGTGTGCTACTGGACCTGGCTAAGAGTAAGAGATAATTGTGGATGGTTCAACCAGTCCCTACTGGCTCATAGGACCTCACCCCACATGGCTTTCATCCTGACACACCAAACCAGTGTCTTTATTTCCTAATCCACTAACATAACAATCTACCATCAACCTGGTTTAGCATGACTGTGTATCTGCCCAGAAGCTGCTTTTACAGGTCCAATAGGTGTTGATACATCTTTTAAAAAGATTTCTAATAAAAGTAATTTTTTATATACACTTAACTTGGACTAAAGTAGTCTTATCATTAGCAGTCTAAATCTTTCTCTGGGGCTAAGCCTCTTTTTAGAGCAGGGTTTCTCCAACTTGCTCTTTGAGATACAAGTCTAAAGATGTTAATACATATTTGGGAAAGTAGGTTAAATGAAGTAACTCAGGTAAAGCTCACAGTAAGAAGCAAATGTAGGACTACTTTACAGAACCACTAATATACTCATAACTATTATGAATCTTATAGAGAGGAGAATGTGGTTTCCCCAATTTATTCCCATGGAATCCTTTTCAGTAGAACACTTATTAAGAAATCTTGAACTGATATTCCTTGGAACACACAGTTCAGAAAATTTCATGTTGGAATGAGGGTTATTCCACGAGATTGGAGTATGAGATCAGTTACTCTCATGGTTTCATAAAAACTGCTGGCAATTGTCAGTTTTCATAGAGTAAGGTGTCTGCTTTGAAACTTAGCCCAGCAGTATGCATTCCAGGTGACAAATCAAAAATTCTTCTTACTCTTTGACAGGTAAGCAGGGTTTGTAAAAATGTAAGAGAAGCCTGTAGCACATGCAGCTGGTGTCCTGGGGGTTGTTTCCCAGTCTGGGCCCCTAAGCAGAGCCCAGTATGGACCTTGAAGAAAGGCTGTCTGGGGTGAATCCTGGTTCTGCCACTGTCTAGGTGGGTCACCTTGGGGAAAGTATGTAATATTTCTGTACTTCAGTTCCCTTACCTGTAATAATACTATCGACCTCATTGAGCTCTTTTAATAAATCAGTGAGATAATGTAGATAAAGTACTTAGTCCAGTCCTTGGTGCGTGGTAAGTGCTGAATAAATGTTGATTATTATTTGTTTTCCTGCAATGGTTCTGGGCCTAGAGAAAGGCATGGTTCCTCCTAAGCATTCAGTGGATGCTTTCTTCTGGCTGAAGGGCGGGGGCGGGGAGCTGGGGACATTCTCCTGTCCATGGGGCTCTCCCAGTCCCTCAGATCAGAGGCTATTCTGGGGTAGACAGAATGTTGGTCTTGTCTACTCTTTACATCCCTAGAGTGCCTGGCACAGAGCTGGAGTCCTCAAAACATTAAAATATGGAATAAATGAATATAAACGACTGAGTACGAAGTGCTCCTTTTTTTGCCAGGATAAAATTACATACCCTAGGCCAGGGGTCAGCAAACTTTTGAGACAGAAGAGCTCCCAAGGGTCAGCAAACTGTGGCTCATGAGCCGCATGCAGCTCTTTGGGCATGCACATGTGGCTCTGAAGTAAAGTTGAAGATGAAAATAAAACTATCATAGTTTCATTTATAAAATTTTTAAAGGATATTATTCACATAATGGTGATTATGCAAAAGTATATTTATGGCTCTCGAATAATTTTTAAATTGTGGTGAGGAACAGGATTGGCTCTTCCAGGGGTCCGCAAACTTTTGAGATGGAACGTACCCAAAGAGCTGCATATGGCTCGCGAGCTGCAGTTTGCCCACCCCTACTCTAGGCTAATAGGAAAGGGTTATTTATTCTACTCAAAAAAGAAATAAACATTATAGGAACTATATTTTCTGAAGATACATATGTACTTGTGTTAGATTTACAATGATGAGAACTATTTTGGTTTTCAGGCCATTATTCTTAAACATTTACAATTATTATAATTGACGGTATAGGTCTCCCAGGCATAAATTTTTTTTGGGGGGGTAGAATCTAGGACTATGAACAGAAGTGTGGTGCCCTGAGAAGATTGAGTTGCAGATTCCCTTTTTAAAGGTGAAGAATCCAAGAAATAGGAAGATTAATTGGCACAAAATCTCACAGTCATTCATGAGATGAACTAAGATAGGTATTTGGGACTCCTGACTCTCAGTCTTATTTAAAAATCACTTTTCCAGGTTGCCTCCAATGACTCACAGGAAATGGCACAGAGCACAGATATCAGTTCTGCATGAGACAGCAGGAAAATGGCTAAGGAAATATTAGGACCACATAAAAACTGAGAGTGGAAGACATAATCAAGCCTTTGTCAACAGAGAAAATTTCTTGGGGGAACCCAATATAAATTTTTTAAATGGCAGGACAAAGAGAAAAGAACCTATGAGTACCTGGACTCCACGTAGGAAGCCTGCAGCCACAAAGATATAAATGACTCTACTGTGATTGGACAGCAAAAAAACATACCAGGAACCCGAGGCTTTGTTCAAGAAAATGAATTTGTAAAACATTTCTGAGGGACAAAGATGGGTTATTTCATATAAATAAATATTATATTTATTAATAAATGTATGTCAACCAGAGGAACCATTTCAAGCCTGACTAATCCAAAGTATGTCTTTTCCAAGTCTCTGCCTACTTGATCAGAAGTATAAGCTTATTAATTAATCAAAGAGGAAAAAATGGAAATAGGAAATATCATAGGAAATCATAGGCTTTCAAGCCAAACCTGGGATCCAATCCTAACTTTAGCATTTAGCAGCTGTGTGACTTTGTGTGAACTAGTTCTCTTTGCCAGCCTCGGTTTCCTCATTTTTAAAGTGGGGTTAATAATGGCAGGCTTACAGAATTATTTTAAAGAATTAAACAATGTAGGGCCGGCCGAGTGGCTTGTTGGTTAAGAGTTGGCTTGGGAGAGTGAGCTCTGAGCAGCAGGGCCGCCGGTTCGGATCCCACATGAGGGCAAGTGACGCTACACCCTCTACAGCTAAGATGGTGAACAACAGCTCTCGATCTGGAGTTGGGCTTCTGTGAGTCGCCGGCAATGGCATAGGATGCAGTGGGGCTGCAGTGGGCTGCCGTGAGCTACAGTGAGTAGCCGGCAGCCAGCGTGAGCTGCCACCAGCTGGCATGAGCTGCCATGAGTGGCCATCCAATGGCCGGAGACTGATCTGCCTCAGCTGGGAAGAGTGCAATGATCACAATACCAACATGGGCCAGTGAAGCGACGTCCTCCACAACCAGACTGAAGAACAAAAAGACAGCAACTTGTCTGTTCCCATTCCCTGATTGCCCAACACTGTTCCCTCCCCCAATTCCCCAGTAAAATCTTTTAAAAAAACAAAAGAATTAAACAATGTAATACGAATGCTCCCCTAGTGGGTGCTAAATAATACATATATAAATATACAAATACATAATCTATGTTTACATATGTAAATTTATAAATATATAAATATACACAAAGAGAAAGAAGAGCTAGAAGATGGAAAAATGCGACAAAAGAATATCTATACTGTAAGAATTTACACATAATATTTTTTCCATGATCGATGGAAAATATTCATTTAGTCTGTTGCTCTGATACAGAGAGGGACTTTGGGCAGTCCTCAGCTAACTGCTCCTGTTAGTATCAAAGAACTAACACTTCCTTCTCCCAGAGACTGAGTCTGTATCCAACTTTCCATTATTCCTTGAACTTGCCTGGTATTGTTAAACTTTGGCCTCCCTAATTTCACATTCTTGGCTGGGAATCTGCCTCAGGGGTAGCCAATCTAACTTTGTACACTCCACACCCCCAACCCCCACCTTGGAGCCTCTTTCCCACGTTTCCTGTCAGGCTCTTCTTCCCCTTGGGAGCAGTGTTCTTTCCCAACTGGCTCTTTGGATCATGGGTGCCTGTCCTGCAGCCCTCCATAGCTCTTTTTCCTATATTCTGGTCCTTAGTTGTAGAGGCATTACTATTTGACACGGACAGAAAAGAGTGAACCGTGTTACTGGATGAGCCAGTAGGGGTGGAAACCAAACCAAACCATGACTACGCCAACCCCAAAAGAGTTTAGAGCATGTGTGCTTTCTCTCCAGCTCCTAGCATGATGTCTGGTACAGATATGGTGCTCAATACGTATTTGTGGAAGGAAGGAAGGGAGGGAGGAGAGTTTTTAAGGGGATATAACCCCATTAAGATAGATCAGTTTGGATTTTTTTCATTCCCATTGACCTGGCGCTTACTGCGTGTTCACTGATTCGAGTCAGGTCCACTTTATTGTGCACCCAATGTTTATGCAGCATACTGCAGGGCTAACAGGCAAAACTGACTGACAGAGGCAGTGGTGATATCAATGCATAGATTTTTGTAAGCTTCCACCAGAGGCTTTCTAAAAATGATTGATGAATATGGAAATATGACATATAAATTTTCCTACAATTAGGTTCCACAAGAAACTCAGAGAACTGGAACTAGAGTCCCACTGATTTCTACACTAGTCCCACAGAGAAGAAAGGTATTGTGAGAGGAGGCGTGGGTCCCAGTTCTAGCTGTGTCACCAGCTCCATGAGTGGGACTGAGCAAGCTGCTTAACCTCTCTCTCTGCTTCAGTTTCATTATTTATAAAAACAGAGGATTGGAAATGATTCTTTCTAAGGATTCCTTCTGATGGGAAATTCTATGTGGGCCACCAAACATAGTTTTGATCAAAATATTTAAAGGTCAAAAGTACAAAACAAGGCAAATTATTTTGGACATAAAATATTCAAGAAACTCACTTTTTAAATTAGCCAATGATTTAAGAAGTACTGTATCCATAGTGGGGACTCTGTGTGAGGTGAGAGTAGACCCTCACAGTCCCTATGCTACATACTCACTTCAAGGACTTTTACCATGAGACTTAAATCTAACACGTTAATCTTTTGAGCCGTTATCAATAAAGTTTAATTATAAAGTTGTCATTTCACTTTTACAGTAACTATGACAAATGAATGAGAGAAAAAGATGGGCAAAATAGTTTGAAAATATTGTGGATTTCAACAGAGAGCTGGATTATTTAAAAATCATTAAGTGGACTTTCTAAAATTTGGAAATATAATCTTTGAAATTAACTCACTGGATGGTTTTAACAGCAATGGATAAGATAGGCTAAGTTACCTCAAAAGCAGGTCAATAGAAAATACCCAAACTGAAGCATAGAAAGAAAAAGAAATGGAAAAAACAGGGCTAAGTATAAGATACATGTGGGAAACCATAAAAAAAAAGTCTAAATTATATGTAAGTAGAGACCCAGGAAAAGACGAGAGAGAATAGGGCACAAGTGATTATTTGAAAAAGTAGTGGCCAAGAAATTTGCAAAGCTGATGGAATCATCAACCCAGAGGTTAAAGAAACTCAGCAAACCTCCCAAATCTCCCTTTGTATAAAGACAAAGAACACCATAACTATTTTGAACATCAAGTCAAACCACTAAAAACCAAAGAAGAAAGAAAAGTAAGGTTAGATCATATCATTTTTCTACTCAAGTGTCCATTGGTTTCCCGCTTCAGTCAGAGAAAAACCGAAGGACCTTAAATTGTGAAAAGGTGCAGTGCAATGTGCTCGGCTCCTCACCCATAACCTCTGTGACCTCATCTCCTTTCAAGCTTCCCCTTGCTTACTCTGCTCCTGTTACAATGTCCTTGCTGTCTTTCAGGCATGCTTGCAGCTCAGCACATTGCTATTAGTCCTGCCTGGAACTCGCTTATTTCAGAGACGGACATGATGAGTTTCCTCAACTTCTTCAAGTCTTTGCTCAAGTTTTTCTGTGAGGCCTTCCAGGACCATCCTATTTAAAACTGCTTTGCCTTCTCCCAGTACTTCCTATTCCTTCTTCCCTACTTTGTTTTTTTCTCCATAGCACCTATCATTATATGAGTTTATTATCTAGACACTAGATCTAAATGTGGCATTGTTATCTGTCTTGTTCACTGTTGTATTTCCAGTGCCTACTACAGTGCCTGACACATGCAGGTGTTCAACTATTTATGGACTAATTGTATGTTAAATAAGGTTTCCTCCACTACCTGACACTTCTTTTGAAACTAAAGGCATAAAGATACCTATCTATTGTCATGAAGGTAAGGATTTTGACTTATTTTCCATTGGCAGTAATTAGTCTATTAGTTGATTCCACTCAAAGTTAGTCTAGATGTCTAAATTAGTACTTATACCAGTCAATCTAATTTATTATCAAGGGATCACTGGGACACTATCAGGGAAATTCACTAGATTTATGATAATCAACCCATCTTGCATATTATGGAATGTATTCAGAAACAAAGAGAAGTTTGGCAAATGGAAAAGTACTTAGCACTTACTCATCTGACATAATTTTTTTGCCAAATGGTAGTCGTGGCCCATTTCTGCTCTCAGGAACTGGAAAATATTAAGAAATTGTTCACATAAGTAATTTTGAAGAGTATTTACATGTCAATTATAAACTCCCTAGAAAATACTCCATTAATGATTAACTATTTTGCTTTTAACATTTACATTTTTTTTCCAGAAGTGAGTCCGTAATAAATCAACTAACTAAGAATATTCAAGGACTCCTCATGATAAGGCAATATAGAGTAAGTAGAATATCTCTACTCTGCTGCAGCCACTCTATATATGTACTACTGAACAATCTGAGAATATGTAGGTTGATTCAACTGGCAGAGACAGTGAAGATACTCATCACTTTAATATCCCTTTGGTTCAGATACAGCTTCTATTTGTGCACTTAGTCCATAATTGGTAAAAAAAAATAAAAAAATTTACAATTATATATTCACTATTTTCGAGTATTGCTCTCGTACCATCTAGTTTCACTTTTACTATTTTTATATTTTTCTTGTTTCAAAGGAATACATATTTTTGTATGTAGGAAATTTAAAAGCTAAATAAACACATAGCATCCCCAATTAAAAAGCCTCTATATGTCTACCATCTAGAGATATTTATTTTTATATCTTCACATATACTGTTTGAGTATTTTCCCCCCACATATGAATGCATATTTACAAAAACTAGGATTATTTAGTAACTTTTAAAAAAATAAATCATGTTCATGTTCACATATCATGATCATTTTCTCCCCATGAAATTAAATATTCTTTTTTTTAACTTAGACAACAATTTACTAAAGTAATCTTCTATTATTAGCTATTTAGAATGTTTCCATTAAAAAAATAAGCCTGCACTTAGATGTTCTCGCTTGTGTGTGACATATTCTGAACCATATGTGGATGCACTAGGTTTACACTGCAAGAGACAGGAGCATCAAGTCACACAAAACAGGCACTTCTCACACATTTCCAGACATTTGATAAATACCCAGGTGTCATTTAAAAAAAAGTTCTCTACCAGTTTTCTAAGCTTCTTCCATGAGTATTAGATTATTTGTATTTTTCTAATGTAAATAGGACTCTCCTAGAGAGTTTTCTATAAATCATTAATTTCATCACAATTATTTATTCACATATTAATAATTCTCTTATATTTAAAAAATCTATTCTTGTCTCAGGTTCAGATGTTCATTTTCAGCATGATTTGTGTTTCTCTTCCATTTTAATTGTCATTTCTACTGGTTGATGTATATCATTCTTTATTTCAAATATCTATCTCTTGAATTGATATATTAATTTGGTTTTTATTTTGAATTATTAATTTGTTTAATTCTTTTTCTTATTTTCTTTATGTTTATTTTGTTCTTTTTCTAGTTTCTGGCATTAATATTTAGTTCCTTTATTGTCACTCTTCCTTGAAAGACTGTCATCATTAAAGCATTTGAAACTAAGCACTTCTCAAAACTTTTTAAATTTAGTGTAATGATTATCACAATCTTCTAAATAGATTGTGAGTTTAGTTTTGAATTTTATTTTAAATTAAAGTGTCACTTAGAAGAATCTTTTAGTTTTAATTAATTTTAATTTGTTAATGCACTCATTTTTGTTGTCTGTTTATATTTCTCAAATCTTTATGGAAAATTTAAATATACACAGAAGTTGAGAAAATAGCAAAAAAAATACATGCTGCCAACTCTCACCTTCAAAAATTAACATTTTGCTAATCTTGTTTTATCAATATCATCACACTCTCTTTCTCCTCCTTGTCTAGATTATTTTAAATCACTTAACAGATATCATCTCATTTCACTTTAAATTAAAAACCCAATCACATTATCGTTATCACACCTAACAAAATTAACAAGAATTTTTTGTTTTTGTTTTAAGTTTTTATTGGGGAATTGGGGGAGGGGACCAGCCAAGTCACTGTTCTTCAATCTTCGTTGTGGAGGGCACCAGTCGCCATCTGGCTTCCTGTCGGCAGCTCGTGGCCTCTAAGTTCAAGGTGCTATGTTCAATCTTAGTTGTGGGTGGGCGTAGCCACCATCCCAAGCAGGAGGCGAACCTGGCAGCCTTGTTGTTAAGAGCACACACCCTATCCACTGAGCCATTCAGGCCACAGCTCAGCTCAAGGTGCCGAGTTCAGTCTTAGTTGTGAGTGAGCATAGCCCACCATTGAACAGGCAATGTTGTTGTTACACCAACTGAACCATCCTGCCACCTGTTGGCAGCTCAGCGACATCTCAGCTAGGGCGCAGCGTTCACTGGCTCATGTGGGAATTGAACCGGTGGCCCTGTTGCTCAGAGTACATGCTCTAAGTCAACTCTTAACCAAATGAGCCACTCGGCTGGCCCAATAAGAATTTCTTTTTTTTTTTTGATGGCAGTGTCACTGGCCCTCACACGTGGGACCCGAACCGGGGCCACTGGCGTCCCAAGCCAGCACTTAACCACCACGCCACTCGGCCGGCCCAAGAATTTCTTAATATCAACTAATATCCAGTCTATTTGATGAAGCGTTATATTCATAACACTAACCTCAGAAAATGAAAAGGTACATGGAATCAATTTCAAAGTCTCCTTCGCATTGACCAATTTTTTGTTGTTGTTATCATAAAATATATTTCCTATTAACAGTTCAAAAGGCAATGAAACTAAGACATTCATGCAACGGATGTTAAAGACTTTCATGAGAATTATTTAAGACTTCAAAATTAAGCTGAAGACAGGTTTAAAAGCATTGGTCTTATATTAAATTATTTGTGACATTCAAAATAAAGAGATGTGTCTGTGGCCATACCACCCTGAATGTGCCCAATCTCATCAAAATAAAGAGAAGCTTAACAGCTAAACTCAAAATATGAATTTTGATGGAATCCAGACTGGAAAAAAAATCCAATTATAAAAGCCATTTTAAAGACAAATTGGGAAATCTCAATTTGAATCTATTTTATTACAGAATTATTGTTAATTTTCTTAGACGTGATAAGGGTATGATGTTACAATAAATAAATAAGTTACTCTTAGAAGACCATTGTCAGGTATTTAGAGGTGAAGTTATACGATATTTGAAACTTACTTTCAAAGGTTTCTGCCAAAAATATCTTTCTAGACTATATCTATGCCTTATTTATGAAAAGAGAGAGATAAAGCAAATGTAGCACAATGTTAAGAAGTGGTGAATTAGGTAAAGCATACACATGTATTCACTGTTACAGTCTTGCAACTTTTCTATAGGTTTGAAAAATTTCAAAACAAAAAGTTGGGAAAATTAAAAGGGATGCATTCTGAGAACAAAAGATCTTATGTACAAGTATAGCACAAGATATGAATATAAGCAATCTCATGCTGCCTATTTATATGCAAATGATTTATAAATTACTTTTATAATTAAATGTCAAAAAAGAAAGGGAAAAGAATAAAATTAGCAACTCCAGACAATTTGGTGATGGCAAATAGGGTCTCTGAATGCTCTATAATTCATGAATGATTTTGATGTCCAGTCAAAAGGAAGTTTGGTTAAGTGAAATCTTTCCAACACTTGACATCAATTTTTTTCTCCCTTATTAAAAGCACCTTATACTATTAAGGAAGTTTCAAAATTCCCTATTCATGCTTTAACCTAAGAAGAAAATACAGTAAATACATCTGATTCCCTTTATAATTCCATGGCTAGCTTCGGTTAAAGTATCTAAGAAGGCAAGCACATTAGCATTTTCTTTGTGCTAAAAATCTAATTAAGGCTTCTAGCCATGATGGCGTGAACAAAGATCAGATTTACTCTCCCTCCTTACACAACCAGAAAACCGGACAAAATATATATATATAAAAAACAGTTTGGGAGGTCCTATGAATACACAGAGCACTGGGAAGAGTCCTCACTTGGTAATGTCCCCACACTGTAAGGGCTGCCCTGGGTCCTCCCAACAAGGCTTAAAAGCAATGTACAATGTTTAGGATTCAGTAATAAATTACCAAGCATGCAAAGATGCAGGAAAATATGACCCATAAGCAGGAGAAAACTTAACCAATAAAAACTGACTTAGAATTGAAAAAGGTGATAGCATAGCAGATAAGCATGATAAAATAACTATTAAAAATATGTCATAGGGGAAAATATGAACAGTGAGGAGAGAAATGATAGATATAAAATTTTAACTAAAACTTCTAGAGAAGAGATGATAAATAAACTACCTGAAATGAAAACATATTATATTAACACATTTGAGAAAGGGGGAGAGAGAGAAAAAGGGAGAAGGGAAGGAGGGAGGATAGGATTAACAGCAGATTATAACTGCAAAGAAATGATCATGAACTTGAAGAAACAGCAATAGAAATTTCTAAAATGAAATATACAGAGAAAACAGGAAAAAAAAAAAGGAACATCAGTGACCTTTGGGACAATATTGGGTGGTCTAACATATGTGTAATTATAGCCCAAATGAAGAGAGGGAGGGCAGATGTCAGAAAAAAATATTTGAAGACTTAAGTGAATATTTTCCAATCCTGGTGAAAACTATAAACTCATAGATCCAAGAAGCTCAATGAACAGAGGAAATATAAAGAAAACTATATCAAAGCACATCATTATCAATAATAATACAGATAAAAAAATTTAAAAACAGACAAAAAGACAAATTCTAATACAGATAAATAAAAATAAGAATAACAGCAGACATCTTTTCTGAAACTATTAGATGATGGAGCAACCTTTCAAAATACAGGAAATAACCTGGCAACCTAGAATTCTCCAGCTAACATATCCTTTAAAAATGCAGGTGAAATTAAGACTTTTCCAGAAAAACAAAAGCTGAGAGAATTCATTGCCAGCAGAACTGCATTATAAGATATATTGAAGGGAATTTTTCAGGTAAAAGGAAAATAATATCAAGTGGAAAGTTGGAGCTACACAAAGTTATGAAGAACGCCAGAAATGTGTTCCAAAAAAGATATTTTCCAATTTAAAAAAATCTCTTTAAAAGATAATTTACCATTTAAAACAAAAATAATGAGACAATATATTGTGGAACTTATCTGTAGAAGTAAAATGTATGACAAGAATAACACAAAGCATAAGAAGGGGAAATGAAAATGTACTATTATGAAGTTCTTACAATATACAAGAAGTTGTATAATATTAATTAAAGGTGGACTGTGGTACCACAACAAGTGAGGTAAAATTGTTTTGTTCTGCATAGAATTATTAGTAAATGTTTATGTACAATGTTTGCATGTGACATTTTAGGCTTTAATGCTTTGCACATGCCGTTTTCTATGTTAGGAACGCTTTCTCCACTTGTTTATCAGACAAATTCCTATACTTCCTTCCTCCTTTAAGTTTCTGAGATGTATTCTTGTGTCTTCCTCTAAAAATCCTTCCTTTTATCCCATTTCTCCTGCTTCTTTTCTCAGTCACTTATTCCTCCCTATTCCCAGAGAACTTCATAAATACTTCTACTAGCACATATTTAATTTTATTGTATAAATTGTATTATATAAATAATATGTGCCTGTTAGTTCTCAAGAATAGGACATGTCTTTCTTATTTATTTATACACATCCCCAGTTACTAGCATGGTGCCCATGCTTTTTATGTAGAAAGCATTCCTTAAAAAAGTCCTTGAAGAGTTTTGATGTAAACACTGCCTTTACAAGGATACTGTAACTCATTTCCAGAATCTTCTCTCACCGATAACCTGGTAAAAGTAATAGTAAGAGAGGGGCCGGCCAAGTGGCGCACTGGTTAAGAGCTGGTTTTGGGATGCCAGCGGCCCCGATTTGGATCCCACGTATGAGGGCCAGTGACACTGCCCTCCACAGCTAACAACAGCTCCACCTGGAGCTGGGCTGTGTGAGCCCTGGAGACGGTGTAGGCTGCAGCCCCTGCTGCAGTGGGCTGTCATAGGCTACAGTGAGTGGCCAGCAGCCAGTGTGAGCGGCTGGCAGCCAGCGCGAGCTGCCAATAGCTGCGGTGAGCGACATCCAGAGGCCGGCGACCCATCTGCCTCATCTGGGAAGAGCGCAATGACGATACCAACATGGGCCAGTGAAGCAACATCTTCCACAACTACACTGAAGAACAAAAAGAAAGAAACTTGTCTGTTCCCCTTCCCCGATTCCCCAACGCTGTTCCCCTTCCCAAATTCCCCAATAAAATCTTAAAAAAAAAAAAAAAAGTAATAGTAAGAGAGATGAGTACCCATGTAAGCATCTATACATACATGGGCAAGGATCTTTTAATTATTTTTTTAAACTTCAAGGCTATATACTATTTAGTTATTTTAATATTTTTAAGTTTCTTAAATTATAATGCACAAAACTTACTTCTGCCATTAACTCTAATGGAGCATGAGTATGCTTATTCAGGTTGCTATCTTCATCATCATCTTCATCATTGGTGTCATCTTCACCATCATCATCATCTGTTGATTTGGACAACTTATCATCAATATCCTGAAGGCAATATTTATTATTTTTGTCCTGCGCTGCAATGACTGTATCTTTGCCCACCTCACCTAAAATGTAATATAATTTAATCAATAAATATGGAAAAGTTCAAAAATTAAAAACGGTTACTCCTAAAATATAATGTAATGTTTAGTATATTGCTTCATGTTCTGAAGCTAATTTTTTTTCATGACTAAACAGCACTGCAATAAACAGCTGATTTCCGTTTTCAAAAAAGGTAATAAAACTTCCAAGTGAAAGAAGAAAAAACCCAAACCAATAACACTGAGCTGATGTTAATTGTTTGGTGCTTAACAGCAGTTTGATGCCCAGCCTGAGCTGAGTTGCCGCTGAGCTGCCAACAGGTAGCAGGAGGGCTCAGCTAAAAAAAATAATAATAAATGGACCACCTACTTACACCATATACGAGAACAAACTCAGAATGGATTAAAAACTTAAATGTAAGACCTGAAACCGTAAAACTCCTAGAAGAAAACATAGGGAGTAAGTTTGCAGACATTACCCCGAGTAATATTTTTACTGATATATCCTCTCGGGCAAGGGAAATAAAAGAAAAAATGAACATATGGGATTACATCAAACTTAAAAGTTTTTTCACAGCAAAGAAAATCATCAATAAAACAAAAAGGCAGCCTACAGAATGGAGAAGATATTTGCCAACGATATATCTGATAAGGGGTTGATATCCAAAATTTATAAAACACTCATGCAACTCAACACCAAAAAAACAAACAACCCAATTAAAAAATGGGCAGAGGATATGAAGAGGCATTTCTCTAAAGAGGACATACAGATGGCCAACAGGCATATGAAAAAATATTCAACCTCACTAAATCATCAGAGAAAAGCAAATAAAAACCACAATGAGATACCACCTCACTCCAGTTAGAATGGCTATCATCAACAAATCAACAAACAACAAGTGCTGGCAAGGGTGTGGAGAAAAGGAAACCCTGCTGCACTGTTGGTGGGACTGCAAATTGGTGCAGCCATTATGGAAATCAGTATGGAGGTATCTCAAAAAACTGGAAATGGAACTGCTGTATGACCCAGCAATTCCACTCTTGGGTATCTACCCAGAGGAATCCAAGACGTTAATTCGAAAAAATATATGCACCCCTATGTTTATTGCAGTGCTATTTACAATAGCCAAGACTTGGAAACAACCGAAATGCCCATCGGTAGATGACTGGATTAAGAAACTGTGGTACATTTATACAGTGGAGTATTACTCTGCTATAAAGAAGAATGAAATCGTACCATTTGCAACGATATGGATGGACCTAGAGACTATTATGTTAAGTGAAATAAGTCAGTCAGAGAAAGACAAATACCATATGATCTCACTTATATGTGGAATTTGAAAAACTGAATGAATTAGCAAAGGAAACAGAAACAGTCTCATAGATATAGAGGAAAAACAGGGTTGCTAGTTGGGAGGGAGGTAGGGATGAGGGAGTAGAGGAAGGGATTAATCAGCATAAATAGGTATTGTCACAGGGATATGAAAGACAGTTCAGGGAATATAATAATGTTGTAAAAATTTTGTGGGGTGTCAGATGGTCACATGTCTTGTTAGGGAGACCACTTCATGGATGGAGTAGAGGCTTGATCACTGCACTGTATACCTGAAATTGATGTTGTATAATATTGTATGCCAACTGTAACTGAATATATAGATAGTCACGGGATGTGGATTATACGGTGGAAGGGAGTCAAAGGAACTGTAATAGATAGTATGATATGGGGGGAAGGAATGGGGTGGAGAATTGGGGGAGGAGGGGTAAAATGTATAACTATTGTACTGTGTTTTACACCTGAAGCTAAAAAAAAAAAAAAAAGCTCACATAATCAGCCCAAGGATAGGACCAAGGGGTGGGTGAGGGCTTTGGGACATGGGTAAAAGCTGAAAAAGCAGCAAGAAAGCAACACTTGTAGGCTGTGGCCTAGAATCCAAAATCTCCAATACTTTTGTGATATGAAAACACAAAGTATAAACATGCAAAAACTACTCCAGAACCTATGAACCACGAATGCCAGAGGAGAAATAACGCAGAAACGTCCAATTGGAATGTTCCCACAAGCTAAAACTATTTGAGACCTGCACAGAAGAGGATTCCCATTGAAAATGAGTTCTCAGACAAGAACGATAAAATGCGTGAGCAGGGCCGGCCGAGTGGCGCATTGGTTAAGCGCTGGTTTTGGGATGCCAGCGGCCCCGGTTCGGATCCCACATGAGGGCCAGTGACACTGCCCTCTACAGCTAACAACAGCTCCACCTGGAGCTGGGCTGTGCGAGCCCCGGTGATGGTGTGGGCTGCAGCCCCTGCTGCAGTGGGCTGCCATAGGCTACAGTGAGTGGCCCGCAGCCAGCGTGAGTGGCTGGCAGCCAAGCGTGAGCTGCCAATAGCCGCGATGAGCGACATCCAGAGGCCAGCGACAGATCTGCCTCATCCGGGAAGAGCGCAATGACGATACCAACAGTGAAGCAACATCCTCCACAACTAAACTGAAGAACAAGAAGACGGCAACTTGTCTGTTCCCCTTCCCCGATTCCCCAACGCTGTTCCCCTCCACCAATTCCCCAATAAAATCTTTAAAAAAAAAAAAAAAATGCATGAGCAATAGCCATCAGATACATCAACATAGAAGGCATCATACTTCGAGATTAGAAAATAGTACAATTTGAAAGGACACTACTCAGTCAGTAAGAAGGGGATGGTGGGGGGTTGGGCAATGGGAAGTATAAGGATTAGAAAGAAACAGACAGAACAATTATGTACAAATGTTGTGTTTGTCTACACAGAGTGGTAAGAACCAATAAGTAAATTTCTGGGTGTAAGACAATTCATAAAAATAATACCATTTCTATCACCAAAAAAAAAAAAAATATATATATATATATATATATATTATATATATATATAATATATATATATATATGGAAATATTTCAAAAGACCTTTACATTAGGGTTTAGAGAAGATTTTGTTACACATGTAAATATATTAGGTGAAATGTAGGGAAGAAAATTATGAAAAAAGACATAAGGATTCACCATAACTTTGATAACCTCTTCTGTCTAATGCAACACATATTAGAATGGTATTTATTATGCAAACTGTTCAGAATATTATATGACAGACATTACAAGGGATTTGAGTGCAATAATTTTAATGAAGATCACCTTAAGCTAAACAACATAAATGTATGCTTTGGGTAGTAGTTTATCATAAATAGTGACAAAGGATGTTCACTGCTGATAAAATTATCTGAGTATGTTTAGTAAAAAATATCTGAATAAAATTTTTAGAAATCCTTAAATGCCCTGTGATAAATATTATATTTCCATTTTAATAAAAGCAGAAATGTAGAAAAAGATCCCATTAGAATGTGTTATATTACATAACTACAAGAAAACATACACAGAAGAATAAAATGCCCAAAGGATAGACGCAGAGGAGGAGAGTTTGCAGTGCTGTCAGTCAGAAAAGCAACAACAAATGAGTGGGCATGTGCATACTGCTAGTGAAAGAAGTTATGAGACATATTGGCATATGAAAATACCCAAATGTTCTTTTGACTTTCATGTATAGGCCAATGGAAGAAATTCCAATTGGTTTAGAGTTCAATTTGAAGAGATCCACCTTAAATAATTATTTTAATTTACAATTATGCAATAAATTTTACACTGAAATAATAATACAGCAACTTTTAAGAATATGGAATAGTAGGCTGTCAACTTTTTCATTGCAGAAGTATAATTTAATACTAGAAACAATGTTTGGAAATGAAGAGAAACCCTAATCAATTTTTTGCATCAGGAATTATTATATTTTGCATGAAGACAACATAGACTGCGTGGAACTCAGAATAAAGAGAAATATTAATATAATTGTTAACGTGTTTGATGACCTATAACTTTCAGATTTTATGTATACTATTATACCTCAATTGATGGAATATTTATATAAATTACTATGTTTGTAGATTAGTAATAAACTTTTTTTCTCATGAGTGGCACATGCAAATTGGAAAAGAGAAAAGAAATCCATTTTATAGTAAATTCAGAAATATTGTAAAAAATAATAATAAATAAATAAATAGTTTTGTGCTTGAAACTTTAATAAATGGAAGCATTTTTGTTTATAAAGAATATAATATTCAGGCATGAAAACAATGAAAAAAAAAAGAATATAATAATTTCAAGAAAAAATAAATTAATGCTATTGTATCTCCAGAAATATATTTCCTAAACTGTTCTTCTAGGAAGGTAAATATGAAATGGAGCTTGAAGAGTAAAAGTAAGATTGGAGAGGCTGAGAAGCAAATAATTCTTCTTAGGTCATGTCACTCCTTGGATACTTGAGAATTGACACACACACAAATTAGGAAGAAATACATGTAGAGTATTCTAGATATAACCAGAAGTTACATAATATTATTAATAATTTTTCTTAATGTCAAGTCATAATACCTATGACCAAACACAGGTAACTGAAAAATAAAAAATAAGTTTCACTGACTACCCCATTTGGTACCTGTCACTACGCTAATTACAAAACAGTATGGAAGTACAATGATAAAAATGTGTACTAGGTAAATGGGAGAACAAAGGAGGGCTCCATCTCATTCTGGGGAGTGGTCAGGAATTGTCCAGTCTGAGTGCATCAGTTTTTCCAAGGAGAGGGACAGCATGAGCCAATGCAGAAGCAAGAAAGCCTATGGCGCGACAAGCACTTTGATGCTGCTTAAAGGTCAAGGTTGAGGCTGAAATGGTGAAAGATGTGGCTGGAAGAGTAGGTAAAGGATATCTGGATAATGGAGAGTCTTGTGTCAGAAGTCTTAGAGTCTATCCTAAGAATGAAGGGGATACTAATGAAAGATTTTATGTAGGAAAACAAGTATGATCAATTTTGCATTTCGGAGGGAAAACTTGGATAGCAGGGTAGAAAGTGTATTTGAAGGAAGATCCCTCCCTAAAAAAAAACAGCAAAGGGAGAGATTAAAGGTCTCCTTAAAAAGTCTAGGTAAGGGCTGGCCAAGTGGCTCAGTTCGTTAAGAGCACGAGCTCTGAGCAACAGGGTCACCGGTTTGATTCCCACATGGGCCAGTGAGCTGCGCTGGAACTGAGCTATTGCTGAGCTGCCAACAGGTGGCAGGATGGCTCAGCTGGTGAGAGCATATGCTCCTAACAACAATGTTGCCGGTTCAATGGCGACTGGACTTGGAGCTGAGCTAGCTGCGCCCTCCACAACTAAGACTGAAGGACAATAACTTGGCTGTTCCCCTTCTCCAATTCTCCAAACACTGTTCCCCTTCCCCAATTCCCCAATAAAATCTTTAAATAATAAATAAATAAATAAATAAATAGATAGATAAATAAATAAATAAATAAATAAATAAATAGTCCAGGTGAGAGAGATGGTAAAATAGGGATGGAGAGGAGGTGATAGATGAGAGAAATATTCAAAATGTAAATTTCTATGGTACAATCTATTGGAACATTTTCAAAACATCAGTAATTCTTATACTATCATCATCCATTTTGCCATATATGAGTATCAACTATACTATTTAATATTTTTCTTTGAAAAATTAACTTGTAATCTTTGCGAGATCATAATCATCGATGAAACTGACAGATGTATTAATAAAAGTAACATATAATAATAATAATGAACATTATATGCCATTACTCTTCTGAACACTACATATATTAGCCCCTTTAATTCTCTCAATATGCCAAGGAAGTGTGTACTACTTTTATCCCACCTATGGATGAAACTGAGGGGCAGCAATTAATGAATGACCTGCCCAACTGCACACTGCTAATTAAGGGGCAGGTCTGGGAGTCAGTTTGGCTTCAGAGTCCATATTCTTAACTATGTCTTATCTTTTTTCTAACACACATTAAAATATACCACGATTAGAGTAAACTTCTTTCTTTGAGTGACCCTGGAAACTATTGAGTGAGCCTGCCAACTCCTTTGGCTCTACGGATGTCTTTCAGTTTCATATTGGGCTTGTGCTACACCATCCCTTTCTTGCAAGATTTTGAGTGTCTGGGAAATCCTATGAGATGACTTCTTTGATGGGAGTGTGGCCATGAACTACTCTACATAATATAGAAACACATGTGTTAGAAAGAAGAAAACTAGGAAATCCAGGGGGGCTTGAGAGATTACAATGTCAAGAAAACACAGATAAAAAAAAAAAAAAGAAAAAAACTGGTAAAATTTTTGACTCTACAGCAAACTCCTGACTCTAAACAAAAAGAGCTACCCTGAAAAGGGATGCCAAGTCCTTCCAAAAGTAGAATGGCTGGGATATTCGGGCCACCTACCTGCTTCCGTTTCATTTACAGTCTCCATCAGCTGACAAGCACCCATACCGTCCAGTGCGCACCCACACTATTCACTGACTCATCACACTGATGTCATCAGGGGAGGCTCAGGAACTAAGGGCTTTGTGTGATGTCACAGGAGCTGTCTCTTAATTGACAAACACACACTAAGCATCATGAGAGGCGTTTCCTGATCCCTAGATCCTCTTCCAGGTGCCATTTATTAACAGTACAGCACCCATCCCAGCCTGTCATTGTCTTGCTTATTTGTCTTTTATTGTTTGTTAGTTTGTTTGTTTTTAGCTGAGCCGTCCCGCCACCTGTTGGCAGCTCAGCAGCAGCTCAGCTCGGGCTGGGCATCGAACTGCTGTTGCTCAGAGCTCAGCTCGCACTCGAGCGAGCTATTAACCAACTGAGCCACTTGGCCGGCCCCATATTTATTTTTAATAGTTGGCTATCTTCTAGTAGAATGTGAACTTCACAAGGGCAAGGACCTTGCTTATTTGCTAACTATTGTACCCCCAGTTTCTAAACCAGTACACGGCACTCAGTACACGGCACTCAGTACGAATGAATGGAACTCATTAATGCTTTCATAGGTACTTTAACTTATTCTAAAATTTAATATCCTATCATTATCATTTTATTTTTTTATTTTATTTTTATTTTATTTTTTTGAGGGCAGTATCACTGGTCCTCATATGTGGGACCCGAACTGGGGCCGCTGGCTTCCTAAGCCAGTGCTTAACCACTGCGCCACTCGGCCGGCCCCATTATCATTTTATGTAATTCATACGCATGGATCCCTGACTACATATCAGAATCATCTGGTACATGAATTTGAAGAATTACTTATTTCCATGACCCGCCCCAGACCTACAAAGTTGACAAAATCCCAAAAGTCATGGTGAAGGAGGGCTGAATTAGAAGTAGTTACTCATTTATTTGAGTAGCTACTCAAATAAAACAACTGGTATTACCTGTGCTTTCTTTTAAGAAAGAAGATGGCCATAGTTTAGCCTGTAGATTTGTCTCTGTATCTTTATTTTCAATACTTTTTGAAGATACTCCATTTTTGGTATTCTTTAAAGAGATTTTATTTTCAATATTTTTTGAAGAGACTTCTTTCCTAAATGTTAAATAGTGAAAAAATATTTTTATAGGTAACAATTCTGTTTAAGGCTTTAAGGAGTACATATACACACATTTAATATAAACACACAATATAATACACCAACAATAAACTAAATATCTAAAATGCAGTATCTTCTTTGTGGAAAAGCATTAAAAATAAATTTTATTAATGATTAAAATTCAATTTCTACCTGGCACTTGTTATTGTGTAATGATTCTTAGAATCTTTTCAGAGTTAACATAAGGCGTATATGCAAACAGTTTTATGAATGTCTTTGGCACATCACTGTGATATACATGATGGAATAAAACTATTTAAGGAATACTAGCCTTGAGTTTTTTTTCTTTAAGTTTGTACATCAGTTCTTACCATTGCTAAATGCTACACTTATGGAGACAGTCCAACACTCATATTAACCCTTGGTCATAATATAAAGTAAACTGCTTTTCCATTAAGTCACTGAAATAAAAATGGGTTAACTTTCTCTTTTACCCCGTAAGCCTGAAACCTCATGTCAATAAATAACTTGAGTCACAGAAGTCTTATGTGATGTACTGTTTACATACAGGCACCCATGCTGATGGAAAAAATAACCCCAAGGCTGCTTTCTGTGGTCTTAACATTCTTTTAATACCTAAATCTCCTTTACTAAGTTTAAAAAATTTAACTTCGGGCCGGCTGAGTGGCGCATTGGTTGAGCGCTCGTTTTGGGATGCCAGCGGCCCCAGTTCGGATCCCACATGAGGGCCAGTGACACTGCCCTCTACAGCTAACAACAGCTCCATCTGGAGCTGGGCTGTGCGAGCCCCAGTGATGGTGTGGGCTGCAGCCCCTGCTGCAGTGGGCTGCCATAGGCTACAGTGAGTGGCCGGCAGCCAGCGTGAGCGGCTGGCAGCCAAGCATGAGCTGCCAATAGCCGCGGTGAGCGACATCCAGAGGCCAGCGACCGATCTGCCTCATCCGGGAAGAGCGCAATGACGATACCAACAGTGAAGCAATATCCTCCGCAACTAAACTGAAGAACAAAAAGACAGCAACTTGTCTGTTCCCCTTCGCCGATTCCCCAACGCTGCTCCCCTCCGCCAATTCTCCAATAAAATCTTTAAAAAAAAAAAAATTCTCTAGGAAAAAAAAGTTTTAACTTTTAGTTTTCATGCAAAGATATAAAAAGATGTAAAGTATTTTTCCCCTAAAGTTACGGTGGCTCTGTTTTTTCCCCACTGAAATGTGAATCTGGAGCATTAGCACTGCAGTTCAGTTAGTGGTCTTGTGCAGTGATTTTAGTGAAGAGGCTGAACAGCTTGTGATATTCTTAATACTATGGGAGGAAACAGAATCTTCACTTCCCCAGTATGTGCTGCGAAAACAAAACCCCTCCCTGGTAATACAAAATGCACAGCAAAGATGATTTACATTTGTTCTGCCTCTGCCCTCCTCAATTTTCTACTTGTGAAAACAGGCATCCAAATAGAAATTCTATATATGAATTCACTTAGGAATTCAGTTTCTAGCACTGTGAGATTTGTATTATGCCAAAGGTCGTCACAAGTGATTACTAGGATTTATTTGCTTTAAAAGCTAATATAGATAAAAGGCCTTTACTGCCTGCCTTTCCCACACACACAAGTTACAATATTTCGCTGAACCTAAGAGACCATCTATTTATTAGAGGGCATACCATTATTTAAGAAAGAAAAAGCATTGCCAAATTTAAGTGTGAGATGCCATCAATTGTAGGTCATGTAAAACTATGAAGAAAATATGTGTATATTTCAAATGTGAAAATGGTACTTATATACTCATTAAGTTATATCCCCAAGGAAGGGAATTTAGCTAGTATAGTTCTGGGTATTCGAATAATTGGAAATGTCTTTAAAAATCTTAATGCCACAACATGGAGGAAGCCAATATATGCAACAGACTGAAGATAAATGGGACATTACTATTTGGAAGCAGTGAAAGTGTCATAGAAATACGTATCAGCATTGACCAAATCATCATTTTAACAGTAAAATATGGATTCCTTTTCTGTTCACTTTCTGTAGGCTTTCTCATATACAATTTCAAAGAACCAAAGACCCAAGTCTGACCTACTCTTCAACTATAATCTATTGATTTACATTTGAGAAAAGTGATGTTATTTATGGTAATAATGTCTCTAACCATTTAAGAAAAATAGATAACCAGTATACTCTAAAAGATATGTTTAATTTAAATAGTTACAATTAAGGAAACATTAAACTTTTTATGTAATATCCTTTGGAAATGGAAGATATTTAATTTAGTATTTGCTAAGGCTAGAGAGTTAGTCGAGTTAAATATCTCTCTGGAATATACTTATGCTACAGGGTAGACAACCTAAGTTTTAAGATTATTCCTTCATTAAGAACACTGGGCATATTTATGAAATATCCCCAAATTTCTACTGCAATTAACAAGTTTTTCAGGCAGTTTATATTTTATACTTTATTTTAAAATGATTTATAATTTGTGAAACATGGGCCTAAAAAAATTAATTAAAACTTACTTTTCTAAGAATGTCTTAGCTACATTTAGAGAAACTTGTATTGCTGACGTATAAAGCTTGCTGGCCAATCTTGGTCTTCGTCCAAAGACCATTTACTTAAAGTGCAAAAATGGGAATAAAAAAATAACTTGTCATTCATTTTAGAAAAGACAAAACATATCATGAATAACATAGAGATATAATATTTTCAACCTCTTGAGTGCTGTGGATCTACTTCAGCCATTTCCACTTCACATCTCTAAAGCTTGACCAAAAAACCAACAGATCAAAGGTCTAAGATCTATAAAACTTTGCCCAGCATTAAAAACATACCAGGAGTGGGCCGGCTGAGTGGCATGGTGGTTAAGCACTGGTTTGGGAAGCCAGAGGCCCCAGTTCGGGTCCCACATGTGAGGACCAGTGACACTGCCCTCAAAAAACAAACAAACAAACAATAGGAGTGCCAAAAAAATGTACACACATGACTTGTATTCATCTTTTGTTATCGGTATATATTGAGTATTAAAATTTTAATATAGTTTTTTCCTTTCTTAAAATGTGTATACATTTTTTGGCACCCTCTGTATTTTACCTTTACTACTAAAAATTTTGTTAGTTAAATGCAATTTGTTGGGCAGACAATATTTTTCACACATGGGATTTATGGGGGGAAAAGGAAAAGATAAATGTGGGTTTCATATGCAGAGAAGTTTGAAACTCGTGTTTATAAAATCCTTATGGCACAGACTAGAATGAAGAATCAACTAGAAGATTAAGGCAAAGAACTTGTGGAGAAAGAAAACTTTTAACTTTCCCTAACACAAGCTGGATAGGATCTTTTGGCAAATTCCACTTGCCAGTTGGACTATGGAACCAGTAGGCGGTGGAAAGAGGAATGAAAGCCTCTGAGAAAATTCATCAACTTTGCAGCTCAGCCACACTGTTCCCCAAGCAAAGGTCTCCCAGGATTTTCTATTTTCTTACTTGATCTTTTTTTTTTTTTTTTCCAGGACTGACCCTGTTTGCCTTTAACTCTGGGTAAGGGACCTAAGATGACAAAGCCACACAACGGTGACGCTTACTGGCTACACTAACCATCCTTTCCTATCCCCCACTTCAAACAACCCAACCCAACCCAACTCTTCTCTGCAAGCAAATAAAAGGGAACGTGATCATCCTAACCTTCCAAAAAGTCGTTTGATAAGCAGATGCAATTATTAGTAAGATCAAGATAATAGTCACTCTGCTTTTCTATTGGGTTGTCAGAAAAGTCATGACGCATTTTTGCAACGAAAAACAGAAAAAATACATCATGGCTTTTCCAACAACCCAATATTTTGGCCCAGGCTACATTTGATTTATCTTTGGGGTTTAACTACCTCAGGATGTGGATTGTTCCTTGCTCCAGTTCCAACACTGCTATCACAGTCTAAGGACATTGGTGCTCATAGTAGAGAAAACGGTAATTCATTTTCATTAATGACCTATTAACTTCTGTTATTATTATTGAAAGTTGTATTTCCCTCAAGGACTAAAATGGTCTTAGATTTTTTTTTTTTTTTTTGAGGGCAGTGTCACTGGCCCTCCTCACATGTGGGACCAAACCGGGGCCGCTGGCTTCCCAGGCCAGCGCTTAACCACCGCGCCACTCAGCCGGCCCTGGTCTTAGATTTTTTAATTTAAATGTTTTCAACCATGTAATGGGATTTATTTATTTACTTACTTACTTACATATAGATTAGTATATTGAATAGAATCCCACCAGAATGGTGCCTACCAACTTGTCAATAACTGATCTATATGAATGTGTTTTATGATCAATTTTCAAAGTGTAATTTTTCATGGAATAAATATAATAGAATTTTTTTTTCAGGGAGTAGGTGATGATCTTATTAGGAAGGACTTTGATGGAATGATCAGAATCAATGCCGTGAACAAAGCAGGTACTTATATTTAGCTACTAAATTGATACTCAACTATGATTCTTTTTAACATCAAGCTCTTCAACTACGTGGGGTGATTATAGATTTTCCTTATTTAGTAGTTACGATTCATCTCATAGTAAATAAAGAATGTTTAACTGTTTTTTCTTTCTGTTTTTTGAGGGCAGTGTCACTGGCCCTCATACGTGGGACCAAACCAGGGCCGCTGGCTTCCCAAGCCAACGCTTAACCACCGCGCCACTCGGCCAGCCCGAATCTGTTTAATTTTAAAGTAAATATTCATTTAAAGGGATATTCTGAAAGAAGTGAGCAAGTATCAAAGAGAAATAGGAATAAGGAATGAAAATTATGTAAGTAAAATACAGAATAGTTGGTGTTTAAGCATTTAAAAGTAGAAGTGATTATCTATATCTCTACATTTTTATCCAAATTCATTCTCATTTAAAATGTTCTTTTATCTAGTAACAACTGCCTTGACTGAAGCAAAAGCTAAAGCTCTACTCTATGCATTTCTGGCCTTTCAAATTTAATTGTGGCAAATGATTGCATTATTTAGTTCTAATTGCTCAAAAGGCATCCAATAGATCAGTTGCACAAGCAGACATTTTCTTACTCTGACATTGTTTCATTTGGTTCAATCATCACGTTTTCTGAAAGAAAAGAAAAAAAAACACTCAGTATTTTATCAATAGTGATGTTCCTAATAGAAATTCCTGATGGCAAATATTTAGGCATTTTTTGAATGACAGACAATAATAAAGGATTTAATTGCTAAGTCTTTCAACCACACTTAACCAACCATTCCAGTAGACTATCTTCTCAATATTTAGGACAAAATGGTGGTTAAACATATTCTTTTTAAGTAATAAATCATTTATCCTTTGGATCAAACACTAGCAATCTGCCATTCTGTCTATATTTTGGTGCCTAAATAGAAGCAGAAATAAAAATTAGCATTATTATTCTCATTTGAGGTATTTGAAATAAACTTATTCATAGCCTTTATATAAACATTTCTGTTATCTAGGATAAAATGTAATTTTATACTAAAGCAATTATTCAAAAACTATATAAATTGATAGTAAACTAGAAATAAAACATCCTGGAAAATAGTTATGTACTCTTTATAGCATCTGTCTTACTTAGATAACTCCTGCAAAAACCAAAATATTTACTTCATTTATGCAAGTCTTTAAACACTTGCATAAATTCAGAATGTAACTAACCAAGAATGCAGAACTCCATTTGTCAGTAGAGTATTAAGTATGTATTTTGTTTTTGTATTTGATAGCATTATTTCCATCCTAACTGAAAAACCTCTTTCTTCTGGATTATGAAATTGGATTTTAAAAAAAAGTCTACAGAACTAAACTCTTTCTCCCCATTTCACCTTGGAGTCTATGTAAAAACAGCTATAGGAATAATTTTGCAAGTTAGAAAACTCATGTATTAAATAAGCCTCCAACTCTGTTACTATTTTGGTTTTATATACTCGAAACTTGGTCTCTAGATCTAGATCCAAATGCAATCAACGGCAGGTTAAAGGCTCACCTTTCCCATTGAGCTGACCCTAAAAATCATAAATTCAGCTTGGCTCACGCTCACACCACCTCTTTTCTCCTCCACTTCAACAAGACAAAACAAGATGTAATCTAAACCATCTGCCACATTCCAGTTCATTCATGTTATGAAAAACACCTTTACAGAGTATATAAGCCAGAACAAGAAATTTTCCATTCAAGATATAGAATTTTTAATAAAATATTATTTCAACAAATGCACTTAGAAATTAACCTTTCATTTTTTATCCAAACATACATTTAAAAATACAATTCTTACCTTGTGAGTTCCCTTGTGTTTATTAATACTTACAAGGTAAAATGCTTTCTCTGTGAATTTTTACTTTTCCTAAGCTGCCCTATGTAAACTGATTTTCCTATAACTTAGTCCCTTATATATTTGCATAAATTGCATTCTAATCACAAGGAGAAAAATCGACTCATAAGGTTTTTTTTATATATGAGAAAGGCCACACTTAAAACTTTTCAAGCCAGACTTTTAAACTTATTATTAATAGTACATATCTAGGGATTTCTGGAATACAAAATGCAGGGCCAAAACTGTGGACAATAACAGAGAAACTTTGTTAGTCTGTATTAATTTTTTCTCTCTTGAAATCCAGCTCCCTCACACTGATCCGCATCCCTGAATAAAGCAGTAGTACCTAAACTCTTGCCTCAGGCTTTGGGTTTTGGGCAACCCTACCCAAGCCAGACATTATGTTATTAATTTGATTATCCCGCTGAGAAGCTCACACAGAGCTAAAGTAAGAGCGAGACTCTTTTTGGGAAACACAGTTGTAGAAGAGCAAACTGTAGGATAAATGAAAGATTTTACTTCTGATTCTCTAGGGCAGTCAATAGAGCTCAGACGCTGAAACAATGCGATGATGAACCAAATAAGGCCTCTATAGATTTCCCCATTGCTGTGGATACCCTTATGTCTGGGTAGACATCTCTTAATATTTAGAGCCCTCTTCTCCTTTTTAGCTGCAGGATATTTATGGATTGCTACAGTTCAACCTTTACCTGGATAAAATATCAGTGCATTTAATTCTCTTCCCATTTTCACCTGGTAAAAGAAAAACCTAAAGTGGGCAAATCCCAGTTCTTGATAGAAGCACAGGCTCTGCTGGATCTGACTTTATCATTGCCTAGGAAATGTCCCTTTGATCTCCTTTCATAAAACTGAATTCCTGGGCCAGCCGAGTGGCGCATTGGTTAAGAGCTGGTTTTGGGACGCCAGTGGCTCTGGTTCGGATCCCACATATGAGGGCCAGTGACACTGCCCTCCACAGCTAACAACAGCTCCACCTGGAGCTGGGCTGTGTGAGCCCCGGTGATGGTGTAGGCTGCAGCCCCTGCTGCAGTGGGCTGCCATAGGCTACAGTGAGTGGCCGGCAGCCAGCGTGAGCTGCCAATAGCCGTGGTGAGCGACATCCAGGGGCAGGGGACCGATCTGCCTCACCTGGGAAGAGCGCAATGACGATACCAACATGGGCCAGTGAAACAACGTCCTCCACAACTAGACTGAAGAACAAAAAGACAGCAACTTGTCCCTTCCCAGATTCCCCAACGCTGTTCCCCTCCCTCAATTCCCCAATAAAAATCTTTAAAAAAAAACAAAAACTGAATTCTTAGCGGGCAGCACAGAGTGATACTCAAAAGCTGGGACACTTGAGTGAAGAGGCTGGATTCATATCCCAGTTCTGCCACGTGCCAGGTAAGCTTGGGTAAGTTACTTAACTTCTTTAGGCCTCAGTTCCTCCATCTGTAAACAGGGATCACACTGGTGCCAACTTAAATGGACCATTATAAGGATTAAACAGGATGATGGGATAAAGTGTTTAGCACAGCTCCTGGCACACAGGAGGGATGCTGTAGAAACAACTCAACGTTTTATCTAAAGGAAAAACTGGGAAGTGGGGCTGATTAGATTGCTTAGGGAAACAAAAAGGAGGCTTCATTGTGATTGAGACAAGCAGACCAGCTCTGAAAACTTTTAATTAATTAATTTAAAAATCACATAAACCCCAAAGTAAGGATACTTGCTGACTCCAGGGAAAAAGCAGAGTAATTGAGAACACAGGTGAAGTTACGGCAGTGACTGATAAGCGGGGCAGGATGAGGTACAGCCACTGTATAGGTAGTACGTATTTTTCAAATGATTATGATATACAAAAAGTATCTCTGAAAGGAAATGCTTTCCATAAAAGAAACTGATAATATTGGTTAAATCTGGGAAGGAAAAGGGGATGGCTGTAGGGCTGGGTTGGGAGCGAGTTTTTAACTTTATGTCCATATGTACCTCTTGAACTTTGAACAAAATAAGTACAGTATTTATTTTTTTTAAACTACAATTTAAAATGAGCAATGCCATTTGTATCTGTTTATTCATCTCTTACAGGCACATAAGCAGTATGTTGGCCTTGTGCTACCTCAATTCTCCACCCAGTGGCACCTGTTCAAACTGGAGTCAAGGTATCCAGAAAGAACAGTATACAGGTATGTACCTTGTATTCATATATTCATTACTATTGATTATGGTTAATGTTAACATCACAACATTCATTTAATCAGCTCTTTGAGTCTCTACCAAGTATGCCCCCTGACTTTTGGAACATGGGCAGACTCTCTTGATAGTTTTCAACAGTCCCAGTGGTAATGGGGACCACACAGTGATGATGCTTGCCAATTTTCATGTAACATTCAAGTCTGAAACAAATATTTGATGAGCACCCACTATGTGTCAGATATGCCTGTGATAAGTTCTGGGGATATAAGAGAAGCTCATAATTTGATAGTGGAAACAAGTAACTTCCTATATATAAGGGACAGACCATAGCTTCAAAGTACTTTTGAAATCCTTCCCTCTAAGAAACTCCGAAGTCATTTTCCATACTACCCAAACAGGATCAATCAAATCCCTTTTTTGAGCTCATGGACTGGAGATACCCCAAGAGAGTCAGCAGGCAGAGGAGACAGAATTGGAAGGACAGAGGAAGTGCGAGTCCAGTCAACAGAGCTATCCCTGGACAACTTTCCAGTTCCAGAATCAAGCTTGAGGCCTGTTCTCTGGGTTTGCTATATTCCCCCAGGTATACTTTGTACAAGTGTCCCTAGAATAAGGTGTTGTCAGCCACTAACCCCTTCCTCTTTAGGTGGTTAACAGATCCAGCCCACCTGAACACAAGAGCAGTACTTTCCTAAGACAGAACAATCACAGTATTTCATAAGCTAACACCGTGACATGACCCAGGAGTGAGCCTGTGACCCAAGCTAAGCCCATCACAGCATTTCACTGAGACTTTTCCAAGTGGAATTGTCATAGAGATACAAGAATAGGAAACCAGAGCTCCCGGTAGCCATGGTTCTAGCCTTCAGGAAAAAAGTGGCCAGAGAGTGAAGCCAAATATACAAAAGAATCAGGGATGAGAGATGAAGAGATGAGACAGAGAGACAGAGACAAGACACCACTGATGATGTTTGAGTCCCTGTTTCCAGCTCAACCTCTGCCTTTACCATGGGTCAATTCATTTCTATTTTTGCCGAGAAACAGTTGTTTTTGTCATTCGAAGCCAAAAGAGACCTTAACTAATATGGCTCCTACTCCTTGAAACCAAATGAGGTTAACGCACCTGACACCATGTAATAAGAGCTACAATACTAGAATTTACATAGCCTGTGGGAGCACAGTGAGAAGTGATTCATTCTGCCTGCTTTGGGAAGAAAAATAGAGTCAGGCTTCACAATGAAGCTGGCATTTATTTAACCAAATCAAGACCAAGTAGTCAGTCAACAGAAGAGGAAGAGAAGTCCAGTAGTGTATTAGAGAAGGGCAAGAAATGAAATTGGAAATGTATGTGAAAGAAAATTTTAAAAGTCACTTGCTAAGGATTTGGGGCTTGAACCAGTAGGCAATGGAAAGCAAACCAAGGCTCTGAAATTCTGTGGAGGGTAAATCTGAAAGAGAATTGGTGTTAGGGAGACCAGTTAAGAGGCTACTGCAATGGTCCAGAGCAGGGGTTGGCAAGCTCCCGCCCACAGGCCAGGCATGACTCACTGCCTACTTCTGCAAATGAAATTTTACTGGGACACAGACATGTTCATTTGTTTGCACACTGTCAATACTAGTTTTCAAACTACTATGGTAGAGTTGAATAATTTTGACAGACTATATGGCTTACAAAGTCTAAAACACTTATTATCTGGCCCTTTACATAAGTTTGCCAAACTAGTCGAGGAAAAAGGTGATGATGTTCAAAGCCAGGGAGGTACACTTGGAACAAGAGAGGTGAAACTGAGAGTCACTGGACACAGAATTGAAGGAGAATGAGATTTTGATGGTTCCAGTTTGGACAACTAGGATGAGGGCACCAGGGAAGGAGCACATTCTAGGAGATAATGAGTTTGGTTTTGGAAATTCTGAGTTAGATATGCCTATAGGTCATATGAAATCAAGTGTTGTTCTACTCTATTGAAAAAGGAGTTAGGGGCCAGCCGAGTGGTGCGTTCGTTAAGAGTTGGCTCTGAGAAGCAGGGCCACTGGTTCAGCTCCCACATGGGCCAGTGAGGCTGCGCCCTCTACAGCTAAGATGGTGAACAACAGCTCGACCTGGAGCTGGGCTGCTGTGAGTTGCCGGCAACTGTGTAGGCTGCAGTGGGGCTGCAGTGGGCGGCTGTGAGCACCATCCAATGGCCGGTGACTGATCTGCCTCAGCCGGGAAGAACGCAATGATCACAATACCAACGTGGGCCAGTGAAGCGACGTCCTCCACAGCTAGACTGAAGAACAAAAAGACAGCAACTTGTCTGTTCCTCTACCTGATTCCCCAATGCTGCTCCCTCCGCCAATTCCCCCTAATAAAATCTTTAAAAAAAAAAAAAAGAAAAGGGAGTTAGAACTCAAGAGAAAAGATGATGTATGGGGTAGCTAGATAAAAATGGGAATGGATGGCATGGCCCATGTAGAATACGACAAGGCCAAGGATAGAATCCTGGGAAACACCAATGTTTAAGAAGCAGATGGAGGGACTGGCCGAGTGGAGTGGTGGTTAAGAGCTGGCTTGGGACACCAGTGGCCCCGGTTCGGATCCCACATATGAGGGCCAGTGACACTGCCCTGTAAAAAAAATAAAATAAAATAAAATAAAATAAAATAAAATAAAATAAGCAGATGGAGGAAAAGAATCAGTCAAGGATATGCACATAAGCAATAGGTAAACAGATAACTACAGAGTAGTGGAATGACTGCATCGCCAGGATGGAAGTTTCTTGAGAGCAGAAACTGGTTCTTAATCATGAGTGTGGGTCCCACACCACTTTAAAAGGTACTCAGATATTGACGGAATTATAAAAGCATTGGAATGATATAAAGTAACTTAATTGACTTAAAATGCTCTTATAATTAAAAAGAAAGGCCCATAGATTTGGGAGGGATGATTCTGAGAAAAGAGTTGAGGAAAAAGGAGATATAGATTTATTTCTAAGAAAAGAAAAAGTATTGAAAGATTTATATAAAAAGATGGGTAGCCTTAATCAGAAAATGTATCTGGTTAAATAAATATACAGTAAATCCCCAACTTACGAACGAGTCCTGTTCCCAGAGAATGTTCGTAAGTCGGATTCATTCGGAAGTCCGACAAAGTGAGTCTTATACACCTTTGACACAAATATACAATGTAAAGCCAATAGTTGAATGATTCATGTTATAAGAACGAGCAACATCTACCATCTTTTTGCCTCGGTCCAATCTCTCAATTATTTTCACTTTAGTTTCCATGGTCATTCGTAGCAGTCCCCTCCACATCACAACTGCTTTTCCTCTTGCTTCCGGACATCCTGGGCTCTGATTGGGCACTGTACTACTGTCCACTATCGCACTGCACAGTAAGCACACAGCAGCACAACTGTGACAATGTCCGGCAGACATGTGAGCTACTTGGTACCATGATTTGTTCGCATCTATGAATGTTCATAATGCATGGTCGGTTCGTATCTGTGAAAGTTCGCAACTTGAATGTTTGTAAGTCAGGGATTTACTGTATACATTGCATATGACAAAATGATTTGTAAACACAAATATGTGATTAAATATGTTTGAAAATATTCTGTTTTATGTAAATGAAAATGTACTTTGGGGGCCAGGGTGGGGTCATCATAGGCTCATTTCTTAAAAAAAGGAATTGGTTCTTGTCTATTTAGCTATATTAGTTTGAACTCTTGTGTGCATGCTCGTTAGTTTAGGCAAAAAGGAAAAAGACAAGTAATGGCTCCTAGAATCCAAGAGTTGAATACCCAAGCTGTGTGGAAGTCAGGAAACAGTGGCTACAGCTGTGTTCAAGCTGGGGAGGGGGGACACTTTCCCTTGTTCATCTCAGCTTCTTCCTGCACGTGGTCCTCATTGTCTCTCACTGCAGACAGATTTTCTACACATGGTACAAAACAGGGCTCCCAGCAATTCTTGAGTTTTATGTGATGTAGTTCCAGCCTTTAAGGAAAAATTGATTCTCAACAATCAAAAATCCCAGTCAAGGGTCCAATTAGTTCACATAGTGTTTTTTTTTTTTTTTTTTTTTGGCTATAAAGAACAGATAAACTCAAGTGACCTTAAAAAAAACTCTATAGTACCTAGTGCACTCCACATCACATAATATGGTGCTCAATAAATATTTGTTGAGTGAATGGAACAGGAAGGAAGGAAACAAGAAAATAACCTATTACACTAGAGCTTTGCTGTCCAATATGGTAGCCAATAGCCACATGTAGCCATTGAGAACCTGAAATATGTTCAATTTGAGATATGCACACCCAACAATAAATATTTAATACCAAAAAAAAAATGTAAAACATCTAGTATCCCCACTCCTCTAAGTAAGTGTTCACTAGCAGGCAGCCATTAGGTCAAAGAGGTTTTATTTGAATTCTACAGGCTTCAAAAAAACCTTTTATAAAATAAGTCACTGACTTTTAAAATACAGATTTCACAAATTTCTTATTTTAGGTTTTTCTTGTAATATTGGAAGACATAGTTTTTCTTCATCCAACTTGTGCAATTATTTTATCCTTTTGTGCTATTTGTTTTTATAAGCTATCTTGTATACTAATAGACAAAGAATGAATTCAGAGACAGCTACATGCTCAGACCCTGCAACTGGTGGGGAAAGACAGAGCTGATTAAGCACTATCCTCCATCCTAGCAGAGTTAAATGGGGAAACATAAAAGAACATGGGGGCACTATTTCATTGCATAGCTCAAATGTGTATAAAATGGTTTCAATGGTCATCTATCACTTACATTCATATTTAAAAGTGACTAAACATAAATTTTGTATATTTCCTTTACAACACAATATAGTGCTCAGACTCTGGAGTCAGATTGCCTGTGTTCAAATCCCAGCAAATTGTGTGACCTTGAGCAAGTTCCTTAACCCCTCTCTGATTCACTCCCCTCAACTGTAAAATGAAGATAAAAATACTACCTGCCTCATATAGTGAGGGTGAACATAAATAGCTAATAATAAATCACAGTAGTGCCTATATCCTACTACAATTATTACAACTTCTCCTCCTATTACTATTGTTATTATTACCTACAGCCTAGCAAGGAGAGTGCTGAAAGTGAACTCTGATTTAGGGAAGCCAGATCTAAGTGCACAATTGAGACTGGATGGGGCCTAGAAGGGGGAAAAAATATTTGAGTTCAAAGGTGGTGTTAGGAAGCTCTGGAATACTGGAGTAGTGCAGTGGAATGCATACAAAGATGTTGGAATTCAGGTCTGGTAAACTCTTAACACTTAAAGAGCAGTATTGTTGTTTTCCTGAGATTGAAAAAATAACTTCAATTAGCAAAAAAAAAAAAAAAAAATTAACAAGGTGGATTTGGGGATCACGGTATTTGGTTTTTAAAAGAATGAAACAGGGCCGGCCGAGTGGCACATTGGTTAAGAGCTGGTTTGGGGATGCCAGCGGCCCCGGTTCGGATCCCACATGAGGGCCAGTGACACTGCCCTCTACAGCTAACAACAGCTCCACCTGGAGCTGGGCTGTGAGCCCCGGCAATGGTATAGGCTGCAGCCCCTGCTGCAGTGGGCTGCCATAGGCTACAGTGAGCGGCCGGCAGCCAGCATGAGCTGCCAATAGCCGTGGTGAGCAACCATCCAGAGGCCGGTGACCGATCTGCCTCATTCGGGTAGAGCACAATGATGATACCAACATGGGCCAGTGAAGCAAGTCCTCCACAACTAGACTGAAGAACAAAAGGACAGAAACTTGTCTGTTCCCCATCCCCGATTCCCCAACGTTGTTCCCCTCCTCCAATTCCCCAATAAAATCTTTAAAAAAATAAAATAAAAAATATAAAAGAATGAAACAAATTAAAAGATATTTTCAGTGTCTTTTCCAGATTTATTAAAAAAAAGAAAATAACTTCCAGGGATCTCTTGGGGTAAGAACAGATTCATCCAATTAACCTATGCCCTCTGGGAAGTCAAACGATAAGTGTATAATTATGCCATGTGTTAATTTAAATGTTACAGGGTGCAGTGTAGTCAAAAAACGACAATATGAATTTAGAAATCTCAGATCAATTTCGTCATCTGAAGGCTGAAGACTGAACCTTACCAGTGATCTGTTGTCCACCCCCTTCATTTTACAGAAGATGAAAACAAGGCCCCGGGAGAAAAATTGGTGCAAATGCCACCGAAATTATTTTATGGCCGACCAAATTCTGTCTAGAGAGTAATGACGTCTTAACCACAGCCAGTGAGTGCTCGCTCCTATTGGCCATTAAGCTGTTTCCAAAAACAAGTAAAAGTAAAAAGAAAAATATTTTTAAAGGGGGGCGGGGCGAGGACCGAGGGAAGTAGCGGGAAGCCCCGTGATGGAACCTTGCTATTTTTATTTTGGGGGATGGAGGGGAACGGAGAGGGGGAGTTGGAGCGTGGGAATCGCCAGCTCAGGGTACGGTGGTGAAGATACACCTGTCAGAACTGCCCGGTTATCACTCACAACCACGTAGAGACTAATATCCCCTCCTCAGTGCTCAACTGCAGCCAGAAGAGGAAGCTAAGTGCGAGGCGCATCTCCAGCCGCCCGGATCCTACCTTCTCGGGCGCCGCCTCGGCTCCAGAAGCCTCACCTGGAGGGTGCAGAAAAGTTTGCGGGCTCAGGCGTCGGGACTGGGGACTTCCGAGGTGAGGGCTGAGTCGGGCTGCCCGCAGGGATGGAGAGAGGGAGAGCGGCAGTCACCGCGGTGTCTCTTACCCACTTGTGGCCCTCACACACCGTCACCTGCAGGGCAGTCACCAAGACCAGCCCCGCAGGGGTTTGCGCGCCTTTCGGAGCGAGGAGCCTTAGTCGCCGCGTCGCCATGGAGACGATAACACAAGCGCCAGAGTCCTGGGAGCCACTCGGGGTAGAGACGGAAGGGGCGGGGTTGCGGTGGGGCGATCTCCTGGAGCCTCCGAAGGGCGGGGAGGGGTCGGACTGCCCCTGGAGAGGGCTGGAGGGTGCGAGATGGAGGGGGCGGGGCGGGGCGGGGCGGGGGCGGGCCCGGGGTGGGCGGAGCCGGACCCCGCTGAGGGGGCGGGGCGGAGCGAGTCTGGGGCGGAGCTGAGGGGCAAGGCGAGGGTGGAGCGGGGCGCTAGCAACTGATGCAGTCAAAGGTACCAGGCAAGAGACGGTGATTGGAGAATGCCCCGCGGTTCTAGGGGCCCCGCCGCACCGTTAGTTGGGTGCATACACCCTCAGACGCACGTCCGCACGCGCACCGGTTCCTTTGAGAAGGGCAGAAGGGAGGGGAATTGGAATATCGTTGTCCGTACCTGATCCTCTTCTTGGAGGGAAGCGAGAAAGGGGCGGCGTGGCCTCGTTAGTGTTTTAAACTTGTGGAGAAAAGAAATCATGAGCTGGGAGAAAGGGTTGTCCCTGGATATGAACGAAAAATCTCCGCTGCAGGACTTGGTCCTTCACCCTGAGGTCGCCCCAAGGTTATGAGTTTTCTGGGGAATCTCTGAACGCCAGTTTCCCCGGAAATTAGATTCGAGTGATTCGAACTAGGGACCTTCCTCTGCTACCAGCGGGGACCAAGTCCCAAGTGACATTGACATTGGCCGAGGGAGGTCTTATTGTTTAAATAACCGCTTTGGTCACAGAAGGGGATGGGGCAGAATTTCTATTAGAAAATTCTATTTGTCTTTCAATCTCAGCTTGTAGGAAGTTTGTCTTTCTCCACTTGATGGGGGAAGTCATTAGGATCCATTCGTTGCTAGGCAACGTGTTTTCAAGGAAGCCCGTTTGTTGGAATGAAATCTGGATTCGAATTTCCCTGACTAGCCATGATATGAAGTATAATTGCTATTTAACCTCTGGGGTTAGTACCCTCAGGGAATATGTACCTCTGTAGATGGTTGGCAGCTTCAAATGACATAAAATGTATAAAGCTCTGACATGTAGAACGTGCTTAATAAGTGGAAAATTTTAATTTAATTAATTTATTTATTATAAAAATAGAACCAGGTGGACCGTTTCAGGAGCCGAGAGTATACAGAAATTCAGTTATTTTAAAATTTTCTTAATTATTTCTCCACGTTCACTGTAAATCTCCTTGGAACCTTGGATGGAAGGAAGGAGGAAGCAAAGGAAAAAAGCCAGAATGGAAGTTTTTTAGAGAACTCAATAAAGCCACTGACAAATACATCCCTAGTTTGATAATGATATAGCAACGACTACCTCCTCTATTATAGGAACACCCTTACATAGCCAAGGTCTGAAATTTGTAGACTTTTCTTTCAAACGAGGAAAGGGAAATTCATTGTATTTCTTGACCAATACCTTTGAAAACATTAGTTTTGATTAATTTGCTTTGTACTGATAAATAGTAATGTTTGACTAGCTATTCTTATTGTTCTACTCCAAGGAAAGCAAGAAAACCTCAACTCTTTAGCTGATTTAGTTTCCTTTTCCTACCCGTCTTCTGCCCAACGAAAGATCAAGTTCATTTGTAGAATGCAGTGTTTTCAGTAATTATTGTTCCTGAAAGAAGAAGCAAAAATGATTTCATGACCTTGGGGAATAAAAATATTTTCTTCACATAGAGGAGTGGTTAGATCTGGCTTCCACCACGGCCCTCAGGGTTTTCAAGTGTAAAGTGGGGATAATATGCCCGATAGCTCAAAACATAAAATGAAAGAAAATAAGCCCCTGACACAGAGCCTGGCATGTGATAATTGATCAATAATTCTTAGCCATTATTACTACTTCTATAATATTATATACATGAACAAAGGGTAGCTGTAAAGATTAAAGATCATTTAGGTAAAGTGCTTGGCCCATTGCCTATTTGAACACGAGTAATTATTTTGTTTTTCTCTGATGTAAAAACAGTACATTTCATCTTTGTACAACTTTAGAAATAACTTGCCTATCTGTCACTTTTGTACAGAAGTTATTGGTGTAATACTCAAAACTGGAGCACAGTTTAGCTCTGACTCACGCATTAAGGCTACTAAATAAATTACCAAAAATATCTTCTGAGGATTTGTTCTAACAAAGTGATAGGGCAAATCCAAACACTGTTATACAAATATTGAATTACTCCACAACAACTGCCTTTTATTAAACTCCACAGTTTTTTGTTTTTTTTTTTGAGGGCAGTGTCACTGGCCCTCATATGTGGGACTGAACAGGGGCCGAACTGGGGGCCTCTGGCTTCCCAAGCCAGCGCTTAACCACTGCACCACTCGGCCGGCCCTTAAACTCCACAGTTTTTAATGGATAAGTTTTTATTACAGATCTGACTGTTAGAAAATTATAAAAATGTTTAACATTTAGTGTTTTTCTGATTATAAAAGTAATACATAATAATAGAGTTTGCAACACAGAGAAACACAAAGGAAAACATAAAAACCACCTCAATCAATAATTTTAGCCTTTTTTTGTCCATATATATTTACTTTATAAGATTCGTATTAGATAATGGACACATTGTTATCCCATTTGCTTACAATTCTCTCCAATGTCTTCACATTTCCCCCAACATCTTTAAAAGTCTTCAAAATATTTTAATTGCCATATAATATAATATGTATAAACCACAATTTGCCCATAATTACTCAACCAGTCACCAATTTGGACATTTCTAATTTTTCTTCTGTAATTCATTCTTTGAAGAATATTTATTGAGTGATTACTACATGCTAGGTGCCATGTTAGGCATAAGACCTAAGTGGTGAACAGTAACTGTACATGTAAGGTTTTGATGAACATCTTTGTAAATAATTTTTTGATGGCATCTTTCATTCTTAGACTGAATTCCTAAGACTATGGAAACATGACTTCAAAAGGCATTTGTTTTGCTTCAAAGGCAAACTTAAATAAAATTCTGAACTGTAAAATATTAACTTTTTGGAAAATTACCAACAACAGACTTAATATTTATTTTGTGCGAAGTGTGAACTTACCCAGACGATGCTTTCACGTTAGTGAGTGTGAAACATCAAGGGCATTTGAAGTGTATTGACTTTGGCTTTTACCTCTAATTCTTTCCAGGATTTGCAGGTTTTCTCAATAGTGTGAGATTGTTTGAAGTCTATGCAAATTGCCCTACTTCCTCCTCGCACAGTTAAAATGTTAACTATTTTATTTCTAGCTTTCCTCTTGTAAACATATGGCTTTTCTGCATTTCTTTCATTTACCTTCCTGTGTGAAACACTTTGTATCTTCACACTTTTTAACTTGAAGGTCAATTTCTTTCTTGTAAACCCAAGTTATAATATACACATTCCTATATGGTACTGAACTTAACGTACCCTGTAGTAAATTTTGGTCAAGAAACACCATGTAAATTAACCAATGTATTTAAGGAATTTCATAATAAAGACTTATTAAAAGCAATAACCACCCCTAACACACACCACACACACCCCCCCTACTATTCTTTGACAAATGTTGTTATATAAGGTTGGAGCATATGAAATTGACATTTGTGGATTTAAAATAGCCAAATGACAACTGCATGTGGTTCTATCTGTATAAATATTTCATGAACTAGTTTATATTTGTTCAGCTTTCTCCAAATATTGAACTTCCTGATTATCATAATAACAATTTTCTTTATTATGGCAAAAGATTGTATTTGCTTTGACTTTCATAAATTCTGGAAACTACTCAGTAGAATACCATAAAATGTTTGTTTATTATTGCAGAGACAGTAGAGGGAGCCTGGAGCCAAAACATTGTTAGTTTAGGCCTCATGTAAATGATGTTTATCTTCCAATTCTTGATATATGGATGAATACTAGGATATATGTGAAATAGCAATCTTTTTTTAAAAAAGGTTGGTTGTACCTAAATAATCACTTTAACAAGAATGGAAGGGGAAGGGTGGCTGGCAGTTCAGGCTGGACCCCATCAGGGTTCATACTGGGACCAACCTGACTTGAATTGTCCCCTGAGTGATGCTATAGACAGCACACTGCCACACTGACATATTTGTGCTCCATAATTTCTCCTTTTTCTACACCTAATGTCAATCACTCATTTCCATGGGCATTATAGCATGATTCTTTCATTCATCAGAACTTCAAAAATACATCACCATCTCCAATTGTGTGTCTTATTAAAGTGATTGTAGTTTAGTTGATTGCTTCCTCCAGACAAATAAGGAGGCACTTTGATCCTGCCTTCAACTCACATCCTGCTAGCAAGGTTACTAATAAATTACCAATCATTTCACAGAGTGGGAATTTTCATTAGCCTTAATTAAAGATGTTGTCTCTTGCTGACCTCTCCTCAACCATCTTTATCCTCAGTCCAATCTTTTGTTAATTTCCCCAGCCCTGGTGTTTGTTATAAAGGGGTCCCCAAGGTAATTGGTGGTGTCACCACTATTGTTCACTGTAGATAGGCTATGGAGGGCTCCAAGTCCCGGATGTAACATGAATCACTAAATCTAGAGATAAGATGGAGAACTTCTCTATTTAAAATCTAACAATCCACAGAACATAGGTAGAATTATTTGCCACAGCAGGGTTTCCTAAACTGGTGTTAAGGGAAAATTCTTCTGTTATGTTAATAACATGCAGTGAAAAAGCATTCCCCAGGGGGGAATGAGTTTGTCTGTAAACTTTTAAACAGGGTTTTTGTTGTTGTTGTTGTTTAATGTAGAAAATCTCTGAGGTTTTAATATGCTAATATACTTCATCAGTCTCTCAGAAGGAGATTTTTTTAATGTATAGCTTTTCTCAAATTTACTTGACCAGGAAATTTCACTTCTTTTCTTAGCATCATTTGGAATTCCTGGAATGCTAGATACCTCCTCTGATTTGAAGATAGCTCCAAGTGAGAAAAATACCCTGTCCCTCCCCAACTTAATCAAGAATCAGCTCATCTAAAATATTAATGAAAAAAGCAAGCAAATCTGGGAATTTTAACCAACTATATATTGAAATAAAGGGTGATACTGCAAAAACTAAGCATAAGTAGGATTTTTCATGAAAGTTGGAAAAGAAAATGTTGGGGAAAAGTATCCCATTAGAGTGTAACCCTCTTATTTATTTTTTTACTACCTCTTTCTCTTCAATTAATAAACAAGCTTAAGTGACATAGCCTTAAAACAAAACAAAATTAATCAAAAAACAAAACACTTGGCACTCTTCTCTCTACGTGGGTTCTCGTCACATATCAGCATCCATATTCTGATTTTCAGTCATTGCTCAGCCCACCTTTCCTGGCTCTGTCTGCACAGTGCTGCTGACACATTTGCCCTGGCAAATGGTGTCAGATTCAACGAGTGGACCTTCTGGTTCTCACCTTACTATAGCTCTCTGCTGCATTTGACAGACTTTCTTTTCACCCCTTTTTAAAACACTATTCTTTTTTTCTTTCTTACACCTCTTTCTCCCAGTTCTCCTCATTCATGGGCTTCTTTGTGTTATTTTCTGCCTGTGCCCACCCTCTAAAACTTTGGTGTGCCCCCAAGATCCCCTCCCCTTCCTACTTTACACAATCTTCCTGGGGATCACATCCACACTAATGGTTTTATCATTGACATGCCTACTGTGCTAAACTTTCCACTGAGCTTCAGGCTCATATAATCTAACTACATGCTGGACAGATGTACTTAGATAGCCCATAGGCATCTCAAACTCTACCTGTCCAAATGTCACTGAATGATTACACCTCATATCATTAAATATAGTAGGAATTTTTCATCTTATATGACCTTTCAGCCATGTTTGACGTTGTCGGCATTCCCTCATTCTTGAAACACTCCTTGGTTTCTGTGGGTCAATTCCTGTTTCATGACACTCACTTTTCTTCCGGTCTCTTTTCTACTTTTCTTCCTGTCTCTTTGGTGACCACTTTTTTTTTTTTTTTTTTGCCAGTTTTTGTTTTTCTATCCAATATTTGAATACTGGAGTTTCTAAAGATTCCTTCCTGGGCTTCTACATCAGTGGTCTATTGCTGCATAGCAAACCATCTCAAAAGTTAGTGGCTTAAAAAAAGCAAATATCTTATTTGTTCATGATTCTGTGGGTCAGCTAGTTGGGTTTGGCTTGGCTGAAGCGTTCTTCTGGTTGTGCTTATGGTCACTCATGCATCTACAGTTATCTGATGGCAAACTAAGGCCTGGATGATCTAAAATGACCTCATCCACATGTATGGTGGTTAGTGATGGTTGTCCTTCTCATTGTCACTTATCCTCAAAAAGAATAATGTAGGCTTTTTGACATGACAGTCTCAAGGGCAAGTGCAGAAGCTATAAGGCCTCTTGATAGCTAGGCTCAGATTCCCACAACAGTACTTTTTACCATATTCTGTTGGTCAAAGCAAGTAACAAGGATGGTCCAAACTTAAGAGGTAGGAGAAATGAACTCTGCCTCTCAATGAGAGACAAAAATCACATTGTAAAGAGTCATGCAAACCAGGATGAGAGGAATTATGTTGCCATTATTTACAACATACTACATACTTGTTACTCTGTATTCATTTCCTAACAGATTTTATCCATTCATTTGGTTCATTGCCCATCAATATACCATCAATAATTCCCTAACATACATCTCCTTCTCAGACCTCACCTCTAAACTCATATAGCATGTGCCTCCTTGACCATTTACTTGGATATGTCAATGATACTTCAAGCTCAATAGCTCTAAAACTACATTAATGGTTTTCCACCAGAATTGCTGTCTTCTTTCAATGTTCCCTATCTTAGTGAATATAACCGTTAGCAAGAAGCCTGGACAAATATATTGTTTCTGTTCCCCATTTACATTCTGTAACCCAGTCATGTGAATTTTAAGTCCTGAATAACTCTCTACACCATGTGCTTTTCTCCTTTCTACTTCTACCACTTTAGACCAAGCTACTAGCACCCTTTACCTGGATTACTGCAACTGTGTCCTAATGTCACTACATCCACTCTTGTCTCCCCACCACATCCATTCCTTTTTTTTTTTTTTTAGCCTTGGGTTTTGTTTTTGTTTGTTTGTTTGTTTTTTAGAGGGCAGTGTCACTGGCCCTCATATGTGGGTTCCGAACCAGGGCTGTTGGCGTTCCAAGCCTCCCAAGCCAGATCTTAACCACCACGCTACTCAGCTGGCTCCCAAATCCATTCTTCAAGAGTCAGAGTGATCTTTTAAACTGCAATTTGAGAACCTTTTGCTCAAAATGACATACTAGGCACATATGTTTATCACCTCTTTTTCCCAATGCCCTTATTAAAATAATATAAGAATAAAAAAGGTCTAAGTCTACAACAAAGAGAAAGTGGATAGAGGGTGACCATCAGACAGGCTAATAATCTTAGAGAGTATGATGAGTCAGGAGCTAAAATCTGTATAAAAATGTGTGACTGTAGAATTTAGTAGTGCAGTGTGATTACGTTTCCTTTCTTTCACATCTTTTAATTCTCAACACTACTTGCTTGGTTAAATCTACAATCCTGGTTAAATCCAGTTCTCTACCTTCTTGATGCCTGTGTCAGCCCAGCAGACTGTGACTAATGGAAAACACATGACTAGTTTCATTTTAAATTCATTATGGTTAATCTCAAGGGGGTCATCAATGCTGCCCTATCATTGTACCACATGTCCTTAGTCCATCTGCTCTCCCTCTCTTCTACACCAATGGTCTTCAAACTTGGTTGCTTTCCAAGAAGAAAAGAGGTTAAGGGAATCAGCTACCAGATCCTCAACATCTGTATGGACTCTTTCCCAAAGTTTTCCTGCTTCTCTCACTTTACAAAAGAAAAGCATACCTCTCATCCATCTCAAATCTCAGAGGTGACCTCCATGACGTAAGTACCTTATGGGCCAAGTCAAAAGGCAGTTCCTTTTCATGACAGATCAAAACATCATAAACATGTTGGATTGCCTATATTTTTCTGTTCTAAGTATATTTCAGCTAAAGTAAAACTAGCATTAGTGATAAGGCATTTTGACTTACACTGAAATGTTTTCAGTTTTGATATGTCGTAGAGTCCGGGGTGAAAGGGATGACAGTTTTTGTTGAAAGAGCTTCCTCCATCCCCAGACTATTGTCAAGAATATAGAGCATTCTTGGGGAGAGTCCAGGAGAACATAGAGGATTGGTGAAAAATACTGAATGCTAAAAATGACTTTTAAAAAGCATTTAAACAGTAGCAAATCATTTTTAGCTATCCACAGTATTCATCATTAGGGCCATATTACTAGCTAGAAAGAAAAAAATTTTAACAGCAAATCAGTGTAAGTTAATAACACTAATTTTTTTTTGTGTATAACTGGAATGATTTCTGGGACTACTAATTTTTAAAAGATACATTAGATAAAAGTTACAGATAAAAATTTTATGTGGGCCGGCCGAGTGGCGCGGTGGTTAAGCGCTGGCTTGGGAAGCCAGCGGCCCCGGTTTGGATCCCACATATGAGGGCCAGTGACACTACCCTCAAAAAAAAAAAATTTTTTATGTGATTTCTTTCAGATTGTGTGTACATTAAATAATGAAGTTAGTAACTGTTTTATGAAATCATCATGATAGATTTATTTCAATTACAGTTAATCTTCATTTTATAAAATGTAAAATATTGTCTACCTCTCATTTTAAAAAATGGTTGCTAGCTTCAAATTAGGTTTTCTTTTTTCAGCTGGCTATCCATTTCAGTTTCATTAAATACATAGAAAAATGTGATTTTATATGATGTCTTATAAAATTAATGAAGTTATTTCTAATTTTTATTTGAGATCTTTATTAAATTATTCTTTTTTTTTTTTTTAAAAGATTTTATTGGGGATTTGGTGGAGGGGAACAGCGTTGGGGAATCGGGGAAGGGGAACAGACAAGTTGCTGTCTTCTTGTTCTTCAGTTTAGTTGCGGAGGATGTTGCTTCACTATTGGTATCGTCATTGCGCTCCTCCCGGATGAGGCAGATAGGTCGCTGGCCTCTGGATGTCGCTCACCGCGGCTATTGGCAGCTCACGCTTGGCTGCCAGCCACTCACGCTGGCTGCGGGCCACTCACTGTAGCCTATGGCAGCCCACTGCAGCAGGGGCTGCAGCCCACACCATCACCGGGGCTTGCACAGCCCAGCTCCAGGTGGAGCTGTTATTAGCTGTAGAGGGCAGTGTCACTGGCCCTCATGTGGGATCCGAACCGGGGCCGCTGGCATCCCAAAACCAGCGCTTAACCAATGCGCCACTCGGCCGGCCCTATTAAATTATTCTTAACAGCAGGATGGTAGAGATCAATATATGCACATAAACATAAGTGCTATTTCTCTGAACTGCCTGCAGCCTTTAGAACATCCTTCTTCTATGTAGTAAAACTGGGTACAGTCAAATGTCATTTCATTTTGACTGGCAGCTCTGCTAGTATCAGGTTTATAGACAGAATAGGATTTGTTAAGATTTACATTTGCACTCTGCTGAATATGCAGATAGGTAAGCAAAGCCTAGCTTTTTTGAACAAGATATCAACAATCTTTTGCGTTTTCTACAGTTTTATTAAAATCTTCAGAGAAATCAAGAAAATGATTTGAAACTCCATTTTTTCAAATTAAAATACATAAGAGTGGATGAACATTTAAGAGTGGATGAACATTTTTTTGTTGCCATAATTTAACGCATTACATGATATATTGTAGAACGCATGATCATAGGTAAAAATCTGACAGAATGAGCTCTACCCCCTAATGGGCTGTACTGGGTTAAATAGTGTCCCCTCCAAAATTCATGTCCACCTGGAACCAGAGAATGTGACCTTATTTGGAAATAGAGTCATTGTAGATGTAATCAAGTTAAAATGAGGTCAGACTGGATTAGGGTGAGACCTAACTTCAATATGATTGGTGTCCTTAGAAAAAGGAGGAAGTTTGGACACGGATATACACACACACAGGGAAGTTGGCATGGGAAGATGGAAGGAGAAAGGGAGTGATAAATCTATAAGCCAAGGTAAGCCAAGGATTGCCAGTGCCACCAGAAACAAGGAGAGAATCAGGAAACGCATTCTTCCCTAGAACCTCAGAAGGAGCATGGCCCCTCTGAAACCTTGATTTCAGATTTCTAGCTTCCAGAACTGTGAGGGAATAATTTTTTTTTCTGTTTACATTGCTCGTTTATTCAGTTCTTTAGATTCCATATATAAATGAGATGATATGGTATTTGTCTTTCTCTGACTGACTTATTTCACTTAACATAATGTTCTCTAGATGTGTCCATATCGTTGCAAATGGTACGATTTCTTTCTTCTTTATAATACTCTGTGTAATACTCTGTTGTGTAAGTGTACCAGAAATAATTTTTTTGTTTGTTTTAAGACCCCTAGTTTGTGCTGCTTTGTTATGGCAGCCCTAGCAACCTAAAACAGAGGCAGATCTGTTCTCAATTTCCCCATAGCACATTTTAATTCCAACCTGTGAATCAATATGTGTAACTTTACTCAGTTCTATAGAACGATAAAGGGAATGAAAAAACAGTGTGTTCGTTTGTGTGGTATGCCCAAACTCATTCTGGTCACTATTTTCAACTGAACATTGGTGTCTTTGGGAGACAAAAAAACTTTTGATTGATTTAGAAGTCTGGTGATATTCAGTCTCCATATGTGTTTTCAGTTTCCTTCTTCACCAGGCCCAATCCCAAATTATTTTTCTGCACATTGCTCAGCATGCTCTGTTTTGGCTATTTACCCACATAATCTATTTGCATGTGTCTTCCCTTCTGTCATTAAAATAACAGTCATTTAGCCTCCTTTTCCAGTAATATCTGGGTCATAATTGTGATATATTGCAATTCCCATTTTCATGATCTGAACTTTTAGAAAACATTGTTACAATATTCACAATGTTAAAAATGAACCGAGCACTATCTGTGTAGTAAGTCTGACTTTTTGACATTTGACTCCCAATAGCTTCAAGCCTCATCCCTTCCCTCTGCCCACTGTCCTACATCTGAGCAAGCAACCTGTAAAGAAAGCCGGGGTGCTCTCTCCTTTGGGGCCACTGGAGATTCAAACCACACAAGCCCCTACCCATACCTGGAACCCTCACCCCACCCCCATCCTCTCACCAAAGTAAAAATTTCAAGTCAGTCTGTCTCCTTTCCCTACTCTCTCATGGCATTCTGGACCTGCTGGTGAGGCCTGCCCTGCTCTCCCCAGAGATCACAATGGTTTAAGTAACTAACCTTCCATAGCCTCTTGGTGTATGCCTCAATTTCAACATCTAAATCCAATTTTGTGTGGGGATCTAGACTGATTACTCAAGGTGGCCACAATAATCTTAACACAAAGTCCAGCAGTGAATCCATTGGCCAAGTCAAAGGCCATGATCACATGACTTAAGTTGCACACTTAACTCACAGCACTTGAAGTGATATGACAAAGGGTGACCCATTAGTGAAAGCTGTAACTCTTGGTTGCCCGTATCAGGGGTCAGGGGGAAATCAGTGACAGTGACTACAAAGGCAAATGGTCTCTGCCATATCCAACTGACATGAAAACACAGCATTGTTTTCAGTCCCTGGCTTATTTGTTTGTTTGTTTTTGCCATGTATGGGTTTAGTAGTCCTCCCACCCCGAAATTCTGCACCCATCACCGAAATCCAGAACTTTCTGCATCTTTGGGAGGGGTTTCCCAGGACACAGGATTTTCAGTGCTAACACCAGGAAGTTTCAATGAGAGCCCTTAAACAAGAACTGTTCACCTGAACCCTACTTATCTAATTTCTGACCAACAGAAACCATAAACCACAATTAATTATTGTTGTTTTAAACCACTAAGTTTTGGGGTGATTTATTACACAGCAATAGATTACTAAAACAGCAGCTCCACTGGCTAAAGTTGAGTCCCTGATCTTTGCCCTCAAAACCTGCTCTTCCCATACGCTCCCCATCTTGTGATGTGACAGCTCCATTCTTCCAGTTGCTCAGGTCAAAAACCTTACAGTCATTCTTGATTTCAGTTTTTCTCCCACATCCAACCGGTCACCAATCATGTTTCTACCTTCAAAATATAATCAGGTTCTGATCACTTCTCAAATCCTTTAATCACCCTACTTCAAGTCATCATCATCTCTTGCTTAGATGATTTCGATTATCTCCTAACTGGTTTTCCTGTTTACTCCTTTACCTTCCCCAGTCTCAACACAATATCCAAACTAAAATGATCCTACTAAAATGTACATTAGATCCTGTCACTCCATTGCTCAAAACCCTTTCAAGTTTTCCCATTTCTCTTATAGTAAAAGCCAAAATCCTTACTAGGACTCCTATGGCTCTGCACGATCTGCTTCCCCATTGCTTTTCTTTCTTGATTCCTATCTAAATCTCTCTCTTGGTCAATCTGCTCCAGTCACACTCCTATCTTAGGGCCTTCCCTTGCTCTTCCCTTTGCCTGGAATGTTGTTCCCTTTGCCCAGATGGCTGTCTGTCTTACTCCTTCACTTCCTTAAGGCTACATTCTCAGTGAAGCCTTCCCTGAAATTTCAGCTCCTCAGCCTGACTCTATTTTCCTTCCTTGTTTTATTTTCTTCTTAGTTCTTTTTATTATCCATCATACTATACTTTTTACATATTGATCTTGTTTATTCGTCTGCCTCCCCACTGAAATTGAAGCTCCATGATGGGAAGGATTTCTGTCTGTTTTGTTCATGGTTTTATCCCGAGAGACTAGAGAACAATGCCTGAAACACAGCAAACTCTCAATAACATTTATTATTCAATGGATAATTATTACAGTATATGCACTACATGTCTATTTTCAAGTTTAGAATCAGCAGTTGGGAAAATAACAAGATAATCATAGTTACAGAGCAGAATGTAAATGCTATCAACCCTGAGGATGTGTGACACAGAGGTTTGGAGGTGAGAGGGGAGGAGAAGTGAAAGGAAGGGAAGGAATACAAGTATCTTCATCCTGCAAAATATCAGAGCCAAGACATACTCTCTCTGATGGTTGAGAAACTGAATAAAGGTAAAAGCACAAAATTGAAAGTTTAAGCATAATAGAACTGAGAACAATGTGTTAACTGTAGGAATACAGGAGAAAGATGTGAGTGATGATGTTAGGTCACTGCTGTAAGTCAATAGTTAACATTGGCAATATCTGGTTTGGCTGAAAACAGAGCCTGAGGCAATGCTAAAGGCTAGTGCTTTATTAGGAGGTACAATCTCAGCTCTGTGAGACTTAGGGAAAAGGGAAGGCTGGCAGGGAAGGACTGGTAGTATTGTAAATACAAGGTGATGAATCACTGCACAAGCATTGCTTCATAAAGTGCCATGAACAAACAGAGCTGGTTCCTCAGCAGTTGACCACCCTGTCACAAGGACCTCTTTGGGCAGGCTGTATGGAAATACTGTGCCTGGAACAATCCATTAGAAGGAGAAAGGAAGAGAAAAATGTATGTGCAAGTTCCCTCTAATTTCTTTGACCTATCTCCTCTCTTCTATTGGTCAAAATTTGCTACCTGGAGAATGAACTCTCCCACATATCCAGGTGGTGTCACATGACCCCTGTGGTCGTAGCTGGGGAAGGCAGATCTGGGCATGTGGCCTGATGGGCTCCTGTGGTGGAACCAGGAGCTCAGATGGGGGCCGTCACCACTGGGATGGCCTGGGCAGGGCAGGCTGAGAAATGGGAAGAAAGGTGAGTCTGCAGAAATCTAAGCAAGCACATATGATGTGTCTAGTACAATGTCCAAGCTCGATAAATCAAGAAATGGAAATTTCTTGAAAAGCATATTTCTTTGGAGATAAGCAGGGTATATGAAGAATAAAAACAGAAAAATACTGGGCCGGCCGAGTGGTGCAGTGGTTAAACGCTGGTCATGGGAGGCCGGCGGCCTCGGTTCGCGTCCCACATGTGAGGGCCAGTGACACTGCCCTCAAAAGAAACAAAACAAAACAAAACAAAAAACCAGAAAAGTACTAAAGTGGTTGCCTCTGGGGGTGGGAAAGAGGTTGGGGAGCAGAATGTTGCTTATTATTATTATTAGCTCTTCTGTACAATGTTATAGTGCATGAATTACATCGATAAAAATAATTTTTGAAACCTCACAAACTAGGTTTTATTCCCTTATCCCAAGTTCTTCAATGATGTCCCAATTAAAACAAGTTGAACAACACCATTTCCAATGTTAATATTAGCTCTCAGACACTGCAAGTTAGTACTGCCGCTATATCTATACAGTCTCAATTTTTTCTATTGTAAATGTACTATTTAAATCCCAGTGATTTTTGTACTAACCTGCCACAGGTACAGTTTTTAAGGGAAGAAAGTACAATTGCCCATTTTGATTTTTGAAGGTTTTTGTTCTGAATTAACTTCCCTGGATAGCAGCGTTCTGTTGGCCTCTCCTGGCTCATGGCAAGCTACTCCCTCTCGCTTTCTACTCAAGCCATATTGGCCACCTTTCTGTTTCTTGGACCCTCCACTCTTCCACCTCACAGCTTTTGCTTCAGGATGCACCCTTCACTACCCACGACTCCCCTCCCCACCCCATCCCCCAACACACCAAGTCCAGTACCTACTAAACTTCAGATACTCACATATCACCTACATAATGTCTGCCTTTTTTGTGTAATGGCTATCCTATTATTTTACCATCTTTTTTTAAGTTGACAGCTTTGCTAAACTTAAAAACATTTATTTAATAAGGAAACTTTGCTAACAAAAATGGAAAACCACTATCATCTGTCATAAATTGCATAAAATAAATACATAATAAGGACAATAATAATATATCTCTGTACCACCAGTGGTTCATGTAACATGCTCTGCAACATCCTGGTTTAGTTACCTGACTTTTTCTCTGCTTTTCATTAATAGCTTAAAAGTCACTCCCCCCCCTCCCCCCAGGAAATCTCCAATTCCCTGGATGGCACCAAGTCCTATGTTGCTCCTGGACCATTGCTACATGATACTTACGAGATTAGCGCACTTGTAGTCATACATTTGTGGAACTGTTTTAAAATGTCTGGCTTCCCAACTGGATTTAAGCTTCATGAGAACAGAACCTGTGTTAATTTTTCTTACCCCATTATCTCCTGAGCTGATCTCAGTATGTGACCCATTGCTAAACCTTATAAAATACTTATGGAATGAATCAATGAGTACTTGTATGAGATTATTACCTGAGAGTAACCAACGGCTTTTGTTTTCTTTTCATGTCCACCATTCCATCTTCTAACTACAATTGAATATCCTCAAATTGGTTTTGAAAGGAAGCAGAGGAAAAATAAGTAATGTAGGAATGAATGAGTGCATGGATGCCAGGAAGGGGGTGGCAAATCAGTTACCCCAAATGGCTGCAACAGTATCTCCTATAACATGTGTAGTTCTGCAGAGGGACTTTGTCACTCCCATTAAGAAATGAGTCTAATTGCCTCCCCTTGAATCTAGGTTAGCCTTAGTGACTCTCTTGAACCAACAAATGTGACTTCTAAGGCTAGGTAAGAAAAGGCTGTGCAGTTTCCACCTTACTCCCTTTAGGGCACTCGCTGTCTGGCTGCATCTCTCAAGACACTCTGTCACAAAGCCCGGCCACCATGCTGTGAAGAGCCCAAGCCAATGGTTGCCAACCCAGTTGAATCCAGTCTTCAAGTCACCCCAGCCCAGGCATCGGTACACATGATTGAGGCAGCTTCCAGGTGAAACCCACCCCCAGCCATTCGAGTTTTCCCATCTGAGGCCCCAGATATTGTGGAGCAGAGACATGGCATCCTCTCTTGCCCTGTCTGAATTCCTGACCTGCAGAATCTGGGAGCATAATAAGATGACTATTGTTTTATGCCACTAAGTTTTGGGGTAGTTTTTGTGCAGCAATAGATAAGCAGAACAGAATTTGGTAGCTGAAAGTGGGATCCTTCCATAACAAAAACTGAAAACAAACCATTGGCTTTTGACTGGGTAGCAGGAAGAGGCTTGTGGAAATGAAGGAAGACCAACCAAATGAGAACAATCGAAGACTACTTAGAACTCGCTATATAGCAAAGGAATCAGCTACTATCATTTGTGTTTTGGCAGCAACTGGAAGCCAGAGAGGACTGGGACAATTTTATGGAGAAAAAGGGGAGAACTTCATGTATGCCCTGATTAGAGGGTGTTGGCCTGGGGATGCTGTAGGTGGGCTAACTAGAAGCAGAGCATCTATGTGATTGGCTAGGATGCATGTTTGGCTATCTCTGGTTTGTCCTAAATTGCAAGCAGGGACAAACATTAGGGAACTTGTCAGTTATTAATTAATTATTAACTTGGTCATTTGGGGTTGATCGTTACAGGGGCTCTTGTTTGGTTTTCTGGATTGTTGCAAGAGATAGAAGTCTGACATCCTCTGAGTCTGACTTATTGTAGGCTGGCTTCCTGGGCTGGTTACTGTATATAATGGGTTGGTTTCCTAGGCTGGTTGTGGCAGATTGTGGGTCAGAATTCCATTTTTAAATATTCCCTGTTCCATTGTCTATTTGCATATTCAGTCTCTCAAGGTCAAATGGCCTTGAGAAGTTAGTGAAATCTGTATGGACCTTGAGAAGACTGTCAGTGAAGGCTAGAAGGGCTAGAACGAAATTACTATTGGCAGGTGGAAATAAGGGGAACTTGCTAAGTTGGAACAAATTTTTAGTAACACTGATACCTGCATTAACAAGAAAACTAGAAAATATACTAAATAAACTAGTGGATTTGGCTAAGGAGATTTCCTGGCAGAAAGCCCAAAGTGCCAACTGGTTTCTTTTAATTACTGATGATAAAATATGGCTAGAGAAAGAGGAACTGTTCAATTTTCCAGCAAAATTTAATAGTATAGAGGGCCCAGGTCAGTCTTTCCAGTCAGCAAAGAATTATCAAGGTAAGAAAGGTCCTCAGTGCGACGGTGAGCTCTGGGGTACAATCAGGAAGACAAAGTCTCAGAGTAAAGATAAAGCCAACCATGTGACTTTAAATACTTTTAAAGACCTCAGAAAGATTTCAGATGGTGCCTCATGAACTCTTTCAGACAGATAACGGGCCCTTCAAGAATCTTAAGACACCACTTGTCTCTTTAGTTCACAGGTCTTTAGATTGCAATGAGGGAGAAAGTGAGGTGTTTTGTTTTTTTTTAATTTTTTTTTTTTAATTTTTTTTTTTTTTTGAGGTTAGTATCACTGGCCCTCACATGTGGGACCCGAACCAGGGCCGCTGGCTTCCCAAGCCAGCGCTCAACCACTGCGCCACTCGGCCGGCCCAGGTGAGGTTGTTTTGTATGTGGGAAGGATATAAATTGTTGTTGCTATGGACTGTGACAGATTGTACTTTTCCAAAAATGGCAGGAAAGCTGGCTCTTTTGCAATGTGAACTTGCTGAGCCTTCAACAAGGAATTTGGCTTTCTACTTTCCTTTTCCTTGAATCTAGGCTGACTTCAGTGATTTACATGTAATCAATAAAATATGGTAGAATTGTTACCAAGTGACTTCTAAGGCTAGGTCTGAAAAGGCCATGTAGCTTCTGCCTGTTCTGGAATGCTCACTATCAGGATGGTCAGTCTCAAGATATTCCCTCTGGAAGCCCAGTTGCCATGTTTCATGAAGCCCAAGTCACATGAGGAGGCCCTGAAAAGCTACTCTGGTTGACAGACTACTTAGCTCAGACTTCAAGTCATTCTAGCTCAGGTACCAGGCATGTCAGTGAGGCTGTCTCCAGAGACATCTGAGTCACCCCCAACTGAGTCATTCCCAACTGAGACTCAAGACTGTGAGATACAAGTTAGCCCCACTGTGTCCTGTGTGAATTCCTGTCCCACAGAATATGTGAACACAATACAATAGTTGTTATTTTATGGCATGAAGTGTTGGGGTGGTTCTACTTAGCAATAGGTAATCCAGAACACCTGATTATATACACAAGTGTCCATAAGAATCATGTCATTTTCAAGCAGGAAAGGACCTCAGGGGGTCTTCCAGTCCTACCCCCTCAGTTTTCAGATAAAGAAGCTGACTCTTATAGAGTTACATGACTTACCTAAAGTCATGCTATTAATTGGTAGCAGACCAAAAGTCTGAACTCCTTTTCCATAAGAACAGATGTGTCAACCATACAGTGCAGTCCCCTATGAACTGGAACAGCATGAGCTGCTCTTCCAGGGACACGATCTTCACCAAAGTTCCAGCTCTCTCTCTCCCTCTTTTTTTTTTTTTTTAATTTTATTGGGGAATTGGGGGAGGGGAACAGCATTGCAGAATCGAGAAGGGGAACAGACAAGTTGCTGTCCTTTGGTTCTTCAGTCTAGTTGTGGAGGACGTCGCTTCACTGGTCCATGTTGGTGTTGTGATCATTTCGCTCTTCCTGGCTGAGGCAGTCAGTCACCGGCCTTTGGTTGGCCACTCACGGCAGCTCACAGCAACTCTTGCAGCTGCCAGCCACTCACAGTAGCTCATGGCAGCCCACTGCAGCTGGGCTGCAGCCTATGTGGTCACCAGGGACTCAGGGCAGCCCAGCTCCAAGTTGAGCTGTTGTTCACCATCTTAGCTGTAGAGGGCATAGCATCACGGGCCCTCATGAGGAATCTGAACTGAAGGCCCTGCTGCTCAGAGCTTGCGCTCCCAAGCCAACTCTTAACCAACTGAGCCACTAGGCCTGCCCATTTCAGCACTCTTTGACTGTGGATAAACCTTTTTTTTTTTTGGGAATCGGGGAAGGGGAACAGACAAGTTGCTGTTTTTTTTTTGTTCTTCAGTTTAGTTGCGGAGGATGTTGCTTCACTGTTGGTATCATCATTGTGCTCTTCCCGGATGAGGCAGATCGGTCGCTGGCCTCTGGATGTCGCTCACCGCGGCTTTTGGCAGCTCATGCTTGGCTGCCAACCGCTCACGCTGGCTGCGGGCCACTCACTGTAGCCTATGGCAGCCCACTGCAGCAGGGGCTGCAGCCCACACCATCACCGGGGCTCGCACAGCCCAGTTCCAGGTGGAGCTGTTGTTAGCTGTAGAGGGCAGTGTCACTGGCCCTCATGTGGGATCCGAACCGGGGCCGCTGGCATCCCAAAACCAGCGCTTAACCAATGCGCCACTCGGCTGGCCCTGTGGATAAACCTTTAAGCTGAAAACTCCCCATGGAGCCTGCCTAAAGAGTAAGCCCTCTAGATGGGTCACATTGCTAGGCTGGCCAACTTGTTTCTTTCTCTCTTAATCCTCCATGGTCTCTCCCACTTCTCCCTATGCCTTTTCCTGCCCACTCTTTTCTTCCATTTTCTTTTTTCAGCACTGCGTATTGAAACCTTGTACAACAACCAATGGCCCTGAGAGGTATGTGGTATGCTTGTAATTTGTGAGGTACAGAATCATAACACAAGTAGAAAGGATCATCCAACTGGCTGGTAGTTATCAGAGAAGCTGAGGATATGAAATAGAAGCAGAGTGCCCCCATCTACAAGAGGCATCTCATCAGTCATGACGGGCTCTAAGGAATTACATTTGGAAACCCCTTAATCTCCCTCCCATTTATACATGGGGAAACTGATATCAGAGAAGAGATTTCTGTATGATCCTCTGTGTGGAGCTCAGAACTGAAATCCTCCCAAATCAAAATAGCAGTTGAATTTTTCCCCTTAAATATCTTATCTGTGACAGTTTAATAAAAATCACTGATATTCAAGGAGTACATTTTTTTTATATCACAAATTTAAACTATGTATATAGCAGTATAAACTGTAGGGTTGAGAGCACACTTATGGGTGTGCTCTACACTAAACACACTCTACAAGTGTTTAGTGGAGCATACGTATTTTCTCAAGAGTGGTGCTTTATAATGTATAAGAGAGAGGAAAATCTGAATAAGGATACACTCCATAGAGAAAAATAAGTAGGCCTTATGAAGACAGTACAGAAACTCAGAATTTTAAAGCCTTGGCTGGGAAGGTATTTGGGGTTGTTTAACTAAACCCAGATGAGATGTTTGGCTCCACCCACCCAGGAGCTATAAGTATTACATTTGGAACCATTACATTTAAACCTAGTAAAACTGCTGGTTTTGGTCCTACGTTTCTGTGTCTGTCTGTATTTTCTAGAAAGCTTTCATGTTTCTAGGAAAGAGAGAGGGTAATTTAACTAAATATGCTGATAGAGAGACTGGGGCACAAAAAGGTGAAATTATGTGATCAAGGGAAAACACTGATCAATTTAAATCACAGTTCTGCTTCTGGATTATTAATCCTTTCAGAGTATAACTAAATTTTGGATCCACTGTCCAGAAAAATGACTACATTGAGAAATTTGCATATGTCCCTTTATAGTTCTCCATGTCTATCAATCTCTCAGCCAAATATATTAGGATAAATACAGACAACAGAATACCTTAAAGCAGTTAAAATTATGAACTTCACCTTCTGTTTTAAAATAGAAAAATGAACCTTACTGAAATAGTTCAAGAAGTAAACCACAGAATAGATGCACATAAGTACTATAGTGAAATACTACTTATATATTGTATTATTCATATAGCAACAATAGCAGAATTTCTGAGTGCTTGTTCTGTTATTTAATGTATATTATCAAATTAATCCTCACAGCAACCCTATAAATTAGGTACTACTATAATACTCATTTTGCAAATGAGGAAATTGAGTCTTTGGGAGTTTCGTTTGCCTGAAATCACTTAGCTATGTGTGGTGGAGGCAGGTGACAAACCCAGAAGGAGATACACACTCAAACTGGAAGCCACCTGTGGTTAGGAACTATAACCAGTACATTGGGCATTTAGACAGGGTTGGGCTCACCTTGAGCTGAGCTGCTGTGAGCTGCCGACAGGCGCCTGGATGGCGACTAGACTTGGAGCTGAGCTCACTAGCTGAGCCCTCCTCAACTAAGACTGAAGGACAACAGCTTGGCTATTCCCCTTCCTCAATTCCCCAACACTGTTCCCCTTATCCAATTCCACAACACTGTCCCCCTTCCCCAATAAAATCTTTAAAAAAAAAGAAAAAAGACAGGGCTGGGCTCACTGCAGATGGGTAAAAATGTGTTGTTTGAATGAATGAACCACTATGTTAACAGTAGTTACTTATGAGCGGTGAGGATAAAGTAGTCCTTTTATTTTCTACTTTATTTTTTAAATGTTTGAATTTTTATGATGAGTATGTTGGGAGAACACTGCTAGTGTTCAACAAATACCCATGTGCTTCTCTATGATTCCCAGCCTCCATACATCTAGGTGTGTTCATGGGAGTAATTCTCACTAAAAGAATGGGGTGGAAATAATGTGTCTCCTTCAGTCTGAGGCAGTTAAGAGACAAGGATTATAAGGGGCCATCTTTGAGGCTGGTTACCATGGAGACCATGAAATATCCAGCAATGTGGCTCATACTCAGTTTGCCTGTGTGACTTTATGGGGCAAATGAAGATGAATTTCAGGTTGTTGTTTTATTTGATAATTCTCTGAAATTATCTTGTTTATTTGATTAGATTGTATTTTTACTGCTCTACTAGAATGTCAGCCTACTGAGAGCATAAACCTTCTCTGTCTTGTTCACTGCTATATTCCTGGTGCCTAAAACAGGAACTGCCTCTTGAGAAGAGACCGATAGTGAAATAAATGAGTAATGGAATGAAAGATGTCTTCTGGGTGCCTGAATATGGGCAAAGCTGGAAAGCAGAGATGGTGTTTTTCATAACAGCATCTTAAGAGGGTACCCTTTCCGTAATGAAAACTCATTTTGAGGACTCCAGCAGACACAGCCTAGGAGGAGGTGGAAAGGTGACACCATGTAACATCTTTTAAAGGGATGTAATTCACAGCTGCCACAGGAAAACTCAGCAGGAGCACTGCTAATAGCTGCCTGTAGAAGCATTGTGTGATTTATCAGTTAGGATATATTGGTTAAGTTACTGTAACAGACACCAAATAACAATGGCTTAAACTAGATGGTTTATTTCCCTTTATGTAAAAGACCAGCTGGTAGGCAGCCCAGGAAGTTAGTCTAGGAATGTACCCAGGAAGTTTGCATTTAGATAAGCATCCTAGGTATTTCCATGCACATAAAAAGTTGAGAGCCAGTCCTCTGGCATCTTGGAGCCATAGTTTCTCTTGATGCTAGCTACTCCCTGAGTCTTCTTCCACTCTTCCTGATCCTCCACCATCTTTCCTTTTCTAGGCTGTTGGTTTCTATTGAGTGTGCTCACTCTTAAATGCATCACAGATAACGATTGCCACATTGATCAAGCATGCCCGCAAATTTTCTCTTCTGTTAAATGAGGGTCAGACTGAATGGTTTTTAAGATCTCCCCCAACTCCAACATGTTAAATTCTATTTCTAAAAATTCTATTTGGGGAGATTTATCTGGTCATGGAGAGCTCCCTTGATCTTTTAGGGTTCTGGGGAACTTCTTGGGAATATGCTATAGTCAGTATCAACGTAGCTTCATGTTGTCATTCATTAAGGGTTGTCCTAACATACCTCAAATCAATGCTTGATTGGTCCTGGAGGCAGAAGGGCCCATAGACTGGAAAAAGTTATGGAGCTATTCTCATTTCTGTTACAAGCTTCCCTGGTACTGGTAATTCCCAGCAGCTTTCTATAACTCCAATGGTCAGAAATACACTGTTTTTCAAAGGAATTTTACAAAATCATGTTCTGGTTTGAGAAACAGCCCTGAGTTGTACCTTGAGCAAGAAAGATTTGGTGGAGAAGAGGGTGGGCTGATGAAGACCATGGTAAGCCAGAGGAAGTGAAGACCCTGGATTTAGGTAAATATGTACAACCGCCTAAGTTTTGACCTCTATAGAGAAGCCTTAGCATTCTGCACTTTTCTGTTAGTAGCTTTTAAACGCTATTTTAGCAAAACAGAGGCTTGAAGCAACTGTGCTTGCATTTTGGAAGTGTCATCATTGCATTTCTGCTTGGTGTATACATGTATTTTTCCCTCGTAGTGGTGTTTATACGTGCCCTAAGATAATTAGTTATTAATCATCCAACAACACTAAAAAATCAAACTACTTAGTGAGCTGAGTATTCTTTTTAAGAAAGCAGATGTGGTGAAAGTCATTTTTCCATTTTATGGGGAAAATTCCACTAACATAAAATATGATTTTGGGTTTCAAAAATGTGGGCATGTTAAGTACTATAAAAGGATGATTATCTATATAATTATATAACATGCACATAAAAATCACTTAAGACTATTGCTGTCTTCTCGTTGGGAGTTCGAATATTCTCAATTGCATTTCCAGTTGGGTGAAGGATTTCAGCCAAGTGGCCTATCCATTCTGTATTTCCCCAGAGTAACTTGTGAGAAATGTTTTTTAGGTTAGAAGTTGCTTATTTCTCATAAGTTAATCTTATGCATTATTAAATACGTAATTTCCTAAACCCGTGGTTCTCGGACTTCAGTGTGTATAAGAATCACCTGGAAGACTTATTAGAACAGATTGCTGAGCCCCCTTTCCAGGGTTTCTGATTTAGTAACTTGGAATTGGACCCAAGAATTTGCATTTCTACCAAGTTCCAAGTGATGCTGATGCTGCCGGTCTGGGACCACAGTCTTGAACTCTCAGCTCTGGGTAGAAATCTAACAGAATTCTGAATGCTGCAGGTGTGGATTGTGGGTTGCTGTGTTTGAAAGCAGAAGACCCATTTTTATGACATAAAATAGTTTCTCTTCCCTTTGTGCTTTAATGGGAATTTCGTTGGTCGCTTTTTAGTTAGGCCTTGTATTACATTCATTTCTGTGTATGTCTTATCTCCTTCATGACTGCCAGCTCTTTGAAGGCTTGTGTTCATCTTTGAATCCTCATTGTACGTTACATCTTGTAGACATCAAATAATTATTTGGTCGATTGAATTTAGTTATTATGTATACGTGTTTTGAATTTATTTTGTACCTAGTTTTCTACATCTAATAATAAGTACTAAATTAAGTATGCAGCTCACATATTCTTAATTGTACATATCAACTTGACTGAGGCTGTGGGGAAAAAATGGTTCCCTTAAACTTAACTAGGCCAAAGTTTGTAAATCTAAATAATTCTATTTAATTATTGAAAAGTTATCTATACTTTTCAATCCTGGTCATTTTATTATGAAATTTCCACATATAGAAATAGGATGTGTGTAATAGTACAGCACTTATACCCAGAAGTGTCATCTTCAAAAGCCAGTATTAAGATCATGTAATTAAATTCTGGTATTACTTGCAGAGAGGCTGACATATTCCAAATTACCTTTGCTCCTCTTTAATACTTTTAACTATTTAAGAACAAACTATATTTTCAAAAACTAGATTTCTGAAATCAGATGCCAGAATGCCAGGAATATTGATACTACTGTTTCATTTTTAGTAGCTATAACATGTATTTGATTTTTTTTGATTTATAGATTTTAGATTTGAAGCATTTCAGCTTTGGAAGAGACCATACAAATCATCCAAGTCCAAATATCCTCAGTTAAGGCCCATATCTACCCTACACCCTACTTATACTCACTTTTGGTATAAACAAAAAAGAACCAAACCAACCTCATTTAAGGGAGGTACCTTCCTCCCCAAGAGGTCCATTCCTACTTCAGAGAGTGCTCAAATCTTTCCCTTCAGCTTCTGTACCCAATGGTTCTATTTCAACCCTTTTAGGAATAGCCTATCTAGATAGGATATTCCAAATGTCTGTTATGGTCATGTTTCCCTTTTCCCTGCCTCTAAATCTCCCTGCTACAGAAGCCAAGGGGACAGCTACACCCTCCAGCTTCCAGCTTTTTAGCTGCTCAGGACACACAGGCTTGTATAGAGAAGCCTGAATGATGATTGGTAGAAGCAGAGCTTTTTCCTTAGGAAATGACTTGGCAACTTTCTACTCCAAACCCAGGCTCAGTACAAAATTTGTTACAGTGACTTCTTGGCAGTTGTCTGCAGTGCCATGGAGAGATGACATAGACCTCATCAAAGATCAAACAGGGGAGAAGAAAGGCTTTGAGAGAAAAAGACGTTTCCATCCACTATAATAACCTCAAGGAGGAATATAAATAGCTAAATGCTTATAGCTCTTAGTTCCCTTCCTCTTCATGAAAACTTTAGTTCACTAAATAAAGGGCTATGTTTACAGATTTAGGTAAATCTACTTTGTTTTGTATGCTTTTTGTTAACTAAAATCCATCCAACCTGGGATTATCTCAAACCATAATCCTCTATCGTATCTTGTGTAATACGAAGCAAAATCAAATAACGGGCATAACCACCAGGAAAAGACATAAGACAAAATGAGTTTCCATTGTAGAGATGAACATGGGTATATAAAGGACATGTGACATCCACAAGAGACATATAGAGTGGAACAAGAAAACAGTAATATGCAGAATATTAGAATAAAACTCACAAAGACATAAGAGAAATAAGCTTTCATGCTACCTTACATAGAGTTTTAGGAGATTGCCACTAAATACTTTTCAAATTAGGACACATTTTCCCAACCGTAAGCATAAATGAAGATTTTGCTTTGATACTTCCTTGTGAATTGGATGAAACTAAACTGAGGACCAGATGTTTTTCCATCCATGTTTTAGATTATGCTAAACATAAAATCTTTAGAAAGCACCCATATGAATGAACGATTTAACTTGACATTTAAAAATCAGATGACATATTGAAACTGCATTAGACTTTAGAAAATTTTAGTGTATTTTTGATGTCAAAAGTTTGACAGGTAATGAAAAACAATTAGATGAGTAGTTTTGCTGTTAAACAAACTTTCATTTTATAATAGGCAGATTGAATCTCCATAATGCTGAAACCACTTTTTGAAAAGTGAAAGCTGCACATTTTCCATATATCAAATTGAAAACTGGATTATTTCTCCTAAGGGTGAATTTTGATATTAGGTAGACAACCAAAATATATAAGTTAATATAGTTTATTATGTGTTGGGAAGAAACGACTGCAGTTCACATGCATGGACTGAATGAATTGTGTCAAATACCTCATTGGGGATTATGCTTCATCATAATCGCTAAAGACATGGAAGGGAAGTATATACTTGAAAGGGAAGTCATCAAAACGTCAGCATGAAAATGCAAAGACTATCAATCATCACATGCAAATCTTCAATTGGTAGTAAGTTGTAATCATAAAAAAACTGTGAAACTATCAAAAAGATGTGATGGTCCATAGCTGTTTTGTTACATCTTTGTTGAATGACATCACGTATTTGCTATAGTAAGGAATATTATGTAAGTTATTTTATAATGTCCAAAAATTAATTTGAAACACTGCAGATTCTTTAAAAACAATCAAGGGAGGAGCAATTGACACAATATTTAATAAAAAATGTTTGAGTCTGAACAGTTCCAGAGAAAAATGTACTGTTTACAAATATCGAATGCCACTTGAATCAATTTACTGTTAGAGTGGCCCAATAATGAAACAAGTCCTTTTGGTAATTAAATATATATCTCATTGCCAACATACATCTAACTAGGTATTTTTCCCTAGTTTATGAAACTATGTTGGCACATTAACTTATTTCAAAGCTGCCCTCGGTCTCATACACTTTTGAAGTTCCCCTCCATCACGCAAACCAGAGGAACGTAATAATATGTAATAGCACATTAATATGACTTGTTTTGAGTGGTGTTCAATTTGGGACATTAGCAAACCATAATTACATTTACTATAAAACAAAGCTTGAGTGTTGAATCTAATTCCACCACAGACCATTTCCCAGTGAGATATTATCAATTTACCTCAACTTGTCAATATTTAATGTGATGAGCTAATGCAAGCAAAGGTGGTTTGCAACTTTAGAGCCCTAAACAACTTACTAGGTGTTTACATGAATTTTAAATCAGAGCTACTGCTATAGTAACATTATGTGAAACTCACAGCAGAATCAAAATGAGAAACACTGAAGGTGCTGCTTTAAACTGATTAAAACCCCACAATATTAGAATAGAAACATGGTACAAATTGTAGCAAAAAAAAATGCCTTTTCTACAAATACTGTTTAAAATACATTTTTGTAAGAAGCATGCTCATCAAGGTTAATTTTTAAAATTGGTATGTATTGTTTGATTGACTTACCGCACAAAAATTTGTAGCAATATACGGTATAGTTATAAGATTTAAACTCTGACCAAAACTAGAAAAGACTAACACAATGGTAAATAATACAGTGATATTTTAACACAATTTACTTTCATTCATTACCAGAACAAATGCAAATTAGTGGTCCCAGAAAGGTAAATTTGCACAATTTTCCATTGAGAAAAGCAGAAAACTATGGAATGTTGATAAATTCAGACACACACAATTCCAAATTACCTAAATTACTGATAACTCAATTTCTCCATGTTTCCAAGTTCTAGGTTAAAATGGTTCATTTATCAATTGTTAAATTTGAAATAATCATATCACACTAATTTTAGAATTTTAAAAAATACTATGTTGTATTTGCATGTTAAAACAGTTGCTTTAAAACATATAAAATGTCTATTGACATTTGAGATCATCGGTAACATATTTTTTTCAATTAGTTTTTAAAACTTAATTGAATTGGGTGCTGGGGTCTTTAAATAAACCCTTGAACACAATTGGTGGATGAAACTGACTTTTTTGATGTCAGCAAAACTCCAACTAAACAGTAAATTTTAGTGTACATTTACTGGTAATTTGCTTCTGAACTTCTTTTAATTTGAATTTCATTAACTTTTCTGCTAAATTTATCCATCATTTATGCAATTATTTCTTGCATATTGATTTATTTAAAAATAATTTTTGAAGTCCTAAATGGTACTCTGGCTGCAGTTTTAGGAAACAAAGCATGCAGCAGCAGTTCAAATTTTAACAGCTTATAAAATCTAATACATTTCTGCATTGCCAAACTTGTATTTCTGAGCATTTATTAGCTTATTTTTCAGAATAAACATGAAATACTTTCCTATACTTGGTTAACTGTGGCTTCTTGGCTTCCAGTTGGATAATGGCATAAACTTTTCTTCTAAAGTAATTGAATTGGAACACAGTTTTGCAGTGGTATGATAAGGAACAGTCTTTCAGCTATCCAAAGTTAGTCTAGAGACTGTTTTTTTACCACACTTTTAAAATTTTCAGGTTCAATTAAGAGAAAACATAAAGTTATTTTGTCATCAAATAACTATGTTTTGCTTTTAAAAATTATATATATATATATCTGTATTTTTAGATAAATTCCATATATTTCACCTAGTCTTTCTCTTAACAATCACAAAGTTATAAGGATATTATCTTCAACACCTCATCTGTTTAAATACTAAATTTCATACATTTTATGTATTTTTTCTTTTAACCAAAAAGTTAAATTGATAAGGAAACTATCAACACTTCATCTGTTTGGATACTAAATGTTCGTATCTATCAATAATAGCTAGTAGACTCATTTCAAAATTGCTGTTTTTCTTTCTCTAGCAAGGACATTCTCTTTTCTATGAATTTCCCTTGAAAGAATGACTTCAGTTTTTCTGAGTCAAATGCCCTTGGTCTTTTCACTCTCTAACAAGGACTCCTTTTTCCTTATACAGCTGCCAAAACACCTCTTTGGGTTCTGAAGTGCATCCCAGGGCATGGTTCAGATGTGAGAGTTCCTGTAGCTCTTCATTGAAATCATTCTTTATAATCTTGATTAGATGAAGATTACACATTTAGATGTATATTGTTACTGTCCAGCAACTTTCTCATTCCTATTCCTTGCAAAAACTGCTACACACTTGAAAATTTAGCTAATCCAAACTTCCCTTCCCAGGTGAAGAACCCTGAAACCTCACATTCTAATTTGTCATGAAACAAGTTTCAAAATCTCTAATGAGAGTCATTGGTTCTAAGACCTATTTCCACAATGATTCTAATACTCATTTACTACCTTGTCCCTAGTTAATGGAATACAAATGCCATTTCTTAGGAGTGTAAAGGTAATTTTAATCTCAATTATGTTGATGTTTGTGTTTTAGTTAACACAGTAAATCTCAAGCACAACCCTCATAGATTTTAAGAACTTACCCTTCACTTTGACTTCAAACAAAAGGCAAAGTGACAGCAGTTTGTAAACTGTGAAATCCTATCAATTTGTATACACTGTATTACCGTGAAAAGATGATTTTCAGTTTCACTGAAATTTGGCATTAATGGTGCTAACTTAACACATTAACAAAATTTAGAAAGTTTTCTGTTCTTTGCTAATTCTAAATCAGAAGATTAAGGTTTCAGTTTCAGGTTTAAAAACTCAAATATCAGAAAACATCAAGAAGCCAGTTGAGTTGAGACACTTGAAAAAACACTTGTAAACTTTAAAACTTCAAATGTTAGTCAGGCAAGAACCCTAGATATGAGTATTTCTGGCTCCTCCCTGAGAAAATCTTAGTCTATTTTCAATGATTAAAAAAATAAAATCCCAACATACAAAATGGAACTAAACTTCCAGGCCTAGTCAGAAATCTCTAAATGGCTATTACGAAAGAAGACTGTTCAGATTTCCACAGCAAAAAATGCTTAAGAAGAAAACAAGCAAGACAACGTTGTATATCATGACGAATCTAAAATACAAGAGTGATGCTTCTTCTCTGGGCAGAGACCAACCTGAACCAGGGCCCCCAGTTTCTCTGTAACTCTCCAAAATTTCATCTGTGAACAGATCCTAGTCACTAAGACCTTTCCAGACACCAGTATAAGCTGGCTGCCAGGAAGAAGAGCAGCTCGATCCTGACCTCTGTCCTGAGAGTACCAACAAATGGAAAGCCACATGGAATTCACCAGATAAAGAGAGAATGTATTATATGTGCAGCAAGTATCAAACTTTTTAAGAGAAGCCCAACAGTCTCCGGTCAAGTCCCAAGGCTGTGTAAGAAACTCAGGGTGTGACTGGAAAATCTTGCACTATCCTCTTCACCATAAAACGGACCCTGCCCTACTTCCTCCATCCACGCCACCAACACAGTTGCCCAGAACCTTCCAAACCAAAGAAGCCTCCGACCCAGGCGGCCTCAGGAACCTCCAAATTCCCAATGAAACCTGATCGCTTTGCAAAGCCTTCCGGAAGAAGAAAAGATCAAATGAGACTGGCTCAGCAGGGTCTTCCCGAGGTGACCCCGGAGTTAATGTATTTATTTTCTCGCTGCAACTGCTGATTGTTTTACAGAGACATTTCATGCTATAGCTCTGCAAGGAGCTGAGGACAAAAGAAACATTTTTATTAATATTATAATTATTTTTTAACAAAGCTATTAAATAACCTGTACAAAGCCCAGCCCTGTCCTAGCAAAAAACCCAGCACTATTTCAACTCTCCCAAGGTCCTTCCGCTTCTCAGCAGCGTTTCCTATATACAAGGTCAGCTCAGGGTGGTCTCCCAAAACTGTAGGTCTCCCAGATGGTGAGAATGGTTCAGAGCTTGAAACCACCCTTGCGTTAAGCAGAGCTCTCAACCCTACCTTCCCTGCTCCTCCTGGGCACAGGGTCCCTGTCCGCGGGCCATGCCAAGGAAGCTGGGAGCCTGGTGTCACTAGGGAGGGGTGGGGCGGGCAGCAGGTAGGAGCAAGTGCCAGTGTTGGGTCTCCCCCCAGGCCAGCTGCCCGTAGGCCTCTGGAATCTTCCCCGAAGAGGCGCTGGGAAGAGTGTCCGAGGCTTGCAGAAGCCTCGAGTCTCCCCGGGCGGGCTCACAGGTCCCGCGCGTCCTCTCGCTTGACCCCGGCCTCAGCAACTTTGAGCTTCTTATTCTGGTGCGTCTTGACGTGCTTGGCTAGGTGGTCGCTGCGCATGAAGCGCTTGCCACACTCTGGGCAGGAGAAGCGCTTCTCGCCGGTGTGAGTCCGCAGATGCCGCTGCAGCTCATCAGAGCGCGTGAAACTCTTACCGCAGAAGAGCCAGTTGCACACGAAGGGCCGTTCGCCCGTGTGCCAGCGCAGGTGCGCCTTCAGGTGCGACGTCTTGCCGTACACCTTGCCGCAGCCGGGCACGTGGCACACGTGCTGCTTCTTCTTGCCCGGCTCTGCCTCCGGGGCGCCGCCGGCCGCCTGGCAGTTGGGGCAGCGGCAGCGGCGGCACCTCCTGGCCGTGGCCGCCAGGGGGGCCTTGGTCTGCAGCAGCGCCGCGATCTGGCTCTGGTACTGCGCAAAGTCCGACGGGCCTAACACCAGGCCCCGCTGCAGGGCAGCGGCGGCGGCGGCAGCAGCGGCCGCTGAGGCAGGGAAGCGGGGAGTGTGAGCGCCCCCGGCACAAGCGCCAGATAGGCTGCCCCCCGAAACCCCGGAGGTCCCCGGACCGGTGCCCGCCTGCGGGATACTCCACCATGGGAGGTCGTCTGGGGCCGGATTGGGGGACAGTTGGCGACACGTGGGCGGCGGAGGGGGTGGCGGCGGGGGCAGCAGATTGGAGTAGCCCGGCGGCAGCGCGGCCTGGGCGGCGTAGGGCACGTAGGCAGGCGCGCAGCTGGCCGGCAGCGCCGCCATGCTCGAGGGCAGCATCTTGACCGGTGAGAATTCGTAGGGGTACGAGGGGTCAGCAGGGGGGGTGAGCGGCAGCTCGTGCGCTGCCCCAAAGGACGGCTGCAGGTGCGTTTTCTGCGGCGTCAGCCCCAGGCTGGGGTGTGGGGGTGGCAGCGCGCCTGGCGAGTGCGCCGGCATGTCGGCAGTCCACGGGTGAAAGAGCCTGGAGGGCGAGCCCAGCGCGGGGTCGTAGGGCACCTGCAGGAAGTCCGGGGGAGCCGCGGCGCCCGGCTGGCCGATACGGCTACAGGTGGCGGCAAGCAGCGCCAGGGGCGAGTGCTTGCCCAGGTCCGGGGAGGCGCTGGGGGTGCGGTCCTGCATGGGCGGCGGCGGGGTAGGGCGGAGAAGAGACAAAAGGTTAGGGCTCCTGGCGCGGTCTCCCCACCGGCCTTCTACCCCCACGTCCGCTATTATACCGCCGCCCCTCCCCCGTCCCGGCTGCCCCTCCCCGCCACCGCAGCCCACGCACGCACCCACCAGTCCCAGGAAACTTTTGGTGCCTGCGCTACCTGCACGCGGAGCGCACGAGCGCTTCCTGTTTAACTACTGTACTCGGTTCCGAGACGCCACCCAGCCTTACAGGAAGCTGCCACGGAGTGGGAGGGGAGAGGGATGCGACCGTTGACTCCAGGCTCTGCCGTCTGAAAGGCCCTGGAAACACCCACAGCCCGGCTGCCTATCCGTCCTTCCTCTTATCTTTTAAGCGCTGTTTCCATGCTACACTCGCGCTACTCCCTCGCCCGCCCCAGGCTGAAATCAGCAGGAGGGCCCAGCAGGGTGAGCTCCGGCCTTGTTCTCAGCCAGACGCGCACCTCTGAACCCCCCCCCCCGCCCCGTTCCTCGCTTCCCTCCCGCAAAGGCCGCACTCTTGACACCAACGTTAGGTATGAAGTTGGGGTGGGCACCCCTATGTCTGACTGCTTAGGCATCCACCAAGCGGAGCTCCCTTTGAGATTCAGGATGCACAGAGTACCAGGAAAGTCCGAGACACGATCCTTCCCACTTTTCCCTCGTCCCCACCGAGCCCAGCCCTGACCTGGAGGAAGGCCTGCAGCGAGTCGTTCCGGAGGACCGCGACGGCGGCCATGGCTACAGATTGAGGGCCCTTGGCTGCGGAGCAGGGCGCAGCCGAGGCATGGAGACCCGAAGGCGAGGACGAACAGCCGCCCAGAGTCCCTCGCCGGCGCCCGCTCTGCGTGCTGGGGCCCTCCCCGCCCGCGCCCCTTGCAGTACCCGGCTCGCTTGCCCTGCTCGCGGTCTGAGCGCTTCAGGATCACCTCCAAGAATTTGATAAGGACTTTGCTGGGCCGCCAGCCAGTCAGAGGGAAGATTTATGGCTTTGAAGTTTGCCGCTACCCAATCATCAAAGAATAGCGGCTCTTTCAGAAGCGAAAGCAAATCCTTTGAATCCACAAAGCTCCTATGGTGTGTTTGTTGGTCTGGATAAAAGAACTGATTATTAGGGGGGATGGGAAGGGAGGAGATAAAGGCGGGACAATTAATGAAGTAATCACTATGTGGGAAATGTATATACACAAATAATTGGATTTTCCTGATCAAAGGGGGCCTTGCCGCCTGGAGACTCGCGCTGGGGTAGCTTGAGACTCTATAGCCCCCTACCCCCAACTCCCTTGCAATTAAAGATTTGCACCGAGGCAGCGCCCAAAGTGACAAAGTGCCTTTGTTATCTCCAGAGAAATCTGCCTTCGGCTTCTAAGCGCGGGATTTTGGGACGGAGATGAGGGTAATTCTCCCCTCCCCCGTATTTACACACCCCACACCCGGACAGCACACGCACTTGCTCGCGCACACCGCTGACCGGAGGGAATTCCCGGGGCGGGGCGTGGGATGCACCTCGCCCCGCCCGCCGCGTGCCCCCCTGCTCGTCATGGTGGAGTTGCGCGGGCTTGACTGTGACCCGGGGCGGGGCCGGGCGGCCGCCCAGGACGGCGGTGGGTGGCGCACATCCTTCTGGGCCACCCGCCTGACAAGTGACTGGGGCTCTCTTGTGACATTCCTGCTGGCGACCTGGAAGTTTTTTCTGGCCACAACTTTTGCAAATAGCCTGGGAAAAACCCCCGTGTGGCGTGTACCCGCAAAGCTAAGCTTGGCAGGACACATACCCAGAGCAACTCAGAATATACACCCGAGGGAAGAAATGCTATGTTTGTCTGTCCTGTCTCTCCAAGCTGATAGCTCTGGACCCTGTGGAGGGCCGGAGAAGCGACTGACCGCTGTTAGGCCTCACCGAAAGTCCCCAGCGATGCCAACAGTTTCTCCCCCTGAGCCCCACCAGGCGAGTGCGCGTTCTTGCAAGCCGCACAAACCTACCTGGGAACTTCTCGAAAAAAAGTAAGACGCGGCGGAGGAAACCTTTTGTTATTGTTGAACAAACTACAATAGTACGTATCAGGACAAATAGTCCTCTCTAATCGGTTAAAAAAAAAGTCAATAAAAACTATTGTTCCCATCACTTTTGGAAAGAAAAGAAAGTTCTTCTGGCGCGATGGGTGCTTTGCCCGGGTTGGGGAAACGCTCACCAGGGTGTTTTCCCCTTCCCCATCCCCAAACCCTCGATGGCTTGCCATGCCGGGTCGAGGAGGGAAGTCGGCCGCCCGCTTCCCTCCTGCCCAGGGCGCAAGGCGGGTCCCGTGGTAGCTGGGCGGACAACGGGATCACCTGGGGGCATGGGGAGGGGAAGGAGGAAGAGGCAGGCGGGGAGGCGCGGGGTACCCACTGCAAGGAGGGGGTTAGAAGCCGGGAACAGCCGCTGAGGCTTCCCGCCGGCAGCCGCGACTCACGGGCCGCCAGGACTTGGCCCACCCGGCTCTACGTCTGCCTCCGGGCGGACCCGGTCCGCTCTCTCTGCGGACGTCGGCAGTGCAGGGATCCTCGGAGCAGTCTCGCGCCCCGCCTTCCTGCGCGTGGTTCTCCCGGGGACAGCACAGAGGCCGGGACTGACGTGAAAGGACGGACTGCGTGACCTAATTCCACTGGGCTTCTCATTCGGAGTCTGGGCTGTGCCCTCTGTATTTCCCAAGTGGCCGGGGCAGTACGCCACCAGGCCCACATTTCCCCATGCCCATGGCCCGTCAGCGAAATAGAAACATCTTGCTTGAGAAGCATGGGCCACATGGGCCCAAATACTGTGAGCACTTCGCACGCCCCCTTCGCTCCAACAAGGTGTCACCCGGGAACGCCGAGCAGTGACCGCACAGCTCGGCCAGGTGGTCTGGCTCCCGAAGATGAGATCTGGGTTCTCTAGGAGCAGGGAAGAGGAGGGTACTTAGCGTTTTGCTCTGAGGCCCGGCAGACCTACCCTGTTCTACGCCCCGTCCAGGGGTGAGTCCTCGCAAAGCCTGGGACCCTGAAGGAGCCTTTTCCCGGATGCAAGTCAGAAGCCAGGGAGTCCCGTGGTGCACACCCGCGCAGGCACCTGTCCTCACTTTCCGAGCAGGTCTGGTCCCTTAGCGTGTTTCCTCTCTCACTCCTTTGAGTTCTTGGACAGCCCCCTCTCCCCACTCCTCCCCACCCGCCCCCAGTCCCCGGGAGGTTGGGCCAAGCAGGCTGGAAGGCATTCTCATTTGCCCATCCTGTTCTCTATTTTAACAAAAAGGCAAGAAAGGCCATTCACATTTCCATAGTTGTTATAAGAGAGAACTTTTCCTCCAAAATACCCCCATTGGCCAATAAAACCACACCAGTTTCCAGCAGGGCGAAGGAGAGTGGTGATTTAGTGGTTAAGTGCTTGGACTCTGAAAATCTGAACCCAGATTTCCACTTCCTAGTTCCTCCACCTCTTTGTGCCTCAGTTTCCCAGTGTGTAAAATGGGGGTTATAGTAGTCCTCACTTTAGTGCTTGTAGGCTTAAAAGACGACATAATATATGCAAAGTCTTTAGGACAGTGCCGGGACAGCCACAGTTAGGCTCTCTCTCTTGAGTGCTGGAAGTCGTTGCTCTTGGCCTCACTTCCATTTGTGAAAAACCCGCCAGGATTGCAGCCCTCTCAGTCACGAGCTGAAGTTTGCAGAGACTTTTACAAACTGCTGTTTCACCTCCCTCCATTTGCATTCGGTGCTTCTGGAAAACTTACTCTTAATGAAGTAATATTCGCAACGTCCATTAAAAATGCAATGCTGGAGATCAAAGTACAATATTTATTTTAGAAATTTGTTGCAATCACCAAGAGATACAGGTATCAAGGCCAAATGTCAATTCCATTACACAAAGCCCCGCGCCGGGTAAGAGCGTGTGGCTGGCTGCTCTGCTATAATGTAAAGAGACATCAAAGACCAAGCGCACTGCAAAAGTGCACAGCCTGGAGGGAGGGAGGGAGTCCGGGAGGGTCGGGTGAGCCCCAGACGGCGCAGGGGGCTGCAGGAACGCGCGGGGTGGGGGTAGGGGTTCAGTTCAAAGAGGTATCCTCTGGGGCTCGAGTTCACAAGAGGGAAGATTTAATGGGCTTTCTATTGTTAGTGGGTGTGTTTTTGCACAGAGGACCCAGGAACTCCTCTGTGGTCCTCCAGCCCAAGCGCGGAGGTACTGCGGGTGGTGGGGAGGTTCGGGTGGGGGAATGTGTGTGTGGGGGCTTCGAATGGGGAGCAAACTTGAGCCACGGTGGGGCGGGGAGGTTGAATACCAGCCTCCTGGCAGCTGCTGACGCAGCTGAGCAGCTCTCCAAGCAGCAGGGTTCCGAAGTAGGACATTTGCATTGCAGTTTCTTCGAGGGCCGTTGGCCAGCGAAGACCGGTGCCACCCAGGAGAAGAGGCGGGTAGGTGAACCCGCAGAGGCACTCGCACAATGGGCGCACCTGCTCTGCATGCTCCCGGATCCATTGGGTGGGGGAGGGGGAGGTGTTTGCTGAGAGCTCTGAAGTTGCTACTTCTCGCTGGAGCCTGGTACCTCGCCTCAGGCATTTTCTTACAGCAATAGGACTCACGCCTCTGGAATCAATCCAATCAGTCACCCATCTCCAGTTTTTTTGTTTTTTGTTTTTAAACCTACACATTATTTAGGTCATTTCAGCAAATTCCTAACTAGTTGGCTCTTTACAGCAGGGTGTTAACCTCCCAGATTTCGCGCCCTCTTTTGCCAAAGTTTCATTTTTCCCGTTGCCAGCATCTGCCTAGTTAAAACAAATACTGGTCGTTGCTTATTAAGGCGCTGGTAGGGGAGGAGGCAGAATTTCCCTTGTGCTAACGGGACGCAGAGAGGCAGAAGGATGCCTGTGCATTTTTTCATCACTACAAACAAGTATTCTTAGAGCAGTCACTTGGCAGCTTTTTGAAGTTGTACTAGAGCAGAAAGCTCCTATTGTTTTCAGCTTCTAACATGGAAGGGATCAAACTTGGCCTCTTCAATTTGAAAGTTTTTTTTTTTTTTGTTTTGTTTTGTTTTGTTTTTAATGGTGAAGGGGGTAGGGTTGCAATTTGATACTCTCTAAGTTAACTTTAAGGATTTGGAGCCATCTCAAAGTTTAACCTGCAGACCCAATCACAGATGCCCTAACTCGCTTGCGTCTGAAACGGGCTCATCATTAATAGGCCGAGTGTGTTCACTGGCAAGAAATGATAATGCTGGGATCTTTGGAAAACACTGGCTTGGTGTTGGAAAAGTTTCCTCTACTGAAAACCTTGAGTAAATTTTAGGCTTCAACCTCGAAATTGAATAAGTACAGAATGAAGGAAGGAGTAAAAATCTAGATCTAGGAGGAATCTTTGGTCTCATCTGATTCGGTTCCCCTATTTGATGGCAGGAGGACACAGTTTGCATGATATGTGTCATGAACTTGAATAGCTGTTCAATAACTGCTCATTGGTGTTGGGTGGTAGAATGGAATTCCATTTACACTGTTACCTGCACAGTGATTGTTTGGTGCTACTGAACACACAAATGCAGCAGGGACTCAGGGGAGTATTGGTGAGGGCTGGAGGAGTTAAGGGAAGTGAATCAAGGAGCTGGGGTTTGGAGTAGCCTTTAAGGACCTATGAGGTTTTAATGGGGTGCACAGAAAGGAAGTTGATGGAGGGGATAGGGAAGGACAGCAAGGAAAGAGAATTCTCCTTTCAGTGAGCAGCTAAATAAATATGGAAGGTGAAGTTTTGTATCTTTGTTTTGCTGGTGGGGTCAGATTAGAGAAGCCAGGGAGAGGAGCTTGGTCTTGATGCTGTATGCAGCAGGAATTTATTGTAGGCTCTGAGCAGGCAAATTACATGAACTCAATTCCATTTCTTGAATTTCCCTAGGAAGGACAGCTTGCTGAGAACTTGGAAGGATAGACTTAGATGCAATCATTTAGGTGTGAGATGGTGAAGGCCTCAATTGGGAACTGGCCTGGCAGTGAAATGGTGACAGACATTTTAAAGGGAAAGAGAACCAAACTTGATGACAGGTTGGAAGAAGAGATAAAATGAAGGGAATAAAAATCCCTCTTTTGACAAATGGAGCAATCTGCCTCCCCTGGGAGGGATGTCTCCAAATAAACATGCTCTTTTTGAGTATATAAAAGTGCTCTCAACAGCACTGCCATGAGTATGAGTAATCTTTAGGCACAGACAAGGCCCCTTTACAAAAGACATATCTTAGGAGAAGATAATGTCAAACTTTCTTTATTCAGCGTATCTTTTCCTATTTAGTTTATCTATTAACATTCGTGTTTCAAAATGACTGTGCGTTTTGATTTGTGACAAGAACCACCTGATATCAGAAGAAATAAAGGCACAAAAGTCCAAGGACTGAAGTTCATGGCAGGAGCCTGCAGCAGCTCAAGGCACCATTCTTTGGCTTTGTCTTCCATTTTTCTTTCTAGGCACAAGAAGCCAAACTTTACTGAATACAGAGAATGTATACCAAGTGAGCACAGGCATGGTGGAGGACTCCCGAGATGAAGAAGGCATGCCCTGCGCTTGGAGAGTTTGGATTCCAGTACTGAGGAAGACAGAGATCATAGGGGAGTAACAGGTGAGTCACAGAAAGAACCATGGGGGGATACTGAGGGCTGATGAAGGAAATGAGGCCCAAAGAAGTGAGATGGCTTCCTGAGATCACACAACATGGTGAAAGAACTGAGTCTTGCATACATTATTTCTATAGTGCTGTAGGGAACATGAGTGTTGAAAGGAAAGGTTTTCCATGTCCTATTATCTACTCATTGTGGCATTCCTTAAAAGAGATGCAAGGAAAATCTTTCCTATAAGCTAAACAATAATCTTACACATATAGATTCCTGGAAATTTGATCTGGATATACCAATAAAATTAAAATGTGCACTAATATATAGGAACATTATTGTGGATGCACGCCTAATAAAGACCCTATGCAATCAAGAAGTGCAAATAAACTCTGGACCCTCTGTCTCCAACTTTTCAAGTCCAGCACCCCTGGATGGAAGGGGATGGAGTTGGCTAACTTAAGCTGGAGAAAGGAGTACTGGTGAGGTCATGGGCTTGCATCATGGTGTGCTGTAATTTGCTGGTAGTAGTCTGTTGGGTGGCCATAGCTTGTACCCTGTCTGTGTGAACACAGGTGTTTACACTCGGTGTGCTTATATGACCCTGTGGCTGGAGGGTCATGAGCAGCTGCCAATCACAACACTGGGATCTCACCAAATCTCCCCCTGACCCTATTTTATAGATGGGGAAATTGTAGCACAGAGAGGTTAAGGAATTTGCCTAAGGGTCTACCTTTTGTTATTGGAATTGAATCCAGGTATTGTTACTCCAGAGGACAACCATTTAACCATCACAGTAGAGCATGCTTCCGATAGTGAATGTAAATCTCTTTCTGTTACTGGAAAAACAATTCAATGTGTATGTGGGTCTGCAGTGATGTTATTAAATGAGAAGTCTCGAATAATTTATTGGCCATATTACTGGTTGTTACTTGCCTTGTGGTGAAAATATCAGTCCCCTGTGAGGGGTTTGCTGTCTGTTTTACTCAAGGAGAAAGATGGCTTTCTGCCTTAAGGATTATAGTCCCGATCTAAGACCTTTTCTTTCACTTCTACTGTGCTCTTTTGTCCCCCTTACCCTCACCCCAAGACACCAGGGGTCACATAGAATCAGCTATTTACCTTGGAAGTTAAGGCTCCAATTTTTACGATATAGGTAAATATTAGTTAGATATTTCTAGGGATCCAGCTAAGGACAGACTAACACAATATCAGATTTCTGCATGTCCCCAGTTCCATTTAAAAGGTTACCTCCACTTCCTCTAGTTCTGGCTAGAGTCTCACCCATGGGTCTTTTGGTCTTGAGAAACGATACCCTTTTTATTTGGGTTCTAAGATCATGGCTTATTTTCCATTTGGAGCTGTTCTCTTTACTCTGTCCCTTCCCCTGGAGAACCACTCAGGTTTAGATGCTCCCCTTCAGGGGACCAGCACTGATCCCCCCTCTCCATTCGCTCTATTTTTCCTCTCCAACTTTTGCATGGCTGCTCCCTGAAATCTTTCTCATTAATTATTTTTCTAAGGTTCTCCTAGGTGGCTGCTATCAGAGGCTCCAAGACTCATACCAGGATCTGTTGCTTGCTGTATCAGTCAAGGTTCAGTTACACTGAACAATCCATTTTACCTAGTTTACACAGCAAGGGACTTACTCCAAGGCATTCAATGTCTTACAGATTGACTGGAGACCTGAAGAAGCAAAGTTTCAGCTGAACTTTCAGGAATGACTCCCAAATCCATACCACAGACCTAAGTTGACAGGGGAACCACTGTCCCCTCTGGGATCAGAAGGCTGTGGAATCAGAAAGCTGCCTGCCTACTGGGAAGCCACTATGGCAGCTGCCCAGCTTCAGAATCATATCATTTCTACTGTGTACTTTGCCTCTTGACAACTATGTATACAGTAGTCCTTCCCCTCATCCACAGGGGTTTATGTTCCAAGACCCTCAGTGGATGCCCGAGGCTGCAGATAGCACCTAACCTCATATATACTATATTTTTTCCCATACAGCCATACTTATGATAAAGTTTAATTTATAAATTAGGCACAGTAAGAGATTAACAGTAACTAATAATAAAATAGAACAATTATGATAATATACTATAATAAATGTTATGTGAATGTGGTCTCTCTCTCTCTCTTTCTGAAAATATCTTATTGCACTCTACTCACCATTTCACTTAGAGGAAGCCCTTTAGAGCTTCTCTTTGGCATATCCAAATTTCCAGCCATCACAAAGCACATTGTGCTTTGGGGCCATAGTTGATTTGATAACCCAGATGGCTACTAAATGACTAATGGGTGGGGAGTGTATATAGTGTGGATACACTGGACAAAAGGGATGATTCACGTCCCCAGTGGGACAGAGTGGGACATCTTGAGATTTCATCATGCTACTCAGAACGGCACAAAAAATGAAAACTTATGAATTGTTTGTTTCTAGAATTTTCCATTTAATATTTTTGGACTGTAGTGAACTGCAGGTAACTGAAACTGCAGAAAGTAAAACCATGGAAAAGGGGGCTGTGACATTAGGACCTCTGTTGCAGCTGTCATAGAAAAAACAAGTGCACCACAACTGTGCTTACTAGTAGGGACAGCAGAAGCACCGTTCCTGCCTCGTAGCTGTTTACTTCCACCTTCCAAATTTGGTATTTGCAGATTGTCATAATCTAAATCATGTGTCTGAAACCCTAGCTGCAAGAGATTCTGAAAAATACAGTTTTCAGTTTTCTAGCCTAGAAAGATATTGGAATAGCTACTGAATGAGCCATTCCAAATATTGTTAAATTTGCTGATTATGAAGTTGTTTCACTTTATCTCCTTGTCTCCATTCCTATACTCTCGCTCCATACCTATCCCATCACTCCTTAAGGAGCGATAGGTTCTTTTTTTTGTCTCATTACAAACACTAATTTTGGGGCCTGCCGAGTGGTGCGGTTGTTAAGCGGAAGCCAGCAGCCCCGGTTCGGTCCCACATATGAGGGCCAGTGACACTGCCCTCAAAAAAAAAAAAAGGAAAATGCAGCTCCCTCTGGCATGTACACAAAAAACCTTGTTTAAAAACAACAACAACAACACAAAAAAACACTAATTTTGGTCCAGCCACTCCAATCCTAAATACAATGAGTTGTGTCAATCAATATTTATTGAAATCCTACCATGTGTGATTATTCAGTCATCTCTGTCTCTCATGACTCTCAAATCTGTCTTCAGCTTTAACTTTGACCTTTCTTTAGAAAAGCTCCAGCCTTGAATTACTAACTGCCCTCCTTGAGAATGTCCCACAGATCTCTAAAATAAATATATCCCCAGGAAACAGCCCCTCTTCCCACTTTCCAAACCAACTCATCTCCCCAAATTTTCTGATTGGCAATTTTTATGTTGGTTCAGGTTCGCACTCATCTGGGCTTCTTCCTTCCTTCCACTCGCTTCCAGCATAGCTACTTCTATTTCCTTGCTGTCATCCAGTTTTTACTTCTTTCTTTTCCCACTTCCCATATTCCTGGTTGAAGCCTTCATGATCTCTCAACTCCCACTTCATTGCCTTTTTAGCAGACTGTATTTTCCAGAGATGATCCCAACAGTACCTCGCATCTCACAATCTGGCTGGCCTAGTGACTTATTTATAATCAACAGAGTACAGCAGAAGTGACTTCTGAGGCTAGGTCAATAAAGGCCAAGTGGCTTCCACCTGGTTCTCTTGGGATGCTCACTCTCCAGATGCTTCCCTTGTAACACTCCCTCTTGGAACCCAACTGTGAGAAGCTCAAGCCACATAAGAGGCTACCTATGATGCTCTCTCTGGTCAACAGTTCCAACTGAAGCCAGTCTTGGAGTCATCCTAGCCCAGGAGCTAACACGTGAGTGAAGAAGCCTGAGGGTGATTCCAACTCCAGATGTTTGAAACAGACATGAGCCATCTTCTCTGTGCTCTGTCCAAATTCATGACTTGGAAAACCCATGAGAACAATAAAATGGCTGCTGTTTTACTGCACCATGTGTAGGTGGAGTTACACAGCATTAGGTAATCAAAACAGCCTTCAACTCCACATTGCACATAAGCTGATGATTGTCTTTTTAAAACACCGAGCAGCTTATATTTTTACCATGATCAGAAAACTTAAATGTCTCCCCATTGAATATGGAATCAATAATTGTATGTTCTCCAGGCTTGCATTCAAAATGCTACATAGTTTTGAATTTTCCAACCTTATCTTCCACTTTAATCTATTGCTCATCTTTTATTCCAGTCTTACTAGACAGTAGATCTTCATTTGGCTGATGCCTAAAGCATCCCTACCTCTATGCACTTACATGAGCACTGGCTTTTGCTTGGACTTTTAATTTTCGCTATCTATCGAACTCCTACCTATCCTTCCTTAAAGCCCAGCTCAAACCTCACATCCTGTAAGACTGTGCTGTCCAATAGCCACTTGTGGCTATTTACATTTAAAGTTAAACTGATTAAATTGAAAATTCAGTTCCTCAGTCTCACTAGCCACATTTAAGTGCTCAGTAGCCACATCCTACTGGACAGTGTTACTGTAAGAAGCCTTCTTAGCTTTCCCTTTTCCGTTAACCTCTCCTTTCCCACAGGACCTTAAACTGCAATTTTAGCAATTCTAAATTATATTTTGAAGGTCATGTAATCCAATACCATAAAATTACAGATGCATATTGTCTTTCCATTATTTTAGTACATTGTGCTGTATATGGTTGCTGGACTCAAACATTTATTGAGTTGCAAGGAAGAATCTGTACTAAGGGGTTTGGGTTAAGTGACCTCTTAGGACCTTTTCTAGTAAAACATTCAATGCAACATAAATCATATGTTTTCATCAATATATTATCTCCTGGAAGAGCTATTTCTCAAATCACAAATGATTTGAGAGGTGCATCCTAGTGTAGAGTTTTCTGTTTTCTCGCCAGCAGCTAACTATTCTAGGGATTTAATTATTTTGTAGTGGTGTGTGTGTACGTGTGTGTGTGTGTGTGTGTGTGTGTGTGTGTGTTGTCTGAAAGTATGCTAATTTTTGCCTAGTCTTCAAGACATCTTAATCTATATGCCAACTCCACATACTATTGAACCACGGAGAAATTTCCTTCTCACTGTCCCTTCTCTGACCAAGGAAGGCATGGGTGTTCCCATGTTACTGGCCTAATGAAATTATATTCAGTTTATGAAAAGGTTATTACCATTCCCCAAATTATTAAGTATTAAGTTCACATACAAATAAAATACATGTAAGTAAACACTGAAATCATATACTATGTGATAAAACCACATCGTGTGTGTGTGTGTATGTGTGTGTGGAGAGAGAAAGAGAGAGAGAGAGAGAGAGAGATTTTAAAGTGAACCATCTAGGGGCCATGGTCAGCTCAATTGGTTAGAGCACAGTGCTCATAACAGTAAGATTGCCTATTCAATCTCCACGCCCTCCACAACTAGATTGAGGCAACTGCTTGACTTGGAGCTGATGGGTCCTGGAAAGGCACACTGTTTCCCAATTTAAAAAAAAAAAAAAAAAAAAAGAAAAAATCTTTAAAGTCAATCATCTAAATTTTCTCTTACACAATAAGTGCAGTTATTAGGCCTGTGGTAGATTCACTGTATTCATGAACGTAGCCATCTACAAACCCCATAAAAGAGAGATGCTTTGACGATGTTTATATATGACACTATTTGTTTATGTTAACTGTTTATTGGTATCATTTCCCTTTACTCATAACCAGTGAAACTCCTATTAAGCCTAGGACATTTTTGAGATTAATATTTGCTTAATATAAACGTTCTATTTTAAATATAAAGCCTGGACTCTGTACCAGCAGCACTTTTTCAGTTACTCAATAACTTTATCTGGCAGTAATAAATAGGAATTTATGTACCTATTTCTGGAATAGATGCTGAAAATTAGGGCATGCTGCCTGGTTTTGGATCCAAAAGTCATTGGCCACTTTAACTTAGCTCTCCTTTTACAAGAGAAAACGTATTTACCCATAACGGAAATATTTTATGCTTATTTGGTTAGGATGGGTTTTTGAGATGCAGAACGCATTAGTTTTTCTTGATAGTTTAGAACAGTGTCCTCGGCATTATTATGAAGCACTTTAGATAAATGCCTTTGGAACAGAGACAAAGCAAAACCCAGCCTGCGGCATATCAGTATTGCCCAGGGCAGGGAGGTCACTTTCCAAGGGTGCCCCCTCCCCCAACCCACCCCACCCCTCTGCCTGCTGAGCGAAGAGTGTCTGTCTTTCTTTACCAGGGAGCATCTGCTAAGTGGGTGGGGCTCCGGAGTCCCATTCTAGCACCTGGAGAGGGTTTTATTATTATTTTTATTTATTTATTTTTTTGGAGGGCAGTGTCACCGGTCTTCACATGTGGGACCCGAACTGGGGCAGCTAGCCCCCAAAGCCAGCGCCCAACCACCGCGCCACTCGGCCGGCCCAATTACTTAATTGTAGTAACTTTCTTTTTTTTTTTTTTTTTTTGTGGGCAGTCACTGGCCCTCATATGTGGGACCTGAACGGGGACCGCTGGCTTACCAAGCCAGCGCTTAACCATCGCGCCACTCGGCCTGCCCTGAAGAGGGTTTTAATAACTTTCCACATCATTTCCCATAACGGTGGTATTACTCTTCAGACTTTTACAACTTAAGAATATGATAGCTTAAATTTAAATCTAAAAGGAACAACTACATAAAATAACTGGGTTTTGTTTTCTTCTAACCTAATTAATAACTGACAAAAATATATATTGCTCTGCTCTCTTTGCATAACATGAAGAGTTAACTTTCCTATTTTGATTATAATAGTGAGAGGTCCAGCCCCCTGTCCATGCACACAGGTATAGCAGTGTGACCATGGGCAAAGCTCTTGACCACTCTGGGCCTCATTTTATTCACCTGTGAAATAAGATACAATTTTTTTTTCTTCTGCTCATAGGATCATAAAATTTTAGGGTATAGACTGGCCTTGAAAGCCAATCTATTGTTGTACAGATATGGAAGTTGAAGCCCAGAGAAGTTAAGTGACTCATGCAAGGTCACCCAGTAGCTTAGTGTCTGAGTCTGGGCCGGAATTCAGGCTTTCAGGATTTTCAGCACAAGTACTCTTTTTTCCAAAGAGGATAAGGGACTGCATTTCATGACATTCCAAAAGAAGCGTGACAGGGTTTAAAATAGCAGTGGGTATAGGACAAGTAGCATCAATTGTGCTGGGAAACAAAAGTGCACCTGGGAATGTGGGGCGGAGCCATGGAAAGGGGTTAGGGTGTGAAGAGGGGATGGCAGTGAAATGAGGGAAAGGGTGGAGAGAGGGGTGAGGGAAAAAAGGGAGAGGTGAGGGAAAGAGATGAGCCAGATGGGGACTCTGTAGTGGTGAGAGACACAGGCTTTAAACAAGGCCAGGGAATAATCACTACAAATACCTCTGCCCTGGAGCAGCCAAATCAAGTTGCCTTCAGGCCCACCTCCTCTAATCAGCTAATATTAGTGAAAGGTCACGGAGTCCTCTATTGTCCCCCACCCCATCTGTCCACTGATGCTTGAAACACCTGAAAACAGGACAAAGACTGAAATTCTTAAATTGCAAATACCTAATTATAGTAACACGTTGACTGACACTCTGCCCAATAAAGTATAATCAACCAACCCTTCAACAAGTGCAAGCGATTTTATCTGAAACTTTCTTCTTTGGGACAGGGAGTAAGCAGAACAGGTGGGCTGCTGGGATTGCTAAACAGGGGAGAATGAAAGCAGGAGAGAAGAGAAAGGGGAAGCCCGGAGTAGGGACAGCTGTGCACTTCTGCCTGGACATGGCCTTATTCACCTGCCACTGCTGTGGGCCTGGAGATCTGGAAACCTGGAGACACATCCACGTTGACCAGAACAATATGACTGTGGACCCAGAGGTTTACATGATTTACAAAGATTTTACTTTTTCCACCTAGTTAATTCCTTGCACAAGGAAGCTTTGTCTCAGATGATTCCTAAGCAGCGCGTGTTACATAATATGTGTTTTACAGGCACCCAGAATGCATTTGTGCACACCCCTAGGAATTCTCATTTGATGATTATTTATCTTGAGCCTTTGTTTTCCACAAACTAATTCTTCAAAGGCTTGCAGAGGAGAGCAGCAGCCACCTTTATGGTGGGCACAATTTTCTTTCTTTCCTTGTGCTCTACCTTCTGGCTGGCTCTAAAGCTATCAGGCTCATTTCCACATCAAACAAAGAGAAGGCAGGAAAAAACTCCCCTGATCGACATAAAAAGACACATTACTGGAGATTGTCTAAGAATTTGTTTTTATGGCCAAAATTAGCAAATTATTCACAGTAATAGGTGAGTCGGATGACAATAATGTTTAAGAGAACAAAGCCACTCATCAGGACTCCGACCCCAAATCCACCCCAAGGCAGGCCCCCAGCTGCCAGAACATCTCTGCACACAGACAGCCAAGAGGCTATAAAAAAGAAAAAGAGGCAGCCAGGAAGTCTGCCACTTACCCAGATGCAGCTACCAGAAAATGCATTCCAGGACTCTCCACTCATGCAACTGCCCAGGAGGCTCTGTGGGTGGCCGCTGTGTTAATGTGGGGGCACACGTGGCTCCCATCTTGATAGTGGTCCCAGAGAAACTGGGGAGCTTCAGACGCCCAATATCTATTTCCTTTCTTGACTTGAAACTCTTCTGGAGGTTTTGGATTCTCTCTGCGGAAACCTGAGCTGCCAGCTGCCAAGCATAAGTGTTTGATTTCTTGACCTGCACTTAATCAATACCAATTTAATAACCCCTTTGAAAATGTTAACGTACACTGGGTTGCAAGGTGGTGAAAACATGCTTGGCACCTTTCCGTATGAGATCTATCTCAGAGACAGTTTATTACATGGTAAGTCAGTGTTGGCCATCTGGGACTCAGCGACCCTTCCTATGAGACCATGGTAAAGATTAAATAGACAAGGCCTTGAAAGTGGACCTGGTAGCTGGGGCCTCCAGCAGGGAAAGAAAGTCTTCATGCAGGACCTGGGATCCATCTGTGGGCATCTACGCTCAGACTTGCGGAGGTAGCATCAGCAAAGAGCCCCGCCAAATGAGCAAATTGAGAATTTAATGCTGCTGCTTACTGACCATTTCATCTGCTTTAGGACATTCTTCTCTCCTCCCTTATTAATGAGGATTTGTCTGGTGTCCTGGGCTCTCAGGGCCATGTCCTCTGCCAGGTGATAGCTAGTGAATCTCATAAGCTTCCTCTTACATTCTATTAGGGGCTCTTGAAGACAACATCTCAACTCAAAAGAGTGCTTCCAACCATAGGATTCCAGGCACTGGCTCAGAGGCACTCACCTCTGGCTGCTTTTCAAACATACTGGTAACTAGATTAATTAAATCAGAGTCTGTGAGGCCCAGGCTTTGGCATTTAAAAAAACTTTTAATTTAAAAATAATTACAGCTTCACAGGAAGTTGAAAAACTAGCACAGAGATGCCCCATGTACCCTTCATCCAGTCCCCTCAAAGATGATATAATTCTAGTACATAAAACCAGGAAACTGATATGGTGTAATGTGCACGTATAAGTTCCATGCCATGTTATCACATGTGTAGATTTGTGTGACCACTATAGCAATCAAGATATAGAACTACCTCATCATCTCAAGGCTCCTTCCTGCTGCCCTTTATAGTCACACCGACCCCCCCACACCTCATAGTCCCCAATCCCTGGCAACCACTAACCTGTTCTTCACATCTCCAATTCTGTCATTCTGAGAAAGTCCTATAAATGGAATTGTACAGTACGTGACTGAGATTGACATTTTTCACCAAGCAAAATGCCTTTCAGAGCTGCTGAAGTTATTGCGTGTATCAAGAGTTTATTCTTTTTTATTGCAGAGTAGTATTCCATTGTATGGATATAGCACAGTTTATCCATTCACATATCAAATGTCATATTGATTGTTTCCAGGATTTGGTTATTACAAATAAGGCTGCTATAAACATGCATGTACAAGCTTTTGTGAGCACACAAGTTTCCATTTCTCTGGAATTAACTTTTAAAAAACATCTCAGGGGCCGGCCAAGTGGTGCATTGGTTAAGAGCTGGTTTTGGGATGCCAGCGGCCCCGGTTCGGAGCCCACATGAGGGCCAGTGACACTGCCCTCTACAGCTAACAACAGCTCCACCTGGAGCTGGGCTGTGCGAGCCCCGGCGACAGTGTAGGCTGCAGCCCCTGCTGCAGTAGGCTGCCATAGGCCACAGTGAGTGGCCGGCCGCCAATAGCAGCGATGAGCGACCATCCAGAGGCCGGCGACCGATCTGCCTCATCCGGGAATACCAACATGGGCCAGTGATGCCACGTCCTCCACAACTAGACTGAAGAACAAAAGGACAGCAACTTGTCTGTTCCCCCTCCTCCAATTCGTCCCCAAAGTTGTTCCTCTCCCCCAATTCACACAATAAAATCTTAAAAAAAAAAAAAAAAAAGAAAATCTCAGCTTATTCCAAATGGAGCAAGGCTAAGAAACCTTTAACTAGCAAAAGTGAAAAAATGGCTACCAAATATCTCAAACATTTATTACATACTTTCTGTAACATTGTACTTTGTGGTAGAGAGTTCAGAGGAGTAAATAAGAGCATGGGTGCTGCGGACAGACGGCCAGGGCTCAAATCCTGGCTATACCACTTTATGGCTTAACTTTTCTATGTCTCATCAGCTCATCTATAAAATGGGACAGCTCATAGTACTACTGTGAACACGCAATGAATGTTGCTATGAACTGAATATGTACTCTCCAAATTCATACATTGAAGCCCTAATCCACAGTATGATGGTATTTGGAGGTGGGGCTTGTGGGAAGTAATTAGGTTTAGATGAGGTTGTGAGTATGAGGCCCCCACAGTGGGATTGGTGCCCCTCTTAAGAAGAGACCAGAAATCTTGCTCTCCCCTTCTCTCTCTGCCATGTGGGGACACAGCATGTGGCATCCCTCTGCAAATTGGTAAGAGAGCTCTTACCAGAACGGATCTGGCCAGCACCTTGATCTTGGACTTCCCAGGCTCTAGAACTGTGAGAAATAAATTTCTGTTGTTTAAGCCTGAACTCAGTCTTGCCGGGGGCCGACAGTCTCCCTGTGTCTGACAAGGCCACATTGAAATAAAGATCCACGCTCAGCACTCTCTGCAGGGAGCCAGCCCCCGCGAAGACCAGGGGTTCCCTCGGGTGGGACGGCATCCAAGAGGGGAAAGAAGGATGGAGGGAGACACCAGAAAGAGGTTCACAGGGGCGTCACACATACACCTTATTATTAAAGCCTGGCCCCTTTTATAGGGGCTTCTGACCATTACCTCTATTGCAAGTTATGTTGCAAGTTATGTTTCACATGATCAGGATGTTTTTCTCTTTCTCAGAACTTTTACGTTTTTGTAATTGTATCTTTCCAGGGTACACCGGTTACCATGACTTCCTTACAGGGCATATACTTGAACTTAGTAGCAAAAGGAGTCTCAAACTTTTTCTATCCTACTTGAATTGCTGCATATTATTGCAATAGAGGGGAACATCTGTTTCTCAGTCAGAGCTTCAGTTTTTGTTGCTACAGCAATGTACAAAGAGTTAAAACAAGGCTGTTAATTAAAATACCTCATGGTCAGTAAGTTGTCTCTTATCAGAACTCTCACAGCCGAGAGACCTTGGTCTCCTGATCTCCAAGGAAACCTTTCACAGCTGCATAGGCCAAGGGGCTTGAGTCCCCAATATCTCAGCTCAGGGGTCCCTTCGGGCTGTAGCCTGTTTTAGGGAGTTTCCTTTTCTTTAGGAAATCTTGCCCTGTGGTTGACTTACATAGCCAGCTATCATCAGGGTACCCCAGGAACTTGTCACAAATGCAGTGAGTATATTGTCTCCTATAGGAGGAAAGGCACATGGTTTCTTAGAGACAGGAGATATTACATGACCAACCATAAGGAAGCATCCCAGACATCCAGTGCTGAGCGTGGATCTTTATTTCAATGTGGCCTTGTCAGGCACTGGGAGACTGTCGGCCCCCGGCACAGTCTATGGTATTCTGTTATGGCAGGCTGACTAAGACAAATATAACATGTAGATGTTTAGAACATATTAATAGCTCAATAAGTGTTAGTGCTTTTTTTTTTTTTTTTTGAGGGCAGTGTCACTGGCCCTCATATGTGGGACCTGAACCGGGGCCGCTGGCTTCCCAAGCCAGCGCTTAACCACCGTGCCACTCGGCCGGCTCCTTGTTAGTGCTTATTTTTACTGTGCTGAGAATTGAACTTAGGTCACACAAGTTCTTGGCTTAAAACTCCTTAATGGCTATTACAACACCTTCCCTAAGATCCAGTACACAAATCTTAAGGAACTTGTGCAGTGATATCTTAGTGTGCACCCTTTTTTTTTTTTATAGTCTTTTTTTTTTTTTTTTAAAGATTTTATTGGGGAATTGCCGGAGGGGAACAGCGTTGGGGAATCGGGGAAGGGGAACAGACAAGTTGCTGTCTTTTTGTTCTTCAGTTTAGTTGCGGAGGATGTTGCTTCACTGTTGGTATCGTCATTGCGCTCTTCCCAGATGAGGCAGATCGGTCGCTGGCCTCGGGATGTCGCTCACCGCGGCTATTGGCAGCTCACGCTGGCTGCCAGCCGCTCACGCTGGCTGCGGGCCACTCACTGTAGCCTATGGCAGCCCACTGCAGCAGGGGCTGCAGCCCACACCATCACCGGGGCTCGCAACAGCCCAGCTCCAGGTGGAGCTGTTGTTAGCTGTAGAGGGCAGTGTCACTGGCCCTCATGTGGGATCTGAACCGGGGCCGCTGGCATCCCAAAACCAGCGCTTAACCAATGCGTCACTCGGCTGGCCCAGTGTGCACCCTTTGCATGTGCTTAGGGCTGAGGTGAGAGTGGCACTTCCTCCTGGGAGCCTTCTGCTGGTTTCTGCCCCTCTAGCTGCACTCCACAGCATCCTAGCTTTCCTGTCCCTCTTTTGACACTCTCTCTGCTGGATATTGGAATTGTCTCTTAGTATGTCCGCTGTGGGCTCCTTGGTGGAGGGACGATGTCTTGCTCACCATTGTATCTCCAGCGCCTAGCATGGTGCTTGTCAGTAGACTCTCGTTAAGTATAAGTTGAATGAAAGAACAAATGGTGTGTGGGCAGGAAAGAACTTAGTCCCCAGTTAGTTTCTTAGAAGGTCCTGATCTTCTATTTCAGGGTGGTAGAGAGATCAGGGAAGCCTGGGCACAAGGCAGAGCCTCGAGTTTGTCTCTGACTTGCCCTGCTGGGAGTTTCAAAGCTTTGTGGGTCACACAGCGAGCCCTCAGAGTAAACATGGTGGGCTGGGAGGACGCGACACAGATAAAAGTACGAACACAAGCATCATGAGGCTGATAGAGCAGAAAAGGCCAGGGCTTAAAGTTAGAAGAGGCAAATTCAAATTGTGCAACTTGGTAAATCAAGTAATCTCAAGATACAGATTTAGTTATCTGTAAAATGAGGAAAATAAATGGTGTCATACCTTAGGCATCAATTCTAGAGCAAGACTGCCTGGGTGTGAATCCCAGCACTGCCACTTACTACTTCATGAGCTTGGGTGCTTTGTTTAACCTCCTTGTACCTCATTTTCTCATCTGGGGATAATAGCAGTACCTACTTTATGGGGTTTGATGGTTAAAACAATACATAACTGCAAAGGGCTTTGTATAATGCACAAAATTAATGTTCATTATAAATTAAAAAATACATAAATGAATACAAAGGGAATAAAGGATTGTTGTAAGAATCAAATGAAAGGAAACTGAAGCCAAGTCGTCTATGATTCTGGCAAGGTTTCCTGAAGACTTTGTTGGCTATTTTGGTCTACATTTAAAATTGCACACTCTGATAAATATCCGGCAAATAGAGAAGCTGTAGCAGGGGGCCGTTGGGCACCATGTAACTGATCTGCACAGGAGGGATCAGAAGTTGCTACCATCTGATGTCTGTCTTGTGGCCGCATGAAAGGAGCTGGGGGTATAAGTCCAGTTCCTAATGGACAGGTGTTTGAAACCCACAGCCATCCTTACAATTGGCACCTTGGTGAGGTCTCCGCAGACAGGAGAGGATTAAGTGGAGGGGAGACCAAATTGCTCTTCCACCTGGAGCCGGTGGCCCCCACAGGGCCGGGCTGAGGCTGTGACAGAGATTGGGCAACCAGAGTTAAAACCTTCACTGTTGTTGCCTACGCTCAGTTTCACAGAGAAATCTCAAGTTCTGGTCCCCAGAGCAGTCAATCCAACAACTTTCATAGATACTGGCATATTCACATTATACTTCCATCTGGCCACAACTATTTCAAAGAATTAGATGCATCTCTTTTATTATCAAAAGAAGAATATAATTAATGCACAGTTTTGGGCTCTGAATTCTGCTGTCAGAAATGAAATAAAAAAATCAGTGCCCTCGACATTACCTTTTCTTTAGAAGTTTTTGAGTCAAAGAAAAGAGAATGCCAGGAAGGAGTTTTGAAGTATCTTGTTCTTGTTTTCTATGAGGAGTTCAATTTTAGAGTATTGGTTTTTTATCAATACAGAGAGATTTTGAGAACCCCAACAGAGTGTATAGCCAAAATTAGCAATGTAAGAAAATATCTCCCTCTGAAATTGAAATATGTTATGAGATTATTCTATCATTGGGAATCTCTCAAACTACCAAGAAATTATTTGCAAATGTGGCCAATGAGACTGATATTTCTCCCAACTCTCATCTGAACGTGTAACACAGGATGAGCAGGATTTTAATTATTGGTGTTTTGTCTGCCCTGAGACAATGTTGTAACGTCAGGGGATCATGGAGACGGAGGTGGACTATAGGAAACGGTCTTGAAAAATGAAGTATTTGTCAGTCATGAGAAGACGGTGCTCAGCTGTTCTGCCTTCTTGGAAAACATGTCCCTGGGCAGGGGGCAGTTGGTGGAGCTGGTACACTAGACCATAATTCCACCCCCTCTTCCTTGCAACAGAAGCCCATCGCTCCCTTGAGAATGTGCCTCAGCACAGACTTCTGGGCCCACTTTCAGGGACTCTGCTCAGTAGGTTTGGAATAGAGGTTGGGGCTCTGTGAGCACCGTGCTATAACTGGTCTGCCATGGTTGTAATGCAGGTGGTTCTCAGTCAGTCAGCACTTTGAGAAATGTGCCTACAGCTCCTCTAACTCATTGACTTCAACCTCCCCAGTCATCTTAACTTGATCTTAGAATTTGCTTAGTAGATTTTCCTACTGACAATACATTGCTATCCTATTTTATAAATCTGTCTTCTGCAAGATTGGGTAGACAGAGGTTTCAATTTGCCTAAAAGCTTAGGAGTTGAGCTGAGGTGCCCTAGGACATTCGGTGTTGGGGAGCTGGAAGAAGAGCTTGGGTTCGTCAGGCTCCTGGCTCCACTGTAACAGCTCACTCTGTGTTTCACAGACTTTTGTGACTTCACAAGAAGGAAAGGCTCTTGACTTAAAACATTCTGAAAACTAGTGGGTTATCTTTATCAGTCTTCCAGAACCAGACCATCCCTTGATAGACAGATTAAACTGAATTGAGCTTGCAAAGCTGAGGCTGTATTGCTTGATAAGTAGTGACTCCACCAAGGTGCCAGCCCCAGTGAGACTTGCACTAAACCATCTAAATTTGCTCTCACAATATTAATCTGTTTCCTAGACTCACGCAGCTCCCCTTTCTGTAATTGTTGAAAATTCAAATAAAAACACAGAAGCAAACTTTAACCTGATTATCCATCTCTCACCCTCCCAGCACATCTCATCATTTTTCTGTAACATCCCATGCTCCCATGTATAGTATTATGTTGTTGAAACTTCTAGTTGAAACTATAATGTACATCATATATATTTATCCTGCCAACCTTATATATTATTTTACCAAAAATGTTTTCCCATATTTCTTTATAATTAACATAATTTAAATTTCTAATAGTTACATAATAGTCCATTATCATGATGTGCCATAATTTTTAATTATCTTAATAAAGAGGTTTATAAGGCCTTTCCCCTGGATGACTGATGGAGAATCCCTTCCTAGAAACCTTTTAACAGGAAACAGAATGATCTAAAATAGGAATAGACAATGTTAAAAAACTTACACAGAAAAGCATTTTGCATTAAAGAATGAATTAAATTACAATTAAGTTTCTTAAAATATAAATAATACAAATTTCTAGTGAAGTGAAAAGAGCCAATTACTGGGCCGGCTGAGTGGCGCGTTGGTCAAGAATTGGCTTGGGATGTCAGCTCTGAGAAGCAGGGCCCCGGTTCGGATCCCACATGAGGGCCAGTGATGCTGTGCCCTCTACAGCTAAGATGGTGAACAACAGCTCGACCTGGAGCTGGGCTGCCATGAGTCGTCAACGAAGGCGTAGGCTGGAGTAGGACTGGCCAGCAGCTGGCATGCACTTCCGTGAGCTGCCGTGAGCCACTGACCAATGGCCAGCTAGCTACTGCCTCACCCAGGAAGAGTGCAATGATAATAACCAACATGGGCCAGTGAAGTGACATCCTCCACAGCTAGACTGAAGAACAAAAGGACAGCAACTTTTCTGTTTCTCTCCCCTAATTCCCCAATAAAATCTTAAAAAAAAAAAAAAGCCAATTACTTTCTTCTCTTAAACATTTCTTTCCTAATAACAACTACTAAATGTTCAATGCAGAAAGATAACCACTGTTAACCTTCAAGTATATGTCTTTCTAATACTTTTCATGGCTGCATAGATTTATTTTAAAATTCAAAATAATGTCATTTTGCACATTTTTTTTTTATAGCCAAGCTTCTTTTTCCATCTTTTTGAGCCATTTTGAAGACTATACTATTCCATTGTATAGCTATCCCATTACTAATTAATGCCCTACTATTGATTATTTAAATCATTTCCAGGGTTTTTTTTTTCTTATATATAATGCTGCAGTAAACAACATTTTGTACATATTGTAGACCATTCTTTCAGCATGCATTCCTATAAGGGAATAGCTGGGTAAGAGGGAAACACTGTTTCAAAGCTTTTGATATAGTATATATACTCTGGTTGCAGGTCAGGAAGTTCATGCTAATTTGTAATCCTACTAGCAGAGTTTGAGAGTCCACATTTCCCAGTATTCTCACTAACACTGAGCACTTTAAGAAAAAAAAAAAATTGCCATTCTGAAAGTTAAAATGGTGTTTTGTTTGTAATTTCTATTTTATTACTAGTGAAGTTGACCACTTTTTCACAGGTATCATTTCTTTTTTTGTGAACGGCCTGTGCCTGTTTCTTTCCTGCATTCTTTTTTGGGATGTTTTTCTTTTTCTTAATTGTTTTTAGGAATTTATTACAGTTCTTGAAGGCAAGACTACAGTTTCTTGATTTTCATTGCATTTTTTTTTTTTTTTTTTTGAGAAGGCAGTGTCACGGGCCCTCATATGTGGGACCCGAACCGGGACTGCTGGCTTCCAAAGCCAGTGCTTAACCACCGCGCCACTTGGCCGGCCCTTAAGTATTTTTTTTTAAAGATTTTTTTGGGGAATTGGGGGAGGGGAACAGCATTGGGAAATCTGGGAAGGGGTACCAACAAGTTGCTGTCCTTTTGTTCTTCAGCCCAGCTGCGGAGGACGTCACCCCACTGGCCCATGTTGGCACCATCATTGCGTTCCTCCCAGATGAGGCAGATCGGTCGTCGGCCTCTGGATGTCACTCACCGTGGCTATTGGCAGCTCACGCTGGCTGCCGGCCACTCACTGTAGCCTATGGCAGCCCACCTCGCCAGCCCAGTTCCAGGTGGAGCCCTTGTTAGCTGTAGAGGGCAGTGTCACTGGCCCTCATATGTGGGATCCGAACTGGGGCCGCTGGCATCCCAAAACCAGCTCTTAACCAATGCCCCACTCCGCCGGCCCCCCCACTTAAGCATTTTTTAATTGTATAGTTTAGTGGCATTAAGTATACACGTGCCATCCATCCCTAGGACTTTTTCTTCTTTCAAAACTGAAATTCTGTACCCTTAAACAATAGCTCACCATTCTCCCAGTGCAATTTAATTTATTTTATAGTGTCTTTGACATGGAGAGGCTTTACATTTTTACGTACTAGTCAAATTCATTATTCTTTTTCTTTTAAGTTGCTTTTGACCTTATGTTTAGAAATGTCTTCCTACCTGAAAAGTAAGGAAGCATTTATGTGTGTTTCCTCCTCGTTTATAGTTTCTTTCTCTCTTTCTCCTTTTTAGATGGGATGCTTTCTTTAATCTATCTAGAATCATTTTAAAATAAAGTACTAGTTAATGACTGTTGGGAGACAATTCTCCATATGCCTCTTGTGTGGCTGCACATCTTGTGAGCAGAGGCACTGCGTGCCTTTGTTCTGAACTATCTTTTCAAGGATGTTTGCATGTGAACAGTGTTGGAAAATAGGGATGATGTACCCTTAGAAACAGAGGGTAGGGTAGTAGGTTGTCCAATATAACAAAGATAATGCCTCTGTCCAAGGCAGAGGTCAGGCAGGCTTACTACCCAGTACAAAAGAACCAAGTTCCTTAAGTTTGGAGTTCCTCTCCAGGATACACGCCACTGGATGTGCAAGTATCATCTGGACCTCTTTGCATCACCCTGTGTGAACTGGTGCAAGTGCTGATCCTGCGGCTACTGCTATTACAGTTTTGTCTCTGAGTCAGGAGTTACATTTTGCCAACATCCATAAAACTATGGTTAACTTGTTGGCTTGCAAGTGAGTAAAAGTCTGAGATCCTCACAGCTCTTGAAAAAAATTAAACTTCATTTTTTTCAAAAATTTAATCAATTTTCCCATCTCCATTAATTGAATCATTTCTCCATGGATTTGAAACATCAGCTTAAAAAAATACAAAAATACTTAGATACACTCATGTTTATGTCATATCTTTCTTGTCTGTTCCATTTCTTTATTTGTCTATTCTGGTGCCAGTAAAATTCTGTGGTTTTTTTTTTTAAAGATTTTATTGGGGATTTGGGGGAGGGGGACAGTGTTGGGGAATCGGGGAAGGAGAACAGACAAGCTGCTGTCCTTTTGTTCTTCAGTCTAGTGCTGGAGGACATTGCTTCACTGGCCCATGTTGGTATTATCATTGTGCTCTTCCCAAGTGAGGCAGTTGCTCGCTGGCCATTGGAAGGCCACTCACGGCAGCTCACGAAAGTGCACTCCAGCTGCTGGCCAGCCCCACTGCAGCCTACGCCTTCGCCGGCGACTCACAGCAGCCCAGCTCCAGGTTGAGCTGTTGTTCACCATCTTAGCTGTAGAGGGCGCAGCATCACTGGCCCTCACGTGGGATCCCAACCAGGGCCCTGCTTCTCAGAGTTGGTGTCCCAAGCCAACTCTTAACCAACTCACCACTCCACCAGCCCTCTGTATTGTTGTTTTAATTTTATAGCCTATTTTATTATCTAGCAGTAAAATAACCTCTTTTCTTTTTTATGTTTCCTCCTTCGTGTTTTCTTTTTTTTTCCCTTTCCTGTCACCTTCAGTATTTTTTTGGCTCTTTGTACCAATGAATGGTATCGTTTTGCTCATCATCCTATCTACAGTACACAGCACGTATTCAATAAATATTTTTTGAATGCTGTTATTGAAATTGAGATCTATTTTATCAAGTATTCCATCCTTTTTGAATGTTTGTAATTATATTAATATAGCAATTAATGTGGAAATTATTTGATTTTCATATACTTTTCTAATGTGTTAATTTGTTAAACTATTCCTTTAAATGTTAAGAATTTAACTTACAGATTATACAATTTAAGAAAATAATTGATCCTATTAGAAAATGCCTACTTATAAATACAAAAGGTTCTTGCACTTTTTAAAATTTCAGAGTTTTGGGGAAATTTGGAGAATTTTGAAATTAATGACATTTCCTAGCAATCCTAAAGAAACTTATAAGTCAATATTTATTTAATCACCTTTTAATGGGCTTCATTATTTTAGCTTTTCATTAGAATAAAATTCTGCTTTTGTCTTTGCTAGGAATGTTACAGTTCTCACTCAGGAGGACCTTCTTAGTGAAAAAAAAATGATGTCAAATATAGCATTTATTTATGAGAGTACATTAAGGAACCAACAGAAATATGTGGATTTATTAATAGTCTATTATCAGAACTGCTACTTGGGTGGCACTGAGATTATTTCTAGGGTTGCTGCTTTAAGTCCTCCTTTTCCCATGGGCTACTCTGTTGGGCCTTTTCCCATGGTTACCGGTTGGGCTGTGGCCACTGCTGGGGACCTGCTTGGCAGCTGTGACAATGAGATGGCCAGGCATGGAAGTGAGTGTCTAAAACAATGGCCAAGGCAGCAACCTCTAGATGCTTGCCTCCCTGACAGACAGAGATTTTAACTTTAACCTGATGACACTGAAAACTACAACTAGTCCCAAATTTCATGTTGTTCACTAACCCTAGATCACCTGTGGATTTGATGTTATTGGAAGAAAAATAAAAGTATAATACTCTATAGAGAAACAGCTGAATTTTCCAGCACATGCTTAGTCTAAATTTATATCAATTTCCTTATTCTTTTCTCCTATTCATGTAGAACTACATTTCTATATTCTTGAAAATCTGAGAGAATTGGTGTCAGTATTTAAATTGATGTTGATACCTGTGAGGGACTCGTCAGACAGATATAAAGGTATTAAAATTTCGGAGGAAGGGACTGGGATTAGTTGACAAAATCTGCCTTCCAGGCATGAGATCAACCTAGTTTTTAGATACAGTGTTAATGTTTCTATTTCTATAAAGTAAAACCCCATTGTTTTGTTCCCCTCCCCCTCCCGGCCCTGCCATTTGAAACTGTTTAGCCCCAATAATTTAGGAAAGCACACTTTAATGTATAAGGATAATACATATGATTTCTGGATGATCATACTTAGTGAGAGGCTGTCTGAAACCAGTTAACTGGAAAACAAAAATGATACAATGAAAAGCCCGAAACTTTATAATTATTATTATTTTAGCTGAGCCATCCTGCCACCTGTTGGCAACTCAGCAGCAGCTCAGCTCAGGCTGGGCATCAAACTGCTGTTGCTCAGAGCTCAGCTCACACTCTTGAGTGAGTTCTTAACCAACTGAGCTATTCAGCCAGCCCAAAAGCCAGAAACTTTAAGAGCTGCTGGGAAGAACTGGCAATTGCTCCTACCTTTCTTCTTTAAAGGCTTTCCACTGAAAGTGGAGAACAAGTCCTTCTTCCCCATATTTAACTGTCAAACTTATCTGCAGCATTAGGTATATTTTTAGTTCGATAGACCGAGCTTAAACATTATAGCATCTCTGTTTCTATATATAGTTAAGAAGTTATGAGGTTATATAAGTGCTAAGAGAGCAGTAGTCTCGTCTATCATGTTCACCTTGGTATTTCCAGCTCCTGGCACAGTACCTTGCCTATAGTAGGTGCTCATTAAAAATGTGTTGAATGAACGGTGTTAGTCTGGTGTAATAGACTAAAGAAAGTACTCTCCAAAGAAGAACTATAATTTATCTAAAGCAGTTTACAAATCATGGCAACTGAGAAATTAGAAATGGCGTTCTGTTAATTTTGGTAACTAGTTAATAACTGAACTAACTTATTCTAGCTAAGTGGGCTAACTTATTTCAGGTAGAATTATTCATTATTTCTTTCACCATTACTTACCCCTTGCTAACTGTTTAGAAGCCAAGTACCACTAGCAGTTTCAAAAAGAGGCAAAGTGGAAGCTAAGCAAAAGAGATTTACTAGAAACAATGAAAGTTGCATATGCTTTAGGCATCTAAAAAGGTGTGCCTAATTTCTCCTAATGGAAAATGAGTTTATATTTTATTGTTGCAATTCATTTGAGGCAAATGCTCTAGGATCTGTATTAGGCTTGTGGACAGAACAAAGCTTTGTCAAATGAAAGTGGCTGTTGCTCAGCCAGAAATCATGAAAATTTGCAGAGTTGTATTTATGGCCAATCAGGGGAGAAGCTTTGTAAATAAACTCTCTCTCCTATAATTGAGAGTTGCCGTTTAACTGTGGGGAAAAAAAATGTCAATTTTACAAAGTATTTTAGGCACAAAATCAAAATCTCTTAGATCTTGTCTTGAAAATAACTTGACATGAGTGTTTTCCCATTCCCTGCTGTCCGGAGCTGGGCTCTGTAATTTACATGACATCATTAAGGGATTTTATGCCATTTTAGACAAATTATGTAAGTTGGAGGGAATACACCCCTTCATTCATTGTGAGAAAGTGTTTACCATCTATGAGTACTAACTTCTAATAAGTGTTTAGTTTGCTTCTTTTTGAAATGCTGTGGATAGTTGCCTTAAATGCTATTAATTTGTCAATGAGCATTAAACACGATAACCAGGCATCTCTTTTTGAAAGACCAAAATTAAATTCCCAGATAAGAACACAGTTCCAGATAAAGACGTGGTACAAAATACATTTATATATTTGCCAGTAGTCAGTCAGCTAATTTGGCAGAGAGGAATTTGTTTTTGTTGTTGCTCCCTTAAAAAATACAATGACAATAATATAGTGGATTTGATTTTTCCCCTTTAACTTTTCATGTTTCCATGCTTTACTACTTGGCAAAGACAATTTGGGACAGATTTCTTTATTTTCTCCTCTGGCCTAAAACGAAAAACCCCCACTTTCCAAACTGTTACCACCGAAGAGTTTATTAAATGGCTGAAAAAGACAGCTGGTCTCACCATCTGTTAAAATTTTTCAGGGGCCAAATAAAACAGGTTACACCTTTCGCCATGCCAAGTCTTGCAATACCCCCTTCCTCTCACAGCCTAGGGAGGGCTAATCTGAATTTCACGCTCTGATTTTGCCATTGCTAATGCCTGAGCTGCTTATGTGCGCTTTTCCATGTTGCTTACATTACCTCTCTTTTTTTTTTTTTTTTTCGTTACAAAGCTATTCTCACATTTCAACCAGGCTTATTTGCAACCCATTACCTTACACCTCTATAGTCTCTAAAGTTACACCCAGTAACTAGAAGGAAATCCACAGATAGCTAATTAATTTCTGACTTTTCAAGCAAAAGGGGAGAGTCAACAGTATGTTTCTGTTGTTTTGCAACCATTTTTCTATAAATGCTAATGGAGGTAATTCAGATTTTTGGAACAAAGGTTTAGCTCACCACACATTGCAGGTGTGAAAGGGTTGAAACAAAAGAGATGCTAACCCTAATGGTATTTCTTGTCATTAACAATTCTTTGATGTTCACACTGGAGCCTCCCTTTCATCTTTTAGTTTTTCAGCCATCTTTGTTAACACGCAGCTCAATTGACTCTTTTTTTTCCCCACCTCCCCTAGCCTTTAAAAACATCTGCAAAATGTTTATGCTAAGTTAGTTTCCACTGCATCTTTCAGTATGAAGGCAAAGTAGAATGAGATAAAGCTTGTGAGGTTATTATTAAAACATCAGTAAGTTTCTATCATTAAGCTGAAGGGGAAGATCAATAAAAAAAGGAGCACTTAATGTTACTTTAATAAGGATGAGTTTCCTGTAACAGGACTTGGGATTAACTTTAGTATCACTGAAGTCGGCTTTACAATAAGGACGTTGCTGTAATGAGAAGAGTTTGACTTGCCTTTACCCAATTAAACACTTTGCAAATACTTTGAATGCACTTGATGTATTGTTTCCTGTTTTATTGAAAGCTTTCAAGATGGAGCATATTTTAAGAATATTTGACTATATCTTTTTCTTTTGTGTAGATAAATCTCTGGAAGGCCGCCAAAGATTTTCTAAGGCAGGTTTGCCTCTGTCTGTCCTTCTGTCCATTTAGGATTGGGGAAGGAGGAGGTGAGATGACAGGTCGTAGAATCGAAGCTTCACGAAAAGTTTAACGCGCCTTGATGACAGCAAAATGTAGAGAACAGTCAACACTACATAATATACCGTCCTAAGCTATTCAGCAGCAGGATCTGCAACTAGACAGTGGGTGCAAAGTAGAATCAGATGTTTCACACCAAAATGGTTCAGCTTATTTTATTATTCATTAGTATATTTTGCATTGTTTTGAATAAAGCTGAAATGCTTATTAATTGCTTCTGAATTAATACACATTTCCTTCCAACTGTTGGAGGGGATGAATTGTTTGTTTAACTAGTTAACTGTTTAACCAGTGGGGATCTCTCTGGACAGCTAATTTGTTTCCACTTGAGGACTCATTTTTTTTTTTTTGGCAACTATTAATTTGGAGCTAGTTACTGTAGTTCACAGCTATAAAAAATGTGGCAACTCCCTCAGCCTTTATATAAAGTTCAGCCCTAAATGTCAAATGCGAGGGAGCAGATAACAAGAAGAGATAAAATACAAATTAATGTTAACAATGTATCTATTTTATGATTTTCCTCTCATATTATTTAATAATTCTTAGCATTTAGATGATGCTTTTCATCTTCAAAGCACTTTACAAATGTTAGCTAATTAACCATGAGGTAATGAGGCCTGGATAATAATGCTGCAGTAAATTTTCTCTAGCTCAGATCATAAAACAAAAATAGAGATGTATGTATTCGCACTTTTTTTTTTTTTTAAATAGTATTTGGTGGTCTTAGAGATTTTGTGAGTCTGAGACTCAGGCAATTTATCGTCTATGTATAACTTGTGTCTCTGTAAAAAAATCTTAGGCAATTCAGATGCTCATGAACTATAAGGATTTTTCCATCTGGCAGGTGGTTGGCAAACTTTCTTTCATCTTAGCCTTGCCTGTTCTTATTCCTTGATATTTTCACCTTGATGTCTCTCCTCTTGTCCAATAACAGAGAAAGGTCCAAAGGGAAAGACGTTGACTATTAGGAATTAGGGACAGACATCTATTTTATTTTTTTCCCTAGTTTTCCCATTTGCTCTTCTCAAATTTTCCTATGTCATTTCAGCTTGTGAACTACATGCTGAAATATTCATGCTATTTTACATTGCTTTTTATAATGGTGCTGGTGCAGGTAAATTTCATTACTTTAGAATGGGTGTGTGTGTGTGTGTGTGTGTGTGTGTGCTCGCATTGTGGACAGTCTGACTTTGTTTAAGGCCTAAATAATATAATTTTTCAAAAGAAAAGTATGGTTTATTCCATATAAAATATTATCATCTGATATAAAATGAACTCTAGTAAAGAAAAACAAGTCACTGATAAAAGCGTTGAAATTCATAGCAGGCTTACATTACAAACTAATAAACACACTAGCAGAATGAATTGCTGCATTCAGGCTCTGAGGACAGGCCTGATTTTTCTAAACCCTTAATTTGGAAAAGCTACAAAAGCTAGTCAGACTCTTTTTATTCATGAATAAGATCCTGACAACTCAGAGGGAATTTTGTTTAAAACACTGAAAGTCCTGCATACTCTAAGTTAGGGAAATTTAACTTAACATGGATTTACCCTACTTGTTAAAGGGTTTTCCCTCTTCTTTCTGTGAGTTATGGTACTGGGCTGTGTCTACATACCCCAAACACAAGACTGAGAAGTGGAGGTTTAAGCTCTGTCCTCCTGAGAGTTGAACATGCTGAAGTTATTTGGAAAAAGCCAGATGAATGGTATACAATAGATGACAATTGTCCAGATTAATTTTTTCACTTTTCAGGTTGATATTTTTGAAGTTCTGAACACCTCGTATCCGCCTGTATGCCTTCACAATAATAATAAATCACCCAGATAATAATCAGTTACTAAGATATAGTGAATCTGGTTCTATATGGCCTTTTTAGCAAACCAGTGCCTGCTGACAGATTATACATAAAATGTACCATTATTATAGAAATGAATTATATACTTGCCATGACATAACTTGATCAACTGGAGCTTACAATATGCTGGTCAGAGAGAAGTGTTTCTATGGTAAATCACAACCTGTCCCTAGGCTTTTATATCCTTAGCTTGGTGTGTCATCATGATTGCTCCAGTTTCAGATGGTGGTGGGGGAAGGGTCAGGAAGGAGGAGAAACAAAATCAAAACGAATCCTTAATGTCCGTGACACCTACTCCTCCCCTTTCCTACTTGCAGGGGGAAAGAAGCGAACCCCAGTGCACATGGAAAGGGAGCCAAGTGCTTTTACAGTATTCCGGTGAAATCTCTCCAACATTCTTCACTGGTTTCCCTTCTGTTGAGATGATCACCATTACATATAACAAGAAACTAACATAACCCCAAATACATAGGTTAGTCTGAAATTAGTTGGTAAGAATACTTCCAGAAATATACTGCTGAGGCTAGAAAACTTTGGAATCTTGCAGTATTCACATGAGAATAGTTTCTTACTCTATGTAGCTCGTATCTATAAATATTGGGGCAAAGATGTGAATTTTTCAATAATGAAAAATTGTTAAGTCATCCAGACATATTATATATACAGAAACTAAAGATGTTAGGCTAGTCATAGGTAACTGTAGAGACCTAGTGTGCTGAATAGACACTTTAGTGGGTTGACGATAGCTGATGGTGCCATTCAAGAACACATCTAAATCTGAGAGTGAACATAGGATGCTGGATTTCAGGACATAAAGTCTTGGGGTTTCTTAGCAGTTCAGGAAAAGCCAAGGAAACTAATAATTGAGCGTCTTTGGAAACCCAGGCATAGGCCCCATAAAGAAGCCCAAATGTCCTCACTTGACAGATGAGGAAACTACAGTTTTGAAGGCTCCTTCCCTCTCTGGCCCCTTCCATCAGGTTTTCTCCTTTCTTTTTCTGACGGGTGTTTGGTAAACTGTTAAGAATTCCATATTATCTTCCTTCTTCCAACAGTTCAGTTATTTATCAGTACATGGTTCATTAGAGCTCACTGGCTCGCATTCTATATAGTCTCACTTATATGTTATAGTAGTAATCATGCAACTTGAAAAAAGGCAACAGAACTATATTACTAGTCTTCTTGTACAAGGATTTTTCAGCAGGCCAGACCTATCTGGTGTCCTCCAAATGGTTGGAAAAGTGATTAGAAAATGTTTTCCCACCATTTCTCTGAGTAACAGTCTAGAGCGGGGTTGGCAAACTTTTTCTGTAAAGGGCTAGATAGTAAATATTTTAGGCTTTGTGGGTCATAAGGTTTTTGTCATAACTACCAAACACTGCTGTTGTGGTATGAAGGCAGCCAGGGACAACATGTAAATTAATGGGTTGTGGCTGTATGTCAATAAAACTTTATTCATAAAAACAGGCTGTGGGCCACGATTAGGAAAAATCGTGTCTCAACTACATATCAGTAGTTGAGACAGGTGATATTATTTACTTTACCACCTGGATATTAAATACTTGAGAGCTGAGGGGAAAGTCTGGTGAGTTTTATTGATTTTTTTTTTCAGTCTGAATGTTCTGTGAATGAAAGCAGAAGTGACTGTTAACCAAAAATTAAGTGACATAGGAATAGCATGCTATTTCTAATAAAAGACTTGAAATTAAAGACACTGAATTTAGAGTTATATTTGTACAACAGTTGGACTTGATTGGATGTTTTAGTTTAGGGTTTTTTTTTGTTTTGTTTTGTTTTGTTTTTTTTTAATGGCAGTATCACTGGCCCTTATATGTGGGACTGAACCGGGGTAGTTTAGGTTTAACAGTCAGAACTATAGCCAGAATTGATAGAGGAGTTTTCTTTCAGAGTTCCCCCATTTCCCTATCTTATCCTTTCAGCTTTCCTTTGTTTGTAGGTGCTTTTGGGGCTTTGAGCCTATAGCTGCATTTGCACAATATGCCCCAGACTTTTTACTGTCCATCAATCCCCAACAAATGTTGTTTCAAGATCAACTCTTGGAAGTTAACTCATTTGAGAAACTAATCACAACAAAAGTATAGATTGTGACAATAATTTTATACATTCTTCTTTGGGATGAAAGATGGCTCACGCTGATCTCCAAACAGAAGGCTTACCACCATTTTCCCCATTGCTTTGTTTTGTTTGTTTTTTTTTTTTTTTTAAAGATTTTATTGGGGAATTGGTGGAGGGGAACAGCGTTGGGGAATCGGGGAAGGGGAACAGACAAGTTGCCGTCTTCTTGTTCTTCAGTTTAGTTGCGGAGGATGTTGCTTCACTGTTGGTATCGTCATTGAGCTCTTCCCGGATGAGGCAGATAGGTCGCTGGCCTCTGGATGTCGCTCATCGCAGCTATTGGCAGCTCACGCTTGGCTGCCAGCCGCTCACGCTGGCTGCGGGCCACTCACTGCAGCCTATGGCAGCCCACTGCAGCAGGGGCTGCAGCCCACACCATCACCGGGGCTCGCACAGCCCAGCTCCAGGTGGAGCTGTTGTTAGCTGTAGAGGGCAGTGTCACTGGCCCTCATGTGGGATCCGAACCGGGGCCGCTGGCATCCCACAACCAGCGCTTAACCAATGCGCCACTCGGCTGGCCCTTCCCCATTGCTTTGTTAATCCTCACCAAGAAATCATAAATTTCTCTGCAAATCCCTGTCAAGGCTGTTGCACACTGCCTCAAGACCTCCAATAATTTTAGCATTCCCTATCAAAATATCAATGGCATTTTTTACAGAACTAGAACAAATAATCCTAAAATTTATACGGACCTGCAAAAGACCCTGAATAGCCAAAGCAATCTTGAGAAAGAAGAACAAAATTGGAGGTATCACACTACCTGATGTCAAACTATACTATAAGGCTATAGTAATCAAAACAGCATGGTACTGGCATAAAAGTAGAAACAGAACAATGGAACAGAATAGAGAGCCCACATTAATTGACCACATCCAAATGGTCAATTAATCTATGACAAAGGAAGTAAGAATATACAATAGGGTAAAGACAGTCTCCTCAATAAATGGTGTTGGGAAAAGTAGACAGACACATGAAAAAATGAAACTAGACCACCTTCTTACACTACATACAAGAGTTAACTCAAAATGGACTAAAGACTTAAATGTAAGACCCCAAACCATAAAACTCCTAGAAGAAAACATAGGCAGTAAATTTTCTGGCATTACCCTTAGTAATATTTTTGTTGATATATCTCCTAGGGCGAGGGAAACAAAATACAAAATAAACAAATGGGACTACGTCAGACTAAAAAGTTTTTGCACAGCAAAGGAAACCATCAACCAAAATAAAAAGACTGAGTGGAAGAAGATAGTCACCAATGATACATCTGATAAGGGGTTAATGTCCAAAATTTAGAAAGAATTCATGTAACTTAACACCAAAAATACTAACAATCTAATTCAATAATGGGCAGAGGACCTGACTAGACATGTCTCCAAAGAAGACATACAGATGGCCAATAGACATATGAAAAGGTGCTCAACATCACTAATAATCAGAGAAATGCAAATTAAAACCAAATGAGATATCACCTCACACCTGTCAAAATGGCTGTCTTCAATAAAAACAAGCAGCAAGTGTTGGCGAGGATGTGGAGAAAAGGGAACTCTCTTACACTGGTGGAATTGCAAATTGCTGCAGCCACTTGGGAAAATAGTATTCAGGTTCCTCAAATATTAAAACTAGAACTAATGACCCAGCAATTCCACTTCTGGGTATTTATCAGAAGAAATCCAAAACACTACTTCAGAAAGATACATGCATCCCTATATTCACTGCAGCGTTATTTACAATAGCCAAGATATGGAAGCAACCCAAGTTCCATCAACAGACAATTGGACAAAGAAATGAACAAAACAGAAAGAAGCCCATAGAGAGCATTTTGAGGGTTGCTGGATGGGAGTGAGGTTGGAGGAAATGAGTGAAAAGGGGAGGGGATTAAGAGGTACAAATTGGTAGTTACAAAATAGTCATGGGGATATAGAGTATAGCATGGGGAATAGTCAGTAATATTGTAATAACTATGTATGGTATCAGATGGGTACTGGATTTATTGGGGTGATCATTTTGTAAGTTCTATAAATGTCAAATCACTGTGCTGTACACCTGAAACTAGTAAAATATTGTATGTTAATTGTAATTGAAAAATAAAAAATGTTAAAAAAAATGTGGTATAGGGCTGGCGGAGGGGCGCAGTGGTTGGGTGCAGGCTTGAGAGGCCAGCGGCCCCGGTTCGGGTCCCACATGTGAGGGCCAGTGACACTGCCCTCAAAAAAAAAAAAAAATGTGGTATATACATAATGGAATATCACTCAGCCATAAAAAAGAATGTAATCTTACTATTTGTGATAACATGAATGAGCCTAGAGGATATTATGCTCAATGACATAGTCACTCAGTGACAAGTCAGACAGAGAAAGGCAAATACCATAAAATTTAACTTATATGTGGAATCTAAAAAACAATATAAATGAACAAACAAAGCAGAAACAGAATAAACTCATGGTTTCCAGATGGGGATGGGATTAGGGACTGGGTAAAAAAGGTGAAGGGAGTAAGTAATACAATTGGTAGTTACAAAATAGTCATGGGGATGTAAAGCACAGCATAGGGAAAATAGTCAATAATATTGAAATAACCATTTATGGTGCCAAGTAGGTACTAGACTAATTAGGGGGATCACTTCATAAATTATATAAATGTCTAACCACTCTGTTGTACACCTGAAACCAATATAAAATAATATTGAATGTCAAAAAATAAACAATAAAAAATAAAAAAATTTAAAAGACCTCCAATAATTTTATATTTCATAAACCAATAGTTGTCTGAAAGCTTCAAGTTTCTTCCCAACTCTTCCTCCATTGAGTCTTTGCTAATCTGGTCACTACCAGGTCCTCTCTGCAGGCCTCTTAGTGACGTTTCAGCTGTTACATGGCAGTGTCCAGTAGATTAAAGAGCCCTCTGTAGCCAAACCATCTAGGCTCACATCCCTGCTCCACCAAATTGTCAGGTCTTGGGCATGTCACTGAGCCTTTAGACACCTCAGTTTCCTACAAAAACGCTACTAATGACGATAACATGTATGTAATAGGTGACTGTGAAGATTAAATGGAGCATTAGGGGTAAAGCACAGTACATAATAAGTACTCAAAACATGTAAGTTACATTATTCTCAAATAAAAATTATATAAAAGCATCAGCATATTTTATTTATTTATTTTCTCTGAGGGCAGTGTCACTGGCCCTCATATGTGGGACCGAACCGGGGCCTCTGGCTTTCCAAGCCAGCGCTTAACCACTGCGCCACTCGGCTGGCCCAGCATATTTTATATTAAACTGTATTTTGGTTACTCTGGCCCCAGGCAGATTGTCACTGAACTATCAGTGTTCCTTAAAGGACAGTGAAATGCAGGCTGCTTGGCTCTTGGAAAGAGCATGGTTTAGGATTCTGATACACATGGATTTACATATTGCTCCTTCCTTCTATCTCTGGGACCACGGTCAGGTAACGTAACCTTTCTCAACTTCCTATTTACATTTTTTTACCGACTAAAATAGCTGGAGTGAAGATTACACAGGAGAATACCAGTGAAACTGCACTGAATAAATGCATTAAATATTTTAATTTCAATAATGGTTTTAGGCATCCTCAGATCATATCTATAAATATCTGTAGAGTTCTTGCAAGGCACTAGACCTGGTATCAACATCTTACTCGTACATACTGGAAGAATTATTTAGAGAAATATTTTTTTCTTTTTAATCTTTTTTTTTTGTTTAAATTAGTTTCAGGTGTACAACACAATGCAATAATTATACTCTTTACCCCTCAAAGTGACAACTCCCCTCCCCCAGTTCACCCCACTGGCTCCCCATACCCCTTCCCCTTCCCCCTTATCCCCATCCCCATCCCAACTAGCAACCCTCAGTTTTTCCTCTATATCTATGAGTCTGTTTACTTTATCGTTCATTCAGTTTTTCAGATTCCACATATAAATGAGATCATATGGTACTTGTCTTTCTCCGACTGATTTATTTCACTTAATATGACAGTCTCTTCACAACATTATCAATTACATTCCCAGAACTGCCCCCATATCCCTGTGGCAACACTGTAGTCACCCACCTATGCTGTCCAAAACCTTCCCCCTCTCCCTCTTCTCCACTCCCTCCCAGCCAGCAACCATCAGTTTTTCCTTTATATCTGCTTGATATGACTTCAATCTTCTTAAATTTGCTGAGACTTGTTTTGTGGCCTCACGTGGTCTATCTTGGAAAATGTCCCATGTGTACTTGAGAAGAATGCATATTCTGTTTTTTCAGGGTGAAATACTCTAAAAATATCAACGAAGTCCAGCTGGTCTAAAGTGTCATTTAAGGCACCTCTTTCTGTGTTGATTTTCTGTCTAAAGGGTCTGTCCATTGGTGACAATGGGGTGGTGAAGTCCGCTACTATGACAGTGTTACTGTTGATCGCTGTCTTTATGTCTGTCAAAATCTGTTATATGTAATTAGGAGTTCCTATGTTGGGTGCATAGATGTTTATTAGGGTTATAGTGCCCTTCTTTGTTAGAGAAATGTTTTTGGAGAGCAAACCATCTTCCTCAGTAAGTTGTCTGTTCTACGTACAAGTGAGGCTGGTCTTAGACAGCAAGACATCACTGAGAAGCCTGGTGGTTTGATACAGAGAGCCCCAGAATGTAGCATAAACTGTCCTTACTTGTCTTTACTTTGTTGCTGACTCACTGTGTGATCCTTGGGCAAGTCACTGGATCTCTGCCCTGTCATCTGTAAAAAGAGCAGATTGGCCTGCGTATTTTCTAAGTCTTCTTACTGTTTCAAAATAGAATCTTTATGAGTATGTGTACAGGGCAGTGATATGTCATTTTGATGTCCCTAAGACTAGCCAGTGACTTCCAACCATCCAAAGTTGTCAAGGGAATGCTAATTGGTAGAAATATTTTCACTGTTTTTAACATTGCAGGGTGAGTGACAGTTAGACTTCTCTTGTTTTATTTTTGTTCTTCTCTTTTGTTTTGAACCACGTCTCAGTAAAACCACAGGAGTGTGTGAAGGAAGAAAACATTCTATGTGACTCAAAAGACTAGAATTCCTTGCTGTCATTGATCAAGGGGCTGGTTTGGAGAACAGTAAATTTTAGAGGTTTACATAAATGGGAAGCATTACCCAACTAACAAAATAAGCATAGGCTCTCCCCAAACCTTCATGTTATTCACAGGTTTTCACTGGTTCATGTATGTTGTGTGTAAATGCACAAAGTCATTCTCTACCTGTGACATAAATCGAGGATACCGAAAAGCTGATATGGCTGGGCATTTCAATCAAAACAGCCAAACTGGTGTGTTTACACATAAACAGTCTGCACTGATGATTACTACAGTCATTCAGCCAATTAACCTGATCAATAATCAGCCTGTGACTACTGAGAGGTCGGTCCTCAATGGATCCAATGATTCAAACCACTGGGTGTGATTAGATATGATATTGTAAGTGAGTCATGGATACAAGTAAGAACATATTTAAAAGGAAATATCTCAGGCTGGCCGAGTGGCGCAGGGTTAAGAGCTGGTTTTGGGATGCCAGCGGCCCGGGTTCGGATCCTGCATATGAGGGCCAGTGACACTGCCCTCTACAGCTAACAACAGCTCCACCGGGAGCTGGGCTGTGCGAGCCCCGGCGATGGTGTAGGCTGCAAGGGCTGCCATAGGCTACAGTGAGTGGCCGGCAGCCAGCATGAGCTGCCAATAGCCGCGGTGAGTGACCATCCAGAGGCCAGAGACCTATCTGCCTCATCCGGGAAGAGCGCGATGACGATGACAACATGGACCAGTGAAGCAACGTCCTCTGCAACTGGACTGAAGAACAAAAGGACAGCAACTTGTCTATTCCCCTTCCCCGGTTCCCCAATGCTGTTCCCCTCCCCCAATTCCCCAATAAAATCTTTAAAAAAAAAAAAAGGAAAGTCTCAACATCCTTTAAAATTTGTATAATACTTCATACAAAATTGATTTAGGATAAAGACTAATATAATTCGGTAATAGCTACATAGAAAAGAAGTACTATATGTAATTAAAAGGAATCTCTAAACATTTATTTTAGGAATAGTCTCTGAACATTGAAATATATGTAAAATGGCATATATGATATAACAGTCTCTTTCTCTTGAAGGTGATGTTAACTGTCACCAGAGAAATAGCAATAAATAACTCATGAAATCTCACAAATCAACATTAGCAGTGTGAAAAATCAACAAATGCAGTCCTGAACAAACTACCTTTCAATGACTGCTAATCCAGTCAGTAAATTACAGATACATTCCAGATCTTAACCCATTTCTTCTGCATGGGGTCATCTTTAATTTATCCTTCCCTATCCCTTTCTTCTTCAGCCCCTACCACCCAATATGTAAACAATATTTTTGCAGGATATATTAGTTTCATACCCCTTTCTAGTCTCCTTCCATTATTCTAGCTTAGATCTTCATATCTTTTACTGAACTATGATGAAAGTCTTCTAATTGATCTTTTTGCCTCTCACTTCTCCACTTCACACTGCAGCCAACAAGCACTTTCTAAATCCCAGCTCTGTTCATGACATTCCTTTGAACAAAAGCCCCCCTGGTTTCTTGTTGCCCAGTTGAGAACAAATTGCCAGCACAGCACTGAAAGTCTTGCACAATCAACTCTCCAGTTTTACTTTTTATTTCTGTTTTGTGCCCCAGTCAAACCAAAACAAGGCCTGAATTTTCCTCCTGCTTCAGCCTGCTTGGACTCTTCCAGGATACTTTTGTTATTCCAATTGTACAAGGGTGCTTGGAATGGGGAAGGAGGGGACATTTTTTTCTAATTCACACCAAGGGCTGGCCGCAGCCCTGCTGTCTCACTTTATGAGATGCCAGTTTGTCCTACCTCTCCTCTACCCACTATTCAATATTTAGGTTAAATACTGATTTCTTCAGGAAACATCCTTTATGCTCCTTCCTCTGATCTTACTTACTCTGCTATTTCCTAGTAAATATCTATGCATGTATCACACCTCCCCTTCTATATTGTAAGCTCCTAGATCAACAATAGTGTCTTAAAACAGTAATACCTGAAGATTAGTCATGAGGTATGGGACAAATAATTTATTCTTATAACAATCAAATATACTGAATTGTATGCTTTCAAGGGATGTATATTTCAGTAAAGCTGTTATAAAAATTGTAGTTCAAATACTAATATAAATACATATTTATAAATGATTTATTTAAAAAATAATTTTAAGCAGGACAGGTTACAACATGGCAGAGTGAACATGCACACATCTGTATCTCCTATTTTCTGAGACCTTATTTAAAGGGCAGTAAAGAGGAACTAAAAAGAATAACTGAAAATAATAATGAGAATGGAAGAGGAAACCATCAAGGGAAGAGATTTCAGCATACAAGTATTTCTGAAAGATGAAAAAAGGGTGAAGGAAGATATCTGCTTCCAGTAATAAAGGATTATGTAATTAAAACTGCCTTTCCTTGAGGTTAGATAGTAAATTAGGACAAAATTTAAATATATCTGATTGAAGGCATTAGAAAGCTAGCAAGAGAGTGACAAAAATCTGAAACAAGGTCTAGAAGAAGACAGAAATTCTGAGAGGATAGCTCAACATTTGGGGCATCTTTTTTTTCCAGGAGACATTTACCAATTTCAGGAGAGACACTTAACTCCCCAACTCTCTCTCTGTCTCTCTCTCTGACTTGGGATTGCAAAGAACTCCACTCTATGCGACAGTGAACCAGGTGTAGTATTCTCATAGGCAGGGATTGCAGGTCCCTGCAATTAAACCATTCCATGCTCTGAAGTTGGATTAAAGTGGTCCTGATTTATTCATGCCCCCAGAATATATTACTATTTTATGGAGGAAGGGAATATTATCCTGAGCCTCAAATTATCCTTACAAAAATTTTGCAAATATAATTTCCAACATGCAATAAATAATAACCAGTAGAGTAAGAAAACATGAATGAGAACCCCTTCATAGTAAAACTGCTAGAAACCAAAGAAAGAGTAAACCTTAAAAGCAGTCAGGAAAAAACATGGTTTGCCTTCAAAGACACAACAATTTGGCCTACAGCTGACTTTTCAATAGTTACAATGAGAACCAGAAGATAGTAAAGCACTATCTTTAAAGTTCTAAGAGAAAATAACTGCCAATATAGAATCCTACACTCATAATTTAAGAATTAATGTGAGGGCTGGTTGAGTGGCTCAGTTGGTTAAGAGTAACAGGGTCATCGGTTTGATTCCCACATGGGCCAGTGAGTTGTGCCCAAGCTGAGCTGCCAATAGGTGGCAGGATGGCTCAGCTGGTGAGAGCAGATGCTCCTAACAAGGTTGCCAGTTCGACTCCCACATGGTGGACTATGCCCACTCACTACTAAGATGGAACACAGCACCTTGAGCTGAGCAGCCACGAGCTGCCAATGGGTGGCCGGATGGTGACTGCACTTGGAGCTGAGTTAGCTGCACCCTCCACAACTAAGACTGAAGGACAACATGGCTGTTCCCCTCCCCCAATTCCCCAACACTGTTCCTTTTCCCCAATTCCCCAATAAAAATCTTAAAAAAAAAAGAAAAAAAAAAGAATGTGAAATAAGGGCATTTTCAGTTAAATAAAAATTCACAGAAGCAAACTCACACTAAAGGAAACACTAAAGAGTACTCTCTAGGCAGAAGAAAACAGATCCCACAATAGAAGGTCAGAGATGTGGGAAGAAATGAAGAACAATGAGAACAATAATAAATGTCAGACGGAATATAAAATATATATGAAATTAAAATATACAACAATAGTAGCAATATAATCAAGGAGGAATATATAAGATAGATAGATAGATAGATAGATAGATAGATAGATAGATAGATAGATATAGATAGATAGTGTTTTAAGGTCCCTGAATTCTTGCATTGTCTAAGAAGAGGGTATAAGTACCAAGTAATACTAGAATTTGATAAGTCAATGGTGCATGTTATAATTTCTTGTATAGCCACAAGAGAATAATTAAAGTGTGTGTATTTACCTAGTTATATAGATTTAAAATACATAAAGACAAAACTGGCAAAACTACAGGGAGAAATAGAAAAATTCATAATCATAGTGGCAAAGTTTAACATAGTTCTCTTAACAACAGATGGAAAATGCAGCCAAAAAATCAGTAAGTATGGGGAAGATGACAGTTACTATACTTGACCTATTGTACATATATAGAAAACTACAAAACGCACCTAATTTTTAAGTATATATGGAATATTTACAAAAGTTCTATCAAAAAAATCATATGCTGGGCCATAAAGCCTCAACAAATATCAAAGTCTTGAAATCATAATATATTTGTTTTCTGGACATACATCATTAAGGTAGAACTCAATAACAAAATAAGAGAAAAATCCTTGTGCATTTAGAAATTAATAAATTTCTGAAAATCTCATGGTTCAAAAAAAGAATCACAATGGATATTTGAAAACATTTTAAACTGAATGATAATAAAAATACTGTATGTTGCTGTTAATTTCATACTTAGAGGGAAAATTACAGCTTAAGTGAATATATTAGATTAGAAAGGAGGGCCTAAAATCCCAAGAAGTTAGAAAAAAGTAACAGCAAATTATACTAATGAAAGGACATAAGAGCAAAAGTTAGTGAACAAGAACAAATATATAATGAAAAATATGAATAAAATAAAAAATTGTTTCCTTTAAAAGACTAATAAAATTAACAAATAAATCAAATGCAGCAAATTATATCAAAGAAAGTACATAAGAACAAAAATTAGTGAACAAGAACCAAATAGATAATGAAAAATACGAATAAAATAAAAAATTGAGTCCTTTAAAAGACTAATAAAATTGACAAACCTGGCAAGACTAGCCAAGAAAAAAAGAAAAAAACAAAACAAATTATCACCATCATAATGAAAAAGGAGACCTTATTATAGATTTTACAATATTAAAAATATCTTGAGGTATTTTAAACAATTCTAACCAAATTTGAAAATGTGGGGCCAGCCGAGTGGCGCGGTGGTTAATAGCTGGCTTGGAATGCCAGCTGCCCCAGTTCAGATCCCATATAGGGGGGCCAATGACACTGCCCTCTAAAAAGAAAAAAAAAGAATGTGGAATAAGTGGACAAATTTCGAGAAAAATGAAACCTACCAAAACTGACACAGGAGGAAATAGATAATATAAATAGTCATAACTTAGTAAAGAAATTTAATACATAATTAAAACTTTCTCTTATAGAAAACTTCAGACACCAATAGCTCCCCCAGTGAATTTAAAAACAAAAATTAAGAAAGAATTAATGTCACTCTACACAATCTCTTCCAGAGGAAGACAAATTGGAATATTATGAGAGTTAAAAATTTATATTATTTTTAATTCTCATAATTTCAACATAAGTATATGAATGTATATTTTCAATTAACAAATAAATCAAATGCAACAACATGTAAAAGGATAATACAATATGACAGAGTGGTAGGTATTGCAAGAATGCAAGGTTGGTTTCACATTAGAAAAGCAGTGTACCTCATTACATTAACAAAATAAAGGAGGGCCGGCCAAGTGGCGCATTGGTTAAGAGTTGGTTTTGGGATGCCGGTGGCTCTGGTTCGGATCCCACGAATGAGGGCCAGTGACACTGCCCTCTACAGCTAACAACAGCTCCCCTTGGAGCTGGGCTGTGTGAGCCCCGGCATCGGCGTAGGCTGCAGCCCCTGCTGCAGTGGGCTGCCATAGGCTACAGTGAGCGGCCGGCAGCCAGCGTGAGCTGCCAATAGCTGCAGTGAGCGACCATCCAGAGACCGGTGACCGATCTGCCTCATCTGGGAAGAGCACAATGATGATACCAATATGGGCCGGTGAAGCCACATCCTCTGCAACTAGACTGAAGAACAGAAAGACAGCAACTTGTCTGTTCCCCTTCCCCAATTTCCCAACGCTGTTCCCCTCCCCCAATTCCCCAATAAAATCTTTAAAACAAAACAAAACAAACAAACAAAAAAAAACAAAAAAAGGAGAAAAACCATAGACAAGTTAAATATATAAAAACCAAGTATTTGAGAAAATCAAACATCCATAGGGGTAGAAGAAATGCTCTTAGGAATAGAAAAGAAACAGCAAATATCATAATTAATGGTAAAATAATAAAAGTTTTCCTTTTGAGATAGGGAAAAAGGCCAGAGTCCTAGGATTAACCCTCCAGATCAAACCCTGTACTGGAAATCTTAGCCAGCTCAGCATGGCAGATTGATTACAAAGATAACTCTAATTCTCTATTTCCCCCTGTATCCAATCCCTTTGCAATGAAATTTACCTTGCAGCATCTCCCCTCAAGAGATGGATTCTATTTACCCACCTCTTGAATATGGGCTGGCTTTATATTTTGCTTTGGTTAGAAGAATGTGGTGGAATTGGCAATGTGCCAGTGCTGAGCCTCAAGAGACACCCCACTCCCCTTGGCGATTCTCTCACTGCCATTGTGGATAACAGCAAATTGGAGGATGAGACCATGTGAAACAGAACTAAGTTAGCCCAGCTGTCCCTGCTGTGGCTCTAGACATGTGAGGAATCCAGCCAACATCAGCAAATCTGCTTAGTTGACCTGCAGCCAATTGCAGATGCACAAGTGAGCCCTGATAAGACCAGCTTAAATCAACAGAAATACCTGGCCAACCCATAGACTTGTGAAAAATATGTGATTGACTTGATGTGCAATAACTAATTGATACCAGCATTAAGGCAAGAAAAAGTATAAATGTTGAAAAGAAAGAAAACATCTATAGTTATTTGCAGAGGGTATAATTGTATATGGTAGAAAATCCAAAAGTATCTACAGATACATTATTGGAATTAATGAGTAAATTTAGCCCAGTTGATGGATCTCAAATATAAAAAAAAAAAACATTAATTGCATTTCCATGTAATGACAATGTCTTAGTCTGTTTGGGCTGCTATAACAGAATACCATAAACTCAGTGATTTAAACAACTAAAGTCCAAGATTAAGGTACTGGCAGATTCAGTGTCTGGTGAAAGCCTGATACCTGGTTCATAGACAGCCATCTTTTCACTGTGTCCTCATATGGTGGAAGAGGCAAGCAAACTCTCTGGAGTCTCTTTTATAAGGGCACTAATCTCACGCATGAGGGGTTCATCCTCATGACCTAATTGCTTCCCAAAGGCCTAAGAATTTTTGGGGAACACAAACATTTATATAGTCTACAGCAGGCAATAAATAGAAAATAAAAATTTTAAAAATCTCCTAAATACCATCAAATGATATATGGTTCATAGAATAAAACTAATAAAATATGTGTAAGATTTCTCACATAAAATTATAAATCATTATTAGAAGAGAAAGAATAACTAAACAGAAGGATATACCATATTCATGGACTGAAAAAAAAATCAATATTGTAAACATGACAATTCCTTCCAAATTGACATATAAACTCATGGTAATTCCAAAATAATTCCAACAATTTTCTTTCTTTTTCTCAGAAGTTGATTCTTTGATTCTATAATATGCAAAGGGTCCAGACTAACCAAGGGTCTCTTGGAGAAGAAAATAAAGTTGGAAGACTTTCTCTGCCATATATCAAGGCCTATTATAAAGGTACAGTATTTAACACAAGGATAACAAATAGATCAATGGAACACAATAGAGAATCTGGAAGCAGATCCATGAATACTTGATTTATGTAAATGGTAGTATTTTAGAGTGGTAGGAAAAGGATGGCCTTTTCACTAATGAGGCTGAGACAGCTGAATACCCATTATAGAAAACATGAAAATTGACCCTCATTGCACATCATTTACAAAATCAATTCTGGGTGAATTAAAGATCTAAATGGAAATGGCAAAACAATAATGCTTCCAGAAGATACTAAAAGCAAATATCTTTATGACATTAGGGCAACAAGACTTCTTAACAGGCCATAAAAAAAGCACTAATTAAAAAGGACAGATTGATAAGTTGTATTATGTTAAAATTACAAACTTTTTTTCATCAACAGGCACTTGCAGAGAAGAAAAGGGCAAACCACTTAGGAGAAAAAATATTTGCAACATATATAACTAACAATATATAATACATTTCTTCAAATTCAAAGAAAACTATAGTTAACTAATTAAAAATGGGCATGTAACAAGAAAGGTATCTAAATGGTCACTAAACATATAAAAATGTGCTCAATATCATTATTAATCAGTAACATGTGAGCTATAATCACAATGAGATTCTACTATATACCCATCAGATTACCCATATGAAGAAGAGTGATCATAGCAAGAGTTGGTGAGAATGGGGAACAATGAGAGTTTTCTTATACCACTAGTGTAATTGTTAGTTGGTACAATCACTCAGGAAAACTGTTTGGCATTACCTACTGAAGTGAAAGTATACCTCAGGACCCTGAAATTCTAACTCTCGGTATATAGCCAACAGAAATGCATACAAATATACACTAAGAGACATATACAACAGTGTTTGTAGTAGCAATTTCCAAAATAGCCTCTAGCTGGGAAACAATTCATATTTGTCTATTAAAAGTAGAATGGGTTAATCAATTATTGCATATTCATATACTGGAGTCATGAAAATGAATGAACTGCATTTACATTCGTCAACATAGATGAAACTCACACATATAACATTGACTAAAAGAAACAATTCCAAAAAATTACATACTACATTTATATAAGGTTCCATTTATATCAAGTTCCTAAAACCTACCTATAAGAGGCAAAAATCTAACTATAGTGTTGAGAGATGCATGTAAGTGGTAAAGCTATAAGGAAAATCACAGAAGTGTTTTCCATCACAGTCAGGAGAGTGCTTCTCTTTGGGGAGCTGGGTGGGGGTAGTAGCGATTGAGAAAGGACATGAGGGAGGCTTCTAGGGTATTGACAATGCTCTAGTCTTGACTGAAGGAGTGGTTACACAGATGCTCACTTTCTGATAACTTACTGAGCTGAGCCATCTAATTTATGCTCTTTCTGTATATGTGCTATATTTAAAGATGAAGTTAAAAAGAGTGGATGGAGGCATATCTCAGATGAACCAAAATGGAAAAGAAACAGCAGCTCAGAACATGAACAACCAAGGGTGTGCAGTGAAGTTTTTAAAAGAATTGTTCTATCATCAGAGTTATTTCTGCCTTGTTAAGTGTCTGTTATTCTATCTGTCTTGACGTTATCTTTCAGCCTGTTCATTTTCTTCATGTCAGTCATCCTTATAGAGATACTATCTAAAGTCATTGCACAAAAAATAGATGTTTAATTATATAATTTAAAGTTTAAAAGGTAATCAACAAAAGTTTAAATAAAATTATAAACACTGGAAGAAGTAAGAGAGAGTGGAGGAGGAATTGAGATACATGCACATCTTTCATAGAGAGGGAGAACAGAAATTGTCTAAAATGATAAATCAAGAACATAAAAGCAAATTATTTAGAGATATGATGGAAATCATTAAAAGAATTAGAATTAGAAATTAAAAAATGGTTGCTTCTGAGTGTAGGGACTAAGTAAGGTAGAGGCATAGAGAAGATTGCTATAAACTCTGGACTATTTGATTTTTGTTTTGATTTTGCCATATGCATATTACTTTGGTAAATCTAATAAGACATTTATGAAACTCCAGATTACATCATTCTCATCTGCTTCATTTAAAAAGTGCTTTTTGAGTTTGTGGCACTAATATCTACAGTCTCTTATCTATGCAATAGCTGATATAATCACCATTTCTAAAGTACTGTTTGGAGTTATAGCTGTGGCAATGACTAATTATTACATAGCTTCTGTATAATTACTTCTATTTCCTTTTAAATCTTATTTATAGATATATTTTAATTAGAAACAAGACAAGTATACAATTATGTTGTACATGGACAAATGAGAAGCTATGAACAATTCTATTCAGCAGATTGAAAAGTAGCTAGTAGCAAATCAAAAGGAGACAAATCAGTGATAAAAGTAGAATTTCCTAAGACACTTATATTAATAATAATGTTAAAAATTTATGTTGTATAATATTGTATGCCAACTGTGGTTGAATATATAGAAAGTCACGGGATGTGGATTATATGGTGGAAGGGAGTCAAAGGAATTGTAGTGGATAGTATGATATGGGGGGGAGGAGTGGGAGGGGAGAATTGGGGGAGGGGGGTTGTCACTTTGAGGGGTAAAAAGTATAACTATTGCACTTTGTTGTACACCTGAAGCTAATTAAAAATATATATAAATAAATAAATTTAAAAAAATCTATATATTCTAGATATTATTTTACACAATAAAATAAAGTTAATTTGTGTTTCTTTTGCATATCTTACAAGTATTACCTTTGGGGTGAAGATCTGGGGAAAAAAATCAAGATATTTTTTAAAAAGTAAAATTTAACTATTGAATAATTGACTTTATTTCTTTTTCTTGTAAAATTACAATTTCTGAGCTTTTTTTAAAAGCCACATTTCATTATTTATGTTTGTAAAATGCTTATTAGAACTCTCCCCTTTAAAATTCTGATAATGGCATTTTTTTCCTATTTCCTCAAGTTTATTTTCCTCCAGATCTGGGTACTCCCATGTGTTGTATCTGTCAAGTATTTTAAAGTAAGAAAAATTTTGAGAACATCCGTTCTAAAGAATGGCTCTTATATGATCATAGGTCTTGTTAGGGAGACCATTTCATGGATGGAGTAGAGGTTTGATGACTGCACTGTATTGCTAAAGCGGAGGTGGTATACCTACTGTAATTGAATATATATAGATAGTCACGGGATGTGGATTATACTGTGGAAGAGAGTTAGAGGAAGAGAATAGATATATATGATATGGGGGGGAGTGGGGTGGTGAATTGGGGGTGGGGAGTTGTCACTTTGAGGGGTAAAATGTATAACTATTGCACTGTGTTGTACACCTGAAACTAATTAAAAAAAAAAAATTAAAAAAAAAAAGAATGGCTCTTATAGAAAACCTACATCACACAGCAGCCTCACATATTGTTTTGCATAGAGTATAACAGTTGCTCCAAAAAAGCTTTGTTGTATTGAATCATATTGAGAATTATAATATATGATATAACATCATTACTATAGTACTAGCCCAACCTTGAATGAAAGATCAGAGCTTAGAGTGTAAGAAAAGTGATTAATCGTATATAACATATAATGAAAAGTAACTTTCCTATCAGATATGTTTGTATCACTAAGTCTCTCCATTCATTCAAGGATGGACATTTACTAGATGTCCACTCTGTGCCAGGCACTGTGCTGGGCTCTGTGCACACAGAGAGGATGAGACAAGACACTGCCCCGGCAGCCACTCACACAGCCTAGTGGAGACAGCTGGCCAGAGGGTGGAAAGTTACAATACAAGGTAACATGGACTCTGATGGGTTCAAATTTCTTTCTGTTTCACTCCTGTCTTTTACTGCTAAGGTGATAGGTGTATCTTGGCAAGGTGGAATAAAGAGGCAAAGCCTTTATCAGCATAATAATTAGCTAGAAGGGTTCATTTGCCTTATAGAAAGAATCGGAAAATTAATGCCTCTCCCCCTAAACACAAACATTTATCCTGGCCTAGAAGACCTGGAGTGCACTTTTTCAAGGTGAAGTCACTCAGCAATGGAGCCCTAACCCTGGGGAGAGGCAGACAAGGTAAAAAGACAGGCAAGGAGAAAAGCAGGCAAGGAGAAAAGGAACTCCTGGCTTTTCACAGGGGCAGATTCTGCATGGATTGACATGTGGGAAAAATAAAGAAATACTATCAGTGTTCCCAACTGGCTTATGGTGAGATTGTTACCCTCAGATGGGTGCATGAATGATGCCTAGTGGAGGTGTGCTGAGTGTCCCTAAGAGACCTATGGTACGTGAAAAGAAGGCTGCACAGCAGATGTGGGGAGGGTGATGGAGGTAGGAGAAATGGTTAAGAATCTGAAAATTGTTCAGTAAGTCTCCAGCACATATCCAAAGACGCTAACCCCATTACAGTGCTTTCTATTAAATGACAATTAGCCAATTACCATGATTGTTCTTACCCTCAACAGATTTTTTTTTTTTTGGGGGGGGCAGGAAGTACAGCTCAGTGCTGAGCAAAAGATGTTCCTTTTGAAGACGAGGGAAAAAAGAAAGGGTGAGCTGAGCTGTCCTCCTCAGGGATGGAGTCCACAGGCGACAGAGATTTGTAATATTCATCTTCCCCATCAAGCATTTTGACTTGGCTGCAACAAAGAAGAAAGTTTCAGCAGAAAAAGAAAACAAATGCCACAATCATCGCTGGGGCAGCTAAAGTTGTGTCAGTACTTGGAACAGAGTTGGGTCCCAACACAGGGAGAGAAGGATAGCTTAGAGTAGGCAGGGTCCCCAAGCACAGAGGGACTGGGATCTGATACACAAGGCCTTGCATCCATGGGTCACATACTGATAACACGCCCGTTTTGGTGGTGTCTGGAAGTGTTGATCATACAGCAACTTGATTTATGTCAATTACCTTGCTGTCTCCTGCTTCTATGTAGAAGAAAACTCCCCTTCCGGACCTCCTCCACTTCTCAAACTAGTACCAATCACCTCCCTCATTGCTATTTTCAACTGAGATGCCAACAATCAAATGAGCCCAAACTCCTTAGAGTCCCCATTTTAACCACTCCAGGGTCGGGGTGGGTGTGGGTATTTTCCTTTGTGTGCCCAGGGGTAGGGTAACATGGGGAAGAGGCCTATTTGCACTATTTGTAGTGGTCTTATCTGTAGGAGAGTTTTACATAATCCGCTACATACTTCCAATTATGAAGAAAAGCACAATTCCCTGAGAAAATTAAGAGGAATAACGTTTGCCTTTAGATGGCAATTCCAGCCTTTTCAGACAGAATAGATTCAAGTTTTGTATACTTGCTACTGTGAAAAGTAGTTTCCAGTGTCAATAACAATGGTGCTATCCCCACCGCATATTTTTAGAAGCCTCTTGAAAGTTTTGCATTTTCTGTAATATCACAAAGGACCCCTTCTGTTTACAGTTGCTTAGAACTAAGAAGACAGATATTTACCCAAGTTTTCTTGGCTTCCTCTTGCTCCCTTGATATTCTAGAGTTCCCTGTGGAGAGGGCCAAGAACACACAGTCAAAGCAAAGCAGCAAGTCGTTAATTTTTAATTCAAAGTGATTTTGTGTTGAATGCAAGCAGATGCTGATAATATCAGAAGTCACAGCATAATTTTTTTGATCAAAGGGCTCAAGTGAGCCTGATGAAGCATGCATCTTGCTCGTCTTTGATAAACCACATCAATTATTCACCGTGAAGGCAGACATCCTGACATGAAAGCAACAGATAAAGAGCCTAAGCACATGTTCAAGACGAGAGCATAAGAGAGTGGGGGTGGGGCTGGAGGGGCTGGAACAGGTATTAATAACAGAATTATTAACTGGAAACAAAGCCAGTGAAACAGCTTTATGGCCACTTTGAACTCACATTTAACTGGTTATAGTACATGGTGTCCTCAGGGCTACTCAACATTTTGGGCTGCTGACATCTTCGGTGAGGTGTTCGCTGCTTCTGTGCAAAACCGTTTTCTGAATCTGTAACAAGACAGCAAAACTTTATTGTAAACCATCCGAGGTTTTGGGAAAATCAAGTGAAAAATTGCTCACATAAAGGCACTTAGTAAAAAACTGTGTCTCATTTTAATGGGCATGTTAGAGCTGTGCTATTATTAGGAGAAATATCATCCAAAAAACCAAACACATGGAGACTGCTAAGTGTAAACAAGGGCCACTGTCTGTAACTTTGCCTTCATCTTTCTTATCTGAATCAGCAGTCAAGAGTGAGGGAAAGCAAGTTGGTTTGTCTACGCTGGTGAAATAGAGGTTGGTGGTCAGCTCTTGTAGAGTAGAAAATGCCCTCTTAGTGAGATAACTTAGTTAGGACAATGAAGGCTATTTGGAATGGTTTGCACCACATCCTACCATAAGAGTTCAAAGACATCTGGAGCACACATACTTTTGGGTAGATGGGAAGCAAACCTTTTGGTAGGATACATTTTTGAGGGAAATGGCTTTAGCTAGTATTTACTGAAAAGCTTTGAACAGTGCCATTGATCCATGCAGTCCCTGGAGGCAGTGCAAAGAAGAAGGGGAAAGGATGACTGCCCGATTTCATGGAGCAGCCTCGACGTGTTAGTCCTGATTTCAACTCTGGACCAAGAGTGCACTGGAGATTAAGAAACCATGAGTCCAATGAAGTCATGATTTATTTCCCTTCTAAACAGATGATTTTTGTGGAATCGGCTCTTCTTTTGGTAATATATCTGAACCAGGATTCTATAGTTCTGACTTCCCTGGACCAAGTGTATATCATAAATTAATTATTCATAAAAAAGTGTTGGAGATTTGTACTTGGAATTACAGTTTGACTTACTAGAGATTCATACTGTTTAAGGAAATTTGTAAGTGAAGAATGACTGCAAGGACCATTATGAATAGTGAATTATCAATTTCCTAAGTATAAAGGTTTGCGTTTTTATTTTTCTTGAATTGGAATGTATCTATGCTTGAACAAGACAACTAGAACCATACAGGATTTTAGGAAATATCCAGTTTAAATACCCATTTTTTTAGAAAAGGAAACTGAGGCCTGTTGAATTACTCATCCCAGATCAAGTAGCAGAATGAGGACCCAACACTCTTATCTTGTACCTTCTGTTCTAGCAGGCTTTTTCTTTTTCTTTTTTTTTTTTAACTAAAGCATATTGTCTTTCTTCACAAGGCAGATTTTTTTAAAAGTCAAAAGTTTAAGTAAAAGTAAGTGCTATGAGAACCCTTATGCACTGTTGGTAGGATTGTAAACTGGTATAACCATTATGGAAAACAGTATGGAGGGTCCTCAAAGAATTAAAAATAGAACTACCTTATGACCCAGCAATTCCACTCCTAATTCCAAAACACTAATTCAAAAAAATATATGCACCTGTGTTTACCGCAGTGCTATTCACAATAGCCAAGATATGGAAACAATGAAAATGCCCATCAAGAGATGACTGAATAAAGAAATTGTGGCACATTTATACAATGAAGTATTACTCTGCCATAAACAAGAATGAAATCTTACCATTTGCAACAACATGGGTGGACCTAAAGGATATTATGCTGAATGAAATAAGTCAGACTGAGAAAGACAAGTACTATATTATCTCACTTATACATGGAATCTAAAGAACAGAATAAACAAAACAGAAATAGACTCATAGATACAGAGAACCAACTGATGGTTGCTAGATGGAAGGGGGTTTAGGGGATGGTTGAGAAAGGTGAAGGGATTACAAAGTACAAATTGGTAGTCACAAAATAATCATGAGGATATAAAATACAGCATGGGGAATATAGTCAATAATGATGTAAAAACTATGTATGGTTACTAGAATTATTGGAGATCACTTCATAAATTATATAAATGCCTAACCACTGCACTGTACACCTGAAAGTAATATAAAATAATATTGAATGTCAACTATAATTAAAATATATATACAGAGGGTGCCAAAAAAAGTATACACATTTTAAGAAAGGAAAAAACTATATTAACATTACTCTGATGGTAACCACTTTGAGCACCTCTTGTAATTGCAGAAGTCAAACTTGACTTGTAGTCATCTTTTATTCTTGGTATATATGTGTATTGAGTATTACAATTTTAATACAGATTTTTCCTTTCTTAAAATGTATATACATCTTTTTTTGGCACCCTTTGTATATAGTCACGGGATGTAAAGTATAGCATAGGGAATATAGTCAATTTTATTGTAATAGCTATGTACGATGTCAGATGGGTAGTAGACTTGTTGGGGTTATCACTTTTTGAAGGATGTAAATGCTTAATTATTATGTTGTTTTTTTCCACCTGAAACTAATTTAAAAAGTTTTAAAAAAGTAAATGCCATGAAAAAATATGAATTAGCATAGCCAAGTGATGTTGCTTGCAGAGGGTTCCGGTAGCCTTAATAGACATACCTGTCCGCATCTTTAGGAACTGTGTGCAGAGAGCAGAGCTCCAGCCTCTTGTGCTGGCATAATTCTCAGAGTACAAGGAATACAGAATGAAATGCTTTTTTTCTGATAGTCCCAACTTAACCTACCTCTTGCTTGCTGTGCAAAATCCAAATTCTGTAATACAGGAGAACATGAGGTTGGGATGCCCTTTTGTGTTATCTCCTCTGATTTATAGATTAATAAACAAGCATCTAGAGTTAAGGTTGCTGGTGTGAACATGCACTGGAGATCTGACATCTACTCTCCTTGAGGCTTTCTAATGTTACAGTTATTCCAATCTTGGCCACTCAGGAGACTGATCTTAACTAGTTTTGGGGTTCAGATGGAGTTCAGCTCAGTTTAGCTGGACTTTACATTTATATAGTGTTTACACTTGATCACAGTCTTTTATTTATATTCTTAACTGGGAATGCTTATTTTAAGATGTGGCTTTCAACTTTTGCTCTTGAACAACTTCCTGTTCTATGGGTGGGTGTTCTTTTCCTGATTCTTAGAAGAAATTAAGTGATTGGGCAGAATTTTTGTCAACTTTAAAATTTCTCCCATAAATTAAAAAAAAAAATTCTTGGTGTCTGATCAGATAGTGTTTATGCTATACTAGAATCTGGTGTAAGCTGATGTCTGATTTAGCATCAAATTTTAATTTTCATACCTCCATATTTCATGATGTTTTGCAGAGTACTACAACTTCCTGGTGCTTTGCCATTGGAGCAAACCTGAGTGTCATTGATATATGACCAATCATAAGCAACCAAATAAATAATTGGGAAATGAATCATGATTCAATAAATGCTGTTGGAACAATTTGATAGTGATATAAAAAAAATGTAACTTAAATACAGACCTTTAACGTTTATCCCAAATATTAGGTACTTTGCAAGCTAGTGCTGCTGGACTCAAATTAGTTTCTAAAAAAATTTCTAAATCTTTTACTTTTCTTGAGATATCTCTTGATTCTCACAGGCCACAAAAATTTCCAGATGAGTTACATAGTTAAACATTTTAAACATTCCATAAAAACTTTAGAAGGAAATGAAATAGACAATCTTAACTGTGGAAGAAGATATTAGTGAAGAAGATGGATTCAATTATGTTAATGTAAAATATTCTATAGGATAAAGAGTAAGAAAACTAAGATGAAAGGAAGTACAACAGAAAGATAAAAACAAATGAATATTACACACACACACACACACACACACACACACACACACACACACACACAGTCTACAATCCATAATATGGAAAGCCTGAGTCAAGAGAAAGACAGAGACATATTCATATATGTTGAAATGCAATTACAAAATGAGATATTGAAAAATGTTCAGCCACCCTGACAAAGAGCTTCAATTAAAACAATTACTATTACTTTTCTATTAATTAGGATAGATCAAAAGATCAAAAGACCATGTGAAAGAGGCCCTCAGTACACTAGTGAGTCCATAGGCTCCACCTTCCCTATAGTACAATTTCATAATTATATGAAAATATGGACCTGTTCCAACAAGGTAAACCAAAAGAAAAAAAAGACAATCTGTATGAAGATGAATATACCAGTTTTTGTAGTAGAAGGAAAGCTAGAAACATGATATGTATTTAATAAGTGGGGAGGAGTTAACAGTGAGATATAAATATGATGTCACACCATGAAGGTATCAGCAAGAATAAATATGGGTATAGCGTTGATAGATGAAAATTCTAAATTCAAAAACAGAAGCAAAATACAAATAGCATATATAGCACATTGATTAAATCCAAATATGTGTTCACATTGAGAAGTTTATCATGATTTTTCTAATAAAAATTTAAGAATAAAAAAAATCACTGAGGAATGTGGACAAAAATTATTCTTTCTTTTAATAGAGAAAGAAACTATAGCTCAGTGAGGATAATCTGTGTCAGAATGGAAGCCTGAAACCCTGTCTGTTGGCTATGAGCTAATCAGTTTGCTTACAAGATACAAAACAGTATGGTTATCTGGTAATTACCTAATTCACTTGACTAGTTTATATAGATACACTGGAAAATCCAAGTTTGAAGATACACATTAGAATGAGTTATTTACTTGGAAGACATGATGTTCATATTCTGAAAGTGTCCAATTTCCACTTCACATAAACGTTTGTAAGCCAAGCCAAACTCTCCAGTTTGTAATACAGGGCAGCTACCTCCCTATATGGTGGTTTAGCAAGTATATTATGTCATGAATACCAGCTTGCCCTTAACACAGGTCTGTCTCTTGTTTTAGAATCCCTGCACCCTTTTCCCTCTGTATCTTTTGATTTCATATTTGAGAGCTTGAACACATCCTTCTCTTCTGAGTTGTCATAGAACTTTGTAATAAACTGGAGATAAATCTGTCAGAAAAGGGAAGAAACCTGGATGGAGTTTCAGGACACACAGAAATGCATACTCCTTTCTCTCTAATCCCAAATTATCACACTTTGTGGCTACACAATTGGCCAAGCGCATGGTGAGAGACAAATAGCTGAATTCAGTTGATGGTTTTGTTACGTAACTTCAAACAACTGGTTTGGAAATTTAACATTCCAATTCTCTTTATTGAACATACAAGTGTATCCAAGTTAGAGTTGCCAGATCAAAAACAGGGCACCCAGTTAAATTTGAAGTTCAGATAAATAACCAATACTTTTTTAGTGTAAGTATAGCCTATGTACTATTCAAGATGTACTTACATTAAATAGTGATTGGTTGTTTATCTGAAATTCAAATCTAGCTGGGTGTCCTTTCCCCAACCCTAAATCTGGTAACCCTAATTCAAGCACAGTTTTAAGTCACAGCGGAGGCTTTTTGTTCTTCCCGAAAGTCTCAGAGATGAAGAAGGCAATGACTTCCTCTACTCTATTTGACTTGTCGATTTATAGCTTGTTTGGCCACAAATGCTCTTTCCCAACACTGTCTCCTAACCCTCTCAGTGTTTCACTTTTCATCACCCACTACAGATGTGCCATTTCTGGAAAGTTTCCTTGCAGGATTGCAGTGAGGGAAGAACAACCACAGGGGAGGGCAGGATGGGGCATACAGTCCAATTATTCCCAGCTTGGTGGGGTGGTATAGATTCTAGGCTCCTGAGGAATGGGTAGGCAGTGAGCAGTCTTCCTGGCAGTGAGCATACTAAGAGAGCCACAGCCCTTTGCCCCCTCCCTATGGGCCTCAGTAGGCATGGGTACATAATGAGCAGCATGGCTTCTGATCTGATTGCCATTTGTGGCTGAGGCATTCCCAGGGTCACTTGCCAAGTATAACATCCCCTTGAAGCAAACAGTGTTCAGTGTTCTATATTTACAGATGGCAAATTCCAAATGGAGTTAAGAGATATACCTTGGGGGGGGCACATTTAAATAGAATTAGAGTTATAGGGTTAATTTACAGAACTCTGTCAACTCCGTGCATAAAAGGAGGTACATCACTTCTCTGGGCAAAGTTCTCAGGACACTTGGAGGTGACAGTAGCCCAGCTGTCAGCTGAATGATCTTTCTCTTCAATGATGGCTGACCATGCTGCATGGTACTCTAGTGGACACTTACATGGAATAGCACTAAATGAGAAGACCTGTCTTTTCTTGCTCTGTGTTTCTTCCCCTTACCACTTCATTTTTATGTAGCAAATGTTGTTTTGCAAAATATCTTTTTCTTTACTTCATCTCATTCTCGGAAGGACAAATAACCCCAGAGAGATAACAGCGACATGGGGGAGATGAAGAAAACTACACAGCAAGTTAGAGGCAAAGTCCAACTGAGTATTCAGGTTTCCCCATGTCCTACTGACAAAAGACCCCCTTTTTTATATCTGAAGGGTCAGGGGCCCTGGGAGCTTGAGCCCCTCTGCCAGTCTCCCTTCAGAGCCGGGGACTAGAACTTAGGTCTTTTGATTCTAAATCCTAAGGTCTAGTATGATGCTTATTCTTTTACTGAGATGTTCTTATAAATTTTCATCTTACCATGTCTTACTTCAGAAATGAACTAAGGAATTCAGTGGGCTTTTGTAAAACAAACACACACACACACACACACACACACACACACACACACACACACCCCAGAAAGAGAGATTTTCTCCTGGGGTGCGTGTAATTCAGACCTTCCTTTCTAAGATGAAAGGAACACAACAAATTTTCCCAGTTGCCATGTTATGTCATGAACAATCTTCTTCAAAATTGAAAAATTGCTACAAAGAAAACATCCCCGAGTTAAATTAGTGCCTGTGGAAGATGGTGGAGTTATAAATTGTCTATGTGGAATTTTCTTCTTACTATTTAGGGAAGTGGTAATAATTTCCCCTGAAACTATTCCATAGTTCAGGGTTTGGCACACACTTGACAAAGAATGAATGAATGAATGAATGAATGGTAACTATTCACCATTCTTGTTAAGATCTGTTCTATCCATGTGGCTCACTCTTTGCTTCTGACTGTCAATTGGGATATTATTACCAAGGATTCCAATAGAAAAAGGGCCTTTTCTATCCTGGGACACCTCTGGTGAACCTGCCATATAGCAAGAAGGGTAAGAAGTCAGCCTCTTAAAAACCAAGTTCATTAGTATTTTTTTCTTAATATCCTTTTAATATTTTTATAGGGAATATGCATTCATTTTTTTAACACCCCCCCCAAAATCAGTATTCATGTACAGTAATTTGTTATTGCTTCCCCCCACTTAACGATAAAGTCATAAATATTTTTCCATATTAACCTACTTTAAAAATAGTATCTTTCTTTTAGAGTTACACCTAAAATTTTTTTATTAAAGTATAGTTGGCATTTTTAAAGTCATAAATGAACATAATGTTCAAATAAATTAAGCAGTGAAAAGTCTATCTTCTTTCCCACTCCCTTATCCCATCCCCACAGTTGTAGCCAATGGTGGAACAAGTTTCTTATTTGTCTTCTAGATTAGTCTAAATGGCATCATTTCTAATTGTTGTATGGTATTTTATTTAATAGATGATCCATGATTAAGTTTATAATTTCCTATTTGGGGCAATGTTTTTCTACAATAAGTAATACTTTGAGGAACATACTCATAGTTTGATCTTTGATAATTCTCATTATTCTCTTAGGATAAATTCCTATAAGTGAAATTTTTGGCCAAAGAGTATACATATTTTTAAAAGTTCTGATTTATATTTCCAATTGCCATCCAGAAAATACGTAGCAAAATATACTTCTACCATCGTACCTGAGATTACCGGTTTCTGAAGGCCCTCACCAGTATGGGATAGCCCTTTAAGAGAAAGTCTGACAATTCAAAAGGTGAAAAAATGGCATGTCATTTGTGTTTTGATTTGCATTGATTACTTGAGAGGGTAAATGTACGCCCTGTCCCACTCCCCATCTTTGTTAGCCATTTGTGTTTCAGGATTCCTGTTGAACTGGAAGCGGCAACAAAGTTCACAGGTCCTGGCTGGACCTGAAATGGACAGAACAAGTTGTTGCCTCTCTGATGTGACTGGATGGTAGATGAGAGGCCCCTTTGGCTAACAGGTGTGGAGAGGTCTATTTTAAAAATTAGCATGCTGTAGGGAAGTATTCCTCAAACTTCTGTCATTCATCTACCACTTAAACATTTTTTGCTACGTTCAAGACACCTGTACTATTGTTTATTGAATATTTTTAAAACCAAACTAATTTCTTTTTTTACTTAAATACATGTCTTTAAAAATAAAACTTTATTCACTATTGTAAACGGAAAAGCAGTGGCAACATTTGCCATAAATAGAAGTAAACCAGAAAGCAAATACAATGAAAAGAAAACAATATTATCACACCTGAGCTAGATTCTGTTTTCCACAGAAAGCAGCAAACTCAGAAAAACCTAAGTATGAATCCACTTCTGGCACTTATTAGAGGTTTGAACTTGGTGACGATGATCACTCAAGTAGGGTCATAGTGAGGATGACAGATAGATAATGTATGAAAAGAGAAAACATGGTCCCTGGGGCAGAGCAGATGCTCCTAAGGGGTTGCTGTAATTCTTGTTATATGGGAATGATTCTCTACCCTGGTCAGCTTAAAGTCACTAGAAGGGCTTTTTAAAAATACAGACTCAATGGCCTTACAGCAGGAGAGCCTTATTCAGTTGGTCAGGCGTAGGGCTCTGGCATTGTTATTGTTTTAAAAAGCCCCTTTCCAATTCCAGATGATTTTAACCTGTAGCCAGGGTTAGAAAAAAAAAAAAAAAACCCAAAAAACCCAGGGCTTTCACCCTTTCCTAAGAGTTTAGGTTGATTTTGCAGATTAGCTAGCTGCCATCTTGAAAAATTGGCATAGGATCAGAGAAGTTTTGATTGGGCAGAAGGAATCCTGGGAAGGGCAAGCATCCCTAATAGGGCTCCTGGTATTGTCAGGTGTTTGCTTTGCTCTGGAAACTGCATCAATGGCTTGAGCCCCAAGCAGACACTCATTTCCCTAGACACTGGGAAAATAATTTCTCTTATTCCAAGAGAACAATTTTGCTGACTGTTTCTGATTTCCATGGGTATAATATTGCTCAGTGATGCTCAGGAGGTTTTGGTATTTGAATGAATGTCAAAGCTGAAAGCCATTCTAACGTAGGGAGACTCTCTTTAAAGCGAAACACAAATGTAGGGCAAAAACTCTATGGTCTCAGGTGGGTTGGAACCAGTTGAAAATGTTTAAAAGGAGTAAGCTTAGAATCAGTTCTACAGAAACAGCAATGGGCTGCCGTGGGTTTTCTTTTTGTTTTACTTTGCATAGTACTCAGAAGATTTGCATTATGTTCCATCTCTCTGACTCTAGGAGTTTTTCAAACTGCTTATCCTGAGGCCTCACAATAATCCCTTCCAGCCAGGTATCTTCACATGGGAATGAATGACTTCACCTGTACCCTCCCTGCCAATGGCTGTTCCCTAACTTTGGCCCTGTAGGGAGGCAAGAAATAAAGCCAAAATGGCCACCTAACCTGCACCCAGTGAGAAAACAGCATTAATTCAGCTTTTTCAAAAATGTCAACATGACAACTCTAAGACTGGATTCAATGCTGAACAGGCCCACACCACCAGTCAGCAGCCTGGGAGATGTAATTTCTGAAACTCTTAATGAGATGCAAATCACCTAGTGAACTACTTGGGAGCTGGGAAACAATGTCCAGGGTGAAAGCAGATAAAAATGGAATGAAAGACTGTCTTTGAAGATTGGAACGACATTTTAAATGCTTGAGGATATGGGACACCAGATAGTTCTGGTTTTACTAAACTAATTGTGACGTAGTCTTTGATTCCTTGTGGCAAAGGATCCTGGGGCATTCAACCTTAGCTCCGCTTTGCTTTCTAAGTTGGGAACCTCATTCCAGTTCCTGCTGTTAGAGTGCAAAGGGCTAGAAGCTGTAGTGAAACAAGCACAGTTCTTGGGGTCAGAAGGCCTTGGCATAGTCCTGGAACGCCTTATGTATGTGACCTTGGGTGCATTGCTTACCTCTCTAGGTTGCCATGTTGTATCTGTGCAATAAGGGGGTTAGACTAATATAGTGATTTTTTAACAGAGGGTGGTGGTGTGGTACATTACACATGTTCTTACCTGGAGATTCTGAGCTGTTCTATTTGGAGTCAGGCTCCTTTCCAATGTGTGTGTCTGGGTGCAGTGAGAGATGTGCCTGATAGAAGTTTGTTACGTGAAACCAATGTGAAAGCAGGGAAAGGGTGAGAAACATTGGCTGAGAGGCCCTTTAAGGTCTCTTCTAATTTTAAAATTGTGACTACAGAGTTCAAGGCCCTTGACCTCTTAGAGCCTCATCTGCAAAATGGACATAAATGCTGTCAATTCCTACTGGCTTGTTGGAATTGAAAGAAGACCAATCAAAATGCATTCAGGATTCAGGGGGAAAAGTTCTCCACAACTACACCAGAACTTTGTCCTAACACAATTCATTCAAAGACCAGTGCTATATAATGACCCCTTTCTGGGTCATTTGGTAACTGATGGACTAAAAGACAGCATTTTAACCTCACATACTCAGCTTTCTCCCAGCTGGGATCAAAAACTGCCATGTACAAGTTAGTATTGTATAGCTGTATAAACACACACCCAGGTTCATAAATTCTAAAATATTTTTTACAGGTAGAGAGAGCTGTCATTAGTATGAATGATTTGATTTGGGGGAGATTATACATGCAAATGACTGGCAGGTGTGTGTGTGTGCGTGTGTGCGTGCGTGTGTGTGTGTGTGTGTGTGTGTGTGAAATGGTGATGCATGTAACAGACCAACATGAACTCACAAGTATGATTTTGTTTGTATGAAGCTAATGAGATGCAAAAGTGAAATCAATGCAGCATTAGTGGTGAAAAATTAGATCAGTCTGGTTCTTTTAGTTTTAATCTCTAAAAAGTCAATAAAATAGGAAGTGCCTGGGAGAAACAAAGTTAAAAAGTTAAATAGAAAATAATTACATTTGGGTTATTTTTCCTATCTTGTGTTTCATTTTGAGAAAAATTTCCTTAGTACACTGTAAAATTAAATCTGGCCCAATTATCCAGTAAACATTTGAAAAATTTTAAAAACAGTGAGCTCTCAGACCTTTGCTCAGATCCAGAGTTTAGACTTCCGTTCTTTAGGGTCATATAGAACTACTAAATTTTTTGCCTTGTTTTCTTACAATCTGATACAAGGTTGATTAAAACCCATTATGGAAACAATAAACAGAATGATTCATGCAGAAGGTTATTTTGTCCTGAGGAGGGCATAAAAAAGACCCAAAACTCTCCACTGGACTCAAGATCTTTCAACAAATGATGCCATCAACTTTCTCTTTTTTTTTTTTTTTTTTTTTTGAGGGCAGTGTCACTGACCTTCATATGTGGGACTTGAACCGGGGCTGCTGGCTTCCCAAGCCAACGCTTAACCAACGTGTCACTCAGCTGGCGGCCCTCAGCTTTCTCTTTTAAATCTCCTTCTCTGGGCCACCTGACCAGTATAGCTCTAAGCACATTCCAGCATGTCACAAAAAACAAGGCAAGCTTAACCAAATTAAACATTTACAGCTGTTACCAGCATATCTGAAAATGGGTATTTCCTTTGTTATACAGTGATTTAGGCATTGACAAGAAAATTAATTACTGCTTTCACTCACATTTCTTTTCAGTCACTTTGTATACCGAACCATATCAGCTTGCTCTGACCACTGAGTTTGACCAGACTAAAAGATAGTTCTAGTGTAATTTAGTTTTAAGTTTCCAAACTCACATATTTCAGGGGATTCATATCAGCAGTCCTCAACCCTTGAACCCTCAAACAAACACTCTTTCAGGGACCCTGTTATCTTGGCTTAATCAAATAAAATATTAACAATACAGACCAGGTAGCATTTATCTGACAATATAGAGAAAATCATATTAACAGGAGCTCTCCCTTGGAATGATCTTGGACATCCGTGATGCACTGGGAAACGAGCCACTAGCTCTGAAAAAGCAGGAGGTCCTGGCTAACTTTGCACCTTCTAACTTCCAGCTCTCACTGCCTCTCACCCTGCATGAGATGGGAACCCAGCAGAGAGGGGTTAAATGGGTTAGGGAGCCAGTCTAGCTGGGGGTCATTAGCAATCAAGGACCAGCATTAAAAGACAGCAGGAGACTAAGGGTCTCTGACAGGCTTGGCTCCATGCACCATCTGGAAGGAGAGAGGCTGTCAAAGCTGGATTGAAAAAAATAAAAAACTTCATGGAGACCCCTTCTTGGAGATACAAACATGAATAGTGATGCTATATTCAAAGTGGGTCCTTCCTTTTTGTAAGTGAGGCCTGGTAGCCACATTAGCAGGCCAATTTCTGGCCATAATGGACCATTCATGGCACTGGGGTTGGATCCAGCCCAGGAAACTCTGTCTAATGGTTTGATAGTATCTAGTGATGAGAATGTCCATGATGGATAAGGTAAGGAGCATGTGTGAGGCCTGAAGGGTGGGGGCAGGGCTTACACAATTTGTGACTACAGAGTGAAAACTAGACAATTGTGCCCACGTGGATCATTTTAAATTGTAATTTTTGACAAAATGAAAATTTAAAAACAAGCCAGGCCTCACTTTCTAAGGTCATTCTAAGGCAATTTTACAAAGAGGTGGCAGTCATATATGTCACCTATTTCATACCTGGTCACTAATTTGGTTTACTTGAATAGTGTAAGGTATTTCTCTCTCTCTTTTTCCTTTTACACTTTTGGGTCCCCCTCCCATTCCACCTTATCTATAAATACATAAGAAAGAAAAAATGTTTAAAATACAGAATTTCATTTCTTTTGATCATAGATTGTTAGATGTACAGGACAAAGAAGCCTTATAAGGTGATCTTTAAGATATATTACAAGGAGCCGGCTGTGTGGCGCGTTGGTTAAGAGCTGGCTTGCGATGCCAGCTCTGAGCAGCAGGGCCCCGGTTCGCATCCCACATATGAGGGCCAGTGACACTGCCCTCTATAGCTAAGATGGTGAGCAACAGCTTGACCTGGAGCTGGGCTGCTGTGAGTCCCTGGGATGGCATAGCTGCAGCCCCTGCTGCAGTGGGCTGCTATAGGCTACAGTGAGCTGCCGGCAGCCGGTGTGAGCTGCCAAGATCCGCTGTGAGTGGCCATCCAGAGGCTGGTGAGAGACTGCCTCACCTGGGAAGAGCACAATGATGATACCAATATGGGCCAGTGAAGCGACATCCTCCATAACTAGCCTGAAGAACAAAAGGACAGCAACTTGTCTGCTCCCCTTCCCCAATTCCCCAACACTGTTTCCCTCCCCCAATTCCCCCAAAAAATCTTTTAAAAAATAAAGATATATTACAATACTAATTTAGAATGAGCTGCTAATCTCATTGTGAGAATCACTTAATATTATAGTTGAAGTCATATGAGGAATTTACAATTCAGCTTGTTACTGTGTGGTTCTAACATTAGTCTTCAGTATACCTTGAGTTCCAATAACAAAGCATCCAGTGCAAGGGAAAGAACTCAGGGTTGTATTCATTTTTAGATAATGAATGTACTTTTCTGATATCGTAGAGAATGAACATTAGCTGAAATTATCCTCATAATGCTTTGGGCAAGTTTCTAGATGCCTGGGATCGGGGAAAGTAGCAGGGAAGGTTTGGACATGGTAGTTGTTCAGATTTAAGGTCAGCAGAGTTGGGGGGGTGGTCAGGTGACACTGGCTGCTGATTCTGGTAGTGGACTTTAGTGGACTTCATTTGGAGAAGTAATCAAGGTGGTTGGCAGACCAGCAGAAATGCATGATTCTGAGAGTTGAATCTGGATCATTTTTTCATCCTATCCTAAACTTTGGACAAATTTACACTCGTTATTGGTCATCCTGTCAGAGACAGTGCTTAAATTAAAGGGCCAGTTTAAAGAGACATGCAAATCCCCAAAGATAGACTATTGTGGACATACAGAGTGAGTGAACGACGTCCTTAAACTTCCGTCATTGGGCTCACGCTGGTTTTGACCGTACTCATGGAAACTTTGAGTTTTCTTAGGTATATAAGTGTGACTGTGTGAAAGTGACTTTTAAATAATGGAAACGCAGCACTAATTAGAGTGATGGGTTCCTGGGAATGGATAGGAGAGATTTCTTCTAAATAAATTGGTAAAAATAAACAAACTTGACGCCTACTGCCCAATCTCAAACTTAAACTTCATAAAAGATTTGTTTACTGATTTAGTATGGAAGATTGTTGGTACTAACTTACTCAGGTTTATTCAGCTAAGAAGACATGAGAGTAGAACCCAGGATTCATGTGGCACCAAAGCCCATGCCCCTTTTGTTATGCCCCATTGCTCCCCCTAACTGGTGGGAGAGGTGGAAGAGTAAGGGGGATTGAAGAGAATGAAGAAAGCTTGAAATAGATGCAGAAATGAATGGGCGTGGATCCTGGTCCAGAATGAGTATTTGGGGGAACGTTATAGGCCCAGTTCAGATCAGAGACGATTATTTTGTGATTGGCAGTGAACTACATAGGTATGCTTTTCAGCAATAACTCTTAAGAGCTTGGGTGTAGTGTCAGAGGAGGAAGGATTAATTTGGAGCTTGGGTGTTGGAGGAGTAGGCAGAAGGACTGAGTGTTTGACAGTAACAACTAGTTTAGGCTGAGGACAGGTAGAAGGGAAGCCAGAAGACCTTGGAAGACAGTGGAATAATAGCTGAGAAAATCAGAAAAAGAAGAGGCTGTGGTCCTATGGGGAGCAGCTTTTGATGGGTCAAGTGTACCCATGGAAGTAGGTGCCTGGGTGGAAAAGAGATAAAGGTCATTGACATGAAGAGGTAGGGAGCTATAAAGTTTAGGAGTTGGGTAGACTTCATGGCTATGAAGTCTAGGTGGTGGTGAAATTTGGGAATGGAGAAGACAATAAATTAAATGTCCAAACATTCATTGAATGTGAAATGACCAAGAAGAGGTCAGTAGATGACAGAAACAACGGATGATCAAGGGCAGCATAGAAAGCAATGAAAAGTCAGCAGGATGTGGGTTCCACTTCTACCCCTCCCCGATACCCAGGTCCTCTGGATGGGACTCCACTGAAGAAGACTTTAGAGGAAATGGTGGCCAGTAGAAAGGATGAGTCAGAGAAGAGATAACCCAGAAAACAGTGGGATAATCAATGAGAGCATGGGGTGGTGAATAGAATAGCCTGAGTTTTGGGCAGTAGCCAGTGGTGACCAGCATGCAAAGCAGGCTGGAGAAAGTCAGGTTAAGGTATCAAACGAAACAAACACTGTTTTGAAGTCCCATTAATGCCAGTGTGAACTCAGATCTCAGCAGGCATGGAAGCCAAGTGCCATCAGGCTGGATGGTTCAGAGCTCCAAACTAAAAGGTGGTGAGAGGTTGTTTTCACATTTCTTAAAAATAATCACTGAGTATGAGAGTGACAGTAATCTAGTGTTGGTACATAGACTAGATTGCGAGAGTTTGAAAAAATTGAGAGTGAGAGCGGGTGGGAGGCTACTGAAAAAATCCAGGTGGATGGAGAGAGGCTAGACTATGGCCCTTCCTTCTCCATCACCAGATTCATCTGCTTTGGCTGCCCTGCTCATTGTCCTGGTCCCAACTGCTATGCATGGGCCTCTACCCTTACTAAGGACAGATGCTTCTCATGCACCCAGCCTGTGGGAGGTTTCTGTCCTTAAAAGACAATGTTTGAGTCTTTTGTAAAGTGAGAAGGAGGATACAAGTGCTTGTGTCATGCTATGCAAAGAAAGGGTTGCTGGTGTCCTGAAGTATTAGGAAATTTAACAAGATCTCTCATTCATTTTACAAACATGGTGTCTTCCTCCACAGGACCTGCCAGGAGGCTGAGTTCGGTGGGATGAGCTCAAATATCAGTTGTCATGCTGTACTCAGAATCATGACTCCCTTCTAAGCCTGGCTCCATTGTCGAGTGTGGGTCAGTGTGTCCTTTTCTGCCTGATGCTGAAATATGCTCCTTACTGCTCATTCAGCTTTATTCAGGGCCTACTCTGTGCCAGGCCTTCTTCTAGGCCAGGGGGCAGCAAATTGCAGCTCGCGAACCACATGCAGTACTCTGGGACTTCTGTCTCAAAAGTTTGCCAACCCCTGGAAGAGCCAAATCCTGTCCTTCATAACAATTTAAACATTATTTGAGAGCCATAAATATATTTTTACATAATAAACATTATGTGAATAATATCCTTTAAAAATTTTATAAATGAAACTATGATAGTTTTATTTTCATTTTCAATTTTACTTCAGAGCCACATGTACGTACCCAGAGTCACATGTGGCTCACGAGCCACAGTTTTCTGAACCCTGGGGGCTCTTCTGTCTCAAAAGTTTGCCTACTCCTGTTCTAGGCATTGGGGCTGTAGCAGTGAACAAAGATCTCTGCCCTCAAGGAGCTCACCAGCTGGTAGTGCCACATATAATAAACAATAAGCATAATGAATAATATGGCATATATTAGCAAGTGAAAATTATTTAAAGAGAAAAAGAAATAGTAGGGCAGGGCGCAATGACTAACCCAGACCTTTGCCAAGGTCTGATGAACCATAACCTCCAATGCAAATACATAGCAGGGGTGGCCTTGCTCCACCAGGCTTCTCCTGGCCAGGTATATGCTCTTCCCTGTAAAAGTACTGAGGTCCTGGGGGCTGGACCAAAGGGTGGACCAGGTACAGACACGATGCATCAAAGACTATGCTAACTGGTGGAAGTGCAGCTTTGTAGGGAGGCGGTGGCTCAGTCCAGGCTTCCTTATCCTGCCCAGGTGCCAGTGGATGGTGGGACTCACGCAGTGGCCATGATAGCCAGCCATCCCCTGGGATGCTCAAGACATCATATTTTTCTATTCTTCAAGAAGGATTCTTGAGCCAATGAGGAAATGGGATTCAAAAACTGATTCATGAAATGGGAAATGTGTACATTTGGATGGAGATCCACAGAGGAGGAAAAATTCCTGCTTCAGTCTGTATGTTCTCTGTAGCAAAACAAAATAAACCCGTAAGCTCCTCATTGAAGCTATATATAGAGAGAGAATCTGACAAGTTTCCTATGAACAAGGGAAGATATATGGAAATTATTGTACTATACCCATGGTTACTATTTTGAGAGATTTATAAAATATCATTGCTGGTCTCTTTAGTGTGCCATTTTTTTTTTTAATTGAACACAATAGTAGGAGGCTTTAGAATTCTTCTGCCTTGCCTCTGCCATCTCCAGGAATGGAGCCCTCAAAGAGGAAATGCTGAACTATATTCCTGATTCCATTTCGAATTTGTAGAATTCTCTTTGGTTCTACTGTCCTTCACACTCCCATTTTATACAAATGAGAGTTTTGCTGCAAATAAATGTTATTCCAGGAGCTGGTTGTTGTTGGTTCTAGTTTACTAAGTGATGCTGGCCCTTGTCCTTGAAAAAAATTTAAAAAAAGCATAATCATTAAAGCCATATCACTTATTGATAGATTCTTTATTTCAACAAGTTTTCCCAGTCATGGGTTACATATCTTGCTTCTATGCAAGGTCATTTAAGTTATTTTGAGGCAGTGTTCTGAATCAACCAAATCTATGCTTGATAAGGATCTAGATGGTGCCTCATCTAATTGCCAACAGGGCTGACCTGCTAGTTCTATCTATTCCAGAACAGGGTTTGTTTGTAGTTCTGATGAATTTGCCATGTTGTTAGCTGTGGTTACTCTGTGAGTCCTACATGAAGGTTAATAGAGCTCAAGCTATGCTTATTCTGCCTCATAAAGACTAGAGACTAGTGGCTCTGGTCTCCCATAACTGCAACTACTTGCCTCAGAGACCTTTGTTTTTTTTCTGGGATAATATAGCTTTGAAGAGTATATTTCCAGCTTTGTTTCCATGTACTGAGAGTTATAGAAACTAGCTTTACAATATATAAATTGCTTAATAATTAGAACAGGCATCTCACATCAAAATATGCTATTCAGATTTTATCTACTACCCAAATGCAAAATCCTCAAGAGTGCTGAGTTATGAAATTATTCAAACACAGAAATAAGCATTTTAAAAGTTCTCAACTGATAATAACTACTGTACAGTGTTTCTTCTTCCTGGGAACAATTTAGTAATAGTAGTAATAGTACATTTAGTGCAAATACATTCTACGAAGCAGAATAATACTTAAACATGTAGTGGGAGGTTACAACAGTTATTTTATTTGAGAAAGCTACCATAGATGAAAAAGGAGTGGATGTAGGTGTCTCACTTCTGCTATTCAAGACCCACAAGGAGTTTTTGTTTAGAACTTGATAGAAAATTCCTGACCACCTGACAGAGGGTAATAATAATTCTGTTAATGGAACTTAGACTTGATATATAATCACAGATATCCTGTCTTGGTCTCCCCTTCTAAAAATTTGCTACATTCAGCAATTGAGCATGATGAATATGATGGAAATAAAATTCTCCAGGTGGACATTGGTTGATTGCCCTGTGTAACATCTCTATCTCTCTGCTTTGATAAGAGAGCCTCCTCTTTCCTGTGAGGAACACAGTCCAAGTATTTGGGTATGGCTGATCTCTTCTCCTCAGCCCCAAAGGGTAAGCAGCACTGGGTGGGGGGGGAGGGAGAGCGAGGGGGAGATAATGACATTGTTTGAACCCCCAAAATTGCATTTTGGCCTGAGCTAGTTTGAGATGGGTCTCTGGTTTCTGTATCTAAATGAGTCCTTACATCGTCCTTACAAATGTGTGACTTACATTTTATTGCCCTTCCTGCTAATCATCAGCACTGGCATTCCACACCTGCATCCAGTGAGGAGCACACTAAGGTCCTTTGTCAGGAAGGCCTAAACCTCTCACCAATTATGCCATTAAGTCCTTTTGAACCACTAAAATGTTAATATGTGGAGATTCCTGAAAGAATACCTACTTGCATGGTGCATATGCATACAAGTTCCTAGCATTTCGTTACTTTAACATTAGCTAGAGGTGAAACAAGCGAAGTGTGCCAATGTAATTTGTGAGACATCCATTTCTTATTAACGAAGTAAACAGGCATTTGTGAGGAAGCATAAGCAAGGAACTCAGCAAGCACACGGGCAATTTCCCACCTACATCAGACAAAACATGAAAGAGCAACTCTTAATTACAACCAAATATTAGCTCTGGCTCCTGGGAACTCATCATCCCATCTCAAGGTCTATATTTATGAAAATTTAAGCAATGTCTGAAAACATGTTAATTTGTTCTTTGTTTATTTCTTTCCCTGACAGATTAATTTATTCCAAGGGACTTTGGTTCTCAAGCGCTAATATATCGATTGGGCCCACGAACGACATAGCTAACAGCCTAGGGAGGAGATTTTGGTGGAAAACAAAAGTCTTTCTTGTAGTTTTCCTTAGGTAATTAACTTTATTTGTGGGCCTTGGAATGCTTCCAGTTTTCTCTGGATTTGCATCTCCGACTTTCAGATCAATGGTTAATTTCATGAGAGAAAGGTTGAGAGCACAGAACAAAAGTACTTCAGGCTTGAATGGACCAGTGGGAGCACACTGAGGCCATAATAAAAGTTATAGGTTTTTTTCCCTACTGGGTGATGTCTTTCCAAGAGCATCTATGTAAAAGACAATTTAGATAGTAATAAGGATATGAAGTGCTGGCTCTGGAAAAGGAAAGGCGAGGGTGTAAGAAATGCTATTTATCACTTCTGAAAACTTCTCCTGGTGACTTTTAGGTCCTTCAATCTTGTATAATTCCACTGGGAACTGAAAGCATTATTTACAAAGTACCTTCCTTTTAATGTCTGTTTATTGATTATCAGTTCTTTTATAGCCCATGAACTGTACTGAGACGTCTGGAACTTACAAACTATAGATATCTGTATCTTGTAGAAAGAGAAATTACATAGCAAGTAAGCACAATGACATTAGCTCAGAACCTATATGTCCCCACACCAACCTACTGCCTGTAATTATATCATATAGTGCAACAGAAAGCTTCCAGAAATGCACCTGTTTCCAAACTCCAGGCAACTTCTTAAATGTCCTTGGATTTTATCCATACATAGTTTTAAAGGTGTGCATGTTTAAAACAGTACATCAAAAGTCAGTGACCCCTGATGGTATTATTCCCCTTCACAAAATACATCTTTCAAATCAGCAAGCAAAAGTGGAGACATTTCTGTCACTCTTTGTAGTCCTGATTTCTATAGGCATTGCACTCCTGTTACAACCCAGAGCCTCTGTTAAATATAACCAACCTACATTATAACTTATAAAATGCTAGATACAAGTCAGAATACTAACATAGATACTTTTACTATATAATATTGCTTTTACAAACAGGCCAAATGGCATAAACCTAGTTAGTTATGTTTACTCCTAGGACATATACCTGAAATTTAGGCACCTACTATCTGGTGAAATCATTAGCTACTTAGGATTACTATAGTAAGTTGTATTACTATTACACTAAATACTCCTTTTGCCAGCCCTAAAGTGCCTCTCCCAAAAGAGTCACATTCCCCACCCTGCTGAACTCAGGAGTTACCATGAACTGACTTCCTTTGGCTGGTGAAATACACATATCTCAAAAGGATGTGTGTATTTCTAGGTAGAAACTAGAATTGTTTGCCAAGTCTCTGCCACAGCGACCACAATGAACTAGATGGAAGTTGCTTCTACATCAGTCTGGGTCCTGGAGAGAAGATGACATAGACCAGAGCCACAGCCAACTCACAGTGGTATGGCATGAGTGAGAAATAAGTCCTTGTGGTTATAAGCCACTCAGATGTGGGGGTTGTTTGTTTCTGCGCATAATCTAATCTATCCTGACACAACAGCTTAAACTAAATATGTATACTTTATTTAACTATTTATTGCTTTGCACCTTTTGAAATTGCCATTGGGTAGTATGGAATGATCTAATAGCGGGAATATCATATGATTCAACTTATTGTAACTGACAAAAATTGAAATATAAATTTCTACTCATGAATGCTTTTCCTTCCAAACCATAATTGCTTACTAGGAAAAGAGCATGTTTATTACTTTTATTTTCTTTTTATAAGGAACATCATAGCAGAGTTAGAAAAACGGTTGAAAAAAATTGCACATTCCTAAATCCATAGTGGTATCAATAATCAATTGAGCGTTGTCCATGTGGCAGTTTCTAGGGATGTATTGGTGAGCGAGACAGACATGATCCCTGCTTTCACGAAAATTTCATTCATTCTAGTAATGGAGTTCAATTTTAAACAGGTAAATTATTACAAATCATGATAAAGTACAAACAAAGGAACAAATAGGTTGTTTTAAGTCAGAATTAAATAGGAAAAGGAACTAAAAGATAGAGTGGTGTGAGATGGCCTCTCTGAAGAGGTTACAGTTCACTTGAGGCCTAAAGAATGACAAGAGGGCGGTTGGCTGGCTCAGTTGGTTTGAGTGCAGTGCTTATAACACCAAGGTTGCTGGTTTGAGTCCCACATGGGCCAATGAGCTGTGCCCTCCACAACTAGATTGAAGACAATGACTTGACTTGGATGGGTCTGGGAAAAACACACTGTTCCCCAATAAAATTAAAAAAAAAAAAATGACAAGAGCCAGCATGTGAAGAGAGGTAAAAGTGGGTATGGGGGAGCATTCCAGGCTGAGGAAATAACGTATTCAAACACCATATTCATGTCCTCCAGGCAGATCAGATCTGACCAGTGTGGCTAAACTGCAGTGAGAAAAGGGGTAATAACATGAGATAAAGTTGGAAAAATAGGCTGTGGACAGGTTACACAGGGCTTTGATGGCCATGGAGGGAATCTGAATTTCATTGTAGGTCAGTGGGAAGTTACTGAAGGAGAACAGGAAGAAAGAAGACATGAAACAGTTTATTTCTTTAAGAAAGATCATTATCTCAGGCAGGAGTCCCATACAGGTAGAGGCACAAGAATGGAAGCAGGAAGACCAGGGAGGAGGCTACCGCAGGCCAGTGGCAATGGTTGTCTGCACCAGCTTGTGATGGGGAAGAGGAAGAGGTGGGCAAGATCAGGATAGGTGTAGAAGTCAAAAACAGAACTTGTTGATGGATTGGATGTGGCAGGTGAGCGAAAGAGAATGATCAAGGACTTCCAGACTTCTGGCTTGGGTCCTTGGGTGGATAGTAGGCCATTTATTGAAATAGGGAACACCAAGGGAAGATGGAAGTTTCCAAGGCTGTGAGGAAATCAAGAGTTCACTTGTGGACATGTTAAGCATGGGATGCCTGTGAAACATCTGAGTGGAGATGTCAAGTGAGAAGCATGCCTGGAATCCAGGGAAACAATCTGGGCTGGACAGATTAATTGGAGAGTCATCAACATATCAATGGAATGTCAGGTTTGGGGAACATATGCAAAGGGAGGAAGGAAAAAAGTCCTCCTAGCATTTAGAGATTTTAGTGAGAAATAAAGAGCAGCCATGAGGCTAGGGGAAAGCCAGCAGGGTGAGTCTGCACAGACACTGAGAAAAGGGAATGGTTTACCAAGGCCCAGAGAAAAAGAACAGAGTTGGCCTCTGGATCTGGCAACCTGGTGGTGTTCTGCAACCCTGACAAGTGTGTCTCAGTAGAGGGAGGGGCCCAAGAGGTTCTGTGGGGGAAGAAATGCAGGCAATAGGTCCAGTTAAAAAAAAAGTTTTGAAATTTGGCTAAGAAGGGGAAAAGAAAAGAAGGATGTGGGAGGAGAGCCTGGAATGAATAGTATTTATTAAAGAGAGACTGAAAAATCCTGGAGGTAACTGAGTTTACCTGGCACCTACCAGATTGTTTTCTACCTTTAGCAAAAACGTGGGCTTGAGAACTAGCTAACTAGGTATAATCTTGCACATCTGTATTACTCATATGTGGCGTCTTTCTGAAATATCATGTTCCTCAAGCATCATCTCCTTTTCCACTTCCTTTGCCTATATTTCTGGAAGGAGTCTGTTTGTGTTACTTTAATTCATACAGCTTTTCTATCCATGGTTTACCTTATTTTGTCTCTTAAGTTCTGAAAAATAGGCAGTCATTGAAAAATGTTCTTCTGTTTAAGAGGATTTTATTTTTTTCTAAAACTCGAAAAATACTGACCTAGCTGGTTTCTGTATCTCTTGGTATATTTCACTTCTCTCTTAGCTTAAGGGTTATTAAATGAGAGTCAAATTTCATTACAAATTTTAGTCAAAACAATGTTTAATTAATATTTTTAATTGAAAAATCCACAGGCTTTAGGTACAGGCAAAAAGATAAATAGCACAAAAGATTATAGAATGAATAATAAGTCCTCTCCAGGCCCTTAGACCCTGCTCCAGAGGAAACCATTCACATTACTGCATTGTGTGAAATGGTCTATGTAGATACAATTCTAAGGTATATAGCCCCTGTCCTTAAAGCAAAATCAACTCCCAGAACGCCCTCCAATGTGAACATATTTCCATACCCTGTGCCTTGCTTTTTTCACATTTAAATATAACATGGAGGCTGTTCCATAGGAATACATAGGATGTAATTCTTTTTGTGGCTTCATAGTATTACATTTTTATGGCTGTGCCATCATTTAGTAAGTTTTCTATTGATGAACATATGGTTTTTCTCAGCATTTTAAAAACATAAAAAAAAAAGTTCTTAAGTGATTACACAAAACCTTTGCCACTGAATACACAAAACTTTTATCAAACAGTAATTAAACGTTAGATTGGGGATAACTAGTATTTTCATAGTTTGTGATAAGAAAGTTGGCTGGTGTTTTCATGACTTTTTTTAAAAGATTTTACTGGGGAATTTGGGGAGGGGAACAGCATTGGGGAATCAGGGAAGGGGAACAGACAAGTTGCTGTCCTTTTGTTCTTCAGTCTAGCTGTGGAGGATGTCGCTTCACTGGCCCATATTGGTATTGTGATTGTTGCGCTCTTCCTGGGTGAGGCAGTCATTCGCTGGCCATTGGATGGACGCTCACAGTGGCTCACAGCAGCTCATGAAAGTGCACGCCAGCTGCTGGCCAGCCCCACTGCAGCCTATGCCATCATTGGTAATGGCAGCCCAGTCCCAGGTTGAACTGTTGTTCAACATCTTAGCTGTAGAGGGTGCAGTGTCACTGGTCCTAATGTGGGATACCAACCAGGGCCCTGCTCCTTGGAGCTAGTGTCCCAAGCCAACTCCTTTTTTTTTTTTTTTTTTTAAAGATTTTATTGGGGAATTGGGGGAGGAGAACAATTTTGGGGAATTGGGAAAGGGGAACAGACAAGTTGCTGTCTTTTTTGTTGTTGTTGTTCTTCAGACTAGTTGTGGAGGACGTTGCTTCATTGGCCCATGTTGGTATCGTTATTGTGCTCTTCCCGGATGAGGCAGATCAGTCACCGGCCTCTGGATGGTCGCTCACCACGGCTATTGGCAGCTCACGCTGGCTGCTGGCCACTCACTGTAGCCTATGGCAGCCCACTGCAGCAGGGGCTGCAGCCTACACCATCACCGGGGCTCACACAGCCCAGCTCCAGGTGGAGCTATTGTTAGCTGTAGAGGGCAGTGTCACTGGCCCTCATATGTGGGATCTGAACCGGGGCCTCTGGCATCCCAAAACATCTCTTAACCAATGCACCACTCGGCCGGCCCCCAAGCCAACTCTTAACCAACGGGCCATTCGGCCAGCCCTCGTGACTCTTTCACCTATGATAACTGGGGATATCAGCAGCCCCAGCCTTTAGGAATAATAAGCATAAGCCTATAGGAATAATGAGAGAACAAACATGAAAGTTTTGAGAAATTTTTAAAAACAATCCTTTAGAATAAAGAAATGTGATATAGGCTCTCAAATGGCTTATATAGTTAGTACGTGATGTTTCGTTTTCTCTTAGACAATATGCTACTAGATTTTTTCAAAATGGCAAAGTTTTCTAAAGATGCTTTCTTTTACACTTTACATCACATGGACAATTAGTGTTTCCAATTTCAAACAATACTACTACTTTTCTTTGAGGGAGATTTTTCATGGACCTAATTAGTGTATTATGGGAGCAAAGTGCTCACAAGCGTTCCCTAAGATCCCCACTAATTAGGAAAGGTGGCAGAGAGCTGAGATTTGTTTGGAAACATAAAATAAAGTTTGGTTATGAAGGTTTGGTAGTCAATCTTAAAGATTTTGTCTTTTATTGTGAGCCCTGAGAGAGCATTGAAAATTCTGATCAGGAGAATACCATATAATAATTGGCAGTGGCATGTAGAATGAATTAGAGGAGGGACAAAAGGGAGAATCAAAAAAGACACTGCAGTAGTCCAAGCTGAGGTGGTGAAAACTTTGACTAGAGTGAGAACAGCAAAAACAAAAAGTGAAAAGGACCTGTGAGTAAAACTTAACCCCTTTTCTCTGGCCCAGCACCCTTGAGAAGACAAATGCTATTAATTAAGAGGGATTCACTCTGCATTCAAAATTTTGTTACAAATGCAGCAGAAAACCCAATTAAGAGATTGAACCATTAAACTGTGCCTCAACACATCATTAACTCTATATAAACAAGGAAGTGATTGTCTTCAGAGTTTTCTATTGCTTACACTGAATGGGCTGCTTTTGCATTCTGTGACTCCCATGAGCCATCACTGTCATAAAGGTAGCAAGGCAAGCTCTCCAAGAAGGGAAAATAGTCAACAATGATGGCTGATTCATGAAGTTAATCATTTAGGTTAGGTAAATTCTAAAGCAAGATAAAAATTTTAAGGATATGTGTATTTTTAAGTCTAAATGTTAAAAACAATTTTTAAAATGATACAAGATATAAATGAATATATAATTGTGGGTGGGAAAGATTTTTCTAAGTGTGAGACTAAAGGCAGATACTCTAAAATAAAATGTTGAGTTGACTAAATTAAAATGAGGGGGAAAAAAAAACCTTTTAACCATAAAAACGAAAAAAAAAAATTAAAATTGAAAGGCAAACAATACAGTGGAAAAATATTTGTAACATCTGTATTTAACAGCAGATCACTATACTTAATGTATAAAGAGCTGTCACAAATCTTTGCAGGGAAGAGATTTACGACTCAGGGCTCTCTTCAGAGAATATAATAACTGAACACACCTTTTAAAATGTCTCTCTTTTGATATAGAGGCAGCCATAATTACCTGGAGCATGGCCAAGTGTGTGCTCCCAGTACTAACAGTATTACATGCTTCTGCTTGATATAGTCATTTCTACTGGGTAGTAAGGAGACCGAGGATGACAAAGAACATGACATGGAGGTGGGTGAGAAAGTCTTACAGAGTGAAATGAAGGCAGAATGGGTAGAAACACAGAAGAAAATAAGTAGAGAAATATTAAATCTATTTTTTAAGTAACACAACACACTGAGTAGAATGTAAAATCATCTAAAACATAGGATCCAGACTGCAATAGGCAATTTATTAATTATGCATTGAATTTAAGCAAAAGCATGACATGACCAGAGGCAAAGAGGAAGAGGTGACATAGGTCCTGCCTTTAATAATAATTAAAACAATACCTAATTGCATTATTATGTCTACTAGGTACTAGATTCTTACCTTAGCTCTAACATGGGTGATTTTATGTAATTCTCATAACAACCCTGTAAGATTGGTACTATTATCCCCATTTTCCTGAAACTCAGGAAACTGAAACACTTTGCTCAAGTTCACATTGCTAGAAAATGCCCAGGTGATTCAAATTTGACTCCAGAGCCCACTACCCTCTACTTCCTCATTGGCCATCTCTCACCAGCAGGTACATCACATATGGCCCTCAGCCTGCAGTTGCAAACATGGTTCTTGGATGAAGGGCAGCAGATTTGAATTTCCACACAGAATGGCTGGATTCCCCAAGTGCCATGAAGCATCAGGCTAAGCTAAGAGGCTGAGGGACTAAAAAGGGAAGAGTTGCCACAAAATAAATGGTCTTCCTGGGCCTTCTACTTTCTAGTGACCAAATGGTGCTATGTTTACTCAGATGGAGGTGAGCCCTGGTGCCAAGCACTGTACATTGCAGGGGGATTTGTTTGTGAGGCCCTTTGATGACACAAGCATCCCAGGAACACCCAACTAAAATAGGGAGAGCTGCTTCATGTTTATGCCTATAAACAGAACCATTTGAGTACACACACTAAAAGACCAGGTCTGGGAACACTGCGTTTGCTTCAATAGAGTGATTCATTACTAATGTCTTCATTTTGGACACTGCAGTTGATTGTGAAGCCATATGCTTTAAATTAAAAGCACACTAAGCAAATCACAAGTTTCTCAAGATGGTGCTTAAAGTCTGTTTTGGCATATGTTGGTTGCCAAAGACCCATATGATCCTGTAACTAAACAACAAATATTTTCTGCAAAATCAATCATTTTAGCTGTCCTCAAATGCTATGATTATGATGTTTAGATTTTATGTTGAGAAATAAGTTACACAACTAGATCTTTTTAGAATCGTTTGTTCCCTGCTCCAATACTGTCCTGATCTTTCTCTAGCCATCTTATTCCAATACGTTTTATTAGAATGCTAAACTTTTTAGTTACATGAGGGCAGAGCCACAGAGCCAAAAAAGGTTGGCAGCAGAACCACCACTAAAACATATTATTATATCTACTTGATGAGAAGACTCATTCACCATGAGGTTGGTACCAGAATCAGCCAGGGGTCTTGATTGCAGTCATCAGAAACCAGCTGAGATCATCTTAAGTAAAAATAGAATTCACTGGGAGGAATTCAGGGACTCACAGATTTGATAGAAAGGCAGAGAACCCAGACTGGACAATAGGCAGGATCTGAGGGCACTCTGGAGGACCACAGGGTGGGAAGAGGCCTGGCCACTGCCGTGCTGATGACTCCCCTTCCCATATCCTTGTCTGGTTGACTCAAGAGTCTGGAGGCAGCAGCCTGGCAGGGCCTCTTTTAAGGGCTGCTCTATAGTGGAAGAGAGGGGAGTAGCACAAGTTTCCCACCTAGATAGTGAGAAGACTCCCCAAGTAAGATGGGAGAACTGGGAGCAAGGCAAAGTCAACAGTAGACAGCTGAAAGTTCTGGTACTACCCTCCTAAAATGGAGACCATTTTCAATTTGCCAACCATGTCCTCCTACCTAAGCAGACAAATGTGTGGACAGAAAACCAACTCTGGTAAGGGTCACAGAAGAGGGGAAGGTTAGGGCAAAGTCCCTAATGAGCAGGGGCTGCCGAGTGAAAGAGATTCCTTTCTGAAGAAATCTAAGCTTCTTTCACAGGCCTGTGGCTGGTCAATGTATTTGAAGAACAATGGCTTGTTAGGCCTGGTGGCTTGTCAATGTATTTGAAGAACAATGGCTTGTTAGGCCTGCCTTAGCTTGGAGGTTGCTATCTACAAAATGCATCATTTCTTATTCCCTTAAAAGACTTCTCCACCCTGGAGGGCAGTGAGGTTGGTGGAGGTAGGGGCAGAGGAAGGGAAAAACACAGAGGAAGAGATGCTTATTTAAAACGAGTAATTCTTCTTCCTACGCAGGCAGGGGTCAGCAAACTGTGGCTTGTGAGCCACATGTGGCTTTTTGGGTATGTACATATGGCTCTGAGGTAAAATTGAAAATGAAAAGAAAACTATCATAGTTTCATTTATAAATTTTTTAAAGGATATTATTCACATAATGGTGATTTCATTTGTTTTATGGCTCTTGAATAATTTTTAAATTGTCGTGAGGGACAGGATTGGCTCTTCCATCTCAAAAGTTTGCCAACTCCTGCTCCTATGAATCTTATGGGTAGTAGAAAACATATAGTCGGAATTAAGGAATTTCATGGCCAAATCAAGTCCAATTAGGAATGTGTGGTAATGCTGAAGTATGCAGAACAGCTAGAAACAGCGTTCTGCACGATTTACATTGCAGTCGGAGGCCCAAGCTGAACTTAGATAAAAGCAAGCTTCCATGAGGAGAAGGCAGAGGGAGCTCCAGAGACTGGTAATAGTCAACAAAGGGACCACCTAGGAAGTGAGACATGAGGAACTCAAGGGCCAGCCCTCTTTTGGGCCTGGTACCAGAAATGACAACTTTTTTTGGGGGGTGGGGAGAATAAAGTAGGGATATTCCTCAGAATGGTTGTGATGGGGCTTCTTGGATTATTTTCAGTGTTCCAACAAACCCAGCCGGAATCATAAACAGGCTAATTAGAACTTCAAATTTCTTTCCATTGGACTGAAATGAACTCACTCAGCGTGGTGCCATTGACTGTATCCTGCTGGTGGGTTAAGCTCTAAAGGCAACCATTCCTATAATTAATAAAGTGGGAAAGTTAATTTTACTAAATAAATTATACCATTGGGAGAAGACACAAATTTTAAAATATATTATCCATAAAAGAGAATAATAGAAGGTGTTATAAGTAGCAAAAACATTGGGAACACCTGGATTCAGGCATTTTGACTGCAAAAGGTGCCCATGAAGATGCAATTGTATTTGAGAAGAGTGGATTCATTAGCAATAGTGACCACAGAAGCCTCATTCATTCGTTAGACTATTTGAGAAAGGGGAAAGAGTTGGTTAGGGTAAGAGAAGGGAGGCCTTCAAAGGACCAGATGGCATGTTCTTTGAATCTGGAAGGCCCTTAAAGCACTTAGACAGTAACAGTGAACAAGGAGAAAAGGATAGAATTAAGGAGTGGCAGAGATATAGGGTTAATAATGGCTTCTACCTCATCATTTAGTCTTGCTTGTCTAAAGCTGTACTAGACAACTTGTCTCCCTAGTGGCCATGAGATCCCATCAATCATCTGGCCATCTTTAGTTAAGGCAGTAGTGCAAGAACTACTACCATTTTTTGAATAGCTCCTACATGCTAGGAACTGGGCTGCCTGATTGGCATACATTATTTTTTCTCCTCTCCACAACTCTGCAAAGTGGTGGATATTGTTCCAATTTTACAGATGAAACTTAGGTTCTGGGAGGGTAAGTAACTTGCCCAAGATCCCACGGCTAGTGAATGTTGGAGCCAGCTGTGAGCATTAGGCTCCAGACCTTGGTGCAGGTGCTCTGGAACCTGGAGAAGGACATTTTCCTTAAGTTCTTTCCATACAACTCTCTCATCTGAGTCAAGTGTGGTCAATGAGGGTTTAAGAATCACCTTCTACACAGGTTCTAGTCCTGATGTAGGATTAGGGAGTGATTTCTAGTCAGGATGGTAGAGTAGGTAAACACTGTGCTTGCCTCATCTCACGACCACATCAAAATTACATCTAAACTATACAACAACTATCATTGAGAATTGCCTGAAGTGTAGCTGGACAGAAGTCCTATAACTAAGGATCTACAGAAGCCACACTGAGACTGAATGGAGGGGCAGAGACGCAGAACAGGCTGGTCCCATACTCATGTGTGGCAGTTAAAACTCAGAAGGGTTATCTTGGCTGCGAAGGAACCCCTGATCAGTGAGGGGTCCCAGCCCCATACCAGGTTCCCCAGCCTCACACCAGGTTCCCCAGCCTGAGGTTCCAGTGCCAGGAAGAGAAGCCCCCACAACTTCTGAAAACCAGTGGAAATTGTAGCTGAGTGAGCGGAGGGCTGCTGGAGTCCCAGGCACTCCTCTTAAAGGGCCTGCCCACGGACTTACTCTCTGACGTACTCACTTGCTCTGAGCTCCAGCGCTAGGGCAGCAGATCAAAAGATTCCAGGGCCATATGAGGAGGAACTAAATTGTCTGGCATTAGAGCGAGGGCTGGAGGGGCAGCTTTCTCCCAGACAGAAGGGCTGGCAGAATCCATTATTTCTTTGTTGAGCCTTCCCTCTACCCAGTGTGCAGACATAGGCAACCACCATATCTGAGTCTCCATCATCTTAGCTAACACCATTTGACCTGCCCTGGTGATTCCCTGAAATTCTACCCCCACTCAACTTGCAGACCCACCCAAGCTGCTTTCAGTGGTTCTTCCATACAAATGGCCTGTCTTGGCTCATGCTGCAGACTTTGCTAAGGTCTCTCAAAGGTTCACAAACCACAACCAAGCAGCATCTGGCCTCAGCATTCTATGTACCTCTTGCTGAGCAGCCCCAATCCTGGCACTAGTGGCAGCCTTGGTTTGTAGCTTGGCCTCTTGAGGCACCTCCAACCCCAGTACAGGTTGGCTGCTATTTGCAGATTGTTTTTTGGCACATGTCAGGTGGCCCTGGGCAGGGCACAAGCTGTGGCTGAACTTGGCCTGTGGTAGGTGCCCTTCCAGGAAGCCCTGGGGTTGGCATGCCCAGTGGCTGGTTTCGGACAGAGCTGGAGCACCATGCAGCTGCCTCCCCAGACAACACAGCCAAACGGCAGACTGGGAAGACACCAGAGCCCTGCTAAAGCAAATCCTGCTCCATAGGGTAAGCTCTACACAACAGCTCCTTCACTATAGTCACAGTCAGTACACACAACCAATCAGCCAGAAGGCCAATCCCTCCCACTTACATGCAAACAGCAATCAAGGCTCAGCTACAATAAGAGGGCACACACAACCCACACAAGGGACAAATCTGGAGCACCTGGCTGAGGTGATCAGGGAGACTGTGCCACTGAGTCCCACAGGACACCTACTGTATAAGGCCACTCTACTAAGACTGGGAGACATAGAAACTCCACTTAATATATACAAACAAACAAACACAGAGAGGTAGCCAAAATAGGGAGACAAAGAAACACGTATCAGAATAGATATTTAGAAAAGAATAGAACAAAGATCCAGAATAGAATAGAACAAAGAATAGAACAAAGATCTAGAACAAAAAGCTAAATAAAATGGAGACAAGCAATCTGTCAGATGCAGAGTTCAAAACACTGGTTATAAGGATGCTCAGTGATTTCAGGAAGAACTTCAACAAAGATATAGGAAACATAAAAATGGAGATAGAAAACATAAAAAAAGAACCAGTTAGAAATGAAGAATATAATAACTAAAATAAAGAGTACATTAGATGGAATCAACAGTAGATTAGATGAAGCAGAGGATCGAATCAGAAATTTAGAAGTTAAGATAGCAGAAAACACTCTATCAGAACAGCAAAAAGAAAAAAAGAACCAAAAAAAAAATGAGGATAGTTTAAGGAGGCTCTGGAACACCATCAAGTGTACCAACAGTCACATCATAGGGGTACCAGAAGGAGAAGAGAGAGAGCAATGAATTAAAACCCATTTGAAGAAATAATAACAGAAAACTTCCCTAATCTGGTGAAGGAAGTAGACTTACAAGCACAGAAAGCACACAGAGTCCCAAACAAGATGAACCCAAAAAGGCCCACACCAAGATACATCATAATGAAGATGTCAAAGTTTAAAGACAAAAAGAGAATCTTAAAAGCAGCAAAAGAAAAGCAGTTAGTTACCTACAAGGGAGTTCCCGTAAGACTATCAGCGGATTTCTCAACAGAAACTTTGCAGGCCTGAAGGGATTGGCATGAAATATTAAAAATGATGAAAAGTAAGGACCTACAACCAAGATTACTCTACCCAGCAAAGCTATCATTTAGAATCAAAGGACAGATAAAGACCTTCAAGAAAAAGCTAAAGGAGTTCATCACCACCAAACGAGTATTACAAGAAATGTTAAAGGGACTTCTTTAAGACAAAGGAGAAAATTAAAGATAAAAAATATGGATAATACAATGGCAATAACTACATATCTATCAATAATTACTTTAAATGTAAATGGATTAAATGCTCCAATCAAAAGACGTAGGGTGGCTGAATGGATAAGAAAATAAGACTCTTACATAGGCTGCTTACGAGAGATTCACTTTAGATCAAAAGATACAGACTAAAAATAAAGGGATGGAAAAAGATATTTCGTGAAAATAGAAACGAAAAAATAAAAAAAGCTGGGGTAACAATACTTATGGCAGACAAGATAGACTTTAAAATAAAGGCTATATAGTGAGAGACAAAGAAAGGACCCAGTAATCCCACTTCTGTGTATTTATCTGAAGAAACCCAATTACTTCAAAGCGACACCATAACCATATGTTCATTGCAGCATTATTTATAATAGCCAAGATATTGAGGCAATTTGGGCATCTATCAAAGGATAAATGGATAAAGAAAAGGTGGTACATATATACAATGGAATATTACTCAACCATAAAAAGAATGAAATCTTGCCACCTGCAACAACATGGGTATTATTAGAGGGTATTGTGCAAAATTAAGTAAGTCAGACATAGAAAGACAAATGTCATATGATTTCACTTATATGTGGATTCTAGAGAACAGGATAAATGAACAAACAAAACAGAAAGATCATAGATACAGAAAGAATTTTGATGGTTGCTGGGTGGGGATTTGTGCAGGGTGGGAGAAGGGGGAGGGGATTAAGAGGTACAAACTGGTAGTGACAAAGTGTCATGGGGGTGTAGAGTATAGAATGGGGAATATAGTCATAGTATTGTAATAACTATGCATAGTGGCAGATGGGTACTGGATTTATTGGGGTGATCACTTCATAAGTTATACAAATGTCTAATCACCGTGTTGTATACCTGAAACTAATATAATATTGTATATCAACTGTAATTGAAAAATAAAAAAAAAACTATTAAAAAATAATCACCTCCTGTGTCCAGTACTGGACTACCTTTAATAAAATAGACAGAAAAATTACAGATGAAAGAGAGTAAATCCAGTTCAGCAATAAAGGTGTGTGTGTGCTGAGAGAGAGAATGTAAGCACAGAGCACCCATGAACAATGGGGAGAAGCAAGTGTGAAAGGCTCCGAGGAGGAGGCAGGGACTGAAACACAGGTGGGATTGGTGTTGGAGCATGAGGGGCTGGTCTTAGCTTACCTCGCAGTTTACCTCAACACATCTGCCACTGGGTGGTATATCAAGGGCTGCTTGGGACCTGCCACCCTCAGGGCAACGATTTCATAGCACAAAGTTAGACACTTTGTTGTTTAGTCCCCCAGCACATGTGGTAAAATTCTCATTTGCTATGAGATAATATGTTAGATGTCTGTTAGCTCAAGCGATAGAAGCCATTTCAAATTTGTTTACCAAACACAGGAAACATTGGTTTACTTCACAGAATAGTCTGGGAGGAAGAGCTGGTTTCAGGATTTCCAGGGGCTTAAATCATGTAACCTACTGTCTCTTGTATGCCTACATTCCCCCTGTCCCTTCATCTCTAAGCTCTGTTCCTCCCTATGAATTGACCATACTCTCTTTTATTTCGTACAGCCTTTCTGTACTTGGCAGTGGTGGTGGTGGTGGTGACAGTGGTAGGGAAGGAGGATGTGATTTAGGGTGGGTAGGAAGTAGCCATATATAAAATCTTAGATAGGCCTAATCTGAGGCAATTGTCCTATTCTGGACCAATCACAGTGGCCAGAGGGAAGTGATTCTGATAGATCAGGCCTAAGTCACATATCCAAAGTTTTGACCAGGAGTCAGCATAATTTGCCAGAGAGAATGTGCACTGGGGTGTGTGTGTGTGTGTCAATGACCCAAAGGAAGGAAGGTGACACGATCAGAAGTAGAGGAGAAAAAAATGCTGGGCTGAAAACACTAACAGTTGTTGGTTACAGTGTCATTATGAATATCACAGTGTACAAAATCAGTGAGCTCCGTGCAATAATCTCTATGAAAAATAGCCAGACATCTCATGACATAGGAAAATCTTACAGACGATCCTGACTAATGACTACCAGGGTGCACATCAGAGAGAGCTGGAAACAATACCGTGGAAAGCCAAGGCTGCATCATGTTCAAGTGTATGGAGCTCATTTATTTTAAGATGTGCAGTTCTCTTTTAATTATTTATGAGATCTCACAGCATACTGTAAGTGGATCCCAGCATGTTTTGTGAGAATGATGATGTTGTAGGACTAACAGACTTCACTCCGGTCTCTGTTCTCCAGATCTTGCTAAGAGGTGGGAGAGAGGCAGTGAGAGTTTATATTCAGGTCTGTTTATCTGTTTGGAGATGGAGATGTATCTTTCTATGCTAATGTGTGCAAGGAGACGTGGGCTCTAGAGTCAGCGGACTTAGAAAAACTCCATGAACCTGGATGAGCTACATTGGGTCGCTGAACCTCAATTTTCTCATCTGTAAAATGGAAATGATAAGACTTTCCTTAAAGTTGGTGAAGGATTCATCACAGTGTTCAAGCTGTCAGTGGTGTTTATTGAGCATCTACCATGGCTGTGTGATGAGCACCAAGAATACATCACTAAATAGCATGGACAGGATCCCTGCCCTCAGTGAGGGAGACGGGGGGAAAGGAAATGATATTCACAAGGCACCTGGCACACAGTAAGTGCTCAATAAATGTGAATTGCCTTCCTTTCTCGTCTTAATCTAAAAATGGTGGCAAGACTATATTTCTCTGAGCCTCAGTTCTCTTATGGGTTTATTGAGGGTTTTGGAGAGACTTTCTGATGTTTCTTTTTGCTGTAGCATTCTGCAAATCTTTAGTTCCATTTCCTGTTTATCCAGGGCACAGAGAGCGGGCTTATTAAAGGGAATTTCACTGGGGACTATCACTTGAATCCTTTCTTTGAAGTGCAGCTTCATTATTCTTACCAGCTGGCCCTACACCATCAACCTGACCCCAATATAAAGTTTGTTAGGGATATTTCTACTGAACTCCCCCTAAAACATCCTCAAAAATCACCTCTATAAACAGAAAGGCCCATGTAAGGGTGGTTTTACAATATACCTAAGAGGCAGTGCTGTTATAAGGGCTTCCACGGAGATAGATGTGGCTGGAATCTCAACACTAGCTATGAGATTTTGGACAAATGATATAACCTCTTCATGCCTCATTTTTCACATGTGTAAATGGGAATAAAAAAAAAATCTACTTCAGCAGGGAATCTGAAGATTGAATAAGATAATGTATAAAGGGTGCCTGGGGTGGAGTAGGTATTTAGTAAATGGAATGCAGGCACACCTTGGAGATATTGTGGGTTCGGATCCAGACTAGTGCAATAAAGCGAATATCACAATAAAGCAAGTCATAATATTTTTTGCTGGTGGAGGGTCTTTCCTTCAATTTGTAAAACAATGCAACATCTGTTAAGCGCAATAAAGGAAAGCGCAAAATGAGGTGTGCCTGTATGTTGCCTTGCGTTGAGAAGCGACTGCATGCTAACTGCAAAATGGTAGATGGAAAGAACTTCCGCTGGAGAGTAAAGCACCTGCAGCTTGTTCTAGACTTGCACTCTCAAGCTTAATGCTTTTTAAATGAGTTTAATACATAATATTTGTGCATTCTGGATATACATTATTCTTTCAGCAGAAGGCTGGGGGAGGAGACATTAAGAAAGTTAAACAGGAAGTATTATGCTCCCCTGTGAAATAAGAAGGTTGGACTTAATGACCTCCAAGATCCTTTTTAATTCTAACGTTCTATGATTCTAGGCTTTGCAGAAAATCTGTGGGGAAATTTGCAAAAAAAGAAAAAAGAGTCCCTTGCCTGTTCTGCTGCACTCTCTCTTCCCACACTGGACCTGTCAACTGATGGCTCTTAGTCACACTTTGTTACCACTGACCTCTCTTTTCATTAACCTCATGTTTTCACAGAAAATCTCTTTTGTCCACTGAAATGTGAAAGGGTGTGGTTTACAATCCCAACACCTCTTTGATTTTTAATTTTTGATCTCAGAGAAAGTGGTTTGAACTCATTTAGCATGATCATGAGAAATAATAGAGGCCCTTTAACACAGACGCCCATGAGTTTTAGGCCTCCTGGGCATGAGATTAGCATTTGTGAAGGTCTAAAACTGCAGGCACATATTGACACTGTACAAGCTCTTAAATCCACAGGAATCCGCTGATGCTCAAAGGAGAGCAATCAAAAACCTAAATTAATAATTATGTCAATAGATTTTGCTAAGGAAAAAAAAAATTATCAGGCCTGAGGCTATTGGGGGGAAAAAGTTCCAAGAAGGGAGGGAGAAGTAATAAAGGAGCCAAAGACCCAGTTTGATGATGTTCACTTTTAAATGTTGAGAACAAATGTAGTTTTATGACCTTTTTTCTTCTACCAGCTCACTGTGGCAGGAATCCGTAGCCTCTGAATATTGGGACATTTCTCACAAATTAAGTGACTCAAAGATCCTGCTGAATAGTCAAAAGTCTGAGGGACTGTGAGTGTGAAGAGAGCAGTTCAGCTAAATGTTTTTCCTAGCAGTACCCTAGAGGTCCTGATGGAGAGAAGCCATTTTGAATGGCTTCCATATTTTGGTTTTACATTTAATGAAATTCCTCATTATGGCTGCAAATCCCACATTAATACATTTTATTTTAAATCTACCTGTAATGAAGGAGCCAGGCACAAAGCAGGCCAGGAACTAACCAAACACTATTCTCCTTGCACCAGCTAGGGTATTTTCTTCAAACTTTCCCCCCCAAACATTTCTCTTTCCATTACCAGAAATAGTGCATGATATTTGTTTCCAAACTCTCTAGGGTGTCAACTCTTACACTCAAAAGGGAAAATTTAGGACAGAACTTTTGAGAAAACACCCTCCATTTTTGAATCCTTGTCCTTTTATTCATAGGAAACATTCACTCTTGTATGCCTTTTGGTTGTTTTCAAAGAAAGTAACTCTACCAAGACTTTTGCTCTTGAAAGTAACTTCCAATCTCCCTTATATATAATATATATATATACATATATATATGAAATAAATTTCCTTTATATATTATATATGTATTATTATATATACAGGAAATATATATTTATATCTATAAAAATAATATATGTATGATACATACATATGTGTATATGTAGTATCTATGAGTATCTAATATATATATATATATATATATATATATAAAATCACTTTTGCCTCTGAGTCCACCATAATTTGGACAGTGGTTATGAAAAAGAATATTAACTACAGATAGCAACAAATTTGAGGCATATTTTGACCAAGCTAACACAGACATAAATCCTCTTTGGTTTTGTGTTGGGAATAGTTGTTTTCTTTCCCTCACTTGTGTTAATGTAAATTCAACAAAACAGTTTTTAAAACCCCATGTCATGCACCATTGCAGAGGCAGGTGTGAAAAGCTATCTAATATCTAAGTTCCTTCTGTTACACTCAGTTGACATTACTTTTCTTTGTCACAAAGTAAAGCACCTCTTTAGCAAACATGCCAAAATTCTAACTTTGTGGACATTGGGTGGACTCGGCAAGACAGCAAACCAACATACCCATTCATTAAAAAACAAAAAAAAAAAAAAAATGAGTTCCAAAGCTTTAACTTAAGTGTTGTTTATACAAAACTTTAAATATTTGGATAATCAACTGTCAAATTAGCATTTCTTGGAAGAATCACTTTCCATGAAGCTGCAAGTATCTGATTGTGACATCAAAATTAATTTCACAAAATTTTAGATTTAGTTTAAATCAAATTTAGGTTTGATTCAGAGCCATCAATAATTAAATTTTATGAGCACACAGCAGAACCTCTGGTGCCTGGCAAAGTTTTCAGGACCACTGTAACCAAAACGTCCACCACGTGACCTTTCTTCAGGGGCAGCTCTGCTTTTAAATTAAGAACTTTTCATCTCATTGGAAATGAAAAATAATGAGCAATTTCTTTGGGTCACGTATCTCTGCTGCCAGAAAAATAAAAGACATCGAATTTTTCAGTAACATACATAACAGGCACCATTTTTGCTTTTATGTAAAGTATCAATTCCACATGTAATTGCTGAATATTTTCTAAATTAAGAGCCCATGTGGTGAGCGGGTGCACACAAAAAGATAATCAGAAAAATCTCGGCATTAAAATATAGTCTCCGAGCAAAAACACATAAATCACTTTGGTAAGGCCCAGCCTGCTGTGAAAACTACTGCACTCAGCCTCATATTTTTGTTGAGTCTAGTGCAGGGAAACTGAAAATCCACTGGAACTGTGAACTTTAGGTCACAAGGTAAAGGCAACCAAAACAAATGGCTACGTACCACAAAGTCAAAGACCAAACAGTAAGCAACATAGGGATCTACTATTGGGTTATTGTAGAGTCTGCATCAGAAGAAGGCTTGCATTCCAGTTTCAACTTTTCATTCCACTGCCTAGTAAATTCACTTAGCCAAAGGTGCCACTTTCCTACCCGAGGATAATAAAACCTTCTCTCCCTGAACAAACATCGTGTGACTTCTTTCTTTTTTTAAAGATTTTATTGGGGAATTGGGGGAGGGGAACAGACAAGTTGCTGTCCTTTTGTTCTTCAGTCTAGTTGTGGAGGACGTTGCTTCATAGCCCATGTTGGTATTGTGATCATTGCACTCTTCCCTGCTGAGGCGATTGGTCGCCTGCCATTGGACAGCTTCTCACGGTAGCTCATGGCAGCCCACTGCAGCCTACGCTGTTGCCAGCGACTAACAGCAGCCCAGCTCCAGGTCAAGTTGTTGTTCACCATCTTAGCTGTAGAGGGCACAGCTCACTGGCCCATGTGGGATCCGAACTGGTGGCCCAGCTGCTGAGAGCTTGCGAGCCCAAGCCAACTCTTAACGAACGAGCCACTTGGCCAGCCCCTGTGTGACTTCTTGAAGTGATTTCCAACTCCAAGAGCTGTGACTCTACTTTCCTTACTTCGTTGCTTTATTCAGAGCCTGTTACTAATAGGATTTTCTGATCACCTGGGTCTATTCCCATTACCCATGAATGATACCCCTAATGCTGGTTAGTCATCTCACAAATGTCACAAGGGGGCACACTTCAGAGCATGCTTGTGCCAGTGTGACCCTGCATGTACTCCTGGAAAACCATGAAAGGCCTGCAAAAGGCTCTGTAAGAGCTCAAGGCTCTAAATGGCAGGCAGGCGGTGGAGGTGAGAAGACTGTTCAACTACATTGCTTCTTCCTGTCTTGAGCTTTTGGAGCTGAGCTATGTAGAAGAACAGATACATTTTTGGTCCTCCATAAAAGAAAGACATGCTCAAGTGACTCCTGAAACTCTTCTTGGCTCAGGTCACAAAGAATCACTAGGAGTAAGACATTATTCACCTGGGATGTATTATTCAGGCTAATAGAAACATTTGCAACCCGAGGACATGCTGGAATTTATGTGTAAGACTTATTTGTCAGGTTTCCTCTCTGTGCGTGTCCCTAGGGCTGTAGTTTTCAACCTTGGCTGCACATTAGAGTCATCTGGGGAACTTTAAAATAATCTTGATGGCCAGGCCACACCCAAGAACAATTATGTCAGAATCTCTGGAGGGAGGACCCTGGCAGGTAGCTATTTTTTAAAGCTCCCCTGGTGGTTCCAATGTGCAGCCAAGGCTGAGAAGTGCTGTACTAGAGGAATAACAGTCAGGAGCACGGACCCACATGCGACTCAGGAGGTGAGGAGGGTGGAACTGTTCTCAGTTATGCTAACTTGTTGAAAGCATCCCAGATTTCTAGTATCTAGTGACTTATTTCAGTTTTTCTCAGAATCAGCCTAAAATAACTCATCAGCAGCTTGTTTGGCTGATGACAATGCTGGAAATTCTATGTTGCCTTTTAGCTTAAACTTGTTGCCTTCTCCCTTTGAAATACTTTTAAGTATTAAGAATCAACTTACTGGTCAATAAAATGTCTTGTTAACTGTATGAGCAAGTGTGAAAGGTCCAAACCAACACCCAATCCCTATGATCAGGTTACTTACATAACCCTTTACCTAATATTCAAGAAATACTTAAAGGAAGAAAAACAGCAAAGACAGTTGAAAAGAACTGTATTTCCTTAAAAGAATGACAAGTAGTACATTTTCCACATTAATTTATATCTACCCTTCATCTCCATAGGCTCAATTAATAAAAGTTATTAATTAATAAAAGTTATAATTAATAAATCATATGAGAGATCATTAAATCAACCAGTTCACAGTGCTGACTAATTGGTAAATAAATATAGTACTTCATGAAAATGATGATGGGTGTACAGATTCTGCTTTGCTTTAAAAAGAGAAAAAAAAGCTTTATCTATATCTCTGTAGAGATATCTACACCTCACCCACTTCAGTTTTATAATATTTTCCAAGCTTATTGAAAGGAGATAGACCACAAAATAAAGCCCCACAAGGGGACCATAATCCTGGATGAAATATTTAAAATCAAATAAAAATTCAGATTTGTTTAATTAGCCAGATGCCTGGTAGCATATATATCCCGGGGGTGCCCCAAAAAATGTATACACATGATTTGTATTCATCTTTTGTTATCAGTTTATATTATTAAAATTTTAATACAGTTATTTCCTTTCTTAAAATGTGTATACATTTTTTTGGTACCCTCTGTGTATAAGACATCCTAAATCTGGGTGTTAGCTACGTTTTCATTTTGGTCCAGTTGTTTGTGATTGTGTGACTATAACCACAGACAGAGGAAAAGAAAGCAAGACAGGAGAGGATAAAAATAGCTCTTTGCCAGGATACACTGAAAACAAAAAGGTGTTTTGTACATTAGCTTGCTTTCTGAGGTTTAACTTTTTCGTTTGTTTGTAAAAGGTTATGTCTGTGTATGAAAAATAATACCTTCAGATAGGAACTTTTTTTTTCCCTCACCACGAGACCTGAGTTTGATGTCAGGCTGTGTTGCTTGCCAGTTGTGTGACTTTGGGCAAGATACTAAACCTCTTTCCTCATAAGGGAAGAATCATGGTACCTACTTATACAGATGTTGTCTTATTTAGGTACAGGTACAGAGTACCTGTCTTGATTTTTCTACAGAGAAATGCAATTCTTATAGAAATGAATCCCTCAGAGAAAAGGCCTGGGTTTAGGTGTGAATAGAGACCCATGATCCTAAGTAAAATGAAAATTCACAAAAAATGATGCCTCTAGCCTTGACCTGTCATTCTCTTCTCAGTGGGGATCCTGGATATGGCCAATGGAATAGTGATGGCAAACTTAGAAGTGATGCAGTGCTCCCTACGGCCTGTTGGGGAAGGCTCAGTGAGAAAGGACCCAACTGCTAATTGAGGGCCTTCCCACCTCCCCTCGCCCTGATCACAGGGGAGGCTGAGCTCTCTCTTCCAAGCACCTTCTCTCTCTGGTCAGGAGTCAGTGAGGACCAGAGGTAGAATGAGACTTGGTCCCCACTGTCAAGAATCTCAGTGTGGTGGGAGAGACCAATGGTAGATACGCACACAAATACACTCAAACACTAAAATCAGAGTCCACTGAGTTCTGTTAGGACGTGGAGTATGGGTTGTGCAGTGTGGTGGTCTAGGGGCAGGGGGAGCAGCAGGAGTGGCCAGAGGGCCTGGAGGCAAGGGCTCCCAGTCCTCTGGCCAGGGCTCCTTTCAAAGCTGAGGAGAGGATTTGAAGTGAGCTGTTTCTGAAAAGCCTCTGTCAAACTCCAGAGAGCAAGCATGCCCCTGGCATTCCGTGAGACAGTGAAAGTCCCATTGTTCCTCTCCCCAGGGCCCCAAGAGAGAAAAGCAGTGATGACAACTGTTTTTCTTAATAAAAGGTTTACATAGTGAATGTCTGTTGCTACGTGCTGATTTCACTCCTCTGGGGGACCTAGAAGTTACAACCCCTGCTGGGATTTTTATTTTATTTTAAAGAAAAAGATGAGAGAAGAGGTAGAGGAAGGAAAAGGGGGCAAAAGCAGGGAAGGGGAATTGTGAGGAAAGGCAAGAGGCTGAGGGAAACTGGGCCATCCTCACCGGGCACCTGTAAATCATGGCTGCCCTCACTGGGCAGCCATGTCTCAGGGGTTAGAGCAGGCCTAACAAGAGATGTGTGAGTAAATACAGTGATCCCAGCAATGAGCTTAGAATTGGAGAGAAGGGCAGTGAGATCAGCTTCCCTCAAAACAGTGCTCTTCCCCCAAGGCTTGACTTCATTCCACACACATTTGCCCCAAAACCTAGAGTTTTCTGCTTTCTTTCCAGAGTCTAAGTAAAGAAGCAGCAGTTGGACACTGAACTTCATATTTCTACCCTCAACCCTTCTCAAACTGCTCCTCTGAGTGAAGGTCAAACCCAGAAGCTCCTGTCCTTTCACGGAAATCTTCCAGACACATTGGTAGTATGGCTCCAGCCACCATATGCTTGAATCTGATTACATACTAAAATTCTTTCTTTACAAAGTTACATTGCATGAAAGAGCCTTTCCCTCTACAAAGATTTTTTTTTTTTTCTTCCTGAAAGAGAGATAGAAGGTAATTTGTAAAATGACAGGCTGCTTTATAATTGTTGGCCCGTCCACCTTGGGGTATATCTTACATGAGATTAAGATGATCTTTCACTTTTGGGGTTGTTTTTACTTGTTAATGATACACACCTTTGACTCCTTTTCACTGTATATTTTTGTTAGTTTCGTTAAAATTGCCACAAAAGATCCTTGCCTAATAGCTCATTAACATATACCACCATCATCAAAAGCATTATTATTGTACATGAAGTAAATACTGGCTTTTGTAATATATCAGATAGATGTTAAGTTGCTTAACTAAAATTGTGAGGGTTGAGCAAGACCCAAATTTGCAGAGGTAGCTGCAGCCAATCACAGGTTGAAAGACAGTTTGGCATGGCTTTGGGGTCCCCTCTCCACAATCTGCACCAGCCCTCTGTCCACAGCCACCTCAGTAAACACACAATCCAGTAGAAGCAGTAGGTCTACAGCATAAACACAGCTTCAGAGCTAGTCTTCTAGCTGCTCTCCAACCAGGTTGCAGTCCCTAATATCTGCCTATGTGGGTACTCCGGGGCCAGCACTGGCTACAGCTATTGAGAAGCAGCGTTCAGAGTTTTCCATTTACTAAGGAGAGGCATAGAGAGAAGGGAGACCACCTGACTTTTGTACTAAATCATTTAACGAACATTAATGACTATCTATTAGTGAGCAAGGGGCCCTATTCACTTGTTATGGAAAATGCCCATAGTATAAGACCCTATCTCCTTAGCCTGTTTATAAGACCTGTCCCTTGCCCACCTCTCCAAGCTTCTGGTACACTGTGCATCAGGTGGACCGGACTTCCTCCTGTCCTTCTAGTTCCTTGAACATTCCCTGGTTTCTTCTTTTCTCCCAGCTTTTGTATCATTCCCTTTGCCTAGAGAACACCTCCTGCCATACTGTAAAAGACTAATTTCTACTCATCCTTTAAGTCTAAGCTTAGTTACAACTATCCTAGCATAGTCTTTCCTGACTCCTAGGATTAGGCTATGTTCCTTTGCTGTAAGCTCCCACAGCCTTCTGAACTTTTCGGTTCAAATAATCCCTTTCAGGTTTTTAATTTTTAAATGTCTTTCTTCCCTTCTGTAAATGTCATGAGGGCAGGGACACTGACTTGTTGACAACTATGTTCCAATAGCCTAATACTTCATGCCTAGCACATAATACCTGTTTTCTGTTTACTGAATTATGTAATTGAATAGAATGATCAAAAATGGCTTCTATAATAGGAGAGGGGGAAATTAGATAATGCCACAGTGCATATTTAATTACCAAAAAATAAAACCTAACAACAGTGACAACTAAGAAAAAAAATTCTAAACCAAGACTTGCCAGTTTCTAGCTGTCTTACTACTACTGAGTAATATCATATGTGTTTAAATCCCCACCTGTGGTCATTGCTGCGATTGCAGACATTACTAAATTTTGTTCTCCTCTATAGTGCAAGTATATATATATGTATATTTCCCCCCCAGGGATGTAGAATTCAGGTTTAACTGAGCTTTTTCTGCCTAGGCAAGCTGTGTGGAGCATTATATCATAGTGAGGTACCGAAAGGAGCTCTGGCAGACCAAAAGCAAGCACCGCAGTGAGAAAACACCCAAGAGCTCTGTTGGTGAGGGTTCTGCATATAAACTTCTGCAAAATGTTTATTTAAGTCATTGATTTCACACAACTGTGCTAAGTTATGAGGAGAAGCTAAAAAACTATAGTTAGTCTATAAAGCATTAGCAAGTAAAATTCAGTAATGTTAAAAACTACATTATGATCAAGGACAATTTCAAGATTTCAATAGATACAAAGTCTACTAATGTACAATACCAACATGCCACACTAATTAGAAAGTTAAAGTACACTAAACCATAGGTTCTAAAGTAGAACTTTAATTCTGTGGTTCATCTAAATAGATGCAGAAATAGCTTTTGAAAAAATATAATACTATCCAAGTAGAAATAGGAAGTAATGTATTTTTTTTTTTTTTTGAGGGCAGTGTCACTGGCCCTCATATGTGGGATCTGAACCAGGACTGCTGGCTTCCCAGGCCAGCGCTTAACCACCATGCCACTCGGCAGGCCCAAGAAGTAATATATTTAATCTTATAACATTATTTAAAATTTATAGCAAAATTCATACTTTGTGGTGAAACTTTAGAGGCATTGTCATTAAGGTCAGGAACTATTGGGTTGTCGGAAAAGTCATGATGTATTTTTTCTGTTTTTCGTTGCAAATATGCATTGACTTTTCTGACAACCCAATATTAATAGATAGTTATGCTTATTAACTTTGCTTATATACAATATTATAATATACTGAACTTCAAGACAATGTGATAAAGCAAGAAAAAAGAAGCGTATAATTTAAAATGAAAAGATGATTTTTTTCTTATTTGTAACAATCTGATAGGCTATATAGGAAACCTCAGATAATTTTTAACTGTTGAAACTAATAAGAGCTTAGCAAGTTGATGCTCAAATTCAACATACAAAAATCAAATATTGTTTCCATATCCAGAATGACCAATTCAAAAATATAATACAAAAAAATTGCATTTACAAAAGCAACAGGAAAATAGTGTGATAAACTGTCTCCAAGATGGCCCCTGATGGTCCCCCACCTCCCTGCCTTCCTGGTATTCCTGTGTAATCAACAGGACACCACAGAAATAATGGTGTGTGACTTTTAAGGCTTGGTCATAGAAGATATTGTGGCTTTTACCTTTCTTGCTTACATCCCTTTGGGTGGAAGCCAGTCACCATGTCATGAGGACATGAAAGCAGCCCCCCAAAGAGACCAATGTGATAAAGACCTGAAGCCTCTTACCAACAGCCAGGAAGAAACTGGCTTGTTTCCAACAGCCATCATGGAGGCAAACCCTCCAGCCCCAGTCAAGCCTTCAGATGACTGCAGCCCTAGCTGACATTTTAACTTAAATCTCATGAAAGATCCTGAGCCAGAATCACACAGCTAAGCTGCTTCTGAACTCCTCGTCTTCAGGAACTGTGAGATAATAAATGTTTACTGCTCTAAGCTACTAAGTCTTGGAGTACTCAGGCAGTAATAGATAAATGAGTTATTTTTATTTTATTTTTTAAAGATTTTATTGGGAAATTGGGAAAGGGGAACAGCATTGCGGAATCAGGAAAGGGGAACAGATGAGTTGCTGTCCTTTTGTTCTTCAGTCTAGTTGTGGAGGACGTTGCTTCACTGGCCCATGTCGGTATCGTCATTGAGCTCTTCCCAGATGAGGCAGATCGGCCACCGGCCTCTGGATGGTCACTCACTGCGGCTATTGGCAGCTCACACTGGCTGCCGGCCACTCATGTTGGCTGCCAGCCACTCACTGTAGCCTATGGCAGCCCACTGCAGCAGGGGCTGCAGCCTACACCATCGCCGGGGCTTGCAGCCCAGCTCCAGGTGGAGCTGTTGTTCACCATCTTAGTTGTAGAGAGAAGTGTCACTGGCCCTCATATGTGGGATCCGAACAGGGACTGCTGGCATCCCAACCCAGCTCTTAACCAATGCGCCCCTCAGCCGGCCCTAAATGAGTTAATTTTAAAAATCATAAATAAATCTAACCCTTCATCTGGTGCAACTGATCTCACAGATTCATTGCACACAAAGATGTTGCTATGAAATATGTCTTTACTGTACTAAGTCACAAACACAACTGGCAATAGGTTACGGTAGAGGGGGGAAGAAATGGAAGCAATAAGTCACAATGCTTAAGTTAACTGTTAGATATTTGAAAATTTGTGTGCAATGAATCTGTGAGATCAGTTGTGCCCGATGGAGGGTTAAGAAAAGATATGAAAATCTTTTATAGGAAAAATATTTTAAAAACATTATTGAATGATATAAAAGACAAATTAAATACATTGAATAAATACAATATTCTTTACTTATAAGAATAGAAATTCTTTCCAATTTAAACTGTGTATTCAGGGCAAAATCATAACCTACTTCCTAAAACTTGATGAGTTAATCCTAAAGTTCAAATGGCAGATCAAAAGAACAAGAATGTCCAAGAAAAATTTGAAGAATAACACCAGGTGTGTGGAGGGGGATGGTGCTTGTATCCCAGGTATCAAATTTTATTATAAAGTTGTTACAATTAAGGCAGTGTGGTATTGGCACAGGGCTAGACAAATAAATCAATGGAACAAAACTGAAAATCCAGGAACAGCTTGGAACCTTGAACTACGTGGTACGCAGAACAATACCCCCACCCGTTACCCAACAAAAGATATCCACATTCTAGTCCTTAGGGTTTGTGAACATGTTAGGTTACCTGGTAAAGGGAATTTAAGGCTGTGATGGAATTAAGGTTGCTAATCAGCTGACCTGACTTTAACAGGAAGATTATCCTGGATTATCTGGGTGGGCCCAATGTAATCACAGGAGTCTTTAATTAAAAATGGAAGCAGGAGACAGCAGAAGAGTCAGTGTCAGACAGATGGCACTGTGAGAAGGACTTGGCCTGGCACTGCTGGTTTCAAAAATGGAGAAATGGGGCCATGAGCCAAGGGATGCAGAAGGCATCCAGAAGGTGGACAAAGCAAGGAAATGAGTTCTCCCCTGGGGCCCTGAGAAGGAATGCAGCCCTGCCAATACCTTGATTTTAGCCTAGCAGGACCCATTTTGGACTTCTGATCCCAAGAATTTCAAGATAATAAATTTGTGCTATTTTAAGATGCTAAATTAGTGATGATTTACCACAGAAGCAATAGAAAATGAACAGAGTCTATGTTACACATCAGTAGGGAAAGGACATGTGATTCAAGAAGTGGAGTGGGACCAATTGGTTATCCACATAGGGAAAAAGGAAATTTAGATTCCTCTCTCATGTCAGTTTTCCTCTAATCTCTTAGGGTCCCTGGCTGGGTCTGAAAATTAAATGGACAAAGACAGATTAACAGGAGAAAGCAAACAAATTTATTTAATACAAGTTTTACAGGACATGAGAGCCTTCATAAGGAAATGAAGACCTGAAGAAATGGTTGAACCTGACTATTTTTATGTTAGGTTTGATGAAGAGTGGAAAGTTGTAGAAAGATGTGACAGGACCAAGATGAGCTAAATATAGGAAGCTGGGGGAAACTTAGCAGGGAGTGTTTAGTCAGACTCCTCTCTGTGTTCCTTCTCTTCAGAGATAAGGATGCTCCATCCCTCCAGGTATAAAGAGGCCACTTCTCACATGACCTCCTTCAGGGGAAGGTCAGAAAGTCCTTCCTGCACATTCCATTTCTAAAATTCCCCCAGCTTGAAATATTCAAGATGCCAAGGTGCCATATTTTAGGGTAGCGTGTCCTGAATCCCATCACTATACATTCAGTAAAAAGTTAAAAACATGCTAGGGAATGAGGTGAAAATTCAGGATAATGATACCATAAGGATAAGAGAGGAAGGATAGGATTAGGATAGGGTAATGGGGGTTTCAACAGTACTTCAAATTTAAAAAAAACTTGAAGCAAGTAAAATAAGATATTAAAACCTATTATGGGGGGTGTTTTTGTACAATTTTTCTTATTTTCTGTGTGTTAGAGAATTTTTATTATGAAAACCAAAGCACTATTGGGGTTGTAACTGGCAGTGCCCCCAATGTGTTCAAATAACTTGAACCAACAAAAGAGTAATGTTTAAAAATTGCATTTATATGAATAGTTGCTTCTATAGTGACAAGCTCTACAAACATGCTGAGTAATTAAATTCAATCCATTAAGTTTTAGTTTGCCCAGGATATATGGACTAACTAGAATATGAATTTCTTAAAAACAATAATTTGTTCCCTATAATATGTAGAAATTCTGTAACTAAGTCATTTCTCTACTAAAACTCCAAGTTCTTTGGAACTACTAAAGATCCAAGCCTTCAGTCAGCTTTCCAGGCCCTCCATGTAATGCCACCACTATCTGGGGAAAGCACAGTTCCTGAGGGGCCTAGTTAGACTGTAATATCTGCTCTTCAAAACAAGTTTCATAAGTGAACACGTGAATATTTTAGCAGTTAGTTCAGAGAAATGAGTGAAAATTGTGGATAATACAGTGAATATATTAACAGTCTAGGATATTTAATACATTTTAAACGGTATACATTATATAAAATGCAAATTTTATCAATAATTAAGAATGTTGACTGTATTATCTTAGGATGCTCCAAGTTTCCAATACCCTCTCACAGAGTACTATTTTTAATATTATTTATTTAAAACAAAGTACTTTATAGTAGCTCCGGAAAGGGTGAAACTTCAAATATGAAACCACTGTTCAATTTTTCAAGTCCAGGCCAGCCCTTAAAACAATGCTTTAGTAAAGTAGCTCTAATTAAAATTGATCTCTTGGTAACTTTTTTGGCCACTCTGTCTCCATCCCCAAAACTACCCATCTTAGGTCCCCAGACATTACAACCCTAAGTGGGCACGTGACCTTGTGTGCACGAGAACCCACATTCTCTCAGGCTGTTTTGGGGAGAGTACATATCCCTCCTACTTCTTCATAATGAACCCTTTCAAATACCACGAATAGGTATTGTTTATGCAATCATGTTTAGAGAGGGTTTGGGCATAATATTAAATTTATCTCATAAGTATTAAACAGAAAATACACACACACGCGTTCTCATATACCCTGCAGTTGTGGAACACTTTGCAGTTAGAGTAAAATCTTTCCTCTTCACATTTAATACTTGGAAATGCTTGAGGTTTGAGGAAAACACTTTCATTAAGCGTTTGATGTTGTGAATGAGCTCCAGGCAGTGGAAGACTGCGGTGGTTCGCATTTCAGAAACTCCTCAGGATTTGGAAAGAGGAGCTAACGAAATGTTTCCCTCTTTTTTTTTTTTTTTTTTTGAGGGCAGTGTCACTGGCCCTCACATGTGGGACCCGAACCCGGGCCGCAGGCTTCCCAAGCCAGCGCTTAACCGCCGCGCCACTTGGTGGGCCCTGTTTCCCTCTTTCAAGTCACTTACAGGAAAATGAATCTTCTAAAATTTAAGATATTCCATGTTAAAGCACACAGTAATATTAAACACTACCCCAAAGCCATGACACGCTGAAGGGGAGTAGAGACCCACCATCTCCTTTGAGGGACTTGGATACTAGTAATCGTCAAACCAGTACTGATAAACGGCGTTGCTGAGTCACAGCTTACTAGCATTTATTCATAAGTCCAGGAACTGAAGAAACCTAGCTTTCATTTGTGAGCTAGCAATATGAAAATGAAAATGAGAAAATGTTTCAGTCTTCTGATACTAACCAGTAAGCCTATCTCTAACTACCTACCTATCTATACATTCAACCGGCATTTACTGCTTGCCTATCAGGTTACAGGTGTTAGAAAAGGCCCCACTGGGCACACAGACATGACGCAGTTATACACTGCCCTCCAGGACTGAAGTCCAAGGTAAAAATACATATTTTAGGGGAGTAATAAGTCAGAGAGAACAGGTCTATTCTGGATTTAAAAAATTACTTCCTAAATAATTCAAATAGTTTTATATAGAATTTTCTGCTTCCTGTCCCCACAACTTAGAGTTCTCCTGGTCTGAAGGCCTTGGCATCCAAGGAAGGAATGCTTCCACCAGGAGATGCAACAATGGTTCCAATGAATTGGAAAATGAGGCTGCCACTTGGAATTCTGGGTTCCTTGTGCCACTGAACCAACAGGTAAAGAAAGGGATTGCTCTATTGGGTGGATTGACCCTATCAGGGAATTGGGGCTACCCAATGGGGGCAAAGATAACTCTGTCTGGAACTCAGGACATTCTTTGGGTATCTCTCAGCACTTCTATATTCAATAGTAAAAGCTACTGGAAAACTACAATAAGCAGAACTATGCAGAACTAGTGAAAAATTCAGACCCTTCAAGAATGAGGATTGGGTCACCTTGCCAGGTAAAGATTCTCACAAGCTGAGGTCTTGGCTGAGACATCATGAGTAAGGAATAAGTAAATTATAAGCATCAATTATGGCTTTAGGATCATTTCATTTGCAGTAACAAGGACTATAGCAATTAAGTGTATTTTCTTGCCTTTTTTATGCACAAGTATGTATATCCAAGCACACTAATTTCCTTTCTCTTTCCTTCTTCGCCCTAACACTATTGTTATTACTCTCAGCTCCACATTCTTTGTGATGGTTGGATAGGACATTACCAAGTATATTTCTTCTTTGCTATATGACTCCCTATAGATTCTGCCAACAGGGGATGCTAGAGGGAGACTGCATGGCTAGACCGGGGAAAGTGCTTCTTGTTCCTAACAGTGTCACTGCAGCCACAGACTTTTGTCCTGGCAGCAATAGTTGACTCTGGCAGTCGCAGTTGGTTCCAGTTTGCAGTGTCCCTATGCCACCAGAACCAGCCTCAATGCATACCCTCAGATACCAGCACTAGCTGGACAGTTACCCTACTCAGAGGCCTGGATTTGGGCTTTGTGAGTCCAAGTCTAACAATTACAACCTTTTCTCTTTGTTCCTCAGCTTTAGGAGTGGTAGCTGCTTCCTAAAGTTATTATCTCCAGGACACTTCAGTGTTCCCATGTGCCTTTTCAGTTTTTCAATATTGGTTAACAACTAAAGAGTTGTAAAATTCTCTCTGCTAAAGTAATTGGTTTGGTTTCTGTCTCCTTACTGGACCCTGACTAATAAAATAAATACTGTTGTCTTCCTATTATCCATTTTACTCCTTCCATAATGCATAGCAGTCATGTATTGAGGAGAAACTGACTTAGCCCCTGAACCTGAACCAAGGACAGGCTCTAACAGGTCTAAGTTAGGGTAACCCCATTTCCTTCCTTAAAGTAATAGGTACACACAGCCCAAACATCAGCCAATCAGCCCATATCATTCCCTTGGCCACAGGCATTGGTTAAGGGTAGTCCAATCAAATTCTGGGATACGGAGGCTGGATCTCTATGTGAATTAAGATTTTATTTAGACGTAAAGTCCACAAGGGTTGCAGCCATTTTGCCATCTTAAGAGAAACCAAACTGAGGGTAAAGCTAAACCATGCAGGATGGCAGAGTTATGGGAATTGCAAAGAACAGAGCTCGAAGTCCTGATGAAGTAATGCCTCATGTACTCAGGACATTTCGATTAACTGAGCCAATAAATCCTCTTTATTGTTTCAGCTAGTTTGAGTTAGGTATGCAGTTACTTGCCAGCAAAAACCTTACAATGAAGTCATCTTATAATTAAACATATGTGTGATCATAAAGGACCATGCAGGCTTATATTAAGATGCAGTTTTACATACATGCATTAAGCACTCACAGGGTGTATATAACCCATATGAGGTAAATATGGTAAATATTAAAGAATAATTAAGTCCTTGACCTTTGCTTGGGTTCTTAAACTAGAATTGTCCTTTATAATCTGTCTCCCCTTTGCACCTTCAAAATACCAAAAACCTGTATCTGAACAGGAAAAGTTTTTGTGAATTTATTCTCTGTGATCATAAGGACATAAGACTCTGTTTATTTTTTATTTTTTTTTTTAGTTAGCATTTCTAATATCCTGGGGATATTAATTCAGAGCCATTAGAGCACCTGCAAGTTCAAATTAATCAGAGCCTGGAAACAACTTAACTCCCACCAGCTTCACCGTCAGCTCCTTATGCTGGCATATTGATAGGCCAATCAGGAGAAAAGGACCTGTGGACAATCTGTTCTTATTTCTGGAAACCTTAAATCTTAAAACTCTCCCAGGACTTCGCTCTGTCCTCCTTCTCTGGTTAAACATTGTGAAAGCTTTGGCCTCTTGCCTTTGACTCTTCAGTGAGGAGCAAAGATAGCAATAACAAAAATCACCTCTCACATTTGCGTAATGCTCAAGTTTTCATAATACTTCATGCAGATAACTTAACTTGGATACCCATTCTCCCCAAGAAGTAGACAGGAAAGTTATTGACGCTTTACTGACATGGAGGCCAGTACTGTGACTGTCTTATCCTTCTTTTTCCAGGCTAGCCTAGCAAAGTGGCCTCAACATAATCATAGGTGATCAGGAAATGTTGCTAGTGAACGAAAATGAAAGACAAGAGAGCTTCATCAGAGCAACTTTCTTAAAACATTCTCAGGACTGTAAAGCTAAGTGGTAGAACTAGGACCAGAACCCAGGTCCTTGCCCCTTCCCTAGAAGGGGCAATGGCTAACTGTGAGACGGGATTCTAAAAGCCTGCAAGACGCCTAGGGGAGCAGAGAAGCTACCCCAAGGGGGGCTGGCCAGGGACATGCTCTCACAGAGAAAGGCTGACCATTAACCACATAACCGAACATTCATAAATTGACCCTTTTTCTGACAAAGCTCACTATACAAACGTTTTTTCTCCCTGTTACGTCGTTCCACATGTGACCCTCTCTCATAAAGGATTATAAGACACCAGGCCTCTGGTGTTTTCACATATTAGCCTACAGATTTGGCTGAGGATATTTTTAAAAAAGAAATCAAAAAATAAAAGGAACATACAAAATAAAAGTGATTTGGAAATTAAAAAAAAAAAAAAAAAAGATGGCTCCCATTCACCCTGCCTACATCTAAGGGTGCCTAGGGAGAACTGTACAGGGAGGCTGGGGGCCTGGGGCGAGCTGGGACGTGGCCACTGATTGCCATGTATCTTGAGCAAGCAGTAAGCTTTTGAAGTCTTCACTTCCTTTTGTAAAATAAAGGATTGGTCTATTCATAGATCTCTGAAGACCCTTCTAGCCACAAGATTCTAGGAGGCCATGGGCATGGTAGAAAGGGGTTTTCTGTTTAAACTTTCCCCACCACTCACCATGTTAAACTTGGGACAAATTCTTTTAAAAAATAATTCTTATACTAACTCAAAGTATAATATATTCATATATTACAGAAAATGTAGAATATATAGGTAAGAATATTAAGGTTGGAAATAAGGACTTCTCATAATTCTATTACCCAGAGGTTTTCTTTTTGTTTTTTTTTGAGGGCAGGGTCACTGGCCCTCTTATGTGGGACCGAACTGGGGCCGCTGGCTTCCCAAGCCAGCGCTTAACCACCGCGCCACTCGGCCGGCCCTGATGAATGTTTAAATACAAAAAAATATATTACAGTCAAAGACACATTGCCATTAATTCCCCTCAAAATATTCCCCTTCATTATGAACACACTTATCCCATCATTCTTGCCACTTTCTGAAGCAGTTCTGGAAGTCCTCCTTTGTGTCTTTATTTCATCCTCCATCATGACAGTGCTCTGGCACAGCAATTTCTGTCAAATAAAAATATTACGATGTGTCCTCATCCACCTTATTCACTGGATCTGGCACAGTGCAACTTCTGGCTCTTCCCCAAAGTCAAAATGACCATGAAAGGTAAACGTTTTGAATTGATTCAAGACATCGAGGCAGCCACAACGGCACAACTAAAGACACTCACGAAAGAGGACTTCCAGAACTGCTTCAGAAAGTGGCAAAAACAATGGGGTAAGTGTGTTCGAAGTGAAGGGGAGTATTTTGAGCAGAATTAATGGCAATGTGTCTTTTACTGTAACACATTTTTTGGAGGGGTTTAAACATTCACCACATTTTATGATCACACCTTGTAATTGCCATAAACATCCTTAGGCACAAATATTTGAACATATCTCAGATTATTTCCTAAAATTGGATTCCTAGAAGTGAGATGACTAGCATAAAGTGTATAAACAGTTATAGATACTGAAAAAAAGTTGTACCAATTCACAAGACCATTATTCTCAGTGGATGAGACTGCTTTTCTCCCTGTACCCTTCTGAGTAATCATTAGAAAGGGGGAGAGGAAGAGAGAGGAGGAAGGTGAGGGAGAAAGAAAAGGGGAAGATGGGAGGGAGGGAAGAAGGAAGGGAGGGAGGGATGGAGGGGGGAGAGAGAGAGAGAGAGAGAGAGAGAGAGAGAGAGAGAGAGAGAGAGAGAGAACACACTATTGATTAAGATTGAGATTAGGTCTAGGTTCATTTGTCTCTATGAGCATATTTTCTCTCCAATGAAATGGGGTAAGAGTTCAAGGAACTAAAAGATTTGCTTTGAGGATCAAAATAGATGTGAAAAAAAGATGTGAAAGCACTTTGTAAACTGTTAAATCACAATCTCTGTCTCATAATTATTATGATTCTATGAAAGCTGTATATATTAATCAGCCAGTAGTTCACCCTGAGGGGGACGAAACAACCCACCATAACTGTACTGTTTACAAGAGAATCAGGTCTTAGCTTTATAAACAACATTTCGTCCCTGTGTTACAGTCCTAAAATTAGATCCATGTGTTTCTCTTAATTAGTATTTGATACAGTATTAATATTCTTATTTATCTTCTGCATGCCATATGGATTAAATTCTCATTACCTTTGATCTTAATACTTTTAAAATATGTAAATCAGCAAACACCCTCTTTAAAGCAGTGTTTGCCTCCCTGTCTATTATTGCCTTGGGCAAAAGAAAAATATCTACATTGCAAAAAAAAAAAAAAATCCCCAAATTAGACTGGTCAATCTCAATAAATTAAATAATGGCCAACTGAAAATGAAGGCAATTAGAATTAAGCACCGCTTAAACCTGACAAAGGTCAACGAGAGCCCACCATGCACGCACATCATGAAGATGGTCACATTTCACGGCAAAGCTAGTTAATTAAAGCTTTGTGATTTACTTAACTTCAGTAACTAGAACACAATAAAGCTTTTCTGATGAACAAATATATGCATACTATATTAGGGGCTTCCGTGTTCTGAAGCAGTGCAGGGTGAAAGTCTTTTTGTTTGTTTGTTCTGAGCTGTAGCAAGTCATTTCACTTTCTTGGTCCTTAGTTTCTTCCACATAAAATGGGGTGATTAGGCTGTTGAATTCTAAGGCATATTCCAGCTCTAAGCACTAATAAGAAACAATAACAAGGTAGTTATTGAACACATTTTAAAGGAACTTTAAGCCTAACTAGGACTATAGTTACTAATTAACCAGGGAAGGAAAAGGACAACTATGGTTGATTCATGGAAATTAATTCTTAAGCAGAACCATTTATATATTCTATTTATAACCACACTTAGTCTTTTAGAAGGTTTGTTTCCTTTTCTTAGAAAAAAACATATATATAGTGAAACATGCACTGGCATTATCTTTTCACTTCTTAACTTGACATAGTCTTCTAGCTTATGTTGAGACTATCATTCCTTCCCCCTAGAGCTTATTCAATTAATGGTACAAAATATTTTTAGAAGAATTTTGTGTCAGTCAAAGGTCCACAACCTGCATGCCACTAAATGCCACAAATTATTCATGCTTATTTGTAAGGATAACTGCCTTTTGTCAGCTGTTCATTTTACTTTGGAAAATAAAGTTTCCAGACTTATAATGGAGTTGATAGTCCCCTTTGGACTGGAGGAGGGCTTGGGTTCTTAACTCCAGATGTTGATCTTTCTGGAAGAATGCAATCATGTGTTAATTTTGAATTAATTGCCTAGGTAGCCACTCTACAGCTTCTTGTACTCTGACAAGCATCCTATATACTAGTTATTAGATAACAGAGTTTGATTATTAATTCAGTCAAATTTTGCTGGTATAGCATAGTCTATGTTCTAGAAGCAGTCCAATCTCCAGAATAACAGATACTTTCTATAAAAAATAATGCTGCTTTAGAGAGTTTACGATCTCACCTAAAAATTTTTTTACACCTTGAACACTATCCCTGACTAGTAAAACACATAGAGACCAATGACAAGACACAGCTGGGATATAAAGTAAGGGAGATCAAAGTTTATATGACAAATTACTGATGGAATAGAGGTTCAGGAATATCTAGAGAGAAACCAGTCATGGTACAAACTATTTCTCATAATAGATTGGCTTGGAAAAATGAGAACTAGATATAGATTCACAACACATATTACATCGTGTATTTGTTTCCCCAATTGAACTGAATATGTTTATAGATATTTACGTTTGTTGAAATTATTTCAAGACGTGTGCAGCCCAGTGGGATATCTGCCATGTTGCACCAGGGGTGCATCTCATAAGTGGGAGCCCACCTTGGCCATTAGGGCGAGGCCTGTGCTGTTGGTGGGTGGAGGAAATGCCAACATTTGACAGTCTCCCCCACCTCTCTACCACCTGACCACCAATATTTCAATGGCATATTGAAAGATGGACCCCTGTGTTCACACTTATTTCTCTAGCATCCTTTCATCGTAATCTTAATAGCTGCCATTCAGACTCAATGCCTTAAAAAGTTGTTGAAAAGACATCACTTTCCTACAATGTGTTCAGGAAGAGTACAAGCCAGAAACAAAGGCATCTCATTTCAGATTCCTCCCTCCGCTATTCCCCACCATATATCAGTCATCAGGCCCTGCACACCCCACTTTTATCCTCCCTGAGGGAATCGTCCCATCTACCTCACTGATTTAATTCAGGCCCTCATCAATTCTTGCCTGGACCACAGGGACTGCCTCTCTGCCAATTTCATCTCTAGTTTTGCCCCATCCTATCTATTCTCTACATGGTAGCCTGAGATACTTTTCTAAATGAGCATGTCATTCCTCTATTTCATATCATCAATGGTGTCTGTAACTTCCAGAACAAAGACGGTGCTCTTCAGCTCAGCACACAAGCCCTTCCTGATCTGATACCTACTTACCTTTCCAGCTCATCTCCTCAGTTCCTCAGAATGCAGCCTATGTTCCAACACAACAAACTCCCTCTGCTAACTCTATAAAAACCACCTCAGCCTCATCTTCTCCTGGAGCTTTCCCCAAATTGCAAGTCCACGTTAAATGCCCTAACACTGGGCTCCCATTTCATCCTGTATGTAACAACTATCCCACCTGCGAATAGGTACAGAATCATATTCATCTTTTTATTTATGTGGCCTGGATCATAGTAAATGACAAACGAACGCATATTAAAAGAGTGAACAAATCTTTTAGTTGCTGTTGCTCAAAAATATCCACCAACATCTCTGATTCCTTTAGAAATCACTCATTGCTAGTAGAAGGCAAGCTAGTCTGATAAATAAAATCTATCTAACCATCATCTACCTTGAGAAACAAAAGGAAGTGTTAACAGCGGGCTTTTAGGAGGTAATCCTACATCAGTAGGGGAGATGTTATTGGTGAGGCTTTCAGGATGATGGAATAGACTCATTTATTTCACAAAGATGGAGTCCCAACTACATTCCTAGCACAACATTGGGGAAAACGATGGCAGAGGCTTAACTGTAAAGCTGTGGGAACTCCAAAGTCCTGTCTGTCATTCATAGGTAGGTACCCGGGGTGCTGATAATTTGTAGAATAAATGTTTATACTGATATCTATGCAACAGTTGAGAACTGTCTGCAGATCTGCAAAACCACAAAGAGAAACTGCAAATATAAAAATCCAAAATGTAGGCCAGAGTAAAACACAAATGGTTATTTCTTCAAGGAAAAATAATCAGAACGGTGATTTGCTAAATAAAATCAGCCCTGCCAGCCATACAACAATTAGGTCCGCTACAGACTGAAAGTTTGTGTTCTCCTGAAATTCATATGTTGCAATCCTAATTTCTGGTGTGAAGGTATTTGGAGGGGTGGGGACCTTGGGAGGTGATTAGGAGCCCCCATGAATGGGATTAATGCCCTTATTAAAGAGACCTACAAGAATTTCCTCACCAGATCTGCCCAGTAAGGACAAAGCAAAAAGCCCTCCATCCATGAACCAGGACGTGGGCCCTCACCAGACACTAAATCTATTGGCACCTTGATCACGGACTTCTCAGCCTCCAGAACTGTGAGAAATATATGTTGGTTACGAAACCAGCCAGCCTATGATATTTTTGTTACAGCAGCCCACAGGGACTAAGACAGTGCCTTAGAATATGAGTAGAGGAACACGTTTGCCCTGGAAGGTGACAGAACTGGTGGTCCAAATCCCAGACTATGCAGTGAGAAAAACCCAGGTGGAGTCTTGGCTCTGATACTTGCGGCTGTATGTGTGTGGACAACACACCTAACCTTTAGGGGCAGCAATTTCTTCATTTGTGAAATGGGGATAACCTGTGATTTTGTTCCCAAAGATCCAATATAAGAAAGATTAATTTTATCTCTAGTAACATATGGCTCTCTAGCATGAGGAAAGAGCTCAACAAAAAGGAAGATAAACAACCACCTCAACTCTAATCCTTCACACTGATGTTTTGCATGCAGGTCTTCTTTTTCTTTAAACACCATTTCCATACTCCTGTGACAGCAGCCGGGAGAAGCTGGTTTTCCCTCCAAACTGGAAAACTCGTTTTCTTTAGCCAAGAACTTGCATACAAGATCTAAATCTAATTTCACAACATTTGAAACAATAGCTCTGGCAGCTCAGTGCATTAACCTTGGATCTTCCCCCAGAATCATACCAGGGTCTGAGTCTCCTGAATCTACTTCCAAATTAGTTAAATTAGGTTTAGGTGGAAGCATTTACTAAATAATCTCATGCTCAGATAATCTGCATCACTTTATAGTAAAGACATTGTTAAAAGAGCCAGATTGTACAGGAAAAAAAAAACTGGCCTGATTTCTATGATTTAGGGAACAAAAGAACAAGGCATTTTCATGACTCAGTTTTCTATGGATCACAATTCAAAACTTAAAGCTTGAGAAAATAACCCAGCCTGGTCTTGGTCTCTCCCTCTCTCCCTTTTTCCTTCCTTCCCTCCCTCCTTCCCTCTCTCCCTCTCTCTCTCTCTCTTACAAGTTCCCAGGAAGGAAATGGCTCTTCTGCTTATGGGTGAATGCATAATTCAAGTGCGGCTTCATGGATTCCAGTAGGGCATCCTTCAGAAGCTGCTGGTGATGAACTGGGTGCCTTATTACACAACATTGTTGTTGTTTTTTTTAACCTAAGATACTCCATTAGTGTAAAGAGAAAAACATATTACTTGAATATTGCTGGAAGTTGCTTTTTTCCCCTGGGGAAATGGAAAAGTGAGACACTACTTTAGCTAACTTTTGGAAGGATGGGTGAAGTGCAAAGGAAAGCTCAATACAGATGAGAGGAAACAAAGGTAGCACTCCAATGTTCCCTGGAATAATACTTAGGCACCAGGTAATGGGGAAGTGTAGGTATAATGATTAACAACAACAAAATGTAACATTCAGTTTTATTAATTTTTTAGTGTTTTAAGGTTTTATTTCAGGTGGGGTTTTTTTGTTTGTTTGTTTGTTTGTTTGTTTGTCTTCTCCCATCCACCCTCATTACTAAGGTCAGAAGGGAAAAATGGCAGACTGGGTGTTTAAAAATACCTTTGGATATTAAATGCCAGTTTATCTAATAGGACACATATGTCACTGACTTCATTTTGTTTGTAGACCGTATTCCTGGACATTCAACTTTTCAAAGAAATAGTTGGCTTTGTCAGCTCTGGTATGATGGCCAGAATCCTGATACAGTAATTGCACCTGGAATCTAAGTATCTAAATATTTAAATCCACGGTCCATGGAATTTTCACAGCCTCCTTTTATGTCTTAACTCTGATATTCCAAGATCCAGCTGAAACCACTATTGAAAGTCACTCTAATCTCACTGACAAGCGACGGGTATTTTAGGGACCAAAGCCTGTACCTCCGCAAATGTGGTGAGGCAAACTATGGAAAACAAACCTGGGAGCTGGATGTTTCAAAGGACTATGATTCTCATCTCTCTTTTGAGCAAAAGAAGATTGAAACAAAGTTACACAATGGCTAAACCAATACCATCTGTGTGGAAACCATATTTTAAACACAAACAAAATCAAACGCTCCATATGCCCTCACTCCTGAACATTTGCTAGGACATTTCTGAGTATTTATTGTTAGAAAGTCAGTGTGGTCAAGCAGAGGAAGCAAAAAATGCTGGACGTGCTTGGCCCTCCTGCACAGGGCTGTTGCCACACTCTGCCCCGGTTTTCACCGCGCACACTGTGCGCTCTGTCTGGGAACCTGCACATTACTTTCTGCCTACTTATTTACCCATAATATAACTTGACATGCTCCTTCTTTTGGAATTCTAGGGTTTTGCAAAGCATGTCTGGAAAGCAGGCTTTTCAGCCTCTGCCATGTCATGACGTACATAGAAAATGATACTATTTGTATGGCACGACCAGGCAAACGGTGCTCCATTTGCCCAGTTTGACCCTACCACTTCCCTATCTCCGCAAACATCCATAGCCCACCAGTCGCGGTAGCACATCCCTTGAAGATCTACTGTAGAATGTATTTGTTTCTAGGTGATGTTGTTACTGTTACTTCTTTTAAAATTCACTAAATGGAACATGGAGTTTTTATTTGAAAGCACATGAAAATGGGTATGATTCTTTATCATCCCATTCCTAAGTCTTCTCAAGTTTTTCACAATTTGGGTCTGTGGGAAGACTACTTAAGACCCTCCTTTCCGAACACTTGCGGTGATTTCTGTTCCCTATAATAAGCTATAAAAGGTGTGGCTTTCCTTCCAGGGACATGCCATTTGTGACTCTCTTGTGTGCTATTTTGTTCCCCTGGACTTTCTGCCTGGAGGCCTCTCAGCATTATGAGAGGGGCTGCTCAGCACATCATTCCCTTCCAGCCTCAATCAGAAGCCCCAAATAGCATGCTCATCAGAAGCAAGCTTAGTGGTTTATTCTTTGCTGCTTGCATTGGAGCTGCACCCTATTAACTTTCTTAGACATTTCATCATGTGACTTCTTAAACGAGCAAAGGAATGTTACACTTTCATGTCCAAAGAGAGTCAAACATTTCTGAAATAAGTCATTGTCTTAGCATCTCCCACAATCTTCACTAACATCACCCAAAACCAAAGGTGGGGGAGAAAATTTATCTTTTCAGTTGAGGAACTTACAGAAATTCACAAAGATTTTATTGAAATGCTTATTGATTTCATTAACACTCATCTAGTTATGATTTTGGTATCAGAATGACAGTTTCAGTAGGATACATTATTACAATTATAATTGCAAATAAACAATAATGATCAAGTTTATGGTTAAACGTGAAGTTGATAACTAAAGTCACTCCCTCTTCTTTCTCTATTGCATCATTTTATTTTTGCTCTTAGGAAACAGACTCTGGAAAGACAAGAGGACATTGTCTTCATGACAATAAATCCCATAAATACAGTTCAAATTGTTTTTTTTTTAGCTGAGCCATCCTGCTACCTGTTGGCAGCTCAATGGCTGCTCAGCTCGGGCTGGCATCGAACTGCTGTTGCTCAGAGCTCAGCTTGCACTCTTGAGCGAGCTCTTAACCAACTGAGCCACTCGGCCGGCCCCCAAATTGTTGTTTTAACTGAAGGTTGCTTGCAAAAATTCAACAACCTGTTTCCCATATGCCACTGAGCTAAGTGTCTCATTTAAAAATATGACAATATTAAAGGTTAGGTGGTTGACAAACACCCATGTTCAAGTTCTAAGGATCTGAGTCTGTGACTCAAGCACACAATGTTATAGTTTTTCTCCAGCCTTACTTCCCCACTCTCCAACCTGGACTCAATCATGCTGAGATATGAGGAACTCATGCACTCTACTAATCTTACTGCCTTCCAGGAGGTACCAATGAGACAGCAGGATGCTAATCAGAAACATTTGAACTTCAGAATTACACAGAGAAGATTTACTGGCTGAGAATGAGACCCTCTTCAAAATGCCAAACCCATTCACACTCGGTGTATAATTTTTAAAACATTGAGCTTTCTTTTACCAGTACAATCTGATAACTCCATAGATTTCAATATTTTAATCAGTTTACTGCAGATCACTGTAGTAGCATATCAGTAAAAAAAGTGCTGTTGAGGAAATTGGAATTTTCTCACTGGCCACTCACACTCCCTTCATAAGATGGGAGTTGTAATATTCATTTGCTGGGCTAAGCAGAACTTAGAAAAATTCAAGTGACAGAATTCTAGCTGTAATGCATATTCAAAATAAAACTAAAATGTAAGGTTTATTTTAACATATTGTGTTATATGTTATATAATTCACATGAAAAAAAAATCTCAAGCATAAAACTCAACAAAATCATCATGCCATAGCCATATTTTCAAACTAATTTTTTTTCTTAGTCACCACATTATATACCTTAACTGCATTTTCTATCCAAAGAGTCCTTCTTGACAGTATTTCATCCTTTCCTTTGTAAAATAAAGCATAAGCCTCTTAACCTTCTATTTTAGATGCTTTTTTACATTAAGCAATTTAAACACATTCTGTTAGGAACTGCTGAGAAAATAACTTTCAGAAGTCTCTAATTCAACATACCTTCTTCATCCAAGTGTATTTTAATGTGCTATAACCTGCTGATAGGAAGACCAATAATTCAACGTGTCTTCACTGATTATTGTAGCCAAATTATTTTGCAACAATGGTTCAGATATTTTTCAGGTGTGTTATAGGAAAAGTATTTGAGCAGATGAAGAGAAAAGATTTTAAAGCAATCTACACCCACGTTTCAGCAGGGCCTGACACCATCTCTCCGGACCATGCAAATTTATCTAAAATTATAATGCTTATCAATCAGATGACCCAGTTTAGTTTTCTCACATCCAAAGCATTTCAGAGAGTTGAATAAACCACAGAGCAAGCTGATTCAGTCTATCTTACCCTCTGCAGACTTTTCCAAGGCCCACTGCTAATCTCTTTCTCCAGTCTTGCCTGGAGACTACATTCATACTCATAATGAATTTGATTGTACCAAAAAAAAAAAAAAGACAGAAAGAAATCCCATCCTATAAAGTCTCTCACTGCTCTAAACACACAGTGGAGCCCTATCTCCTAAACTCTAGTCCCATGGCTACAACTGTTGACCAGAAATATTTATTTACAACATGCGACTAAAATCAGGTTGTGAGATGCTTTCTGAAACAAAGTTAATTTCCCCTAAAGAGGCCACCAACTGAATTAACTTATCATGTGATAAACACTTATGAAGCACCTACTATGTGCTGGGTACCATGTTAAGCACATCTCTGTTTCTCCTCACCTACCATCATTCTCAAAGTGACCAAGATTTAACATGGTTAAGTTCTTGTTATACTTCAGTACAACCCGTCGCAGAATCGTATGTGTAACTTCCAATGTTCTTATCCCATTATGCACAGAGAATACATTTATGGAGCAGTTATTGCTGGGCCAAGTGATATACTGGGAGATTGCCCTCCCAAGAGGCTGTTTCCCCGCCACAAACAATAATATGAATGCTCTTGTTTACTCATATTCTTGACAGCCCAGGTATTATGGTGAGACAGCAATGGAGTAGAGTATACATCCTACCATTATTACTAGGATGGGGCTCCAGCCATGCCAGTTGGATATTAAAAGAAAGGAAGACCTAGAAATGGAATACTTAGGCAAAACTGCAGCATAACTTAGATTATTGTGATAATAAAACCAAATGTCCCATGCTATCTTAAATGCTTGGTAAATATAATTTGTAATAGTTATATACAGTATTATTCCACAATATAGCTGAGTTGTTTTTAGACTTAAAAAAAGAAGGCAGACACTGAGTGAATTACTGGGATAAAGGATCTGAACATTTCTTAGAGGCCCTCTAATACAAAGCCCAATATTTTTGCACAACAATTATATTCTTTATACTTTCCCCAGCATGGTAACAAAGTGTGTCTTTTCCAGTTCTCCTACTTCTGGACTCTATCAGAAATAGCTTCATTTTGCTTGCACAAACTATTTCCACAAGACACATGTGAGTATTTGCCTTGGAATCTTATAATAATCATTTCTTGCAAGTGAACTGTCTTTTGTCTGCAGGCTGTGATATTCCATGAAAAAGGATGTGAGGTTTAATCTGATCATTCAGGAGGGAATATCTGATTCATATGACTTGAAAACTTCCAAATTCAGAAGCCAGCATGAAACAATACCCTGGGCATATGTCTATGTGCCTCAGAAAATTAAATTCTACCTTGTGTAAACACTACGAGTTGCGGATTCAACATTCATTCTCCCCTGCTTTCTTCCCAACAGAACCTTTATATCATAGCAGGCACGATGTGATCAACTCAAATATATTTTCCAGCTTCTCCTGCAGATAAAGGAGGATCATGAGATGTAAACAGAAATCACTGGGAAGGACTTCCAGGAAAATCCTTTTTGCCCTTTTGCAAAGAATGGAGCTATGATGGCTGGAGCTCCAGCAACTATCTTGGGGCCATGGAAGAAAAGCCAAGAGGGTTGTAGAGATGTAGCTTTGCCTGACATTCTTGATCTTCTGAACCAATGCCAGGGACTGTTTACCTCCCTGGACTTCTGGTGACATGAAGAAAATAAACATTTATCTATTGAAGTCACTGTATTCCAGTGTCTGCTTATTGAAGCAGAGAAGGATTACTAACTGATGTACTACTATTTCAAAGAACTATTTTTCATCTTTGTGGGAGAGAGTGTGAACTTTATAGTAGGAGTTGAAATTACATTGGGTCTTTTTAAATGGTGAAGCATTCCTTCCCTCCAGATCTATTCTTTATCCATTTCTACCATGTTCTCTGCCCCAGAAGCTGACTAGTATGGGCTACTCTGGCTTCCCAATGGTTTGCCAATAGAGAGCCCTAGCAATCAGAGGGGAGGAAGAGAATAAAGAAAGAGAGGGCAAATACTGTCTCTTATTCCCCAGCTCCCTTCCTGTGGGATTGTCCAATGTTGACTATGTCTTTGACTGAAGATCACCTCTTTTCTCAAGACCGCTATACCCACATGGCTCTTTCCTACTGGGCTCCAGGTGCCATGCCCTTTCCTTGTCCCTTCAGGTCTATATGGTTACAGCTCTACCCTCACTAGCTCCTAGGGAACTCTACTATCCTTTATGGCTTCTCCATAGCCTTCCCACAACCTTTACAAATAATCCCTTTACTAAACAATATACAATTTACCCTTAATTTGAGTGTACAATCTATTTATTGCTGGGATTCTGTCTGATACACTCGTCTTTTATATACGCATATGTATATATTTTCTAGGACTTGAGGAAAGGCCACAGGTCTCCTACATAGTTTCTGTATCAAAGTAAAGAGTGTTAGCTTTAACAGGCAGGAAAACACTTTTAGGGGGTGAATAGACTCAAAGGAGGTATGCAACATGTTCAAATGGAGATGACCATTTTTGAAAAATACTTGCTTAAAGGCAGAGACTGCAGTCATTTTCCAGATGGCAGGGAAGAGGACAAATATCCATCCATGCACAAAGGGGAGAGACAAACAACGTGATGTACTTGTTTCTCAAGGCCTTCCCACAGTGTTAAATAGAAGCTGCTACATGAAGTGGGGTGCCATTAATGGACTGAATAAGAGGACGCAGTCTAGGGCAAAGAATGAGCAGCCCACAAGAGATGAGAAGAGCCCTGGTCCCCAGACAGCAACCCAAGTTGGAAATCAGAAGACAGAGTGCAAGTGTGATGCTGTAAGCCGATCCACTCTGGGCATGGGTAAATATAGCAGCGACAGACAAACAGAACGAACACTTTGTAATTTGATCGTTGGAGATTTGGAGTGGGTCCTTGGATGTTCTGTCTGCCAGCCATACCCCAAACATTCAGACCGTGTGTAATGAGTTTGCATGTGAACTGTCCTCTGGAGGCAAAACAGTTAAGGACAGAAACAAGCCTAGAGCTCTTCGCACTTATCAGATTTCTGCACAAATGCAGAGTTTGACATTTCAAGTTGGTGTGTGCCCACTGGGAGAGCCTAGCCATTGTGCCCTGGCACAAAACCTTCTCCTTTGAAATTAGGATAGTGTGTAAACTCATCCCTTAAGAGCTTTGTAGATCTCTTGCATTTGTTTCTTGGGCCTGTTTGAATTTGCTCTTTTAAAGAGACTGCTTAGAGAAAATACCTGGCACCCACTTAATGAAAAGAGATATCATTAATTTCTTCCTTTAAAAAGGAAGGGTCCCTCTGGGACCACGGCGGCTTCATGTATATTAGGTCAGACAAATGCCTGGGTAGACAGGCTGTTCTAACTGCTCACTGCTCAGCAGCCGAATGGACCCTTTTGGAAAGCAGAGAAAGAAAATGGGGATCTGAGTCAGTGGGAGCTCAAAATATCCCTTATACCTTTTAGGTGGACTAATGAAACTTAACTCCCTCCCTTTACACAAATTGTCAGCCACAGAAAATACTAGGAAGTTAGTTCCACTCTTCTTAAACATGGTTAAGGTTCAAGGTGAGACTCGTGGTGACAGGGAGGAAAACCCAAGTGCAATTTACAGAAACCTTACCTCACTCCATACAACTCGGCAATCTGAACAGGAAAAAAGGAGGGAGTTGTTAAGCTGGAAATTAGGGGCTTTGGGAAGTGATTCTCATTTGAGGAGAAATCACAGCAGCAGCAGCAGCTAAGCATTTATTAGGTGTGCACCATGTGTTAGATTCTATTCTCATGATGCATTGAGCCAATGTCCCAGAGTCTGATTTTTAAGGACAAGTTCTGACTCAGAGTTCCCTCAAAGTTGCCAGAGTGTGTCTGTCTGTCTGTCTGTCTCTGTCTCTCTCTCTCTCTCTCTGTCTCTCTCTCTCTCTCTCTCACACACACACACACACACACACACACACACACACACACACACACTTATTAGGAACCCAAGAATGCATATCAGAGAGCAGGGAAAGTATCAGTGTAATAAAAGGCTTACATACCAGCAAAGCACTGGAAAGATGGGCAAAATATGGGAGTGGAAAGGTTTGGGGGTGATGGGTGGGCAGAGCTCAAGAAAGCTCTGTCTAGGATAGAGTACAGTGACTTGTAGGGGATCAGGAAGTCACTGTGAACTGTTCTTAGTTGGGAGAAAAACTACAGACTCATTTAATATCAATTTTTCTTTTTTATCTTGAACTTCTCTCTCCTGTCATTACCCCCATTTCATAGTCACAGTTTTATAAGAAAAGCATCTTTTTAAAATTACAAGCAATTTAAATCCAAATCCAATAGCAGTCCAACCTAAACAAAACACTTACTCCTATGCCAATAATCCCTGAGGCATGGATTTATGCCCCTTATTTTGCCTTCTTGCCTTGAGCCGAACCAGGATAGAGCCTGTAAAATCCTAAACTCTGACCAGTGAGCAAACAATTAGAAAACTTGGGCATAATGTAACAGACTTCGGAGTTGAGTTAACTGGTCAGTCCCTTGAGGTTTCTATTTTCCCCTGTTCCTTTGTGGAACAAAGAGGAAAATACAGGTAAGAGGCTAAGATGGCCATCCAAAAACACCATCAGGAATAGTCTGGGCCTTGAGGCAGACAGCCATCACTTCCTTGATTTCTCCCTAGAACACAGCACTGGGTTAGGTTCTGGCTCTGGGTTGACCAACTGGGAATCACTTTCTTATCTGTAAAATGAGAAGGTTGAGCAAAAGGATCTCAACCAGATGCTCAGCGACAAAAGAACAGAGTCCTAAATCGGGCTATTGTATAGCAATAAAAATAAACACTTGAAAATATAATGTTAAGGACAAAAAGAAGAAGAAACAGCTAGAAACCAAAGAATACATGCTGTGTGATTCCAGTTACACCAAGCTGAGAAACAGGCAAAAGGAAACTATGATATTCAGGGTGCATATTTACAGGTAGGTACCCCTAGGGGAGGAGGAGGGAGGGAGTCACAACCAAGAAAGGGTGTGCAGAAGGCTTCTGAGTTTCCGGCAGGTTCTGTTTTGTGGTCTCAGTGGTAGTACAATAATTCATTACCCTGCCCATCTCTGTGTTAAACTTTTTTTTTTTCCTGTAGGCATGCTACATTTCAAAATTTTAAAGCTATCTCTCATATGTGAGCTTATCTCTCATATGTAAGGGAACAGGCAGAGGACTGGTGATCATCTATCTCTACTCTTTGCCTGGCCAGTTCCTGACCGCCCTTTGGTTCTCAGTTTGGCGTGTGCCTATCTGGCCCTTCTTTGCTCCCATGAGACCACAAAGGCATCCATGCTGTAGCACAGCTTTAGTTAGTGCTCACTCTATTAACACCCTGGTCTAGCAGAAATTTGATTTCAGATGACTTTGCCCACCTTCCCCTTGGAATATAAACTTCACAAGGGCAAGGCTGGATCTTGCCCCCTTATATATTGCCAGGACCCAACACAGCACCTGCCACTTAGCAGTTGCTCAATAAACAGATGCTGAATTAATAAGTAATAAAGATGCATTTTGCTCTCTCCCAGGCATCTATGAATTTAAACCAACACTCTCTCTCTTACTAAATACTGATTTTATTTGGAGCAGACAACCCCAGAGTTTTCCTAGTCATCCTAGGAGTTAGTTCTAGTTACTTACGGAGTGTAAGTGGCTAGGAAATAAGAAACAAAATAAAAATGAAAACTGAGAGAAAAGTCTTACCATGGTTCTTCACACAGTGATATATATATAAGCATGTTACCCAGCTGCCCTACCCCTTATTTAATTTTGGAATATGTCATCTTGGCTCCCTATAGCACTTAGAGTTGTTTACCTTTAATTTAGGGAACACACTCATGTCACAGTTCTCATGTGTTCAACTACTGAACAAACAATTACCTTGTCCCTCTCAGGTTCTTCTCAATTTCTTGGATAAGGAATGAGTACTAAGACAAGATAGGTGTGAAGTTTATTTAAAAACATTTTTCTCCCTGATTATATAAGTAAAAAATTCACTGCTGCTCTACAAAAGACACTGTTAAGAGAATGAAAAGACAAGCACAGACGAGGAGAAATACTTTCAAAACACATACCTGACAAAGTACAGGTATCTAAAATATGCAAACAACTCGTAAACCCCCCAAATAAGAAAACTAACACAATTTTAAAATGGGCAAAAGATCTGAACAGACTCTTCAGCAAAGGAGACATACAGATGGTAAATAAGCATATGAAAAGATGCCCCAAGTTATACGTCATCAGGGAAATGCAACAATGTGATACAACCACACACCTATTAAAGTGGCAAAAAATCCAAAACACTGACAACACCAAATACTGGTGAGGATGAAGAACAATAGGAACTCTCATTCATTGCTGGTGGGAATGCAAAATGGTATAGCCACTTTAAAGGACGGTTTGGCAGTTTCTTACAAAACCGAACATACTCTTACCATATAATCTAGCAATTACACTCTTTGGTATTTCATGTAATCCAGCACTTACACTCTTTGGTATTTATCTAAAGGAGTTGAAAACTTATGTCCGCACAAACACCTGCACAAAAATGTTTATCAAAGCTTTATTCATAATTGACAAAAACTTGGAAACAACCGAGATGCCTTTGAAAAGGTGAATGGATAAACAAAATGTGGCATATCCATACAAAGGATTATTTTCAGCAATAAAAAGAAATGAACAATCAGAGGAACCTTAAATGCATATCTATTCCTAACTGGAAGAAGGCAATCTGAAAAGGTTATATACTGTCTGATTCCCACTATATGATATTCTGGAAAAGGAAAACTATGAAGACAGTAAAAAACAAAAAACAGTGGTTGCCAGGAGCTTAAAGGGAGAGCAGGAGGGAAGAAGGATGAATAGGTGGAGCACAGAGGATTTTTAGGCAAATAAAATTATTCTGTTTGATACCGCAATGGTGGATACATGTCATTATATACTTATCAAAACTCAAGACTGTATAACATAGTAAAATGAACCCTAATGTGAATGATGGACTTGAGTTAATAATATATCAATATTGGCTCATCATTGTAACAAATGAGCCCTGTTAATACAAGATATTAATAATATGAAAAACTAGGGAGAGGGGACGAAGTAATGGAGTGTATGGAAACTGTACTTTCTGCTCAAATTTTCTGAAAACCCAAAACTAATAAAAAAAATTCTATTAACTTAAAAAGAAATGAAAGCGGGCCAGCCTAGAGGTGCGTTGGTTAAGTGCTGGCGTGGGACTCCAGCTCTGAGCAGCAGGGCCCCTGTTTGTATCCCGCAGATGAGGGCCAGTGAAACTGCCCTCTACAGCTAAGATGGTGAACAACAGCTCAACCTGGAGCTGGACTGCCATGAGTCGCTGGTGATGGCATAGCTGCAGCCCCTGCTGCAGGGGGCTGCCATAAATTACATTGAGTGGCCGGCAGCCAGTGTGAGCGGCCTGCAGCCATCGTGAGCGGCTGGCAGCTAGTGTGAGCTGCCAGTGCCGCTGTGAGCGGCCGTCCAGAGGCCGGCAACAGATCTGCCTCACACGGGGAGAATGCAACAACAATACCAACATGGGCCAGTGAAGCAACATCCTCCACAACTAGACTGAAGAACAAAAGGATAGCAACTTGTCTGTTCCCCTCCCCCGATTCCCCAGTGCTGTTCCCCTCCCTGAATTCCCCAATAAAATCTTTAAAAAATAAAGAAAGAAAAGAAAGAAGAAAAAGAAAGAAAGAAAGAAAGAAAGAAAGAAAGAAAGAAAGAAAGAAAGAAAGAAAGAAAGAAAGAAAGAAAGAAAGAAAGAAAGAAAGAAAGAAAGAAAGAAAGGAAGCGAGCTCAAAAAATGTATTACTCCCGGGCCGGCCAAGTGGCGTGGTGGTTAAGCGCTGGTTTGGGAAGCCAGCAGCCCTGGTTTGGGTCCCACATATGAGGGCCAGTGACACTGCCCTCAAAAAAAAAAAAAGTATTACTCCCAATCTTGGAAAACAAACAAAGGTAAAAAGAAGAAAAATCACTCTATTTCTATTATTATACAACTGTATGTTTCATTTTAAAGTTGAAAAGAACCCTTTAAAGTGAAACAAAATAGGCAGCTAAGGTTAACAGGGTAGTCTACACAATGTGTGCTGTTTCAAATACATCAAGTAAGAAAAGAATTTAAAAATAAAATTACTCTTGGCACATTTTACAGCCATGCCATCAACATTCAATTCTGGAAGCCAAGTGCCCTAACTAGACTCACCGCCCCCCTCCCCACCTTTGTTGCTTGGCAGCTGCTCTCCTGATGTCCTGGGTCAATGCCAGACTCTAACTCGGCATTGAAAAAAGTGCAGCCTGACCTAATGCACTCAGGAAAGCACCGGAAAAGTTCCTGCTGAACTTTCCGCATCTGTTTGCAGTAACAATCTAAGCAGAAACGTTGTCTAAGAACTCTCCAACTTTGTAACATGTGCTTCCACAAGTTGCAGAGATGAGAACAGGCGGTCACAGGCTTTCCCTATGGTATGTAGCCTCAGGAATGATGGCTGACAAATGACTGCGGTGGCTTCTAACTACCAGCTCTCACAGCTGTGGTCACTTTTCTCTCCAGCCTAAACAACTCCAGCAGGGGCAGAATCTTTCGGCCTCAGTTGGATGTGGAGTTGATAAGGTGCCAACCTATGTGACAGCCTCCCTTCGTCCTTATCATCCTCAGGGAAAATGGAGCACCGAAAGAATCTTTTCCTCTTGGTAGGTTTCTTACAAAGTCTCTTTAGAAAGCCATAAGGTTGGACAGAGGCCTCAGTTGGGATCAACTGCCATGACTGCAATTAATGTCCCAATGAATTGGTACACTCTGTCCACATCCTCCAAAATGACAAAACAAAGCAAAACGAAACCAAACAAACCCCAAAACCTGTTCTAGTGAAAATTAGAAAAGTCTTTTAAGCAAAATAGGAAAGATGTATGATTTATAGGGGTAAAGGTGTATGATAAACAGGGCTAAATTAGACATTAAATTTGGGATTAGAAGAACTATAATCTCTCTTCTTTCTTCTTCTATTGCTCTGCCCTCATGTTCACAAGACTCCAACTGTGCGTTCCTTATGCTGACCTTGCCTAAATTCTTTTGCAAAAAAGCCAGGACGCAAACATTATGGTTACGACATACATATTAGAGATATGTGCAAATATTCAGATCTGGTGGGGTTTAGAGCAATTTTGCTTTGTGGGAAGCTGGCAGAGGCAGTAGAGTTTATAAAATAAAAATATCCTTTAAAAAGCAATAATTCCTAATAATTTTAGAAATTGAGATTATTTTATAAAAGTCTGAAATACTCCCTTCCTCCTCTTCTATAGCAAAGTTACAAGTACATGTAAATTAGTTCTTGACAATTTCCTGAGAATTTAATGAGACCACTTGAGATAAATATGGACATTCAGTGTGTGAACAAACCCGTGTTGGAAAATAACAGCTGCAAAGAGCATGGTATTTGAATTGCATTAGTGTGTAAAGCGTCTTATTTCACTTTCTGGCCTGTGGTTAACATATAGTAGGTGCTCAAGAAGTGTTTGTTGCATGAATGAATGGAAAGCCGTGTGTGTGTGTGTGTGTGTGTATAAAGTTCAGTTTTTCTGATTCAGCGCAGTGTCAGAGATAGGGGATGTCAAGATCAGCCATTCTCGAAGGGCAGTCCCTAGACCAGCAGCATCGTATCACCTGGAAAATGGATGAAAATGTAAATTCCTCCCTCCTCCACCCCCCCCCCCCACACACACACACTGGGAAACTGTGGAATGGGTCCAGCAATGTGTTTTAACAAGCCCCCCAGGTGATTCTGATGCCCACTGAAGTTTGAGAACCACTGGATTTAAAAAGATCCTTTGACAAGGAGGTGTTTTTCCCACCTCCCATGCTACAGGAAAGAATTCCTGTAATTACCATCTCACTGAGAAAAGCCCTGAGACTGAGGCTTTACCAGTGTCACTGAGGAGGGTTTATGGTGAATTCCATGGCATCCAGGCAAGAAGAAAAGACAGCTCAGCCCAATGGGAGCTGAAAAGAGGAGGCTTTGGAGCACCAGAGACTACCCACATGGGAGGGCACAAGAGCAGCCTCGAAGCCCCGTTTAACATGTATTTCCTCACAGCACTGGGTGCGGGACAGAGAGGCCCAGGAGCCTTCCCTCTGTGTGAGGTTTGCTTTCCATGTGCTTTCCCGAAAGGGATTATGTTGCCTTTGAGGCTCCATTGTAGGAACATGCTCTCCCTGTCAAATGGGTGACATCTGAGCCCTTTATGATCACAGTGGTTGCTGTTTGGCAAGCTGCTTGCAACCCCTTCCAAAGGCAGGCAGCCAGTGTGAGGCAATTCTGTAGTATATTTAAGGCTTCATCTTGCCTGATGTAGCGACCTAATCTAAAAAAAAACACACACAAAACAACGGTTGTTCCCCCCACCCCCCAAACCGAGTTCAACTTCTAGTATTATAATAGGGAAACTAACTTTGTCCCAGTTTCCCCTGAACTCTCCTGGTATTAACACTGAAAATCTCATGTCTTGGAAAACCATTCAGTCCTGGGAAAACTGAGATGTTTCATCACCTTAAGGTTAAGAGTTTCAAGGATAAAATATAGCCCAAGTTTGCTTTCTGATAGCTGAACTGATGCCAAAATCAACAACATTTAACAATGAGCAATAAGAAAGGTAAAGGCAAACAAAGAAGTAGATGGCATTAGAGAAGCAGCCAGGTGAAAGTATGCGTGATTTGCTCAGCAGTCATGGGGTGGACAGGCCTGGAAATGTCTGACACCAGATGCTCTCTGGGGGCTCTACCACTCCCTGACAGTGTGCACTGCCAACTGCGACCCGCCCTCAGGAGGCTGGTACAATGCTGCTCACTCCTCAGCTCCCTAAAATGTACCATGCTCCATCTTTAAGACGCAATGCAGTTAAAGTTACCCTTAGTAAGTGCAATGATTTTTTTTTTTTACTTACACAAAGAAATATGAATAATTTATACCACCCAAGGGCAGAACTGCCACACTTAGGTGAGGTGTCACAGGAAATTCAGGGCAGGCAATGGAGGTCCTTGAACAAGCAGGTCACAGTTACACTAAAGTTTATGTACTTTACACTAAGACAATAGAGGTAAAGTACCTAGCATGTGCTAAAAATAGGTGCCTACTACTTGTGTGACAGTTCCCTTTCTTTTACTCATAGGAGATTCCCTCAGATATTCTACTCATTTCTGTTTTTTTTAACGGCAGAAAAATGTTTAAAACCTGTATGTTAGACTGCAACAAAAGAGAAAAAGAGAAAGGGAAGGAAAATGTTACAAAAAGTGAGCGTATTAATAATAGTAAGAAACATCAGCTTTGTGTTAAGAGTGAAGAAAGTAAAAATAATCAGGCATATTAACCTAAAATCATAATGGTCAAGGGTTATTTAATTCAAGGATAAGGTGGCCCCATTTCACAATGGTCTCCAAGGATCTCTCTGCATCATAGCCCAGTGTGATCAGCGTTGTTATGATCATGTCCTGAGATCTTAACCACTGCAGTCCACAGACTTAGCATGAAAGGGAGTCGTAGGTTTTAGAAAGTTTCAGCTGCCTGGAAAATGCAACTTACACAGAATGTTTCATTCTTTGATGATGTCTATAGTCTATATATACTCACCCCAATAGATGGAATAATCATTTTAAAATGTACTCAGGTCATGTCATTCCTCTGCTGAAAATGCTGTGGCTCCCATTTCACTGAGTTTACTCCTTTCCTACTCAAAATGCAGACCTCAGGACAACAACATTGGCACTGCCTGGAAGCTGATTAGCTTTGCAGAATCTCAAGAGCTGCCCAGATCTGCTGAATACTGACATGAATCACCATTCTCTTCCTCTTTTTTTTCAGCTCCAGTCACTTGGGCTTTCTTTCTATTATTCCTCATGTATTCCAAGCATGCTCTCTCCTCAGAGCCTTTGCCATGGCTGTTCCCTCTGCTTGTAATGCTTTTCTAGATATCCACATGGCTAACTAGCTTACCACCTTCAAGCCTTCTCAATGAAGTCCATCCTGACCTATTTAAAAGTAAACCATCCCCCAACCCTGTCCTCTGAACTTTGACTGCTTCTAATCTCCCTTGCTGAGTTTTCTCTCCCATAGCACTTCACTCTTCTAACATCCCATACAACTGACTTATGTGTTATGCTTATTGTTTATTGTTGTCTCTCTCTGCTAGAACATAGCATTGTGAAGACAGGAATTTTTGACGGCTGTTTCCTGGTATATGCGTAGCACACATGCCTAGAATAGTGCTAGTGACATGTGGTCTCTAGGCTGACTCTTGTTACTGATCCCAACATCATGAGTAAAGAAATTTAGAGTAAGTTAATTTAGAAAAGTTTAGATCAATTTTACATTGATATAACACATAAACGTGTGATTATCTAGTAATTCATTTTTATTGTATTTCACAAAAGTATCAAATTGGACAAATTGGAAATTCAAACAAACTGGTCGTTCAAAACAGTGTGAGAAGTACTGGCCCAGGACAGTTCTTGGCACTTAGCGAGTGTTAATAATTGTTTCTTGAATAAATAAATGAATAAATAAATAGAAGAACAAATGCCTAAAGAACAAATTTTTGCACAGTACAATCAGATCAGTTCTGTGTGTGTGTGTATATATATATATATATATATATATATATATATATATATATACATCTGCCAGTTCAGTGAAATACTTCCACTGCTTGGATTAGTGGCAAAGTGACTTGTATTATGCACTTCCTGTGCTTTTCTTTTCTACTATGCAAGGAGTGAGTATACTCCTTCTTATACTGTGCTTTTCTTTTCTACTATGCAAGGAGTGAGTCAGGTTTAAATGGACCAATGAAGGATACTTCTGAGACTCTCTGACTAAGGCACTGAGGACAGCCTTTGTCCTCATTTGCACACTTCTTTGCATGTCTGCTCTCAGTAGAGCTGGCCTGGCTGAATAACCAGATTTATTCCCTGCCTCCTCCAATCCTGGACCCCGACCAGGTCCCTCTGTAGAAGAATGAAGTTAGCACTCACTGCAAGTTAGAAGGCAAACTTATCTGAATTAAGCTGAAAGGGTTTTTCTAAAACTGAAAAGGTCACAATATTCTTTCATTCAGACTTCCACAGAAACATGGTTGAAATAATGGGTCATTTAAGGCAAAGAATTAGCACAAAGGTATAATGTGCTAAAATGTCTCTTAACAGAATATACTGTTTCTGCAGCTGATGACCTTGAAAACATAAACAACACTGGAAAATTTTTGTTCTTCAATCCATCTTTGTTGCCTTCTAAGGTCAAGGAACATTTGATGTACATAATACTTCTTATTGCCTAAACCTCTTCTGCTCAAAACAACAGCAACAAAATGAATGGCTTGGATCATTTTTACCTGATCCACTGGAATGCTATGTCTGTTTGGGGGTAACTAACAAACATTTATTTTGTTCCAGGAGTATTGGAAATACATTTTAATACATCTTTGACCCACTTACTTAAGAATTTTATTTCATTCTTGCTTCCATTATATTTCCTCATGGGTTTGGATGCTCAAGAATTCAATTTAAAGACCTAGGCTTGGTTGTGAGGAGAGAATCTGAGAAATGAAAAAATACATTGGGTCTTCAGAAAAGTCATGACGCATGTTTGCAACAGATGCACCAGTTCATTTTTGGAAGTACTAGAGTCATTCATATCTATGTTATTGCTATGTCACTTGACAGCTGACAGTTCTAGCTTCATTCAAAAAAAAAAATTCAGCAATTTGGTTGAGTTTTGGAGATTTTACAACAAGTTGAAGATGGAAGACCAAACTGTGCATTTTAGCCATAGTTTACTGTTTAACTTCTATAAAGGGAAGAACGTGCATCAAGCTTGTGAAAAATTGCATAAAATTTATGGTGACAATGCTCTACAAGAATGTCAGTGCCAATGATGGTTCACAAAATTCCGTGCTGGTGATTTTGATCTCAATGACGCTCCTTGGTCAGGGAGGCCCACTGAGGTTGATGATGACAAAATAAAGGCATTGATCGAGTCAAATCCACATTACACGACACAAGAGACTGCAGAAACATTGAACACCCATCATTCAAGCATTCATGGCCACCTGGAGAAGCTGGGATACATAAACAAGCTCGATATTTGGGTTCCGCATGAACTTCAAAGAGATTCATTTGACGGCGTGTATAAATATCTGCGATATGCTCATTAAACATGAGGAAAATGATCCTTTTTTGAAGAGACTGATAACTGGTGATGAGAAGTGGATTGTTTACAACAATGTGGTACACAAACGGTCTTGGTCCCGACGTGACGATTCACCTCAAATGACATTGAAAGCAGACATTTATCAGAGGAAGGTTATACTCTCAGTGTGGTGGGATTTTAAAGGTGTCGTGTTTTTTGAGCTCCTACCAAGGAACCAAACAATCAATTTGAATGTGTATTGTCGGCAATTGGACAGTATGAATGAATCCATCATCCAGAAACATCCAGAGCTTGTTAGTTGTAAAGGAGTTGTGTTCCATTGTGACAATGCGAGATCCACACAAGTTTGATCATCGTCAAAACTTATTGGAGCTTGGATGGGATGTGTTGCCACACTCACCATACTCGCCTGACCTTGCACCGTCATACTTCCACTTGTTTCACTGTCTTCAAAACTCCTTGTGTAGTATAATGTTCAATTCAGATGAGGCTGTAAATCAGCACCTTGTTCAGTTTTTCACAAATAAAGACAGGTCCCTCTATGAACAAGCAATTATGAAGCTCACTGAAAGATGGCAAAAGGTTATTGAGCAAAATGGGCAATATATCATTGATTGATCTTTGTTCTTTATATAAATAAATGACATTTGAAAAACATAGACAAAATACGTCATGATTTTTCTGAAGACCCAATAATACAATCCCAGAGAGCTTAAAATGTAGTAGATGCATGAATGTAATTATAATACAAGGCAGACTGTCATAAGTACTATAAGAAAAGTAGAAGTCTGCAGCAGAGTGGGCCATTGTGGACTCTTAAGAATGGAGAAGACTCTGAGAGTGAACAGGGAAGAAGTATAGGTGGGGCAGAGGGAACAGCATCAACAAAGTCACAGAGGAGAAAAAGAACACATCAGGCATGCCTGAAGGATAGTGGGATAGAGAATAGTGGATATTATGAAGCACAGAATGAGGAAAAAAGATCAGTGGATAGAGCTAAAAAGGAAGATTTGGACCAGAACAGAGACACGTGAATGTCATGCCAAGCTTAGAGTTCTTAACACCAAAAACAAACAATCGGATTAAAAAATGGGCAGAGGACCTCAACAGACATTTCTCCAAAGAAGACCTATTGATGCCAATAGACACATGAAAAGATGCTCAACGTCACTAATCATCAGAGAAATGCAAATTAAAACCATAATATGATACCACCTCATACCTGTCAGAATGGCTATCATCAATAAATCAACAAACAAGTGTTGCTGAAGATGTGGAGAAAAGGGAATCCTCATTCACTGCTGATGGGATTGCAAATTGGTACAGCCACTATGGAAAACAGTATGGAGGTTCCTCAAATTGGACAGTTTAAATGAATCCATCATCCAGAAACGTCCAGAGCTTAATTGTAAAGGAGATGACTCAGCAATCCCACTTTTGGGTATTTATACAAAAAAATCCAAAACATTAATTTGAAAGATATATGCATCCATGCCTCTGTTCACTGCAGCATTACTTACAGTAGGCAAGATATGGAAGCAACCAAAGTGCCCATCAATCGACAATTGGGGGCTGGCCGAGTGGCGCATTGGTTAAGAGCTGGTTTGGGATGCCAGCAGCCCCGGTTCGGATCCCACGTGTGAGGGCCAGTGACACTACCCTCTACAGCTAACAACAGCTCCACCTAGAGCTGGGCTGCGAGCCCCGGCAATGGTGTAGGTTGCAGCCCCTGCTGCAATAGACTGCCATAGGCTACAGTGAGTGGCCGGCAGCCAGCGTGAGCTGCCAATAGCAGTGGTGACCATCCAGAGGCTGGCGACCAATCTGCCTCATCCGGGAAGAGCGCAATGACGATACCAACATGGGCCAGTGAAGCAATATCCTACACAACTAGACTGAAGAACAAAAAGACAGCAACTTGTCTGTTCCCCTTCCCCGATTCCCCAATGCTGTTCCCCTCCCCCAATTCCCCAATAAAATCTTAAAAAAAAAAAATAGACAATTGGATAAAGAAGAGGTGCATACATACAATGGAATACTATTTGGCCATAAAAAAGAATGAAATGTTGCCATCTGCAACAACATGGATGGACCTACACGTTATTATTATGCCAAGTGAAATAAGTCAGACAGAGAAAGACAAATACCATATGATTTCATTTATATGTGGAATCTAAAAAACAAAATAAATGAACAAATAATATATAAACAGACTCATAGATACAAAAAACAAAAAACATGGTTGCCAGGTGGGAGGGTGTTGGGGGATGGGTGTGAAAGGAGAAAGGATTAAGAAATACAAATTGGTAGTTATAAAACAGTCATGGGGATATAAAGTAGAGCATAGGGAATACAGTCAATAATATGGTAATAACCATGAATGGTGCCAGATGGGTACGACACTTGTAAGGGGAATCACTTCATAAGTTATATAGATGTCTAACCAATATGCTGTACATCTTGAAGCTAATATAATATTGGATGACAATGGCAATTGAAAACTAAAAAAATAAATTAAAAAAAAGAAGTTTAGAGTTGATGCTGGGACAATGGGGAGCCACCAAAGAGTACAGAGGAAGGGAATGTGATGATCAAAGAATGCTTTTGAAAAGCTCCTCAGGTATATGTGTGTAAGAGATGTTGAAGGAGGAAAAGAATGAAAGCAGGAAGACCACCAGAGTATAAGGAGAAGTGATAGTGATGCTGGCCAACCCAATAGAAAACCATCTAGATTGGAAGGAAGGAACAATTATGACAAGAGAGCGCATATGAGCCATTTATAGCAAGTCAGATGAGAAACATTAATAAGTTTGTGTTTCTGGGATACTTTCCTAAAGATTGGGGAAAATGATTGCAATCCAACAAGTCTCTTTAACAGCTGAAAATACAATATACTTTTACTCCCCTTGAACTATCCCACCAAAACTTAATGCCTTCAATAAGTACTTTATTTCTTTACCTGTTATTCATACTTATAGATTAATTTTGCATTTAAATAATATCAGTAACAAAAATGACCACACCATAGAGATTATGCTATGCCCTTTACTTATACTAGCTCGTTTAATCTCCAATACAACCCTTCTGCTATGAATACTATTTCCCTCATTTTACATGTATAGGTACTAAGGGAAGGAGTTCTTACATAACTTTATTAACATTCATAGGACAACAGAGATTTGAATCCAGGCAGGTCTGACCCAAGAATCTGTACCTTTGGCTTCTCAGGCATACTTGAAATTTTTCTTTTCACATACATTTTAAAGTTATGTATAGTTTAAAATAGAATGCCAAAGGAGAAACAAAGACAAGATAAGACAAATAGGAAACAAAGAGCAAGACCATAGACTTAAACCAAAGCATATCAATAATCACATTAAACACAAATGGTCTAACCATCCCAATTAAAAAATAGAGACTGTCTGTTTGGATAGAGAAAAATGCCAGCTAAATCCTTACACAATGGATTCCACTTCACCACACTGTATTTTCCCTAAATTTTCCTCTTTTGCACTACTGTTACTCCTACTTCACCATGGTCTGACTTCTGAACACCATCTGGCTGTGGGGAAAATATTACCTTTGACAAGTTTATCATTTTTTGCACATCTATTTATAAGGTTCGGCCCTAATACACTCATCTTTTCTCATCTCTCTCCAGAAATTTAAGTTTTACATGGCTCCATATTTATTTTACATTTCCCACCTTTTATAATACTACTTTAACACTGAAAAACAAGCGAAGGAGAAATTTGGAGGAAACTACTATATATTTCAGAAAAATAGATGAGGTCCAGAATAAGTGTAATGTCAGTATTTTAAGCTAGAAAGGTTTCTTTCTTTGGCATGGTCTACATTGTCATTAGTATCTTCTTGTTCATAAATATTTTTCATGATTACGCTTCTATTTTACCTTCTAGAAGTACTGATTATAACCATAAGAAGCCCCCAAACTGACTTTAACCATATTCTGCGGCAAAGAATTTAGAAAGGGGGGCAGGAATAGTTATTTCTCAAAAGAGTGGGGCAAGATGTTTATATTCTTGCTGAAAGAATGGCCATGTGGCTAAAAGGGACAGAACTACTCCCTCAGTCCATCCATATTCTTTATCGAAGCCCTAGACTTTGACCCTAAATGATGTGCTCCACTGAAAGCTGGTCTTTCCTCTAACAAAATGAAGTTTTAAGCAGTTTTCTAATTTAAGGCTCTTATAAGCAAAGGGAAGAGTATGGCCTCTGATATTCATTTTCTTCCCTCAGAAAAGTAAACTTAAGTGGCATGGGTAGGTGGTAAACTGCTCCTTTTTTTTTTTTTTTTTTTTTTGAGGGCAGTGTCACTGGCCCTCATATGTGGGACCAAACCGGGACCGCTGGCTTCCAAAGCCAGTGCTTAACCACCACGCCACTCGGCCGCCCTGGTAAACTGCTACCTTTAATAGAAGTTTGGATTCCAGCCTTTATGGCTTCCTGAACCGGAACTTTGTGCTAACATTAGGTCATGTTTCTATTGGAGTCCTGTCTTCTAGACAGTCCTGCCCACATAACTCATTAAAGAGTACACAAGAATGCAAATGGTAGAAGTAGCATGCAATTCAAAATGTCCTTCTTACCAGGTTTTACAGGGGCTCCCCTCGAGGGACTCAGTCCTGGGCGACCTGGAGCAGCATGGCATGTCCGAGAAGATAGCAAATCAGTCCCAGGAATTGAGTGCTTCAGAAAGAACCAGTAAGAGAAACATTATTTGTATCTACTGATAAAGCAGCCTTAAAGACATGGCTTACATTAAACTAAGGGACCCCCTGATCTGAATCGTATGGGGAAGACACTAAGTATATTGGGGTCATGTTATACGTTGCCACCGTCTTGCATTAAAAGTGAGTTGGGGACAATCAGCAGCAAGTCTTGACACCTTTTATTTCTTCCCCTGAACAGGTCAACCTAGCCCCCCTCTTAAATTAATTATAGTCTAGGATATAAAACAGCTATGTTTCTTCCATCCTTAATTTTTATCCCTAAGAAAGAAAAAAGAAAACCTATAGGAAGGTATTAATCTACTTAACATTTCTAAGTACATCATCCAAAGGATTTTGTTTTTTTAATCTTACATATGCTCAGCAGAGTTACTGGCAAAAACTGTACATTTTCTTCATTTCATCCTTTCAACATCAAATAGTAGGCAGCAAAAATTGGATCAGACTTCAAAGCCTGCTGTGGGCTCCAAGTCACAGAGAGACGCCTCCATTTCACATATTGAATTTGAGCAGGATATCAAAGTGCTACCAAAGAACCTCGGGTCCTTACTCAAAAAGAGGCTCTAACATCTGTAGAGTGTGGAGTGCACAGACAAATCACCTCAGGGAGCAGCTAGCATTTATTCTCAGCAGCAAATTTCCAGGCTTTTGATTCTCTCTTTGCTGTACCTCCCTGTCTCTCTGCTGAACCAAGTTCTTTAGCAAGCTGGGCTTTTGTCTCAAAGACTTCAAAATATCACTAACGGTTTCATGTTTGGATGGCTGGACCAAGGAGCCACAGACAGACTTCGCGCCCATGGACTTGGATGAGTCTGAAATAAGGATACACGGGCCGGCCGAGTGGCGCATTGGTTAAGCGCTGGTTTTGGGATGCCAGCGACCCCGGTTCGGATCCCACATGGGGGCCAGTGACACTGCCCTCTACAGCTAACAACAGCTCCACCTGGAGCTGGGCTGTGCGAGCCCCGGTGATGGTGTGGGCTGCAGCCCCTGCTGCAGTGGGCTGCCATAGGCTACAGTGAGTGGCCCGCAGCTAGCGTGAGCGGCTGGCAGCCAAGCGTGAGCTGCCAATAGCCACGGTGAGCGACATCCAGAGGCCAGCGACCGATCTGCCTCATCAGGGAAGAGCGCAATGACGATACCAACAGTGCAGCAACATCCTCCGCAACTAAACTGAAGAACAAAAAGACAGCAACTTGTCTGTTCCCCTTCCCCGATTCCCCAACGCTGTTCCCCTCCGCCAATTCCCCAATAAAATCTTACAAAAAAAAAAAAAAAAAAAAAAAGAAATAAGGATACACAATTACTTCGAAATCAAGATATCCAGCTACCTTGTTTGGATATCCTGCGAAGCCATCGCACCCTTTTGGAGAACTCTGGGTTTGTGAATACCTAAAAATAAAAATAATGATTTTTAAAAGGCTCGAAAATGATCATTACAAATCTTAAAGAGAGTTGTTTTCCTCCAAAGATGTATCAGAACATACTCTTTAATTAAGCCCCCATTGTTTCCCATTCCGGTCCTTGATTAAAAGGACATGGTCATCTTATAGAAATATTATACATTCTACTAGGTGCTGCTCCGACATTCATGGTCAGCCTGAGATACTAAGACTCAAGAAACTACCCTTTTTAAACCTGTGTGATCCTATTTGGTTTACTATAGGGCTTTCACAAACTTGACTGAGAAGCCAACCAAACTGTTGCTAGGGCCGTACTTCCCACCCAGCACATTAATCAATTATTTGTTAAATAATTCAAATAGATTCTGTTGTCAAATCAGTTAGAGAAATGCTGAGTTGTATATAGTTGAAGAGGTTTCCTTACTACAGGAATGATCTTTTACAATCACAATATGCATGTATGGCTTTCTAAAGTAGGGTGGGGGGAGGATGGAAGGTTTCCTAAAGTAATTTGACCAAGAAACTTAAAAAAGCAATCATCTACTAACACCTATTAAAATATTCATGTTTCATAAAGCAAAATTTGGAAAAAAATCAACTGTACTGCATTCTCAATTTCTTGTAATTGAAACACATTGTATGAAAGTGTGATAACTATAACACACTGTTAAAATAGGAGCCAACTGGGCCAGCCGAGTGGCGCGGTGGTTAAGCGCTGGCTTGGGAAACCAGCAACTCCAGTTTGGGTCCCACATATGAGGGCCAGTGACACTGCCCTCTAAAAAAAGAAAAAAAAAAATGAGCCAACTTTTATGATCTCTCTCAGATGGAGCCCAGCAGAATGGAAAGCTGATTAGAGGAAGCTGGGTTCTAACCCTGGCCTCAGGATCCCTGATCTCTCTCTCTCTCTCACAAAATATATGATTGAGTAAATTTCTACAGCATTCTGAATTCTAGTTTTCCTTATCTAGTGAATGATGGGATTGAGATAAATTTGTCCTTGGGTCTCTTTCAGTTCTACAATGATAATCTTATTCTTTATTTAAACTAACAAATTCATTTTCCGAATTTTCTGTGAATAGTTCATGGATATTGCTTTCAAAATGTATCCATTTATTGATTATAGCAATATATCCATTTTTATAATGTCATATCAGTACCTGGGCGAGGGGACTATAATGATATACTTATTTGTGTGTATATTAGTTTATCATATGTCTCCCACTATGAAATGTAAGCTCTATTAAGTTAGGGACTAGATATGCTTTATTTTATCCATATATGCTATCTCAGCACCTAGGCCAACGCTGGTACATTGTAAGTGGCTCAATAAATATTAGACAAGTTGAATGAATACAAGAATGACTAGCACACCCGTAAAATATGGGCCATGGAAACCAGTTAGAATGGCCTTAACATTAAAAGTAATCAGCATTTATATAGCACTTCCTATTTTTAAAAATGCTTTTATATATCTAATGGGAGTTTTACAACCATTTGAGCTAAGTGCTTTAATTTCCCCTATAATATAGATGAAGTTCAGGGAGGGTCAGTTATTTGCCCAGGGATTGGGGAGAATACCTGGTAGGGCTAAGACATTGACCCCTGTTTCTGACTTCAAATCCTTTGCTTGTCCTCTGAACCATTACACCCTCTATGCCCTTTAGTCTCTGTGCATCAGCCCAGGGACTCATTCCTGTCAGCTTAGGTATGTCCCAGTGGCTGTGAGACACCTGTATAGGATGGGGGGACTCTGAGGTCCTCTAGAAGTCCTGGTAAGCTTTGGAGAGAAACCTAACGAAGAGAGTTTGCCTGTTGAATTACCATGGAGTCTCCAATTTCTGTCTTTCCTGACCCAACAAAGAAATTTACCTCTTAGGAATTCCTTGCATGGCTTTTTAGAATCCAAAGGCCAGTGGCAGACACCTTTCAACCCTCCACTGTGGGTCAGCTTATCAGTTTGACTCCCTCCTCATTTAAGCCTTTGGAAGACTCTAAGCAGTTCAATGTAGTATTTCTATGTGTTAAAAAGGTGGAGGAGAGGTGGGTCGTGTCCATAGGCAAATAGACAAGAAAATAGTTGATGAAGCAAAGTTAAACAGGTTTCTTTCCTGAGAGGCTTTCCAGAACTTTTAACTTAATAATATGCACAATGAAACCCCAAAAAAGGGGGGGGGAAGGGGCAGCATTTATTTCCCAGATGTTATTTTAACAACGGAACCCTTCTCTCATGGAGCATGTCGGGGGGTCTGTTGGTTCTTATAACACTGCTTAGGAAACACTGATCTGAGCAGTACTAATTTGAAACAAATTCCAATTTGCCTTTAAAAACTGATACAAGTCAATACTCCTCAAAAGTCTAACTGCCTCAATTCTGCAGCAATTTCATTAGATATGTTGTCATTTGTCTTAGGGACTTCAGGCTGCCAATAAGTGAATAACATTTTGCAAGCTGTCACCACCCAAACATGGACAAGCACAATGATAACAAATAGCTAATGCTTACTGCATGCATGATTGCCACCATCACAGAACAAAACATGGATACATGGTTATCTCACGCAACAACATAAACTGGTTTATTTTTATACCCATTTTACAGGTGAGGGAATTAATGACCCAGAAGCTCATGACTTGCTTCACTTCAAAACTAGTAAACAGTGCAGCATAAGACCTGCTGGCATAGAAAATGAGACGCCAAAGGGGAATTATTGATTCAGGCATGGATTATCAATTGCTGATAAAACCTTTGAACAAATGGTTGATGGGGAACAGGTCACAAGGGGAACAGGTAAGTGTACACTGGAGAAATCAGGTCACTGTCTTAATCCAGTGCCAATCTTAGTGCCACTAATGCCAAGACAACACTGTCTTGTGATGTGAGGCAATATACGGTATTTGACATCACCCAGGATATTTATACTTTTTCTTTTGGTCAAAAACACTTAACTTGAATCTAATCAAAGATTTAAATCTAATTGACAGTTTAACCAAAACACAGGGTATAGAGAGACAAGCTAAGACCACAAAAAATCAAGCAGACAAATATAGAAAGTGAGCTATTTTATGGGATAACTGGTTCAATCTCTTAAAATGCCAGTGTCATGAAAAAATGGGGTATCGTATATTAAAAGAGACTTAGGGACATAATGACTTAGTGTGATGCAATATACTAGTTCCTGGCGTGGACAAACAGATGGAAAGGGAATCTTAGAACAATTATGGAAAATTTGATTATGGATTGGTATTAGATGGTATTAAGGAATTATTCATTTTTAAAGTGTGATATTATTTTGAATCTGTAGGAAACAATTTTTTAGATAACACTGTGCTCAACCTCCATTAGAAATCACATGCTAAATGACAGAAACAGTACCCAGAATCTGGTTATCAAAGGGTGGTAAATAGGAGGTAGCTGTCTCTCTATATATGATTCACTGTGGATTTCTAGGGCTCCTCTAGCCTCTCAGGAACCATAACCAAAGTCTCAAGTCGACTGCCTCCAGGGTCTGGCCACTTGGCTGCTCCGCTACAGTCAGATCATTGAACTGTGGGTTCTAGGGGAGACAGAAACTCTCAGCCACCAGTAAGAAACCTTCTGCTGGGCATCTGCCCTGAAAAGACCCCCAAATGAAACTCATGTCTAATTTCTTCTTCTGAAACCCTGATCCCAGTGTGACCAGATGAGAGGCAGAAGGAAGGCTGGCTCCTGAGGATGTGGCTGCTGAGAATGCCCCAGCATCTTTCTTCTTCTGCAGCAAAGATCCATCAGGCCAGCTGGCTTTGTCACGCTGGGCTGGCGGCACTAGGTGAAGTCACTGCATTTCGGCTCTGGGTCTCAGCTTTGCAAGCTCCAAAATTCAGTTTGCCAGTTCAATGATTTTTCTCGGGAGTTGAGGTTCACTAACTAAATCCAGAAGAGTCATATTTGAAAAGTATAGAATGCCAATGTGTGCTTTTACAGTGAGTAGAATAATCTGGACTATACTTTCCCCCTCACTAGTTGGTTGATATACTCTGGAGACCAAATTACACATCAGAATTACAGCAAAGGAAGCAGGGTGCTCTTCAAGGACTTGATCAACCAAGCTGATCTTGTAATTGGCCTTTTTTACTTTAGGGTTAGAATCAGTGACTTTTTTCTTGGATGGGAATAGAGACACACTGGTTACACTCTGATTCTCCATTTTTCTAAACTTCATTTAAATTTCTTTGTGCAGTTTTTATTAACTTTGATAAAATCTGCAAGATTGTGTCTTATCTTTGATCAATTATGATTTAGAATGGCTGCAAGACAAACTGAGAAACCCATTAGTCGTTCACACTTGAAAGCATATTCTAATTTCAAACCAGGATAGGTTGCAGTTAATTCACTGTGGGTTGATTTTTGTTAGCTTCCCACTGTCTCTAGATTCGGGAGTAGTTCTCATTGTATGTCATGTCTTACTTGATAGCCCTGGGAGAAAGGCTCATCAGCATAATCAAGCAATTTGTTCTTGCTTCTTTGACATCTCTGAAAAAAAATCTTTTGTACATGGAGCTTGTAGTAAAAGGTCAATTTCATTTTGTTCTTTTCTTTTTTTAAAAAAGTCTTTTCTTTTTCTTTTTTTTTTTAAATTGGGGAACAGTGTGTTTTTCCAGGACCCATCAGGTCCAAGTAAAGTAGCTCTTTCAATCTAGTTGTGGAGGGCATGGGAATCGAACCGCCAACCTTAATATTATGAGCACTGCACTCAAACCAGCTGAACTGACTGCCCGAAGGTCAATTTCTTGTTCCCAAGAAGCAGTGTCAATCTATTCTGCAAAAGATATGCTCAGACCAAGATATTTTCACATAGTAGGAGCCCCATGAATCTTGAAGAAGGCAGGTTTTAGACAAATAAATCATACGACTTTCCTTATGGAAGTTACTACAATGAAAGATAATAGAACACATAGACATCTTCAGGAGTGGTTTCAATAAATTCAAGTTCTGAAGGTAAATTAAGACATTTAAGGAACGAACATCAGAGAAGAGGATACTGCCCTTGCTGTCCGGAGTGCTAACAGGAAACCCATAGGAACTGGCCATGGGTTGAACCCCAACTGGCAACTCAAGCATTCTTATTTAGTTCTTATATGGAATGTGAAGCTTTTAAGGGCTGAGGGTATAAATATGCAACAATGCTCAGATTTGAATCTCCCCACATTGTCACTAGGCATCTGTTGTTCCCTGATTTGCATCAGCTAGGTGTCATTGCATATTCTTTTTTTTTAAAAAGATTTTATTGGGGAATTGGTGGAGGGGAACAGCGTTGGGGAATCGGGGAAGGGGAACAGACAAGTTGCTGTCTTTTTGTTCTTCAGTTTAGTTGCGGAGGATGTTGCTTCACTGTTGGTATCGTCATTGCGCTCTTCCCGGATGAGGCAGATCGGTTGCTGGCCTCTGGATGTCGCTCACCGCGGCTATTGGCAGCTCACGCTTGGCTGCCAGCTGCTCACGCTGGCTGTGGGCCACTCACTGCAGCCTATGGCAGCCCACTGCAGCAGGCTGCAGCCCACACCATCACCGGGGCTCGCACAGCCCAGCTCCAGGTGGAGCTGTTGTTAGCTGTAGAGGGCAGTGTCACTGGCCCTCATGTGGGATCCGAACCGGGGCCGCTGGCATCCCAAAACCAGCGCTTAACCAATGCGCCACTCGGCCGGCCCCATTGCATATTCTTATTGCTTATATTTATTTAAGTAGTGCTGGAGGCACAGAGGATTGTAAGGTAATACAAAAATGTTCTGGGCCGGCCAAGTGGCGCATTGGTTAAGCGCTGGTTTTGGGATGCCAGCGGCCCCGGTTCGGATCCCACATGAGGGCCAGTGACACTGCCCTCTATAGCTAACAACAGCTCCACCTGGAGCTGTGCTGTGCGAGCCCCGGTGATGGTGTGGGCTGCAGCCCCTGCTGCAGTGGGCTGCCATAGGCTACAGTGAGTGGCCCACAGCCAGCGTGAGCAGCTGGCAGCCAAGCGTGAGCTGCCAATAGCCGCGGTGAGCGACATCCAGAGGCCAGCAACCGATCTGCCTCATCCGGGAAGAGCGCAATGACGATACCAACAGTGAAGCAACATCCTCCGCAACTAAACTGAAGAACAAAAAGACAGCAACTTGTCTGTTCCCCTTCCCCGATTCCCCAACACTGTTCCCCTCCACCAATTCCCCAATAAAATCTTTAAAAAAAAAAAATGTTCTAAGAAGAACACGAATTACTCCGTTAAGTTTAAAGGCACCCAACATGCATTAAGTTAATGCACCTTTTATTAAAAAGACTGGAAAGCTAGCATTTCTAGAATGCTCTTTCTGTGTTTGATTTACCACCACCACCACAACAGATAAGCATTTGCCAAGCACCCATTAAATCTCCCCAGGGTTGTCTTCATACTTTCATGCTTTTGCCTGGAATGCTGTCTCCTCTTCTGCCCACCTGAACATTGCATCTTTATCTGTTAACTCAGGTATCAGTTTCTATGAAGAGTCTTTTTTGCCCAACCCCACCCCAACTACCTCGTCCACTTTGGGCAGACTTGGAGGCTCCCCGGTGTAGTCACACAATCTATTGAGCATAACCATACTGAGAAGTTGGGTCTGTAACTGACTTGTCTGGTACCAAATCCTGATCAATTATAAAGCGTCTACAAATCACCTACTGAAGGTGTGCTTTAACAGGTTTAGATCAAGGGAGGAGAGCAAGGAAGAGCAAGTACCCTATGCTACTTGGCTTTTCAGATACCAGAGCTGTTTTTATTGCGGTGCTCATCAGTTTTGTCTTTTCTTTTTTCTTTTTTAGTTGGTGAAAATGCTCCAAAATCCCAAGTGGTCTAAATAGTCACTGATCACTGATCAACAAAATAATAGTATTAACTGATCTCCTCAAAGTAAGTGATTAAAAGAACTGGTGGCAAAATATTTCCCCTTTTTTCCTTTTTCTTATTAAAATACACTTTTATTCTGATTAGAAAATGATATATAGTTACTGTTATACTATATAAATTACAGATATTCAAGGAGAATAAAATAAAGGTAAGGGATCTCCACACCCAGATATAATTACCGTTAATATCTTGGTGCATATTTTTCAGATGTTAGTCTATGCATATAATATACATTAAAAATAATGGCATATAGCATATTTACTATTTTTTGTAAGCCTACCTTTTGTAGTTACAAGCATCTTTCCATATATTTGTGTGTAACACACACATATGCAAGTATGTATATATAGCATATTTATGACTGTATAGTATTCCATTGGGTGATTATCATAACTAATCTCTTATTTTTGGATATTTAAGTTGCTTCTGGTTTTGGTCACATTATAAATAACAAATCACAAAATACTCTGTGCATACAGTTATGAGTATTTGCCCAATTACTTCCCTAGGGTAAATCTTAATTTAAGGTTATTGGGTCAAAGGGTGAGCAAATATTTTGCTTATTTTAAGGCTTTTGAATTACATTATCAAATTTTTCTATAAAATGCAACAAAAATTAACACTCACATACACAAAAGTATGAAAAGACCTACTTCCTATCATATTATATTACCAACACTAGGTATTATCAGTTTTTTTAATTTTGCTTACTTCTTTGGCAAAAAAATAAAAATAAAAAATGGTGGTACCTCATTATTATTTTAATTGGCATTTCTTGATCTCTAAAGATGGAAAATATTATTCCTGGACTATAATATATGATGTGAAGGAAATACAAAGAGTATAAAAGTGAAAACAAAAAAATAATAGTGCTAAATTAGATCACCAATATTACAGGAGAAAGGGGGAAACAAGAAGGAATGATCACACCTTCTATATTATTTTTTTCTCATTATCTTTAGCTACTTGGTAACTTTTATAAGGATTTTAAATGCATACCCTATATCTCACCCCCAATCAGTATCATTGCTGAATGGGTGAAATATGCAATTTAAGTATCTTATACTGAACTATATGTATTTTTTTTGTGCTCTGGACACACAATTATTTTAAGTTTTGGAACATTGCTCAAGGATAAATTCATCAAAAGGGCTAAAAAAGGCTGATAAATGTTTCATAATGCCGTTGCTCAAAGTTAGCACTAGTTAGATTTATGTACTTATGCTAATTTCTCAAATCCCACTGAGCCCGTTAAATGTGATATTTGTTTGCCTCATTGCTTTTCCCCAACCCTGAGCCCATGCAGCCTTAATTTGCCAGTTCTTGCATTCTCATTTCATTTTTCTCCTCTACTTTTTTTTTTTACAGGCAGCAGTCACTGTATAAAGTCTAAGGCAGGAGTAGAGGGCTCTTCTTCCTTCTGCTGAGAATGCCCGCCTCAGTGGTAAAAAGGACCCTCCCAACAAGAGGGTCCATAAAAGAGGGTCCAACACCCATAAAGCCTCCTCCAGTTCTTTGTGGACACCCAAGGGAGCTGAGAAGAAACCTGGCCTCAGGATCAGGGATGGAATTAAGATGGATGCAGTATTGAGGAAAAGCACTATCACCTGCAGTAGTGCATGGCCCTGGGCTGAGGGACACAGCACAGCCAGGACAACTGAATGATGATTTACTATGCTGAGGGCTTGCCTGGATCATCTCATGAAACCCTCACGTCAGTGTGAGCAGCGTAGGTTCTGGGTTCTACCAGGGTCCCCATTTCACAGCCAAAGCGTGGAGTGGTTAAGTCACCTGTTGAGGCCACACCAAGCTACAAATCCAGATCTGGTGGACACAGGGCCTGTGCTCACATCCAGCACCATTTTGTTACTGGGCTCTACCAGATAGCCACACAATTGTATTTGGGGTCTTAAGGAATGACACCTGGGGCTGCTAACATTCAGTTCTAGAAAACTTGCCAGGAGGCAGATTAAATTAAGCCTGACTATATCTGCAGATACCACTTGACCCCTGACCTGCTGACCTTTAACTGTCCTTGTGTCTATGGACTAATATTAAGATTATAAACACTTGTATCACCCTCAAGGCTCTAACTTGGTGGCAAGCTTTTTGAGAGTCTACAAGATTATAAGAACAACGTATATTACATGTACAACGTAAGTACTTCAGTAGCCTTACAGACATCATTCATTTATTCTACAGGTATTTATTGAGCACCTTCAATTTGTCTCCTACTATTCCTGGGGATACAGCAGTTAACAAAGAAATCCAAGATCCCTATGCTCATAAGAAACTATATTTTAGATGAGGCAGATAATAAAAGAAAGAAATAAGTAAAGACGAAAGTATATTTAATTGAAGCAAGTGCCAAACAAGAAAATTAAAGCAAGGAAGGGACACAGGAAGAGTTCGGAGGTAGAGTCTACAATTTTAGACTGAGTGGCTACAGACGGTGACATCTGAGTAAAGACCATAATAAATAGGAATTGATGTCTTCAAATATGTTTTTAATCAAAAGCTCCTAAAGGGTAAAAAATACTATATGTTATAGCACGTAGAGGTCAGAGGACTGTTGTAAACACTTGGTAAATGTTTAGCAACACACTTTATGATATAATATATATTCATGAGACACAGATACATATTCATGATATGTTAGTTCCAAAGAACTTGGACTAGCGGTGCCAGATAAAATACAGGACACACAGTTAAATCTGAATTCCAGGTAAACAATGCATAATTTTTTAGTATAAGATTTTTAAAATACTTCTTGGGACATATTTATACTAAATTTGGTGTTTACATAAAATCCAAATTCAACTGGGTAGCCTGCATTTTCATTTGCTAAATATGCAACCCTGACTTGGACAAAGCACCTCAGCTTCTTCATCAGCAAAAGATAAATAAAAACGCTTGCCAATTGCAGGGAAAGAATTACATTTGTGCTTTCAGGTGGAAAAAAATAAAAACATAAGATAATAGGGTTTTAAAAAGGATTAAAGTAAGAGATATATACATGGTCAGAATCTTGAAATAAAATATATGCTTAGTAAGGTGTTATACTTACTGTTTATAATTTTGCACTTCTAAAAAAATAAATCCCTGAACTTGGAAACTTCAGGTTTGAGAGACGGGAGAATGATGATGGGCATCCGGGGTATTCGTTTCTGTAGCCTGTCTTTTCTTTGGGTAGGGTCTCAAGGTAACTTGTGGGTTGAGTTACTTCTGAGTTACAGTCGCAGTGCTTTAAAGATTGAATTAGGCAACGGCGTAGACTTGTGGAGGCAAAGGAAACTTCAGAGATCACTTACTACATCTCTTTTACGTTGTAAGTGGGAAAACTGAGACTTGGGGGGGTGATGTGATTTGTCCAAATGAGTCAGCGGGAAAGAGATGGGTATAACATCCGTGTTCCTTGCATGATGCTCTTGTCACCAGTGCATCCCCCAAAATTAATAGTTAACCCAGTTTCCCTCCTTTAACTCTGAAAGCAGTACTCTGGGGAAAGAAGAGCAAGAAGCCCTGAACTGAAGTGCATGATGATCACGGCACTAAATAATGCGGCCCAAAGACAGATGGGAAAGGTGGCGTGCAAGTAGAGAGGAACATTTTAGGGAACTTTTGAAAAATGAAGTGGAAAAGCCTAAATAAGGTTGCGGGTAGTGGGTAGTGACTAGTCGGCAATGTCACAGTGGAGAAATTCCAGGACAAACACAGACAGTGCAATGCTGAAGTGGACAGACATTTAGGTGTGGCTGGAGAGGAACCCGGAGCTAAACAGAAAGTGACTGATGCACATTGTTCTGTCTGAAGAGAGGAAGTAACACTGACTTTATTTTTTAATTTTAATTTCATATTCACAGAAAAGGTGCAAAAATACTATAGGGAATTCTGTATATTCCTCAGCAGATTCTCTGAATATTAGCAATGTACACATTTACTTTATCTTCTTCCTTTTTCTCGGTATATGTGTACTGATATCCATATACACATACAGACATATAATTTTTTTCTGAACAATTTGATTGTCAGTTACACCTCATACACCTTTATCCCTGAACTCCAGTATGTGTTTCTTAAAGGCAAGGGCATTTTCTGATATGAGTATAGTAAAATAAAATTGTGAAGTTAATATTAAGATAATACTATTATCCAAGGTACAGATTATATTCAGGTTTGGCCAGTCGTACCCATGAGGTCTTCTATAGCAAAAGAAAATCATGGGTCATGCATTGCATCCAGTTGTCCTGTTCCTTTAGGCCCCTTTCATCTGGTACAGTTCCTTGGTCTTCCTTCCTGTTTCATTTTGAATCCTACAGGTCAGTCATTTTGATCCCTCTGTTTGGTTCGTCTGCTCTTTGGTTTGTTTGCTGTTTTCTCATACTTAAATCCAAGTTATGCACATTTGGCAAAAAAAAAAAAAAAAAAATTCATAGAAGTAGAGTTGTGTTCTTCTGAGAACATCCTATCAGGAGGGGCATGCTATCACCTTGTCTGATTACTGGTGAAGCTAACTTTCATCACTTGGGTAAGGTGGAATCTGCCAGGTGTCCCCACTGTCCTTTTGTAATTAATGCACATCTTAGGGACATTTACTCAGAGGCTGTGCAAATAGCTTGTTACTCCTTAGGTTTTCACCTACTAGTTTTAGCATCCATTGATGATTCTTGCCTGAAACAATTTTGGTAATTGCCAAATGGTAATTTTCTGATTTCATCATTTCTTGTATATTTATTCATATTCTATTGCATTGAAAAAGGCTTCCCTGTTTCTCCTGCCTTCCCGCCCTCCCTTTCTCTTTTCTTTTTCTTTTCTCCCTTCCTTCCTTCACTTCCTTCACTTCCTTCCTTTCCTTCCAATGGTTCATGAATTCTTATTTTATTTAATACATTATACTCTTTTTTATCATTATTTGCTTTGATAAATTATCCTCAATTTAGCACTGGCTTAATTTTAAAGGTTTGGGAGTAACAGACTTCAAAATGAGCACTTCAGAAAAGAATGTATAACACTAAGGATTACATAAAGAAAGGTGGATTCCTCAGAGATAACAATCACTCCCCCTATTACTACTATTCATGAGTGCTTTTTATATGTCAGATGGAATGCCATGCCCTTGTATATGTTAACTCATTTAACTTTCATGGCCTGGTGACATGGATATTGTGCCATTTTATCTTCCGTTTAAAGATGAAGAAACGAAGGCTCTGAGAAAATAAGTTCATCAAGATCTTACTTAGTAGCAGCAGGTCTAGTGGACTCCAGGACTCCGGCTCTCAACCACCAGGCAGGGCTCTCCAAATAGGTGTGCAACCCCCCAGGGAAGGATCAGTCTTAAAAGGCAGGCTGAACTGTTCCTTAAGGTAGCTGGACATTTTCCCCAGGACCTAAAGAGTTATCTGTACGTTTTGCAGTTTTACAAATGGGGCTGTTGGAAACTGTCTATAAGTCTGTCATCACGCTAAAAACTTCTCTAACCTGCTTTGTGGAAACCATCCAACCCTGCCTGAAATTCAGTGAGGAAAGCATAAAGAAAAAGCTCATTTCTGCCAATGTCAGCTGACAGAGATCCAGAAAGACATGACATGGCCAAGTCATCCAGGGAAGCATTCCCATAGGGCAAGACAAAAGTCAAAGAGAGGAGGAATACTAAGGGAATAGTAGAGCTGGAATTCTTAAGAAATTCAGTATTTATTCAATTCTTTAGATCCTGGGTGAAGACAAGGCTGTGGCTTCACCCTCCCTGCAGGCTGACATACTAGATCCTTCTTCCTGCAACAATACCACTGCCTCCACACCCTCATCACCACTGTTAATACCAAATTTAAGATTTTATGAGAATGAGCTTAGGTGAAAGAAGTATGTTGCGTGCTAGTGAAATTAATGCAAACAATTGCCCTGCCTTAGAGGGAAAAGCAGAGTTGGATCTGAAAATAATATCTTTGCCCTCCCAGGAGGAACAAGCTAAAAATAAAAGACAATGATGTGCTTCCTGTCGGCCAGTAAACCCAAAAAGATATTTCAACCTGGCTAGGTAGTTAACAGTCGGCCTGACTCCATTCGACCGCCGGAGAGGGGCCATGTGGTTCTCAGAGCCAACAGCTGCCAGGCAGAACCTCTCAGATTAACCCATAGGTGGTGTTGAACCACTTCCCATTAAGATATTTGCAAAGCAAACAAAAATGATAGCCCCATTCTGAGCGCTGGGAGCCGGCCAGGAACTCGGGCTGTTCTTGTTGACACAAAGGGCTCTCCAGGGAGGGCCTAAGCCAGAGCTCGGAAGGCCACTCCTGCCTGAGTCTCCAGACTGTGTTGATCTTAGGCCATTAGAATCCTGGTATCAGGGACTGTTTATTATCTAATTTCCCAGTCACAGCAGTCACTAGAGTGTTTCACCAGGGCTCTCTATTCCTCTCTGTTTTCCCGACCTGACCTACACCATTCAGATGAAAAGGAAAAATTCAACCCTCCTCCTGTTTTGTCTACTCATCAAGGAGACAAGTCTAAGGAGTTACTAAGATTCACAGAGAGTGTGGCATTGCTACTGTCAACAGTTTCTGTGGTGGACACTTGCTCAGGTTCCTTCTTCATTTAAAGTGACAGGGTGAATGCTGATGGGAAATGTGCTGGCCGATCTGTGGCCTACAGGTAGGCGCCCATTGCCATTTAATTCACAAGATTCACTTGGAACTGAAATGCTAGTATGTTTTCCTTCTAACCCAGAGAAGAAAATGAAATAAGATTAATAAAGCTGTGGAAATGTACAAAGTGAATCTTCTTTCAACATGTAGGATTACACTCTTGGTTTCTTTATCTATTCGTAATGAAACATGTTTATATAGAATTCATTTTTATATAATATCGTTTTCAACTTGAGCAAGTTTTCTTTCCTCAAGTTTCTTTTCTTTTGAAATAGCCTCAATATACAAAGGTATCTTGTTCAAAATGTCATTCTGAGCCTGAACATAGATGAGAACACAAGTATGGTAGATATCAGAGATATACTGAATTTCTAGAATTTCCTACACTCACTAAATGAGTGATGTAGGAAGGGAAGGAGGGATGGCAAAATGGCCAGGAGAGTTTGACAAATTTTGTTATTACTTGAAATTGTCCTTTAGATTAGAAACCAGAACTTTACATAGATATAGGTATTAAATGTATAAGGAGAGAGGGAGGGAAGGAGAAAGGGAGGGAGGGAGGGAGGAAGAGAGAGGAAGAGAGGAAGAGAGAGAGAGAGAGAGAGAGAGAGAGAGAGAGAGAGAGAGAGAGAAAGATAAAGAGAGAAATGAAGGAAGAGGAAAGGGAGAGAGCTTAAGAGAGACTGAGATTTCTTTTTTAAAGTAGATGTATTATCATGCAAAAAAATTGATTTTTTATAAAAAAGAAGAGAGCCATGTGACATTTAAAGTACAAAGTTAAAGAGCAACTTTTAGAATCTTGCATACATCATTCAGTTTTAGATGATATTTATGCAAATCAAATTAAATGCTGCTGGATCCAAGTTTTCTGCAAATGTGCAAGTTTTCTGAAGAGTAAGTGAATGCAGCCTTGCAGGTCAACTTTGCAGAGCTCATGCTGTCATTTGCTGATGGCAAATGTGTTTATGAATAGATTAATATAAGAACAAAAGTTCATGTCCACAGGTGATTGCATTACAGGTCTTGGTGGGATGGTGTCATAACTTTAGCTATGTCTAAGATATGTTGGACATACTGGAAATTTTTTCTTATAACAAACTGTCCAAATTGTTTTAGAAGATAGTTCATCTTTGTCTGAGGCCTTGAAGTGTGGATCTCATGTAGGGTAGGGATGGTCAGAGAACCAAAGTCATACATGCATTCTAACATCATTTCTGCTTATGTTCATTACATGCTGGTTCTTAGGAAACTGACCATTAAATTAAGATATGAACCACAGACAGCTACCTGCCAATAACTGAGCTTCTAAAGAAAACCCATAATTAAGCATCTTCCCACATTTGGGGCTTATTTTTGAATTAGGAAGGTAAATCCATTACAGAAAAATGACACCGTGTTAACAGCATCTCCCTTCACTTATTTTGTTAGCACTGATAGCTTTTTGAGAAAGCCAGCATCCTACTTTATAAAACATTAATTATTATGTTCAGGTCAAACTCAAGATAAATAGGAAGTATTTCTTGAGGACAATGTAATTAAATTTAGCTTTGGACTCAGTAGAAATATAAATTCAAGGAGCACATATTCATTCATCTATTCATTAATTAGTTTTTTTATGCCTACCATGGCCAAAGGTTGGAGATTCAGTGAATTACCCAGAAATGTGTGACGAATAGTTTCAGCCCTGGAGTTTATCTCATGTAGAATATAGTAATAACAGCTAACATTTTTGTGCACTTACTACATGCTAGGTAGTCTTCTAAAAATTTCCTATGGTTTATTCTCATAGCAGATATATGAGTTAGGTACCATTATTAGAAATATGCTTAACTTGCCAAGGTCCTTGAGCTCACTGGATACAGACCTGGGCCTAGAAGAGAAGCAATCTGGCTCCCGAATCTGTAGCCTAAACTGTTTCTTCTATGTGCATCATGCCCTTGCACAGAATGGGCAGGAATCTAACTCAGATGCTGGTGGGGCCAGGCCATGAATTAAGCAGGCCAGTGAGTTGGTATCAGTGGAAAACAGCCTCTACTCAGTTTCAGCAGATTGATGCTAATTACTCCAGTTTTTCAAGAGCCATCAGAAATCTGAATAGTTATATGAAATCTTTCTATTTTTGTTTGTTTGTTTGTTTGTTTTTTGTGGGACCCGAACTGGGGCCGCTGGCTTCCCAAACCAGCGCTTAACCACCGCGCCACTCGGCTGGCCCCTTTTTTTTTTGGAGGGCAGTGTCACTGGCCCTCAGATGTGGGACCCGAACCTGGGCCACTGGCTTCCCAGGCCAGCGCTTAACCACCGCGCCACTCGGCCGGCCCTGAAATCTTTCTATTTTTATATGTTGGAAACTAATTAAGAATTTCAAAACCATGGTGCAGGCCAAACAAAAATACCATATTCTACCCAACAAGTATAGGTGTGCATCTTTCAGCATATAAAATGAGGCCCAAAATATTTTGTGTAGCTTTTAAGGCTTCCTCCAACCTGGCTTCCATCTGCCGTATTCCCTGCATCTCACCACTCCCACCCCCACCCTCAGTCTTCATTCCACTGGACATCTCACCCTCCCCAGAAAGCCCTCACATATCCTGCCTCTGGGCCATGGCTCACTCTCTTTCTTCCACCTGGGATGCTCTTCTCTGGCTAAAGTCTTCTTCAAGGCCCTGTGGGAGGTGCCATATGGGTTTAAAGGCCTTGAAGGATGGGTAAAATATCAACAGGTAAAGAAAGAACTGGCAAGAGCATTCTATTCAGAAGGAACAGCATGAACAGGTATACAGAAATGGGAAACCAAAAGACATGTTGAAAACCACAGAAAGGCTCCAAATATTTTTAAAGAGGCCTCTGGTCCTTGGAATCTGGTCCTATAAAGAGAACGTTGATTGCTGACATTCTTTTTTTTTTTTTTTGATTGCTGACATTCTTGACACCCACAATCCTTCTAAATGGATCCTTTGCGTAAAGATCACTGGTGATTTAAGGTTTGTTGAAATAGTTCAGATAAATATTTATGTACAGCCATAAGCAAATCCACCAGGAAAAATATAACTCAAAACAGATTTTTCCTTGAAGCTCCTTTCAGCTGGTGATAAAGTTTCTGGCTTCAAAAAGGTTTTGAAAATAAATGTGACCAATTAATATTTTTAAAGTCTAGGAACTCTAAGAAGACCTTAACAATCAAGTAAGCTCTAAAAGTTGTCATTTGAGGGTGTGCCAGTGGAGTCCTGGCCATATTGGGAAGGGTGACTCTTGGGCCCAAAGTCAACCTCTGATTTATCCTGAGATAAGAGCCAGGAACACAAGAAAATAAAATTTGGCTCTCAAGTTAAAGCAGAAAATGAGTATTGTTCAAAATGTCTAAAGTGCTGGAATCTTCAATGTTTATTTTTGTCTACAGCTCTAGAGCTAAGCTAGAGGGGCCTTGACACTTCCTATTAGGTTAGCTTTTACAGAAACCTTTTAATCACTACTATTTTTAATTATTACTACTATAATACTTCTATTACCATGGCAAACAACAGCTCATCATCATCTTTTATTGAGCATTTATTAAGTGTCCAGAACTGTGCTAGTTCCTTTGCATAGATTACTTCTAATCCTCACAACTATTTCTATTTCAGTATCACTAGGATACTGAAGTTCAGAAAGATGAAGGAACTTGCCCAAAGTCTTCTAGTTGGTAAGTAATTGAATTAAGATTCAAACCCAGGTCTGTCACCAAAGCCCATCTGCTTTCTACCTGAAGGCAATTTCACATGGAGTATCTACCATATCATAAGCACTTCTTGAAAGAAGGCCATCATCACCACTGCTGCTCCCACACTTGCTGCCTTCTTCTCTCTGGCTTCATCCAGGTCTTCTTGATGCTTTAGTGCACTAATTTGGCCACAGTGTTAGGAAATTCGCTGGAGAGAACTTAGCTTCCAGAGGGGGTGAACCAAAGGCAAAGGTGGGAGGAAAAATTAGCATGAGTATTAAAGGGTGGGGAGAGGAAACGTCCTCCTGATACTGATATGGAAAGAAAAGTTTTGTTAAATCCGCTTTGCACTGCCACGTATTTCTGCCATGACCCCCCAGGCAGAGTATTTTTCAAGATATGTGGCAATATGTGTACTTCACAGCCCACATGAAAATCTGGCCCACAGTTGGCCCTGATGGAGAGGCTGTTTCTCTGGCTCATCAATTCTGAGGTCAGCCCAATTGGCTCCAAGCCCCTGAGCTGCAAGGATGACACACGGGAGAAATATGTGCTCGTTTTCCCCTCTTGCGAGGTGCCAGCTCCCCTCAAGCTGTCTGAGTCACGAAGGTCCCCATCTCTCTAAGTCTGAATCCTCATTGAAGTGACCCACAACGAAGCAGCATCTCTGGGGGTGTGTTACAAGCTGCCAGGTAAAAAACATCTGCACCGGCATTATCCATCTCCTGCCTCCCTCATAGGGGCTTCTTTTTACAGGACAACAGGCTAGAGTGCTAAAGAATGTCAAATAAAAGACTTGCTAGAGCTTTGCCATATGCAGGCCAAATTAAAGGGCATAATCCTCACTATTGTACTTATTAGCATTAAAATGGAGGATTACCATCATGGGAACAAAGCCCCCACAATTTAAAAGAGTATTTCCATTCTGTCATTCACTGTACAGGCCCACATAGGAAGTCCAGCAGAGAAGCACCACCCCAACCACTGACTTCTTTTAACTTGAGGTTTCTCACCCCAGCCAAATTAACTTCCCCCCACTATGCACAGATGGGAGCACCTTTCCCATGAGGCCACAGGCTTTCTCCCAAGATTTGAGGCTGGAATTTTCTCCACCAATCACAGGGTGACTGTTTTATGCCAACCGGAGTTTATTCTTTAGCTGGTTGTGATTTCAGATTTGCTGCAATGACCGTTATAGAGAACACAGAGAGAACAGAAAAAGCCCTGGGTTAAACATTTGGAGCCTGGAACCTAGAGAAGCATTAGAATGTACTGGTTAAAAGCCTGAGCTTTGGAGTCAGAAGGCCTCTGTTCAAATCCTGACTCTGTCTCTTTAAGTAACATTGGCAAGTTACTCGTAATCTCTAAATGTCAGAAATTATAAAATGTGTACCTCTCCCATAGAGTTGTCACGAGGATTAAATAGGACAATCCAGGTAAAACACTTAGCACAGGGCCCAGGAAGTTGTTAATGAAGAGCAAATGTTAGTTGTTATTGTTGGAGACAGAAGATCTGAATTCGAACCCTAGACCTGCGATCTACTCTCTTTGTGACCCTGGGTGACACCCAGACTAGCTGATTCAGGGCAGAAGTAGGTAAATCTGATACCTCCAACCCAGCTCTGGACTCTGGGCCAGCTTTTGGGAGCTGCTTGATTTGCCTTCCCCAAGTCCAGTTTACTCATCAGTGACATGAAGTTGGTAACACCACCCCAAAGGCTGGTGTGAGAATTACGTGAGATAATTGTGGGAAAAGACCTAGCATTGCAATAAATGTTGGGTGAATCTGAACGATGACCTCCACATGTCCCTGTCATTCTTATTCTCAGCAATATTTCTTGCCATGTCTGGGTCTTCTTACAAATATTTCTTCTGCTTTTGCCTTCCCTTCATCTTTCCCCAGTGCTTACCTGCTTCCATCACTAACCCTTCAGGACTCTTCTGGCACACTTTGTTGGTTGCTTCCCCAACCCCTTTATTCTTTGCCCATGCTCTCCTGCAGAAGCTGAAAACGCCCATGCTCACTTTCCAAGACTCCCTTGCAGCTCCCCTGCAGAGCCACCTCTGAAAATTCTGGCCAATGAGATGTGAGGGGAGTATCCTGACAACTTCTGGAAAAGGTTCCCTCGTGACAAAGAGAGAGACACTTCTGAGGAGAGTCCCTTTCCATTCACCTCTTCTTTCCTGCTTTGGACATTGCCATTTGAAGAAGTGATACTTAGCCCTGCTTCAGCCACCTTGTGACCATAAGTGGGGCCATTGCCGACCTATTAAGGTAGCAGAACAAAGAAACAGAAGGAACCTGTGTCCTTAATGACATCCCTGAGTGGCTGATGCAGCCCTGGAACTTATGTCTTGGGACCTCTTATCCTGAGGAACCTTTAATGTATGGGGTGGAGTTTCTGTTACTTGCCACTGTGTGCATTGGCATGACCCAGCTCTCCTTATTATGCCCATCCTGCCCCCACTCCATGACTTCCTTCCTTTCAATCCCTAGGTTGAACCATAGGGCACTGAGGTAACCATTGAACACACAGGGGAAAATGTGACCCCAGCCCCTGGGGCAGGGAGATCTTAACACACTATCTGATGAATTATTGTGGACCTTATTATTGCTGTCACCACCCAAAGACTGAGAAAGAAGAATACTTCTCTCACAAAAATCTGAGTTCTAAAGAGTAGCCTTAGAAGTCAGCTCGATAAACTTATTGCATGTACTGTAATCAGGAAGATGTAAGACTCAGCCCTTGCCCTTGAGAAGCTGACCTGCTAGCACACAACTACAACACTAAGCAAAAGGTGAAGAGCCACAGAGAGTAACTGACCAAAGTGTCATCTGAGGACCCAGTCTGTGAACTGTTACCACGAATATCACAAGGAGCTTGGGCCAGAATGTAAACCAATTCATTACCATGTGCCTTGTTTGTTTAGCTGATATATACACAGGGTGCCAAAACAATGTATGCACATTTTAAGAAAGGAAGAAACTATTAAAATTGTAATTCTCAATATATACTGATAACAAAAGATGAATGCAAGTCATGTTTGACTTCTACAATTACAAGAGGTGCTCAGAGTGGTTACCATCAGCACCTAGACACATCTAATTATGGTGAACTATTGCTTGAGCAACATTGACCAAAGTGTCCACTGGTATACATTTTTTGGCACTCCCAGTATATATATATATATATACTGGGAGTGCCAAAAAATGTATTTTTTTTTACCAAATACAAAAAAAAATGTATTTTACCAAGACTTTCTTGGTAAAGACAGCAGTAGGTTGATTTACATTCAGACACAAGCTCATTATTTTGTCTTGTACTTTGAGTAGTACTATTATAAATCGGCTATGAAGGTTCAAGAAGTGTTATAGAGAATTAAGGTCTTCATGGAGGAAAGGGATATGACAATATATCTTGACAAAATAGTTAAGAGTTGAACGGAAAGGAATGGGCAGAGAGAACAGGGGTAAGTGCATTGGTAGAACAATATAAAGTCTGATTCTAGGTAGCTAAAGGGTGTATACATGGGGTCGTACAGGAGGTGAGTCTGGAAGACAAATTGGAGCAAGACAGGGAGAGGCTTGATATAGCTGAGAAGTCAGAACCCCTTTTGTCTAAAATCGGAAGCCATTAAATTTCTTTGAAAAGTCAGAATGTGCTTAGGACCATTGATCAGATGTCAGAAATGAAAACTGGTCTGTAAAGAGCAGAAGGGAGAGGGAGAGGGAGGGAGGGAGGGAGAGAGAGAGAGAGGGAGGGCGGGAGAGAGAGGGAGAGGGAGAGGGAGAGAGAGAGGGAGAGCGAGAGGGAGAGGGAGAGGGAGAGGGAGAGGGAGCGGGAGAGGGAGAGGGAGAGAGAGAGGGAGAGAGAGAAAATATAGCAGGCCTGGATCAGGGAAGACTCCTAAGGATTGAGGGTGGGGTTAAGTGAGAGGTAGGGATCAAAAACGACTGCCAGGTTTGAAGACCAGGTCACAAGAAAATGTGCCACTCACAGAAGTGGCAAGGTCAGGTAAGGAGGTGATTTGGTGGGGACTTTTCTGTTGAGTCCCTGGTATACATTATCAGGACTACATGGCCAACAAGAACTAGGCATGAAAGGGTGAAGCTCAGAGCAGAGATCTGAGAATCACGCTCACACAGCTGAGAGCTGATGCCAGAACACAGCAATGAGAGAAGAGATCATCCAGGTGAAAAGTAGAGAAAGAAAAAAGTCAGGGACTTGGAGAATTGCCTGCATTTCAATGGTGGATGGAAGAGAAGGAGAATGGAGACTGGGGACATCTTGGAGGAAGAATCTGAAGACAGCAGTACCACAGACACCCATAGGAGATGCGGTTCAAGGAAAACATGGCCCACGAACTGAATGCTGCAGAGTCTGATGAAGATGAGGTTCTAGCAACTGGGAGCTGAGCTTCCCAAGGACAGTTTTAGGGATGTGGTGAGAGCACAGATCAAGTTTCAGGATTAAGGAGCGAATGGTTGGTGAGGGAATGAGGCAATTGACCTGGAGCTAGTCTGAGGAAGTTAGATAGTAAGAAGAGGGATGGAGAGGGCCAGAGCAGGCTTTTGTTAGAATGGGAGAGGTGTAAGCAAAAGGGAAAGCAGCAGCAGAGAAAGAAAGATGTAAAAGCAAGGGGTTGGGGTGCTAACTGATGGTGGTGGCAGGGCCTGGAGGGCAGAAACATGGCAGAGGGGTTAGCCTGGGCAAGGAAGGGGACCTGTGGTCTTTTGAGAATGGAGCAAAGGAAGAAAAGACAGCTGAACATAAGGAGCGAGCCTAAGATGGAGGGAAGGGGAGTGGAAGTTGCTCACAGAACTGTTCTGATATTCTGAGTAAAGTTAGTCATCAGCTGAGGTTAAGGCGAATTAGGCTGGGGCTGGAGCCATTTACCAAACTGGTTCACTGACATGCCCAAAGTCAAACAGCTGAAAAATATTAGAACTAAGACTAGAATCCAAGTTGTTCCCCTACCAAGCTGAGTAGAATTTCTGCTGCAACAGAAACTCTAAACTTCGTTATTCTAATATGAGATGATAGGTCTATATATCATATTTGCTCAAGTACCTTTAAATGAGTTATTCTGGTTATTTAGGAAAGTAGTTCAACAATAATTTGAGATCATGAGAGAGGCATTGAGAATGAAATTTGTCAGGCCTCAAAAATATTTACTCAGAAGTCTCAAAAAAATTAAAGATTATTTTTTAAAATTACAAATCAAGACCATTTCTTTTTCCAAGTGAAAAGATGCAAGGAACTTTCTAATGGCCTGTTTCTTTCTCCAAATCCTAGAGTAAACTTTTAATGAGAGTCCCCACAAACAGTTTGGGGGGAAATAATAGAGATAAGCTTCACTCTAGTTAGACCTTTCCTTTACCATGGTCCACTCCCTCCTGTAATTGTCTCCTTCTCCTGGTGACATGTGTGATGTCACCTTTTCTGAAGGCTTCCCTGAAAAACAGGAAGCCCCTGAGGTCCTTGGGTTTCCAGTGCTTGGTGTCACAGCCAGCCTGGCCTTACATAAGAGGCCTGAGCCTACATTTAGCCAAGGTCATTGTCTTCTGCAGACCTGAGCAGTTCAGAAGTACATTGAGAACAGTGCACTATTGCCCTGGGTGAGCTCTCCTCGACTCATTTTGAATTATATTGAGCTAAATAGGAAATGATACTCCCTTATTGCATTAGCTTAAACCCAAGATTTTTCAGCCTCAGGATTACTCTCATTTTTGGTTAACCAATTCTTTGTTGTGGGGGGCTATCCTGCATATTGTAGGATATATAGCAGTATCCCTGGATTCTACCCACTAGATTCCATTAGTACAACTCCTCCCCCTAACGCTGTGGCAACCAAAAATGTCTCCAGACATTGCCAAAATCCCAGTGGAGACGGGCAAAACTGCCCTCAGTTGAGAACCCCTACTTGGACCCAGTGAGGTCAGGCATAGATTTTGCCATGAATAGAACCCAAAAGGCAATGTTATGTTCAGGTCGCCCTGTAGAATAAAGAGTTTTACCCACAGGGTAATGACCTCTGACATGAGAGAATCTGATGAGAAACACTTTTGGTTCCATTCTCTCCACCTCACCAAAAACCCCTGAGTTTGAGACTCGGAAATCTTATAGTTAGACTCACCTATTTTCCTCAGTGATAGGAGAGTTGCTTGAAGTCTCTGCAAGGCCATTGTTGGATTCTGCTTGTGGACTGCTTTTATGATCTACAGAGCCCTTCAGAACTGAGAGAAAACAAACAAGTACTTAGAGACTTAAGCATACACTCAGAAATAGGCAGGGTTTGATACACTACCCATCTACGCTGTCTGCAGCCCCTCTGTCCCTGCCCTCATGCTGCTCCCTGACTTCCTGCAGCCTTTATTTAGTATACATCATCAAAACTGACCTGTTCTGTGATAGCAGTCCTTGCTCATTGCAAGGTCCCAGCCAGTAAATTGGATAAACTAACTCATGCTTATAGAAAAAGAAGTCCTCGCTCTCTGGCAATAGTGGACAGAGATTAGAGGCCCCCAGGTAAGTGGGGTGCAGTAGCTGGAACAGCCCTGTACTAGACTGAGTTAGGAGACCAGCTTCCCATCCTGGCTGGGCTGGGCTGGGCAGGGCAGGGCCGCCCGCTGACGAGGACAGTAGGTTAAGTAATGAACTGGCACCATGTGGGCAGGATTAACTGTAAATAGGGAACCACTTCAGGAGAAACCCATTTCCACATTGTGATTGAGGCCAGTTTGCTGATGAGTTTCTCAAGAGTGTGGGGAGGGGGGCAAATAAAATTCCTCCTCCCTGAGACTGTGGCAGCTATGACTAGTCAATCACGACCCTTTCCTACTGAATTTTAATTCACCTTCAAGTTCCTCTTTAACACAACTCTTCACATCAGTGATTCTCAAGGTGTGGACCCTGCATCACCTGACTTCTTGAGAATGTACCACAGGAAGCACCAACATCACCTAAAAACTTGTTAAAAATGCAGATCTTTGGGCCCCACCCCAGACCTAGTAAATCAGAAAATCCAGGTGTGTGGGCTGGGAATCTGTGTTTCTCACAAGCCCTTGAGATGACCAGGGTCCAAGTGGTAGTTTGAGCGACATTGCTCCAGATCCGTGATTCTTAATCCTGGCTGTTCATTAGAATCACCCAAGAAGATTCCAAATACGCCTGAACCCAACCCTCAGAGATCCTGAAACTGACCTACTGGCATCAATTTTTAAAAATTCCCCAAATAATCTTTATGTGAGGCCAGGGCTGAGACCACAGTTCCACACTGTCACTACCAATCAGTTGGCGTAGGAAAGAGACTCAGCACCTACTTGCTGTCCTTATTTTCAATCTAGAAACATCCAAACAAAAATATAACTGATGAAGATAACCTATAAATCTGCCAACTGTGACATATATCTTTGTGGAAGTTGCATACAACACAAAAAGTGGATGTTATAACGATAGAACATATATAACATGATAAAGATAGAGAAATATGGAAATCAATTGTTTTTGTGTTGTCTATTCCAGGAAGAGTATACTCTGATTCCATATTATTAGTTTGGTTCCTTAGACATAAATATCTCTTATGGGGCAGAAATTTAACTTTGAGCTATGGGTGATAGATAAGACCATCTGTGTTGTTATTATTGCTATAAACACCAAAAGGATAAAGAGAAAAAATTTACATGTATCATTATTACATTTTTATTATTATATAGAAAACATTATGACCAAATAGGGAGACAATGTTAAAAGAAGGGGCAGGGGAGTAGAAATCAAGAAAAATAGTTGTAGCCTTTTAGAATTTCATTAACTGGTTCCGTCTCCTCCCCTCCCTGCCTTCTCCTAACTGATGAACTTTTCCTGTTAGAGGAGCAGGAAGGGGGGTTTCCCCCACTCCTGCAGATTCTAAAACACTGTTTGGCCCAAGCTCACTTGTAATACTGTAATAAGTGACATAAAACCAAGAATCAACATAAAAAGAAAAACAAGCAGTTCACATTGGGACACAAATATCTTTGTTTTCTTACTGAGGAAGAAAAGTGACTTGTAATTTTTTAACCTTGTCCTCTGGCCCAATTCAGTAGCACCAAGACTTACCACTCGCTGATCAAAGTCCAAATGGTACCAGCATTGTGGAAAGCCAAGAGTGCTTTAGTGTGTACCGATTTGGGATCCACAGAATAAAATGGAGCACTGGCAGTTTAATAGTAATTCAGAGAGGGAAAAGCACATGCCAAGCCAGGAAAGAGCCTAAGTCCCTTTTGGTTTGGGATTCTCCTTAGGAAGGTGCTGAGTCCCCCACCAGAAGGAGAGGAGACATTGGCACCTTTACTTGGAATTTAGCAAATGCCCCAGTTACTTTGCTTGGGTTTCCAATAAAAATCCATAGAATTTCTGTTCATGCAATTGAAGGGAAAACTTATTCCATGTTTCTTATTCATTTACACTTCAGTCATCAAAATATTGATTTTTAAGAGGTATTTGAAGTATAAAAACCAAACAGAAACTTCCAGAATATTCTTAATAAAGCTTAGATGAAATCTGTTTCTCCATCCCCCAGCTTTGTCTGAAGAGCAGAGAGAAGGATTTGGGTCAGAGTAAAGAGATAAGCTTAAATGAAAAGGAAGTAATCTTCATGTTGCACAACTGAAACTAATATAAAATGTCATATGTCAATGATACCTCAATATTAAAAGGTTAAAAATAAATAACTAAAAAATAGGGAGGTTATCAAACCTGAGTTCAAAGCAAAATCCAAAATTGTCAAATATTTTGAAGAATGTCTTGGTCACAGTTGGAATCACCTGGTATCTCTCCAAAAAATTGTTAAACAATGAGACTGGAGAAATGTAAATATGGAAAAAGCCAGAAAAGTCAAATAGGGTGACTCAAAGTGCATAGATCAGGTTAAAGGAATTAGACCAGTGACATGGCTGAAAAAAATTAAACGATGAGCCAAAAGAGCAGAAACGTTCACAAATGTTGAGGTAAGGGCCAGCCGAGTGGCTCAGTTGGTTAAGAGTTCACTCAAGAGTGTGAGCTGAGCTCTGAGCAACAGCAGTTCGATGCCAGCCTGAGCTGAGTTGCCGTTGAGCTACCAACATGTGGCAGGATGGTTCAGCTAAAAAAAAACAAAAAACAAATGTTGAGGTATATGTAGGTGTGACAATAGAGGCATCTCTAGACACAGGTCTCCTTTCCTCATGAAAGTGTCCCTAAGTGTTCGGTTTAATAAAATAAATGCTGGGCGGGATTTCTCTGGAGGAGGTGAAGCCTTCCAAAGTTGGACTGAGATCTATGAGCCATTTATATTCCCTCGGAAAATAATGACAATTCTTCACCGGACCATTTTGAAATAAGATGAAAATGCATTTGACTATACAGAGAAAACAAGAAAGAAAACAAAGTAGCAGGTATTGCAAACTCAAACACCTTTGAGGCCATCCAGGTAACCCAAATGTGTGTGTGGTGTCAGGCAGAATGCTGGGGTTTGTGGTGAACCAAGAATGGACACCCTATCTCAAAACATTTGGGTTCAAAGTTTTTTCAAAAGCACTGTATCTGGCCAAACAAAATATATCTCTGTGCTGATTACAACAGGGGGACCTCTTATTTGTGGCTTCTACTAGAGGAAAAGGGTCTAGATGGTAGGTCAGTAACAGCTAGACATCCTTCTTTTGAAACTGAAAGATGTCTCATTGTCTCCACCCCCGGGTCTCCTCAAGTTCAAGAAACACTGTTGCTCCCTGGGTTCCCCCTTCTCTTTGTCTCCCACTCCCTAACCTCCTTGCCCCCAGGGAAAGCTCTAGTTTTGTATTTTTTGAAACATAAGCTGTGACAGATTACAAAAGACCTGGAAATGCCCAGAGCCTCATTGCTAGGCCTGGCAGAAAAACTGTAGCTGCAAACTCTACTGTGAAATACAGGGCAACTCATCCTCACTTTTCATAAAATGCTTGCATTAGAACTGAAGGTCATATTTAAGAAATCGTAGCTCCTTCTGCAAGCAGAAGTCCAGGGACCTTCAAACTACAAAAAAAAAGGGAGACTCTTAATATTTTTAAAATATTTGAAAACCACCCACTGATTTAGTCCAATTCTCTCATTTTACAATGATGTTAACTAATGGGGGATTTAGACCGGATATCCCAACTTTTAATTTCCTGTCTATAGTACTCCCTCCCCCATGAATGTTTGCAATCAGTTTGAGGTTTGTGTGCAATTTCAGGATCATAGAAAGATCTGCCTGAAAAGCTAAACTTTCGTAAGTCTTAAGGTAAATCCAGCAGAAACATGTCAGGGTCTGCTCCAAGAGGGTGGGTTGAAGGGAAGCAGTCAGTAAGGAGAGCCGCAACTAGAGTAGATTCCCCAGTAAACAGGAATGTGGGCAGAGGAAGCAGGTGCACAGGAGCTAGCTTATCTCTGTCTACTTTCTCCCCTTCTGTGAAATCACTTTTCAAGATCCCCTGCAAGGCTGCCCCTGAAGTTAATCAGCTGTCACCTATAGAAAATAAAAAGTGGCAGAGAGAAGATCCATATCAGATGATCGTTTCCATTTCTGGAACCTTCTCTGGAATGTCCCCAAATACAGGACATCCATCTTAAACCTCTTAATCACCTCACCTTTGTGCTCACTGCAGTCTTGAAACTGGGCACTTCCCCTGGTGGTCCCTGTGACAAGGAGATGTGGATCACAGCTTTGGTCTGAAGGCTGCCCTGTGGAATGCAACAAAGAAGAAACTTCTTAAAGTTATGCTCCCATACCAGATGAATTACCAAACTGAATGATACACGTTGGCTAGGAAATCTGCATTTGTCTTATGGTTTGAGGCTCTGAGATAATGAATCTCAACAGATTTGGTGCTTATTTTTAAAACTTACTATAGTGTGTTTGGAAAGGACAAAATGGTAACGAACAGGAGAATTAATATCTGTCCTGGCTGAACCCCCTTTTAGCTTGGTGATATGGAGTAATTCAGAGAGCCTGTCTCATGGATTGCATTAGTCAAATAGGGAGCTGGGTGACAAACAGAGGTCATGAGTGCACTGGGCCAGGCCTCCTGGCTTTCCTAACTGCCTTTTCCGTTGTTGCCACCAGGGAAGTACAAGGAGCAGCCAGTTCTCCTCCTTCCTGCCATCTGTCTGCCCGTCAGGTACACCTTGCTCTTCCTTTCCTCTTGAAGCCCTGTTCACTGATGGTTGTAGGTTGACCACCAATGACGCTGCCACAGAAAAGACAGGCCACACATTATACTCAGCTGAGAAATATCACAACTGCAGCTTTTCATCATCCAGTCAGCTTGGTTCATGTTGATAAACACCTAAATACTTCTCTACCAAAACTGCATGAGTGGAAAAATACCAAAGGGTTCATCCCAACTGTTATCTCTTTTCTTCTATTCTCTATGACCCTCAAGGTCAGGTTGGATGGAAGATGTTCCAACATCTCAGACTACCTCAGGTATCTGGAAAAGGCATGTTGTGTGCAATTGGGCCTCTTGGCTTTAGAAGAAACCAAACTGGCAGCAAGGCCCCTCCTCCCCACAGAACTGATGTTATTCTGCCCTGAGGCAGTCAACCCTAACTCTATCCCATCTCCTTTCTCCTTGACCTGTGATCTAGATCTTGTTCTCATCCCGCACCTTCCTTCTGACTCTGGCTGTTTCCCTTTTGGTACCATATTGAAATATTTGGGATCATTGACCTTTCTCCTTTCTTATTTCCTTGGATGAAATTTTTTCATCCTGTCCCTCATCCTCCTGGGTGACTCTCTTACCTCAGGTGTCACCTTTCCACACCCAGCCTGGAGGCACTGTGTCTCTCCATTCCTTTAAGGAGGCCCAGTAAACATTCCTATATTAAGTAATGCCAGCTGCTTCAGACTACTCTTAAAGAGGCACTGTCCCTACCCTCATAGAGCTTGCATTCTAACTTGGAGAGTGAGATGAAAAGGAGATAACAGGTGAGAAAGCACCCTGAAACTTTTAAGGTGGTAAACTGGGTTGACTAATGTTCCCTCAAAATTCATGCCTGTCTGGAACCTCAGAATATGACATTACTTGGAATTAGGGCCTTTGCAGATATAATTCATTTAAGATGGGGTCATACTGGATTAAGGTTACATTAGCTAAATAGGGAGCTGGGTGGCAATTATAAATAGAGCTGCCTTAAATATCTGTGTGCAGGGTTTTGTGTAGACAACCCCTTTGGGTAAATACTAAGAAGTGCAATGATTAGTATCCTTATAAGAAGTTATTGTGAAGACACAGAGAGACACGGGGGTATGTATGCGACAAAGGAAGCTGAGAGTGGAGCAGAGTGATGGGTCTACAGGCCGATGAATGCCAAGCATTGCAGGGAACCACCAGAAGCTAGGAGAGAAGTATGGAAAGAATTCTCTCTTAGGGCCTCCACTAGAAGCCAATCTTACTGATACTGTGATTTTAGAATTCTAGCCTCCTGAACTGTGAGGGAATGCATTTCTGATGTTTTAAGCTACGAAGTTTGGGATAATTTGTCATGGTAGCACTAAGAAACTGATATGAGGAAGGGAGCTGACAGATATTAAGGAGTGAAATAGAAGAGAAAAATCAGGTACATATGTACATTTAGCTTGATTTTGATTTTGTGGACTGGGTAAGGTGGGAGGAAAAAGAATTAGGACCAGGACTAGGGAAATGTCCATTCTGTTTATCTAACAAACAAAATGTATTGATTTTTAGGTTCCATGCCTTTTTCTAGGCCTATTAAATAAATTATCTCATTCAGTCCCCATAGTAACTCTAAAAGGTAGAGACCACTATTATTCCCATTTTATAGCTGAGGAAACTGAGGCCCAGGGAGGTTGAATGACTTGTCCAGGAGTCATGCACAGCTGGAGAATGACAGAGCCATGGTTCAAACCCAAGCAGTTTTGCCCTAAAGTCTGAATCCCTAACTGATAGATGGTGTAGCCCCATTTATTAAAACATTCAGAAATCATTAGCCCTTCTTCTCTTATTTTTTCCTTCATAAGTGGAAGTAAAACTTTAGAACTTTATTTCTTGCACACGCCTGGCCTTCTAAGGGTCCCACAGATCAGCTGCTATAGAAAGGGGTCCTGACCTGGCCTGACATTTGATGACCCATCAAGGACAGACCCAGGCATTGTTAGCAGCAGGGACGCTGTCTGGGTAGATTTCTTGGTTCATGATCTAGGCTGGGTAAGCTTCCCTGCCTTCATAATGGATCTGGCAAAGGCTGCCCACTGTACCTGGCAGAGAAGGCGCATACAGATGAGGCACAAAAGTCCAGCCTTGCCCTGCTAACTGCTGCGGGTCGGTTGCACAAAGAGCCAGTGTGGTTTCTGGCTGGAGTGACAGCTGGTCAGCAGCCACCTTATCAGAACATAAAGAGGCCAACTTGTGGGAGGTCCAACTGGCAAGTACCACTAAAAGCAGCATCAAAAAAGTAACATATTTTTCTTAAAAAACAGAACCTCACTGATGTATTTTTTTTTTCTTTCCTACAGCTGCATCAGAAATCCTGGCCTCTGCAAAAAATAAATCTAGTAATTTCAGGCTTATGAGAGCATTTTTCCACTTTGATTCCCTAGTACTTAATGCTAGTCATTATCCCAGTCAAACTTTGACTTGGTTCAAAGAAAGCCTGGCCTGATAATTGCTTTCTCTAACCTGGAAGCTAAGGAGGGAGGTTTTCCCTTATCCTAGAAATCAGTTTCCTGCCTGCGCTGGAACGTCACTATCTGGGGAATTCCCCTTCCCTTCATGCATCTCGGCCTTGCTGCTCTCTTCTCTTCCAACTCCCATCATCATCAGGTTGGATTTTCTTTCTTTTCTTTTCTTTCTTTTCTTCCTTCTTTCTTTCTTTTTGAAGATTTTATTGGGGAATTGGGGAAGGGGCAGGCAAACTGTGTTGGGGAATTGGGGAAGGGGACCAGCCATGTTGTTCTTCAATCTTAGTTGCAGGTAGGCATAACCCACCATCCCATGTGGGAGTCAAACTGGCAATCTTGTTGTTAGGAGCACGTGCTCTCACCAAATGAGCGATCCTACCATCTGTTGGCAGCTCAACAGCAGCTCAGCTCAGGTGTAGCTCACTGGTCCATGTGTGAATCGAACTGATGGCCCAGTTGGTTAGAGCTCGCACTCTTAACCAACTGAGCCATTCGGCCGGCCCAGGTTGGATTTATTTCTTATAATTTATGCCCTGCCTGCTTCCAAAAAGGATTGGGGTAGCTTCATAGATCATTTTCTTCTTCTTGTTCTGTTAGTTGGCCCTGGCTGGTACTCTTTCAAGGCTGTAGCAGGTGTGTTTGTCCTAGTTCAATTTGTGACTGTTCCTCTTCCCCCTTTTAAAAAAAGACTTTATTTTTGTAGAGCAGTTTGAGGTTCACAATAAAAGTTGAGGGGAAGGTACAGAGATTTCCTATATATCTCCTGTCCCTACGTGCAGACTCCCCCACTATCACTATCCCCCACCAGAGTGGTACCTTTGTTACAACCGGTGAACCTACACTGACACATCATTGTCACTCCGAGTCCACAGTTTGCATTATGGTTCACTCATGGTGTTGGACATTCCATGGGTTTGGACAAATGTATAATGACATGTATCCATCATTATAATATCACACAGAGTATTTCCACTGCCCTAAATATCCTCTATGCTCCGCCTATTCATCACTCCCTTTTCTCTAACCCCTGGCAACCACTGATCTTTTTACTGTCTCCATAGTTTTGCCTTTTCTACAATGTCATATAGTTTGAATCATACAGTATTTAGCCTTTTCAGGTTGGCTACTTTCACTTAGTAGTAATATGCATGTAAGGTCCATTCAGGTCTTTTCATGGCTTAATAGTTCATTTCTTTTTAGCTCTAAATAATATTCCATTGTCTAGATGTATCACAGTTTATTGATGCATTCACCTACTGAAGGACATCTTGGTTGCTTTTAAGTTTTGGCAGTTATAAATAAAGTTGCCTTAAACATCTGTGTGCACATTTTTGTGAGGACATCAGCTTTCAGCTCCTTCAGGTAAATACCAAAAAGCGCAATTACTGGATCATATGGTGAGAATATGTTTAGTTTTGTGAGAAACTGCCACACTATCTTCCAAAGTGGCTGCACCCCTTTGCAGTCAGTCCCACCTGCAGTGGTTGAAGGTTCCTGGCACTCCACATCCTCACTGGCATTTGGTGTTGTCAGTGTTCTGCATTTTGGCCATTCTAACAGGTGTGTTCATGGTAGCTTGTGGTTTTAATTTGCATTTTCTTGATGATACATGATGTGGAGCATCAGATTGTTCCCTTTTGAAGGGGAGAAAAAGGCAATTTTTATGTTGTTTTTGTGACTGCCCCCAAAACATCTAGCAGAATGTTCTGCACAGACAGGATATTGAGGAAATGTTTTGGGAGAAGGACAGCGGATCAGGAGTTGGACAGTCTAGATTGCAGGGAGATTTCTTAGCTGCCATCTATAAAATGGGGTAAGGTTCTTAGCCCAGTTCCCAAGGTTACTATGATACAGGAATAAAGTAAGCGAAAGTGCTTTGTATAAACTGCAAACTGTTATGCAAAAGTATAAGATGTTTGAAAAAAATAAGTATTTCTGTCAGTTAATTGTGACAGAAACAATTCCCACCCCTAGGATAATTCCAGCTCATACAGTTCTGGTTTCCTATAAAGCAAAGTTATTTACTGTTCTATAAATTTTTCTAAAAAAAAAATAAAGTTCTGAATGTTTACAGAAGCTTTAATCATAATCACCAAAAACTGGAAACAAATGCCCTTTAGCTGGCAAATGGACAAAACTGTGGTACATCCATTCACTAGAATTCTGCTCAGCAATGAAAAAAAAATAAACTGATTAACTGCAACAACACTAATGAATCTCAGAAGCATTTTGCTAAGTGAATGAAGCCAGACTGAAAAGTCTACATGCCATGTGACTCCATTTATATGACGTTTTGGAAAAGGCAAATGTAAAGGGACAGAAAACCCATTAGTAGTTGCCAGGGGCTGAGGATGAGGGAGGGATGAATGACAAAAGGAACATGAAAGAATTTCTTTGAAATGTTCTTTTTCTTTTGTAGAGGGGGTTACCTGACTGTATGTGTTCATACAATTTTATTAAACTATTTGAGCTTTACTATCTGTAAACTATAACTTAATAAATCTGACTTTTAAAAAAAAAGGACAAGGCTTCCTTCTCCTCAAACTGGATTGTTTCCGGAAAGCAGCATCTAGTGGCTTCTAACCAGCTAAGAGGAAACAGCCTAGTGGGGAAAGCCTTGCTGCTGGCGAAGGACCCTTCACAGCCATTTGCATCCTTGACCATGGCTGGTTTTGACACTAAGCTCTTGGCTCAAAGTCTATGAAATTAGCAGGCTCTGGTTGCTTATACATCTCAACCGTCACAACTTTATTGAGGAGAATGGCTACCAGCTGTCACCTCTGCCTCTGCCTCTGTGCTTGACGATTCAGGCTTCATGGCCACAGCAAATCAAGCCGTGATCCTGCTATGGCTCTTCATGTTGGGGTTTGAACTACTGGCCAAATGGCTGTCGCTCAGCTGTTATGCTGCCAATCACCCGTCACTGTGGGTTAAACATAATAGGCACACAGATCTTCCAACGCTTCAGGCATCTGAGAGGCGACTTGCTTCCCACACTAGCAGGCAGCAAGCCTGGGGGATACTTCACTCCTGGATTTCAGAAGTTCTGACTTTGTGGAAGGGGGTTGAGAAACGGACTTGCTATTTTACAGGACAAGTTGCAGAAGGGCCTCAAACAAATGAGTGGGAAAAGTGATATCAGTAACCTATCACCTAAGTCTTAAAAATTTTGAGGTCACTGAAACACTGATCTACACAAATGAATCAAGCTCTCAGCACGATGCAATGGAGCTCTGTACAAAAACAAAAATAAAAGTCCCTGAAATCTTTCACGTCATTATTGTACTTGAAATTTTCCCTGTCCAACAAGCAAGACATGTTAAGATTTGGAAAATTCTCTTTTATAAAGGTTTTTTTAAATTTTATTGTAACTGTATTAAGATTTGGCAGGTACTATTTCTTTTCTCTGAAAATGAGAGAAATAGTTTCATCTTTTTGAAGTTATAATATTATTAGCTTACCTTAGAAGATTATTTCACAGGCTGATCCCCCCCCCCCCCCAGTGAAGTTCATATGTAGAAAGGGAGTGCAGAGAAAGAACCAACATTTATTGAACATCTACCCTGTGTGGGTTCTGTGCAGAGTGCTTTGCGTATTTCTTCTACTATCATCTTCACAACAGTCCTGAGAATTAAGCTTTATTGAGTCCTATTTTATAGCTGAGGAAACAGGCTCAGAAGTTAAGCAATTTTCCCCTAACCATCTGACCAATTGGTGGCATAGCCAGGATTTAAAGTCAATTGTTTTAACTCCAAAGTCCATATGGTTAGGATGGTGTATAAACTCTTCCTGGTGCTTTGACTGGTGCCCTATGTCCATGTGCTGCATCCAAGGTGGAAATCAATGGGAGAGCATGGCCTACAAGGAGGAGCATTGGGTGAAGAGGGCTCTGATATCAACTCTCTCTATATGAAAAAAACCTTGAAAAAATATAAATACATAAAGGCAACTTGTGTGAGCTGTTGATCGTAATAAGGCTGCCCCACCCATTGGTGAGGTGGTGAAGATGCTATTTTAGACACCACCTCTTTGTAGCCAGATTGCAGGCATAATGTGAGGTTCATCCTAGAGAAATTGGTTCCAACTTGAAGAAGCTCTGAAATTTGAACCTTGAGTCCTGGGGGTGCCAACATTTTAAGCACATTTCTGTGCCATGTCAATACGACATCAGGCATAAGCAGACCTCAAGCGCACGCTGCCTTTGCAGCTTCCTTTCTGTGCATTATATAAATAGCACCTTGATTGCTGGGTGTTTAATTCTAACAAGGGCAATAATTAGATTTCATAGCAAAAGATATTCGTCTGCCTTCCAAGTTGTTACATGGCAAGAATGATATTGTTTGTGCCAAGCCGAAGTTTGGCAGAGCCCATTTCTTGACAGGAACCTTGGAGTAACAGGTAAGGCCTTCTCTTTGCTAGAAACCACTTCCTCTAAGCCATGCTTCAGGGGCTCCCTGTAGATCCTGCTCCTGCTCACAGAGGACATGTTTCCTCAAAGTAAATGACAATACCTGTTCCCCCCAAATATTTTCCTCTTCCAAAATGGTAAGCGCATTGCTGTCAGAAATCAGCCACAACTTGGATGACTCATTGGCTCAGTTGGTACGAGCGTGGTGCTGATAACACAAAGGTTGCCGGTTTGATCCCCGCATGGGCCACTGTGAGCTGTGCCCTCCTTAAAGGAGTCAACTATGCCATTGTAGCATGAAAGCAATGTGTAACCAATGATGGCTGTTCCCCAATAAAATTTTCTAAAAAATTAAAAAGAAATCAGCCACAGCTCTTTACTTAGAGAGTTGGAGAAACTCAGACAGCGTGGGAATGGATTGAACAGGACCCCTTGCATAAGCCTGAAGAGCACCCTGTTTTCTGTTAAGCAAAGGGTGAGAAGACAGTGCAGCTAGTTTACAGTTCACAACTCATCCTAAGCTCAGATGCACCAGATAATTTCCCCTGGATGTTTCTTCATTCTTATGTGGATATGGCCTAAAACACCAGGAAGGGATATAGGCAGCTGGCTTCTGCCTGATGACCAAGAAGAGTTTGAAACTTGTTTTCTCTCACCTTTTGAGAAATTAAACTTTTTGTGTGAAATGATTAGGAGTCTTTCTAAGACAGAGAAATGGAGTGAGGGAAGGAAGAGTGGGATAGAGGTAGAATGACAAATGAAGACTTAGAAGAAGTGAAAGAGGGCATGCTTGTTTTTCTTCTGTTTGTTCAATGTGGACATTTTCCCTCAGTGGTGCATTCACTTGACCTCCCTCTACTGTTTGGTGTGTGATCAACAATGTGCTTATGCACAACTTTGTCAGAATGAGAAATATCTACCAGAATCATTCAAAGAGCATGGGTCATCTCAATGCGTATTCTCAGCTATATTTTATAATGATATTGACTCTGTTTTGCATTGGAGTTTTATAAAACTCCCTTTCAGTGAGCGTTGACATAGTATAGAGCACCTGATTTATACAAACAGCGTCCCTGTGAAAGAGAGTGGGTTTTATAGTCCTCTGTATTGAAGATGGAAAATCTGAAATTTGAAATTACATCCCATTGTTCACCATGGTAGTCCCAGCATAAAGCAGATGCTTAACAAATGGTAGCTGAATAAGTGAATGAAAGAAAGGAAATTCCCAATTTAAAATGCAGTTGCCCTATACACTTAGGGCTATTTCTGGAAATCTAGTTCTAGGAAATTGTTGCAATCACCTAGGTAGTCATAGAAAACCCATCAACAATGCTAAATTCCTTTAGGAATCAGCCTTTTCAAGTTATAAAAGGCAAGAAGCAGGCCTTACATAGAAAGAGGTTTAACGGTACAGGCAGTTTTAGGCATTAAAAACTCTTCTGCCTTGCTGTAGGGTCAGGCTTCTAAGAGAAGTTAAATAGTCTCTGTTAAGTTGTTATCAGAAATTGTGCCTGAGTTTGCTAGAGCCTGTCTGGATATGATGCTCTTTCTCCTCTGAAACCAGCACTTAAAGCATCTCCAGGCCAGCCAGGTGGCGCAGTTGGTTAGAATGCGAGCTCTGAGCCACAGGGTTGCCAGTTCAATTCCCACATGGGCCAGTGAGCTGTGTCCGAGCTGAGCTGCCACTGAGCTGCCAATGGGTAGCACGATGGCTCAGCTGTATAACGTTGCTGGTTCACTCCCATATAGGATGGTGGGCCACCTCCCACCTCTGCAACTAGATTGAAAGCAGTGACTGAACTTGGAGCTGAGCTTGTGCCCTCCACAACTACGACTGAAGAACAACAACTTGACTTGAAGCTGGTGGGTCCTGGAAAAACACAATGTTCCCCTTCACCAATTCCCCAACACTGCTCCTTTCCCCAATTCCCCAATAAAAATAAAATAAAATAAAGCAACTCCCATCAGCTGGTGTCATATGAAATGACCAGTATGGTTCCAGCAGCAGCCAGTTTAAAATGCCTGTTCACAGGCTCAAGTAAGGTGCCGCCTTGGCAGAAGCATTTTCCTCCACAAGACATCAGAAGGAGAAATGGCCATTATTTTTTAGTGCTATTGTTATCTTCTGATAATATCTGTGTTGTTGAAAGGGCCAAGGAGGGGAGTAAGTAGGAAGCTGATCAGAGGACTGAGAAAGAGAAGACAACCAAGTCCACAGCACTGAAGCAATCCGATGAAAATGTGCTGTAAAACAACACGTTCTTCCTGCTCCTGGGGCGCTGGGAGAGATGCGGGGAAGGGGAGCTGGAGCAGCCTGCTCCTCCTGGGGCATGCTCTTTGAAATTCTGTTCCCAGCCCCTAGGGTTCCACTGTCACCTACTCGAGACATCTCCCCTCCAAGAAGGGGAGGCCTACCACATTGCCCTCGTTTAAAGGGGCCTGATCACTGCACTGTATACCTGAAGCGGAGGTTGTATACCAACTGTAATTGAATATATACAGATAGTCACGGGATGCGGATTATACTGTGGAAGGGAGTCAGAGGAAGAGTAATAGATATATATATGATATGGGGGGAGGAGTGGGGGGCGAATTGGGGGAGGGGGGTTGTCACTTTGAGGGGTAAAATGTATAACTATTGCACTGTGTTGTACACCTGAAACTAATTAAAAAATAAATAAAAAATAAATAAAAAAAATAAAAAACCGATCTTGAATTAGAGGGGCAATGTTAAAGCCAGTGCTTTCAAAACCTTAAAGAATGAGACACTGTAGTTCTTTTAATAATTCCCTGCAGGTTGTTTGTGTTGACAGTATTCACTGAAAAAGGTGTGCATTTTTAGTTGAATCAATCTAGTTATATCCACTTTCTGAAACTTCAGAAGTTCATTTAAAAAAATAGGTTAGTAATAGAGTGATATATAACTGTTAGTTTTACTTAGAATACCTCATCTATCTGAACACTAATATGTGTTTTTCAGATTAAACACTAATCTTATTTTTCAGATTAAAGAGTACATATTTTTAATTCTTTGGTATTTGAAGGAATATGTTTTCCTGTGGCAAAAGCCTATTATCACCATTTGCCAAAACACAACAAAACATGCCACTTCTCACCAAGATGACATTCAAAGTTGTCTCCTCTCCCAAAAGGAGACTGATAAACTGAACTTTTGTTTGGGATCTGGGCTCTTTCCCTGAGATCCCCACCTCTCAAAAAGACCCTCTACTGCAGACGCAATGTTATACACATAGGAAATGTATGCGTGTGTACGTAGGGTATTTTTTTCCGTTTGTTTTCTCTTCCAGCATTTGATCACTGGCTGGTGAACTGCTTGGGCCCCGCAGAGATCTCTAGACCACCAGCTCATGTATTTGAAAGGCATCTGTTTATTTTGAAAATGCAAATGTGGCCCACCTCAAAGACTGACAGGCAAGAAATGACCCACTGAGCAAGGGGAGAGGTTTCCAATCTGGAGCCCTGTCCCTCCCTCTATCACACCAAAATCACTTGCTGTCAGAACCACTTAAACAAGCTCCTAGAATCTGAGTGAAGGGACCACAATTAATTCGAAAGTGCGCTCTGGCTCGCGCTGTCTCTCTCTCTCTCTCTCTCTCTCTGAATTAGCCAGGCAGATCACTTCTCACCTAGTTTAAAGTGATAATGAGGTCATTTACAAAAGGACTCTTAGTCTTTGAAATAGTGGCTCTTAGACCAAGGGCCTCCTGGAGGAGGTCCCCATAACAGGGACACTAGCCGAACAGCAGCAGCCTGGTCCTGGGGATGGATTCCCGGAGAAAGCCCAGGAAGGTTAATACCCCGACTTTGATCTCTGTCAAGGCATACCAGCAAGAATTAATTTACATTTCAGATGAAAAAGGTTGACAGCATGAAAAGGCATCTTGTTTCTGGTATGTGAATGTGCCGTAATAGATCGGGAATTCTGAAAGGAAGTTCTGAGGAAGCTAAAGGGATAAGCCATGCGGCTGCTTTTATTGGGAAGGAGATGAAAGGAAAACAAATTTCAATATGCTCTGTTGCAACATGTAGGCCAAATGCTTCCTAAATTTCAAGGGCTGCTCTTTTAAAAGTATATAACATATCTTAGCAACATCATTAAAAAAAAAAAGGCTATGGGCCAGAACTTGAAATACAAACAAATGCATACCCCAGAATTTAAATTTTAAATAAAATGATTTGTTGAAGAAAAAAATAATAAATTAGAGAATAATCTTAGAAAACAACCAGAACAGGTTGTGCTACAATAACATCCCCAAGCCACTTACTTCTACTTGGAAATGTCCTAATGGTGCGAAGAGGAGCTTATAATGAAAGGACTATGTTTGGGAAGAGCACACCCCAAAACAGAAAAGTTGGAATGAGTTGCTTGTCTTTTTAGATAAACACAACAATGACTTTCGAATCTGAAGATAAGGAAAACATCCTCAAGTAAAAGCCCTTCAATTGGCAAAGGCCGTTATCCTATCCATGTACCTTTTTCCATGAACACAAAACCAGCACCTCATTTCCTGTTCATGGTGTGGTCTGCACGGCAAAAGAACTCCACCTGCTTTTGCTCTGGCTGCCACACTCTCCTTCCAAGAGGGAGAGGTGGCGTCAGTGCCACCCTCAGTGTCTCCATGCCGGCCCAAACCCCTGCAGGTTTCATTCAAGGAAATCCCCAAAGACACTTGATAAGTGGGAACACTAGCTGCCAAGTTAAGGAAGAGGGGGAGGGAGGGTGCAGGGAGGTTGCTTGTGAAGCAAAAAAAAAAAAAGGAAGTCCATTAAAGAAATGTGTTTTCTCTCTGGTTCCACAGAACAAAATACAAACAAAATTACCCTCCCATGGCACCTATCGCATAAGTGCTGCACAGAAAAGATGTAATCACACCTGTCCTGATATCATGATGACTCAGATGACCTGTCTTTGTGCAGCATTCACTTGACAATAAAATGCAAACAGGGAGCCCCAAACATGGTTTTCTGAGCGGGAATATTTGACTTACTATCTTACACACTGGACCTTCACAGGATCAACAATATATAATCTCAATGTTTATATTTTAAAACATATGTTGGGCTTTAGGCCAAACTGCAAAGATCAGAAATCAGCCCAGTATCCTCTCTTAACAGGAACTGCATGTGTGCGTGTGTGTGTGTGTGTGTGTGTTGTGTGTGTTGAGTGTGAGTGTGTGTGTGTGTGTGTGCTGAGTGTGTGTGTGTGTGTGTGTGTGTGTGTGTGTTGGGAGGTGGGCAAGTAGGGAACAAATGCACTTTGAGTTGTCTTTCTTAAGCTGCAACAGTTGTATCCTGAAGCTTTGAAGTTGCAGCTTAGACTTCCTAGGGGATGGTGTTAAAACTTACACATTTGCATTTAAATGACACCCCTTCCTCTCAAATATTTTGGTTTTGAATGAAGACGTCAGGCCTCTACAGTGGTTTTAGAGAGTTCTGAGGAGTGTGTCCCAGGAGCCAGGTTCTGGGCTGGGGCCTCCTTGAAAAAGTTACATTACAGCTGATTTATTTAAAAGTTTGCTTCAAGCGTGGTAGTATCTGAAACCCTACCCCCCTCCCTGTCGCTGAGTCCACTGGGCTGGCCACTTGTCTCTCACCCCCTCTCCAATGTCTTGAGCTCTGGGAACTCCTGGCGTGCTCTGGACCTACTTTGTCCAGCACCTTAGTTAGGCACATGCAGCTTCAAAGTACAGAGGGAGCCAGCCTGGTAGCCACTGCGGATACTGTCATTTGCAGAAGAGCAGGGTGCCTTGGGAGCCAGGGAGGGCACCAATGAGCCAGGAACTCACCATGCTTAGGCATCCAAGGCCAAGCTAAGCTACAAGAGCCACCTTATGTCCACCCTGTGGGACCCACAAGACCATTTTAGCCACATCAGGCCTGCGTGTGAGAAGGAAACTTGGTTTGCTGGGAAAGTCCCTGAGCTATTCCTATCTCTGTGATGCTGAGACACAGGTCTAGCATACAGTCAGAGAATTTCAAAGTTGGAAGGCATTTTTCAGACCTAAATAGCCAGTGCTCTCATTTCACAGGTGAAGGCTATATGACTCCAAGAAGGAAAAGGATTTGTTTGCTTGGCAGTATGCAAAGTGAATTCTATGCCAACTGCCTGTGTTCCAATGCTGGCTCTGCTGCTGACTGGCTGTGTGATCATGTACAAGTTACGTGTCACTTCTCTGTGCCTCAGTTTCCCCCTCTACAAAATTGGAAATATGAGTATCTACTCAGAGCATTCTTAGCCAAGTATGGCACACAGCAAATACTCATGAAGGGTTATTATCATCATCACACAGGGGGTGTGACAGAACCAGCACTATAATCCTCTACTAGAATTCTTGACTCCTAGTCCAGTGCTCCTGAATTATTAACCTTTCAGCTTTTCTAAACTCATCTGAACTTAATCACCGAATATTTCCAAGTGGACGCCATGAAAATGATGTTTTAATTACCTGCTTGAATATGAAGAGCAGACTCACTCCTTCTGTTGCTTATTTTCTTAAATTTCTTCCGAGCATCATATCCTCTCCAGGCTAAAAATATAAAACCATGTGCTAGGAATGACATTAATTTAAGAACGTGCCAGAGAATTGATAGAAGCTGTTTTCCCTCCAATCTATTACCCCTCTCCTTCTCCCTCCTGCTTTCTCACTGAACAAAATAAGCAGAGATACGTGAGAGATGGCAGGGAAGAGGGGCCTCTCTGTACTCTCAGCTTGGCCTCTGAGATGCTGTGAGGAGGAGTTATTTCTGTTCGGGCACTGAGTTTCTAGAACACTCTGGATTCCACTCATGGATTCCTAGGGGCCCTTTCTGCCAGGTGAGGTGGTTCCCTGTCAATCCAGTCCATGGAGGAAGCTAGCGCTTCAGGACTAGCGGGGTGGGGAAGAACTGGAATAGCCTGACCTGTTCCATAGTTTCTATGGGAGGAAGGTATAAACATGAAAACTGAAGGAGAGAAAAATAAAGAGGGGAATCAAGGGGAATAATTAGCACAACATACATTTGGTGAGGGTGAACTATGTGCCAAGAACTGTGCTAAAGAAGAGGGAAATGGCTGATGGGAAGGGAAATGGATGAAGAAAAGAAGAGAAAGAGACATGGAACCTCTGGGGGTGTGTTGAGTCCTTTAGAAAGAGAACTGGGGGCATTAAGCCCCCTTCCAGGACCATGGCCACCTCTCCCTTTGGTTCCCCTGTGAGCATCCCAGCTCTCCATGAAGTTGATTGAGCTCATGAAACCCAGAGTGAACATTATGATTTTGGGTTATGAGAATACAAAGGAAATCATCTGTGATGTTCAAGATGGGCTGGGGCTTTCACAAGCACTCATCGATAGCCTAAGAGCCAAATGCTGTTTGTAACACAAACGACACACATATGTGTGCAAAGAGGCACTGACTGGGCGAGGTACATAACAGAGCCTAGCGATTTGTTCCCTTGGTTTACAAGCTCTGTCTGGGCTAGAAAAGCCTCTGCAAGTAGCATTAGTAAATTTGATGCTCAAAACCCAGTCATAGACCTGAAGCACATATTATGTGGGTCATCTGGGAACTGGGACACATGTCTATGTGATTTGGGTTTCACATCTATCCACTTCATCCTGACTCTACATTGCCACTCATCACAGTACATTGTGATGGCTTGTTTGTTTATTTGGAGGTCAGGGACCATGGCAGTTTTGCTCTCAGCTATATCCCCAGCACCTGGCACAGGACTTGGACTGCAATAGGCAGTTGATAAACAATTGCTGAAGGAAGGAAGGCAGGAAGGAAGGACAGAAGGATGGAAGGAAGAAATGAAGGAAGGAAGGAAAGAAGGAAGTGAGGGAGGAAAGAAGAAGGGGAGAAGGAAGGGAAGGAAGGAAAGGAAGAAGGGAACAAACCACTGAGAAAAGCAACAGGTGAGTGGCCTCCAGTACTTAATGAAATGCTACGATTCAGGACCATTTACCTGACTGGATGGCGGTGGCTCCCTTCTGTCTCTTCTCTCTGACTCTTTTGTATCTCCTGGCTCCAAGCCACCCCTTGGCATATGCCTGCAGCACAACCACTCTGCCTATGACTTCTCGCAGTAGCAAATTTAACTGCTCGACATGGTAATATTTGAGGAAAACCTGAAACGAGACAACAATTTTAGCATTACTTATAGGCTCCCAAACAGATATTCACTGTTTCTCAGCATGTTTTTAATATAAATAGTAAAACTGTTATCTCAATAAAGTTTACAGTGACTTGATTTATGCTAATTTTGTGAACTTTTTGGAACCAAATACAATTGCCTTTTAAGGTTGAGCAAGTCTGTGATATAAACATATGACGAGGTAAACCTTTAGGAGATCCCAAAGGTTCTCCAAGCCTGCCTCATTTCTGCCATGAGTTCCAATTTCTCATCTGGATCTGTAGTCTCTTACCCCACAGCCTTTAGTGGAGGCACTAACCCACAGAACTGACCCATAGCCAACGGAAGTTCAGTGAGAGAGGGACCTGGATGACCCATAGTGACCTAATCTCTGCCAAGGAACACCAGAGCTGCCATCAACACTCAGGCTAGGGCTGGCTTTGAAGGGCAATTCAAAACAGACCATAAAACCCTGGAATACCACAGAAATGTGATGTTCTCCCAAAGGAAAAGCTACCCACAATGAGACTGCTAATTGGGGTATTCAATAAGTAACACAACACAAGTCTAATGAAAAATGGGTAAAACCATAAAAGATAATCATTAATATGATTTGTGTATTCGAATGTGGTGCTGAAATAAGTAGGGCTGAAAAAAGGGATATTTTAAAATGAGCTCAAAAATCTCATTCGAGAAATGCTAAATGGCCCTCAAACTATATGCAGACCAGGAGGCATGCCATCTTCCTCTGGTCCCTGAGTCCTGGGACACCTGACCCAACACCAGCGAAGATCATTGTTAGGTCGGGGTCTTGTGTGCTAAGCTACACAACTTACAGAGCCACTCCTGTCACTGACAAGAGACAAAGGTATGCAGTAGAGCATCACGGATAACAATTTGAACAATAATGAAAAGAACTACCTTTGTTTTTCCCAGCACCCAGTGATCTAATCTGGACTTTTCCAAGATAGCGACACAGTTCTCTTTGCTACCAAGAGGTGTTTGATGTGCTCTGAATGCCAAGTAATAATACCTACAAAATAAAAGAGTAAGATGAAGCATTTTTAGTCATTTGATTCGGTATAGCAGAATTGCTCTGGGCCCAGTGACATGCTTTGTTTCTTAATAGAAAATATTTCTTGAGCACCAATAACAGTGTACTAGGGAGTAAAAGATACACAATTTATGCTTATTGGCTTTTGCCCACTTTAATATTTTCTGCTAGGTGTATTTCCCTTTTAATAGTGCTTTGTAATTCATATTAAATGCCTATTTGGCATCTTTTTGCATGAAAAAAATCAAAGTAATCATTTTAGAAACCTGAAATTTAGGTAGTTCTTCTAGTGAAAGCCATCATTTAAAATGTTACTATTACTATTATAAAAACAATTTGTGGTCCCATCGTATAAATTTTGACTCTGCTTTGAAAAGTCCCATCTGAAGCACAAGTGATTACGGCCTAACATTACTGACTCTACCGAGCTACACATGTGTCTCAGGTATGTCTTCCTGATAAAAATCACCACAGCCCCATCGGTCTTCTTAAATTACTTATTTTAGTGAACTTCCATACTTTCAGATAAAAGAGTTTCCACCCAAAGGGTTTTTTTCTCTCCTTTTTTTATTCTCCCCATAAAAATTTATATATATACCATGTTGAATATGTTATTCTTTTAGAAAACTTTACCTTAGTTTTTCTTTTAAAAACTTTCAAGGATCTTTTTTGCTCTTTGCTGCCATCTATAATTAAATTCAATCCCTTGGAAGCTTAAAAACAAACTTGATTTTCTTGTCAAAGGATTTTCCTGTCATTCCTCAGACAAGGCTGATCTTTTCTTTTGGAATTACGTTGAAATATAGGGCTATTTTTACTTATTAAAAAAAAAAATCATTGGGAAGCCAGCGGCCCCGGTTCAGACCCACATGTGAGGGCCAGTAACACTGCCCTCTAAAAAAAAAAAAAAAAAAAAAAAAAAAAAATCACCAGAGTAGGTCCCTTGCTCTGACTAAATATTCCCATATCTTTCTGTTTATGGAAAAATAGACATAGCTGGTCAACAATTGAGTCATTTAACTTAATTTTTGTGCTGCAAGATTACTTTACAAATTAGGATATAATGCTGAATCTGCTGGAAACATTTGCATTCAGAGCTCCTGGGAATGTTTCACAGATTTGAGTCTCTGTTTCTACCTTTGAGGAGGCACAGTGGTCTCTCAGAGTCCCCGAGTGTGGCCACGCTAGCTCATTTAGCCAAGCCTAGGAATCTGCTCAGAGAAGATGGTTTCTGAAGCTAAGAGCGAGGAGGGACAGCCGGGAGTTGAGTTTACACCTGTCTGGGCAGTTCATGGTATCAACACAGATTCTCCAGCTGCGCTTCTCTGGTACGGTAGTTTTAGTCATGGATTCTCTGATTTGGCTTTGGCCAAAGCAAAAAGACTGTATCCTGGAGTACAGGGGATGGTGGAAATAGATGGCAAGTCTGTATGGGCTGAATGTCTTGGGAAAGCTGATCACTTAAGGTGACAATCAGTGGTGAAACCAGGACTCCCTATACTTTTTCCATTAGGCCTGGCCCTTTAAAACATGGGCTCCCATAGCTTTAGTCAGTCCTGGCTTGATCATGATGATTGCTCCCTATTTGTGATGAAGGATTTAAAGAGAGCCTAATGGATGACCAGCATCATCAGGATATAAGAGGAATGCAAGATGTGTTCTAGCTTTCCAATCAAGGGTTTATACTTTTTTTAGACATCTGAGGATGATTCTTAGCAATGTCTAATTTCTAAATAGGCAGAATATATCCTGAACTAACATAAATATTAGAACTTAACTTTTAGTCCTTCAACCCAGATCTCTTAACTTATTGTAATGATAATATTCACATCTGGCTTAGGCCAGAAAGAGATGGGTAACAGTACTGCAAAGAGGTGAAGGTTTCAAAAAACACTGAAGAAACATATAAGTGATATGTCTATAGTAACCAGGTCAGAGAAGTATCATGTGTTTCCTCCACAGATCAATGTGAGATTCTAGCAGGTACCATAGTAAAAAAAAAGCACTTTGGCTGAGCCCCTGTGTGCATCAGCATAAAGACAAAACTGAAAGGAACCATGATTAATGTCCTGCCAGCAAGGGGAGTCTTTTTGAGGAGATCCATTTCATCCTCTTCCTGAAGCGGCTTGGTGAGTTAAATGAGCAAGAGATATGCAACAGTAAAATTTGTGTAGAGGTCTGTTTTGAGGGGTTGGGTACTTGAGAGCGTTACAAAAACCAGTTCTGCACTGAGTTTCCTCTTGTAGGTAGAATGCATCTCGCAGATGGAGTCTGAACTCTGAGTGAAGAGTGACGAAGAGTGAGAAGATCTCTGTCTGTAACAGTGTGTAAATCACTTACCTCTCAGTATCTAAATTCCAACAGGTGGCAATGGGACCAGACACGTGATTCTTAACTTTTTCGGGGGTGGATGTGCAGTCAAGACTCTATGAAAATCTGTTCAAAGAAATCTATTCACATTCTTTCTTAGGAAAATACGCTCAACACATTGCGTATAATGTCAAGGGATCCACATGAACTCCTATGGTCCTCCAAGGACCTAAGAAAAACTTTCCTGCTTTAGAACTCTATAAAAGGTGACAAATTTACCAAGGTCTCATCTTATTAAAGCATATAAGCTACCAAAATGGTAAATATCCCTCTTTAAGCTATCTCTATTTAAAAATGTTATTTTGAGGGCCGGCCGAATGGCGCGGTGGTTGAGCGCTGACTTGGGAAGCCAGTTGCCCCGGTTTGGCCCCACATATGAGGGCCAGTGACACTGCCCTCAAAAAAAAAAAAAAAAATGTTATTTTGTTTTCCGCTTAAAATGCTTTCTTGTATGGAATGCAGGATCTTCAAGAAATGATTTTTAAATGTAATAGACAAAACAGTTTGTCAAGTCTTAGTAAAAGTAACAGGCAACTAGAGGTATGTCCTCCTGCATATTTTTTTTTTTTTCAATTTTTTCCCATTCTCCCACCTCCCCTCCTCTTTGGCAACCATCAGCTTGTTCTCTGTATCTATGAGTCTGTTTCTGTTTTGTTTTGTTTATTGACTTGTTTTGTTTCTTTAGATTCTACATATAAGCATAATCATAAAGTATTTGTATTGCTCTATCTGACTTATTTCATTTAGCATAATCCCTCTAGGTCTCAAACAGTAGGATTTCTTTCATTTTTATTGCTGAGCAATATTCCTCTTTCTGTGTGAGTGTGAGTGTGTGTGTGTGTGTGTGTGTTACATCTTCTTTATCAATTCATCTATCTATGGACACATAGATTGCTTTTCTCTTGTATTTAAATTAAATAAAAAACCATAAACTGGAAGGATCTGTAAGGATCTAGGATATATTAGTTTTCTATTGCTACATAACAAATTACTCTAAAATTTAATGGCTTAAGAAACAGACACTTATCATCTTGTATTTTCTGAGAATGAAGAATTCAGGAACAGCTTATCTGGACAGTTCTGGTTCAGGGTCTCTCATGAGGTTACAGTCAAGACATGCAGCCACCTTGATTGCAGTCATCTAAAGGCTTTTCTGGGACTAGAAGATCTATTTTCAAGATGGCTCACTCACATGGCTAATGGCAGAAAGCCTTAGATGTTCACTGGCTTTTGGCATGAGACCTCAGTTCGTTGCTACATGGCCCTTCCAAATAACTGCTTATGTATCTTAATAACAGAAGATGGCTTCTCTCAGAACAAGGGACCTGAGAGAGAGCAAGGAGGAATCTGCAAAGACTTTTATGGCTGAAGCTTCGAAGTGACATACTATCACTTCTTCCTATTCTTCTATTCATTAGAAGCAAGTCACTAAGTCCAGATCACATGCAAAGGGAGAGAAATTAAGTTCTACCTCTTGAAGGGAGGAGTATCAACTAATTTGTAGACATATTTGAAAACCACCACAAAGAATCTCTGTAAATCATCAAGTCTTTTTACCGATGAAGAAAACTGCCCTTAGTGAGATGAAATGACTTGTCCAAGATGATAGGTAAATGAAAAAGGTTAAGATTATTATTCAAGACTCCTGATTTCCAATCATTGATAAAAAAAGAACTGGTATGAATCCAGCTAATGACTTTAGTTTTTGATGCAAAGGAGAAAAACAAGAGAGTAAAGTTTGAGAAGACTTTTGCCTACACAAAAATAAAATTTTTTCTACATTATATATTTTTTTGAAAATTTGAGAAGAATTGGTTCTTTTAGCTTCACTGTCTGTTTAGATAGTGATTTTTCTTCATGTTATAATTCATTCTCTAAAGAATCCCCAACAAAATATTATCATTTGGAATGTAGATGTATTCCCCAGCAAATCAATTTTGGTGAATTTCTTAGGTTGCTATTCAAAGCCTATTTAACCATTTAATTTAAAGAACAGTACCTTTGAGGCAGAAGGGAGCTTTCATTTCTCCTCATTTCTCCTTTCTTGAGCAGGTTGAGAAAGTCTTTAGTAAGACAGAGTAAAGAAACAATGGCTTTGTTAAATACACTAACATGCTATGAGACCTGGTCCATTATCAACAAGAAGAAGGCTTTTTGGTCTTGTTCTTGCTCCATTCAGAAGAATGTGAGGGATGTATGTCTAAGAAATTGTATTGAACAAACATTGCCCTTTCAGAATGGAGATAGGAACAAAGCTTATCAGGTCTCCAAGAATTTCTAGGCTTCCCCCAGAGGGTTTGCCTCTAAAGAGAGGGCAAAATGGTAGAAAACACTGAGGAGACTATGGACAAGGGGTAAAGAAGGAAGGTGTGCCTAGACTCTATTTAAGATGGGCTTCATGTCTACTAAAGGGAAACTTAATTGCAAAAGAAAAAGTACGTTTAGAAATTTTGAATTATTGTATGTTCCTGATCAGCTGTCAGTGAGGTTATTTTTTTTCTTGTAAAGAACTGGCCTTGAACTCTCCCAGAAACAATTGCAAAACTGAAGGCTTACACTTGACCAATCAGACTTCAGTACCTACCAGCACACATTGGCTGACAATGCAACCAAGTCAACTAGAGTATGTAGAACAAAGCACTAAGAGAGAGTTATGCAGAGAGAGAAAACCCTGGAGATCTGTGGAGGGTTCCCTCAGGTATTCAACAGAGTCCTGATTGGTACATGCATAAAAGGAAGCTACCCAAAGCTGGGGGAAAAATTATATGAGAAGATTAGAGGGTATAGTGCCTGTTTCTACCAGCCAGACTGGTTAATCTTTTGAACATATGGAATAATTCACAATGGATACAGTACTCAGAAGGATCTTTCTGCAATAGTGAGGAAATATTACTCCTAAGCACGGCTTTATGTCTACTTAATACATATTAAAAACAAGATCCGAAGGTTAAAACAGTTTCCAAATAATTTAACTTCATTCCAGAACAAAGCACAAAGATATTTATAGCAATGCAAAAATATCCAGCATCCAAAAAGACAAAATTGACAATGTTTGGTATTCAGCCAATAATTACCAGGTAAGCAGAAAAATATGACCCATAATAAGGAGAAAAATCAACTAATCAAAATTAATCCATAAGTGACACAGGTATTAAAATTAATAGAGAGAGACATTAAAACAGTTATTTTAACTGTATTTCATATGTTCAAAAGTTAGAGACAGAGGAGATATAAAAAAGACCCTAACAGAACTTTTAGAAGTGAAAACTACAATGTCTGAGATGAAAAATATACCAAAGAGAATTAGCATCAGTTGAGACATTGCAGAAAAAAGGATTAGTGAACTAAAAGACATGACCATAGAAAGTATATGAAATGAAAAACAGAGGGAAAAAACAGAATTTAAAAAATAAAAATAGCAATAGTGAACTGTGGGACAACTTTAAATGGCTTCAATATATGTAATTGGAGTTCCTGAAGAGGACAAAAAATAAGCTGACAGAAAAAAATAATTGAAGAAATATGGCTAAAAATTTTCCAAATTTGATGAAAATGATAAAGTAACAGACCTAAAAAGCTCAATAAAGTACACACACACACACACACACACACACACATACACACACAGAAAAACTTGAAGAAAACTACCAAAGAGCATCATAATCAAATTGTTCAAAACCAGTTATGAAAAGAAAAATCTTAAAAGCAACCAGAGAAAAAAGGCAAGTTATACACAGATGAACAAAGATAAATATGACAGTAGAATTCTCAACAGAAACAATGCAAATGAGAAGACAGTGGAGCAAAACCTTTAAAATACTGAAAGAAAAAGAATTCTATATCCGGTGAAAATAACTTTCCAAAACAAAGGCAAATAAAGAGTTTTTCAGACATACAAAAGCTACAAGAATTCATTACCAAATGACCTGAAGTATAAGAAATGGTAAATGAAGTCCTTTATGAAAAACAAAAATAACACCAGGTGGAAACTGGGATCTACATAAAGAAGAGTACCAGATGGTAACTATGATAGTAAATATATAAGATGTTGTTGTTGTTGTTATTATTATTATTATTTTCAAGAGGGCAGTGTCACTGGCCCTCATATGTGGGATCCAAACTTGGGCCGCTGGCATCCCAAGCCAGCTCTTTTTTTTTTTTTTTCCTTTCAGATATTTTATTTATTTTTAAACTTTTTTAAAATTATTATTATTAGTTACAGATGTACAAAACAATGCAATAGTTATTTTTTTCACCCCTTACAAAGTGACTGCCCCCCTCGCCTATGCCCCCACACCTGATATCATACATATCTATTACAATTCCATTGACTCATCCCCACACTATATTCCACATCCCATGACTATATATGTGTTAAATTATAGTTGACATATAACATTGTTCAGCGGCAGCTTCAGATGTACAGTGCAGTGGTAAGGCCACTACACCATCCATGAAGTGGTCTCCCTAAAAGGACATGCATCCTTCTGTTCCCCTAAAAAAAAAAAAAAAATTACAACCTTATTGATTATATTCCCTAAACTGTCTCTTCTGTCTCTGCACTAGTATTGTAGTTATCAGTTTATGCTGCCTCATCCCTTCCCCTTCTCCCTCATGCCCATCCCATCTAGCACTCATCAGTTTTTCCTTTGTGTCTCTAAGACTATTTCTGTTTACATTGCTCATTTATTCAGTGCTTTAGATTCCACATATAAGTGAGAGCATATGGTATTTGTCTTTCTCTGACTGACTTATTTCACGTAACATAATGTTATCTAGGTCCATCCATATCGTTGCAAATGGTACGATTTCTTTCTTCTTTATAACTGCATAATATTCCATTGTGTAAATGTACCACAGTTTCTTGATCCAGTCGTCTACCGATGGGCATTTCGACTGTTTCCAAGTCCAAGCCAGCTCTTAACCACTGTGCCACTCGACTGGCCCAAGATGTTTTTATTATTATTTAAGTCTTTTAAATATATACTTGATTGTTTAAATAAAAATAACAGTATACTGTGGAGTTTATGACATGTAGATAAGTGAAATGTATGACAATATAAAATAAACAGCATAATCATAACAGCAATACCATAAAGGTAAGGAGAAGAGAAATTGAAATAAACTATTGTAGGATTCTTATACTACTTGTGAAATGATACAGTATTGCTTGAAGGTAGGCTAAGTTAAAGATATATACTGTAAATCATAAAGCAATTCTTTAAATAATAAAACAAAGAGCTATAGCTAATAGGTTAACAACAACAAAAAATGAAATCATAGAAACTAATAAATCCAAGATACCTAGAAGAAAAAGAAAAAAGGGGAACAAAGAAGAGTTGAAGTTAATAGAAAACAAACAATAAAAGATTGAACCGAGCCATATGAATAACATTGTTAAATGTAAATGGTCAAAACACCCCAATTTAAAGGCAGAAATGTTCAGATGGCATAAAAAAGCAAAATACAGGGCCGGCTGAGTGGTGCATTGGTTAAGAGCTGGTTTTGGGATGCCAGCTGCCCGGGTTCGGATCCCACAGATGAGGGCCAGTGACATTGCCCTCTACAGCTAACAACAGCTCCACCTGGAGCTGGGCTGCGAGCCCTGGCGATGGAGTAGGCTGCAGCCCCTGCTGCAGTGGGCTGCCATGGGCTATAGTGAGTGGCCGGCAGCCAGCTTGAGTGGCTGGCAGCCAGCGTGAGCTGCCAATAGCTGCGGTGAGCGACCATCCAGAGGCCGGCGACCCATCTGCCTCATCCAAGGAAGAGTACAATGACGATACCAACATGGGCCAGTGAAGCAATGTCCTCCACAACTAGACTAAAGAACAAAAAGACAGCAACTTGTCTGTTCCCCTTCCCCAATTCTCCAATGCCGTTTCCCTCCCCCAATTCCCCAATAAAATCTTTGGGGAAAAAAAAGCAAAATACAACCATATGCTGCTTACAAAAAAAATGAACAAATATAAAGACAAAATAAGTTAAAAGTATAAGAAAAAGATACACCATAATAACACTAGTGAAATTAAAACAAGATTAGCTCTATTAATATCAGACAAAGTAGATTTCAGAGCAAAAAAAATATTACCAGGGATAAAGAAGTTTATTTCATAGTGATAAAGAGATCAAGTCATCAAAGAATCTAAAAATCCTAAGCATTTTTGCACCTAATAACAAAGCTTAAAAATACATGAAGCTAAAACTGCAAAGAGAAATAGATAAATCTGCAATTACAGTCAGAGATTTCAATATTTTCTTCCAATAATTGATAGGACAAATAGGCAAAAAAATTATCAAGGTTATAGAAGTTGTGAACAACCAACTTGACCTAATGAACATTGATAGAACATTTGAGGTAACAATAACAGACTACTTATTCTTTTTAATTACATAGGAAACATTTATCACAATAGACCATATTCTGGGCCATAAACCATGACTTAATATATTAAAAATTTTCAAGTCACACAAAATATGTTTTCTGACCACAGTGAATTAGAATTAGAAATGAACAACAAGAAAATATGTGGAAAACTCCCAAATTTTATCAACAGACTTCTAAATAATCTATAGGTCAAAGAAGAAATCAAGAAATTCAAAAGTACTTTTGATCAAATGACAATGAAAACACAACGTATCAAAATTTGTGGGATACTGCTAAAGCAGTACTTAGAAATTTATACCATTAGACACCTAAAATAGAAAAAAATATGGTCTCAAATACACGACCTCATCCTCTACCATAAATTAGAAAAAGAACAAGTTAAACACAAAGTAAGCAGAAGAAAGGAAACAATAAAGATCATAGTGAAAAATAATTGAAATAGACAACAAAGGAAACTAAAAGCTGGTTATTTGAGAAGGTTAATAACATGGGTAAACTTCTAGCCATACAGATCAGGAAAAAATTTAAAAAAAATACAAATGATCAATATCATGTATGAGATTAGTGATATGTTATAGATTCCACAGTTATTAAAAATAAGGGAATATTGTGAACAACTTTATGCCATGTTAACAAGATAAAAGAGAAAACCCATATGATTTTAATAAATGAGGAAAAGCATTTGACAAAATTCAACATCAAACCCTATTTAAAAAAATAAAGCTTTTCAACAGGCTCATACTACAAGTGAACTTCTCCAACCTGATTTTAAAAAAGAAAACCTATCTAAGAAAAACATACCATCATATATAATGGTGAAAGACTGAATACTATCCCCCTAAGATTAGGAACAAGTCAAAGATGTTTACTATCACTTCTATTCAACACTGTACCAGAGGCTCTAGCCAGTGTCATAAGATGAGAGAAAGAAGTAAGGTATCTATATAAGAAAGGAATAGAATTGTCTTAGTTTGAAGATGATACAATTGTCTATGCAGAAGATTCAATAAAATCTACAAAAAAGCTACCAGGACTAAAAAGAGAGTTTAGCAAGGTTGTATTTCTGTATACTAGCAACAAATAATTTAAAATTGAAACTGAAAAAAACAGTATCATTTATAAAAACATTTAAAAATGTGAACTACATAGAGATAAATTTGACAATAAATGTGCAAGACTTGTACATGAAAAAACTACAAAACATTGTCCAAGAAAAATTAAAGAAGACCTAAGTAAATGGAGAGAGATACTATGTTTACTGGTCAGAAAAATTGTCAGTGTTTCAGTAAAGCAAATTACCCTTTATAATCTGGGTGGGCCTTATCCAATCAGCTGACAGCTTTAAGGGAAAAGACTTCGGTTGCCTGAGGAGAAAGGAATTCAATCTCCAGACTGCCTTTGAAAGCAAAACTACAATATGAAACCCTGCTGGAATTACTAGTCTACCAGTCTGCCCTGAAGATTTCTGATTTGCCAGCCCCAACAATCACCAAAAACAAGAGCCAATTTCTCTCTCTCTCTCTCTCTCACACACACACACCCTATTGTTCTGTATTTCGGATAACCTAATACTGTTCCAGTTCCATACTGCTGTCACTTAGACACCACTGAGTGGAGGTAGAGCCAACTGTGGTGACAAACTTCCTACAATGTTGCTAAAGGTAGAGGCAAGTTCTGTGTAAAACCATGAGTTGGCAGAAGGCTGTCTTTCCTCTCCATCATTTTTTTTCTCCCTTTGTCACTGAACTCTCCAAGTTTCCCACAGATCCTGGGCTTCTGTACTGCACACTGGGGGCCTAGGACATCTAAATCCAGCTGTTCCTCCTCATGCTCACAAGGAGACCTTCCTTGCTCTGTGTCAAAACTCCCCATGCCCAGGCATTGCTGCAGAGTCATCTGTGGAAAGGGTTAGATGGCTCTTCCTATAAACATTTAGATCCTGAAGGCAACTTAAGAGTCATCAATAAAATTCTTAGTTTGTAGAGAGGAGAAAGCCAGAGAGAAGGCAACTGGCTCAAGGTCACAAACTTAGTATATAGAAGACTGGAGGTTTACCCAGATCTTCTAACTCCAAGTTCAGGCTTCTTTGTACTCATTGAAGCCTGATGTACTCCTAGTTCTTACTGTGCACACTTGGTATCTTTGACCCTTTAATGGGGACCTTCGATCCTCCAGCACTTTCCTGTTGGGAGCTGACAGCATCTCAGTGTCTGACAAAGCCACATTGAAATAAGGATCCATGCTCAGCACTGGATGTCTGGGATGCTCCCTTATGGTTGGTTATTTAATATCTCCTGTCTCTATGAACCCATGTGCCTTTCCTCTACATCAGATCCTATGGGAGGCAGTACTTTCACTGCATTTATAGCAAGTTCCTGGGGTACCCCAATAAGAGCTGACTGTGTAAGTCAATGATGGGCACGATTTCCTAAAAAGGAAACAACCTAAGACAGGCAACAGTCCCGTTGGGGACCCCAGGACTGAGAAAAAGGGGACCCAAGCCCCTTGGAAACTGAGGTTCAGACCTCTGGTCACATAGGCCAAAAACCCTGGCTATGAGAAACTGACAGCCTGTGAGAAACTGGTGATATCATCCGTCCTTGAGCTCACTTGCCTATGCAGCTGTGAGAAGGTTTCCTTGGATACCAAGGTCTTTTGGCCATGAGAGTTCTGATAAGAGACAACTTGCTGACCATGAGGTATGTTAATTAACAGCCTTGTTTTAACTCTTTGCTTTGTACATTGCTGTAGCAACAGATACTGAAGCTTTGACTGAGAAACAGATGTTACCCTCTATTGCAATAATATGTAGCCCTTCATAGCATGAGAAAAGTTTGAGACTCCTTTTGCTACTAAGTATTATAATCACATAGAAATAGACTTTAGATGGTTTTTGCCCTAAACTCAGCAACTGCTAGTCTCTTGGCAATAGCTCAAACATGCGCCCTGTGAGATAGGCATGGTAACCACTTTTTAGATGGTAAGTAAAATCCTTGACATAGAATAGACAACAGTGTACCCTGGAAAGATACGATTACAAAAAAGTAAAGACTGTAAAAGTCCTGAGTAAGAGAAAACATCATGATCATGTGAAACATAACTTGTGATTGAGGTAATGGTTAAAAATCCCTATAAAAGGGGACATGTTGTAACAATAAAACGTGACACTGGTAGACTCCCCAGTATCTCCACTCCCTTCTTTTGCCTCGCCGACTCCGTCCACACCTGAGGGAAAAAACCCTGGTCCTGTGGGGGCTGGCTCCCCGCACTTTCCAGCTCACTGGAACTTGTGTCTATAATGATCTGAAATATAGCTTTTGACTTAGAAGTGTTGACTTTGTATATTGGAATGCCAGCTGTCAGACACTCCTTAACACATGTGTGAGGGATCCAAACAATATTCTGTTGGGACTATTGTGTCAGGAAGGCATTGGTGTTTCAATGAAAAACTACATACAATGCCTTTGGCATACTTTTCTGGGTTATCGGATTCTAGTCTTCTTTGAGCTATTTTGCAATATTTTCTAAATCATAGGTAACTGATAGGTACCTAAATTTGGTCTAGTCTGGTGATTTATTATTATTATTATTAGTTACAGATGTACAAAACAATGCAATAGTTATCCTTTTCACCCCTTACAAAATGACCCCCTCCCCGACCCACTGCCCCCCCACCCCCGATATCATACATATCTATTACAATTCCACTGACTCCATCCCCACATATACTCCACATCCCATGACGATATATGTGTTAAACTATAGTCAACATCTAATAGTACTCAGCGGCAGCTTCAGATATACAGTGTAGTGGTCAGGCCACTACTTTAATTGACTTCCTCCTCACTGTGGGGAAAAAACAGTTTTGTCTCCATTTGCAATTCATCTCAACATTCTTTTATTTCATATAAGCCTGTGCTGTTTTGGCTTTTCCTTTGAACTGATTATAGCATCTGCCTGTTTCTCTCATATCATATGAATAAAATAAATTCTTTAAACATACTCATCTTATATCTATGTGTGAGTCATGATTTATCTTCTTTTGAAAATTACCTTTTAAGAAGAAGAAGAAGAAAGAAGTACAAAAATTCAGGCTGTAGAGGTTTGATCCAAAAGAATATAAACACATGGGTAAGTTGAGGCAGGTAGTTCTCACACTTGAGTAGATGCAGTGCTACTGAGCTGTCCCTAAAGGGTTTAGTAGACTCAGAAATACTGCCATTTTTCTATTTATAATCTTAAGTGGATATATTGGTTAGTGTAATATGTTCATGTTGGAGTTTACTGAAAAAGTCAAACTGTTTTTAAAAATTATCACACCAATTTATAGCCTCATCAGTAGGGTATGAGAGTCCTATTACTCTCGATCCATCCATGTCAATTCAAGGGATTGTCAGATGTACTGATGAATGTCAAAATAGATATAAAATGATAGTTAATTGTAGTTTAAATTTGCATTTCCTTAATTACTAATGAGACTGAACTTTTCCTTTTGCTTGCAATGAAGTCCTCTGACAATGACACCTTCTTACAGTGGACACTATGTACGATGAATTTAATTTCTCTGTTTTTCCTAATGATTATCCATACTCCTGAAAAGAGAGAGGAAAGAGGAGAGCTAAGAGTCACCCATTTTAGACAAAAAATGGTATTAACATTGTGGGTTGCTTACATTTTTGTAGCCCCTGAGGTTTTCAATTTGCACCCTTCATCTTGGTCATTATTCTCCTGCAGTTTTATATTGTTTGGGAAGGATCTCCATCTTTTAAAGATGCTTTTGAAATCCCAACCTATAATAAGTGACCTCTGCTTTGATTCATCCCTCCAGTTTGAGTTTTGTACTCAAAGGCATGCAAACATCTGTACTGCTCAATGGAGATTTGCACAGCCCTAAGTCAATAGTGAGATTTTTTTAAAAGGTTAAGTAAACAGACATTTTAAATTTACTTTTAAAAAAAGGTCCTTAAGCAGATACTGTGCTTAAGATGAATCATTCGTTCTGTATAGTTTTACATGGCTTTTGTATACTCATGTCGTTCCCATTCGTCACTTTCTAAATTGGCTTTTTATCCCCATTCATTTTTTCACTAAATAAAACTTTATGACCTACTGATGTGCGAGGTACAGATGGAAGTGCTGGAATGACATAAGTGAACAAGACAGACCATATCCCTGCCCTCATAAACCTTATAGTCTAGTGGGAGAGGCCAATATTAAACAAGTACATAAAGGGCATCATTTGGGGTAGGAATAAGTGCTATAAAAATAATATATCAGGATGGGGATGGTTAATGAATATATTTTGGGCTATATTTTGGCAGACAAACTTCAGCAGCTGGAATAGTGATGGAACTCAAGCTATGTCATATGAGGAACCGCTGAAGACATTGGGGGCACTGAGCTTAGAAACAAAAAGACTTTACAGGGTCTTGTAAGGGAGGAAAAAGTTTTCCTGGACCCTCTTAGGGTGGGTCTGAAATGAGAATACTGAGAAAGATAGATTTATAAGAGAAAAGCATACAAATTTATTCAATATATGTTTTATGTCACAGGAGCCTTCATAAGGAAACAAAAAAGATGAAATGATGAAACCCTGAGTGTTTTCATGCTAGATTTGGTACAGAGTGGAGAGCTACGGAAAGATGTGATGGGACAAAGAGTACAAGTTAAGTGTGGTAAATTGGAAGAAACTTAGCAAGGCCTGTTCATTCAGATTCCTCTCTGTCCCTTTTTTTCTGGTGATAAGGGTGTTTCTTTCTGCCAGGTATAGGGAGGCCACCTCTCACAGGGGGTTTTATGATCTGCTCCAGGGGGTTAGAAAGTCCTTCCTATCCATGCCATTTCTCAAATTCCTCTAGCTTGAAATACTCCATATGCCAAGGTGTTGTATTTTGAGGTAGTGTGTCCTGAACCCTGTTAGTCTCTTAAACTGTCATGTGCAGACCACCTGCCTCACATCCATCTGGATATTTCATAAAAGATGTGGATTTCCGGGCCACCCTCCAGACACAGAATCAAAATCTCTGCAATTGGAGCTCAGGAACCTAAATTTTAACAACCTCCAGTGGTGATTTTGGTGCACTGGAGAGTTTGAGAACCATTGACTTAGGAGAAGATGATAATTGACTGCCATCAAGTGGAGAAGGGAGCCAATTTGTTCTCTAAAGCCCAAAGGGTAGAGCCCAGATGCACAGGAGCTTCTGAAGGATGGTTTTGGTCAAGGTTAGGAAGAACATGGTTGTGATCAGACATCTAAAAATATGGAATGGCCTGCCTCAGGAGCCAGAGAGGGAACTCCTACCTGCTGGAACTATTCAATGAGAAGTGGATTGACAAGGTTAAGAATGTTGCAAGAATTTCTAGTTTTAGCTATGTAGTTGAACTGGATGACCCTTCAAGATTCTTTCCTACAAAGACGCTATACTGACTTGTCCCTTGGCCTAAAGAATTACTGCTGTGATTTTAAAAACTGGTGTCTATTATTAACCCAATATTGTTACTTTGACAAGTCTTGGGTTATTGTCCTTATATTTGGATAAGATGGAAGACTAAAAATTTGCCTGGTCTGTTTGGGGCTCTTGGAATTTCAACTATGATCTCTTTCACAGGATATTCTCCTTAATATACATAGAATAGTCACTGTCAGAGTCCTGATAAGCAGCATCAGCATCAGCATCACCTGGAAAATTGTATATACACACACACACACACACACACACACACCTGTTGAATCAGAAACTCTAAGAGGTGGGGCTCTTGTTTTAATAAGCCCTCCAGGAGATTCTCATCCATGAAGAACCACTGACTGAGAAAAACAGAATCCCAGGGAAGTGAAGTGACTTGCCTACAGTGACACAGTCTATTTGAGGAAAGAAACTGGCTTCCATATCTCTCCATCATCTTTTCTCTTCCTTAGAATCAAATGACCTCTGGGGCACATCATTTTCCCTTGGGGAGGCCAACTGCTCAAAATCTACCCTAAAGAAATTCTCACACACATTTAATATTTAGGATTGCTCAATGAGCATTGTGAAACAATTGGACACAATGTCAATATCCAATAGCAGAGGAATGGCTAAATGAATATCACTGATTTCAATGAGGGAGTTCAAAAGAATGTGTTAGAGCTATGGAACAACATGGATTTATCTCTAATACATAATGCTAAATTGAAAAGCAGGTTGTCGAATTGTATAAAATGTGTGATTCAAGTTAAGCTAAAAGTGCAGGTTTTTTCCATCTCTCAATCTCTGTGTGTGCGCATGTGCGTACGCTCTAAAAGGGTAAAACTATCAAAAGAATAACAGTGGTTATTCTAGAGAGGGGTTACGATGGGGGTAGCATGCTGGGAAATGGAATTAGGGATGCAGAAGAGAAAGACTAGTCTTATATGTAATATTTAAAATTTTTAGAGGAAAGGGTAGTCGTATTTATTAGGTAAAACTGATAAGTTTTAATTACAATGGGCCCAAATCCTGGTCAAAGAATCATGTAGCTACTAAATTGATTAATATCACTTGCATCTAAGTATGGCAAAGAGTATTAACTCTTCCTGTTTTAAAATATTCCTTGAGGGACCCTCAATCTACATCAGTGACCACCCAGATTGTCGACTCATATACCCAACATACAGGACAATTATCAGAACAATTCAATCCATATAAATAATTTTCTGTTATGTAGATAATAGAAGGAACTAAGCTATTTTGGCTTGGACGATTTGATGATTACTCCCAATTGCCCATTTCCCTTTAGTGTGTATAAAATTCCAGATTTAGTTTATTAAGTTCTTTCTCATATTTACTATAAGCCCCCTTATTTAAAAATTTCCCCTTCATGTTTGGCCTTCAGTAAAGACAGAACAGCCGGTCACCATCTGCTAGCAAAAATAAATAAATAAATAAATAAATAAATAAATAAATAAAGGCCCTTATATCCTTAGGAAGACTCCTCAATCATGGGCCTTTGGATAAGAAGTCATGTTAATTTATATTAGACAGTGGAACTCCTGAGATTGTAAATTCCTACTAATTCAGTATTATTCACTATAGCACTCAGCACATACAGTAGGTGCTTAAAAAATGTTTCTGATGCTGCTGCTACTACCTGGGAGCCCTTCTAAAGAAAAAAAGGCACTGGGAGTTAGAAATTGAGGCTGAGTTTATTCACACATTAATTTGTAATAGGAAGTTAACCTTTAAACTGATTTTTCTATTTTACAATTAGCAAAATTATTAATGTCTTTTTTGTGATTGAATTCAATAGGTTGATTTTGCAATGAATATTAGATAAGTTCAACTATCTCATTTACATATCTTGAGGACTGGCTTTGAAATCAGATAGATTCTTATTTCATATCGTGACTCTACCACACCCTATCTGTGTGACTTTAAGCTAGTCTCCTCGTTTCTAAAACTGGAATAATGCTATCAATTTGGGGGCTATTACCAGTGTTAAGTGAGATAATATATGTAAGGCACTAGCGTGAAGCCTGCCATGAGTGAGTAGTCAATAAATGCCCCCTCTCCTTTCTCCCCTTGCTTTCTCTGACAAAAATCTATTTTTCTTTTCCCCAACCCAAATGTATATAAAAGAATAGCCAGCAATCTTTCCTCTAAGTCTTCCCTAAACCATGATGCATAGGGTTGGGCAATATTTACTATAAAGCGAAAAGAACATACTAGAACAGGAATGACTAAGAAGTCAATCATGAGTCAGCTGATTGGGGCAGTGGTGTCCCAGAGCATCGTGTTGGGGGAATGCCATTGTTACATCTTGGCTCTGAACGAAATATGCTTGATTGAGGACCAGATCTGCAGCTGGGGCAGCAGAGTTAAGTGGCACTCATTGGCCACGTGGCATTCCCTTTCTCCTCTCCCACCTGTTCTCCTTTTTGTTCATTATTTTCTTCACTCTTTTTTTTCTTTCTACCTCATTGTTATCATTATCTAACATAAGTTAGTCCTACTAAAATGTGTTTTAAGGACTCTCCAAGAAGGGACACTGAGTTTTCATTCAGCCATTGGTTTTCTTAGAGTAAACGGGGCAGCCAATCCAAGGGTCCAGAGTGGCTGTCTTCTCAACTGCATATTGTCTAACACCTTCATAACATCTTTCTTCTTGTTTTCCTTTCTTATTTCTTCTTGCACCGTTGCCATAGTGTGGCTATTGCTCCCTGTGTTTCTATTTTACATGGGTTCTTCCCTATAACTGAATTAGCTCATGAGGCAGCCAACAGGACAGACATTAGGGAAATCAGGAAAGATAGCCTTGACTTATTATCATCTTCACCACTCAGTATCTTTGGAGAACAGTGTGATTGATATTACCTCTTGTAACCATTTTGCTAATCATCACTACGAATTTCAGGCTGAATTTGTAGAGCTGTCAACTACAGAAAGGATTTTTCTCGTACTTGAATAGTGAAAGCCCGCTATCAGCAGCACGGATTCCGCAAGAAAGGCAGGACCTTGAGAGAATGAGTTTGGGGATGTTTGAATTGTCCATAGCCATAAGCAAGTTGGGAAGGATCCTCAACCCAAGCAAGGCCAATTTGAACCTATTCTGTCCCCCAAGAAAGGATGGAAGTGGCCACAGAAATTCTATCCAGTCTACAGCCACCTGCAGAGACTGATACTACCCTCTCCTAGGGATGGCATGTGGAAGAAGCTATTTCACCTCTCTGGCCTCAGCCTCCTTACCTGCGAAATGGGAAAGTTAGACCAGGCCATGTCTTAGACTCTTTCAACAATATTGTAAAGGGCACTTTTAAAATGTTTTTGTTTATTGCACTAACCAAGGTTATGACAATAGTAATGGAAGAGTTAAGAGAAAAAACAAGTCATCTAAGGTCTCACCTGCATAAAAGGCGTTAAAACACACACACACACACACACACACACACACACGCAGAGAGGCAGAGAGAGAGAGAGAGAGAGAGAGAGAGAGAAGGGTGAGCAACTCAGTCTCTCAATTAAACAAAGGAAAATAGGTGAAATGATAGTATACAAGAAGCAGTTGTTAGCGATCCCTCCCAGAAAATGCCGCCATTCAATTGCTGCCCCTAGAAGGTAAATCTGGAGACTATTCACATAAGCATATAATATATTTTATTTACAGTGTTGAAGCTGTCCATTATCCTCTCTAAGTATTATCTCTTAACATATCCCTCACTACCGTGTAAATCGATTTACAGGATACTAAGGATTCTGTTCACTTTGCTGCAGACATACTAGCTTATCTGAATGGCATATTAAGATCCATTTTATTCAGGTCCTCACCTACATTGTTACAGGTGAAAAGAAAAGAAATCCAGGAAAGTCCTGTGAGAGACAAGGCATGGCATTGCCACCCTGGCTAATGGAGGATTTGTGTTTCCTTATCTACTGCTGACTACCCAGAGAATAAAGTAGAAGCTTTATTCTTTGAAAATTAAAATTTGGATTTCAGCCTTTGCTAAGATGTTTAGATTCATCTATGATGCTGATTTTCCTCTCCACTTCTGTCCTGTGCACCAGTATTAACCTTGGGGCTCTGTAAGAGATTGTCAGGGGCCCTATCGTCATAGCTCAAGTTTTCACAGTGATAACTGTGAAATTCAGTTCACTTTGCAAGAGCTAAAAAAATGCGTTGCAGGCTTAAAACTGCAAATACATCTTTCCATGGCAATAGAATGAAAGAGTCCTCAATATCTTATCTGCTTCTACTCAGGCACTTCTGTACTTGATAACTCTTAAACTATATACTCTTGAGGAAGAAACTGGGTAGTAAGGAGTAAAAAAACGAGTGGGTTATGAGGAACTGGAAGTATTTATACAGAGTGACTCAGCCCCTTAGTCATTTAGTCACTCCCTCATTCAATTAGTAAACACTACATTTCTTTTCTATGATAGAATTTCTATTCCCACTTCCTCAGGCTAACTGAACACCATTTTTTCTCCTGGTGACAATGCCTGGCCCCAGTCCTGTTCCCCACTTTCTAAGCCCTTCTCTGTAGCTAAAAATGATCATGTGACTCAGTTCAGTCATTTTACAAGGCACAGGGACAGACTTCCACAACAAAGAAATGTTTAGCCCAAAATGTCAGCAGTGGTGAGATTGAGAAACTCTGGTTTAAGCCACTAAAAATGTTTGTTTGTTATTCAGTCAAATGCATTCCTGACTGATAGATTCCCTCATTCAGGAAACACTAAACACATACCATGGACCAGGCACCATACCTTGCAAGATGCGAGGGATACAAAAATGCAAAGGGTCCACACCATCCCCTCAGAAGTTTCCACTCTAGCGGGGGTGGGGGGTAGGCAGAAATGTTAAGACAAAAAATAAAAGTATACACTCTAATACAAATACATAAACATCTATTGGGTTGTTGGAACAGTCATGACACATTTTTGCAATGAAAAACACAGAAAAAAATACGTCATGACTTTTCCGACGACCCAATCTTTGTGAGAGCAGAGGATGGAGCAACTACTGGTTCGGGGGAGTCCAGGCAGGCTTCAGACAGAAGGTGCCTGGGCTGGAGATTGAAAGGTGGAGAAGAGATGACCATGTGAAGAGTTTGCACCAGAGAAAAGAGGAGGTGCATAGTCTAACCACTGTGCAACCACTGCACATGAGCCTGATGGCCCAAGGTGAGGCTGATAGCAGTCAGTCTAGGGTGTGTGAGGGAGAATAGTGCGGAAAAAAATGAGAATAATTGGTAGGTGACAATTATAAAAAGTTTTGCCTGCTGTGCTATAAAGGCTTTAGATTTTATCCTATAGGCAATGAGAAGCAGGCACAGATTTTTATTCATGAGTGACGTGATGATCTTTGTATTTTTAGAAAGATAACTCTGGTGTCAGTGTAAAGAATTATGTGGTGTAAACAGGCTAGTGTTTGGAAGACACATTCAGAGGCTAGGCAAAGATTCAGTTGAGAGACTATCATTAGTATTCTGAAAAGTATAGCAAGAAGTACTCAACAGGAGAGAATAAATGTTTAAGACGTTCTCTGTCGTATGTTCTGTGTCAAATGCAATCCTTTCAATATGCATGTTTTATTAATCCAATGACCTTGAATGTAAGACTGTGCCTTCTTCATCTTTGTGTTGTCAGCACCTTGTACAGGGCTTACCATATTGGTAGGTCCTTATTACATGTGTTCACTTGATAACAGGGAAGATAAGTGGATGGCCAGGAACTGAGGAGCTTTGTGGGTTGGTGGATAATAAGACATGTATATCTGCCTCTTGGATTCATCCAGGGGCCACTCTGGAAAAAGCCTGAAGGAGTATGAAGTCAAGAGTCAAAGTCCAAATATGAAAGACTTTAAAAATAAAGGTGATCTCTACAAATGCCTGAATGTCTAGGGTCACTCCAGACCCTCCACTGGCAAGAATATCGGGATGTCAAAGGATTGCACTAGAAACTGAGAAAGTCAATTGGTCAACTCTGGAGATGCCCTCAGTGAGGAATCTTATGGATCTTCTTCCTTAGAGTACAAATCAATAAAAGCAGCAAGAATAAAGTACCTTTGTTGAGGGGCAAGGGGACAGAATCATGTGTTCCACATTTTATAAGTACCTACTATGTCCCAGGTGCTTTATTAGAGATATAGATGCATACATAAAGGAGGTGTATAAATGGCTTTTGAGGAGCCATTTCTTATGAGGGCACTGTGATTCTTCACAAATATTAAGAAGCAATGATTGTGTCCATAATCCTTGGCATTCACAAGGCTTCTCTGTAGCTGCTAGAGATCCTGCTACTACTTGGAAGGTGGTTATAAAATCAGGTAACTGATTCACAAAAAAGTCACACCAGAACCAAAATGCTGAATAAATGTGGTTCCTTTTAAAGATCACTCCTTCCCCAATTCCTTGGGAAATTATATCCCTAAGAATGCTCTACTGCCACAAATATTTCAGGGATTCATTTTTATTTATTTTTAATTTTCTTGTATTAGTTTCAGGTCTATAAAACAACATATTGATTAGACGTTTATATACCTCACAAAGTGATCACCCCAATAAGTCTATTATTACCCATCTGACACTATACATAGTTATTAGAATATTATTGACTATATTCCCTATGCTGTACTATATATATCCCGTGACTATTTTTAAAAATTATAGCTGACATTCAATATTATTTTATATTAGTTTTAGGTGCATAGTGTAGTGGTTAGACATTTATATAATTTATGAAGTGATCCTCCTGATAAGTATAGTATACATCTGACACTATACTTAGTTTTTACAATATTATTGACTATATTCCCCATATTGTATTTTACATTGGGGATTCACTTTTAGAATCAATATCTGAGGTTCCATTTTAAAATTAGCCTCAAAGTTGGTAAACTTTTGTCATGTATGTGTGTTAATTTTTATAAATAGCCAAGATTAATTCAGATCCAATTCTAATAAAAAACGTGGTCAGAGTGGGTGTTCCTGTAAGTCAAATAAAATAATTGTGTGCTTAGATCTGCAGGAAGCTTCAAATAAAAAAATGAAAAATAAAAAAATATTTTGAGTAACAGCATTGTTTATTAGAATAAATGTGTGGTTTCTGAAACTGCTGAAAGGATTGTCTTCACCCTCCATGAATATGAAAAACTAGTATCCATTCCATTAAACCACACATTTAGACTAAAATTCTTCTATGCAATCGTATGTTCTTTCTGCCACTGCCAAGGAATTCTATAAGTTTACTATCCTTCATTATTTCACTTTAATTACAAAGGGAAAACATAGAAAAAGAATAACCAGAAATATTAAACAATTGAAAGGAAAGATTTTGAAGAAAATAGTCCTGGGATTACAGTATACAAAGTCCCACATGAAAGAGGATTGTTCTTTCTTTGTTGGAAATTCCTTATATCATGATATGCAAAACTATGATGTCCTGGTTAGGGGAGTAAAAATAATCTTAAAAGAAAATTGGAAGTGAATTATAAGAAATACAATATACATAACACGTTGCATACGGATCACGAGAATCTTGCAACTGGAGGTATGAGGGATTTAAACCCCGCCGTATGCAACGTGTTAAATAACTTATTTTCTGTATTTTTTATTTCTTAATTTTGTTCATTTGTATTTTAAACAGGCAATGTACTCAAATAATGACTGGGTAAAGATGCTATGTTGACTACATAATTTTACTTTTCATCCCTCTGAAATCCCAATAGAACGACAGCAAGAGGATTTTTTTAAAGGCATAAATCTTATGTGAAGATAGAGAGAAAGGAAGATAAAAAAGGAGAGAAGATAAGTACAAGATTAGGGCAACAAGAAAGCAGATGTAAAAAATGGTAAGAAATTTAGCAGACATGGGAAAGCTGAATCCTAAACCTAATGGGGAAAGATGAGAAGCAACTTGATATTTAGCAAAGAACACAACCACCCTCCAAAGACTTAGAAACCAACAGCCCAGGAACCTTCAGCTGACAGTGTGAGTGAAGAAAGAGCTAAAACAAGAGAATTTCTTACAAGTTAATTAAGAAGCAGTCATACCCTCTTTTCCTCCCCAACCATATAGGTAGGTTTTCTAGAATATGAGGTATGATCAAACAATATGGTGAATGTTTAAATAAAAAAACTTTATTACAATAAAAAACACATCATTAATCCTCTTGAAAATACTCCCCCTCACTTCAAACACACTTATCCCAACATTCTTGTGACTTTCTGATGCAGTTCTAGAAGTCCTCTTTTGTGAGTGTCTTTAGTTGTGCTGTCATGGCTGCTTCTATGTTCTGAATCATTTTGACTTTGGGGAAGAGCCAGAAGTCACACAGTGCCAGATCCAGTGAATAAGATGGATAAGGACACACCGTAATCTTTCTATTTGACAGAAATTGCCATATACCAGAAGCAATGTGTGACACTGAGTATTGTCATGATGGAGGATGATTTACAGGACACTTTAAAACACACCTTCTTTCAACAGTAGTTCACACTAGACTGACTGCATCAAACAAGTTGAAACTTGTTGCACACTATTACTAAGGTTCAACATGCTGCTTCCATATTGTAGATCCCTGCCTTTCAATTGGATGGCACTCAGCAGCAGTCACTCACTGTATTGTTTAATCACAATGGAAAGGCTTCGTGTCACTCATTTCTTTTGGTATATGGCAATTTATGTCAAATAAGAACATTACAGTGTGTCCTCATCCACCTTATTCACTGGATCTGGACTGTGCAACTTCTGGCTCTTCCCCAAAGTCAAAATGACTATGAAAGATAAAAATGCTTTGAATTGATTCAGGACATTGAGGCAGTCACAACAGCACAACTGAAGACACTTACAAAAGAGGACTTCCAGAACTGCTTCAGAAAGTGGCAAGAATGATGGGATAAAAGTGTTTGAAGTGAGGGGTTGTATTCTGAGGGGGAATGAATGGCAATGTGATTTTTACTGTAATAAATTATTTTCTTAAATTTAAACATTCACTGTATTTTTTAATCACACCTCATATAGAAGGTTTCTGCCTATAATCACCCAGAGCTGAGTCGCATTGAACCAAAAACAGAGGGAGTAAATGAATGTTTAAATATACTGAATGTGGAGATTCCCAGTTCTCTTCTTCTACTGGAATCCCAGAACCTTGGTAGTTGGATCTAGTCAGACGGTTGGCTATTAGAATCTTTTTAGGGCAAACATCAGTCATTTTATTGAATAAAGATTATAAAATCTTTGTAGTCATTTCGGTAAGTGGCTATATGATGCTCTGTTTGAGCTGCTGCAGCCAGGGAAGATGTCACGGAAATGCCATGGAGTCCATAGCTCTGCTCAGAGGCAAATCGGATTCAACTTAGACTCCATTTAGAACATTATGCTAGAAGGAAGTGTGTGTGTGGGGTGTCTTTCTTTTATTGCTCTGAAGAAGCAGAAAGCAGCAGAACCCAAAGACAGCAAGTCAACAACTTAATGCAGAGATTGTAACAGAAGAAGGAAAAACTGCATACTCATAGCAGTAGAAAGAAGCTTTTGTCAAAAGAATAATAGATGATGGTGAGAATTTTGCAGTAGGAAAGAGAAGAAGAAACAGCTTTCTTGAGCAAAGTAATTATTAAAACTATACTTAAGGTAAAAATAGAAACTGGAAAGGAGACCCTGACAAAGGAAAGTAACATCCATCTAAGTCCAATGTGGGACAAGAACATCATGACCCACACTGATTAGAATCAGAGAAAAATGCCAAAGGCAAGAAGATGAATTCAAACTGGGCCAGATGAGACTGTGAGTTTTCCCTAATCCCTTAGTGAATCAGATCTGGAAACTTTTCAGAAATCCACTGAACAGTATACCTGTGGTTCAAAAAACAAAAAACAAAAAAATCCAACTATGTTTAGGTTACCTATAGTAAACCACACAGTTCTTATTCCACAGTTAACATTGTTATTGTCAATAAACTTTTATTCTTCTTAGAAAATTCTAAATTAAAGACTTCTTGTAAATAAATAGCTAACCCTCCCTGCACTGACTGTTACAATAGATTCCAGGGTATAGAATGGTCAAAACAAGGTGTAATGGATGCCTATTGTTTTAGCCCGTCCATCTTCTCCTTTCTTTAACAGAGCTCCTCAGATCATGGTTCTAGTGGGAATGACTCCATCCCCTAGGACTCAACCCAAAACCCTGCCAATAATTCCCCAGAGCACAGTTATTGGTTTTAGCATGGGCATGAAACCCAAGCTGGGACAACCAGAGAGTTCCTTGTGTGAGAGCTCTCAGAACTTACTTGCTGCTGATGTTGCTAAGTCTATAGGATTCTTCCAAGGACCATCTTTACCAACACGTGAAGAAGAATTGCCTAGCTGACGAGAAACTCAAAAGACAGAAAAGCAAAGCTGATAAAAAAGACAATGACTTGGTTAATCTGCTTGATGCCCCAGATTCAGAGATATTTTTGGATTTCCTAGTTATGTAAGGCAATATACACTCCCTTTTACATTTTGCTTCAACTCGTTGGAGTTGAGTTTGAGTGACTTATTAAAAGATTCCTGACTAATACAAAAAGGAAGCAGCCTGCTTTTACAGAATATTGCCTTAATAAGGCATATCTCGTGCTATTTTAAGGGAGCTCTAAGTGGTTTCTTTTTCTTCTGGAGTGTGAGCTGAGACAAGAGAGAAGAGGCTGAAAGGCAGGCAGGAGCCAGAACCCAGAACAGAGAACCTTCATTGTCCTATTAAGCTTGCCTCTTTCTGGAGGAAAAAAGAAAATATCAATGTTTGTTGTAAAGAGAAGGAAGGCAAATTTGTTTAAATGTCATCCTTTTAACATTTTAAATTCTAATAATAACATTGTCAAGCTGGGTTAGAGGCTTTTTATCATTTTACTTATGGTTTCTTACCTTTTCTTGATAAAGAGCTATTTATGACTTAACTGAAATCTTATGCTCTAACAACTTTAATTTTGCATTGCAAGTTAAACTTAACCTCATCAAAGCCAGCTCCATATACCTGTCACATACTTCAAAACAGCAAGGACCAAAGAGTTAGTCAGGAGATGGTAAAAGAAAGTAGTGATGAAGGAGAATACGTAAGAGTTTGACTCAATTCCATAAATGTTTATTAAACACCTAAGTTGTGTTAGGCATGGTGCTGGACACTGCAGATAGAAAGTTGGCTGAAAAAATATCCTTGCCTCCCCTCGTGGATAACACCAAGATAAGAGATAGGCAGGCAGCTAGTTTCTACTACAATGTAGTAAATGTTGCCAATGAAGTTCATCAGAGGAGCTCCTGACCCAGCCTGAGAGAGTCAAGGGGGTGCTGCCAAGAATGCCTGTTCAAAGTCCTAAGGAATGAGCAGGGATTAGCCTGGCTAAATCAGCCCACTGAGGACTTGGAGAAGAGGAAATCAGGCAACACAGCATGAACAAAGGCACAGAAGCATGGAATGGCATGGGAGTTTATGGAGCTACAAGTAGTTTAGTTTTTGCTGGAGTGTGAGCTGAGAGATGGGGAGACCAAGAAAAGAGACTGGAAAGACAGGCAGGGCCAGGTCAGGAATACTCCCCTATATCAGGCAGAGGGCTGGAGTTCACCCAGTGGAGGTCTGGGTGATCATTTCAAATAAGAATTTTAATCAAGGAAGCAATGTGCTTAGATAAGAATTTCAGGTAAGTCACATTCTGGTGGCTCTTTAAAGAACAGAATAGGCAGGAAGTCCATTTAGGAAGCTGTCAAGAGAGTGGGCAAAAGAGCTTTACAAAGCCTGGAATAAATATAGATCAATAGAATAGAACTGAGAATTCAGAAATAATTTATGACCAATTTATGGTCAGTTGATTTTTAACAAGATGCCAAGACAGTTCAACAGGGGAAAGAATAGTCTTTTCAATAAATCGTGCTGGAAAAGCTGGATATCTATATACAAAAGAATTAAGTTGGACTCCTATCTCACATCATATATAAAAATGAACTCAAAATGGACCATAGATGTATCTATAAGAGCTAAAACCATAAAACTCTTGGAAGAATACATAGAAACACATCTTCATTACCCTGGATGAAGCAATGGTTTCTTAGATATGACCCCATAAGCATGTTCAATAAAAGAAAACAAAGGAAAAGTAAGCTTCATCAAAATTAAAAACTTCTGTGCTTCAAAAGACGTCATCAACAAATTGAACAACCACCCACAGAATGGGACAAAATATTTGCAAATCATGTATCTGGTAAGGGGCTAGTATCCAGAATATACAAAAATCAATAATTAAAGAGCAACGTACTTAAATAAACATTTTTCCAAAGGGGATATACAAATGACCAATAAGCACCTGAAGAGATGCTCAGTTTAGAGGGTGGTAATAATTGCACATCTCTGTGACTATACTAAAGCCACTGAACTGTACAATTTTGAAAGGTGATTTTTATCATATATGAATTATATCTCAATTGAGCTGTTGTTAACTACCACTACTATTAATACTAATACTAATAATAGACATTGAAAGAAGTGGGCGATTAATTAAACTTAAGGGGTGGGAGATTCCCAAGTGAACCTGCTGAGTAACTGCAACAGGTAAAGTCAGCAGGGCCTGGTGATTGCCTGTTTGAAAAACTGAGAAGACAAAGGTGACACCTGGATTTCTGGAGGAGAGGAAGTGGAGGAAGAAAAGCGGGAATGAGATGGAAATACCAGGGCACCATGGCTCTCATGCCATCATGAGAAGAAGTGGAAGCTGCTGATGAAAGAGAAGACAGGAGCTTCATTTTGTTGAACACTGATTTATCAACTGTTATAAATCAGATCCTGAGAGATGTGGGCCTTTCTGGAAGACTTAGAGGCAAAGTAAGGCCCAGGAATCTGCATGCGACCCCTAGTCATCTTCAGGATGCGGGCTCTGGGTATTCCTGTCTTCGAATCATGTAGACAAGGAAACATCTTTATCAGAAACATTAGTTTATTTGCCAAATAAACATTAGTTTATTTGCCAAATGCTATGTCCAAAAGGAGACCAGAAATCCGATCTCCTTACAAAACTGTATTACTTATTACTGTAGTAAATATCATAATAGTTTAATAAATAAACTTAAGACTCTGACCTGAACGTGCTGTCCTATCTTTTAGACATTTGCCAGAACACATCCCAACACATATAGTCATATGTGTTTGCCCCGGTGTAGGCCTTCTGTTGGACCATGCTTCAGAGCCTATGACCATGAAGCCATGGACCTGCATAGTCATTTCCTGTGATGTCAATCAATAGTACAACTCCGAGGAGGTTTCAGCTACTTGCCCAGGACTGCCAGGTGGCTGCTTTCATGCCTACTTGAGAAGAGATAGATAGTTCCAACCCACCTGGCCCCATTGATGAGAGGGTGTTGGGAACAACCCTTTTTCCTTGAAGGCTCCATGAATGGAAAATAGGAAGGGAACTTCAAAGTCATTTTGCCAGAAATTTCAAGGATGATGGGACAAGGAAGTATTTTAGGTTTGGCCAAGTCTGTAGACTTGAGTGACTTGGGGAAGTCCTTCCCCACTCTGGAACCGGACAACATAATCCCCAAAACACTGTCTTTCAGGTGTGCACATCAGGATTTCAGTCTTGAATGCCAGAAAATACAAAAAGGTAAAGAGTAACATTAAACAAGCCTTTATCTTTTATTTACCTCCACCTGATAAACCTTGAATGGCTCTGTTCCCTGCCTTTGTTTTGTCTGCATATTTCCTGCTAAGAGTTTACAAAACAGCACTCCTGAGGAGGAAGATAAGAGGCACACCTATTTGTTGAATAACATCAAGGGAGAAAACTGCTAACTCATCCATTTTGTTGTTAAGTTGCTCAAAAGGATCAAAATACCAATTAACTTGCTGGCTCAGAAATCTTTGATACCCTCAGATTTACTGACATTTTGAAACTCTTGTTCATACTTGCCTAATGGCTTTATGGTTATGAACAAAGAAGTGCCAATCTGTTTAGCATTTGACCTGTTTTCTTAAATATTTTTATGTACTCAACACTTAGTGGCTAAAAATACTTGACTAGTAACATTCATGTTCTAAAATCTTTTTTTTTCTTGTTCTATCTCCAAATTTAAGAGAGAAAAAGAGGCTCAAAGACACTTCTTTTTAAAAAGCCATTTCATTCTTCTTTTAAATTTGAAAGCTCTCATTGCAAGGATTCCCCCCACCCCCACTTCTTCTCCATGGAATGTAGTGGCATTTAGAAGACTTTATGAAGCAAGCTACCATATTAAGGCACATTCTTCCCAAAGAATAAGTTGGAAAAATGACCTTGGGCATAAATTTTAGAAAGGAGGTCAAAAGAAACAAAAGATGGCTGATGGGGTATGGTAGATTTTATAATAGCTTTTTAATTTTCCTCTATGGATATCCTTAGACAGCAGTGCTTCTCAGAAGTGGGTTTTTGTTACTGTTGTCCTTTATTTCTTCGCAGAAAGTTTTGTGAAAATTCTATCTATAATCATATGTGTATAGAAGATATCCTTACGGTAACTGTGCAGAAAAGAATGGCATTTCATTCCAAGGTAAAAGCAATTTCTGGGTTTAAAAAGGCCCCCCAAAAATTGATTTCAATAAACATTGATTGAATGTAATGGACTGAGGAGATTAAAACGTGTGGATGCTAAAGCCAGACTGTCTGGGTTTACAATTTGGCTCTATCATTTTCTAGCCTGGGATCTTGGGGAAGTTAGGTGACTTCTTTCTGTGCCTTAGCTTCTTCACCTGTAAAATGGGGATAATAAATGTGAATGAAAAATGGGCTCTATAATAAATCTGACAAGCCCAGTGACTGAAAGCAGCCTCACAGGGTGATCAGATCATAAATTCCTAACAGGACAGATCATGGCAGGTAGTCACGCCCCAGGCTTATAAAAAGCTTATCTTTGCCTTAATCAAGCCCTGTCCATTCTTCTTGTGCATCTAGGTTAATACAACTTTGAAATGCCAGAAGTAATCCTGTTTTCCAGACCCCTCAGAGGCTTAACCACCCTCAAGGGAGCACCTAATCTTGTTCGCTATCCTGTAGTCCAATCATAGACATTTTCCCACTTTGATTTCTTCCACCTTCATGGAATCTTCCTTACATTCCCTCCTTAATTCCAAAATGTGTAAAAGAACTGCATAACCATTATTCTCCAGAGATCTTGCTTCCCAGCATGTTGTCAGTTTGGCTCAAATAAATAGCTATAAAAATTCTCTGCAGGTTTGGACATTTCTTACATTGACACTTACTTGGCATAATCATGAGGATTCCAAAGAAGCCCACCCAGGACCATCCTGTAGACCTGGACCCAGTACTTGGTACCAGCACTGGCCCTGCTTTGCCGTAGGTGAACTCGGGTGGGATTTCTCTGGGAATCCTGGACCTATCCGCATTAGGTAGTGGGTCCTGACTTTATTTGAGCTGTTCTTAGAAATTCCTTGAGGTGGATAAGGGTTGAGATAACCCAGGGAAAAAGGGAAGAAAAATGAGTGGCTGCTTTTAATTTTGGCTTTTTCATTGCATTGCTTACTAAGAGTATGAACAAAATCTTTGCTGGATAAATGAGAGACTGAACTGTCTTTAGCTCCAAAAGAGAAAGGACCCTTGCTTCTCCAACATGAATCTTAGATATTTTTGAGTGCTAAGAATCTTTGTGGGGTTGCCGAGGAAAACTTTCCTTTAGGGAGTGAAGCAGTCCTATAGGGATACCACTACATTTAGCTTGTTGGAGACTGGTTTTCCCTAGAAGTAAGTTCAGACTCCACAGAACTCAAAGGAAAATGAAAACTAACTGGAAAATCATGCCTCTAAGGCCAACAAGCCCCATAACAGTCAGCCTCCCATTAATACTCCTATAGGAAGATGGTCGAGATGAGGATCCTTTGATACTTTCTTTTTTTTTTGAGGGCAGTGTCACTGGCCCTCATGTGTGGGATCCGAACCAGGGCCATTGGCATCCCAAGCCAGCTCTTAACCACCGCGCCACTCAGCTGGCCCCCTTTGATACTTTTAAATTAATTTTTTGTGCAAACAATTAGAAAAAGCCAGCTATAAAATTAAGCAGAATAAATGGAAAGCATATATTTCATTGGTCTCTCAAAGCTTCAAAAGGGCATTTAGATAAATGCATTAATCTATGGTATCACTGAAGTGGCAACCCATTTATTTGAGGTAGTAAAAACAGTTATCCTTATTTGTAAAAGGGGAAGTTCATTTGGAGCTTGACTTGTCAAGGACAGATACAAATGGTAGGTGTCTTCTCATCCCAACTGCCAACACAAAATTTGGATCCAACTTGTTCTTTTATAAACTGAGTTTATCTCAGGGCTAAAAGATCTGTTTGCATCTGTCTGTATGTGTGTCTATATAAGTATGTTGTAAATGTGAGAAAATGTTCTACCCCGGATGGTATTATTAAAAGTAATTTAATAAATTAATTGATTTGAAGGCAAGCACTTATAAGGATTGGGTATTCCATTGGGTTGTCGGGAAAATCAGGACGTATTTTTTCTATGTTTTTCGTTGCAAAAATGCGTCATGACTTTTCCAACAACCCAGTAATTCTCAGAAATACAGAAACTAACTCAAATACTTTTCAAGTTCACATGGTCTAAGATCAATCCTTAGTAAATAAAAGCTAGTTTAAGTTTATTGGTTCAAGTAGAACAGACATGTCTTTCAAGCTATTGATGTTAAATGTAATATTTATGTTTTACCTGGGTTTACAAAAATAACTCCACATTAATAATTGACTTTGATGTTTATGAAATGTTTCTAGAGATTATAAAATGTCTTCATAAATGTGCCAAGCTAAAGAATGCTAATTGCTTACTTCTTAGTTTTCATTAGAAATTGAGGTTTTAAGAGTTAAAAATCTCAATATAGGTAATAATAACTTTGAAGTGTTCCAGAAGGGCCGCTGGAATACCTTAAAGGCTTATTTTTACATTAAATTCCATGAGAAGCATTATAAAATAAGTAATAAAGAAAACTTCTGGAGTATATTGTATGGGTAAAAAATGGTGGAAAATTAAACCAATAGACAGGGCTATGGGAAACCCAAGACAGCTGTTTGGTTTTTCCAAGCTCCTTGGCAATCCTCATTTTTTTGGTTTTTGCATTCCTTCATGCATCATAATGCATTTAAGCTGCACTTAAAAAAGATGAAGTAATTTATGAGTTGACATTATTGAAATGAGACATCTTACACTATTGCCAAGATTTGATAAAGTCATTTCAAGAAAATGCCAAATAGGTAACCTCTTCCTTTCACAGTGACCTCCCAGGAGACAAAGACTTTCAAGATCATTGACTATTACCTGGAGATTTTGTTTATTGGAAAGGACATCAAAATAAAAGACAGTCTCCAACCTCTTTGGAATGGACTATATTAGGTGCCTAACCATGAATGGGCATCTACCCTTAAATCTGACACTTGCCTCCAACGGGCACCAAAGACTCCTCAAGGTTGAGAAGGTGCTGACATCAGAAGCAGACAGCTAACCCAAAACACTCATGAGGCCTGTATACCAACAGGTTGATGTTGAATTCGGAAACCATATGTTTGATTGTCTTTACCTGCCTGCTAATGAAATTAGTTATAATAATAGTTACACTTGTTCTTTGGTTTCTTCTATACAGTCGAACAGTTAATGATTACTGAAGATGTATAAGATAATTTTTAACTCTTTTTTGACTTATGTAAATGTTATAGAAGATGCAAAATACAGAAAAATGAAACAGATGGCAAAACTCAGGTCATGAGAATTCACAGGATAGAAATGATCCAGACTTTTGTTTTGTTTTGTTTTGTTTTGTTTTTGCAATGAAGGCCATTAGACCTGTCTGCCTTCTGTTTACCTGCCCTACCCTTTGGGGAAGATTTGGCCTCAATTCACATCCCATGGTTACTGTAATGCTCCATCGCAGTGGTCTACCTTTTCAACAAGACAGTGTCAATACTGAGATTTCCTAGGAATGAGACTTCCTAGCATTGTGAGACCACATTATCTGACCAAAAGTTTGGTCATCAAAGCATCCTTCAGATTGATTTATGACCAAAAGGGGAAACTGAATGAAAAAGGGGCTCTATAATAAATCTGACAAACCCAGTGACTGAAAGTAACTTCACAAGGTGATCTGATCATAAATTCTTAACAGGACAGGTTATGGTGGGGGGGTCACCCCCAGGCCTATAAAAAGTTTACCTTTGCCATAAGCCAGCCCTGTCCATTGTTCTTGAGCATCTAGGGTAACACACCTGTGAAATGCCAGAAGTAATCCTCTTTTCCAGACCCCTTAGAGGCTTAACCACCCTCAAGGGAGCACATAATCTTGTTGGCTATCCTATAGTCCAATCACAGACATTTCCCCACTTTGATTTCTCCCACCTTCATGTAATCTTCCTTACATTTCCTCCTTACTTCCAAATGTATAAAAAGAACTGCACAATTGTCATTCCCCGGAGCACCTGAGATCTTGCTTCCTGGCATGTAGTCAGTTCGGCTCAAGTAAACTCTTATAAAAATTTTCTATAGGTTTTGATGTTTCTTACATTGACAATAAGAGTCTAGATTATAGGGCTGTTTTATGGATCAAATGAAATTATACATTTAGAACATTTTAGGTGAAATGTAAATATTAGCTATCATATTATATCATACCATTGTATTAGCCTGGGAGAGTTGTGGGTGCCTGGGTGCCTTCACATCTGCCTGAATCTTGACCCCTTACGGAGAGATACTTCCATCATACCAATTAAATATCTGGAGATTTTGAAAACTAAGGACATATAACCTATAAATATCTATGGGCATTTTAATTTTTAAAATATGATCAGAAGGGCTTTTAATCTGCCCTTCAGATCACTGCAATTTAGTTGACGTGCAATAAAAATGCAACAGTTCAGCAAGTAAATGGTAGCTGATACGAGGCCAGGTTCACGTTTGGAGGCAAGGAGGGAGTGGGAACTACCCTAGTGGACGTGGATGGCCATGGAAGAGCTATATTTAACATTATGTACTTCCCAAGGCGCCAGCCTGACCTTTTAACAAACTCTTCAAAGAGGATGCGGTGGGAATAGCCCTGCTGGCGTATGCTGACTGTCTCCAGGATCCCCGTGGAGCGGAGCTGGGTCCGCACTCTCTCTTGAGAGAACTTCTGGGCTTCTCGGTCATCATTGGGTTTAATGCAGCGCACAAAATGAGGCTGGCCAACCACCATTTTGGAGAGCAGGTCCATCAGAGAATACTACCAGGGGAGAAAACACACATCAAATGAGTGAGTTTATCCACAAACAGAAGGGATAGCTACAACATAGGCCTGCAGGGACCTCCAGAGCAGTGTGTTGGCTTGTAAATAACTCATGGACCTTTTCTGAGGCTGAACAAGAAACCAGCAATAGGAGATGATAATATAAGTTCTGGCGAGTACTTACAGATGTTCGCAGATTCAAAAGTATTCTTTAAACATCACCTAGTGCCAAGCAATGCCCCCATGTGGCAGAAACTTAGGTACCTAAGAATATGCCTTGGTTATCCCATAACTCTATCACCAGGACTAGCTCCTCTCTGGTATTCTGAGATGATATTCCATAAATTGTATCTGTAATGTAAAATGTCTGGCTTTTAGGGAATGGACTAGTTGTTTCTTCAACCTTAGAACTACCAGAAAGTTTAAGTAAACATCATTGGTAGAGGAGAACAAAGAAAGAGAGCAAAGGAAACCAAAAAATCAGAGGAAAGATTATAATGAAGATTAACTACACAGAGTGGCAGGCACAAGGCTCTCAGAGAGAGAACGCACATGGAGAAGCAGGGGAGTGCTTGTGCAAGGGCAGGGCTCTCATTGCTCCTTGGAGGCACCCACTTTTGGAGCTTTCTTTTTGGACATGCCTTCAGGAACAATTATAAGCCACCCAGGAAATCAGTCTCATTATTTCATAATCACATCTCCTGCTGATCCAGAGTGGTGTTACCTAGCTTCCTTCTCGGGTTTAACATTTGGGTCGGAGTATTTTGAGGACACCAAACTGATTGTCATGGACATGTTTCTGTGAAACTATAAGCCAGAGGCTTCTCTGCTGATAGAGGGATTTTAGGATCTTGAGGATGATGCCACAGAGTTGTTCAGAGCCCCCAAATCCTGTGGGGCATGGACACGGACGGACGGACGGATGGATGGACACACACACACCACAAGACACAAAGAGGATATACTGCTAAAGGGGACAGCACCAGGGTAGGTCTCAAGATAAGAAATAAGTGGCAATTAGAAATGTACAAATATGAGTGATGATGAAATGGACTAAATGCCCTCCTGCCAGAGGAGCTGTAGCAGGGATCACTGTGTGGAGAAAGTGCTGGACTCAAAGGCCGCTGGACTCCTTTAATTCATACCCTGAGCCGGGTTCTAGGCTGCCTCTGAAGCACAGCTGGCTAGGTTAGACTCCTTGGATTTCCATCCTTCTTGAAACTGCAAGCTTTCTGTGGAGCCTGCTATCCATGGTGCTGGCTCCCAGAGCCTGCCCTTCAGCCTGCCTGGCCACCCCAGCTCATGACCCACCTTCCCACCTGACTTCTCTGCTGAGCCCCTTCCTTTGGCAACCCTGAGAGCAGTAGATCTGTTTTTGGCCTAAGAGCATCTTTACCATGGAGCTGGCTGACCTTAGCTCCCAATGGTACATGATCTCTAAGGGGCTTCTAACCAATCTACAGTTTAAAGAGACAAATCTGTGCAAATTGGTACAAGAGTGTCTGTGTCCTGTCTTTCCTATATCATGTGCATTTCACAGAGCCCTTCTAGAGGCTTCTCATTTTTACTCAAAGGAGTCATTTAACTAGATGAGATATCAGGAATTGGGCAGCAGAGATGGGAAATAATTGGGATCAGGCAAATGGGTCCTGCAATGGGTCAATTCAATCTAGGAAAATAAAGTCAAAGCTAAGACAGACTCTCTCAGGATCTGAATTTGATAAGCCACCTTCTGAAATTTTCTTAACAACTTTGCTTTTCAGTGAATATGCTAGAAAAAATGACTGACTCCCATAGCTTTAAGGCCAAGAAGCAGCTCAAATGCTAACAGACCCAGCACATGCAATGGACAGAGCTGTGTGCCAGTGGCAGAAAGGGCTTTCGATAGCCCTTGGGGCTTCATCTGATCTGAGATGAGAGAACACTGTGCTTGGAGTTAGACTTCCTCCTATGATTTTCTGTCCCCACACCCCACTTTTCCTGACTCTTGTGCTTTGCTCTTGTTTCAACGACTCTGTAAAATCTGGGCCTTTTGTGGGAAGGACTGGCAAGTCCTTTCTGTAAGGCAGCAGGATAGAGATTAAGAAGATTCCATACCCGGAAGTAGGAAGCCATGGTCTGTCGCTTCATGTTGGTGGTTTCTTCCGGATGCCGTATTACTTCTAGAGTGTCCACCTGGAACATAAGCAGAGGGAAGTGGTTTGAGAACACAGACAATTTATTTTCTAGCCTTTTCAGGATATGAAGGGCTGTTTGGTTAAGTAGCTGAGAGGCCTTGATGTTTAGAACACAATAGTGCACACTGTGGAGAAAATTTTTAAAGACATGAAAAAGTAGAATTTTCAGGGTTCTCCTTGCTTGATAATGACCACACAGCAAAGTACAATATGGTCTAAGTATAACCTCCCATCAGTGTTATTTCTATACTTCGGCATGTTCTAATGGGCCCCTGTTAAGTTCTCCAATAACGTCACGTGAGACCAAACTATTTCTGAAAAGAAAACTAGTCAAAGGCCCACGAAGCTGGGTGATTATAAAATCATGGGCCCAAAGCCCAGGTTGAACTGCAGGGAATGAGGTGAGCTCCAGTAGTCTTCCTGCCCTCAGACCCTGATGCACCACACCCCTCCTGCCTCCCACAGCTCCCAGGTGCTCACTGCAGACGCGAGCTTGGGAGACAACTGTTCCCAATCATTTGTCCCTACTACCTGGGCTGACTGAAAGGAATGTATGAATACAAACAATTGTAGGAATCAGTTGCAAGCAGCCTGTGTTTTTTGTTATGGTACCTCAACACTAAAAGCTCTGCTCCTGCACACATAAAGCTAGTTGGTTTGTGGAGTGCATGGGTGGCATTTCAGCACTGGCCTCCACAGTGGCAGCTTCCCATCTGCTCTGAACAGGTGGCAAGGGCATGAAGCAGGAACGTTTGAACTGGAAGATGCTGCTGTCAGCACGTGTGTTCTGCTCGGTGGACTGCTGTCCAGGTAACGACCTCCCTGTGGGGTAAGGATGTCTGTAGCCTTGCTCAAAAGTGAAAAGTGTGTGCCGAAGGGACAGAGGTACAAGGAGGGGGGAGAATCATGACGCTTACCTCCAGGGGTATTTAGAAGACTGTGCAAAATGGGAGGAAATGCTTCGATTGGCGTGGATAAAGAAAACAGGTTTATTGGAGGAGGGGAATAAACGTGGAGCTACATTTTCAAAAACTGGAAAAGCAACATAAATAGTGAATGAGCAGGAATATGAGGATATCTCTGAATGAAGCAATGTCGGGGGCACTGCAGTTTTTTTTTTCTAGACTGCAGATTGGATGCGTTCCCAAAGCTGTCATCATTTGTATGCAGCAGAGGCAATGGACAACTGCCTGTAGGTTTGATTTTTAAAGTTTTTTTTTTTTAATGAGAAAAGAGGAAACGAATGCTCTGTGTTGAGAAGGAAGGCTGCTCTGATATAGAACAGGGAAAAACAAACACAACACACAGAGGCAGTACTGCATTCCCCAGGGTCATCTGCCTGAAGGTTTCTTCCCCCATCTCACTCCCATTTGGAGGATGGAGATCAGAGTTGGTAAGGTTTGGGGCAAGCTAATCAGGACCAAAGGGAAGAAGATCTTGGCTAGTGCCTGCGTTTGGCCAGATTGTAAATTCTGAGAGTTTTCTTAAACTTTTTTTTCTCCTTATTTTCTCTTCCCACTGCCTCCCACCCCACCCCCACCCCCACCTGAACTTCACACACACTAAACTTTTGGGAATTTCCCCACCATTTCCTTTTATCCTTTAAGAACCACATCTTGCTTTGAACCTGTGCTTTCCTCCTTCATTTCCCTCTCTTTTTATTCAAATTAGCCAGCCAATGCCAGCCCCTTAGGCTCTAATGCACTGTGAAAGGGCAACTGAAACGCTCACCCAGCTTCCTTTAATTAATAGAATTTACCTGTTACCCTCTCTCAAAACAGGCAGTGGACCCTGGCAATGGGGAATTTAACACTTTGGTGATTAGAAAATCCTTGATGTACATTAATTCTGCTAAGAAATAATTTAAAAGATATAATATGTAATGTTCTCAAGATCAGTACCCATCCCCTCCAGCAAATTGGAAAAGTACGGTAGAATGAAGCACTGATTTGCACTCCAAATGTTGTAAGACTGGTAGGCTCCCCCATCTAACCACCCAGCATGACTTCAAGTTCTGTCCTGGTACTCACATATAGAGAAACTCTTGGGAAGTAAGTGAAAACCTATTGTGTTATATATACTCTTTAAATGTTAATGCTTGTCTGCAGCTCGTCACCTACCTATCTAGTACCATTTTAAAGAATAAATAATACGCTATTAGGGTATTTTCTAATTTAATGATTTGGAAAGATCTTGGGTTGGTCAGAGGTCTCTTTCATATTTGCATATTCACAAGGTTCCCCTAAACACAGAGTGAATCTAAAAAAGGGAATTTTGGACAAAGGGCATACTACAAGTTGCCTCTGTTGGTCCTTTCAACTAAGATCCCTCTGTCTGTACTGGCCCTACCATGAAGTTCAGAGAACATCAATGAGCTCCAAAGATTCAAAAGCAAAAGAGATGGGAAGGTTGTTGTCTAACCTAAGAGCTTATCTTCCTCAGCTAACTTAGTTAATGGTAGACTCATTTAAAAAAAAAAAAAAAAAGCCTCTTGGAAACAATCCAGAAAGGAGATTCTATTGGAGCATCAACTAGCAAATAGTTCTTCCAAAAGGTGAGGATTTCACAAGAAAAAAACAGTCCTCTCAAAACTTTAAGTGTTTACCTCATAGGAGGAAAAGAGACTGAAGAGCTTTCCTAGGCTCTGCAGCCAAGTGCTATAGTGCAGAGTTTTGGAATCAGACACATCTGGTTCAAATTCTGCCTTCTCTACTTACTAGCTGTGTGGCTTTGGGCTTTAACTTCTCAAAGTCTCTGTTTCCCCCATTAGTAAAACTGGTTAGTAAAAACCACTGCCTCGCACACACACAAGACATCAGTCAGTTCCTCTTCCGTCATCAGTGTGCTTCATTTAGTTTTAGTTCAGTGATCCATATCAAGGAGGCAGGGTTTTGTTCCCTGGCAGAAGGTGAGTACCAGCTCCCATGCAACACAGGAAAGAGATCTTTTTATTTATTGGTAGAGAAACTATGTCCGATGACACCAGGTTCAAAATGATCTGTAAAACAAATATTCTGAATAAAACCACTGTCTATCTAACCAAGTATACCTGTCTCCTACAACGCCAATTTACACAACACTATAAGCAACTGGAGCTGAGCAAGCTTGCTTTTTGCACAGAGCTCATGTCCTGCCCTGTTCCTTGAGAGGGGCTGGCTGGTTAGCCTTCAAAATAGTCATGAGTAAGCTTTACAAATTGTGGAATAGACCCTGAAGCCCACAGGAAATGAGCATGCTTCCATATACATATGGGCTCCACACGTAGAATTTTAGATGATTATCAAAACAAGAGTAATAAAACATTTATTGCTTCCAATGTGAAATCACTGTACTACACACTCTGCCTAGATTAATGTCTCTGAATTCTCATGACCCTATGAGGTAAGTACTATTATTACTCCTATTCTATACATAAGGAAGTCAAGGCTCAGAGATTTTAGGTGAATCTCCCAGTCTTGCAGCTAGGAATTGGCCATGCCTAAATCTGAATCCCGTTCTGATTCCAAAACATAATTTTTTTTTTTTTTTTTTTTTTAGCTGACCTGTTGGCAGCTCAGCGGCAGCTCAGCTTGGGCTGGGCATCGATCTGCTGTTGCTCAGAGCTTAGCTCTCACTCTTGAGCGAGCTCTTTACCAACTGAGCCACTTGGCCAGCCCCAAAACCTACTTCTTAAACATTATATCCTGCTTTTCAGTGTGATTTGATGTAACCCATAAAAGCAGTCTGAAAGCATGGTATTATTTAAAAGAATTTGCCTCATCTGTCAACTAAATTTACTATAGGATAAAGACACAGATTCCAAAAAGTCTCATAAATTATAAAGATTTCAGGAATAAATGAAAAAATGAAGGATTTTTCTCCCCCTGGTCTTGGTTAGTGCCCACTATTTGCATCCTGAAATCTCAGAAGTGCTTATATTTATATTCTTTTTTTTGTTTTGTTCTGTTTTGTTTTTTGAGGGCATTGTCACTGGCTCTCATATGTGGGACCGAACCGGGGCTGCTGGCTTCCCAAGCCAGCGCTTAACCACCGTGCCACTTGGCCGACCTATATTTATATTCTTGACAAAACTTTTTGTCATGAATTTTTACTGCTATCAAGTGACTCATCCATTTCTTAAGGAAAAAGTCCCTGAAGTATCGGTCCTCTCAAAAGCCTCCATAGCACTAAGTGGGGGAGCAAGACTGACACTGACATGGTACCCAGAGTGGGGGTGCTGACTGTGCTGGATGCCAGTTTCCTTTATGGCCTCCTCTTTTTTTTAATCTTGAATAATGCAGAGAGGAACTGATGGAGTTGGTTTTTTACTGCTATTGTCACCCTTCATATTTTCTGATGCCTTAATTAGAATTTTCAACTCATCCCCTTCCCAAATACAAATCTCTTGTAATTTTTGTCTCACCTATATACATATTTATTATAATGGTATAAATATATGCCATGCACTAGAGGGCACACGTCTCACACAGGCAGGGCCTGAACAATCAGTAGTAGGCAGAGCAACGAGGGAGGTAGCACATGCTGGTATCCTGAGTGTGGAAGGCAAGGAAATGGGTCCTGTCAGAGTCTGGTAGTCACAAAATCAAACTGAGGAAAGGAGGGGAATGTGAGCTGACAGAGAGACTATACAGGAGTCTTTCATCTTTCTGTGTCACAATCCCTTTTAGAGTCTGATAGAGGCCCATGATTTCAAAAAAACAAATTTACAGTTGATCTTCATTATTTGCAGATTCTATATTTGTGAATTTGCCTACTTGCTAAAATTTGCAACTTCCAAATCAATACTCACAATGCTTTTACAGTCATTCACAGATATGCCAAGTGGTGGGAACTCGGAGACAGCTGATGTGCACTTTTCCAGCGGAGGTGGAACAAGGCAACACTCTGCCTTTTTGTTTCAGCTCTCATGCTGTAAATAAGTGCCTTTGTCAAGGTCTGTTTAAATGCCTTGTTTTTTTGTATTTTTGTGCTTTGGGCTAGTGATTTCACTGTTTAAAAGAGCCCCTAATCATAGTGCTGAGGTGCCGTCTAGCGTTCCGAAGTGCATGGGGACCTGTGATGTGCCTCTGGGAGAACATATGTGTGTCAGACAAGTTTTGCTCAGGCATGAGTTATAGAGCTGTTGGCCTGAGTTCAGTGATACAAATGCTGTAACTGAAATATTGTGTATATAAAGAAATACTGCATATAAAAATTATTTTAAGAAGTATATATTAAATAAGGTGTCTTTAAATAGAAACACACGTAAAACGAAATTATATATTAACTAGTAGACAAAAATGGGACCAGAGGCTGGCAGGAAACTAATGGTGTATCTCCCCTAGGAGCAATACATAAGTATTTGCATGATTCAGTGTTTGTGGTAAATTTCTAAAACTGAACTTTCATAAATAATGAGGATCAACTGTATTTAGCAACAAAAAGTTTACACGTAATATCAAGAGGCTCTCAGAACCACTGAAAATCCTATGTAAATCTCCTTTAGGGGCCCAGATAATCCATATTAAATAGTCCTAATATCTTGCCACAAACTCAGAAGGTTGAAAAATAGAGCACTACACTAGATTGTAATAGCAACGTGGGTGTTAAAATTATTAACAAAAATGATCTAAGTTTATATTAAGTTTTATTCTTTGAGGAAGTAAGTAAAAATATGTATGTCTATATCAATTTGGGGATAATATTCAAAAGTATTATGCGTGGCTGTATTGCTTATTCTTTATTAAATTATTTAATAATTAATATAAGCAAAAGATAAGAAAATTCAGAGATGTGACCTGTTTATCACTCTATCTCCTTCAACATAATTGTTTCTTGATGTTAATATATACAATGAACATTAACCAGCCATTGAGATCCTTGTTAAACATAAGTTAGAAGGCTGGAACAATTAAAAATATTTTACAGTGGGGTATCATTCATCCTTTTACCATCCCCTGTGCATGGACAAGTACACTGCTCAATTTTCGGAGGGCAAAACCAAGAGTAGAAAAGGGTTTCGTTTCCTTCCTGTCTGCTGACTCCATTTGGTCCCTGTTATCCTCCTCTGTAGGTTGGTGACAGCTTCAAGAAAAAGTGCTTGATCTTTTCATAGATGGACTTTACTATCAAATGTCATTGTTCTGTATTAAGTGGTCTTTCTGAGAAACAGATGAAAAGGCCCAGAATGTGGCTCAGAATGAAGGATTATTTTAAGTTGAAGACAAGTAAGAATCAACAGTTGCAAGAAGCTTTTTCTGAATTATTTGCCCCAAAGCAGAGCCTTGTAAAAGACTTCAGCTGTCATAGACCTCCTCCATGGGAATTTTATAACCAGGGAAGATTGACTCCTTTCACCAGAGATAACAAGTGAGCACTGGGATAAGAAATTGTCTAAATAGACATGATCATAAAACTATTGTGCCTCCCATCTACTCACCTAAGGGACCATTTATTTTTTCCAAAAGTCATTTGTTCTCCCAGAAATGTCCTCTTCCCTCTCTTCATCACCTATTAAGATGGTATAGAAGCCCCCAAATCGAACCATTCCTTCGAGTCATTTATTTGGTGAACGCCTGTATGTACTTGAATCTGTTTATTCCTCTTGCTAATCTGCCAGTTTGAGTTTAATTCACAGCCCCCCAACTACTGAACTTGAGGGTAGAAGAAAAGGATTTTTTCCCCCTGACATAGAATTATAAAGGATTCCATGATGTTGTTTCAGATTCCTAACCCCTGATTCCTAAATGCCTTTAATCTCTTTTCCAGGTTGCCCAGGCAGTAGGCCAAATAAAGAAAACTAATATTGCCCACCTGGAATGAATCGCAGGCAGGAGCACCTTGTGGCCCACATTATTTGGGGTACAAACCTACTACTCACCTTGGCTCTCCCAGCACTGAAATGTGGAGGCAAAGATCTTGAGGCTGCTGTTATTCTGGCTCTTGTCTGGGCCAAGTTACCTGGGAAAAAGGACAAACAATATAAACCAACTGGAGCTGAGCAGGCTTGCTTTTTGTCCACATGATTAAAGAAGTTAAAGGGAAGGAAAGTTAAGGGAAGGATCATGAGTAATTTTCCCTTTGTGTCCTTATATTTTTCTGAATTTTCCAAAAGATCTGCTCTGAATTGGAAAAATTTGGAAAAATTTGAATTTTGAAAGTTCAATGATATAAATCGTAGTAATTACTTATAAGTAATAAAGAATTTATAATGTAAATTAAATTTATATTAGTTTCATAGCAAAACCCAAAAAGTTTCCATTTATTTCAACAAACTAGGAATACAAGGAAATTACCACAACATAAAAAAGCCATATAAGAAAAAGCCCACAGCTAACATAATCAACAGTGAAAAATTAGAAGATTTTCCTCTAAAACCAGGAATAAGGCAAGATGCCCATTCTCATCACTTCTATTCAACATAGTGCTTATAGTCCTAGCTAGAATAACCAGGCAAGAAAAGAAATAAAAGCCATCCAAATCATAAAGGAAGAAATAAAATTACCTCTTTTTATAGGTGACATGATCTTATATATAGAAAACATTAAGTATTCAATGAGGAAAATTGTTAAAAGAAATAAATGAATTCAAAATACAGCTGTAGGGTATAAAATCAACATACAAAAAGTCAGCATTTCTATATACTAACAATGAAAATCTGAAAAACAAGTTAAGAAAATAATCCCATTTACAACAGCATCAAAAAGAATAAAATACTTAGGAATAAACTTAACCATGTTGGTGAAAGTCTTGTACACTGAAAACTACAAAACATTCCTGAAAGAAATTTAAAATGACATAAATAAATGGAAAGATATCCTATTGTTGAGGAGAAAAAATATTTTTCCTCTACCCATTTTAGGTTCATTGGCTGGAACCCTGCAAATTAGACTGACAGAAGACAGATTAACAAAAGAAAAACATACAGAAGCTTATTAATGAATGCATCACACAAACAACAGGAGTACTCAGTGATGAATAACTCAAAGTGGTGGTTAGAATTTGGGCTTACATAGCATCTTAACAAAAGAACAATAAATTTGTAGAGAAGTGACAAGACAAAGGAAAAGAACTTCAAATTTCTGGAGCAATTGTAAACTGTGGAACGGTAAATATATGGGGAAGCTAATGGAAGATAAGGGCTAGTTAGTAAAGTTTGTTATTCTTCTGGTGCTGTCCCTGGGCTGATAAGGGTCTAGAGTTGTCTCTGATGATTAACTTCTAAGTTTCCTGATAGAGAGGAGAGGGCAGAGAGCTTTCAAAAATTTATGTTCTGCTTTATAAATTTATATCCTGGTTTTAGGCAAATAACGGGAGGGCAGAAAGCTTTTCCTATATCTCTTTCTTAATTGCCTTCAGATCAAAATAATCCTTATGCCAATGTGGCATAGTTTGGAGTCACATAGTCTGCTACCCTTCACTGTGTTTGTGGATTGGAAGACTTAACATTATTAAAATGTTTATGCTACCCAAAGAGACCTACAGATTCGATACAGTCTCCATCTAAATCCCAATGGTATTTTTGCAGTAATAGAAAAAAAAAATCTTAAAATTTATATGGAAGCACAAATGATCCCAAGGCTCCAAAACAATCTTGAGAAGCAAAGAAAGATTATAAAGCTACAGTAATCAAACAGTATGGTACTGGCATAAAGATAGATATATAGAGGAATAGAACAGAACAGAGAGCTCATAAACAAGTCCATTCCTATATGATCAAATAATCTTTGATATGGTTTCAAAACTACAAAATGGAGTAAGGATTTTTCTCTTCAACAAATGGTGTCGGGAAAACTGGACATGTACATGCAAAAGAATGAAAATGAACCTCTATCACACTATACATGAAAATCAACTTATATTGGACAAAAGACTTACATGTAAGTACTGAAACTATAAAAATCCAAGAACAAAATATAGGGGGAAAGCTTCACAGCATTCATTTATTGGTCTTGGCAATGATTTCTTGGATAGGGCACCAAAAGCACAGGGAGCAAAAGCAAAGATAGAAAAGTTGGACTACATGAAACTTAAAGCTTCTGCCCAGCAAAGGAAACCATCAACAGGGAGAAAAGGCAACATACAGAATGGGAGAAAATATTTGCAAACCATATATCTGACAATGGGTTAGTTTCCAAAATAGGCAGTTGGCCCTTGAACAAGGGTTTGAAATGTGTGGGAAATCCATATGTCGATGTAAGACACATTCAAACTGTACAGAACTTTTACAAGTTTATTTCAGCCAAATTGATGACATACAGGAAGCAAGATCTCAAATGCTCTCAGAATGACAGTTCGCAGTTTCTTTTATACATTTGGTATGAAGGAGGGAACATAAGGAAGATTTTATTAACATGAGGGAAACAAAGGCAGGAAAACCTCCATGACTGGATTATAGGATAGCTGACAAGATATTGTGTTCTCCTGAGGGTGGTTATACTTCTGTGGGATCTGACAAAGAGGCATTTCAAAGATGTGTTAACGTAGATGCAAAGATAATTTTTACTAGGGAAGTTACAGGTTTTAGCTGTGACTACCCACCATGACCTGCTCAGTTAGGAATTTATAATCAGATCACCCTGTGAGGTTACTTTTGGTTAGATTTATTGTAGGGCCCCTTCATAGTCCAGAAATGTGTAAGTGGACCCAAGCAGTTCAAACCCACACTGTTTAAGGGTCAACTGCATATTTGATCAGCAGTTGGGAATTCAAGTATGTGAAAAGCTGACTTAAGTTATATGCAGATTTTTGACAGCTCAGATGGTCAGTGCCCCTAACCTCTGCATTGTTCAAGTGTCAACTGTATAAGAAATTCCTACAACTCAACAGCAAAAAATTTAAGAATAAAACAAAATAAAATAAAAATAAAATAACCTGATTAAAACATGAGCAAAGGACTTGAATGAACATTTCACCAAAGATGACATACAAATGGCTAACAGGTATATGAAAAGATTCTCAACATCACTAATAATCAGGGAAATGCAAATCCAAATCATAATGAGGTATCATCTCATACCTGTTAGGATGTGCATGAAGGGGGGCAAAATATACACCACCTCAATATATGCCTCTTTGGCATATTGATTACTTTAAGCTGGCTATTTTTAAGAAACAGCAGACACAGGTGAAGCTCTGAAAACTAGCTAGAAGTTACCCTTTTGCAAAAAACATATACATTTATAAGGGAAATCTCCATTTGTAAGGGTGTCTCACTCTCCCATACTGGTTAGAGAAGAATGACTCTAAGTGTCTAGAAATTCTTATCAATGCAGAAGGAAAGGACTGCAGTCTGCATTACAATCTTACCCTTGTTTACTGTGCTTTTCCTGATCACCTCTCACAAATGGCCTCCCCCCCCACCATCTTTTGTCTTCAGCCAGAGATGGTATTATTTAAGGTGATGGCTTGAGCCATTTTGGGGAATTATTCAGTCTTCCTGGCTCTTTCCCATGTATACAGAAGGTATACATGTTATTAAACTTCTGTTTGTTTTTTTCCCTGTTAATCTGTCTTTTTATTACAGGGGTTTCTCAGCCAAGAACATTGAAGGGTAGAGGGAAAATTATTTGTCTTCCCCCAAACAACAATAATAACATCAGAAAATAACAAGAGTTGGCAAAGATATGGAGAAATGGGAACCCTTGTGCACTGTGGCTGAGAATGTAAAATGCTGTAACTGCTATGGAAAACAGTATGGAGGTCTTCAAAATATTAAAAATTGAACCACCACGGGCAGCCGGTTAGCTCAGGTGGTTAGATAGCAGGCTCATAAGACCAAGGTTGCCAGTTCAATTTCCACATGGGCCAGTGAGCTGCACCCTCCACAACTAGACTGAAGACAATGACTTGACTTGGAGCTGATGGGTCCGAGAAAAACACACTGTTCCCCAATAAAATCCTTAAAAGGTAATAAGACTCAGAAAGCACCATTTGACCCTCCCCCTTTTCCAGCTCAAGAGATTCAGACAGAAAAACCTGCTTTAGGAAGGGAAGCGTGGCTTATTACCATTGGACTCCACTAACATTAGTCCAAAGACTCCTAGCCTTTTAGATAGATACCCCCTATGACTCATTGTTCCTAAGTTGCCCAGCAAGAATTTGCCTGCCCTGTGTGTTCCATTCTTCCCCATCCTCACTTCTGAAATCTAATACCCCATTCTCTCCCTTCTCCTTTGTCCAAAAATGTCTTACTGTCTTTGGAATTATAACTATGTGAAATCTCCATGTGCATGTATTAAAAACTTGATTTTCTTCTGTTAATCTGTTTCTGTTAATTTGGTTAGTAACCCAGCTAGAAGACCTTAGAAAGTGGGAGGAAAAGTATTAACTTTAGGGGGGACCCCACAGTTTTGGTGAACCAGCCTGGGAAACTTCACTGGCTGGGACATACTGCTAGCTCCTTGGACTACAGCAGCTAAGGGATTGTGGACATCTCAGCAAGCAGAGGTGGTAAGCATTTTACCCTGTCAGCCTCTCTGATCTCATCTGCACATTTCAGTAGAAGTACTGAGAATCGTTTCCTCTTTTCTAAATTTAGATTGGTAGGAGAAAATATTTGTGAAACTAGCTTCTTGGGCAAACACAACTCTGGTAAAGACTTGTTTTGAGTACTCTTGTTTTCTATTGATTCTGTTCCTTCCAGAAACCATGTATGATCTCTGCCAGCTGGATAATGTATATGCATCTGGCGGGCAGCCCAACAGGCTGTGGATCCAAGCTTAGGGAATCTTAAACCTCATTCTGTTCAAAAGGGGGGAAAGCACGTGGTTCCCTGTGTTTGGGAACAGCTGTTGAAAGACAGGGCTCCCCATCTTTCTTAGGCTATCTCTGGGAATGAAGTGTTGGATCTGTGAGGGCCACATCCTTTGTGCTCTTTATGGAAGCATTTTGCTTCCCTAGTTAGGCCATAAAAGGCTGATTGATTTGATTCGATACTAAGATCCTCCCGTCACTAGCCAGACGGTGGATATTTTGAATTGGAAAAAATTGTTTAGAGAGCTCTCAGATTGGTATAATAACTAGCCATTAATACATCCTTAATAAGATGGCAGGACAGAAATTATAACAAAAAGTCAAAGTCCACTCAGACGCCTCCCTATTTGCCTTCAGACATTTACAGATACTTTAAAATCTCCAGACATTGGAAGTACAATTGCCCTACACTTAAAAAAAATAGATACACAGAAATATAACAAGTCTTAAGATTTTTGAATTTGCTCTTTCGTTTTTGGATCTTATAGATGCTAATACAGATAAAAACTTAATTAACATTAGGTTAATTAACAAGAGAATTAAGAAGGAAAAAAAGGCAGAAGGGAAAATCAAGAAGTTTCTCAACAAGGTGGAAAATTTTTAAAGGATATTGAGATAAAGATTATAAGAATTGGGGGCGGCTGGTTAGCTCAGTTGATTGAGTGCAGTGCTCGTTAACAGCAAGGCTGCCGGTTTGATCCCTGCATGGGCCACTGAGCTGCGCCCTCCACAACTAGATTGAAACAACTACTTGACTTGGAGCTGATGGGCCCTGGAAAAACATATTGCTCCCCAATTAAAAAACAAAAAAGATTATTAGAATAGGTATATATGAACATGTTTTAAAGGATCTGATAACTGATCAGAAATTTGACAAAATTGAAAGCTGATTTTTCAAAGTCTGATAGGAATTTTTAAAAATCTCAGCATCACCCAAGGCCCTCCTGGGTAAATCAGAAATGTAAACATAGCCCACTAATTCCTGAGAATGAGGTAACTGAAGTAAGAAAAAAAAAAAATTTTGAAGAGGGGAAATTTTTAAAAACACAAGCAATGGTTTCCCATACCTGAACCCCCTCTTCCCCAGCATCCTTAAAAATTGTCAGGACAAGAGAAAAATTGATGTCTTCTCCACAATTATTAGTATTTGTTTATGTCGATCGATCTGTTGTGATATCTATTTGTGTTTCTATATGTATGGTATGTTTTGTAGCTCCAGATGTTATTACTAGGTTGTAATATTTGATTGGCTTAAAGGAATTAAGATTATATAAATTAAGAAATATAACAGAACCTATCCTGAGTACTTTACAAGATCATATGATCTGGGAAAATATTTGATATTAAAGCTGATTTAGGTTTGGTTTGGTTAAACAAACATGTCTTTTATTAGAGTTATTAACATTGAATATATCTTTGTTTCACCTGGGTTTACAAAAATAAGTTCATGTTATCTCGGTTACAAAATTTGTCAAGAAAAGAGCTCGGGTAATAATTGACTTTAAAATCTCATAGAGTTAAGAACTAATAGATAGATGTAACTAAAATAAAAGGTTTTAGATAAACCTTTCAGTAATTATTATGATATATATTATATATATATAATATCATATATATATCATAAATATGATATATATATATATATATATATATATATATATAGCCTTAAACATAGTTTTCCAAAATCTGTTGATAACTTGAAACATCATAATTTCACTATGTTAAATAAAAATTCTTTAAGATCTAGATATTTCCAAATAACATGAAATTCTGAAACATTAATTGATTAAGTTTACCTATTTGGGGCTTCTTATTACAGAGAAACTAAAGGATAAGTTTGGATCAGTTAGTGAGTGTATCTTGAACTTTATTTAAAAATGTTTAGAAAAACTGTGAATATATTTGCCAATGAAAGCCTATGTTTCTAAAGATTATAAAATGTGGGTTCATAAATTTGGCTTTCTAAAAAATACTAATTGCTTACTTTTAATTGTCATTAAAAATTGAGGTTTCTAAGAGTTAAGAATTCTAACTGAGATGGAAAAAATTACATTTTTGGTAGTAAAAGGTATAAGGTATGGAGATAAGATTTTGAAGGAAATTAAAAGAAAGTAGTTTATTCTAAGTTGGTTATTTCTGAATAAGAGGCAGACTAAAAGGGACTAGGAATATTGTAGAAGGTTTGCAAAGGGACATTTGAAAGGAAATTTTCTGTATGGTTAAGATGAATAAGACTGAAATATAATTAAGTAAATGAATTTAAATATCAAAAGATAATACAGAATTAGAGTTTAGTTCTTTCTCATTCTGTTAAAGAGTAAGCTTTTCCTGTATTTATTCTGCCCCAGATATTATGAAAATTTTCCTACCTAGAAAGCAAAGATTCTATGTTTCATTAAAAATAACTGTGTTTTATATTGTCTGAACCAGGTACTTGATTACTCAAAAAAATCTTCTCAATCCTAAGAACTAATGTTTCGCTAAGCTGTATTTTTATTTGATACCATTTATTGTCACTATGTTTCATAATGATATATGATTTTTTTAGTCAAGTATGCTTGACAACCTTATCAGGGTTTAAATTTTAAAGGGACTTTTTCATAACCTGGAAATGTCTTTGGGTTATTCCAATGGGTCCCTGGAATACTTGAAAGCTTTGCTCTGTCTCTTTTTATATAAGAAAAATTTTAAACTAATTCGGTCTATCTGATATGCTTAAATTACATGGGAAGTTTTGTTAAATAAATAAATAATAATTACATTGTATTTGTATACATTTATTCTCAAACTAAAATGGATGTTCTAGAGATTACATAAACATCTCGAGTCTACAAAATCTTGATATAATTTTATTTGTAATTCTAATTGTTATATTAAAATGTTATGTTATAGAAAAGCAAATTTCTTTGTCAAATGCATTATAATCAGATCTGTAACCATGTCACTTTAAGGTTTTCCTTCTTGTCACTTACGGATAATCATTGTTTTATTCTGATGCTTTTGCAAATGTGTTTCATCTTAAGAAGGATTCATGGAGAGGACTGACTTCTGAGGATAAATTTTCAGATTGTATTTTAAACTGGAAGATTTACAGAACTCTAAGAAATAACTGACTTCATTAAATACTGGCAAATGATCAGGATAAACAAAATTGATTATATAGAACTGCATGAACTAAGGACGATTATAATTTTTATAACTTTTTGTTTGCAATATTTCTGAATTTTAAAAATCTTTTTGTTTTCCAGATATAAGGAAACTTGTTTTACTTAGAGCAATTCAATAAATTATAACTTTGTAAGCAGTATTGAACATTCACCTTTTTAGAAATAAACATTTACCTTTTTCTCTCTACGTGATCCCTCCAGAATTTGGAAACTCTTAGTAATTGAGTATTACTGTTTTCATGCCAATATGATTATTGACATAAATTCAGTAAGATCTATTATTTTTATAACAGGACACACTTAAAAACTGGTTTTATTGATCAAGCTTTGACTAGAATATCATGTTTGAGAAAGATGTACATAAACTCAGAAGTCACCAGAAAGCTTTAAGGAATAAAGATTGACTTTGGCAGCTAATATAAGCCCCTTGGAAAAACAGCCTGGTCCATTGCTTACACGGTTCACAACAGTCTTTCCAGGTAAAGAACGAAGGTTGCTTTTCTGGGAGAAGGCAAAGGAAGAACCTAAAGACATTTTGGAAGTGACCATGAGAATCTGAGGAATTCACCCAAATCTGTAGGGACTGTAGGCAAAGTCTGATGGCAACTATGTGGGTTGGCTTCTTAGCATTTAGAGGTTAATTACAGTACAATCTGGAGATTTTTATGAAAATTCCAACAAAGCATTTTTAAAAGATCCTAAACGGTCAATTGCTGTTCTTATCGTATTTTTTTCTTTTTTTTGAGGGCAGTATCACTGGCCCTCATATGTGGGACCCGAACCGGGGCTGCTGGCTTCCCAAGCCAGCGCTTAACCTCTGCACCACTGGGCCGGCCCCAGAGTAAAAACTTTTTTTCCTGAGCCTTGCAACTACAAACCACACCTGGAAGACATGATACACACTCAGAGAAATCACCACAACAGCTCACGCTTTAACAATCTCAGTGACTGATGCTGTGTAAGCCACACAGAGTTTACCTGATCACCTGATGACATCATCAGAGACATTCAAACTGCAGACCAGGAGAATCTATCAGATTGTCACTGCCTGCCTTCATTCCAGCAAAAGAAGCTTTGAGCCTTATATCTAGCAGTCTCGACTGGCAGCCTTACAGACTCAGAAATTATTTTATAATTTGATCTGATCATTAACCATTGTTTTCTTTTCATACATATTCCTCTTATTAAATACCTGATTGCTTGTGTATACAATATAGGCCTCACTTTGGGAGCCCGTCCACCTCACTGCGTTCTGAAATGAGACTTAACCCTGAATGGTTCAATCAGAGTCATCTACCAACTTAGCCTCCGGAATTTGAAACTTTTATTGGAAGTTTCAAAGGTAGCACTGAAGAGAACCAAAATTTGGCCATCCTGAAGCTGCTTTTTTGGAATATTGATTTTAAGCTCTTTATTACGAAACAAGACTCAGAAAGAACTTTTGACCCTCCCCACTTTCCTGCCCAAGATATTCAGACAGAGAAACCTGCTTTAGGAAGGGAGGCTTGGCTTAGTCACCTTAAGAAACTTCACCCTAGCATTAGTCAGGAAGACACCATGCCTGTTAGATACCCTGTGTCCCATTGTTTCTGAGTTGCCCTCCGAGAATGTTCCTGCCAGTTAGGTTCTGCTCTTCCTCAATTACCTGTAAATCAACCATCCTCACTTCGGTTTTTGTTTTTGTTTTTTGTTTTTTTGAGGGCAGTGTCACTGGTCCTCACATGTGGGACCGAACCGGGGCCGCTGGCTTCCCAAGCCAGTGCTTAACCGCTGCGCCACTCAGCCGGCCCTCTCACTTCTGAAATCTAATACCCCATCCTCTCTTTTCTCCTTTGTCCAAAAATGTCTTATATACCCAATGTTACCTCACTGTCGTTGGAATTTTCATGCTTATGTGAATTCCCTATGTGCATATATTAAAAACTTGATTTTCTCCTGTTAATCTCTCTGTTAATTTGATTATTAACCCAGCTAGAAGAAGTTAGAAAGTGAAAGGAAAAGTATTAATGCTTTTTTAGCCCCCACATAGCATTATTCACAACAGCCAAGTAGGAGAAAAAAGGATGAATGGATAAAGAAAATGTGGTAAATACATACAATGGAATATTCAACCTTAAAGGAAACCCTACCATTTGGGACAATGTGGATGAACCTGGAAGACATTACGCTAAGTGAAATAAGCCAGTCACACAAGGACAAATGCTGCATGATTCCACATATATGAGGTATTGAAAGTCATCAAATTCATAACAGCAGACAGGAGAATGTTGGGTGCCAGGGAGGGGGAACAGGGAAATGGGGAGTTGTTCTTCTATGAGCATAGAGTTTCACTCAAGCAAGATGAAAAAGTTCTAGAGATCTGCTGCAAAACAATGTGCCTATAGTGAATAGTGCACTGTACACTCAACAGTATGTTAGGAGAGTAGATTTGATGTTATATGTTTTTATCACAAATTTTCTTTTTTTAAGTCTGTACTTAGGGCACTGTTAGTCATTGAAAGAGATGAACATGGAAGAAAAATGATGCTGGGAGTTTTCCTGAAAGAGAAGGTGGGCAATAGAGAACGCCGTTGCCAGGAGTTAAGACTGATGAGTGAAAGCGTTGGCAGCAGGTTCCTGACTCCTGGGGGCCAACTGGGCTTTGCATTAGCCAGGGCTTTGACCTTGAACAAGTTAATTAACCTCTTAGAGCTTTGGTTCATTTATCTATAACATGAAGACAGCACTACCTAATTCTCAGAGCTGTTATGGGCATTCAAGGAAATAATTCACAAAAAGTACTGTCAATATGGGGCTGGTACAAGGTAAGTGCTCACTTCACTTGTATTAGTAATATTATTACTAATATTATTTTTGCTGTAATCAGTTCACACAGGTCTTAAAGCAGAGAGTAGAAGGCAAGGGAATCTCAGTAATTTGCTACTGTGAGCACCAGTTAGTTAAAAAAAAAACAAATGAGAGGGCCAGCGGAGTGGCTCATCGGTTGAGTTCGTTTGGGAGTGCGAGCTCTGAGCAGCAGGGCCCCAGTTTGGATCCCACATGAGGGCCAGTGACACTGCCCTCTATAGCTAAGATGGTGAACAACAGCTCAACCTGGAGCTGGCTGCCGTGAGTCGCAGGAGACAGCCTGGGCTGCAGTGGGCTGCCATAAGCTACCATGAGTGGCTGGCAGCCAGCATGAGCGGCCGGCAGTGTGAGCTGCCATGAGCTGCCGTGAGTGGCCATCTGATGGCTGGTGACCTATGTGCCTCAGCCAGGAAGATCCCAATGATCACAATGGGCCAGTGAAGCAACGTCCTCCACAACTAGACTGAAGAACCAAAGGACAGCAACTTGTCTGTTCCCCTTCCCTGATTTCCCCAACACTGTTCCCTCCCCCATGTCCCCAATAAAATCTTTAAAAAAATAAAAAATTTAAAAAAAAAACAGCAAATGAGAGATGAGAAAAAAAAATTCCCCTTTACACCTCGACCTCTTTGCCACTCTGATTCCTTCTGCTTTTTACTTTTAAAGCATCTGAGTGACCTGCTGGGACTCTCTTCTTCCTTCATCACCACCCAGCTACACTTCTCTCTATTCTTAGCCTCCCAAACCAAGTGTGTAAAGAGATCCGTTTGTATTTTCACGTACGATGTCATTTGATCCTGTAGCAAAATAAAAAGTTGTCAATGAAAGGAAATGCTGCCATTTGTGCATATGCAAGACACTCAACATTTCAAAGTTTTTAGCAAGTCTAGCACAAAGTTGTCCAATGTTTTCTCTGGCGATATCTTCAGAGGCTAAACTGTGATTAATAGCCCAGAAAGAACCCTTTGAAGCAGGATTGGTGACATCAAAGTCATAATCCAGGGGTAGCAGGAGCTTTATAATAAGTGGGAAGCATTTTCACACATTTCAAAGGATTTACAGCATGAATAAACAATAGACCTCAGCAGATGTGCCACACACACCTTTTAGAAACATAACCTATAGAAGTTTCCATTTTAATTTAAATGTAAATACAGTGTTCACACTTCTTTCAAATGTTAAGCATCCTCCGTTCTTTACCCCCAGACAGCCTCTTTGGCTCAAGATGCCTCATCGCCCTAGAGCACCCTCCTGTGTTTCCCAAACTGTGACTACAGACGTGTGTCTGGGAGAGAAAATGGGAATCAGAGGCATCTAATGGAATTTATGTCCTATGTGGGAACTGGGTTAAGAAAGAATCTGAAATGGAGCTTGCAATGATCCCACACAATTTCTCTGCTTCCAACTTCCAGGGAAAGAGACAAGTGGTCTGAAGACACAGTTGGGACTTTTTAATGATGGCAATTTTTCTGCCTGCTTCAGAAGGTTTTCATCTCTTGGAAAGTACCCAGTACTAATGAGTTCATCTTTAGTCACCTCTAAGAATTGCCCCAAATGATAGGTTGCTGATTTAAATGATAACGCATAAAATTCAGCTTCCCTCTGCTGCCCCCTCTGGGTTTACAGGGTTTGTTACAGGGTACAAGCGGTGACTGCTGGTGGGCATTTGTTTGGGAAATTTTCCCTAACAAGAAAAAGGCTAATAAGCTAATAAACGATTGCAAAGCAATGTTAAAATGTAAAAGGATTGTATCAAATTGCTACCAAAAAAGAGGCTGCAAATAAAAAAATCTAATGCTTGAGTTTGTCTGTTCTCAGATTAAATGATCTGAGTAGACCTGAGAAGTGTAACCCAGCTCCCTGCAGTCAGCTTGGATATTGAGAACCAAAATCACACCTTACATGTCTACATGAAAATGACCTTGTGCTATTCTTGTCTTTATTAGCAAGAATTTCTTTTTCTGGGAGTTTCCTGTCCAGGCAAATAGATAGATTTTTTCATTACAGGAACTTTCCTAATGACTCAACACCCATCAACTCTTCAAAGGTAAATATCCTTGGACAGTTTAAGCCCCATGATTCTATGAATCCCTCATTTCAAAATTCTCACCTCACTGTTTCCACCAAACGTGGACTTGTATTGGGTGTGATCCTTACTCAATCCTAATCAAGCTGCTTCACTTTGAACAACCTGCTTTACATCAAACTTGATCTCTCAAATTCTGATCTGCCTTTCCTTCTCCAAGACACTGCCGCCGAAGCTTTGAGAGGTAATGGTCTCCCTTACTGCGGTAAGCAATGAAATCTACTTTGTCTTATCAACAGGTTATGTGACCAATGTTTAGGGAGTCAACTTGGGACAGACCTATGCTAGTGTGATACAGTGATGGAAGTGTTTTAATTTCAGTTAATAAAACTGTACCTAATAGGGATCCGTCGAGTGGCTCAGTTGGTTAAGAGTGTGAACTCTGAGCAAGAGAATTGCTGGTTTGATTCCCACAATAGGCCAGTGAGCTGTGCCTGAGCTGAGCTGCCACTGATCTGCCAATAGCTGGCAGGATGGCTCAGCTGGTGAGATTATGTGCTCCTAACAACAAGGTTGCTGGTTTGACTTCTGCATGGAATGGTGGGCTCTACCCACTCACAACTAAGATTAAACACTGCACCTTGAGCTGAGCGGCCGCAAGCTGCTGTCTGGACTTGAAGCTGAACTAGCTGCACCCTCCACAACTAAGACTGAAGGACAACAACTTGGCTGTTCCCCTTCCCCAATTCCCCCAATAAAATCTATTTTTTTAAAAAGTAAAAAGCCCCCCAAAACTGTACCGAATAAAAATGCAAGGAGTTAAACTCAGTAATTGTGTAAAACATACTATAGTATTTTGTATGTTAAAAAAACAACTTACTTTATCTTTGCATAACTATCTATCCTAAATCTATAACAAGAACTTCTTTTAGACTTGATACACTGAGGTAACTTAAAGTAGTGACAAAAAATATGACAGAGTTGTAGGACGCCAAGAGAGAAAGTATTATGTAAGATATTGTTCTGCAGTTTTTACTTCTTGGCATTATTAGGCTTTGACTGTTAATATCAATATATGGGCAGGGGGATGTGGAAGGGTTCCCATGTGTGTATATATGTATATGGAAGGAGCTGTAGTTTTATGGAGGGAAGAAATCAAGAATAAATAAGAAACCAGCCTATACTCCTGGCTATTTTATTAAAGAAAGATATGCACAAATAACAAATTCATTCTTTTTTATGAATACACAGCCTTGCCTTTATCATGTGTAGGAAGTTCAAAGTCCCCCCCCAAAAAACCCTTCTCCATTTCTGTATTAACTTTTAATTGGCAGTTGCTGGCATCTTAAGGAATTTCTGCATGATGAACACCTAGACTATGTGCTTGAAAGAAGCCAAACCAATGTTTTGGGTGATTTTTTTTTCTTTTTCGCTTAGAATGTAAACTACAGTTTTAAAGATATGTGATCCAGAGATTTCCAATTTGTAGAGCTGAGGAAAAAATAGTAACGTCTTCTTTCCTCTTTAAGCTTTAAAACTCATAAACAGGATGTCAGCCCAGCAAACAACTGTACCAGATCATCAGAGTTGCAAGAAGGTAACGAGGCTTCCCTTTCCTGATTCAGTCAATAGTGGAGCCCAGGCTCTCTGTTTTCTGCATTTTATTGCCACTTTGGTGGAAGTTGTCAGTTCAGTCTATCTTAGTGACAAAAATCTGCCCTTTGATACAGCCAGGGTACTGTTTGCCTTCCCCACATTTTTCGGTGGAGTATATTTGGAAATAACATGGCTGCCAAGTGACATGACGTTTATTCACACACGAGCTGGAGCCTGCACTGTTGATGTCTATCCCATTCAGAAAAAAAGGAAATCCACACACACATATCTGCCAGCACCCACATGTCACTGACATGTAAGAATCGCTTATCCCAGTCTCAGAGCAACATCCACATGTAACAGAGCAGTTTTTAGTCTAATCAGCGCTAGTCCTGGACAAACTATAATTTTGATAAAGGACGTATTCAAATCCCCCCACACCCTTTTTCACATCCTCACGTCCCCTTCTGAAGGTGCAGTGTGGCTTTAAGGCTGTACCTCCTCTCTCTCCCTGACAGCCAATTCTCCCTACTTTCTTGCTCCTCCCAGGCAGTACAGGTCCATATTCCCATCAAACATTTCCTTTCTATTTTCCAAACCTTCAACTGTTCTCTGACAACTTATCCAGGTCTAATTGGCTCATGGACAGATCAATGTATTGCTTCATTCAGTTGAGATGTTTACATGTGAAGGAGAACAGAATTTGTCACCAGGTCAGCATTACACTGTTTCTTGTAGCTCCCTCTCACAAAAGGGCCCATGCTTCTTACATCACATTGCTGGACATTGATCTTGATGAAGCTGCATAAAACAAAGGGTCTGCTCCATGGATGCCATGGCAGAATGCCATGACACATGACTGGAGGACTATTGATCTACTCAAACTGCTCATTTGACATACACACAAGTGAGTCATAGAGGGAAGAAGTGGTCTAACGTCAATGGCATGCCTGGGATACAAATCTAGGTTTCTCAATTTCAAGTCTAGTGTCCTTTTCATTGCTTCCATACTAAGGAGGGAGAACCAAAGAATGGTTTATAGTTCCAAGCTCTCAGTCATTGTCCTGCACAATGGGACGTTAACAGCTTCATGTTTTCTGAAGCTTTGTGTGGTTTTTCTCAGTCTTAATTAAAAACACAAGGGAACATAATGAGCTTCACACAAGGAGATCATATAACTGACCCATCATCAATAGATAAAGTGTGTTGAGCGAAGCTTTAATAGAGGGACATATGTATTTTTTATTTTTAGTAATCAGTTTAGGCTTTTTTTTTTTAATTTGAAATACAACTTTATTCTGATTCTAAATGAAAATGGGAATGACAGTAACAAACAAGATCTCCCCACTGAATATTGTGACTGTAGCAGTTTTATATTTGAAACTCAACAAGGAACCAACTGTGTTCCAAAACAGCTAAATATGCAGGTCCAAAAAAGGAAGGTATTTTTAACTGCCACACTCACTCCGAAGCCCATTCATCTCCTTCAGCATCCCAAAGATTAAGCACATGTTCTGCTTAGCTATGTAATAAAGTGGCAAACATGCTGCACCACTGACATCACAGGACAGTTGCCTATAAAAACTAGACTTCTGACGCTGGGCCCCAGCTTTACTTTCACAGGTCGTCGTCCTCATCCGGGAGAGCAGTTGTCTGAGCAACCTCTAGGTCATGCTCGTACTGTGCTGCCAAGGCGGGGTCCATGACAACCTCCAGCAGGGCCAGGGCAGGCATGGTGACGAACTCCAAGTTAGGGTCTCCGATGAGTTTTCTAGCAAGCCAGAGGAAGGGCTTTTCAAAGTTGTAGTTACTTTTGGCAGAGATGTCATAGTACTGGAGATTCTTCTTTCGGTGGAAGACAATCGATTTTGCCTTCACTTTCCTGTCCTTAATATCCACTTTGTTGCCACAAAGCACGATGGGGATGTTTTCACATACTCGTACCAGATCTCTATGCCAGTTAGGCACATTCTTGTAAGTAACTCTCGAAGTTACATCGAACATTATAATGGCACACTGGGCTTCGCTGTAGTAGCCGTCTCTGTCCACCAAACTTCTCCTGGCCGGCCGTGTCTCACACGTTGAACTTAATGGGCCCTCTGTTGGTGTGGAACACGAGGGGATGGACCTCGACGCCCAAGGTGGCTACATACTTCTTCTCAAATTCACCCGTCAGGTGACGTTTCACAAATGTAGTTTTTCCAGTCCCACCATCACTGACCAATACGAGTTTGAACTGAACTTGGGATTCTCCCTGGGCAGCCATCACGATGTTGCTTCCAGAAACGTCTCCAGGCCCATCTAGTTTAGGCTCTCTTGACTGGGCATTTTATTTAGGATTCTAGTCTCAGACTATGAAATGTCACTTTTCTACAATATATGAAACTATCTAACCTATACGAGACTTTAATCAAGACTTTGGCCTCATTAGCATTAGTAGTAACTAACCAGTATGAGTCCTCTAGTGGTTTGTATCCAAACCATTCACCTTTGGCCACACAGATGCATAAGTACCTGCAGGCCACTGGAGGATCAAAATAGCAAAGCTTTTGTCCATGGACCCACCAGTAACTTATGATGCTTTAATAAAGCCTGCCTTTCCCATGTTTTCTTCCTCCAAAAATTGCCACCATACTTAGTGAAGGTGTTCAGAACAGGCCTCCCCAAGATGTGCTGCTTTGGAGTGTGGATTATTCTGAGCTGAAGGCAATTGAAACCCTGCTGGCCCAAGAGAAACTTTTACCTTTCCTTTAAGGAATTTAAATTTGGGGCTTTGCTGATAATAGGTGTTATCACCAGAGATAACTTTTTATGACCTATCTATAGGGCAGCAGAAATTTCTAATTACTGAACATCTGCTCTTCTTATTGTCCTGCGAATTACTCTCCTCCCCTCTGAAGCCCCAGGGCATCTTGCCTCATTTCTTAGCTCAGGATGTCATATATACCTCATTTTACCTTTCTGTCTCTGAACCTTTTATATATGTGGAGTCTCTTACTCTCTCATCTATGAGGGGTTCCTGTATGCATGTATGTAATTAAATTGGGTTTTTTTTTCTCCCTTTAATTTGTCTTATGTAGATTTAATTATTAAAATAGCTGAAAGAGCCTAGAAGGGTAAATAAAAATTTCTCCCCGCCTCCAACATTTGTATTGTCATTGGTAGGGAGTGGCAAGTAACTTGTTTCTATGCTTATAATTTTAATTTGCCAATTCTTTCTTTACAGTTGATCAGCATAGGCAACTAGTAATGACTCTGTTTCTGTGGTCTCTTTCCAGTTACTCCTCTTTCTTCATGTTGTTGTTGTGGCAAAAGTGATTTTATTCAGATCTCTAATTTTTATATTACTGATCTTCTTTAGCACATGAGAGAGGGGACAAAGGTATAGTTTTTTGCTCCCTCCCTGCAATGTTTTTAATATTAAGTAATTCAAGGTGCTTATCGTCAACATATTCATATATATACTCCTAGTAAAAAATTATGCTTCTTTCAGTTTGCATATTAGCGAATACCAGTCATTTTGAAATATCAGGTGCTAATTTGAATGTACTCATCACTTATATAAATCTTTTTTCTATTGAATCTCTGAAAGCATTCAAGGTTAACTTTTGATCTGTAGGTATCTCTAATTTTCACATATACTAATTCTTTTGCTTTCTTTCAAGGAATGACTGACTATTCCATATCACCTAGCACCTTTTTCAAAGGATCTGGTTTGAACATTCAGGTGTATGCCTTTGAGAAAAATTACAGAAGCTTAAGAATCCAGAAAATAAGGAGAGGCATATTAAGAAAGGCAATACTCTAGAGGAAACAAAACTTACACCATGCCTACTTGTCCAGCATTACTCAACTACACTGCCATAGGTTTTCTGTACACCCACATTTCTCTCATACATATATATATGATTTTTGTTTGTTTTTACCAGTTCATAAAATGGGAGTGCCCAGAAAGCTTCTACTGAACCTTGTATGTGTCATGGTGTTGAAGGATGAAATTAATGTAAGTTTTCTTTAAGTACAGGCTTCACTTTTTTTTTTTTTTTTGAGAACTTGGCTTTATGTTCCTACCATATTCTGATACAGCATTCAGGATAATTATTTGATTTTAAAAAACTTTATAACTTAAAGTCTCATCCTACAGACTTGGGATGCAATTAATTGATTTTTTTTTTTTAAAAAAGAATAGAATCTATTGAGAATAAAGCCCAACGAAAATATTATTTCTCTGATGAAGGAACGCTACAAGAATCCCAACACTATACTAATTATAGAGGCTGTGATAGTGCATTTGTGTCTGAGTTCTTTTAAGTCGGTGCAAATATTCTACCTTATATTGGCATTCATCTTTAGAAATGTTTGATTCCTTATAGAGGTTCCAAGTCCTTTCAAGTCAGGCACTAAGTATTTCCATTCTCATTCATTAATCCAAAAAATATTCCTTCAGCAGCTGCTATAAGACTTGTAATGCTCCCTACACATAGCAGACATTTACTGACGATGCTCCAATACATCAGAATAACATTTTAGGTGATTTCTACTCTTGCCTTGTATAGATGGCTTATCTCTTCCATCTCTTGGCAAACTTCAGTATCACAGATTCTTCTTTCAGTCATTCAAGAACACCATAACTCATTATTCCATGGAAATAAGTAATTGACTGTGAACCATTTTTGCAGTGTTTAGTGTAGCACATGGATGAATAACAAACCTGAATGCAATAGATTTATGGTATAAATGTTTCTAGAGAATGTCTCTTTCAAAGCCAAAGATGTTCCTTGATGCAACAGTCAAAGCTACCTATGAATTTTAACACTGTGTCTTGTGACTCCTCATTGGAGTCTAAGCTCTATGAGGGCAGGCACTAAGTCGATTCTATATACCACTCTATATACCTAATGCTTAGCACAATATACCTAGCATATAGTAAACACTCAATAAATACATGTCAATTGAATGAGTGCATGAATAAATGGTGTAGTGTTAAATTTTTATTTATCATGACATCCCCTGCCCTCTAGGAGCGGGCCACAACTCACCTCATTTCCCTCCACATACCCTGAACTTTTTGTTAGTCTCTGGCTATGCCTTGCTCCCTTCAAGCTATATGACTGCAGAGGTGAAGTGGTTAAGTGTGTGAGTTCTGGGGTCAAACCACCTGGAGTTTGTCCTCAGCTCTGCCACTTACTTGTTATGAGGGCTTTAACGATCTATTTGTCTTCTTAGTATCTGGGTTTCATCATCCAGAAGGCAAGATGAATGTTTATGCAGCTTTGGGAATAAAGTGTTCCTGTTAAATTTATAGTTAACAGAGTTTCAGTGGTGAGTGAAGATGCAGATGTTGCTGGTGTAGGGGATTTGATTAGAGCCACGTGGAACCCCTAGAGGTCCTAGCTGGCCAAGGCATTTTAGCTAAGCTAAATCATTTGACTCAACTTAGTGACAATCTCTTCAGCACATATTTTGAGGTTAACAAAAATGTTATTAACTAGGGGTTCTGAGAGTTTTATAGAATATCCAATTTTCTATTGCCTAGAGCCTCATTAAATGTTGGGTTGGATGACTAGAAAAAATAGGAAATAAACTGAGAATTTAAGGTTGGGGGGCTTATCTTATTCTTTCTAAAGTATTATTCTGAAAACACAGCAATTACAAACTCTCAACAGAAAGGAAGAAAGGAAGGAGGGAGGAAGAAAGAGAGGAAGGGAGGAAGGGAGGGAGAGAACTCATAGTTCCATCTACTGTCTTTTAAAAATTCCATCAGCGATAAGGAAATAATGGAGACATTCACTTATTTTGCCTTATATTTGTCCCTCTGCTCCAGAAAATAGCTCACAATGCTTAAATACCAACATTTATTAAATGTTTACAGTGAAGTAGATATTGTGCTAAGTGTGTGAAATGAATTATTTAATATGACAACCTGTGAGCCATGTCCCCAATCTACCAAGAAAGGAAACTGAGGCAGAGTATTCAAGTCTCTTGTCCAAGGTCAGATATGCAGAGCACTGAGCAGAGATGCTGAGAAAGCCCATCAACTAGGATGGCCTAATTAATGATTTTATAGTCATTTCAGGGTTTTTGAGCATATTCAAGATAGACCACTGAGTAATTCATGGTATTGCTGCCTGGCCAAATTGATTGAACCTAATTAATTTTAAATGATGCCTGGATTTCTTAGTCATTTACACACCAAACCAAGTCAACTGCACAATGATTCCATTTATCATCCAACAATCACCATTACTGTGGCTAAGCCAAACCTAATCATCTGGAAAAAAGTTGATTTGATTTTTGTGTAAATTGAACTACCCTTGTGAAACGCGAAGAATGTAACCACTCTGCTAAATGCGAACCTTCATAAAATCTTAGCAGTCCTCTCTCCCACTTCCAACTCTCAAGTTCAGTTAAGTGACATTTTATTTAGTTTACTGACATCTCACATGTGCACGCCAGTAAAGTTCACAATTGTTACACCACACAGCTGTGGTTTACAGCTTCTCTTTGCATACAACACGCTGGCACCAGAGCAAAACGATTAACTTTTATATGCTTCTAACATATGGACCAGACTGTTAGGAGCTAGTCTTGTGTTCTAAAGAGAAAAAAATAGTTTTTATTAACATGACCCAAATTCCTGGGGAAAAAAGTGTTAAGTTGTGATCCATCTCTAAATAGAGAGATTATAATCATAATTATAATGGCTTTGTTTCCAATTCATTTTATTTGAAATACCTGGAGTTATCTTTCAGTGAGGGGGGCAGATGACCTGAAAGCCCCATTATAAAGAGGTTTTATTGTGGAATGAATTAATAAACTGTAAATGGCCTTGAGACTTTTTCTCCAATATGAGCTATATAATAAGAGCAAGGAACCTTTCATGTTAAATGGGAACATATTTCTTTTCTATGAATGAGAAGGATGCTGGCTGAGAGAAGCAGAATTTATTTTTTCTTGCATTTCTGACTATTTGAAAAATCAAAACTGCCATATTTGCTGTACTTGACAAGATCACTAAAGAAATAAAACAAAATGGTTCTAAATTGAAGTGCCACTTACAAAGAAAATGTACATTCACTGTCACATTTAGGAGCTATGAAAGAAGTATTAAAATGTGTGGGGGAAAGATAGATATGAATCACAACAGATACTAATGTTCTCAATATTAGTCATCATTACAATTCACTATTGAAGGCTATTTTAGTTTTTCCTAGTTTTCATTTTCTAAGATTATTTTTAGTTTTCTAAGGACATGGCAGCAACAGGGTCCTTAGAGCTAGGAAAGCATGAGGAACTTTTGGAAATGGATTTAAGACTCAAGCTGGAAGGTCAGCCTGGAAAAGAAAGACTCCGGGGAGAAAATTCTCTGAGCAGCATTGCCTCAGTGGATCCCATTTGGCTTTTGATCCTCAAGATGCTTTTCTCAAAAAGCATCTTATTGATTTCAGAAGCCCTGTATACAAGAGCCATCCATGATATTTCTGCAGTAAAGATACCTACTGGATTTTCATACTTAGTATTCCCTACACTTTTTGTTTTTGATTTTTTTTTTTTTTTTTTTTTTTTTTTTTTTTTTAGCTGAGCCATCCTGCCACCTGTTGGCAGCTCAACGGCAACTCAGCTCGGGCTGGCCTTGAACAGCTGTTGCTCAGAGCTCAGCTCGCACTCTTGAGCGAGCTCTTAACCAACTGAGCCACTCGGCCGGCCCTATTCCCTACACTTTTTGACCATGGAAATCTCTTATTCACCACACACCTCTTCACATCTGACTAACCTAGTGTTTCACGAACCATGCTTTGAAAAACACTGCTCTTGATACTGATAGTATGGGACCTTCCGATCTCGGCAAAGAGAGCCAAAGCAACTTTTAAACAGCTTGTGCTAGAACTCTGCAAATTGAGAACAGTGACTTCTCTCACACACAGCAAAATCGCCTGAAGTCAAGTCTATAGACAATACATTATTTTATGAAGAAACAAGAATTTATTTCCTCTGGGAGGACCCGCAAGAAGGGCTTTTTGGCATTTCTGCATTCCTTTTGGGGAGCAGGAATGAGCCACTTCTGCGGCCACAGCAGTGATTCCCTATAGCCACGGTATGCAGCAATTGAAATGTGGCTAGTCCAGATTGAGATGTGTTGTAGTTTGAAATACACACCAGATTTCAAGGACTTAGAAAAAGAGGTCAGATAGTTCAATAATTTTTATATTTATTACATGTCGAATGATAATATTCTTGATATGTTGAGTAAAGATATTAAAATTAATTTCACCTGTGCTATAGACTGTTTGGGTCTCTCCTCTCCCCATTCATATATTAAATCCTAACCCCCAATATGATGATATTTGGAGGTGGGGCCTTTGGGTGTTGATTAGGTGATTCATGAAGGCCGGGCACTCAGGAATGGGATTAATGCCCTTACAGAAGGGGCCCCAGAGAGCTGGCCCCTCCTACCACATGAGGACACAGTGGAAATACTGCTCTCGGTGAACCAGGAAGTGGGCTTTCACCAGACACCAAATCTACCGGTGTCTTGAGCTTGGACTTCTCAGCCTCCAGAACTGTGAGAACTAAATATCTGTTATTAATAAGCCACCACCCCCGCAACAGACTAAGACTATTTAGTTTCTTTTTACTTTTTAAAATGTGGCTAATAGAACATTTTGCATTTTACTGGACAGCATGGTACAATAGAGCAATGAACAAAGGGAGCCCAGGGGAGAGCTTTCAAATCACAATAACTCCAGACTGTAGCTTAGCCTAGAGATTATTAGGTATTGGACTGTTTCACCTTAAGCTTCCTTCTAATCAGGAGGTTCTTCTTCATGCAATCCCTTACACTGCAGATGGGAAGCTGGTTCAGAGGAGTGAATTAAACCTGCTGGATGCAAAGCACCAACCCAGGTTGATGTCAGCCTACCTCCTGATTTAGAGTCCAGGGCTCTCTATTTCACCATAGCTGATGGGGTAGAAGAAACTGCAGGTAGACTTTCAAAAAGGAAAGAAACATTTAAGCTGCATATATTTGAATAGCAAAAAAAAGAAAAGCACTTGGAGAATACAAATTCAAAACCTGAAGGCATTCCGGAACTGGGGGGGGGGGGGAACACATTGAGAATTTCAAGAGATGTTCTCTTCCTCTCACAACTACACCATACACATATTTTGTCTTCAGCAAGTCTACAAAGAAAATCAAAGATTCTTCTAGATCAGGGATAAAAACCATGAACAATAGGAGAGGCAGGAAGGGGTGAAGTTTCTCTTCGGGCTGCCCAGCCAGGACCCTCTGCCTCCTCCTCCAGCCCGTACAAGGGCACAGGAGGACACTGCCCCTCCTAGAACCTCACAGAGGCAGCTGTTTGCTTCTGGGAATGCCCCTGTCCCGCCCACTCCCCCCTAGGAAGGTGCCTGACAATCAATTTCAGATGTCAGAAGTAACTGCAGTACATTTGTGTTTTTCTGTCCCCTGAGTCCTAATAGGGCTTCACACTTGTCCCTCTAGATTCAGAATATGAGAGCTCATCCTATCTGAATTTCACAACTTATTAAAATAAAAATCCGTGCTGGTGGGCTTCCAGCCAGCACCATAAATCACAGGATGATCCACATTTCAAGGATGATATGCTTCAGGTGCTCACAGGACTCCCAGGAAATCCCATTCACAAACTGCACTCTGCCTGGACAGACAGACGGTACTGAGCACCTCCTGTGTGCCAGGGGTCTCTCTAGGAAATACAAAGAGGAGTCAACTAAATGGACAAAATCTCCTGTCTTCATGGAACTTACAGTCTAGTGGTGCCAGAAATTTCACCTAACTCAGACCAAAAACTTCCTGGAGAAGGTAATGCTTGGGCTGATTTTGGGAGAAAAGGAAGGATTAGGAGGCAGGGGAGGGGCAAGGATGGGTGGTGTGGTGATGAGGATGAAGGTGGGGGACAGAAGTAATTCCAGGAAGCAGAATTAGCATGGATGATGGCATGGAGCTGTGAAGTGTTGGAAACAGTCCTGATTGTATGTTCTGTTTATAAATGAAATAGGAGACACTGCCTTTGTTCTCATGGAGCTTACAGTCTTCTCAAGTGGACAAGATGGTTGCACAAGGCAGAACTGCACAGCTGGGTAGACCAAAGTACTGAATTGCACAGCTCTGATTGCAAATTGCTGGAGATGAGGAACCCATAGAATTACCATTTGCTATTTCCATTATTCGTGAGTGACCCTCAGCATCATTTCCTCTATTCCTGAGACAAGATTCTGATTCTTGCCCACTCCAGGCTGGTGCTGAAAGGAATCCCCAACAATGATGGAGGCTCCCAGGCTCCCAGGATCACACCTGCAGAAAGAAAGCTTTGTGGTTCTCTGCTATGCCTTGAGTATGAAATCAGCATATTGGAGCATCTCAGTTTATTGGGGACAAACAAGAACCAGTTCCACTTTTTAAAGCCTGTAACTTCCCTGCTTATGCCGATACCTCACCTTTTTATGAAGGTGGAAGCTCCCTTAACCACCTTTCAGCCCATTTCATAGATTTTTTTGTTATTAAAGATCGCTTTTGGTTTTGAAGATTCTTCTTGTTTGTTTGTTTGTTTGTTTGTTTGTTTGTTTGTTTATTTAAGATTTTATTGGGGAATTGAGGAAGGGGAACAGACAAGTTGCTGTCCTTTTGTTCCTCAGTCTGGTTGTGGAGGATGTTGCTTGACTGGCCCATGTTGGTATTATCACTGTGCTCTTCCCGGGTGAGGCAGATAGGTCACTGGCCACTGGGTAGCCACTCACGGCAGCTCTTAGCAGCTCACACTGGCTGCCAGCCACTCACGGTAGCTCACAGCAGCTCCACTGTAGCCTATGCCATCTCCGGCGACTCACGGCAGCCCAGCTCCAGGTGGAGCTGTTGTTCACTATTTTAGCTGTAGAGGGCACAGCGTCACTGGCCCTCATATGTGGGATTCGAACTGGGGCAGCTGGCATCCCAAGCCAGCTCTTAACCAATGTGCCATTAGGCCGGCCCCTTATTTTATTTTATTTTATTTATTTTTTAAGAGGGCAGTGTTACTGGCCCTCATGTGTAGGATCTGAACCGGGGCCGCCGGCATCCCAAACCAGCTCTTAACCACCGTGCCACTCGGCCGGCCCCCCCTTATTTATTTTTAACCTTTAATATCATATCAATTCAAAGCTCCTTTTCCTCACTCTCCCTTTTCCTCCAGGCTGAAATGATGCTTTCATGACTTGACAAAGTCTTCTCTTACACACCTCTTCTCTGGGCTAGCTCCTCTGAGGAAGGAGAAGGAAAGAAAAGGGAGAGGGCAGAGCTCAGTTTCCCTGACTGGGTGAGGCTGCAAACTCTCTCTGGCTGGTCCCAATTGTCCCTGGGCTTTAGTGGAAAAGATAGTGGCCCCCATATGCACCCATGTGGTAAGTAAGGGTGCTCATATCAAACAGCTCCCTCAGCTCTTAGTAATCTGTTACAGTCTAAATTGTACCCCCGACCCCAATTCCTACGTAGAAGTTCTAACCCGCAGTACCTCAGAATGTGGCTGCATTTGGAGACAGAACTCTTAAAAAGTCATTAAGTTCAAATGAGGTCATATGGGTGGGCCCTAATCCAATGTGACTGTTGTCCTTATAAGAAGAGGAGATGAGGACACAGACAATATACACACAGGCCAAGGGGGGACCATGGGAAGGCCACCATCTACAAGCCAAGGAGAGGGGCCTCAGAATAAATCAAACCTACCAGCACCTGGATCTTGGACTTCTAGCTTCCAGAACTGAGAGGTAATAAGTTTTTTTTTGTTTGTTTAAGCCACTTTTTGTTTGTGGTGCCTTGTTATGGCAGCTCTAATACATCGGGAGTCAAGACTTGGAGTTTAGCTTCAGTTTCTACCTTGCAGGAGTAACTGAGTTTTTAACAAATATTTACTGAGGACTTAACTATGCACTGGGCATTGCCCTGGGGCCCAGGTGTACAGTGGTAACAGGACCCATAAGAGCTCTGCTCCCAAGGGGCTTACAGGCTAGCATGGGGGACTGGAAGAGAAGGGTAGGGCAGGGATAGACAGGACAATGTCAGCTCCTGATGGAGACATTTATACAGGGTGATATGACTGCTTGAGTGGGAACATGGGGCTACTGCCCAGTGGGTGGACAGAGAAGGCTTCTCCTTGGAAATGACATTTAAGATGAAGTCTGAATCAAAAGATAGACATAGACCTGTAAAGATCTTGGGGAAGCATGTTCCCGGCAGAGTGAGAAGCTGGTGCAGAGTCAGGAAAAGGCTCGGAACTGAGGAACATTCTGAGGAACAGAATGAAGACAGAGAGTGAGGGGTAGAGATCAAGGATATGGGGACAGAGGCAGAGAGGGACAGATCATGTAAGAGTTTGTAGACAAAGAAAGGAGTGTGGGTTTTATCCTATGTGTGAGGAAGAGCCATTGGAGGCTTTATGCAGGTACGTGACATGATCAGATTTACATTTTTGGAAAGACTGCAGTTTAGCGCTTAGGCTGTATGAGGCAGAAACAGGCCCTAGTGAGGAGATTCAGGCGGAAGATGCTGCAGGTGCATCACCCTATGCTCTGCCCTCATCTGCACATGGTGCTCTCTCTGCATGTGTCTGTGTGTCCAAAGTTTCCTTTTTTTATAAGGACACAGTCATATTGGATTAAAGCTCACTTTGATGCCTTCATTTTTCCTTGATTACCTCTTTTTTTTTTTTTTTTATAGCTAAGCCATCCTGCCACCTGTTGGCAGCTCAGTGGCTGCTCAGCTCGGGCAGGGAATCCAACTGGCAATCCTGTTGCTCAGAGCTCGCACTCTTGAGTGAGCTCTTAACCAACTGAGCCACTCGGCCAGCCCTACCTTGATTACCTCTTAAAGAACCTATTTCCAAATAAAGTCACATTCTGAGGCACCGGGGGTTAGGACTTCAATATGTCACTTTGGGGGGGACACAATTCAACATATAACAAGGAGTCAAAAGGACGGAAGAGACTATGTTGATAAGAATAGCCACATTATGAGGAATAAAAAGGCAGAAGAGAAGAAGAAGTGCTGGATCAATGTTCTTGTGAAGGTGAGAGGGGAAGGAATGCAGAGAACAAGTGGACAGCTGGCTTGTAATAACAGCAGGGATAGTTCAATCATTCAGATTAGAAGAAAGACAGAAAATGGAGAGTAGAGGTAGGTGGCTGGGTAGATTTGGTCCAACTATCTATTTATTTATTCAGCAACTATATACTGAGTGGCTACCATATGCAAATATATATTGAGTGACTACCATATACCAAGTATTGTTCAAGACTTTGAGGATACAGTAATGGAAAACCCAGCCAAAAGGCCCTGCCATCTTGGAACTCACACCATAGTAGAAGGAGATAGATAATAAATAAAATAAATGAGTGCATATAGTATGCAAAGTAATAATAAGTGCTAAGGAGGAAAATAAAACAGGAAATGGGGACATAAAATGTTTAGTAGGTTGAAATTTTAACCAGGATTTGCAGAAACAGTAGATTTTGAGGAAAAACCTGAAGAAAGTGAAGAAGCTAGCCATGCGTAGGTCTTGGGGGAAAAATGTTCCAGATATATAGCAACTACAAGGGCACCTACACAAAACCTACAGCTAGCATCATATTTAATAGAGAAAGGCTAAATGTTTTCCCTCTGAGATCAGGAACAAAGCAAGAATGTCTCCTCTCACCACTTCCATTCAACATTATACTGAGAGTCCTAGCCAGTCAAATAAGGAAAGGAAAAGAAATCAAAAGCATAAGGTTGGAAAGAAAAAGAAAAGTGTTCTTATTTACGGACAACGTGACTGTCTATGTAGAAAATCTCTAGGAATCTACAAAACCAAAACCAAACCATGCAAATCTCCTAGAACTAACTAGTGAGCTTAACAAGGCTGTGGGAGACAGTATCAATCCACAAAAAGCAATGGTATTTCTATATACAGTACTAGCACTGAACAACTGAAAACGAAAATTTTACAAAATTATACTAGCTCCAAATATTGAAATACTTAGGTGTAAATCTAACAAAACATGTGCAAGATCTGCATGCTGAAAGGAAAATATTGATTAAAGAAATCAAAGAAGATCCAAATTAATAGACAGACCATGGTCATGGATTGAAAGACTCAAAACAGTAAAGATGTCAATTCTTCCCAAATTAATCTACAGATTTCATGCAATTCCAATCAAAGTCCCAGCGTTTTGTTTTGTTTTTTTCCTAGATTCATAATTGTTTAATTAGATCGTTTTTTCAATAGATATAGTTAAGCTGCTTTTAAAATTTATAGGCACAGGAAGTGAAATAGCCAACACAATTTTGAAAAACAATTAAGTTGGAGGAATCACACTACCTGTTGTTTATTTATTTATTTATATATATATATATATATATATATATATATATATTTTTTTTTTTTTTTTTTTTTTTTTTTTTGAGGGCAGTGTTACTGGCCCTCATATGGGGACCGAACTGGGGCTGCTGGCTTCCTAAGCCGGCGCTTAACCACCACGCCACTCAGCCGGCCCTGTTTTTTAGACTTACTATATAAAAGCTACGAGAGTCAAGACAGTGTGATATTGGTGAAGCTTGACACACAGATCAATGAAACACACCCACACAAATATAACCAATTGTTTTTGACAAATTTAAAAGCAAATCAATGATGAAAGGATAGTCATTTCAATAAATGGTTTTGAACAACTGGATATACTTACGAAAAAATGAATCTCAATCTTGCACCTTCTATAAAAATTAACTCAAAATAAGTGCTAGGTCTAAATGTAAAATGTAAAAGTATTTATTGAGTACCTATTCTCACACAACTCCACAAATACTCCTTAAGAACAGCCTAGTTCTCTCTAGTCAGTCTTTAACATCCTGCTCCAGTTTTTCTTTCTCACCCTGAAGCTGTTCTCTTCAGGAGCGCACCCTGAGAACCCATAGCATTTCAGATCAGCATCAGGAACCGCCCCCTCCACTCAGCAGCAGCTTACCTTTGTTTTTTCCGTCTTGCTTCCCTCCTCTATCCTGTCCTTTCCTCCAAGTCCTAGCCACTTAATCATCCCACTTCCACCTCACTCTTCTTCCCAGTATTATGGACTCTGGCTTAGAATGCCCTATTACTCCCAGACTGCTCAATTTTCTCTAGTCTCTTTTTTTTTCCTTTTGAAATTAAACCTCTTCCAAGAAGTCTTTCCTAATTTAAAGAATTCTTTTCCATGTTGACCCATGGTATTTCCATGACTTTTTCTTCTACTTTTTTACTTGTACAAACACAGTGCTTACATTGCCCCCACTTATTAATTTACATGCCTGTTTAAAATTTACACTTTTTATACATTCTAGGATTTTGTAGTCTATCTGTCTCTCAGTATTCTGGCAGGGGCTTTCTTCTATTCCTTCTAGAAAGCATCTACACATAACACCATATCTAGAAAGATGAAATTTACATAATTATCTATTGACTGAGGTATCTCCCAAATTAAACAGAAAAAAGTGGGTGTCTGTATGAGGAGGAACTAACTCACTGGGGCTCCCTGACAGGGTTGTCTCATTAAAGCCCTGTTTCAGGAAGAGCCAAGCTCTGTCCATATCTGTGACCCTGGAACTTTGACACTTAGAATCAGCTCATTCTTCTAGGCCCACTTGCTGAACTGCGAGGATGGAGGAGCAGCCATAAAAGGAAAATGAAAACTCTGAGAGATGGTTACTAAAAGGCATCTTCCTAAGGGCTTAATGTAGTTAATTTTGGGAGTTACCGAATCAGGAACAATCAACAGCAATCATTTTAGCAGTGAAGGTGTTATAGTGCTTTGCAGATATAATCTGGGGGCTCATCTTGCCCCCTCTTGATCCAAATAAAAAGGGGAGCCAGTAGAAGTCAAGACAGAGAGACCTTACTGTTGATTTTACTATAAATCAAATTCCAAGGGGGAGAGACGTGAGAGTCCTCAGACAGAAGAAGGTGATGGAGACAAAACTCAGTTCTAGATTCTGAAGCAGAACCAGACTTTCAGGCTCAGACAACGTTCCCTCAGGTGCTACTCTTGTTTCTTCTAGTTTCTCCCAAGTTCCTAATACCTGTAAAACCCTGAACTACTATATAGAATTCATGATTCAAAGATTGAAATGGGTTTTTCAAGTTTGTTTTGAAACCTCCTCTTCCATTTCTGTCCCTGAGCCTTTTGAACTTTTCTCTAGTTTACTAGTAGCAAGTGGAAACAGGAAAATATGCCATGAAACCCTGTTACAACATCTTTCCTTTTAACGTTTTTCTACCTAGATTATTCAGTTTGAAATGTCCCAGCTGAAGGGTTAGAAAGCAGTGTTGCTGCCACATCAAATTTTCACACATAGAATCTTCAGACACTTTCCTATCAATAGGAAAAATTACAAATATTTCACCATGTCTGAAATGACCCATCTGCAGGCCAAAAAATGGTCGTTTAAGAGGGGAAACAGAGAGAATCCATACTGACTGCAGCTGCCTTCATTTACCAGATTGACACTGAGTATGATGGAATGAGAGGGGCCCCTCAGGCAGAGGCATCCCCCCACCAGATGCAGCTGTGTGCCAGCAGCAGAGGCTGCTGGTGAGCGGGGAGAAGCTGATGACCTGGGCCTCATGATCTCATATCCCATGTTTTTTAACCTTTTCAGTATTTGGGGATGTACAATGTGAACAGGAAGGCAGGTACAGGAAGAGGAAAATGCCAACTGGATTACACTCTCTGATTTTATATTATGGTTTTACACAAACAGATGCAGAGGTTGATTCTCTTGATCTTGATAAGAGATTAAACCAAGGACCAGTACTTCTGTTTTATATCTACTAATGAAGGGATTGTTACCCGCCCGGCACTGCAGAGAAGAGGCTGAGTTGAAAGGACAGGAATGTATTCGAAAGCAAAGAACAGCACCAGTCTAGCGGGCAGGAAACTTCAACTTAACTGATCAGGAAATCTTAGAGAAAGAAATTAAAGTTTTTCTTCGCATTTTAAGACTTCTGGGGGGGGCGCAGTGTGGGGAGAGTATTATTATGAAATGGAATGCATGTGCCGGGAAATGTACAAAATATACATGGATGGCATAATAAACATTACAAAGCAAACATCCATGTAACCGCAGCCAAGACCAGGAGCCAGAGCACTGCCAACACCCCGCGGGGGGCTCTCCTCTCAGAACCGAGAGTCCAGGGCTGGACCTCTTTTTTAAGCATGGGGAGAACAGCCACCAAGGCTTTCCAGCTTTGATCTTTTCCTTCCTCTCTGTAGTTCATCCCCTAAAAGAAGTTTGTAAAGCAATTGCCCATAATATCTATGCTCACTGAACTAGTGCCTCTCTAAGTATCTAAGGGTTTGAAGTAGGATAAATAAAAATAAAAATGACCAAGAAAATGGTTTCCCACACACTGAAAATATTAGTGTACTGTTTTCCAAAATGCCAGGATGTGTGGGACCTTGCTTCCAGCCAGAACGCTGAGATGTACAGGCGCATCCTCCTTGGTAAGGGGTGCGTGCCTAAAACAGGTATTTGCAACTTCAGCAAAAACAGCACAACCTATTTCTGTCCGTCAAGGTTTTCCTACCTTCAAAAGCTATAATATAATAAAACCCAAAAATATAGAATATGGATGTTTTAAAATTTAGAAGCTTATTAATATTCTGACCTTCAACATTCTCTTTAGAACTGAGCTTTTGAGGGCAAATACTTCATAAGGAGATAAATTAGTGCCCAATTCTAGACAGAGAGAAGGTAAAAGAAAATTCCAGTTGCTTTGGGGCAAAGCCTTATCTTTATCTCTACATTCCCCTTTGCTTGCCTAAGCAGTGTCTTATTATTATTAGAAGCTGTTCTATAAATGTTTGTTGATCGAAGGCATTTTTACATGAATAATTTCAGGAAAAGAAAACAGAATTATGCTTACTAGTATTGATGTGTATTCATGGCTTCTTAATTATACTCAAAATGTAGAGAAAATAAAGCTTCGGATTTCAAAAGAAATTATTATGTATAATGTACAACTCAGAAACACAAAGAAGCTTCTTTGGAAGACATATTTGTTTTTAGTCTTACTTTTCACTTTTGTTTCCTCCAGGTGGTGTGGAGTGCAGTTTCAAGGCAAGATTCAGAAAGAGTTAAAAAACAGGAGGAAAGCTCTTTTCAGAGAAAAACGAAACAAAACAAAAAGAAACGGAGGCTCTCTCTTTGTTCCTGTTCCTTCCTGCTTTTAGGTGATCAGAAAGGGAAAGCTGGCGGCAGAGCTTGACTTCTTATGTAGCGTCACCTAGCGGCCTAAACTGTGAACTTATTTTTATTTTGCCAAAGGTGAAAAATAGGAACTTCCAAAGCTGTGAACAGATTTGACAAGTCGTTACTTATATTTATGGGAGAGTGTAAATGTCAGCCAACAAGTAATTTGTATATATTTTGTTTCAAAGAGTACATCTCCCATTAATAATAGCTGTGTCTTCACCTCTGCATAGAGTCGTCTGACGAGTCTACACCTTGGTGTCTGGTGAGGAGGTACCAGCTCTGCCCACTCTCCCAGAGGCTGACAATGAATTAAATCCTGGCTGTGCTCAAGGGAGGTCTGGAGAGGAATCTGGAGAGGAGCCTTCTGGTAGGCACCCTACTATTTCTGTTTAAAGGAATATGTTTTAAGAAAGTTAAGAACCTGGTTTCAACTTGCTGTCCAAGTTAAGACAAAGCAAAGTTTGTAGACTGTGGCTTTTTTCTTAATCCAGCTTTTCACTCTTCTGCATGTTGCCGAAAATCAGACCTGGCAGCCACTCTCTTTTAACATGCAAAGGGCTCATGCTAGACATGGGTGCTTGGGATTTCAAGAGGGATGTGGGGAGAAAATTATGAACAATGATAAAGAGGTTTCTCTCTCTCTCCCTTCTTAAAAGCATACCTGCAGCTGTTTCCAGACACAGCTTCAAAAACATAAAGCCCTTGAGAGAAGAGCAGTGGGAAGACTGAGTGTGCTGCTCAGCCAAAGGCAGCAGAATCCCAGGTAAATAAAAGGATCTTGACCCAATTAGAACCTATTTGGTGAAATATCAAAGAGCCAGAAGTTCCATTCTTTGGCCCTAGCTTCCAGCTTCCTGGCATAAGAACTGTGTGAGCAACTCACTAGAAATGGATTGTAAGTAGGCAAAGGCTGTGTATGTAGGCCAGTGACGAACCTGTTCTAAGTTGGTTAGGAGAGTGGTGGTGTGGTGTGGTCCATGACTTGGTGGCAAGTTGGACCAAGTGACCTCTCAGAATCATATGACTGGATGACTTTGGTTCACCACACTCTCTTCACTTGGAATCATACAGGAATAGAAATAATCTTCCTAATCATTCTAGGTAAACTGAGACCACCCGAGAGTGTTTGGCATTAATTAATAATATATAGTTTTATAAATAGAAGAATGAAAAGAGGCAGGCAGAAAAAAGAGAAGTTTAAGAGTTGATGCTATAGAAAGTGTGTGTGTGTGTGTGTGTGTGTGTGTGTGTGTGTGTGTACACTGATGCTGTGTAATTCAATTGCAAAAGAAACAATCACTTTCTTTTTCTGAACTTAGATGGATAGACCTTTACCCCTGCTTCAATTTCAAGATGTTAGTGCAGCCCTGGCAGCATTTAGACACTCACTATCTAGAAAACCCCAGCAGAACTCGTAGAAGCAGCAGGCCCAGGGCTGTCAGGAGTGGGGTGAGGAGGGGTAGGGGGCTAAGTACCTGTTTTGGTTAAAGGGATCGAGAAGAGTTGCTGAAGAAGCTTGTTTTCTGATGTTCTCAGGACTACAACCACATCAGCAGGAAGAGTGTCTCTGTTTTTCTCAAGAAACCCCGAAGCATCATATAAAACCTGCAACATGAATAGCAAATCTCAAGTTAGCCAATACCGTCCGTCATTGGTGATACTGGCAAGTTGTCTGAGGTCAGTCATTGATTGACATAGAATTCATCTTGACACAGCCATGATTTTAAATCCAAACCACCAGATAAGGAGGAAATTTTGTAATTTTTTTTTTAAGATTTTATTGGGGAATTGGGGAAGGGGAACAGCATTGGGGAATCAGGGGAGGGGAACAGACAAGTTGCTGTCCTTTTTGTTCTTCAGTCTAGTTGTGGAAGATGTCACTTCACTGGCCCATGTTGGTATTGCGATCATTGTGCTCTTCCCGGGTGAGGCAGTCGCTTGCCAGCCATTGGATGGCAGCTTACGGCGGCTCATGGCAGCTCACGAAAGCACCTGCCAACTGCCGACCAGCCCCACTGCAGCCTACGCTGTCGGTGGCTACTCAGGGCAGCCCAGCTCCAGGTCAAGCTGTTGTTCACCATCTTAGCTGTAGAGGGCGCAGTGTCACTGGCTCTCAAATGTGGGATCCAAACCCAGGCCCTGCTACTCAGAGCTGGCGTTCCAATCCAACTCCTAACCAACGTGCCACTTGGCCTGCCCGAAAATTTGTAATTTTTGACAGTCCAGTTTATCATCACTTCTTGTTCAGTTGCTCTTTGAAGAAAAGAGTCATATCGAAAATATATCACATCAGAATAATTATTAAATTATATATTAGGCACCCACTATATGTGAAGCATGCATTCTACAAGGTAGACTATTATTATCCCCATTTTGCTGGTGGGCAAACGAGGCAAAGAGAGGCAGAATAATGTGCCCATGGTCACACACTTCACAAGTGGTGGACAGGCACTGAATGCCAGGCAGTTTGGCTCCATGCTCACAACCACTGTAAGTCTCACTGCTTCCCAAGGTACTACTCACAGCACCTGAGTGATTGCTCAGGGATGCTGAGAAGGTCTCATTCTCAGGAAGAGAGGATCCATGTCAGAGAAATAAGTGTTCAGTGGCAAATGAATTCAGGAAAGGAATTGCCCAAAAAGAAAAGGTTCCTTCTCCCCTCCCCGCCCCTTAAAATCAAGAAAGAAGAGGGAGAAAAGGGAATAAGAGGGGTGGATAGGAAATAGATGTAAAAGGACTCAGAGATGGAAAGAGGTGTGAGGAAGAGGACAGGAATGGGAGGCAGAAGAGAAGAATGGGGAGTGGGGATCATGGCAGATTTGGGAGTCTCAAATGTGGAGGACTTTAATAAGAAGTCAGGCATCAATGCTAAGATAAATGCAGCATTTCAGGGCAGAAAAATGGATTGCAATTTCTAACAAGGATCCAAAATAGATCCATCATGAACTATGTGGAGAGAAAAGCAATCCCCTTTACTTCTGAAAGGATTCAGAATAAGTCTCCCCAAAATGTGCCACTCTGGCATGAAGATTATTTTGAGACAAAAAAAAAAAAAAAATCAAAACCCAGCATATTCAGAAAAAGCTCTTTACCTCTCACCTAAATTTACATTGGAAGGAGGCCTGTACCAGGAAGAGAGCTATTGTCAGAGATTCCTTTTTACCTAAGAAATTTATCAGCATCAGGGCAAATTTTTGCTTTCTAAACATCTACTCTGCCTTCCTACAATGGCCCTCTGTACTTTGTATCCCCAGTCCTCTGTCCCTTTCCTTAGCCCAGGATGTTATATAAGCTGCAGTCACCTAGCTGCCCTGTGGGTCTTATATTCTAATAGGGCCTTGAATATATGTAACTAAATTTGTTTTTTTCCTCTTAATCTGTTTTATGTCAATTTAATCATCAGACCAGCCAAAGAACCTAGATGGAAACAAGGGAAATTATTTTATGCCCTTCCATTTGTATTAGATTGTCTTACAACCAACATCCAGTCAGACAAAATTTATTTCAAGGTCATGATATGAATATGAAATATAATCCCAATAAATCTCAAATCAACAGAACAATTCCAAATGCCCCTTACCTATTTTCTGGGCCCAGGGCCTCAGCAGACCCTGCCGGAACCAATTAGCCATAATTTAAATGGCTCTTTTGAGAAGAACTCAAGCAATGAGTTGTTGTCTATGGGACTAGAGAATTTCCTGAATCAGTCACACATCTGCTTCAGAAACTTGAAATTGAGACCGAGGCATAATGTATGAAATGTGGAAATTTCAGTTAATGCTTTAAAAGCTCAACATCTGGATGATGAAGTGAAAAAAATTTTTTTCTTTTTCATCTAGATATTTTGGTGCCCTGTAGACACGTCCATAAAGTGCTAACAAACTGAGCTCCATGGTGATATTAACCCTCCTCCGTTACCTACACATCTCTAAATGACTTTTGAATCCGGACATTCACTGCTAAGCACTGCGAAAGCTGTAATATGTTTTCTCTCTGGAGAGCTGTCCCTTCTAGGCCAAGCCTCAGGTGAGAAGCAGATGGCAGTTCTGCCGGCCACCCAGCAAAAAATTGCTTCTTTGCCAGGGGCAGCTTTCTGCAAGTGGCACCACTGAGAAAGTTTGGGACTATGATTAGGTGTTCAGGCAGAATTAAGAGGAGAAAGAAATCTGCAAGCAATTTCATGAGTGGTACAGATGGGGTAATATGGACACTTTCCCCTGGTCAAGGTCAGGATTAATAACTCATACTTGTCTCACCTTTCCAGCATAGTGCTGAATGCCAAAGCACAGCTCCACTCCTTTGGGCCTCCAGAAGTATTTGCATCGTAGATTATCTTCAAATTTATCTGTGTGGATTTTCATGTTTAAAAGTTACAATGTGAATTGCTTGTTCCTTCAAACAAAAACTTGACCCTTGAACTATGAGTGACCCGGAAAAAGGGATTTCAGAGCAGCCTGGTATTATCACGGTATGTGCAATGTAGACCCCCCTGTAAGATGGGCATTTACAATACGTGTAGAGTACTCCTTTAGTTGTTTCATCTTGTCTTTAGTGTCAGGCTGTACCCTAGGGTCTCATGTCCTGTTCTAAGAACTCCTAGCATCGATACAGATGACACCACAAATCCGGCCAACTAGCTTTAGAACCATGAAGATATCCTACAGAAGGCAAATAACCCTGGTTTAAACTCATCTTGGCAACTTGTGACAATTTTATAGACAAGAGGAAACCAGTGAGAGTAACAATCTCAACTCCTAGAAGTGGATCTCTCCCACAAATCAGTTTTCCATCTGGGGAAAAGGCTGGAAACTTTCTGTTCTCCCTCAACAATTTTGCATTGTTGTGATTGAGAGCCTACTCTGTGTGAGGACCTTCCTATGCTAAGCACTAAAGGGATGCCAGGATTAGAGCTTTGTTGCCCTAAGCCTCTCAAAATCTAAGTGAGGGCCAACATCATGTGCAATACTGAAGATTTGAGAAGAAGGAGGAGGTAAGAGGAACAGGGACAAAGTATAGGGGGCCTGTAATCCTAGGAGGAGGTGTTTCATTGTCATCCCATAGATAACAGTAGACTAATGAAAAAGGTCTTTAAAAAGCCTAAATTAGCTAGGATGTCTAGGACAGAGAGGTAGAGTATGAGCCTGGAAGCCAGAAGAGCAGAAGGGGCTTTTATACAAACTTGGACTACAGGTGGATGGGGGTCCAGGTGGTGATATGAGAGCAAGGTATGAAATGGAGGGGAAGCAAGTGTTGGTTATGGGAAGCAAGGGAGAAGAATATATAAAAATGATATTGACATAGGGTAATGATATTTCCATTTGCAGATATAGGATAGTGAAGAGGGTTTGAGAGATGGTGATGGGTTTGCTTTCAGATAACAAATTCTACCAGGATATTTGCTGAACATTTCAATTCATTAAAAGCAGGGTCTACACTTGCACAACCCACCGGGTGGCCAAAACACACAGGCTAGATCATTAAACCACACCCATTTGATGACATGAGCCAAGGTCTCTTCTGAGCATATACACCTTTTCAAAAGGGTACCTACCAACCAGGGTCTGATCAGTTGCTTGGGGAAACCGACTTTCCTCGTCCAAAAGTGCAAGAAGTCCCAGGGGTTTCTGGAGGAACATATCCAAGAGCGGGCGATTGTCCTCATACTCCACGGGGGTCGCGTCAATGCCCTCATTGTGATATTCCATCTGGAAGGAAACAGAATGTGAATCTCTCCAGCCCAGAACGGGCCTACCTATCACCCGGCTGCTTCGCCATGTGCTTTCTGTGTCTGGCAACACTAAACATGTGTGGAAAACAGGGTGTGTTTTCTGTGAGCAGTAAAGGACTCTTCTTCCTGCAGGAACACTATTGAAGGTTGGGTTTAAGTCTGACCCTCGGGTGGCCTTTGGCAGGCAGCTGAAGTTGGCCAGGGAGGGGTGGCTGTCTGTCTCCCAAACACCAACCTGGTAACTCAGACTTCAGAAACTGGTGTAGAAAGGAAGGGAAGCTGCAAAACCTTTTAGTTTGGTGACAAGTATGGTTTAAACCAGGAAAAAAGCAGACATCTATCTTCTGCAAAGAATTCCCCAAGGGAATCCTCTTGGACTGAAAAACTAGAAAAACTCCAGATTTCCCTGGGAAATAAATGGAAGGAACCTGGACTGAAACAAGGTTGAGTTCTGTGCAGGGTGAGTGGGGAGAGCCATGTGAGCGCCACTGATAAAAACGAATACTGATGTTTTCACTCCATGTCTCGGTGTTTATCTAATGACGTTATAGTTTATAGGTCCTCACTTTTGCATTAACAGGGGCTTGGGCAGAATGTTTCATTATTGCAACTACTTCACACAGGAGAGTCTTGGGGTTGGGGTATGGGTTGGGGTGGACGAGAGGGGCCCTTAGCCTTTGGGTCCAACTAGCTTCACACCCTATTTTATTTACCATTAAACTCATAGGGGAAAGGTTTCCATTTTGAGAAAACCAAGAACATATCTTACTCCTCCCCAGAGACACCTATCCAGGTCTTGTGGGACCTGGTGAGCAGCAGATGGGGGCTGAGAGTTAAGAATAACAAGAACCTGTGTCCTGAATTCAAGACCATCCATTTTGGATATGATCATAGATAGCTTTAGTTAAATAAAGCAGAAGAGAATGCAGCATTTTGAGAAATACACATGGAAGCAACATTTAAATAATTGGCCTGTCACCAGCTCCACTCAAGGGAGGAAATGTACCTTTCCACAGAAATCAAGACCTCTTTATTTCAGACTAAATTTAGACTGTTGATATATTTTGACAGGACTGCCTCACCAGTCATTTTTTTCTTTAGAGCCTTTTATCTGTTAGCCTGACTAACAGGGTTTCTGCTTCAAATTGGAACAGCATGGAGACACCTCCCCCCACCACCCCTAAGTTTAGTGACTTCAGAATTCACCATTACCTGCTCAAGAGCGAAAACATGCTGATTAAAATAGTACTGGATTTGCTCATTGGCGATATTTATGCAGAGCTGCTCAAAAGAATTTCTCCGAAAGTTCTCGAATCCAAAAATATCCAAGATGCCCACATTCATACGATCGTCTGCACTACTGCATGAGAGAAAAATAAAAACCTTTTAGGGAAGGAAACATTTATTTCAGGACAGTGAGAATATATGTGCCCGTGTGTTTTTCCACTCATGGAAAAGCATCCTGCCGCCTCTAAGGGGGAGGTCATTTGTGTCTTAGACCATTCGTTCCTTTAGTCTTTCAACAGTATTTCCAACTTTTTTCTTTTTTTTTAAGCAGTAGAATCTTTTAAAATCTTACACGGAAGCTCCATAGAGAAAGAGGTGAAAGAAGAACCACTCTGTTTGAATGCGCTGGAGCTGCTGCTCATTCATTCTTCCTCCTTCCCACCCACAAAGCTGAATTGGAAAAACACTCAGAATTTGATATTGTCAACGCTTCACCCTATAAAAAGCATTAATGCTTAAGAAAGAAAAAGTAGTAGAGGTATTAGTAGGAATGATGTAAGATACTGTGCTTTGAAACTCTTCATGAAATGTCCCAATTGATTCTAAAAGGAATCCTGTGAAGAGGGTATTATCCTCATTTTACAGATGAGAAAACTGTGACTTAGAACACAGAGCTGATTAAGCTGTGGAATTCCGATGTGAATCCAGCTAGTCCCACTCCCAGCCAAGCTGGTTCTCTTAAACACTACACCATATTGGCTCTGTCAATTATGCACCTGTGAGGTATAAACACTTTCGCTCTCCTTGATGCCAATGCAATTTTTCAAGCGGAAGACCTGAGAGCTTTGCTAAATTTAGAAAACCCAAGAGAGGCCCAAATGCTTCCTCTTGCACACTCTAGGAGACACCGAGGTTGATGACAGCTCTCCTGAGGCCTCTGCTCCTTGGGGGAACTTGCCATATGTTCTTGTCCGGCTGCAGAAGTGTATTGATGCGGTTTACAATCCAGCTGAAGAGCCTCCCATACAGGGCCTTGGACATGGCGTCTCGGACATCGGCGGCCCTGTCGACAGTGTTGGCCCGGATGATGGTCTCTCCGCGGGTGACCACACAATGTGAAGTAAGGGCCTCCTGGAGCTCCTCGGGGCTGATGCAGAGAACAGAGGCAGCTGGAAGAGAAGGTAAGGATGACACTGGGGAATGCAGTCCTCTATCTACCCATTCATTCAGCCAGCCAGCATTTATTCCACATCTACTGTGTGCCAGGCTCTGTCCTTGACACTTCAAAGTCAAACAGGTGGGCACTACAGGTGGGATCAAGGGGATCACTGCATAAATTACATAAATGTCTAACTACTATGCTGTACACCTGAAACTAATATAAAATAATATTGAAAGCCAAAACAAAATTAAAAAATAAAGACACCATCAGCATGTAAAAAAAAAAGTAAAAGATAAACAAGCCAGATTCCTAACTTCAAGAAATGTCCAGACAAACACAGTATCTTCCAAATTGTTCTGAAAGCTCTTCACAGGTGTGAGATGAAAACAAGTGGGCAGAGGTGGATTTGATCAGGTAAGTTGGAGCAATTTCTGGAGACAGTAGTCTCCTTTTAGAGAATCACCAAACACATTAGTATGTGAAAGACCCTAAAAAGCGCTGCACTTTAACACAAAAGGTGATTACTTTATTTAAATGAGATTTTTGTTTGTTTTTTAAACTCAGGCTTCCCATTCCTTGTGCTACCATTATTACCTAGAAAATTAAAAATAACTAGGTGCCTGCTTTCTCCCCTACAAATGCTGATTCAGTGGATTTACAGTGGGGTCCAAACTCCTGTATTATTTTCAAAAATTTGCAGATGATTTTCAAAAGCTGCCCATGTTGACAACCACTGCCCAGAGTTATCGGCCATAGAATTCTTTTCTGCAGAACACCTATATGCAGCTCATGGAAAAAAACACTGATGTTCTACAAGACATTCCTTTGGGAAATACTGGGTAGTGAAAACACTCAGAACCAACAACATCTGCTTTGTATTTTACAGCGTCTTGAAAAACTACCAAAGTGAAAGAAAGATGCACTTTAGCAACACAGCGCGCAGGCATCAAATAATTACCATTTTCCAAAGCTTCAGCATTGGGCACCTCACTTTTATCAGTTTGATGTTGAGAGGAAATAGCTGCAAACTCAATATTTCCAATATTCAAAATCCCAGCCAAAATTCTGTATACTGAGTGCACCTCCTGGAAAGGACATCAAGAACCATGTTTGAAGATAAGTGCCAATTAAACCAACAAAGCACTAGCGCTGTGGTGAAAGGTGCTAGTTGTCACCCAAGGCCACCTTTCTCCTTTTCCTGGGCACACAAATTTCCTAACCTCCCTTGCAGTTAGGGGTGGCCATATAATTAAATTCTTAACAAAGGAACAAAGGGAAAGATGTGGGCCTCTTCTGGGCCTGGCCTATGGAAGCCAGCCTGCCTCCTCCTTGCTTTCTTTTCCATTATTGCTGGTGGGAGCTCCCAGCAACCCAGCCTCAACCAAGCCATTAATTAGGATGCCTGAGACCGATGATGGCATGGACTGGAGTTATTCTACACCTTGAACCTCTTCTCTTGGAATGCTAACATAAGAGAGAACTGATCTTCTTTGTTCTTTAAGCCACTTTTATCCATTTACCCTAGCTAATACCCGCTCCCAAATTCAGATATGGTTATTTCTTCAAAATAAAGAGTAGAGATGTTTCCTTAGCCACTTTTGAAGATGGTTTTTATGATATAACTGGTAGGGCATTCACTGATGGTTCACTAAAACATTTTGAGGTTAAATAATGGAGTATCTAGTTGTGAATGAGGTCAGGAAATATTTTGAAAGGCTCACTAGAAATTATCTGTGATATGGTGATATAATAAGAAATATATATTTGGTCTTCATACTGATTTCTGGCACAAGAACTTCTAAAACCCTTGGAATTTTTCTGAGTGATAAGGATGAGGGGAGTGTCCTTTGTTACTCATAATAAGCTCCTTTCAACCACACCTGAGTTTGTGTTACTGGGGCGATTCTTGGAGGGTAGGAGCCAGTTTCCAGAGAAAACAACCATGTGATTAAAGGGTTGGAACTTTTAGCCAAACCCTGGACGTCCAGAGAAGGGAGAAGGGCTGGAGATTGTGTCAGTCGTCAACAGGCAATGATTTAATCCGTCAGGTCTATAGTGGAACCTCCATTAAAACCCCTAATTGAGGGTCAGAGCACTCCTGGGTTGGTGACACAGGAAGGCAATCAGAGTAAGCGGTGCCCCTCTCCCAATACCTTGCTCTAGGCATCTCTTCCTTTTAGCTCTTCCTGAGTTATATCCTTTTTAATAAACCAGTAATAGTAAATAAACTGTTTTCTTTAGTTCTGTGAGTCCTTCTAGCAAACTATTGAACCAAATTTATAACCAGTCAGTCAGAAGTAGGGAAGCTCCAGGTCTTGTGATTGAGCCCTTAACTATGTGAGCTGATGCTAATTCCAGGTAGACACCATCAGAGTTGAATTGAATTGTGGGAGAATTGGTTGATCTGGGGAAAAACTCCACACATTTGGTGTCAGGAGTGTTGTGAGTAAAAACGGTTCAGATAATCTTAAGTCCTATTTTTATATGGAAGTTGAATGCATCAGTAGCATTAATGGTAAAAAAAAAAACACAAAGTATGTTTAGTTAGTTAAACATCTGCATTTCTTGTAGGTGAGACAATGAAATAGATATAGGAAACTTTTGCATTTTATGCTTATAGATAAAGCACTTCCACCAAGAATACTCAGGTGGGGAACTTGATTTAGTACCATATACAGCAATAAACTAATAGAAACTGTCATTAGGCCATTGATAAAGCATTGTCCCCAAATTAAGCCTTCCTGTAAACATTACTCAGTAAAGCCGAAAGACTGAACACAGACTGTAATAGTGACATCTGCTGGATACCTGATAATGCTACAAAGACAAATGAGGATTTTAAACCGGGTTCCTACCATAGATATTGTTCTTCAAACTTCTAAATCAAAGGCAGAATGCCATGTTTCTGATGTCAGGAATCACTATTAACCACACAACTTAAAAGTGGCTTCAAAGAACACCTACCAAATAAGTTTTCTGAGACTAGCCTGGACTTAACATGACAGCAGATCATTACCTTGAGCAGTACAATGTGAGGCTTATAGAATACAACTAGCAAGCAACATCCCAGGGCGGCAGACCCAGCACTGCTTTCTATATCTGTTATTTCTATATCCAGTTATCGCAAGAGGTTATCTAAAACTTTCAGTACTCTTAGAAAAAAATGTATTTCCTCTAATTAAAACACACACATAGAAGCAGACATGCATGCATGAGCACGCGCATACACACACACACACACACACACACACACACACACCCCCATGTATCACAGCACAAGCCATGGAAGCTCCCAAAATAAGGCTTCTAGGCATTTCACTATTGAGTTTCATCCTCAAAGGAATGGCAGTTTTCACCCTGTCGCTTCTCTGGCAAATCCTCTTCAGCACAATGCTCAGACAGTTCCTCTATTAAAGAGGAAAACTACGTATGACCTTCAGCAAAACCTTTGGTGTTCACTATGTGAACGATTGAGATTGATGGTAGACTGAGTCTCCTTCCTCAGAGGGGAACTTGAGAAGGGGTATCTAAGTTCACCTCATTAATGAGGCATTAGCTTTAGGGGGCTCCCTATGCTACATTTCCAGGCTACTCCACTTGCCTCCTTTAGTCCCACCCTTGGGTTGGTTAGTTCTTCCTTTCTGGCCTAGGAACCTAAATCCACTCCTGTGTTCAGGTCAAAACATCCCCCATGTACAGTCATGGTGGAATTCAATCAGCAGCGTGTCCACCTGTAGGATCACTCCTCTCTCCCCAATACTTTTCAATCAGATGTCTCTTCTCTCCTCCCCACAGTCAGCCTGGGATGGGTTTTTATCTTCCTCACCTTGCTCATTCCCTCTTGCCTCATTTCCAGTCACATTTCCAGCCACGGAGCCTTTCCTGGCCACCCTGCCTTTCCTACAGAATCTTGTTATGCTGCTCTATCTTTTTATTTCTTACCAGTTTCAAACTTTCTACATGATAAAATTGGATCACCTCACTCAGGACAGGAAATATTATCAAAAAGACTAAATGACTCTTCCAGCTGGGTTTCCCAATTCATTGTTGATGAGTATGAATTCAGTTTCACCACCAAGCGGCAACAGCGATGAAAAAAGTATTTCTCCATCAAAGCTCCATGAAGGGTGTATAGGATGTATGCTCTTTATGCTCTTTGTTCTCTCTCTCTCTCTCTCTCTCTCTCTCTCTCTCTCTCTCTCTCTCTCTCTCTCTCTTTCTTAGAAGACACTCCTTTCACTGATGTAACATATTTTTCCCAGTAAAGTTGAGGCTAAGTGGAAAGTTGAGAAAACTTTGGTTTTTCTCTGTTAGCCTGGAGCTGATTTAAGGAAATCATCCAGCCTGGTCCACAGGCATCTCGTGGTAGTGTCTTGGGTACCTACCTCCCTAGAAATGTATTTAGCCTCTTCATCTCTCTTTACCTTGCTTCTCTTTTTATAAGTCTAGTTTTTCAACTGTTCTGCCTTAAGCACTGCAGTAGGCTCAGCGGAAGGGCCTTCTCCCTTACAGGCTCTATTCCAATGCATTTACTTAGTTCCTTTTTCATAGGCTCACAATGTATCTTAAAAGTCAATGGTTGGTTTAAAAACAAATTTTTTTTTTTTTGGTATCTCAATCATACATCAATAAAGTGGTTTAAAAATGTCAATGGTGAGCCGGCCAAGTGGCATGGTGGTTAAGAGCTGGATTGTGATGCCAGCGGCCCCGGGTTTGGATCCCACATGTGAGGGCCAGTGACACTGTCCTCTTAAAAAATAATGTCAATGGTAAGTCCTATTGTCTGTCATTAAGACACTGGAAATCCTCAAGACCCCCAATTTACATTTTAACATATCACCCTCAGTGTTTGTTCAGCAGTATTCTCCCAATTCATAACCAATTTTGAAGAAAAGGAAAAAATATTGCCCAAATATCAAAGCCTTCTACCCAACTTCTTTATCAAGGGATCTGCAGTCAACGTCCATTCTTGACCACCAACCACATAGATAATCTGACCAACAAGTTTTCATGTAGTATTAAGTATAAACATACCTAAACTCTATTTACTATGTTATGATAATCCATATACCAGCATAATACTGAACAAACATAGTATGGTTTGACTCCAAAATAGGAGTTGAAAAGCACTGATCTTCATAATAGGCCTTAGGTGTAACACCCTCCAGCCCCCACAAGGAACTGTTATTGTTATTGGAAGAATCCTTCCATGTGGGAAGTTTCTTTACAATAAACTCAGGGTCAAGTATCCTTTCAGATACACTTGGCTGGTATCTCAAAATTAAAATTCATGATCCTGAGTCCTCACTAAGGTTTGCTACTCATAAGTTTGCTATAAAGGTTTGGGAAAAACTGAAGGGATTCCTGCAGGGAACTGGTGACATTATAAGAAAGGACAGGGACCATAATTTTATTAAATTGACCGGCTCATTTAAACTCTGCCTAAAATGCCCCTCAGAACAACTTAAGAAGAAGTCCTGTTATACCAGCTATTTGGTATCTATTGCCTGATGACATTCAACTGAATCTTTCTGAATTTAGTCAAACTACTACGACTTTACAAACACAGAGTGAACTAAATTAATTCAGCAAAACATATTGTCTATAAGACAAAGATACAACCAAAGAATTTAGGGTCAAAGATGGGAGATCCAGCTTCTTCCTTCTATTTCCAAGATTACGAACCAATATAAATTATTTTCAGTATCAATTAATATGGGACATGGTGAACATACATACATATACATATGATTATGTTCTGGTTATTCATTTAGACCAGCCATAAATTAAGAATATTTATCACCTTTTACATTTCTTTCTTTTCATATTTATTCATGCAATCATTCACTCATTTCTACTGTATTTTTCCCCCACAGGGGTTAGGATGGCTTACTTCAAAAATATATAGTATACTTAATTTCTTTTGTTAATAACTTCATCTTAAAACGGCATCCGTTTTATCATTCATTGCAGTACATTTCTATTATTAGAACAGCACTATTATATACTTTCATTTAGAACTAGAACCAGTTTCTTCACAGTATTCTATAACCATCACTGTACTCATTGAAAGCAAAATATTATTAACCCTATGGCTGATGTCTCTATTGTTCCTCTATCCATCTAAGGAACTGTGCCCCTAAACACTTTGGCATAACCCAGATGACTTTAAATGGCTCTAACTGTCTTCTCTACCAAGCATCTTTGATAACAACTAGCTCTATAAATTGATGTCAATAAAGGCCCTTTAACAATGCTGGAACCTGTTTAACAGCTCTCCTTTAAGGAGCCAAGAGAAATATATCTCTGTTTTTATCTGACCTTTGGGATTTTCCACTGTCTGTCAGTTTAAGGTCTGTGGGAGGCCAACAGAGGAAATTAACAGCTGGCTAGAAAGAAGAAAGGTATTATTATGACTAAAATCAACCATACTAGAGAGGGAAGCATTGGCCAAACTCATTGGATTACAGAAGTAATCCTTTATCCAGAGTGGCTGTCCCAGGGTAACTCAAGTGTCTTGTAATCTAATCCCTTAAGATTTAACACTCTCGCCTACCTCCTAATCATTCACCTTCTTTGTTGAAAAAGCAAAAGAATCTGTATATTTTGCAAAATTGATGGCATGAAGCCCAGAAACTATAACATAAATGTATCACAGAATAATATTTGAGAGCCTAGGGTTATAAATATTTCCTGTCACCCCTGGCATATATTTAATAGAGACAGCCTGTATCTAGTATGATAAGGGTAGTACAGTACGTAGAGCTATATAGTTAATAATGTGCAACTGTGTACCGTGGAGAAGGAAGTGACTGTGATAAAGTTGAAGATTTAATTTCTCTTGGTGCTCAAGGAATTACTTGCATAAATATATTTCTGCAGCTTGGGTATAATCTATGTATTCCTGCACTCTTATTACATAATTCACTTTAATGGTTGGAACAATTCCAACTCAGAAAAGGGCAGTATTACTTTGGTGTTTGTTATCTCAGCTGTAGCGAATTAATGACAAGGACAATTCATAGACACATGGCACAACAAACAGTACTTGTACTTTAATGTTCACCTGCACATCCTGTTAACATGCAGATTCTGATTCAGCTGTTCTTGGTTGGACCTGAGAGTCTGCATTTCTAACAAGCTCTCAGGTGATGGTAATGTTTCTGGTCCTCGGGTCACACTCCCAGTAGCAAGACCTTATAACATGACCAGTGTGGTATCTGAAAAGCAAGTATCCTGCCCCAAGTTAGAACATTCATGTCTTCACTCACACTGATCTAAGAATATTAACACTTGAGTTTTTTCTCTTCTGACAATCACTTACCTTGTCTGTGAACCCTATAATCCTGAAACAATGCTGAATTGCTTCAAATTGTCTTCTGTAAAACTCATTGGAAGTTATGTCATGCATCACCTTTCCAGTTTCATCAGCTATGTACCTAAATGGAGTATGACCAACAGAATTAGCATGGACTTGGCAATCCACCTCAAACACCAGGGCATCACCGGGCTCCTTCTTTGCAAGGGCATTCCCTTGTAGTCTAACACTGCAGTAGAATAATGGTGCACATAGCTGAGGAGAATGGCTGCAATGAAGTTGAGAACTTTCTAGAAAATGCAAATAGTGACATGTAGTCCCTGCCATCTCATCCTGGGTCTTTTAGCTAAAGAGACTATAAGTGTCTAGTTAGGAAAACAGCTCTATTGATTTTCAAGTTTCAACTGCTAGTTATATATTCATTAAAAATTAACAACAAAAATCTTCAACACTTACCTAGGAGGCTTTTCCTCAGGAAGTCTGAACTCAGAAAGTTTCTTTTGGTGATAAAGACCAGCATAAATGTAGTAAAATATGTGAAAATTTTTCTCTCCCCTGGGAAAAAAAAGGTGGGGGGAATGTTATTAAAAACATATTCTGGATTTCCACACTCTAAGTAATTTACACCATTTCCTATCTGTACAATATATCATTCTGTAGCAAAGTTGAGTTTTCAGGCAATTAAATATGCTATGATCCAATTACAGAATAGTAATAACGATAGGATTAATACAGTAATTGTCACAATGTCACATTATTAAACACACTTATGTTTACTATACACAAAAGGTGATTTTAGAGAATGGAATATGTATAGGTAACAGCTCATGTTACACATGTTTAGAGATCTTTCTATTTCAGCACAAATGACTATGCATCTGTGCCACATGCCTTCTGTCCATAGCACATGTTGCTTCAGAGATAGTCATATATGAGCAACTTAGAGAGATCAGCAAAACTCCCTCCTTTACTGGAGCCCCAGACAGGAAGTGGCTCACGAGTTGTACAGCAAATTGGGAGTGGAATTTGTCCCTAACTGTGGTCTCCACTCTCTCAAACGTGTATTCTTTCAAAATGGCACACATCAGTCCCACTTGTCTCTTGCTATCCACCCTTTTTTAGGTCACCCTGGTCAGTGTCCTTTCAGGTAGGTCCTTTCAGGCTACCTCTAAGTGCGGTCTATGGACTGCTGTCAGCTTATGACAAGATAAGGAACTGGAAAGTACATGTCTAGACATTTTAGAGCAAGTGACATTGCTATGACATCTAAGAGTATGATAAATTCTCTGATAATTCATTTCAATTATGTTTTATGAAGGTATTAGTGAACTAAATGTTTTTGTTGTTGTTGTCGTTTTTTGAGGGCAGTGTCACTGGCCTCATATGTGGGACCCGAACCAGGGCCACTGGCGTCCCAAATCAGCGCTTAACCACCGCGCCACTCGGCCGGCCCTAAATGTTTCTTTTTTTTTTTTTTTTAATTGGGTTTAAGTGGGTTTTTAAGTGTGTTTTTCCAGGACCCATCAGCTCCAAGTCAAGGAGTTATTTCAATCTACAATAGTTGTGGAGGGTGCCCATGAGGGGATCGAACCGGCAACCTTAGTGTTATGAGCACTGCGCTCTAACCACCTGAGCTAACCGGCCACCCCTAAACTAAACGTTTTCAAAAAACTAGTCTGTCAACAAAGAGTTTGAAAAGTCCTGCTCTAGATCTCTTTTTTTCCTTTACAGGAGGACCGTCTTTTCTGTTGAAGCCCCAGAATTTTGGCAATTCCTCACCTTGGCCAACTTAGCTCTATGGAAAGAAATCTTTTCTTCCCTCTACTCCTTGTCCCTATTTGTGACATGGGCCCCACTCTTTTCTTCAGCTTCTCCTGGATATCCTAGTCTTCCTGTGGTTTATCCTGCCAAAGCTCTTCTGATACATTCTTATTTCTGTCCTGTATTCTAGATGCCTCTGCTTGCCATTTCACATTCATTTGTTCACTCAACTTACAAATGTATCAAATGCCAATCATGACAGACACTGAACCAGGTGCAAGGGATACAGGAGTCAGAGGATCCATGCCCCCTGGAGCTTCCCTTCTAGTGCTGGAGTTAGATGAATCAGCAAGGATTCTTGTGATGAGGACTTTGAAAGAAACAAACAAGGGACTGAGATGAAGAATAATGTTGGGGGATAAGGGCTACTTCTAAGTCAGGGGAAGAACTCTCCAAGGAGAAATAAGACCTAAGGCAAACTTTGAAGCATGAGAAGGGGTATGGAAGGAACTATAGAGAAAAGGGAAAAAGCATTCCAAAGAGAGGGAGCAGCATATACACAAAGGTTCTGAATATGATACCCACACAGAACCAAATGAATGCTAGTGAGAAGGGAGTTGGCAGGTAGGCAGGGCCAGCCCACAGCAGGACTTATTAATTTGGACAGTAAAATAATATGGATTTTATTGATGAAACAATTAGAATTCTTTGAAGTATTTTAAACTGGAGCCAGGGTGCACAGGTAAGAGTGCAACATGAGTAGATTTGTGTTGAGAAAAGTACACTCTAGCTGCGGGATAAAGACTAGATTGTAAGAAGCCAAGATAGACGCAGGGAGACTAAACCGAAGGTCTAAATGAAAGAGCAAGTGGCTTCGACAGGCTAGTGGCAGTGATGATACAGAACAAGAGTAAACCTAAAGATGTATTTTGGAGGAACAGCTAAAAGAATATCTCATAGAATAAATGAGGCTGGGGATGAAAAGGGGCCTGGATTCTATGTCCCAGGTTTCTAACTTGACAATCTGGTGATGGTGGCATCATCCACTGAGACAGGGAAACCTGTATAGGGTTTTATGAACTGCTTTGCCTGGTATGAATGCCACTTATTCTTTAACCTCTGACAAATGTGCAAGCTTTGGCTCTTCCATCTCGGTCATATCTTTCTACAGTTTTTTGTTTGTTTTTGGTTTTGGGTTTTTTGTGTGTGTGTGTGTTTTTTTTTTCTGGCAGATACCTCTAGTTCTCAATTCTTCCAAGCTTTGCCTACTGACATCCATTCCTAGCATAATTTCAGCTTGATTTTCATCTTTGTAACTATCAAGATTGGCTTGGTTTTGTTGCAGTAACAAACATCCCAAGACTTCAGTGGCTACACTCAACAAAGACTTACTTCTTGCTCAGAGTTCATCCACTGATAGCCAGTCGGGTGTGCGGGGGAAGGGGAGCAGGGTAGGGGATGAAGGAGGAGGCTGTGCTCATGGTAGTCACTCATGGAGCATCCACCATTTTGAACTTGGCCAGGGCTCTGGAGGGTCTTTCCATTAAATGCTCACTTGCCAGAAATTGGTCATATGACCACACCCAGCCACACGGTACCAAGAAGGGGAATCCTACCATGAGCCCAGAAAGGTCAGGTGAACACTACTTGCAAAGTACCCATCTTCTCCTCATCCTATGTCTTCAGTCTATCAGTGCTATTATACTGACTAAATTTAATAATAATTATTAAATGCTTATTAGGTTTGACATTTATATTTGGTATATCACATATCATCTCATTTAACTCTAATCATAGTCCTGTGAGGTCAACTTTAGGGGGCCCCTTTTGCACATGAAGAAAGGTAAAAGGGTATTTCTATTAATAAACAATATACACAATAAATGACAAAGCTATGATTGGAGCTCTCTTCAATTATCTTTGTAAAAGACCGCTTCACATTTGAACACAGAAAACTGCAGTTTCCAATCTGTCAGAAGTAGCTCCCTAAACTTTAAAATCTCCCTAATTTGGGGAGAAAGAACTGAGGGACCTCATAAAAATTAATCAGGAAGCCACAGAGATGCTAAAACAACTCTTACTCTATCCTTTTGTTCATCATTTGCTTAATTTTCTTCATGTCAGTCCCTATTTTGTGAGAAAACTGCAAGTATATGATAGAAGATGCTTGGGTTCTTCACCCAGAACAAGTCTTGTGGATCCTACTTGTACAATATCGCTCAGATTCATCATCTCCTCTCCATCTCCATCTCCAAGTCCACTGCTAACACCCTAGTCTTGGCCAACAATCTCTCACATGGATTTGGCAACAGCATCCTAACAGTCTCAACATAACACTTCTCCTCCAATCTATTCACCCCACTGAAGCCAGAACAATCATTTTCAAATGGCAATTTGGGTTTTGTGACTTTGCTCCTTGAAAACATTAAATAGCTGCCTATTGCATTTAGAATAAGGTTCAGAGAATAACAGCCTTTGATACAAGGGTTCTTCAGCCTGGTTCCAGAGCCCTGCATGATCTGCTCTCAGTCTTATCTTTGACCCTCTCCCTCACCCCCACACTTCTTCCCCACCTCCTTAACTAACTCCCAGTGATCGTCAGGTCTCTGATGAAATGTCTCATACACAGGGAGTCCCTTTCTTCCTGGACCAGGTTATGTGCCCTTCCTTCTGTTTTATCTTCACAGCACCTTACATTACTTCCTGATACTTATCACAATTGTTCTGCATTTAAGTTTATTTGTTTGTTTGTTTAATGTCTATGATCTTTTCCCAGTCCTCCCCCAACCCCCATCCACTCTAAGCTACGTGAATACTGAGATCTTGTCAATTCTGTTTACTCTTGCAACCTCAGAAGGGAACACAGCACTGGCATACAGTAAGAATTCTATACATAATTACTGAATAATGCATGAATGGAGCTATGTTCCTGAAGAAGTCTGGTATCCTACAATAGTAATAATAATAGGAAAAGTGGCTAACTCTTTGATAACATGTACCGTATGAGGCAGTTTTTAAAGGAATTTTATATAAACAAACTCATTAATCCTCACGGCAAACCCATGAGGTAGACTCTAGCATCTCCACTTCACGATGAGGCACAGAGAGGTGAAGTGACATACCCAAGGTCATACAATAAATGTCAGAACCAACACTTGAACCCAGAGCACTCCATGCTATTGATCACTATTGCTATACCGTTCTTCTTAAAACAAAATATTTTTTTCCTCTCTCTAGTCCAGGGGGAAAAACACTAACACGTAGAATATTCTCAGTGCTGTTTTTAAAAGACAAGTTCAATTTTAAGGGACCTAATGATTTTGTTTTTAAGTATCTGCAATGTTGTTAAATTCTACCTGGTATAATAACGAACTCAGGAGAAACGAGCATATATATTCCAGAGTACTCCCACCCCAGCTCTTTGTTCTCTGCTTGTAAACATCTTTTCGAATAGAAAGCACAACTTATATCCTTTGCTTAAATAATTCCTTGTTCCTGGGGAAATGGGGGAGGTAAAAGTAGGGGGAACCATTCTAGTTATCAGGATGCTAAACACAAGAGTGAAAATGGAGCACTTAAAACTCCCAAAGCCTTCTGGTCTATTCTGCAGAGCAAAACCAGAGTGATAAAATAGTGAACTTACACTGCCTGTTTTATAACTCTGGATTTTTCAAGGAGGTATTCCGAGATTCTTGCCCCCATCACAGCTCCGGTTGGTGTAAACATCATTTCCAGGTACTTTCCAAAACGGCTGGAGTTGTCATTGATGGCAGTGCACGCATTTCCAAAAGCTTCCACCAGGGAGTTGACTTGCAGAATCTTCTCTCTCAAGGTCTGATTATTGGCCTGTGCCGAACACAGAGCAGTTACGAGGAGGCTCCAGAAGCATTAATCTAGCAAATTTGCCAGGCGCCCCTCCTTGCCCACAGAATTCACATTATCCTTTTGGGAAGAGCTCCATTTGGGGAAATTAGCATTAACAACCGGCATTGTTTTCTCAGATGAGCAACTCCGCACTGCACAGGCATCAGATGAGGCCAGATTAGGTCATCAGTTTTTATGTCCACCCACACTTCACTTAGAATCCCTGACAGATCAAATGCCGAAACTATTTAGAAAGAATGTTAAATAGAGAGATCCCATAACTTTTCCTAGTCATCCATTATACTAATCATAAGCCTCATCTGTAAAAAAATATTCCTTAAATTCTTTCTTAGTCTCATAATAATACACTGATTCTGAGTATAAGTAACTGGTAGACCATTTTAAAAATCATTCCTTCAATGTCCATTTCACCAAGCTGAAAATTTCCATTTCTTTCAACTTTGGCCCAAAGATTTCCATTTTCCAATTCTTTAATCACCTTAGTGGCGCTCCTTGATGCTGTTTCAAATGTCTAACCGTTTTTACTACTTAATGGCTAAATGTTTCTATTACACTAAAAACATAAAAAATTATTTACCAATAATCTAGTAAATTCATGCTGGCATTCTTTTCCTCACTACGTGAAAGAAAGGTGGCATGCTGACAAGAGGCCTAGTTGTCCAGAGGCAAGCATAATAAAGATGGAATGTTTTTATGTAACCCCTAAGAAACCTCAGTATTTCCATCATCTGTAATATAATGCAACTACTCTGCAGAACCTTCTAGCCACAATGCATAAAGCAGGAGTCCATACCTTTCCCAAGAAAGTCAAATGCTGAACAATCAGGTGGGCGCTTTCTGTCTTCCCAGAGCCACTTTCTCCGCTGATGACAATGCACTGACACAGAAAATGGGGTGTCGGTGAAGAATTCATAGCACAGTAAACACCCTGTGTGTTCAGCTACGGTTTTCATATCCACCACTGTACACCTCAATTTTTCACTCAGCAACATATCTTAGGAATTTTTCCTTTTCAGTACGTCGAGCGTTTCTTCAGCCTTTTAATAGCTGCCTGTTGTTCTACTGCATAGATGTACCGTAATCTATTTAACCAGTCTCATATGGATGGATACTTGAGTTTTTTACCTTTTGTTATTACAAACACTATTACAACAAATAACTCTATACACAGATCACTGTATGTACATGTGGGTTTGTTCGTTGAATAAATTCCTAGAAATGGGGTTGTTGCATCAAAAGGTAAATATATTTGTATATTTGGTAGATAGTCCCAAACTGCTTTCCTAAGGACTATAGCAATACATGAAAGTGTCTGTACAGCTTCACCAAATAGAGTATGTTGGATTTCTGCCAACCTGATAGGCAAAAAACTGATATCTCAATGCAGTTGTAATTTGCATTTTTTAAAATTATGAGTGAGCTTAGGCATCTTTTCATATGTTTATGGTCATATTTTCTTTTTTTGTGACCAGTCCATATCCTTTGCCTATTTCTTTTTTGTATTGTTTATCTTTTTATCATTCGTTTCTAGGAGCTCTTATGTATAAGGGAGATTAGTGGTTACAGTGCAATAAAAACAAACATATTTGGTCTTTGTCTCTGGTTCCTGGCACAGAGTTCCTAAAACCTTCGGAGTTTCTTGAATGATATGAGTAACAGGAACAGCTTTTGTTATTCACAAACGAGTCCCTTTCAACCAAAACTAACTACTGACCCAGTAGTTCAAGCTAGGGTCCAAGACAGTTTCAAGATGGGGACTGGTCACCAGAAAGATCAAACACATGATTAGAAGGTGGGAACTTTCAGCACCACCATCCCAACTTCTGGGGAGGAGAGTAGGGCTAGAGATTGATTGAGTCATAAAAACTCTTGAACAACAAGATTCAGAGAGCTTCATGGTGTGAGCACGTTGAGGTGCTGGGAGAGGGCCATGCCCAGAGAAAGCATGGAAGCTTTGCACCATCCCTCCTCTCTGTAGCTCTGCATCTCTGCCATTTGGTTGTTCCTGAATTGTATCCTTTATAACAAACCGGTAAATATAAGTAAAGTGTTTTCCTGAGTTTTGTGAGTTGTTCTAGTGAATTATCAAACCTGAAGGGGACTGTGGGAATCCCTGAATGTGTAGTCAGCCAGGCAGAAGTGTGAGTAACCAAGGCATCCCATTCTCAGCTGGCATCTGAAATGGTGACAGTCTTATGGGACTGAGCCCTGACCCTGTGAGGTCTGTGTTCACTCCCAATAGTGTCAGAATGGAATGAGGTTGCTGGACATCCAGTTGGTGGTGAAGAATTGGAAAATTGGTTGGTATTGGAAAAGACTGAACAGTTGTAGCCAGAAGTGGTGTCAGAAAAAAGACAATATGGTAAGGCAACTTCTTAACTTGAGAAACACATATATATCTCTCCATTTACTTGTTCTCTATGAGATCTATGGATACTTCACAAGCCTCTGGGAAAGGTAAGAATTTGGAGAAGCCACATTTCTAACCTATAGTGAATCCACGTGCATCATTTTGCAGCTTGCACTGTTATAATTTCAATTATTCCTCAACAAACCCAAAGCAGGGGCTTCACAGATCTCAGGAACTATATATATAATAATTCTCTGATACAATTTCCTCACCAAGTCACACTATTTCCATTTCAAACAGAATAAAGACCCAAAGGAAAACACATATTGCAAGTAAAGGAAAAGTCAAATGGATATACCACCACTGTGAGTTGGGGGTCCAGAAAGTTCAAATAATGGGTTAGCTTTGTGTTTAACTAGCATTGAGTATAAGATTTGTCCAATCTTTACCCAATCTATCACAATTTCTCAGCAGCTAAATAGTGTTCACTGTCAACCTATGAGCAGTATTTCATATAAAAAGGACTGGACCATGAAAATGTTGAGACCTTACTAGGAAGGAATTTCATTTGTCATTCTACATATTGTTTTTATTACAATCATTGCCATGTAATCAGGTTTGTGTTAGCTCTATTTCTCATATTCATATTAGAAATATCCTCATTACATTTTATCAGGGAAAATGAATGCTCTTGATGGGAAAGTTTCACACTTCTTGAAAAGGGTTCTCCTGCTACTCTGGCTTTATCGCTGTTCCTGTTCCACTGAGCTACTATTTCATTTCCTATTTCCCTGAGTTAGCACCAGCAACCAGAATGGAAGGTTTTCAGGAAGACATAAGAGCTGCAGAGGAAGACAGAACTCATCCTACTGTGTGACTTGGTAGAAAAGGAACGTGAGTTCTTACCTGGTCTTTGCTAAAAGTAACCATGCATTGGTAAGCAGCATCTGCTGATGCAAATATGTGGGGGGGATTTGAGGCACGTTTTACCCCATGATAAAGTCTGGAAAACTGAAGGAAAAAAATAATTAATTTAAAGGGCCCTTCTAAATGTTCCACCGGATCTCCTACTGCTTCAGTACCTGTTGCCCATGAAGCCAAACCTTCATCACTTAGGAGAACTGTCGCATCAGGAAGGCTGTAGAGCACTGGTCCTGAGCTTAAATCCCAGTTCCTCACTGAACTCATGCAAGGGAGTGAATTTCACTATGTTAAGTCTCCCCATGTGCCAAATATACTTAATAATAAATAGCACTTGTGCTACAAGGTTGCGAGAAGTAAACGAGATAACCCAGTGCCTGGCATGCAGTAAGCACTCAATGAATGTTCGCTGTCTTGGTTACATCTTGCTTTAAAAAAACTATCCCTCCAAATGTAAGAATTCCATCTGTGTTGTATTATTACCTGCCGTTTCGGATATATAAACCTCAGGTGGCATAATTTTATTCTCACGTTTTCCTTCTTTTCATTTCCCCTTGTGATTTTTAATTTCCTATTAAGAAGCAACATGCTCTTAAAGCACCTTACCTGTGGAGAGTATATGCTTAGATTCTGGAAGGGGTTCAAGGCAATTAAGATGTCTCCAACATATGTGTAAATCAGCAAGTCCATATAACGTTTCTGCAACTGATGAATAATTGTATCCTAAGAATAGGATAAATGGCATTGAGGGTAAACATTATTTCCAATCAAGGGAGAGATTCTAAACAAAAACAAACAAACTTATTCTTACAAGAATATTTTCCTTTACAAGATACAAATAGTCAATTTAAATCATACAGGGACCTTAATAATCTTAAATGCTGATATTTGCCTTGAAAGAAGAAAAATATAGGAATATGCTGAAAGAATTAGGCCCACTTGGGACTTGCTGAAAGACACAGGTTTTAATCTGTTATTATGAAAAATTTATCTCAACCAATGAAAATGTTCTATTAGAATTTGATTTAGTAGGTCATTCCTGTTGATAAAATACAGACAAAAATAGCAACTTCATTTCTCAAATCGTTGCACTTAAAATTTATGTAGTGAGAATATAGAGCTGGACACTTTTACATTATACTTGAGTGATTCATGCATTTCAGTTAAGGGTCCCCAGAGTTTGAATCAGGAGAAGCAGGTCCAGTGCAATTAACAGCTCTATTAAACATGCATATTGTAAACGGGGATTATCACAGTTTTCAAATTTAGAATTCAAGCTATATTAATTTCACCATTTCCCTAAATGAAGCTCCTCTGTATGAAGAACAAACAACTGTCTTAATTTAAGGGTTAAGTTGCACTTTTCTTTAAACAGGAAATCATTTTCACCTGATACAATACACTTAGATCTATAATATAAAGGGCTTTATTGGAAAAACCTAAATCCTTTTCTCTTCAGCATTTAGGGCACTTTGGCGAATATAAAAGAACACAACACAGGATGTCACAGCAACCAAATGCTCCACGAGCTTCACCAAGGCTATACAAATTTTCGAGCGATTTAGGAGAATATGGTCTATAACAGAAAAGTCAGACCATTCACATGAAACAAATGTCATCAGTGAGAATTGTCTACTAAAAATTGAGTACCTCGTCCAGAACCTCTAGATTGACCAAATCATCCTCAAGGCAGTATTTTTCAGCATCGTCCACATGATAGGGTCTTCTGGTATGCATCCTTTCACGTCTAGAAGTTGATCAAGAGAACATTAGCACTAAGGCAGTAAATAACGAAGCAGGAAAGAGGCAATGAGACTGACTCCTGCAGTCTTATCACATGACATGTCCAGGGACTTCAGTGAAAGGGACAGGTAGGGCAAGTCCAGTTCAGGTTCATAAGCTCTCTCCCTGTCACTGCAGGGCTCCCAGAGATAAGGTGAGCTCCAGGGCCACACCTTTTTTTCTACCTCAGTAGGAAGTGTTACCAAATGCATCTAATACTTCTAATGCATCTAATGCATTACCAGGTACATCGAATGCTTATATACGCATATGCTTTTCTGAAATGCCAGTCACAGCCCTTCCACACATTCTGTTCGGTGTCAGGCATATAGTTCTCACTGGGTACTTACCTTGAAGTCCCCTCATGCTATCCACCAGTACCACCTCCAACTTTCTGAGAAATTTTTTAAACTACAGGAAACTTCAGAGAATAATATAGCAAATACCAATAAATCAACAAATGCTTATATTTTATCTTATCTGTTTATTTGAAATCTCTTTGTGACCCATGTTCTATCCCCCTTCCCTTTCCTGAGAAACCATTATTTAGTGGGTATCTTTCCGGCCTATTTTTAAATAGTGATCATACACATGTACGTACCCATGAACAATATACAGATTCTGTACGTTTAATTATAAAAATGATTTCATACATTAGGTTTCCTTCTGAAACCCTGCTTTTTTTCCATTCAACATTAAGATTTTTCTCTCTTGGAGTCAGCCGAGTGGCGCAGGTGTTAAGCGCTGGCTTGGGAAGCCAGCGGCCCCAGTTCGGGTCCCACATATGAGGGCCAGTGACACTGCCCTCAAAAAAAAAAAAAAAAGATTTATCTCTCTTCTCTCTCTCTCTCATATATATATATATATATATATATATATATATATATATTTTTTTTTAAACCTGGGATTGTGAGTAACTTGGTTTGCGAGTGTTTCTCAAGACAAGCAAACATTTTTAATACATTTTAACATGGTAAATGAGCAATGTCTTGCAATACGAGTAGTTTGTTTCCGGAACAAATTATGCTCACAAACCAAAGTATGTATATCAGTCAGTATTTCAAGTACAGCATTTCAGTCACTCACTGTAATTACTGGGTAATATTACATCATACAAATATGTGCCAATTTATTTATCCAGCCCTATGTTGATCGACATTTAAGCTGATTCCATTTTTCTCCTATTAGAAACAAAGCAACATCTTCATGTGCATCCCCTTGAGTATATATGTGAGATTTTCTCTTGGGGCGGGGGGGTGTTGTTCACTAGCCATTTAAAAAACTTGACTGGCAATCAATACCAGTCCCCCTTGGCATACTAAAATATAGTTCTTTAAAGTATAAAATTAATTCAAGGTCAAAGTAGGCCTTCCCATAACTCCTTTCATAAACTTACCACTATTCAATCTGGTGTAGGGAAAGCACTGGCCTAGAAGAGCTCTGGGTCCTCGTTTCAGCGTTGTGAGTAATGTGATGTGGGCCACTCAACAAATCCCGCAAGACTCAGCATGTCAGTTGCCTTCATTTATAAATAGAATTGTTCATGACTGGTCTATCTATCTCACAAGTGGCTGTGAGTGCAAGTATAGTTATAGACATAACAATGCAAAAGCGTTGAAGAAAATGTAAATACTATTCTTATGTCCTTGTCAAAATTTGGAATCAACCATTTGCACAATTCCATACATTATTCAGAATGATATTAACTAAATAAAATCACATGTGAAATGTCCTCCCAGGTAATATAAATTCATCAGCAGAGAAGTATCATTGCATGGTGATAGGGAAGACCATCACCACAGTTTTAAAGGATACAAATCTATCTTGCCAGGTCCCAGAAGCTGGCTTTACTAAACATTTTGTTGTGTCAGGTAGGAGTCATGGCATCCTGATGTATCCCTTGCTACACACATTTCACAAAAGTAGATAAAAAGAATCAAACTCAATGGCTCTATATATGAAGTCTTGAGTTTATAACACAATCGAAATGGGCAATGAAAACATTGACTTTTTTCTTAATGCCTATTACATTAAATGTTATTTCTTAATTCTCATCACTGATAGATTTGAAGAAGGGGTATTTGAAGCATGATATTAGTCATCTCCAGTACTAGAATCAGTTTTGCTGCTAATTCATTTAAAGGTCCAAAGTAGATGAAGTTTAATTTTACTTAATAAAATCAAATTTCTAACATAAGCATTTTTTATTATTAAACAGGTTGGTTTATTCATCTGTGTTCTAACATAGTAGCGATGCTTTGAAATACAGATTTTTACTGAAACTCAGACCTACACTTTGCTAAATAAAACAGCAGAAGGTGCATATTTCTTGGTCAAATCCTTTTCACATAAAACCTAACATATTTCCCCTTGATGTTCATCATAAAGCCAAATAATGCAATACATTTTTAATAAATTATTAAATTTTCATCATATTAAATTCAGCTAGTTTATCTCCCTTCTAAATTTATATCTTGTAACTGTATGAAATAAACCATGTTAGAGTTTATTTTACACTTCCTTTGACAAAGAAATCAGGAATTTAAAAAAATCATCCACGGGTTGGCTGGTTAACTCAGGTGGTTAGAGTGCAGGCTCATAACACCAAGGTTGCCTATTCGATTCCCACATGGGCCAAGGAGCTGCGCCCTCCACAACTAGATTGAAGACAACTACTTGACTTGGAGCTGATGGGTCCTGGAAAAACACACTATTCCCCAATAAAATTAATAACAATAAAAATAGACAAAACATCCACAGCTCTGGTTCCAGTCAGGATGGAATAAGCTGCATCCTTTCTGTCTCCTCACTAAATACCAGGAACAGAACAGGTGGGAATCTGAGAAGTAAATGGTAACAGGAAGATTAGGGAAATCAGAATTCAAAACCAGAATTCTAGATACCACCGAATCAATGGCAAGTTTCCTAGGGATTTATTATTTTTATTTTTTAAAAGATTTTATTGGGGAATTGTGGGGAGGGGAGCAGCATTGGGGGATCAGGGAAGGGGAACAGACAAGTTGCTATCCTTTTGTTCTTCAGTCTAGTTGTGGAGGGCATCTCTTCACTGGCCCATGTTGGTATTATCATTGCACTCTTCCCAGGTGAGGCAGAACAGTCACCGGCCACTGGACGGCCACTCACTGCAGCTCTTGGCAACTCACACTGGCTGCGTACTGCTCACGCCAGCTGCCAGCCACTCACCGTATCTCACAGCAGCCTACTGCAGCCTCCCTGCAGCCTACGCCGTCGACAACTCATCGCAGCCCAGCTCCAGGTCGAGCTGTTGTTCACCATCTTAGCTGTAGAGGGCACAGCATCACTGGCCCTCATGTGGGATCCAAACTGGGGCCCTGCTGCTCAGAGCTGACATCCCAAGCCAGCTCTTAACCAACATGCCACTCAGCCGGCCCCCCCCCAGGGATTTATTTTTATTTTTATTTCCCCAGTAACTCCTGACTTGGACTTAAAGGCAGCCTGAACTGTGTACAGGGATGTGAAGCTTCATGCCAGATGACATATTCACAGCCAACTAAAAATGGAAGCCCTAACCAAACCTCATTTGCAATATCACAAATGAATAAACGCTAGTAGAAAGTTGTGGCTTTCAGGATGAACATGTACAAAATAATATCACCAGGGTCAACATGGTTATCTTCTGAGCCCTGCTGCAGATTGCCTGTATGCCAATCTGTCTACCTCGCAGATTTAGCTTCTAGGAATTATGCACATGCTGCCTGCACATCAGAACTTGATTCTTACAAAAATCCCCAATAATACTGTATAAACAAACAACTTTTAAAAGGTTTTACCTGTTGTTATTTGCAGTGTATGACCTCCTCCCTGGCAATCAAATTCCTTGGAATTATTTGCTCCCAAAATTGACGTGGTAATATAGAAGTTAATGTAGATGCAAGATATTTCCACTCTGATAAACACCACTTCATTTTCTCAGCCAGTAAAAAAAATTATCTGCTAGCCCTATCTCTGCCTTGCCCAACTGATATTTTTCTGAAACTGCTGCCTGTTTCATTTTCCTATTTTGGCTATGGGATTTGGAGGGTCTATTGAAGAGAAAAAAATGATTTATTCCAATTTTTATGGTTTTATTTACATTATCCTAGACTACATATACTTATAAAAAGTGTTATGTTGTTTAATATTTTTCTGTTTTAGTTTAAATCAAATTTGGTTTAAAATTTTATGGTTTTTTTTTTTAGTTAAATGGTTTGTTGTCACTAGCAACTACCAACTTAAATTTCCTTTAAATTTACATGCTCCACCTGGTGCCTTACTTGAGAATAGCATCTTTATCAATTTTTGTTGAAATCCTTGTTTAATATGAAAATTACAGATTTCCAACTAAAAGGTACTTGATTGAATATTTCAAAATTTAGAGGAATGGAGAGAAAGATAAACAGATAGATAAACAGCAAGGGACATTCTATTAAATCAAGAGTATATGGTAAGGTATTATAGTTTTAATGACTCAGAAGACATTTTCAAATTCTAGCAAAAGTCCATATTGCTTTTTGGTAGATTCCCTATTCGTTTTTATGAGACTTTAAGTATGTTGTCTGCCAAGCCTGGCTTCCCAGGCAAATGGAGTTTGGGGGCGTTAAAGCTTAGAGAGGAAGAAACTCAAAACTTGGTTTGGACTGGTTCCTGGAGTTTGGGGTTGGTGTGGTGGTGGCAGATGGTGGTGTGTAGGATTGACCTTAGGCCTCAGGGACCAGGAAAAGGAGCATCTGGCGTCTGAGCCCCTGGCTCAAGTAAAGCAGGTCCAAGGGCAAGGCTGAAACATCAAGTCCAAGGAAATAAGTCATGAGTAACAACTGGATCTAAAGAGTAGATGACACAGAGCCAGGGGCAGAAGCTGGGAGTTCCCCGAAAGACAACGGTAAGCACAGATGAGGTAGAGAACGGGGGGACATTTTGAAATGTCTTAAGCCCAGCCCATGAGTGGGAAAGGAACTGTAGAGGTCACGAAACTGGTTTAGACACTGGGGTAACTGTTTTCATGGAACAAATTCCTGAAGTGCTGCTGCCTTCGCTAATCTCTATACCTGCATTATGATTGAAACCATTTCTGTGTAAGTGCTCTTTAATATCTCATCACCAGGCCTGCAGACTTCTTAGCTTGAGCTGTTGGCCCTATGCACAATACTGACGAGTATTACGTATAACAAGGAGAAAACTCTGAGATGTCCTAAATTAAATTACAGCAGGCTGGAGCGTGGAAAGAAGAGACAAGAGACATTAATAAGTTAACAACTGGAGGGTAAAACCAACAAAGACTGATAACATTCCTGAATATATGTTGAAACTTCGAATTAACCTCCAGGTGGCTATTTCCACAATTGTCTAGAGAGAATATACCAAGTGCCACTGCATCTTGCTTATCATACATGAACTTTCTGGACTGCTGCCCACAACCAATCCTAAAAAGCAAACACTTCTTCCTTACAGACTATGCACCTATTTCAGAACTAGCCCCACTTCACCTTCTCCCATCCCCTTCATCTACAGCCAATATAAATTCTTTTAAAACAACTTATATCTTGGGCCAGCCGAGTGGCGTAGTGGTTGAGCGCTGGCTTGGGAGGCCAGCGGCCCTGGTTCGGGTCCCACACGTGAGGGCCAGTGACACTGCCCTCAAAAAAACAAAAAAAAACACATATCTTTCTTCTCCAAAAGTCATGTAAAGGAGCTCGTCAACTCCAGGATGGCAGACATTTTGTCTTCTCCATCTAGCTCTGCTGCTGGTGGTTTACACTGCATGCCCCAAGACCTGGTCCTTTTTCTGGCTAGCAATAAACCCTTTTCTTTTAGAAAAAGCTTTGGCCATGAAAGTTTTTTTTTTAACATATATTTTGTCCAAAAATGACACCTTAATCACTTAGCCTCTTCCTGTCTGTCAACTAACTATGCCTGTGGAAGTAGTGACTTTCATGTAGGTAGGTCAAAACAACGCTGCAGGACCTTCATGTAGGTGTGACAGGATACATTCCCTCCTTTACCCACAGCTATGATGAAGAAAAAAGCACTAGAGGAGGCCCTCTAAATCATAACTCAAGGATGGGAAGGAACCAAAATCTTTTAGCCTAGTAAGTACAGGGGATATGCTAGTGAGAAGTTAAATTCTGCACTGAGAAATGCCTGAGTGTCTTTCATAGTTACCCTGTACCCAGAACCATTGTGTAGGCCACTGCTACCTCTGTTCCTCCACTCAGGATCAGAGCCCTCCTCTCCGTCCAAGAGTGAAACTGGAAGGAATAAAGAATGACTAATACAGATTCCAGATACAAAAGGAAGTAAAATCTGCGTGTGTGTGTGTGTGCATGTGTGTGTATTGGGGGGGATGGGGTGAGGAAAAAAACGGGTAGAGAAGGATAAAGGAGAAGGATAAAGGTAGTGGTCCTCAAGACTCTAAGACAAAGACTTCTGTGGCCATGGACAGAGCTCAGGGACAAGTTCACAAGTTGTATAGATTAGTGGTGATTCCATATAGTAAGGAAATTGGGGATAGAGTACTATTAATGCAATGAAGTTCAGTGATGTTGAATATTTCTTCCAAATCATTATTTCTATTTCAGCATACCCTTTGATAACAGAGTTGATGAAACTTTTATTTGACTGTAACTATATAATCATGGACTTAGAGCTCAAAAAAACAATGGCAGACCATCTAGATGTGACATCATTCTACTGAGTCAAATATAGATGAAAATAACTACCTAGATAACTTTAACTACACGAACTCTATTTTGACCTGGAACTTAAGCTTGTATCTATCAAACAAACATCACAATACATAGATTGAAAAACAGAAGAATTATTTGGGTGGAAATCAGTATAGTACCTCCCTGTTTTTTTCATCTAAGCATGGTTTTGACCAGAATTCCACTAAATTATCATCTTATCATCCAGCTTATTAGACAGAATTCGATACACCCATCTTCTCTAGGCAGCAAGTATCCAGCAGAAATTTACATATGAATGTTTACTCACTTACAGGCAGATATAGATAGCAGATACTAATCATAACAGGGTGTAAACTTATTTATTGTCTATTAGGACAGGAGGATCTTTAACCTATGTGTCAAGTATCTTCAGCACTTGATGAAGTTATCATTCAGAAGTCATTCATTTACACAGGGGCCCAGTAACCCACCAGTGTATTAATATGGTATGTGTCTGTGTGCACACATGCATGTGCACACGTGGGTGGATGTTTGCAGGTAAAAGAGGAAATGAGTGAGCAAGGCTTACTGGGAAAAGCTTGGCAGTTAAACAGCAAGAAATCAGTTTTTAAAGGTCATTGTTTGCAGGTTAAAAAGAAATCAGAAAAGCTGAGGTTATTGTTTTAATCAGCCTCAAGCAAATTACAAGAGTAGAATCAAAATCCATTCAACAGAGCAGAAAACAATCAGCAACTTAATTCTTCTAAGAAGTAATACTTAGATAAACCCTTGGCATTTAAGGGTTTAACACTTGCAGTTTCAGCTAGTCCCAAGTCACCTGTGTAGGGATGACATGCTGGATCTTGTAATTTTACTGAGGCTTGCAGTTGAGTACATGATAGGAGGTTGAAGAGCAGGAGAGAGTCACAGAGCAGCTAACGCAGCACCTTCCCTGCCTCCACTCTCATTCCAGACAGTGTTTTTGCTCTTCTCCCATTAACTTATGAAGTGATAAAAAAAAAAAAAAAGCATGTTTTCATGTCTACTTTTCTGAACTGTAGTGGTGACAAGACATACCAGATGATATCGATGAATTCAGGGATTTGCAAAACTGGTTTGGGGAAAAAGCCCTTTTCAAGGTCAAGGAAATGGGAGCTGAAAGAAAAGGAATGGCCAAAATTGCTTAAAAGCATCTCTGACAGGTGAAGTAAAAATGAAGCCCCAAACTATTGTTCACAGAATTTTAGGGCTGTTTCACTTCCTTTGAGAGAGTAAACCTTGGATTCACAACCTCTCTACTGTACCTGCCTCAAATATATGCTATGGTAAAATTATAAATTACTGCAAAAACAAGGTCTAATGGTTTCACTCATACACTATAATCAGCATCAGAAAACAGTATCAAATCTAAAATAGTACAATGCTGCTTATCCACAGGTGCCTCCTATATATTGGGTTGTCAGAAAAGTCATCACACATTTTTGCAATGAAAAACATAGAAAAAATAGGTCATGACTTTTCAGACAACCCAATATAATGTGAAATGGACCAGATCACAGACTGGCTTTCCATAAAAGCTCACTCAGAAGAGCTAGAATGCTTACACCCAGAAGAAGTGAGATGGGGCCTCACTGCCCAAGCCCTTCTTCATGCACATTGCAGCCTCTGTGCTATTGTGAACAACAGGTGATTCCTAGCCTTATTCTTGATATTCATTTATCTCCTCATCATAACTGAAATGGACCACTTTCTCATAATGCTCTCTGGCCCTGGATCCACCTTCCATCCCCTCACTGCGATGGGCAGTGGAAGGGGGCATTCTTCCTGCTCCTCTCTGCCTTTTCCCTGCTCTTCTCTGCCTTTTTCCATCAGTTATTCTCCGAAACCAATCTCTCTATTGAAAAATTCACATCCCCCTCTTATAGTATCTTCTCTAGCACTTGTTCCCCTCCCCCCTTTCCCTTTACTCTGTACCTCTTCCCTTGATAATGGTCTTTGGTGTTCCCATCCCCCACTAATCACTTTAATTCTTCTCACATTCTGACCTCAGGGTTACTCAGTTTGTCAAGTCTTTTAAAATGTTTATTTCTATTCTACTGAAGTGTGTCCACAAGTTCAGCTATAACTAGTTCCCAATTATTTCTCAAAAGTTCCCAAGACCTCAGTTTTACAATCCCTTTTCTCACCATCTTCTCACTGAATCTGCTCTTTGTCTTCACTGTAACTGCCAGCCTCCTGACCCAGGGTCAAGGTCAATAAGCCCCTTCTGGCTTCATGTTCTTCCATACCCCCAAAGACCCCAAGGACACTCTCCTACTTACCTTGATTCCTTGGCCCCCTTGTCCACCCATCATGTCCATCTAAGCCAGTCTTAAGCCTGAAGAGGAGCACAGAATCTGATATCTCTATTCCTACCCCTTGTGGCTAAAAATGATAGAGGAAAAAGGTGGTAGTAGTGATGGCCCACTTTTTGAGAAGTTCTAGTGTCAAATGGTCTCCTGAATGGTCTACATGCCTTCCTTACATTACTGATCAACTTCACTCCAGTGGAATGTCCTTCAGTTAAGCTCCACCTGGGTTTTCTGTGCTATTGAGCAATCATTGTTTCCATCTTAAATGAATCCTTTATCTTATTCTTCATAGTGGCCATTTCAAAGACTTAACACTTTCCTGGAGTCTACAGCCCACTCCCAACTCTGAGACCACCTTACTTAGTTTTTTTGGAAAGATAAAGGTCATTTAAAATGAGTTTCCTCACAGTACCTCCTCTGTCTCCTGCTCCCCATCCCCTATCCTCAAATTTTAAAAATACCTTCATCTAATTTTTCTGTGTCTTTTCCAACCTAGAGGTTCTTTGTAAAGTCGATCTTCCTTTTAGGCCCCTGAACCCTTCTTCCCTCTTGCTTCCTCTATTACCTTCTCTCTCTCTTTTTTCAATGTCTCCCAGTATGTAAGATCCTCCCCTTGACCTGTCCAAGTTTTCCCCACCCTTTAAGAACCTGTCTTCTTCCCTACAGCTTCTTCAAACTATCAACTTCTCTCTCCCCTGAGGAAAGTGTACAGAACATTTCCTACCTTTGCAGGAGCAGTAGGCCAGCTTTCCCTGTAAGCTGTAGGTCTCACTTCTCTGCATTAGCTCAAAACTAAACAAGTCTTTCTAGGTGGGGAGCCCAGAGCTGTTTGGACCACTGAAGAACCCTACATTGGGCAGAAAGTTGGAAGCTTTGTGTATTATCTGGAAGTACATAGCATTACATTTTACTGGTCTCTATCTCTTCGTGTCTCACAGTTTCTATTTGATTGCAGTCTGAACCAGAGCAGGGAGGCAGACCTGTTTGGGTAACCCTGTGACACTTCTTTCTTTCCCTAATTTCTCTCATCCAATGCACTGCTAAATCCTGACCATACCATTATCTTAACATCTTCTGTTATTTGCAATTGCGACAATCTGCTCTCATTCATCTCCCTAGCTCCAGCTTTGTCCAGCTCCATTCCATTTCCCACACTGCAATCAGACAACTTTCCTGGAATATATCCTTGTCAAATTGCTAAAAGGAAGAATTAACGTACAATAGGTGGCAAGTGGTGTCAATTAACATGCATACTGTTCCCTTTAGAATTAATTTTCGTACCTCCTAAGGAAGTGGCTGTTTCAAGTTTTGATAGCTGTTTGTGAGGTTGCCTTTTTTAAAGTGACTTTTCAAAGAAACACAAACCGAATGAAACTGAAGATTTCAAAGGCCCTGTGAGAAGCCATGGCCACCAAATGAGGCTTCTGACAACATCAAAGAAGTTAACAAAGGTAAAGAGAAATCAGAGAAAGAGGGTGAGAGAGCCTGGAGACCTATTTTCTAAGGAGAAAAGCCTTTAAATAGAGACCATACATCTAGATAGGCAAAGCCAGTCAAAAGTGAAGAACAGAATAACTTGGCAAACTAAGTCTCAGAAATTGTTCTGCGGCAAATTTCAGAACAGAGAGACAGGGAGGTGACATCTGATTGACTTAGGGTATTTAAATGCTGATTTTGTTATTTTGCTTGGTTTATGTTTTATTTTTTTTGTTTTTTATTTTTTTAGCTGAGCCATCCTGCCACCTATTGGCAGCTCAGCAGCAGCTCAGCTCCGGCTGGGCATCGAACTGCTGTTGCTCAGAGCTCAGCTCATTTTTTTTTTTTTTAAGAGGGCAGTGTCATTGACCCTTATATATGGGATCCGAAACAGGGCTGCTGGCGTCCCAAGCCAGCTCTTAACCACCGTGCCACTCAGACGGCCCTTCAGCTCGCATTCTTGAACAAGCTCTTAACCAACTGAACCACTCGGCCAGCCCTGGTTTATGTTTTATTTTATTTCATCTTCATTTTGGTGGTGGTGCAGTGGTATGTATGTGCGTGCGTGCGTGCATGCGTGGGTGCAGATGGGCAGTAGAGAGGCGGCTGATGTACAGGAACAAATGCAGGGAAAGAGAAGGGATTTCACTTCCCCTGAACTTAAACACAAATTCTACTACTTCAAAAAGGCACCAAGTCACAAGAATTTCTGTGCGTTTCTCGCTCTCTACCCCATAGGCAAACCATAGAAACAGAAATGGCAGTGGAAAGGGAAAAGGGTAGGAAAAAATTTGTTTTGAGCTATCCAAGAGAGCTGGTGGTGGTGGGGTAATCAGCAAGATATAGTCATCTTGAAAATACGCCTCCAGCTCCAAGAGTTCTGATGTTTTTGGATTTGTAAACAGTTTTCTGCAGAATACATGAATATTTCTAGAACGTGTGACTTGTGATATTTTATCTTCCTCACCTCCAGTCTTTTGAATGTTCTTCTAATAATAATGGATTAGAGCTTATCTGCATTGTGGACAGTTTTATAAAAACCAAATAATTGCTGAGCTGGGGAAGCAGCTTTATTTGCATTTAATTTTTTTTTTTGAAGAGAAATTCTGCCACCCTCTGGACAGAAACCAAAAATCTATTTTTATGAGACCACCACAGAAGACTGCGTTAAGCAATTGCCCTTGAAAATAAACGTTTACTTTTTACAATCTACCCTGTAAAATAAAAAAGGATAGAGAAGACTCATAGTTATTTTAGATAACATACACGATACCTGGGGGGAAAAATCATTTAAAAAACACTAAATTGCCTCTAAGAATTTTTTAACGAAAGAAGACAGTCTCAGAGCACATTAGAGAAAAAGGCTTCAGGATTTAATTTGTAATCTTTCCAAAATCACTTTACAGCCTACGTTTCTGTTTTCTGTTCCGTAACAGCCAAGTAAAGATTTCTCACACAATCTCAGCTATGAATGCTCGCATACAATTATTTTGTGTTTTTTTTTAAAATCCACGTTTATATTAAATATAAATATATGTGTTGTATATATATATGCTGATTTTAACTAGAACACAGGGGCAGAGTGAGATTTCAGCTACAGTGGAGGAGAAATTAGCCCTAAGAGCATAAATGGGCAGCCTATTTCTGAAGCTCTAATGCTGTCATCCACTGGGCGTGAAGTACTTAATATCATGTAAATGAAACTCTCAAAAATGAAGGGATGTGATAATTACCAGTCATACTGCTGGGCAAAGCAAAACACATAACATGCTGTTTTTATAAATAACCAGAGAAAGGAAGCAGGAAGATGCTGAGTACCATACCTGGTTTTAACCACAGGATTTAGATGCTTCTGGTCTTGGAGGATCTTGGCCAGCTGTTTTTGCAGACACAAAACCTTTCCGTGGGCTCCTTGAATAAATGGGTGGTCGAAGAGCTGTGTGACGGAAGGCCGCTTTTCAAAATCCTTAATCAGACACCTGTTCACAAAAATCAACAAACAATACAAAATACAATGTTAGACATGTGGCTCCTCTATGAAGATGGGAGAAAGGAGAAAAAGCACAATATAAAACCCAATCACTAACCTTTATTCATATGTACCAGAACACAGAAAAAAATTAACTGTATACCAGTTGAATTAGTTAAAACATCAGAAATCTATTTTAGTTGGTTTTAAGTACATGTTGAAAACACAGTCAATTTGATTTGAAGTACTCAAAACACTGAGAAAATAGACTGGTCAGGCTGAATTTTCATTTAAACAGAAATGTTTACAATGGAGACAAGTTGATTAGTCTATCTACTTTATTTTGAAAGCATGTAAAATTACATAATATCACTTAAATGTAATATAAAATGTCCACTATTTGGTGGTGGGGAAAATGCATTTAGGAGTCTGCAAGGAAAGAAATCATAAAGTAACCTTCACACAGAAGGTTCAACTCCTTGATTCCTAATGTCTTCTGAAAAAATGCAGAAAAACCTCAGAACAGGAAGTGACTACAATATTATTCAGATAAATTGGAATGGATTTATGCAAACAGGGAACAAAAAGTCCATTCAAAATGGTAGAAATTGGGTTGCATTTAAACTCCTCTGCAGTTAATTGATTAAAACTGCACCAGTATAAGCACTTTCTGTTTTGGATTCAGTACCCTTTTCAGAGAAAACAATGATTTAGTACATTTTGCTGTATGCTCTGTGTTATTAAAGATGATTTTTGACACAAGGAAATTCCTCCTGAAATTGAATCTGATGAATACTCCTCCAATTACTACCGCATTTCCATTCTGATTAGCTGTCCTTGACAGGAGAAAGAAATTTCAACACGCACCCTTTTAAGCTATCAGCCTTTAGCTTACAGAGGCGGTTTAGGATAAATACTGGATGTCATTCTGCCCACTCACTCCATGAAGTAAACGTTTCCAGTTTTCCCAGCAGTGACATGCTGACAATATCTAAAGCACAACATATTTTAAATAATAAAAGGCACTGACAAATGGTAGAAAGTTCAGCCTCACCTTGAGCATCTTTTCAAAACATTTAAGCAGTTTCCCAAACAATCCTAACTGGTGGATTTACAAAAGACTTTACCTTTTGTGGTTTATGTGTCAAACCACTTTTATATCCCTCACCGTTTAGTTATGAAAAGATTTTCAGTAAATTTCCCAGCGACTCCATTTTAGAATTGATTCAGGGATTTTTCTATCTGTTGGAACTGGAGCTTTCAGCTAGAAAAGCTGAGAGAACTTAGGTTATCTCTATTCTGCCTCCTGCACGACTATAAATACCACCTCTGCCTTGCCATGGGGAGAAATCAATCATTTGACTTTAATAGGTTCAGGGGCCTTTCATATTATTTTTCCTACCAAAAATAAAAAATCAGGGCACATGCTTAAAAAATATGTTCAATTTACTCCAGTGATCTTCCCTGGATTCCATGTATAATCATCTGTATATGTACATGTGATCAAGAAAGGAAAATAATTGCTAATGTTTCCCTAAGCACCTGGGAAAAAAAGGAACCTCTTGGGAGTTATATGGTCAGTAATATAGTTGATTGGCCCCATCCTCCTAGCTTGAGGAATGATGTAGGAAAACTGCTCAAATGAAAACAGTCTGAGCCCTCTGAGAGTTCCTAGATGGACCTGTTATTTTGCACACTTCCCAGAGCCTCATGGGGAGTCGAATTGGAGTCCAGGAAACCCTGGGTCTCACAACTAAGCCTGCCCAGTGTTCTGGGGCAGGTCACAACACACCTGTCTCTCATCACCAAATATACACACCTCTTGTACCCTAGCAGATCCTCAAACATAGGGAGATTTCTTAATAGGCTTCTCCACCTAATATTTCCCTCTTTGTTTTTTTTTCTTTCTTCAACATTAGCTATTGAGGTTTCATCTGATTGCCAGTTGGTGTTCTTGAAAGAGCAAGAAAATAACAAGAGCACATGGACAACCCTCAACTACCTGTTGACTAGTGCCAATATTTCAAATGAGATGGAAGGTGGGAGGTATGACAATTAACAGAAAATTCATAGCATGTGAATGGAAAGTGAATTTCCCAGGATAGCTACCTTGGGACAGTATTCTAGGTGAGGCCTAAAAACAAGGTCCTTCTGGTACTCATAATTAAATCTCCTTAGGTAGGGTTTGAGAGAGGCCAGGAAACCCATACTCCAGCCTTATGAAACATAGGCCTCTACTGGAGTCTGGGAATGCAATTCAAGGTGTTATATCTTGTTTCATAAGTTTAACATCCAATGGAGGAGCGAGGCTACCAACAAAGTTGCAAGATTGATATTTTGGAGAGGATCTCTAGATCACAGAGGGGGTAAGAGAAATGAGAACTAAATCATGAAGTGAGATAATGAAGCAAGGAAGAAACTAACAAGTGGATCTGCTGTCTCTTGAAGATCTAAAAGATGAAGATGGTAGTCATTCTCCTCTCTGGAAGAGGATTTGTTAGGTCTCTCAATAAGACCCAAGTGGGCTGCATGCCATGCCACTGGATCAGCAAAACTTTAACTGAGTGTAGATGGGAAGAATGCTAAGCAGAGCTGTGACACATCCAACTGCACTGGAGGATTTCAGAAGGGCACGAAGACCTTGAGGGCATAGCCTTATTCTAAAACCTTCTTGCATACTTTTTTTCTCATGGGGAGCAAAGAGCCAGGCTAAAATGGGATTATTATTCTACTGATAAATAAAGGACAGTTCTATCCTGGGAGCAGATATGGCTAAAAATCATGCATGACTAGGGACAGGTCATTGTAATCATCTCATTGGTTCAGCAAACATTTATTACACAGCCAGAATTAGCTAAAATAAATTAATTCATAAAAAAATCATGACCCTTTTCCCAAGGATCTACAATCTAATTGGAAAGATGGAGAACAAGAGAAACATAGGAAATAACAGAAGCCAGGGATAGCTTATATATTTAGAACAAGAAATAATCACCCCAAAACATAGGGTTTGGGAGCTAAGAGATGGAGATTTTTTTATTCTAAGCCCTCTTTCATGAGATGAGAAAATTAAGGTCAAGTTCTCATAGTGATGAGGCCAATTCTCTGACTCCATGCAAGAATCCTTCCTATTCTGCAATGTGTTGTTAAAAATGGCACAGATGCAACTCGCAGAATATTGGGGGGAGGGGGTGTCTCCAGTCAGGGAAGACTAGTGAAGCAGGTGAGAATTGAGCCTGGTTTGGGGGAAGTTTGGGAACTAAACTGAACTCAATTGGTGGAGAAGAGGTAGAAGGCATTTCAAGGCTGGCAAACTGGATCCGCAATGAAAGAAGCCTGATGTGTGGCCAGGAACTCAGGAGGCCACCAGATCATTCACCTTCACTTCCTAAGCTGCCTCCTTTGATTACCTAAGAACTTGAGTCCCTTTACCAGCTTTAACTAGGGCACACTTTATTGCTGAAGTCTTTGCAATTTCATGTCCCAAACTCATACTGTTATTTTTGCCAGGTTGTCATTTTCGTCTTATTCTCTTTCCAGGCAGGGATTTAGTGGATGAAGATAGAATTAACTGCCCAGGTCTATAAGAACTCATGACAGCCTCCATGTCCTTTATGAAAGCATGATAAAATCCTCTTACCTGATTTGAAGAACAAACTAAGGAAGTTATAATATGCTTATTCCTTTCAGGATTGTTTATTAAACACGAAATGGCAAATTCCAGATGCAGACTATTTCCCCCCAGCTGGGGATTGATAACTTTTACAAGAGAATGCATAAAATGTTGATCTCTATATGGGAAATGGGGGCCAGCCAGTGTGAGGTGAGTTGAATGAAACACTAGACATGTAAGACCTTCCATTAAAAAATGCAACTAGTATTCTGGTCCAAAAGGCTTGGGAAACATTGGTGATTCTTTAAACCGAGTAAGCCTGGAGTTTCATAAGGCATGTGATCACATGGAAAGGTCTTAGAAGTGCAGAGGTAAAGAAAACAGCTTAGGGCCGGCCGAGTGGCACGGTGGTTAAACGCTGGCTTCGGAAGCCAGCGGCTCCGGTTCGGTCCCACATAAGAGGGCCAGTGACACTGCCCTCAAAAAAAAAAAAAAAAAGAAAACAGCTTAGTTTTGTTTAAGTCCATGTTTCCAAACTTATTGGCCACCCAAACTTATTGACACTCTTCCGTCAATGGAACCAGAGCCCTACAAATGATACCTTCAGAAGCTGTGCTGTGAGAAATCAGTACTAGGCTGTTGGAATGGATGGCATAGTCTTTATCTCAGCTGATTGAGGGGAGATACTCAGTCCCTAATTGTCACCAGCATATTTAAAACACCTATTGATTCTGCAGAAGACAGTGTCCCCAAGCTCAGTTCTCCCCAAAGTCTTTCACTCTGGAAGAAAGAAATTGAAGAAGGACTAGATTGAGGGAACACTAGTTTTTCCCCAAAATCATCAGTAATTCTTTTTTAAAAAGATCATTTTTAAAAAAATCTGGATTTAGGTATGGCTATGTCTGTGCTTGGACAAAGCAAGACAAAAAAAATGTTTTTAAACTACCAGATGTATTATCTGGATTTACTCTGAATTTACAAGGCCACACACAGTGAGTGGTTTGAATATGACAGAAAGTCCACTAGGAAACAAAGGAAACAAATTCCAGCCTTGAAGGAAATTAATCCATTACCTAATTTGAAATTCTAGTACTTTCCATCATGCTTTCTTGACTGAAGATTAATTCTCAGAATTCATTAGTGTCACCACATTAAACACAGGTTGCAGCCAATTGCTGGGATCTCTCAGCCTGGCTTCTGCCAGAAACAGGTAAAAAGGAGGCATTTCTAAACAAGAAACAAGGTCAGGCTTCTGCTTTGGGCTCTGGAGCTGGCACTCTTTCTGCTCCCAAACAATAACGCTGTGGAGACCCAGCTGCCTTGTTGCTGTATGCTGCCATTTCATAACCACAAAACGAAATGCCTGCAAGGGGGAGCTATTTATCAAGAGTCACAGATGGATGTTTACCGATGACTAAAACACTTGATAAAGAGCCGCTGAAAAGTCAAAAACTAAAAATACTGGTGAACTTGGTGAGAAAAATACAAGGGTGAGCAATCTTATTCCACACACTGGGGCAAAATTACATGAACACTTGGGATTTTGTGTCTCGTCTCATTTATTTTTTAACATTCTTTCAGACTTTCTATTGTTTTCTCGAGGGCTTGCTGCTTATATTAAATGTTTCTGTTGGTACAGAATATCTAAACATTTTTGATCTGAGCAAACATTTTCCTGCCCCGTGATGCACTGTGCTGCTCCGCAGTTCCTATCACCGTCAGACAGAAGCATGAGTGACAAAGAGACCTCTGCATCAAGAGGAGAAATCCTCCAGCGGGTACAGTAATTATAGGTTAAATATCGGGCCCATGGTGCTCTGTCTTGGAAGGAAATTTCCATTTGGAAGACAGGACTATGACAAACACAGGCATAGTCCCAAGATGAGTAATGCTTCAAAAGAAGGCAGTCTGAGAAACTTGACAGTGCATATGTTATTTTAGCCAAACACCACCTCCCCTTTTGGAGGAATATTTAATTGCATTCCAGTTTTCATTAAGTTTTACAAATATTGCATATGGTGGTGTTTTAAAGTCTCACTGGAAAGTGAGGTCCTCACCTGAAACAGAAACTAAGAACCAGGTGTGCATTACTCAGCGAGATGCAACGGGTCTACAGTTACCAATCAGAAAGAAACAATCAGTATTTGCTAAAAGGAAAAAAAAAAGCCCTGAGAAGGTAGGACAGAGGGTTTTAGAACAGGAAGCGCAGTTTCCATTTTTTTTTTTATTGGGGAATTGCGGAGAGGAACAGTGTTGGGGATTTGGGGAACGGGAACATTGTGTTTTTCCAGGACCCATCAGCTCCAAGTCAAGTTGTTGTTCTTCAATCTTAGTTGTGGAAGGCGCAAGCTCAGCTCTAGGTCCAGTCACCGCTTTCAATCTAGTTGCAGGGCATGGGTGAGTGGGTCCACCATCCCATGCAGGAGTCAAACCAGCAACCTGGTTGCACACTGTGAGCCATCCATCCAGCCATCAGCAGCTTGCAGCTACTCAGCTTAAGGTGCCCTGTTTAATCTTAATTGTGGGGGGATGCAACCCACTATCCCATACGGATGTCAAACTGGCACCTTGCATCTAAGAGCATGCACTCTCACCAGTTCAGCAGCAGCTAAGGTCTGGTGCAGCTCACTGGCCCATGTAAGAATCGAACTGGCGACCCTGTTGCTCAGAGCTTACGCTCTCAACCGACTGAGCCATGCGGCAGGTCCTCAGTTTCCTTTTTTTTCCAGATCAGATTATTTTAATAATCTCTTTTAATGCAATACAACCAAAATATTATCACGCAACATGTAAGCAACCCTCAGTTTTGAAGTGGGTAATGGGAGAAGATTCTGTGTGGCAAAGTCCGAGAGAGACAGCAGGGCTACCAGACAACAGAGCAGCTGCCATCTTGCCTGAGATACTGGGACAAACAGAACACAGATGCAGGGTTAGAAAGATCAGCAATCAGCCCTACATTTAGCACTGAAGGTCCAAAGTGAGCTCAGGGGAACCCAAGAAAGAAATAGAAAAGGAAGAAACATGACATTTCCTAAAGCCTGAGGCTGGGGACGGAGAAGAACTAACTTTTCTCATGCAGGGAAAATGCAGAGGTGAAGAAGGTGACCAGAGAAAAAGTGTAGGATTATATGGAAGCCAGAAGATAAAATCTAAGAGCAGAAAGGACAGAACCTCCCTCCTGAATTAAGGAATGTGCACCACGGTGGCTGGAGAGAGTCCCTATACAAAAACAGGGCCCAAGACTTGAGGGTCCCCCTAAAGGCAGGGAGCTTTCCTGTGTAACCTGTAGTGACCCAGGTTGCAGCCTTCATGATACCTGTGAATACAAGCACTTCTTTACCATCATGTCTCTGATCCCTTGGTCAGTAACAGTAAATAATTAGAAAAGCTCAGACTAACTCATTGTGTTCTTAGGGAAGGTGATATGTTAACAAAACTTCTAGATCCTCAAGCACTGCTTGTCTGCGGACAAGCTGGGGACCACAACTGGGAGGGGCTGAGGGAAGAAAGATATGCCATGGACAGTGGGCAGAATCAGTCTGGGAGGAGGAAGAAGGAATAAAAATGCCAAGCAAGGAGGTGAAGTGAGGAGAAGGGACAAGAGCCAAAGAACAAGTTAAGATGGGGCTCACTACACAAGCTGTCCAAGGAGAATACAACAGAGGGTATAGTAGTAGAGGAGCAGTTTTATTATTGTGATTGACACTTCTTTCTTCTGTTGAAGCTGTGCTTTCAAAGTGTCGTATGGCAGTTGCAGAGACTAGAGATAAGTATGCTCTCCACTGGACATGCCGTAGCCAAGGAAGACTCCAATTTTCATGTCCTAGGATTAAGGCAGTCTTAAGGACAGCAACCGGTGGTCCCAAGTCACCACCATCTTCCTCCTCTTTGTTTTCTTTATTTCTTTCTTCCTTGGTTGGGAAAAGCATTTCATAATTAAACATATATTTCTCCAGGTAACGCCAGCATCGTGGTTCAGTCAGGGTGCCGGAAAAAAAACAACGAACCATTACTTCATTGCACAGCCCCATCAACTAGTTCATTAGACGGTTAATCTGTGTTCCAGTGCCACCTTCTGGTTCAGAGTTGTGGAAGGCATGATCCCTAGGAAATGGGAATCCTGTGATGGCTCCATCTCTCAGGCTGCAAAGCTCCCATTTCCCAGGGACCTGGGTGTTCCGCTGCGACAGGTGCTGCTGAGTCTACCCTGCAGCAGCCAAGCCACTGCCTCTTGGGCCTCTGTGAGGGGCTGACATTGGCCACTGATCAGCCCTAGACTCAGCAAACCAGACACAGGCCTTGGCTTCCTTTCGAAGTCTTTACTTCAGATGGACTTTTTTTTTTTAAATTTTGCTTGCAGCAGCCCAGGAAGAAGATAAGGAGCAATCAAAAAGGTAATAAAACAGAAAGGAAGCCTACTGAATGGGAGAATATATTTGCCAACGATATATCTGATAAGGGGTTAATATCCAAAATTTATAAAACACTCATGAAACTCAACACCAAAAAAACAAACAACCCAATTAAAAAATGGGCAGAAGATATGAAGAGACATTTCTCTAAAGAGGACATACAGATGGCCAACAGGCATATGAAAAAATGTTCAACCTCACTGGTCATTAGGGAAATACAAATAAAAACCACCATGAGATACCACCTCACTCCAGTCAGAATGGCTATCATCAATAAATCAACAAACAACAAGTGCTGGCGGGGCTGTGGGGAAAAGGGGACCCTGCTGCACTGTTGGTGGGACTGCAGATTGGTGCAGCCACTATGGAAGTCAGTATGGAGGTATCTCAAAGAAATGGAAATAGAGCTACCTTTTGACCCAGCAATTCCACTCCTAGGTATTTATCCTGAAAAAACCAAGACACTTATTCAAAAAAATTTATGCACCCCTATGTTCATAGCTGCACTATTTACAATAGCTAAGACTTGGAAACAACCAAAATGCCCATCGGTAGATGACTGGATTAAGAAACTGTGGTATATTTATACAATGGAGTATTACTCCGCTATAAAGAAGAATGAAATCGTACCATTTGCAATGATATGGATGGACCTAGAGACTATTATGTTAAGTGAAATAAGTCAGTCAGAGAAAGACAAACACCATATGATCTCACTCATATGTGGAATCTGAAAAACTGTATGAATGAGCAAAGTAAACAGAAACTGTCTCATAGATATAGAGGAAAAATCAGGGTTGCTAATTGGGAGGGGGTTGGGGATGAGGGAGAAGGGGAAGGGATTAGACAGCAAAAATAGGCAACTACAATATTGCCACTGGGATATGAAAAACAGTTTGGGGAATATAATTAATAATGTTGTAAATATTTTGTGGGGTGTCAGATGGTCATAGGTCTTGTTGGGGAGACCATTTCGTGGGTGGAGTAGAGGTTTGATCACTGCACTGTACACCTGAAGTGGAGGTTGTATACCTACTGTAATTGAATATATAGATAGTCACGGGATGTGGATTATACTGTGGAAGAGAGTCAGAGGAAGAGTAATAGATATATATGATATGGGGGGGAGTGGGGTGGCGATTTAGGGGTGGGGGGTTGTCACTTTGAGGGGTAAAATGTATAACTATTGCACTGTGTTGTACACCTGAAATTAATTAAAAATAAATAAATAAATAATAAATAAATAAAAATAAAAACCTTATAATTGAAAAAAAAAAAGGGAAGTGATGGCTGAACCCAGAAGGAAATGCTGATGGAAAATGTGGGTGAGTCAGGACAATATAATCTAGATATTGGCAAGCCCATTTTTATAGATGTTAATCTTCATGTTAATTAGTAATATAATATAGATTCATATAACATATACAATATATAATATACTTAAATTATTATTAATATTAAATATTTAAAATAGTCTATTGATTTATTTAAATAACATTATGCCAAACCCATTATTCTTCCAAACATGATACATATACTCATTCATACAAAAAGAACATTGGGGTAGTAATATATGAAGGTTAAAAGCCAGGGTTGGGTCAAACTTAACCCTACTTCTTATAGATATGCAATGGTATGCAAGTTAATTCAATTTTCTGGGACTCAGTCTCTTCATCTGTAAAATGGTAATAATATCATTGTGGGAAGTAAATGGAATGATTCGCGTACAGAGCCTGGTACAGGGTGAGCACTCAATAAATGCCAGCTACGCAAGCCAGCCACTGTACTAGGTGGTGGGGATTCAGTCAGTCAGTCCATTGGAGGAAGACAGCCGCGGCGTACCCAATTCCAAGCAGAATGAGTGCTGTACAAAGAAATGCTAATGTGCAATGGCTCCTTGAGTTAGACTTGAGTAATACTGTGCCCACGAATTAGCCACTTATTCTCAGTGTCATTCTCCTTACTGTTTGGTGGATGCCCTGATCAGAGCTTTGAAAGTTCTGGGAGAAGGGGGACTTTCAGAGTCTGACAATTCAGCAAAAGCAAAGAACTTTGCCATTTTCAAGCTCAAGCCTCTGGGCACTCGTGTTTTTGAATGTCTGGCAAATTTCTTTGATTCAAAAATCAATTTCCATTTTGACAAACAGTTATGGTCTGCTTCTTAGCCCAGACTTAACTGCCAGGGGATATATGGATTCGAATCCTCCCCTTGATCTTACTTGCCATGCTGCCCAGAATTAAATCCATAATTCTCATTTGTATGCATTTTCACCCCCTCTCCCCACCTCCACAAGGGGAAGCAATGAACAGGACCCAGCCATCCCCCATGAGAAATAAATAATCAGTTCCACAGTGCATGACCCACCATTCCATGCTCAGGACTATCTTAGGACCAGATGGGGAGTAGGAGAGTGCAAAACAAAAAAAAGATGTTATATGCCTCCATAAGAAACTTATCTTCTGGGGTAATACCAAACTTACAAATATGAAATATTCAGAGAACCAGGTGAGATTAAATCCATTCATTCATTCAAGCACTAGGTAGTGTTTACTGTGAATGGCACTCCAAAAATGGTTAGAGTGAGACGTTAGCTTTTATGGAACATAGAAACAAGTAGAAGAGTAGATACGGACATAAGTAATAATAATTCAAGCCAGCTCTTTACCAACGTGCCACTCGGCCGGCCCGTGCCCCACCTTCTTGAAACATTCTCTTTCATTCTCTGCAGTGATGCTACATCTTTTAGTTATTCCTTTACTTCTCTGACCACTCTTGCTCATTTATTTTCACGACCAGGTGGAACAAGATAACAAGTATGGAAATAGGCTGTGCAAAGGCAAGGAGGAGTAGAAATAGAGTGACATCATTTATGCCCACAGGCTTGTAACTTGCTGTTCCACAACCAGACACTTTGCCTAGTGAATCAAATTTACTGAACTAGATAATTTAAAGGGAATTTTCATCCTATGCAGAAGGCCATCTTTACTTTTTAAGACTCACAATTCCAAATGAGTCTGCAGATTCTGAAAATAAGTGGGTTTAACTATAGTGCACACGTCTGATGCAAAGTAAAAATGAAAAGTGAAAGAAAACCAGCAAAAACTACTCCATAAAATTTACAGTTGATTAATTACTCAAATGACTTTTATAACAGCTTTAATGAGATATAACTCACAAGCCATGGAGTTCAACCAGTTAGAGAATACAATAGAAAGAGTCTTAGTATATTCATACAGTTGTACAACCATTACCATAACCAATTTTAAGAACATTTGATCACCCTCAAAAGAAACTTTGTATCATCCATTAGCAGTAACTTCTCATTTCCCCTCAGCCTCTTCAGTCCCTGGCAACCACCAACCTACTTTCTGTTTCTATGAATGTGCCTAATCTGGGCATTTCATATAATACGGGTGCTCTTTTGTGACTGGTTTCATTAACTTAGCATAATGTTTTCAAAGTTCATCCATATTGCAGCATGTATCAATATTTAATTACTTTTTATTGGTAAATAATCCTCTATTGTATGGATATACCACATGTTGTTTATCCATTCTTCAGTTAATAGGCATTTGGGTTGTTTCCATCTTAAGTTACTATGAATAATGCTGCTGTGAACATTTGGGCACAAAATTGACGTGAACATATGTTTTCATTTCTACCTAGGAGTAGAATTGCCAGGTCATATAGTAACTATATGTTTAACCTTTTGAGGAACTACAAGACTGTTTTCCAAAGTGACTGCATCATTTTACCTTTCCACCATCAGTGTATACAATTGATAAGTACTTCATCTTGCTCTAGAAATAACCTAAGACACCTTACAATATGTGCTTAAACAAATAAAGTTATGTACAATTAAGCAAGATAAAAACTCTTAAAGCAGAAGAGAAAAATGAAACAAAGGGGAAATTAGAAAACAAAACAGCATTTAAAATATGAAATACATTTTTTGGTTAGAGGTAGCCACAAATTTGGCTCTGTAGCAGCCAATGTGAAAGGGAAAAGGCAGTCTGTTCTATATTTCTTAAAATCCATGATATAAAAACAGACCAGCTTCTTAGAACTACAATGGGATGATGATGATGATGAAGGTGGTGGTGGTGGTAGTGGTGTCGACTGGTAAGGAGACTAGCTTTCCTGGGTTTTCATAGAAATAATTCCATATAATGTAATGAATACTATTTCCCTGCAGTAAATATGACCATGAATTTCACAGGGCTGTTTTTTATTTTATTTTATTTATTTTTATTTTTATTTTTATTTTTTTTTTGAGTGCAGTGTCACTGGCCCTCATATGTGGGACCCGAACTGGGGCCGCTGGCTTCCCAAGTCAGCACTTAAACACCGCACCACTCAGTCGGGAGGGCTGTTTTTTTTATAACACTCTTCAATCCCAAATGATGCCTTCTATCAAAGAATCATTTAGTAAACAATCCTTCTCCCTGGTGGCTGACACAAGAAGGCACAGGACTCTCTGATCTTAATCCAGGCCTAAATCTTCCAGCGACTTGGTGGATTTTTATAGTCAGGTCCCCTTGATTCCTAACATGCTGAATGAAGTGCCCAGATGCTGGCATGTATCGAAAAGGAAAGACGGGGTGCCAAGCTACCATGTACTGTTCATTGCAAAGAATGTGAAGAAGGCTGCTGAAAAAGTTTAGTCCATGAATCAAAAGCAACTCAAAGGAGAGAGAGATTTAATCCCATAGGCAAGAATTGGAAGAGTTTGGAAGAGGACAGGAACATCACACAAGTGGGCATGGAAACAATAGGACAAGTCAAATTTGTCTCTTAAGTAATGACAATATTGGTTGCAACTAAAATTTCAGGCCATAGTACATAGTGGAGGTGGAGGTGGTAGGAAGATGGGATTAAGAGGAAAAACAATGTCCCATGGGCCGGCCAAGTGACGCGATGGTTAAGCACTGGCTTGGGAGGCCAGCGGCCCCGGTTCGGGTCTCACATATGAGGGCCAGCGACACTGTCCTCAAAAAAAAAAAAAAAAAAAACCAACAAAGAAAAATTATGTCCCAGAGCTTCAACAGCCTCACTGACATTGTGTCTGTCCACGTTTAATGCTCTTGCCTTAGTGTGCGTTCTTTCAGCAAAGCCTTAAACTGACTAAACACTTCTCTGGCTCATTGCCAAATTATATGAATATTATTGATGGTATGAAAAAAATTGGGGAGAATAAACTAAGCCAGGTTTTTAGTGACAACCTAACCACTACTGAAAAGCCAGGAGAAAATACTCAGATAATAAGTAGTTTTAAATGTTTTATGTAAATCAGGATTTTGCACAGCTATTGGCTGCCTTGGTTCATGCTCCTGAGGACACAAACCACCACCCTGCCTGTCACCTGCTATCCCTCTGCCCAGCTTCTGAGCACAAAAAGCTTCCAAGGGCAGTGAACCACAAGGCCCAAGTGATTGCTTCTGTTGCTGTTTGGAGAGGTGGTTCTTCCTGAGGAAGAGGGCACCCAAGGAAGCCAGTTAGTGCTGCGCCTCTGTGATTTTAGACAAAGAAATGGATAGTTCATCCCCCACGGACATCAATCCAGTGCCTTGTTCAAGCACTAGATTTTCATAAGATAAAATATTTGTCTTTTTTAGGCAAGGGAATGAGTAAAGACACCAAAGAGAGCCTGGGGAATCCTTACTGTTCCTCCATTAACATGAAGGAGCACAGCAGCTCCATCTATTACATCAAAGCACCACCACAGACCCTAATCCTTGCTGAAAGGAACTCTCAGGCAGCCAAGCCTTTAATTTGCTGAATAATAGGTCCTCTGATTAACCCTTGTAAAACAAAGCACAGCCGTTACAGGCAACAAATGTTCCCAGGGGCTTGAGAAAGAAAGTGGGTGGGGGTTGGGGGGTTGGTATAGCTCCTACTGCCACTCTTAGCAAACTAATTCTATGTATCGGTTTCAAAATGGTTAGCTTTCTGTTTTCCTTTTTCACTTTCCGTATTCTCTCTCCAGGGAACATGGTTCTTCCCTGCTCTGATACTGTGGTGTGTCCTAAGCTTTAAGCTGCTGTAACTCAGTGACATGCCTAGATGGGTGATGTGGAATGACCGTGTCACCAAATATACTTATCAGCAGTAAATCAGTGATATGGAAGGCTCTTTCAGGACCATTTACCCACTCACCTGGCTCTAGGCCAAGCGACTTAAATGCTGCAAAAAGAAAGAAAGAAAGAAAGAAAGAAAGAAAGAAAGAAAGAAAGAAAGAAAGAAAGAAAGAAAGAAAGAAAGAAAGAAAGGAAGGAAGGAAGGAAGGAAGGAAGGAAGGAAGGAAGGAAGGAAGGAAGGAAGGAAGGAAGGAAAAAAAGGAAGAAAAAGAGAAAGGGAGGGAGGGGAAAAAAGGAGTAGGAACCCATGAGTAGGAGAAAGGGAGAAGTGAAAGGAAAAGAGGGAGTAATACTAGCTCAGGTATTTCTCCGATTTGTTCTAATTCAACAGAAGATATTTAGTATTAAAAAAGGTGGTTGATCCTCTTTGTAAGATCCTACTAGTGGAGGTAGACAGCTGTACACTATGCTGCCAAGGACAAGCAAGGGGGTAGATGGGTCGTGGGTTTCACAGTAGTGTGCTTTAATAAATCACGTACATATTAGACTTCCTGCTAGTTATATCAGATAATGAGATGAATGATTGAACATATGACACAGTGGTCAGTTATCATGTGCATGATATAAATTCTATTGTGCTGAGGACATTTATCTCTCTATTGATCTGGTTTTGCTAGCAAGGATCATAAATTACTGGTCTTCCATAACTGTATGATAAATACTCTAATAACGGAATGCCACCAACTCCTCTTTTCCCAATAAATTTCCATAGGGTTCCAGTTAGACAAGTAAAATTCAGAGAATCTTCTTAAAAATTTTTTTATTACTTTTTTCAAAAATTATACATAGTATGAAGATCGTAGAGAAAAGCTTATCTACCTCAAACAAATAGTAGTGTGCTGCAGCCAGCATACACAAGCCCCCTGGATATTATTGTTACAATTTAAGGAATTCTGTAAACTGACTGATGTTTCATTCGATGTTTCATTCGTAGCTTGAAATTGGCCGTGGTGGGATTAGTCACGCCATGGAAATCAGTAAACAATATCAATCAGCCCCCCATCTCCACCCAGCCAGTTGCTAAACATCACTGGTTGTAGACTAGAAATCTTGGGTAAAACTGACTGCTTGATCATTCAAAAGCTCATATGGATAGAAATCTCTTTTTACCTGTAATTCTTTTGAGGGCAGTGTCACTGGCCCTCACACGTGGGACCCGAACCGGGGCCGCTGGCTTCCCAAGCCACCGCACCACTCAGCCGGCCCTGTAATTCCTTTTTTTTATTTTCATTTCCTGCCTTCTTTTGGATTGATAAACTTTCCTATTACCCCCTCTTCTCCCCTTCGGTTGGTTTAGAAACTAGATATTGTTTTCCTATAGTTTTAGTAATTATCCTGTGTGTGTGTAACATATTTGCTTAACTATAAATTTTCTATTAGTTCTGCCCTATTTTTGAGCACAAGAACCTATGCATGCCTTAACTACACATTGAACACTGACCCTTCCTGAATTTTATGATAGTTTTGTTTTTACATATTTTATCCCAAATAGATTTCCTTCTTACAGTTATAGTTACTTCTTTTACCCCTTCAGACTGTTTCATGAAATTAATTTCATTTCAAATAAGTGTATGCTTCATTTGTTTGGATGGATTATCTGTCTTAGCCTTAGATTTCTTCACGTTTTGAAATTTCTGTTATCAGGCTCTTTGAGGAGCAGCATTTTGTTTTCTCTCTCCTTCTTCCTTCCTCTGTGCCCACCATTCTAGTCTAATAATTTCAGGGTTGTGTCTTCTTGGCTTTCTGAGTCTCGAACCAGAGCCAGGTTTTAGAATGGCATTTTGTGCTCCTGTCCTGTGATTTTATTAACTATAGGCAAGAGTCCATCCCTGTGGCAGCAGAAGGTTTAGCTGCTTATAAATCCTTCTCCCACCGTCAGCCAGAAGCTGGCTAAAAACCACATTTACCTGAGTAATGGTCAGCAATACCACAGATGAGGGAGAATAAGGAGGAGATTGTTATAGTTAGACCATAGCATCATATGACCCCTCCTCTATCCCATTGTTTTCCCACCTTTTTCTCAGCCTAGGGGACTATCCCACACACTAGCTTCAAGCAGGATTCTGAATTCCTTGGACCCTCCTTTTTTAAAAATTTTATTGAGGATTTGAGGGAGGGAAACAGACAAGCTGCTGTCCTTTTGTTCTTCAGTCTAGTTGTGGAGGACATCGCCTCACTGGCCCATGTTGGTACAGTGATCATTGTGCTCTTCCTGGCTGAGGCAGATGGGTTGCTGGCCATTGGATTGCCACTCACGGCAGCTCATAGCAGCTCATGCCAGCTGCCGGCCACTCACACTGGCTGCCGGCCACTCATGGTAGCTTAGCTGTAGCCAGCGACTCACTGCAGCCCAGCTCAAGGTCGAGCTGTTGTTCACCATCTTAGCTGTAGAGGGCACAGCATCACTGGCCCATGTGGTATCCAAACCGGCGGCCCTGCTGCTTAGAGCCCGCGCTCTCAAGCCAACTCTTAACTAACGAGCCACTTGGCAGGTCCCCTTTCAATCCTTTCATTCACAGGAGCCAAATTCTCAGCCTCTACTGCTTGCTTCTGATCACAGCAGACCCATGACTTCAGTTCAGCTGAATACTTTGCACTTTTTTTCCATTCTGAGTTCTTCCTTCCCTACTTTTGGCCTTCTCTTACATGTGGACTGTCACTGTTAGAGGAGTTTGGAAAACTATAAATTTAAAGAGCCCCCTTGGGCCGGCCGAGTGGCGCATTGGTTAAGCGCTGGTTTTGGGATGCCAGCGGCCCCGGTTCGGATCCCACATGAGGGCCAGTGACACTGCCCTCTACAGCTAACAGCTCCACCTGGAGCTGGGCTGTGTGAGCCCCGGTGATGTTGTGGGCTGCAGCCCCTGCTGCAGTGGGCTGCCATAGGCTACAGTGAGTGGCCCGCAGCCAGCGTGAGCGGCTGGCAGCCAAGAGTGAGCTGCCAATAGCTGCGGTGAGCGACATCCAGAGGCCAGCGACCGATCTGCCTCATCCGGGAAGAGTGCAATGACGATACCAACAGTGAAGCAACATCCTCCGCAACTAAACTGAAGAACAAAAAGACAGCAACTTGTCTGTTCCCCTTCCCCATTCCCCAACGCTGTTCCCCTCCGCCAATTCCCCAATAAAAAATCTTAAAAAAAAAAAAATAAATAAATAAAGAGCCCCCTTGACAGAAAATCTCTTGCATCTAAAGGCAAAAAATTGTTTAATTTCAAATTTATCCAATAAAATCTTCTGCTTACCACTCTCCTAAATTATTTTTCTTAAGTAACACCTATTGGTGTGAAGAAGGTATTAAACTATTAACACTTTGTAAGCGGGCATAAAAAGCTATATGACGAGTTTCCCGCAAAAAATGTGTTAATGTATATGACCAAAATTAACACCTGTAAGAAGGGCCCCTGCTTACTTTATAGGGAGGATGCAAAGTTTAGGTCACAGGCCTCAAACTCTCCCACACCTTGATTTTCACCCACAACATCCACACATTCCCCTAAGGCAGGCAGCCTTGGCTAGGCAAGGTTTACATTAGAAGGAAATAGCCAGCTCTGTAGGCTGTCATGTCACTGACCGTGGTCCTGAAACATCACAAGCCATAGAACATGTAATACCTGTTTCTCTTAATCCTGGGTACAGAAATAGCTCCTCTTCGACTTTTCCCTGAACTGCTCAATCAGATGGTGGAGGAGGTGATGGTGGGAAATAGGGAAGTGGGGTGAGGAGGGGGAAGGGAGGGTCAGGGAAGAGGAATTAAGTAGAAGTTGTTGGAGAGGGATAACCATGGGAATTGCCAGGGAGGATTTGTTTTGATATCATTTTCATCTATGTAAACAAAAAAGAATCCACAGCTAAATATGTAACTGTCATCATTCACTTTTAACACTCCTATAATGTTTCTGACAGTGAAAATTTTACTTTTGCTTTGGGAAAGTGTATTGGGGGAGAGCATGTGATCACTTTTCCCACCCCTCATTTTCTTCCTTAACATTATGTTTGAGGTTAGAAGAGATTTTTCAAAGATCATGCATCCTAACATCTAACATCTGACCAGGTCCATCATATAATGGGTATTATTTTGAGGATATCACCTCCTCTCTAGAATTCTTGGCTCCTCAAAAGGAACTGATGTTTGCTGAATTCCTGCCATGTGCCAAGAACTATGCCTGGCATTGGGGATACAAAGCAGAAAAGACACATTCTCTGCTCTCAAGGAACTCACAGTTTGAGTGGGGAGACAAACAAATAATTTCAGAGTGGCTTGACCTGCTCCCCTTCTTATTATGAAAGTCTGTATAAGGCACCATGCTGACAGGAGTCAGGGGAAGCCCCACTTATTCAATTTTGCTAGAATGTGCAGGAAGTATGGAGGAGAGAATGTTTTGCATAGAGAGATAGAGTCCAGATCCTGAATGACCTTGTGTTAAATAATTTTGGTGCATTCTATAAGCAATGAAGAACTGCAACATGTTTGTGAGTAGGGCATGACTTGATCAGTTTCGTGGAAGATAGTCTGCAATGACGGAGGTTATAAAACCAGAGAGAGTAATATGGAAGCTATTGCTCTAGTTGCAGCACAGAGCTGAATCATAATCCAGAACACTAGAGACATGTACAATGGGGTATTCTGAATACCCCAAAGAAGCCAAATAACAAAAGTGCCACTCTAAGTTGGGAGCAGATTGGGGAAACCACATATCCTAGGCAACAGTCAGTGCTCCCATGTCTAGAGCCTCTGGGTGCTTTGGCCCTGGGCATCAAGGAGGGCAGAAAACCATGTCCAAACACTCCTTATTTGTGTGGGTTTAGGGGGAGAAGAAGGGAGAACACGTGGTATCTCAACAGCTTGGTCATTCATGCCGGGACTGATAGGGAAAACTGGAGGAGGTATCTGAGCAGCTAGACTTGGGTCCTCCTCATATATCCAGGTGGAGGAGGGTGATGGGGTGACTGCTTACATTCTCCCTCCAAAACATACACACAGTATTATTCAGCCATAAAAAGGATGTAAGTACTACAACATGAATGAACCTCAAAATATTATACTAAGTGAAAGGAGACAAACACAAAAGTCCATTATGATTCCACTTATATAAAATATACAGAATAGGTAAATTTATAGGGGGACAAAAGATAGAAAATAGATTAATGTTTGCCAGGGGCTGGAGGGAAGGGGGGAATAGGGAGTAACTGCTTAGTGGGTATCGGGGTGGCTTAGTGGCATCCTTTGGGGTGAATTCAAATGTTTTGGAACTAGATAGAAGTAGTATTTGCACAACATTGTGAATGTACTGAATGCCAGTGAACTATTCACCCTAAAATGGTAAATATTATGCTACGTGAATCTCACCTCAATCACACACACACACACACACACACACACGCAGCATCATGAGCCTCAGAAGAGATGCTGGACTATGATCCAGGCCTGAGTTTAAATCTCAGCTCTGCCATTTTCTAGCAGGTCTAGCTGTGAGACCTCAGGATGGTCACTTGAAGCTCAGCTTCCTGTCTGAGTAGGAACCTGCCTCCTTAGCAGCAGGAGGAGTTACTGAACTAATGTAAGTGAAGTGCATTTCACTGTGTCTGACACACAGCTTTAATAAATTAAGCTTTAAATAAATCATACTGGTATTATTATTTGTACTCTTGTTGGGGGAGGTCCTCAAGAAGACATGACCACCATTTAACCCAGATAATTGGAGGCTCCCCACCCCTTCTCCTGTCATTGGAATGTGTATTCCTCTTGCCTTCCCTGGTGCAGGAAGGTGCTCCAAGGATACTCGAGGGCAGGGAGAGACTGTAGAAAGAGGCAGATCACTCCAGACTGGTAGGTGGCAGGTTTAACAAGCGGAAACTTACTGATGAAGCTTGTGTTGGGCTGCCTCAAGAGGAGTAGTTTTCCGTACCTGCCCACCAAATCTTCAAAGTTTATGTAAGAGGTTTAGCTGAGTTCAGTCATGTATACCATTCAGAGAGTCTCAATACCACATGCTCAAGGCTGTAACCTTGGGGCAGTTTCAGATTCCACCAAGAGAACTTCCCAGGAGGTGGCGAACCAATTCCTCACACAGACAGCCCCAAATTTATTCAACTTTTTACTTTAACTCTTAGGTATCTTTTAGGCTACTCCTGATTTGGCTGAGTGTAAGCTTTCTTTGCTTTCCTTGGCTATATGAATTTTTCCATGTACAAAGATTTTCATATAGCAGAGAGCTGGGTCATAATTAAAAAGATATGTGAACTCTAAGCCCACAAAGGTTCAAGCTACCCCAGTTCAGATACATAGTAAATCAAGTATTACTAAGTTGATCATCATCCTCCAGCCTGGGTCCAGCCCCAGAATCCTTCTAACACAGCATTCTAGGAAGGCGAGCAGGGGGGTCGGTGTTGGGATACAAGATGACACCAATTTACCAATTTCTTGTGCAATTTGTTCCTCTCAGAGAGGCACATGTGATTAAGAAATCTTAGAGCAGAATGTGAACTGGTTCCTGAAGTCCATTGATAATTATAGGAATATCCTTCTTTTACTGTTGGGCGATAGGCTTTAGGAGGAGGAATTGAACATAAACCCTTAACATTTGAGACATATTAAAATTAACAAAAAAAAAAAAGAAGAAAGAAAAGAAAGGGAAGAGGGAAGGAGGGAGGGAGGAAGACAGAGAGGGGAAGCTCCACTATGACTTCATGGTGTGATACTAATACTTGACATTGGGGTGATGCTGTATCACATTCAAAGGATTTTACATTTGGTTCTCACTAGTAGATAGGTGGACATTGCTGTTCTCACCCACAGCTTAGGAAATGGAGGCTTGGAGAGATCAAATGATTTAAGGTGATTTAACCATCAAGTCCTGGACTGTATTAGTTTCCTAGGGCTGCTGTAACAAAGTTCCGCAAACTGAGTGGCTTAAACAACAGATATTTATTGTCTCACAGTTCTGGAGGCTAGAAGTCTGCAATCAAGACTCAAGATGTAGGGCTGAACTCCCTTTAAAGGTGCGAGGGAAGGATCTACTCCAGGCCCCTCTCCTAGCTTCCGGTAGTTCCTTGGCTTGTAACAGCATAAGTCCAATTTTCACATTACATTGTGTGTGTTTGTGTGTGTGTGTGTGTGTGTGTCTGTGTCCAAATTTTCCCCTTTTATAAAGACACCAGTATGACCTCATCTTAACTAATTACATCTACAATGATCCTGTTTCCAAATAAGGTCACATTCTGAGATACTGAGGGTTAGAACTTCAACATATGAAGTTTCGGGGGACATAATTCAGCCCACAACATGGAATGATCAAAGCCAGGCTTTCAGTATGTGCATGAGGGGCATGGCTTGAGCCTATGGGCTTAAACTTTGGGCCTCTCTTAAAGGCATTATTCACTAAAATACAGCCTTTTAAATAAAATTCTTTCAAGAAAACATTCTAGTCCTTCACATCAAAAGTAAATTATGGGATTTTTTTCTCCTTCACTCATTAACCTGGTATGATAGCTAGATTGTGCCTTTGATGACCTTTGAAAATTCCAAATTAAAGTACTGGAGGTCAACGGAATCCGCACACACACACCAAAATGAGATATATTTAAACTCACTCTTATTAATTTTGAATCCATTAAAAATAAAACAACAACAGCCCTTTCCTCATTAGTGCCAAAGGGCTATGTCTGTTATTTTTATCCCTGCCAGAAATCATCAGGGGGCTGGAAGAAGGTAGTACTGGTGACATGAGCCTTCATTTCCATTTTTTAATTAAAATTCTATTGACCCTGAGCCAGATTTCCTTCTGTACCAGAGCCTGTGGAAATTCCACAGTGGAAACTATAATGATCAGGGAATGGAGGAGCAGGCAGGACCTGGGAGCTTATAATTGAACCAAAAGAACATCACAGCTCTTGGGAGAAGACCCAGGAGAGGTGTTGACCTGGCGACCCCTTGCTTCTACCTTGATCTTACTTCCCCAGCTCTCCCAGGCCACAGATCATCCCTGGTGGGGATCACAACTGCCCCTCCTCAAGATTCACTTCTGTTGTGACTCATCACCCTATGGGCACCACTGGCTCTCCTTCCTGACCTGCACATTTCCGTTGATGACACCACTATTGTGAGTTACAATATCCACCACTATCACTCACATTTGTTTTTATCTTACTTAATTCTTGCAGCACTATAAAGTAGCATGATTACAGACCACTATCTGTCTATGTACTCTCCACTATACTTAGGGATAGAGCCCTGGTACTGACCCGGGCCCATTGATGTCATTAGACTACATTTCTTAGCTTCCTTTGTAGTAAGATGTGGTCATATGATTAAGTTATAGCTAATGATTTGTTGTATGAAACTGCCTGAAAGTCTTCTTAAAATAAGGAAACTTTCATTTTTCTCCCCTTCCACCTGCCTATGTTAAGCATGTAATTGTTGGGATTACAGCAGCCATTTTGGCCCATGAGGTACCCTTGGGAATGGAAATCACACTAAATGGGGCAGCACCAGGGCAAGAATCTGGGTAGCTGCCATGTGCCCTACCAGCATGCATGACTTAACTCCCAGCTTATTTTATGTGAGGGGAAAATAAAAGTCTACCTTGTTTAAGCCACTCTTATTTGGAATTTTCTAATACAGCAGACTTGATCTTAATCCCAAGTGGTTATAAGTATTAGTACTCCCATTTTACAGACAAGGAAACTGACCTTAGAAAGGTTAAGTAACTTGTTTAAGGTCAAAAATCTAAGTGGCAGTGCTAGAACACAACCTGACTTCAGATCCTGTGCTCTTAATTTCTACAACATATATTCTCTAAAAAGACCTTTCCCCATGCTTAAAACACAGAGTCATGTTAAACACTTCCCTCTCTGAAGCACCTATCTCCTCCCATAGTTAGTTGCCAAGTACTGTGGGTTCTGCCTCCCAGGGTCCTGGTTTCCATTTCCTGACTCACTGCTCCTTCCCCATGGAGAAACCTGTGGCAGGCTAACAGCAGACAGAGGGACTCAGCCTGGACAGTATGACCTGGGACAGGTAGGAGAGGCAGGACTGTTAGTGAAGAAGTGAAGGTAAGTCTGTTCAGGCATTGCTTCTGTTTTGACTCCTGTTGGAGATGATTCACTCAGGTTGAGTTTAAAGGGGCGGGGTGTTGCTCTTGAGAAAGGAGTGGAAGGCAGGGCTGTGTGTGTGTGTGTGTGTGTGTGTGTGTGTGTGTGTTTCTGAGCTGTGAAAGTCAGTGAGTTTAAATCTAAATAAAGAGAAGGTAGATAGCAGATTTAATTATGCCAGAGGTGTCAAGGATAAGAAGGTCATTGACAGGTGCCCTTTTTTCTGAACAAATACTAGGGGTGCCAGAAAAATATATACACATGACTTGTATTCATCTTTTATTATTGGTATATACTGAGTATTACAATTTTAATACCACTTTTCCTTTCTTAAAATGTGCATACATTTTCTTGGCACCCTCTGTATTTATTACTGAACCTACTAGTGCAGAAGTATAGAAACAAGGAGAAAAATAATTTTCCCAATAAAACATGTCCACCTGTCCAGATAGTGGTGATGTTTTCAACTTGATATAAGATGCTAGTAACCTTGATACAGCACAAATATGCGTGTCATCTCATGTGCAATTATAGACCCAGCTTGGTACTGCTCTAATGTCTTCTCTTGCAGGTGTACCTGATTTCATTACAAGTTTTCATCTGAATTCACTGGGGAATGGGCCGATTCTGTTTTTGTTTCTTGGCCAGGAAACGATTGATCCTGAAAGTCTTGTGAGAAGACATAGCAAGGAACAGAGTCAGACGCATACACCATGAAGACAGAGAAAAGGAGGGAGAGCTGGTGACACTTCCAAAAAGTAGTGTTAGAATAGTGGTACGAACCAAATGCAAAGGGTAATAAAAATAATAACAATGCTTGCTGAGCATATACACAGAAGCAAGTCTGCTAGGGTTCAAATCCTAGCTCCATCCTTTATTAGATATGATTTTGGGAACTCTTGACCCCTTTCTACCTCAATTTCTATAAAATGCAGATAATATTAGAACTATCTCATAGGATTATGAAGATTAAATTATATGATGTGTAGAGAACAGTGCCTGGAATGAGTAAGAGTTACATGTTAGTTATTATTATTTGCCAGGTTCTACATACACAGTATATAATTTAATCTTTACAGTAACCCTATGAGGTAGCTATTCTCAGTCCCAATTTGACAGATGAGAACCAAGGCTCAGAGAGGTTAAAAATCTTCCCCAGGGTTGCTGCTCTTCCATGGCTGCCTCTTCTTGATGATGAGTCAGGTGGCCTCCTGGGGAGGGGAGGGGAGGAGAGAGACAAGCTGCGGGCAGACATTTGAGCCACACCCCTGGCCTCTCCCCCTCCCACTGCACTCTGTGTGCATGGACACACAGATAACGCAGAGCTCACAATCACTGCTGTTTACCTCAACTGTAGACTCTTTTTTATTTACATTATGAAATTCAAGTATGATTTTGAAAGAAAGAAGAAAGAAAGAGAGAGAGAGAGAGAGAGATGGGAGAGAGGGAGGGAGGGAAACAGGGAGGGTGGGAGGGAGGGAGGGAAGGAGGGAGGAAAGCCAGTATGGGGTAAATGGTACAGAATATCATTTAGTTGAACCCTATCTAAAAGTTACCTAACAGTGTGCCACAAGCACTAACAATGTGAAACCCATGACATACGAGTATACCACAGATCTGGTTTCTCACAAGATCTAAAGCCAGCATTTGTTGGGAAATAAATATGCTGACTAGAGTCTGGATTATCCACTTTACTATGCCTTTTGCTTATTTTGAATGAGGCTCAAACCCTCATTGCCAAGGTTCATAGGGCAAGAGTGTATTCCAGGTACATGGTGGACAACGCACTGTGTTTCAAACTTCAAGTCACACTGAGCCACTTGGTTTACACCTTGAGAAAATCAGATTTCATTGGTTGAGTTTATAAGTGGGGTATAAGTGAGATCAAATCAGACCCTTGGTGTCTTTAGATGAGCTATTAGGTAATCTAAATTAGATGCCCTTCAGGGAGAAATAACCTTGAAACACACAGCTTCATTTGTTCTCATGCAAATAAAAAAAAAAATTTCAGTTTTTCAAAATGAGAAAAATGTTAGGTTACATTTATAAGTGTATTGATCAATATATGTTGAGGGGGTGAGGAGAATTTGAGGGTTTTTAAATTAGAATTTTTTTAAGCTTCTCCATGAATTTTTATTAATTCACTAACTCCCTGTAGCTCAAGAGATGCTAATTAATTCAAGAACCCATAATAGCTGATCATTGGCTAAATAAATCTAAATTGAAGTGAGTCTGTCACTGGAGATATCTCTGCTCATTTTAATTAAAATCACCAATTTGTGAAATAATGTAAATAAAGGTTATTGTATCCTTCTACTCTAGGAAGTATTAACCCTTTGCGTGGCCACCTGAAACTCCAACAGGACTTAAAAAGCCAAAAATATTTGTGGAATTTAATCAATCACTGAGTTGGAACATTTATCATTCCAAGTGTGTTTGCTCATGGACTGTATAAATCCATGTCAAATTAAGCTGCCTTGAAATACAAAATGGAAAATGGTGATGAGCTGAGAATTGTTGTCTTGCAGGTAATACAATCAATGTCAAGGAAACAACCACCCCCAAATGGTTACCTTTATAAACATTCAGGCTTAGAAAAAAAGCATATGTTCTAGGTCTGAGTTTCAATTTTTAAGGAATAAGTTTATGCAAATGACCGATAGTTTTAGTAGTTTTGTAGCTCAAAGTCATCTCACCTTATTAACATTCAGCACAACTGCTTGTAGCTATTCGAATGTCATTTGGAGGCATAGAAAAGGCCACTTCAAAATTTCATGAATGGGTGGTAGGGCTCCACCACAATGCTCACTCGGGGAAGCAGACCTACCTGCACATTTAGTCAAGCCAGCCAACCCAGGAAAGTGTGTGTGTGTGTGTGTGTGTGTGTGTGTGTGTGTGTCCATATAGTTCAAGTCATTACTAAGTCGAAAGCTGAGAGATAAACCATAGTGCCATAGTGCTCTTGATGGCTTTGTCCTTAACTAAGAGAAATCCATCTCTATTTCTAATCAGCTCAAGAACCAGTGATAATGAAGTCCTAAATCTAATTCCTAATAAAACCCCCAGAAGTTTTAGAGGCAAAATGAAAAATCAAAGTTCACGGATGCCTTTTGGCCAATGGTTGGGAAGTATTTTAGTGCAAAGACCAGAAATTAGTTTGACTTAAAGAAGTGACATCCATTAAAAGAAAGGTGAATTTGGCAATGGAAAATTATTCTTATCTTATCAAAAGGCTACTTCTGAACCCAGCCTCCTGATGAAACAGAAGTCTGGCTGGGACTTGAACCAGATAAACTTGTTATGCAAATAGCTTTAGCCACAGGGGAAAGGACTGATAATGAAATCGCTACAAAGCCAAACCACACATTACAGAAGTGACAAAAAAATGTTGGGCAGGGTCCTAGCATATGGATAAAAAGCAGTGCAGAATTTATATGAGCATCATGTTTAATTTATCATAACTAAGCTGTCAGAAGTCATGCCTTGACAAATGCACAACTAACACATATAAATGAGTCAGTTATCACTAACGACCAAAGGTTCAGAACCAAACAGGCTAATATTTCTTTACCTTTTTTTTTTTTTAACCCCCACACAGGTTTACTAATAGGATTTCAGACCTTAAAATCTCTCCTACCATCTCTGAATTAAGGAGGCTTGAAAAAAATCTGAAAAACATTAAGTCACATCCCAGCACTCATGTTCCCCCTTCCCTCCCATGTATTCTGCACCCCTCCTCTTCTCCCCTCCTTACACTGACTGACACACACACACACACACACACACACACACACACACACACGTGCTCAAACCCTGATCCCTATCTACACAACTATAATCACTAGGCTGCAGCCAGGCCAATCCTGTCAGACCACTGTAGCAATCAATGAGAAGCCACACAGGTCCTTCGACGAGTGGTGACTATTATGAACCCAGAAGATCAAAAATTATTGAACGGCTGTGCTGTGGTGCAGCAATCATATGGGGACAGGGTATTGGAAGGTTTTAAAGCTGTTAAAGAATTTCTAGTCCTGTTTATCCTTTACAGAGAACTAGTTTAGTTTACTTGAATACAATGCACAACAGCTCAGTCTACAAGGTGAAGTGAAACAATTATCTGGATAATTCAGGCTAAAAACACTTTTTCTGAAATTACCAGATAATCATTTTCCCCATGTCAGCCCCATCAATAATGAGAAGTTTATAATCGGGAAGGCTTCATCCTCCAGCCTTCTTCCTTTTCCCTCCCAATATGATCAAGGTTAAGTATAAAAGCAAACCAAGGCTATCTCTTTAAATAGACATTTCTAACCCAGTGAGTATCACTGTTTATATTTAATTAGAGATTTGAATAAATAAAATGAAATAGTACTGTGAAATTGCATTTGGTAGGCTGAGTAATGGCAGCCTAGAGAAAGTAGTCTCAACTACAAAACCAAAGGATATTATTTGAGAATAGCTGGAAGGTTTCTACCTAAAAATATAAAGTAAAATAATTAGTCCCTAACCTCAATAGTCCCAAAAATTGGGCAAAAGAAGACTTCGTGGTTGAGACATCTAAAATATTATGGGGAAAATAGGATTGGGTGGCTGAGGTCAGGAAAGAATCTATGAACAACTACAATGTATATTTTCATTAATAAAACCAAAAACCCAACTCATTAAATAAAAAGAAGATTGATGACATTTTTCCATGTCTTAAATGTGTAGTAAAGCACACAGTCTCTTAATTTTTATTTACCTTCCTTGGTTCATTAGAACCTTTTCGGACACTCCCTCCCCTGCAGTTTCAACAATTGTTTCCTGTGTTTAGTCCTCCATTTCAGTATCAAGGCCTTTCTAAGTCTAAAGCAACTCAGAATGAGTGCATATGGAATTCTCAGAGTTGAGGAAAACATAAGCAGATTTAAACAGGCATGTAATAGGATTTGCCACACCAAAAAAAAAAAAAAAAAATCAGTAGTTGGGAGGGATTGCTATATTGTATTTAACCCTTTAAGTCCCAACTCCATCTTCAATTATGTACCTTTATTCCCAAATCCATCCAAGCAAGACCATGCTTGGTTTAAGAACACAAACATATTTTTTTTAAAGTATGCAAAAAACAAACTTGGATGAGTCAAGACACATTTTAGAGGCATCATAAGAGCTTGGTATAGGAAAGTGTATTTGTGAGTATCTAATGGGTTTTTCTAGGCCAACGGTTTAGAAAAGGTCAATCAAGGGCATCTGCGTGTAGCAACAGAATGACAAGGAAAACGCTGTATCCAGCCATCGCCAGCAAAATCGCTGGAACCTTAGCCACTGATTATCTCTCCCGGGGCTGATCTAAAATATGTTCCCAGCTACTAAGGTGTCTTTAGTTCTCCAGTTCCCTTCCCCTCCTCCTTAGGGTCCCAAATCTCAGGAAATGGCTCTTCCTCGGCTCTTCTGAGAGCATCATTCCTCCTGCTGCATGTGTTGTTCCTCTCAGCATTGCCCAACATCACCAGCCTTGACTTGTGACGACCGCATTCTGCAATCATTGCAGGAACATCAGAGTGGGGACAGGACGGGCAAGGAAATGTCCGCCATCCCTGGCCTTGAACTGCATGGTCACATCTCAACACAGCCTTGCTTGGTAAAGTTCTTGGAGTTCCTTACCGCTCCTCTCTCCTGATGGAGATGGCACAAATCCAGGAGGGACTGGACAAGCAAACAATTTCAGGGACCTTGAAGCATGTTACATTTGAAATGGAAATGAAGTGCTCTTTATACAAAACCCTTGGGGACAAATATGTTTTGGAATTCAGAATTTTATCAAAGTTTAGAAAAGTAAACCAGTGCATTTACTGTATGTTATGTAACCTCCCCGGCAGGATCTGGGGCAGCACGCTATAATCAAACACATTAATATATCTGCAGCAATTCACATGAATATTCACACTGAGTGAGAAAAATAATGACTATAAATAACCCCACTTCACTTCAGGTCATGTGTTGCCGCCAAACCAGTTCACATAAGGTCAGGGCTTGCAGCTAAATGACTCAAGTTCAAGAAACTTTCATTTTTCAGAGCTCTTTGGAGCTTGGAATTGTGGATTAGGGATTGTTGATGTATTGTGATTGATTAAGGAAGATAATCAGAGACCTAGTTTACTTTTCATTGCCCTGCCTCTTTGTGTATGTACATGTTGGAGAAATTTGTGTTGACCCTTCCCTGGTCCCTGTTTATCAGCTATCTTGGTCACTTCTCTTCTCCTTTCATGACCTCTGAAGACTTTGTTTGATATACTAGACACTGAGGGTACGTCTTCCCTGCTCCTGTGCCTGGACATGGCTTGTAACGCCTGGTCTAAATTCCTGCCTCCACAGTGCACCAGCCCCCTGGCTTGGGGTCACAGTCCCCTCCAGCATACTGAAACATCTTCTCCAGACTTGGAACGAGTCCTCTGTCAGGAGCCTGGACAAAAGTTCATGTTCCCAGCACTACATCATCACCCCATTGGTGTTTTTGTGGCTTTTGCTCCTGTCTTAGTCTCATTCAATCTTGCCTAGCTTCCAATAACATAGCTCGCACCAAGTACCTCACCCATCAGTTGGGTTTTCATCTTTTTCTCCACATATGAAGTCCTGGCTGGGGCTCTTCACACCCATGCCTCAGACCTGAGATCCTACTATGACCCCTTAATCAACTTGGGAACCAAAGCCCTGGTCCCACATTACGGATCCTAGGGCAAAGCCCAACTTCCAAGCTGCAAACCCTCTGTTGAAGGCTGCCACCTCCTACTTCCTCTGTAGTCTCTGTGTGGGCAATGGATTTGGCAATATTTGCCCCAGGACAGAATAGATTCTCAGATAAATGTGATATGATAAGGAGGATGATTATAGCTAAGAATCAAATGGAACTCCTTATTTTTCAAATCCTACAGAGCCATCTCCTGTCATTTACTGGAACAAATTCTGTGTCATAACGTGCTAGAAGGCATACCAACTTCTAGTGCCAAGTAAATCCCACAACTTGGATTTCTCCAGTCATCTGTTCAAGACCTTGCTGGATAAGCAATTTTCAGTGGAAGAAGTACTCACTGCGAAATAAAGTGGTTGAATTCTTCACACCATTTTTCTGGGTGAAGTAAAGTAGGTGGAGGGTTTCTGAAAAACAAAAGCAATTTTTTTCTTACAAAAGAAAAAAAAAGCCTTCAGTTAAGGACAAAACATCAACTTGTCTACTGACGTCATTCTAAATAACTCTGATAAAATCTATTCTGTTTCTTCCCAGATGGGACTCATTCATTAGTGGTAAATTATAAAATATCAGCCCATGTTCATTTAGTTCTTTATTTTCATTGATTCAAGGCGTACTACATCCATGGCTTTCAGTAGGACCTGTAAGGGTTACATAGGTTCGGAACATTTCTCAGGGGACAGACATTCTGACAAGGGGAGAGGCAAGCACACAACTACTATAACTGAGAGTGCAGTATTATTAGTGCCATCAGAAAGCTATAAACTTAGTGCTAGGGGCTTTAGAGAAATAGATTTTTAATTCTGCAGGATTTTCAGATGTTATACTACCATTTGAATGAATTATGTGATGCATTTAAAATATACTCGTACTCATAAATTCACTGATCACACTTTGTTATTTCCTATATGTTAACTTCTGCAATAGGCACCAGAAAGCAAAACCACTAAGACAATGTTCCAGACCCCAAGAGGTCCCTGGGTAGAGAAGGGGACAGATAACTAGCATAACTAATTATTGGAGGTTCAAGAGAACCAGAGAACTGCAGAAAGACTCTATGGTAATCACTTCCTAGAGAGAAGGCAAGAAAACGAGAAAGGAAAGGGCTCTGAATTTGACTGAATATCTGCCCAAAGGGACTCAATTTTAAAACAGAAGTGACATTGCCTTTGAGGGAAACTAAAGTTTTGCCAACCCAAAATATGCCTTTTGGGATATTGATTTTGAGCTGGTTATTAAGAAATAAAAGACTCAGAAGGAACCTTGACTCTCCCCTTTTACCTACCTAAAGGAATTCAGATAGAAAAATCTGCTTAAAGGAAGGGAGCATCACCTTAGCATCATCACATAAACTAAACGTGGCAGACAGGAAGAAATCTATCAAAACCTGTTTGTTAAACGTCCCTCTGTGTCCAGTTGCTTCTGGGTGGCTCAGCAAGATTTTGTTTACCACATGTTTGCTTTCTCATCTACCTGTAAGTTAGACCTGCTTTCCCTTTAAAATCCCAGACCCCTAGCCCCACTCTCCTTTGTCCAGAATGGCACACACACCTTAATTGCCCAATGCTTCCTTGGGTCTCATATTCTTATGGCACCCTGCGTGTACATCCATAATAAATTTTGGACATTTTCTCCCATTACTATGTCTCTGTTAATATGATTATTAGCCCAGCTAGAAGAACTTAGAAGGTGGGAGGAAAGTTATGTTTTTGCACTCCCACACCTTTAATTGATACTTTTTGGTTTTTTAGCCATAAATGGAAATAGGGACTTGTGAGCAAGTCAAGCTCAGTAAATGAAGAAAGTTACATTTCTGCACACATGAATTATGACTGTAAATTTTGAACCCATTATATGTGATCTTTGTTTTCACCTGTGTTCTAACTGCTTCCTAAAGCCATAGATTGCTCAGCTTCAATCGGTAGAAAAATGGGAAGCAGTAAGAATAACCAGAAATAAAAATTGTATCAGATAATGTGATTGCAAGTTGCCTCTCAATACCCATTCTCATCTCATTTCTTATGATACAATTTTTATTCTGGCATAATGCTGCCATATAAAGGCTATATTTTCCTGAGTTCCTTGTAGCTAGATGTGGCCATGTGACTGAATTCTGGGCAATGATATAGAATATTGTTTTGGGTGTTTTCAGAAAGTCTTCTTAAAAGAGAGGAGACATGCCATCTTTCTTCTTGTCCTTTTATGCTTCCCAGAGGATAGATATGATGGCTGGAGCTTGAGTAGCTGTTTGGATACGAGGTAAATTTGGAAATGAAAGCTATGAGCTGAGTATAGCAAAGAAGATAGGAAACTTGATTCATGATGACATTACGAAGCTGCCGTACCAGCTCTAGACTGCTTCCCCCCAGTTTTCCTTAACAGAATAGAGAAATAAATTCCATCTTCTTTAAGTCAGTGTTATATGCAATTAATCCTAACTGAGCCAAAAATATTTCAGAGTATTATCCTATCACATGATTAGAACAATTTGATAAGTGATATCATGAAGCACAAAATTATGTAGGAACATAATTAAGGGGTCAATTACCCAATGTGGGGAGTCCCAGGAGACTTTACAAAGAAGATGAACTTGAGCTGACCCCTGAAGATTAGGTTGGATTTTTCAAGACAGGGGGAGGCAAAGCCATTTCAGGCTTAGGGAACAACGTGTCCCAAGTCACAGAAGTATAAAAAGCATCTGATAAGAGTCAAAGAATGGGAGTAATTTTAGGGGGCTAGACTGTATGAACCTTTTTGGTCTGGTGAGGGAGCAGGAGGCAAGGACAAGATGAGTTGGAAAAATGGTGAGAGAAGTACATGATTTCTCTGTTCTGCATAGGAATTTAATTATCCTTCACATCATCTGACTCAAAGATACAAAGGCAAATGATCTATGTACCCAGCTAGAAAGAGTAGCAGTTGAAGGTTGCCCTTCAGTGATTCTGGAGGCTTCCTCTTTAATTCATTCATCCCATTGAACAATATTTGCCTTCATTTTTTTCCCTAGCATTCTTAAATAATAAAAGTACCACCGTATAATTTCTGCTTCAATACTAGTTAGGCAGATGTGTTTTATTGGCTCGGGCTGTTTGAGGTTGTATATCCACATGTTCTCCCAGCTCACCTCTGTGGGTCTCAGTGAGCCCATTGTCCTAGATGATCTCTACAGCCTATTCCAGGACTAGAACTTTCCTTGCTCTTAGGTTTTCTGTTCATTTTGTTCTCACTGAGACCAGTTCCATCAAGAAGAGCTACTTAAGCAATTTGCTGTCTAATAGACTTAATTCACCCCCAAAGCAGGTAACCATTACCAAGAAGTCACTTGTAGACAGAATGCACAGACATGACTAAAACGAGCCTAATAGGCTTGACACTGGCCAGCTGAGCATGGAGCGACAGGCCTCTGCTGCAATTAGAGAATGAGCTGGCAAGAGTCCCCTCTCATGTAGAGAACACTGTACCTTCCTGCTTTTAATCTGCTTCTTACCAGGAGCTATGGACCGGGGCTACCATTTATGTGCTGGCCTGAACCTCTGCAGCAGGGCACAGAGAACGGAAGCAGCTCTCCACTCATCCAGGCCACTACCAATCCCTGATGGCCTCACATGAACCCCACTCAGGAAACATTTTCTTTGAAGCTTGGCATCACAGGAATTTGTTTTAGAGAAGCTCATTTGACCTTGTAGATGCCCTGCCTTTCCTGGAGTCCATCCATCATACTTAGGTTCAGTAAATTGAGATCTCGTGAAAGATTATTATCTGTGTGTCATAAAACCTTAAAGGAGTCTGAAGGCATTATAGTACATTGTTTGCACTGGCAATATAAATTCTGGTTCTCTCACCGTCCAGGAGAAGCACCAAATAGTAACAATGGTACATTTTTGCTTTCTCTCAAAACTACAGATGCAAGCTGCAACCCTGCCCAGAGGGTCTCTTCCTAAAAGGAGATGAGATGCTTCATAGAAGGTATAATGGGAGAGTCGTGCAGAGCTGTGATTGAGAGACAGGCAGGCATCACTTATTGTACGGAAGCTGAGAGCATACAGGATGTAGGAATGGTGAGTGGCTGGAAGACCCAAGCATCTGAATAACCAGCTCTCGTTTGGATAATGCTTATAAACATACCAAGACAATATAGGAAGGAGATTAGTCAGTGAAGGAAAAGGACTAATTAGATTTGAGTTTTGCCTGCCTGGATTTTATTTCTGTGCTTTGGACCCAGAATTCAATTTCTATAAAGATCTCCCGCACACAGACAACATTAGGGCTACATTAGGCTGGAAACAAGGGGTGATAGTGAAGAGAGCCCTCAACCTATTATATACCCACTTTTGATATCACAACCCTGGGTCCAGCAAATATGATGGAGATAAAGTTAACCTTCTTCCTCCAAAGCCTCTGCAGAACAAAATGATTTGCTAACAGTCAAATTGAATTCATTTTAGTTCCTGCAATAGAGAAGCAGCTGATTGGACCAAGGTGGGCACCAGGCCTCCAGACAGCCAAACCTCATTTGGTGACTACAGCATGACTTAGAATAGGCTGGGTCAAATCCCAGTCTCTTTAGAAGGATTTCCCCCAACCTCAAACTGAAAAAAAAAAAAAAGAGAGAGAGAGAGAGAATGAGGCAGTTTAGTAAAGAGAGGTGAAGCTGAGGGATCTGTGATGATGAAGCAGATGGGAGAGGCCACAGAAAACAATATGTGAGCTGAAGTTTTAAGAAGCAGAAAATACAAATAGGCAGAAAACCAGGGAATGAGGAGAAATCAGGGCAGGCAGAGTAGAAGGAAAGAAATGTACCACAAGAAACGGAGACCCTGTGATGGGAGACCAAGTAGGTTATTACTCAGTCCCTTTCGTGAGTACTTCTCCCTCTTGAACCCCCAGAATATTCCTGGCCCCAGCATTCTGTTCTGAGCCCTATTCTTCTGCCATTCCACACATTCACTTTGGGCTCGCTATATGTCGATGGCTTCCTGATCTGTTTCTTCTGCCTGATTTCTCCTCTGCCTTTTGGCTGATGCCTCTAACTACTTATAAGATTGTTCCATTTAGATTTCCCAGGAGCACCTTAAGGTCAGCGTGTTCAAAACCGAACTCATCTTCCTCCCCTAAAGCTGCAGCCACCTGGCTGCTGAAGTTAGAAACTTGGGTTCTATCCTCTCCTTCAACCCCATATCCAATTGCAGAAGTCAGAATCATGGCTCCCCAAAGAAGTCCACATTTTAATGCCCGGAATTTATGGACACACTACCTCCTGTGGCAAAAGGGACTTTCCTGATGTAACTGAAGTTAAGGACCTGGAGATGGAGGATTGCCTTGGATTATCTGGATGGGCTCAATTTAATGTCAAGTCCTTTAAAGCAGAAGACAGAGGCAGAAACAAAGCAGGAGAGGCAGTGTGAAAAGGGGGGTCTATGGGCTGGCCGAGTGGCTCAGTTGGTTAAGAGCTTGCTCAAGAGTGCGAGCTGAGCTCTGAGCAACAGCAGTTCAATGCCCAGCACAAGCTGAGCTGCCGTTGAGCTGCCAACAGGTGGCAGGATGGCTCAGCTATAAAAAACAAAACAATAAATACATACATACATACATACATACATACATACATACATACATACATACAGGGAGTCTATTCATCACTGCTGGAAGATGGGGGAAGGGAGCCAAAGAATGCAGATGGCCTCTGGGACATGGGAATGGGCCTCAGCTGAGACCCAGCAAGGAAATGGGGACCTCAATTCTACAAATTCTGCAAGCATGTAAATTTTCCTAATAACCCTGAAAGAGCAAGGAAACCAATTCTCTCCTAGAACCTCCAGAAAGGGGTATAGCCTTGCTGACACCCTGATTTTAGCCCAGTGAGACTCAGGTCAGGTTTCTAACCTACAGAATGATAAGATAATAAATCTGTGCTGCTTTAAAATGCTAAATTTGTGGTAACTTGTTCTGACAGCAATAGAAAAATTAATACATCACTTAAGCACCAAGTCCTATAAATTCCTTTCTTGACATCCCATTCTCTCTTTTATATCCTAGTTCAGTCACTTATCATCTCATACCCATACTATTCCAGTAGCTTCCTTGTTTTATTCCCTTTATCCTCATCTCTCTCTAACCCATCTTGCACTTGGCAGCTAGAATTTATTTATAACATGCAAATCTGATATTGTTATTTCCTTGCCTTAAAATTTGTCAGTAGATCCACACTGCCAGCATGATAAATATCAATGCTTTTACATGAAATACAAATGGCCTTGCCTGCTTATCTACCTAATCTCAAACCACTTCCCCATGTTCACCTAATGCTGCAGTGCTGTATTGCACCGAACTTACAGCTCCTAAAGCAGGTCCTGTTCTTTCATGTCTCAGGGCCTTTGCACATGCCTATGTTCAGTTTAGTGTGTTCTCCCCAATTTGTCCACCTCGCATGCTTTTATTCATATTTTGTGTGTATCTTTAGTGCCCAGCACAGCAGCACTTAGCAAGTTTTTGCTGAATGACAACATGAATGAAGGCATACAAATGTAAATACATTGTAAGTAAGCCAAGCAATGATTCCAGGACAAAATATGACTTGGTCCCCAAAGTAGCATAAAATAGACAAATATGGAACAGCTCCTTTGGATATGAGCAAATTCTGACTAAACCCCACAGCAAGTGGAGTTTGAGGAACAAAGAGTCCCCTTAAGTGGTGACTTGAGTTGGACTTGACAATACATAAGCCTCATTCCTTTACTTTTGAAGACCACATGTTCCCAGGTCCCTGACTATATCAGACCAAAATTAACAAATAGATCATGACTTTAAAGTTCATTATGGTCATTATCTGATGTCAGGGCCATTAGATACATATGTAGAGTGGGTTGGCTATAGAAGAGGGCCAATACCAAGAACTATCACATGATGAGTGCTTCCTACCAAGCTTCATGCCAAGTGCTTCACATATAGGTCATTGGAACATCACAACAGTCCCATGAAATAGGAATTCTTATTCCAGTTTCATATGTGGGGAAAATAAGCTTAAAAGAAGAAATATTCCTAAAAACACCCAACAAAAAGTAGAAGGGTCAGGTTTTAAACTCAGGCATTTCTGTCCCCAGTGTCCATACGCCTCGCTGTTTTCTGTGTTTTATGTCATGAAGAGCCTGTTACTTTGGAAGATGAATTAAGAGAACATGTATGCAAAATATGACAGAAAGCCAATTAGCAAGCAACGCCTCTAGAAGATGCAAAATGAAGTCCTCAAACCTTAAAGCACATTCACCATGGAGGTGCTGAGTAAAAGATTTCTCAATGAGGCTGAGTTCATTAAGAACAGCTTTCGGGAAGTTGTGAGTTTCAAGGCGGATCCTAAACAGAAGGGACATAAACCAGTTGGTGAGAGGTGGAGGGTGTTAGGAAAGAAGAGGTGAAAATAGAGAGAGGAGATATAAAGACTGAGGTGTAATAATTAAGAAATAATCACTAACATACAGTTAAAGAAACACCTACGAGTGTGTTCAAAAGTTATTCTATTTATTTACTGATAGCAGAAACAAAGCAAGACATTTGAGCACAAGCATTCTGAAAGTATTAAGCATAGCAACAGGGCTGCCATCCTGATGGCAACAGGTAGATTCATTAACAAGATTGAATGGTTAGGTGTGTGCCTGTGTCTCTTCCCTCGTTATTATCACCTAGCCCCTGTCAAATTGTGTCTCTCCCTCTAAGTCACGTCTTACCTGTTCAAAATTCATTATTTGTAAAAATGTTAATATTTATTTGTAATACATGATTCCATTTCAGTGTAAAAAAATTCCCCAATACAGGAAGACAGAAAACAAAAAGCAAAATGCCTCTTCACTATCACCCCTAATCTCAGTCGCTTCCCCATATCAATATGGCTTGTGTGCTCTCAGACCTTTTTATATGCATTTTTAAATATTTGTTATAAATATGTTATATATATATATATATATATATATATATATATACTGTTTTGCTGTACTATAAATACAATGGAAATTTTATAATGTATTAGGTTTTATAATATATTTATAGTTGGGGACAGGAGAAATGGGGTTACATGCTTCATATAAGTGTCCTGATACTAATTTTTTCCATTCAATAACATGGTTTAAAGGTCACCCCAGGACAACTTCAGACATAAATAGTATTCCACAACATGGGCACACTCTGGTTTGTTTAACTATTCGCTCATTGGTGGATATTCAGGCTGTTTCTTTCTTTTTTTTTTTTTTTACTATTAGAAAGAAGGCTAAAATGCTTTACACATGCCACACATATCATATGAGAGATTTCAAATTTTTAAAAGGTTTCTTAGGTGGCAAACACCTCTTGTCAATGAACATTTAGGATACCACCACATAACTTAAATGCAGAGAGACCAGACACTGACTGATTGCTTCATCTTCTCCAGGTGGCCCAGTGTGCAATTCCAGAGCAGAGGAGGAAATGACCACCAATGGCCCTGCAGGTTGTCAAGAGTGCCCCTGGGTCACCATTCCATAGAACCAGTGTGACTAGGAACCTTAAGTTGTTCAACTTCACCAGTGTCAAGCTTTGAACCCTGCTGCTAGTTTCCATTTGCAAGAATCACCTACCTGGTTTGAGTGGTGGTATCTCTGGGTAACTACTTTGACATATGGGACACAGACCAAGATTTATTCAAAATATATTATATTCTATAATTCTGCTAAAGAGGAATTTGAAAAGATTAAATGGTTGAAGATATTTCTTTAAAATCAATCAGGGCCGGTCGAGTGGCGCGGCGGTTAAGCGCTGGCTTCGGAAGCCAGCGGCCCCGGTTCGGGTCCCACTTATGAGGGGCAGTGACACTGCCCTGAAAAAAAATAAAATAAAAAGAAATAAAATCAATCAGAAAATAGACATGAAGGTGACAAAGAAATCAGAATCACAATTCTATACTCCTACCTTCCGTAAATGTAAAAGGTAGGTCCAGGTTGGAAAAGATATCATGCTAAATCCACCATAAGGGCATCTCTCAATCAGTGTCAATCCTTTGAAGTAGGGAAAAGGAGGAAAGGAAGAGGTTTGTAAGGAAAACACCAGATGACTAGGCGTCTGGAAGGAAGTGAATGTAGGAGAGGAAAAATATTTTTTTTTCCTTTGAGTTCTCAATTGGAAACTCTGTAACAAAGGACAGATGAGCACAATAAAAATATTTATTTAATATGTTTTACATGACATGAGAGGCTTCATAGGCAATGGAGACCCAAAGAAATGGTTAAACCTGAATTTTTATGCTAAGTTTGATGAACAGTGGAGAATTTTGGAGAGATGTGATGGGACAAAGAGTCTGAACTAAGTTTGGTAAACTGGAAACTTAGCAAGGCCTGTTCATGCAGATTCCTCTCTGTGTTTATTATTTCAGTCTTTGGAGATAAGGATTCTTCTCTCCTCTGGGTGTAGAGAGGGCCCCTTTCAGAAGAGGATTTTATGACCTGCTTCAGGGAAGGTCAGAAAGTCCTTCCAGTACATATCATTTCTTTAGTTTGAAATGTTCAATGTGCCAAGGTCCCATACTTGGGGGTGGTAGGTCCTGAACCACATCACAAAAATAAAATGAACCAAAGTCGTATCTCACCCTTAGATCACCACTCTCTAAAAAAGTAGAAGTTTTATGATTAATGCTCATGATAATTGATTCGACAATAACTGAAGAAACTACTAAAAACCATGAGGAGGAAAGCAAAGATTTGTAATTAAATTTTAAGCTTGTTGATTCCTTTGACTCTGTTTCTTAATAACTTGATTTGATCCTGTCCCTTAAATACCACCAATTATTAAAATGTAAGTTTGCCAAATCAAATCACACTGCTCATAATAAACCCATTCTTTTTTTTTTTTTTAGCTGAGCCATCCTGCCACCTGTTGGCAGCTCAACGGCAACTCAGCTCGGGCTGGCCTCGAACAGCTGTTGCTCAGAGCTCAGCTCGCACTCTTGAGCGAGCTCTTAACCAACTGAGCCACTCAGCCGGCCCAATAAACCCATTCTTAATCATTAACCATCAGTAAGTGACAAGATGTTCACATCCTCTGGCTTTCCAGCCCAGCAAGAATCTGTTTCAAGGGTCATGTCAGAATCTCAAAGTTACTTTGTGTTCCCCATGTCAGGTCCCCCAGGCCTATTAGATGAGGGTGAGTGTGTGTATGTGTGTGTGTGTGTCTAAGCTTTATTAATCCTTAGCCACTACACCAACATTTCAATGTTCACAAAAGGCATGAGCCACATTTTCTCCTTCTCTCTAAAGCATATTGGGGTACCTTTCCCTCCACTGTACTCTCCTTACGCAAAAACATAGGACACATAAGTAACTCAGCCATGCATGCAGAGTGCAAGAGAAAGTCAAGGACAATAGAAGGCTATGTCAATAGAGATGATGGAGGGGATGAGTGGTGTGTGGCTCCCTGTCTGAGCCAATGTGGTCATCCGTTTTTCAGTTTCCTCCTTTAACAAGAACTCGACCACACCATCAAATCCAACTGTTATCAGTGTGTCAGGGAAGCAGACCTTGCCCAAGGACTGGCTGCCTAATGACCCTTTCCCTTGGTGGTCCTTCATGCACAGAGTGGAAGCCACAAGTCTATTCTTTTTCACAGTTTTACATGCATGGTTTGTTAATTCATGATTTTAAAGAGATGTGTTTCAAATATGTCATGCCATTTTCTGACTGTTTTCCTGCCATAGAATTCTGAGTGGTTTATGTGGATTCCATAGAATTGTATTCATTGAAAATGACCACTGTGATGTGACTAAGCATTTTGGAGATGCAGAATCACTCCCCAATTACATTAGCATTTTAAGAAGAAATGGCTTTATATGTGGTGGGATAAAAGTCATGACAATGGTATGAGGCTGGGGGTACGCAAAGCTAAACAGCATGCACTAGACATGTGCTTTCTTGGGGCATCCATTCCTGGTGCTAAGTTATTTAAAATGGCTTCATATGAAAATCACTGGGGAGTTGGGGAGGAGGAGACAATAAAAAGTAAGACTTCTCCTGCTTGGGTTCTGAATTGAGGAACAAGATAAAGCAGACTGGGTCCAAAATAACACCTTTTTGACTGATAGAGCTGATCTTGGAAAATGTGGCTTTCATCTGCAGGCAACAGGCTTTCTAAAACTGAAAGACTTATTTGACTGGTCTTGGGCCCCAGGCTGGACCACCACAGGCCCCTCACTCAGGGGCAGAGCCTTGGCCACTGAGCTGACTGCAGGCTGAGGATAATCACCCAGGGCAGGCTGACTCCCAAGAGAAAGGAGAAGGGAAAGAGCTAAGCTGTACGTGTCGGGTGCCTCCCCAAACTCACCATCTGCATAACATCACTTTTGTTTGGGTCCCACCAGAAAAACAGGAAAAACACCAGAATTTGAACAGGGAAAACTTAATATAAACAATTATTAACTTGTAATAGGGGATTAGACACTGAGTAGTAAAGAGAACTCTAACAAGCCTAGGAAGAGCAGATATTGGGAGCAGCTACCTCTAGCTGAGACAGAATGCCCAGCGAAGGACTAATTTGGAAGAGTCCCTGCCCGCAACCAAGGCTGAGACCCAGGCCTCTTTGGAAAGGATGTGGCTATGGTGGTGGTGAAGTCCTCAGAGGTGAGACAAGCCAGGGCTGGCAAACAGGAAACCACCTGCCGGGTGCCTTTGAGACTCACTGGGAAGCTACCCAATGAGTGCTGGTAAACTCCCTGGAGGGTGAGCACCACTTAATTGTTTAGATTAAGTTTTCCCTGTTCAAATTACATTTTCCCAAATGCCACTATTAGCCAAAGGCCCCAGGAACCAGAAGGAAAAAGCACACTGAAACCAGGAAGAGGGCTCTTTCTCCTGCAGCAGCCTTTCAGTGCCCTCTACTGACGAAACATAACATCTGCCACATGGCCAAGGAGAAACGTTTCGAGTCCACTCCAGTATCTATCACAAAAGCAAGGCAAAGATAGATTCACAGCTGAGAGGCACTCAGTTGATAATGGCACAGGAAAGAAATGAATGAGAAAACAGAGAGAAGCTAGGAGTGTTAGAATGCATTTTTTGTTTTTTTGTTTGTTTGTTTTAAGATGAAACACCAGATTTTAAGAAATTTGTTTCAGGCTTGAAATAGGAAAATTTCAGCTATCATCAAATGAATGAGTTCAGTCTCCTCTGACATTAGGCCCAAATGCTGGATATATTTGAGAGGCAATCAAGAGGTAACAGGAATCTTCTCCCCTTACTTTAAAAATCAGTTTGGTCATAGTGTATGAAATTTCCTCACTAAGACTCACTCATTGCTTTCTATCCCAGAAGGTCCGTATTGAAATAGGAAGCATCCTATTGTAAACCTTTATTGACCATAACTTTACACTTTACTTGAGATAAATGGCAGGTAACAATAAAAACTTAGATAAAGGGACCCAGGACAAGGACCAGTGAAGGGACAGGACCATAAACACAGACTTAATCTCTTTGTGGTTTTCCATTTCTATGGTTCCAACTTTGTGTGAGCTGAAAAAGTGATTGGTCAGCTGGCAGGACACCTCTTTTTACTTTTTCCTGTCTCTCTGCCTCTAAGATTTCTCCCAGCATAGAAAAGAAATTAATGAAAATCAATGTGGCTCAAAAGTCTATTGCCAAGATCATGGCCACAGAAGGAGAGCTCCTTTTTCTTCTGGGGATCCCTTTCCCAGTCATAACACAGTCACACGTGCCAGGTAGAAGGCCAGGAGCAGGCTGAGCAGAGCTGATTATGGTTCGTCCCTTTATTCTCTCAAGCCCAGTCAGGAACCCACTATTTTCCCTTAAGCTAGACCATTTTTCTGCAAAGTCTAATATTATTTCTGAGGTCTGAATCCTTAATTTTCTTGAGAGCTTATTATGTGTAAGCACTGTGCTACTAAGAATGCACTTATTTAATCCTCACACACACTCTGTGAGGCAGGCTATACAATTCCTTGTTTTAGAGATAAAGAGCCAAGGCTTAGAGAAGTTCAGAAGCGGGTGATACTGTGGCCAGCCTTCCATTGCAGGCAACCTGATCCCCAAGAGCTCAATGGCAACCACTGCCCCACCCTGCTTCCGCATTTGAGAATCCTCCTTGGTTAATCAGACACCACGATATCTTTAGATTGTGCCAGAGCAGTGTATGTCATATTAACGGGGGAATATGGGCTCGATTTGGTAAGCTAGTTGCCCTTCTAACATTCATCAGTTTAAACACAATACTCTTCAGATCAACAAGGCATTAGCAAGCAAATTCAAGGAACATTTTGTTTGGGATGCAGAATGATCAGTAATAAGGAGTATGAGCAGAGAATGTTTTCATCTGTTGAGTTTTATGCATTCTCTGTCATTCAGTTCCCTCCAAAGTCACAGCTGGTAAAACCAAATGGGTCATTTTACCACAATCATACAAACGTCACAGTTCACGAAGCACCATTTGTCCTCTAAGGCGAAGCCATGCACCTAATTACAACACAATGTTAATAAATTATAATAGACAAAAAGAAATTGACTGCTATGGATTTTTTTTTTTCCCCTAGCACAGCAAAACCACTTAAAGGGCAGATTGTGCATCCATTCCTTCTTTTATTGTTTCAATAAAGTTAGCACTATATTCTGAACAGGAAAAAATCAGGGCAAGCCTCAGATGAACAGATTGTATCATCAGATCCTACCACATTGTCTCTAATGGGAGAAATTAGCAGCTGAACATCAACACCTGTCACCATGAGCAGACCCTGGCACACACACCAGGTAGGAAGGCTGTGCAGTTCCTTAGAGCAATCTGAGCCTGGGCTACCAGAGACAGCATGCCAGCGACCACAGAAGCAGGCTCCCTTTAAAATCAAGTGGATATATTAACTGCCAGGGGAGGGATGTAGCAGCAGTTCCTAGCAGAGACTGGGTGTTAACAACTGTGAACTCTAACGACGTTTTATGGAGACTGTGCTAACTGCAAGAATGGAACCATACAGGCTTAAGGCAGAGAGACAGGCTCAGCAGGAACCGCTGAAAACCCATCCACTTTCAAAGACAAAAGGTCCCGTGGGAGCAGTAGCTCCTCTCACACTTGGGTGGTTTAAGTCATATCTCCACTGGACAGATGATGGCCAATTGTTTTCACTAACCTCAAGATCAATTGCAATCATTGCCTCTGAATTGATTATGTCCAAAGTCCTGGCAGTTTGTTAGCAAGCCCAAGTGAGCAAGCCCACATTTATATTTCTGACATTGTAAGTATGTCTTCTCTTTACAAGGCCTTCGGCTACTTTTCTACCTGGTTGCCTAGCAACGTTTTGAAGAGCTAGAAATATGGGAAAGGGAGGCTGGAAACACACTGATGAGTGACTTTGTATTTATTTCACAAATTTCTTTAAAAAAAAAAAATCAATTTGTCAAACCCTTCTGGGATGGGGGTGGGGTAGGACAGGAGGGGCTGTGTTATATTATAGTGCTGCTCCTCTTCTAGCAGGAACACACAACGCCAGCCAGTATATTTACACAAGCATATTCAGCAAACTGGGGTTACGGAAGTGGTTACCACTAGTTATTGCATATTAGTAAAGATGAAGAAGACAATAACATCAAATCCTTAGAAACATACTAAGTAAAAATAATGCCCATTTCATTGCCCTCTCTCAGGAAAGTCTCAGTGCCCACGGGAAGCCTGCAATCTCTCTCATTTCATCCTAGCTGTGAATGACTAGTGGATAAGGCTGCATTTTTGTCTGCCTGGTATCCTTCCTTTCAGTAGATTCTATTTCCCTACAAAAAGTAGCCATTTAATTCTGGTGTTCAAGTTTATTTGCAAGAAATTGACCAAAGTAGTCTCCCATGATTCTTCTAATTTCCTCTGTGTCTGTAGTTACTTCCCTTTTTTAAATTTCGTATTTTGTATTTTCTTTTTTTTTTGTATTTGGTATTTTTAAACCCTTTTTTTTCATGATTTAGGTAATAATTCATCTATTTTATATTTTTTTTATCCAAAAAAGCTCATGTTTTATATATTAGTTCCATTGTTTCCTATATTTTTCTTCATTAATTTCTACTTCTCTTTTATTCAATCCTTTCTTCTAATTGGGTTTAAATTTTTTTTTAATTTTTTGGTTTGTAATTTTAATTCATTTACTTTCATTCTTTCTTGATTATTAAGTATTTAGGGCTATGAATTTGCCTCTAACCCCTGCTTTAACTATTTCACATTAATTCTAATACATAGTATTTTGATAATTATTTTCTATATATTCTTCAATTTTCATTTAGATTTTCTTGTAAACCTGAGATGTCAAAGTTGTTTTTTGGTGTTTTTTTCATAACTGGATGTTGGAAAATTTTTGTTTTCTTTGTATTTGATTATTTCTAGTTTGATTGCATTATAGTCAGAGAATGTTGTTTGTACTGTTTATATTTTTAGAATTTAAGGCCGTCTTTGTAGCTTTTGTAGTAGGTACAAAATTGTCGGAAAAATCATGAAGCATTTTTGCAATGAAAAACATAGAAAAAAATATGTCATGACTTTTCCGACAACCATATATATATATTAAAAACTTGGATTGTGATTAACTTGGTTTGCGAGTGTTCTGCAAGATGAGCAAACATTTCTAATACATTTTAATGTGGTAAACGAGCAATGTCTTGCAATATGAGTAGTTTGTTTCTGGAACAAATTATGCTCGCAAACCAATATATATATAATAAAATATATATATTTTAATGTAAGTAGAGTATATTTATATAATATATGTAATATATCATAAAGTCTTATATTATATAATTATATTAAAATATATATTAAAAGTATATATCAAACCTGGTCCCTCAAGAATACAGAATGCTCTATTGTAATAACTATGTATGGTTTCAGATGGTTACTAGACTTATTGGGGTGATCACTTCATAAGATATAGAAATGTCTAGTAATTATGTTATATACCTGAAACTAACATAATATTGTATGTCAACTATAATTGGAAAATAAATTCATTTAGAAAAAGAAAAAAAAATACAGAATGCTCCTTTTTTCAACTGCCCCTGAAGCATTCACAAAAACTTATACCATTGCTTATTTTTTTTATAAATTATATCTGTAATGGAGTGAGAGAAGTTCAATAAATAACTTGTAGGGCCAGCAGAGTGGCGCACTGGTTAAGAGCGGGTTTTGGGATGCCAGCAGCCCCAGTTCGGATCCCACATACAAGGGCCAGTGACACTGCCCTCTACAGCTAACAACAGCTCCACCTGGAGCTGGGCTGTGCGAGGTGGTGCAGGCCTGGAGATGGTGCAGGCCCAAAGGCTACAGTGAGTGGCCGGCAGCCAGCATGAGCTGCCAATAGCTACGGTGAGCGACCATCCAGAGGGCAGCAACCGATCTGCCTCATCCGGGAAGCAACGTGGGCCAGTGAAACAACATCCTTCTCAACTAGACTGAAGAACAAAAAGACAGCAACTTGTCTGTTCCCCTTCCCTGATTCCCAACGCTGTTCCCCTCCCCCAATTCCCCAATAAAATCTTAAAAAAATAAATAAATAAAATAAATAACTTCTACAATCAGTGTATATCTGCTTCTACTTTCTGTACCTTGTAGTTTCTGCTTTATTAGTATGATACCATAAATAAGTAGTTCTTATATCTTCATTAAGCAATAGCACCTATTAAAAAGTTTCTTTCTTGGATTAATTTAATGATTTTGGTCCTGAGTTTAATATCACCTAATATTAATAATACAATGTTATAATTGTTGCATTATAAAATCTTATATTTTAAAGAAATTAAGAGAGAAAATGAGGAAAATATATTTAAGGAATCTTTCACATTAACCCACATGTTTGCCATAGCCTGTGCTCTTTATTTCTTCCTGGGGACTTCAGTTGCCATCTGTTGTCATTGTCTTTCAGCCTTAATGACAACTTTTAGTATTACTTACAAGGCAGGTTAACAACAAATTCTCCTAGTTGTTGTTTTATCTGGGATTGCCTTTATTTTACCTTCATTTTTTTTTTTTTTTTTTTTTTTTAAGATTTTATTGGGGAATTGGTGGAGGGGAACAGCGTTGGGGAATCGGGGAAGGGGAACAGACAAGTTGCTGTCCTTTTGTTCTTCAGTCTAGTTGCGGAGAATGTTGCTTCACTGTTGGTATCGTCATTGCGCTCTTCCCGGATGAGGCAGATCAGTCGCTGGCCTCTGGATGTCGCTCACTGCGGCTATTGGCAGCTCACGCTTGGCTGCCAGCCGCTCACGCTGGCTGCGGGCCACTCACTGTAGCCTATGGCAGCCCACTGCAGCAGGGGCTGCAGCCCACACCATCACCGGGGCTCGCACAGCCCAGCTCCAGGTGGAGCTGTTGTTAGCTGTAGAGGGCAGTGTCACTGGCCCTCATGTGGGATCCGAACCGGGGCTGCTGGCATCCCAAAACCAGCGCTTAACCAATGCGCCACTCGGCCGGCCCTATTTTACCTTCATTTTTGAAAGATAGTTTTTGCTAGATATAAAATCATTGGTTGATAGTTTTTCTACCCTTTGACTATATCATTCCACTGCCCTCTGACTACCATTTTTTAGGTAATAAGTCAGCCATTAATTATACTGATGCCCACTTTACATTATCAGTTGTTTTTCCTCTTGCTGATTTCATGATTTTATCTCTTTGTCTTTGTCTTTAAACAGTTTGCCCATGATGTTATAGGCAACCTTCAGCCTTTCACCAAATATTCACCTTTTATATCTATTTTGGCTTTGTTGAGCTTTTTCTTCGTGTAGGCTGTTTTACATCAAATTTAGGGTGTTTTCATCCATTATTTCTTCAAATATTCTTTTAGACCTTTATCTCTCTCACTTCCTTTCTAAACTCCTTTTACACATATGTTGAAATTTATGACAGTGTTCACAGGTCTTTGCAGCTCTGTTCATTTTCTTCATTTTTTTCCCCTCTGTGTTCTTCAAATTAGTTTATTTCTATTGATCTATGTTCAGGTTCATTTAACATCTAAAATATGCTGAGCTCTCTAGTGACTTTTTCAATTATTATACTTTTCACTGTCACTGTGATGGAACAGAGGTAGCCCAGCATAGTGGGAAAGAGCAGAGCTCTAGAGTCAAGCTTTATGAATTCAAGTCTATACACCACCATTTATTAGTTATCTGACATTAGACAATTTACTTGGCTTCTCTCTACCTTGAAATCATCATCTATAAAATGCAAATACTAATAGTTCCTACCCTACACTGCAGTTTGAGAATTGAGATAATATATGTAAAGTATCTAGAACAGAGTCATTGATAAAGTAAGCACCAAATAACTCTTTTCTATTATTATTACTGTTGATGTAGGAGTTTGGTCACCACCAGTAAATATGGTCTGAAATTAGTTTTAACCTCCAAGCCTGAAATCTGGTTTAAAAGGGGTAATATCCATTGATTTGACCCCTTCAGCCATTCTTCCCAAGTTCCACTATGTTTGTTCCATCAGTATATTTGATTTTCTCTACTGTTTCTCTAAATTACTCTTTAGGGCCGACCGAGTGGCGCGGTGGTTAAGCGCTGGCTTTGGAAGCCAGCAGCCCTGGTTCGGGTCCCACATATGAGGGCCAGTGACACTGCCCTCAAAAAAAAACCAAAAAACAAAAAAACACCTAACACTTTAGTTACACTACTAGGCCTAATGCTCAGCCCACTTGGTGAGAACTTTAATACATGACACACAGATTTTTCTGGCCCCCTCTCTAAAAGGCCTGGACCTATGACAATACCTATAGGTGTTAGTTGTCATCAGGCTCCAATCCACACTAACTCAGAATTGTAACATCCATTTATTAAATGATAAGCACTGTTTCTGCATGGTAGCATGCTCTGCCTTTCCCACCCATGATACTAAACCCCTTGTATGTGACTTTTACTTATTTGAGCTCAATATTGTCCAAACTCTTTGAGACAATGGAACTTGATCTTGAGTCACCCACCTCATGGGGTACACCCTAATAACCATATCAACACCCCAAACTCCAGTTTTTCCTATTCCCAGCCCTTCTCATCCTATTGGTTCATGGTCTTGACCATCTCCTTCACATGAGTCACCACTTCCTAGTTCTGTTTCTGGATTGACTATGAAGTATCTAGATGGGAGAAGATATTTGCCAATGATACATCTGACAAAGGGTTAATATCCAAAATTTATAAAGAACTCATACAACTCAACACCAAAAAAAACAAACAACCCAATTAAAAAATGGGCAGAGGACATGAAAAGATGTTTCTCTAAAGAGGGCATGGCCAACAGACATGTGAAAAAAATGTACAACATCACTAATCATTAGAGAAATGCAAATAAAAACCACAATGAGATACTACTTCACTCTGGTCAGAATGGCTATCATCAATATATCAATAAAAAACAAGTGCTGGTGAGGATATAGAGAAAAGGGAACCTTTGTGCACTGTTGGTGGGATTGCAGATTGGTGCAGCTATTATGGAAAACAGTATGGAGGTTTCTCAAAAAATTGAAAATGGAACTACCTTATGACCCAGAAATTCCACTCTTGAGTATCTATCCAAAAATATCCAAAACACTAATTCGAAAAAATATATTCCAGCACTATTCACTATAGCCAAGATATGGAAACAACCAAAATGCCCATCAGTAGACGACTGGAAAAGAAATTGTGGTACATTTATACAATTGAGTATTACTCAGCCATAAAGAACGAAATCTTACCATTTGCAATGACATGGATGGACCTAGGGAATATAATGCTAAATGAAATAAGTCATATGGAGAAAGACAAATACCGTATGATCTCACTTATATGTGGAATCTAAAGAGCAGAATGAATGAGCAAACAAAACAGAAATAGATTCAGAGGTATAGACAAAAAACTGATGGTTGCTAGATGAGAGGGAGGTTAGAGATGGGGCAGAAGGTGAAGGGATTAGAAAATACAAATTAGTAGTCACAATATTGTCATGAGGATATAAAAGACAGTTTGGGGAATATAATCAATAATGTTGTAAAGATTTTGTAGAGTGTCAGACGGGCACTTGTCTTATTAGGTAGACCACTTCATGGACTGTGTAGATGCCTGACCACTGTTCTATACACATGAAGCTGAAGCTGAATAATATTGAATGTCAACTATAATCAAATATATATATATAATCACGGGATATAGAGTACAGCATAGGGGATAGAATCAATGGAATTTTAACAGCTATACACGATGTTAGAGGGGTAGTAAAAAATTGGGAGAGGGGATTTAATCACTTTGTGAGTGGTATAAATGTCTAATTATTACCTTGTTTTGTACACCTGAAACTAATTTAAAAAAAGTATCCAGGACTATAATATTTTGTTAAATCAGTGTGTCAATGGAATGATTTAGAAAGGAATGTTCTGAGAATTTTTAGTGAATTATTGATGTGTCATTAAGACAAACCCTGGTGAACCAGGCAGATTAGATTTTTTTGGGTCTCATTTGGTAATTCTAAGCAAATTCTAAGCAAAGATAAAAACAGACTGTCTAGTGTTCACTCTCCACTCTCCAAATTTGTATGCAACTCATATATTTCCCAATGACAACTGATGGCACTTTATACTTCACAAAGCACTTTCACAGATGTATTTCATTCAATCCTCACAATAATCTGTGCGTGAGGTATGGTCACATGACTACTACCATTTCACAGGTGAGGAAACAAACTCAGAGAGCATGAAGGACCTATCCAAGGTTACTCAGCTGTTTGGGTGAGAAGCTGAGGTTACAAACTAATTTTTCTTGCTTTCAACTCACTGAGTTTTTCAGACTGTGTTCCATGAAACCCCATGAGAAATTCTGTGATCAAAAAGTTTAGAAAATGGATAAGGTTTTGTCATGCTAAAGTCTCTGGGAAACTCCGCAGTAAAGAAGTCTGGGTGGGGTGGCCGGTTAGCTCAGATGGTTAGAGCGCAGGCTCATAATACCAAAGTTGCCGGTTCGATTCCCACTTGTGCTGTGGAGCTGCACCCTTTATAACCAGATTGAAGACAGCTATTTGACTAGATTACAACTAGATTGAAACAACTACTTGACTTGGAGCTGATGGGTCCTGGAAAAACACACTGTTCCCCAATAAAATTTCATAAAAAAAAAAAAAAAGAAATCTGGTTAATTTTGTTTTCCATTGTGTTTCTCACACTTGTCTGATCACAGAACTCCTTTTTTCTTATAGTTGTTAATATGCCATAGAACTTTGGGAAACACTGTACTACATCAAGCTGCCTCGCAGGAAAGGCAGGGAAGGCCAGCCTGAGTGAGGGTGGAGGCCTCCTTGGAGCAATACACTCCCCTGAGCAACATCCAGCCTTTCACCAAATATTCTTCCACCAGACATGATCCTGTCTGCAAGTAGAAAGGGACTCTGGTGATGGGGCCAAGTGGACTATTAGGGTGAGGATAAATTGCACAGATGTACTTACTATAAGATCAGGAATCTTCCCAAAGTGGCCCTAACTCCGTGTTTTTCAAAATGGGAGTTTACAGCACATATGCATCAGAATCATCCAAAAAATTTGGTAAACATCAAGACACCCACACAGTACTCAGACCTGACAAAACAAAAGCTCTGGGAACAGGGCTTGGGGATCTGTATTTTAACAAGCTCACTAGGTGATTCTGCCACACAACTAGAATTTGAAAAGCATTGACTTAGGTAGTCAACAACAGATGTGAAACACTTTTCCAATTAAATCACAGTCACAAACCAAAATGAAAATGGCCTACGATGCATCCAGTGGGGAACTATTTGGTTCCATGGTAAATAACCACATCTCAATGACACCAGCCTTCCTGGGGATGACTATTCCATGCTCTATCAGATCTCTTCATTAGGGAAATTCCCTGCTATTCCACCTAAGTAGCTTTCCTTTATTTGATCCTGTTACCCCATGTTTTATACAAAGCTGAGTACAGCAGTTATACTCAAAAAATAAAAATGCTATACAAATGCCACTCCAGGCTCATGTTTCCATCCAATTACTCTTAAATGGCCCGGTCTCCCTACAAAGTGAGAGTCAACCTACCTGTACATGGCCAGCTTCTTTTAAGTCTCAAATCTTGATTTGGATGAGTAGTGCCATTTTTAAGTCAAGCGTACAACCATCAATGGCCCCATTCTTGCAAACAGATGGCATTCTCACAGCTCCTCAACCACATTATAAAAATGGGGACTCAGAGGGCTGTTCAAGATGGAGGCACTTAAGGAAATTGGAATGTGACCAAAACTATCATCTCAGTTATAATGCTGTGATTTCCTGGCCTTGCGAAAAGGACCATGAACAGGATAACATCAGTATCATGATAATCAAATGGAATGAGCCAAAGCAGCAGGAGAGATTTGGATTGCACATTAGGAAATACCTGCTGACCATCTAGAGTATTAGGAATGGCAAAAAGCTGCCAAGATAGGCGGTACGGTATCCTCTGTAGGTTAAAAAAAGAAATACAACCTTCTAAGAAGATTTCACCCAGGCACAGGTGAGTACACAAAATGACATTTTCAGATTTTAGAATAAAAATTTTATGAGTATTCAGAATATGTAGTTAGATGCAGTTATTCAACAACAACAAAAAAGTTATTTGGACGGGTAAATGATCTAATATTATATCAGAGAGCATTTGAAGAACTTCAACTGATTTTCCTGGGAATACCTTGGTTTCAGATAACTGGGAAAGAGTTCAGTGAATTGGTCCACCTAAAATAATGAACTTTAAATCAGATACACCCTATCATTCATGTACACATATATGAATATTATATGTGTGTGTATGCATGGTTGGAGTTTTGAAGGTTGTGACACTGGGAATTCTAAGTATGAAATAGTTGGAAAATTATTTCACCTAAAAATTCAATAACAATCAACAATAATCCTGCCTTCTGCCCCCACCCCCCCACCCCCACCCAATAATGCTTTGGAATCATCTCTTAAATAGCCCAGACATCTGTAATTTTGAGGTCACATTTGTGTTGATCTGCCTAGGTCCTGGGAGGTAAAGAATGTGATCTTTCTAGATATCTACCAGGACCAGAGTTCCAGTCTCAGAGAGAAGCTATGGCTGGGAGAGCTTGCAGAGTGTGGGCTCTGGAGTCAGGCTGCCTGGGATCAATTCCCAGTCCCACTGCTTGCTGTCTGCACAAGCCTGGGCAATTTTTCTAACTTCTTTTTATCATATGTAAAGTGGGATAGTAACAATACTTATATTATTGACATCAAATGAGTGTTAAATAAAAACGATTGATGTAAAACGTTAAACACAATGTCACGCACCAAGTAAACGTTCAATTTTAAAATTGCTGTTATTATTAAGAATTGTAAGTAAATCACAGCCTCTTTAACTAATTCTCCAGATTATCCCTGACATTATATGATAAATTTATGAGGACTCAGTCTTCAAAATAAAGCAGACCAAAGCAAAATAAAGCAAAATAAAGAATCATAAGTTAAATAGTGCTTCTAATTCCTGAAACACCAGGTTTTTCAGAAGCAAAAGAGATGAGGGATTTTGTGCTCCTTAAAAATCTTGAGAACCAAAAACTAAGAAAATAAAACAGTAAGAACAACAAGATGTGTGTGACCTGAAGCAAAACTTGACTGTCCTAAAAATATCCGTTGGGGCCTTAAGCAACCAGCACAAATTCCATACAGTTAATGAGCTCCTGCAAGGAATGGCTGACGCTAAAGTTAACATATGGATATTGGTGAACCACCCTCAAGGAGCATTGGTGGGGACAAAATTGAATAATGTTAAGTAATACAGTGTTGAGTAATACAGAGCATTAGTGTATTCTAATTTCAAAGATTCACTCCCAGCATAAGATGCTTTTCTGCCAACACTTCTCATTCTAGAAAGACTTCTATCAGCTAACCCCAATCTTACTCTTCCATTAAGACTTGCCTTTCCCCACAGAAATTCAAAGACAACTACCTCAAAATGAATTGTCCCTTACTTAACAAACCAACCTCCCTCTCTCTCTTCCTTCCATACTACTTGAGTGCCTACAAACTGTAAAACACTGTGCTCAGAGCTGACATTCATACATGTTTGTATATATACTCCCTGGTTTTTAGCGATATTCTCTGTCCTCAACAAGATAAAGATCCGTAAGGCAAAGCAGCACAACCAAGGGAATTTAGGGGAGAGAGAGAATGCACTGACTAAGGTGAGCAAGTAAATGGCACTGTAGCCTGTCTGCTAGAGTTGATACTAGGCAGGGTTAAAGTGGAGAGGGAAGCATACTTCATAGGGAGAAATGCAACTTCAACATTTCCCTCATAATCTAGCCTTTTGCAGTGAATTCATGGCAACTGTTGCTTGAATGAATATGTGAATTAATGAAATAGAATCTATTCAACACTCATCCAGGAAAACAGGCAAATCAGCTCCTGGTTCAAGGTTACTAAGACATTCTGGAGAGAGATGCTTGGCAAATGTGGCCACAGTACCAATTCTAGACTGCACATTAAATAAGCATAATAAAAGATGCAAGTTGGGAGGAGAATGGCCAGTGGGATGCTATTTTTCTGGAAAGGCTGTGAGTGTGTGCAGGGTGGAGAGGGAGGAGGCAGTGGGAAGGGATAACAGCCCCTTCCTTCCCCTCTTGCCCTTTAGACACTTGTTTTCTTTCCTGGGCCAGTAATGAATGGCAGTAATTACCTATGCGGGGCTCTCTGTGCATCACGAGCCAGTTCTGGCTCCTGTCTCCCTGCAATTTTGAACTGTGTGTGTGTGTGTGTGTGTGTGTGTGTGTGTGTGTGTGCGCGCTTTCACCCACCACTATTGAGGGGTGGAAAATAGATTACAATTACATCCTGGCTAGGTTTTGAAGACTTGATAGACAGCTGGAGAGAAATCTTCCCTGCAGCTGCCAGGATGAAAGGGTGGCCAAGAGGTGGGCGAGGAGAGGAAGCGAGGCCTGGTCAGGAGAGGAGGAAATAATGCAAAATGGATTCAATACATTCTCAAAGGAGTATTTTTAAAAGATCAGGGTTACTAAATTAAAAAGGAATCTGGAGTCCTGATAGCTGGTTGCATATCCGTGGGAAGCAGTGTTTAGATCCAAAGATGCTATCACTGGATCATACAAAAGCAAGATCAGGCTTGGACCGAGGCTGGCCCTGAGGATGGGTGTAGCCCACGGCTCCAAGTCAAAGGATTCAGCTGCGTGTTTCTTCCTCTGCATCTGGAATCAGTTTTCTAGGTTACAACTGGTTTGTTTCTCCAAGAGGTTAGAGGAGATGATTTCTATATTCTCTTCTACACCACCCCATTTCTTTTAGTCTCTGTGTGCGTATAGGTAGGGGAACTCATTTACTTACTGTGTACTATATGCTCACCACTAGGCCGTATGTGTTATCTACGCATCCTCAACACTCCCCTGCAAGGGAAAGGTCATACCCTCATTTCAGAGGAAGACAGTGAAGTTTAGAGATGTGAAACAACTAGCTCATGGACGTTAAATTTCAGGGTAAGCAAGCCAGGCAGGGCGACTTCAAAGTGAGTCTCCCACCCACAATGCAATCTTGAGCCTTCATCTGGTCACAGAGTTTGTGTGGGTCTGTAAAATATTATCTCACGGGCCACTGAAACTTACTTCTGAACATATCATCCTTTATCAAGGATTAGTTGACCAGAGTGTGAAACACAGAAACAGCCACGTGCAGGAGAGAACAAGGCCCCCTGCACGGAGTATCGTTCCGGAAAGATGACCTGGGTGGGACACTGACAGACAAGGGCAGGAGCTACAGGAGGAGTGGAGGGGACACTCACATTAGGGCAGGTCTCTGGAAAGCATGGCAAAGCTAAGCCACAAAGAAACACTCAACCTACTTCCCAGATGGCCTTAAACCAGGCCTGGCTCTGGGCTGTTTTTCATCCCATACACATCCATCTTAGCCCATGCCAGCAATTCTACCGCTACAGCTTGAAGACCTCTCAAAAGTGTGGGCAAGGGCTCACTGGCTGTGCAGAGTGAGTGTCCCCTGTGACCTCATTTCTACAATGTCATTGCAAAGGGGGCCTTTTGAATACATGAAGGCCATAGGTATATATTTAGATGGAGGTTGTTCAGTGAGTCAGTCAGCCTCAAACAGGAAATCAAGGTATAAGAATTGGTACATTCCTCAGACTACTGGAGATCTCACAAGTCGTCCTTAATCTGCTTGGGGTATCTCCTAACAGAATTACACCTTAGCCTCCTATTCACAAAAATAAATGAGAAAACGATTAAAACAAAAAACAGAAACAAAACCCCCCCTACTGGCCCATGTCTAACCTTTTCCCGAACACGCTGGAGTGTTTGCAGATTGCAGGTTGGAGGCCTAAAGGCAGGGGTGAGGTTTCCTTGAGCGCCTGACCAAGAACTATTTATTCTTGGACAAGGACAGATAGATCTGGATCACTGAAAACTTGTGGATAAGGTGGAAGGACCAGAACGACCAATACGCCTCTTTGCTTGTTAATGGTCACCCACCAGGTTAAAAGCGATGTGTCTCTGGTATGTTATTCAATCATTACTGTTATTGAAATGGCATGTCAAAATGAGAGAGGCAGATCAAATTAGGCATCAAGGATGCAAAGGTGCAGTAAGAGGTTTTATGTTTAATTTATAAAATATTCTGCAATATTTTGTTTCTGTTACAATCAAAGAACTACAAATTTGGAAAGCAAGAATGCCAATTACTGGGAGGGAGTAGGGGAGAGAGGCCATGCTAATATACTTATTACTCTTCTCTGAAGCAGATATCCAGTTGTCTAGTTACTGCAGTTCCACAGTGGTTAAGAAAATAAACACCACGGTTACTTCACAAATGAAATATGGATAGCTATTCTATGTATAACTTCCTTACATTTGCAGATATGTGGGTATAAAATCCCATTCTGTATAAGGCACTGGGGAACTCACCAGCTTTAAGTGCAACTGGAACTCAGACAATAGCTATAGGTAAACATGCTCCCAAATTGCATGTAGGTGTGATTTCTCTGACCAAAAGAAGTGATTTCAACAGGCCTTTAAACTTTCAGGTAGTTAGCAGAGTGTTCTGCATGGATCACATGGAGCTGCCAAGTAAAATATTCAGAAAAGTCTCCCTTATTCTTAGCAATTGCAAAATAAACATTTCTACTCCTTCCTACCATCTTTGCTCAGCAGGGTTTGCTTTGATGGCATTTTGCCCATTGGTTTAGATCAAACTTAGATCACAATGTAAAAACTGGTTAACTAACCACCACCAGCAATTCCTTTGTCAGGGGGATTAGAACCCTTCCCTAGGCATGACATGACATTTACCCACATGTGGTCAGGATTAGTCACTTTGTGAGGGGTGAAAAGTATAACTATTGCATTGTTTTGTACACCTGAAACTAATAAATAATTAATAATAATAATAATAATAATGAAAGCATTTTTCAATAAGTTAAAAAAAAGAGGTTTATCAGGGTAGGTTTGATTGGCTTTTGATGACTTTCTTGAAGGCTGGGGAGGGAGAGGAGTGTGATACTCTAATTTGGAAAAATCTGTTAGAATGTGAGAAGGGGTCATTCATCATAATAAATAATTTAGATGGTATTTCTAATGCATCAAGGAGTAAAAGGATTCTTGGGAGAAGGGTGAGAGATGAAATCAACTTAAGTATCTGAGCCCAGCCCCCTTGGACTCTGAAGCACAGAGACTCCCAGGCATGCGGAGTATACCCAGCACTAAAGACCCTACCTGCGGTCAAAAGGAGAAGGCAGCGTGATCCTTACATGAGTCAAGATGACTGGGGAAGCATTGTGTTTGCACATCCATCGATGTGAATCTTGCTGTGGAGAGTGAGATCTCTACCCACCAGGCCCTCCCCCAGAGGGAGGCGCCTCTGTGCAGAGAAGGAGAGGGAGATACACATGTCTTGCTCTCAGCAACATGGCTACAGGAATAATTACAGGAAGCAATGGTTTCTTTGAGTTCTGCTTTCATGTTTCTGCATGCCAGAAAGGCCACCAAAGGGCACCGCCTACAGCAATTACAGCATCCCCTTGCAATGTTTCTGGAACGGAACGTTCATGTTTTCTCAGAAACTGAGAGTAGTCTATTATCACAGCATGTTCTGAGGCAATGGGGTTCAATAGGGCAAACAAAAGACTGTAAATAGGAGGACAGTACATTCAAATCATCGCTCTGGTCATTCACTCAATAAATATTTATTGAGTTCCTACTACGAGTCAGAGCAGGCTAGACAAAGGAGACACAGAAAAGAACGACTTCTCATTTTATAGACAAATTATTCCTTTCATCTGTGACAAAAAGGGTTTTGCTTTCACACTTCAGGTCATATGGGGGCATGAGAAGCTGAGGCCAAAATGGGATTTAACAGCTTTAAAGAGTCATACATACCAGTGATATGCAATAAACTCTCTATCATATTGATAATAGTAAGCAAGATAGCAATGGGGTAAGAAAACTTTTGACTCACTGAACAGGTCATTTCAATTTTCTCACATTAAAGGCACAATTCCCCTATTCTGTGGAGAAAGCACATATGACTTTTCAAGTCAGTGGTCAAGAGAAAAGCAGAGACTGTTGGGATTAACCTAAAATAAAAGGCCTGGTGAATCACCTTTCGATGAAATAGTGTAAAAGAAATGTCTTTCCCATTTCCATTTGCTGAGAACACACAAAGCTACTTGCAAAAAAAATAAAATAAAATAAAAATAATACTAATAATAACAATAATAAAAACAGTTTTTTAAAAAGACTATTCAAACGTATTACATGTGCATTTATACCTAATGACTTTTTATGTATTAAGATGACATCACAGACTTGACTTCAGAAGGCCCTGGGCTTATTTTTCCCCCACATGATCATCTGTGCATGTTGTCGCTTCACACCCAGACATATGAGTACAATGGTAGATGGACTAATGTGGGGTCAGAACTGCAAGAGTATTCCTATCTCACCTGAGGGCCATACCCCTGGCCTTGAGGCCATAAATGCAGTGCTCCAGCCAACTGCACTCCACTTGACAAGGACATTTTGAAAATCCCAAGTCAAACTGATGGCCAGTCACCAGTCACTATCTGATAAGCAATTATTTTCAAGATCAAGTTTTTGAATTCAAATAAATTGTATATGTATCCCTATGGAGTTCATAAAACAATGAAGAAAGACTTCTTGTGGCTCTGACTTTAGGTTCTAAGTGCTGTGAAAGCATGCCCCAAATAATCATTAGGAACTCTGCCACATGCAAATGTTTTGACACTCTTCTCTTTGAGAGGTGATCTCTATGCCCCCACTAAGAAGTGGGATCTTTGCCCTCACCCCTTGAATCTGGGTAGGCTCTATGACTGCTTTCCCAACAGAATCTTGTAAAAGTGATATGGGGCCAGTTTTTGAACCCAGGCCATCAAAGAATGGCAGCCTCTACTTCCTGTCTCTTGAAATGCCTTCTCTTGGAGCTTTGGACAGCCATATGAGTCCAGCTGTCCTGCTGGAGAGACCATGTGCATAGGGACAGAGATCCAGCTGAGCCAGGGCCTCCAGCTACTGCCACCAAAGCACCAGGCTGTGAGTGAAGCAATCTTGCAATACCAGCAGAAAAACACTGGGTCACCCCGGGTTATGTCATGTCAAATAAAAGAATCATTCGACTCAACTCTGCCCAAATTCCTGACCCCCAAATAAGGAAATGTAAATAAAATGTTTGTTGTTTTAAAGCACTAAAGTTTGGGGGTAGTTTGTCATGCAGCAATAAGTACTTGGAACAAAAGCTTATAGGATCTCAGGACTGGAACTACTTGAGTGATGGGTACAAGAGGGAGAGTCCTAGGAAGGTATTAATCAGCAGACAGAGGGAAGTCTGTATCTCTTCCTCCCGATTATTACTTAAGAATAATGCTTGATGACAAGGTTAGGAAACTAGAAGTACAAGCGTTGGACCAGGACTAATTAATCTTCAATTCTAGTCCCAATGAAACTGCTTCTGACATTATCACTGTCACATTCTACAATGAATAGCCTCTGGAAGAGTAAATGTTGAAAAATAGCCTAAAATATTTTGGAAAAGAAAAATGGGGACTCATTCTAGCTAAAAAATACACCTTAAAATAATTAAAACAATGTAGTGCTTTTTAAATAACAGAATAGAAAGTATAGAGGCATACCCATGTATATGTAATATTTTAGTGTTGGATAAATAGACATTTCAGTCATTGGGAAAGAATTAACTATAGTGGAGGATGAACAGTGTGTCCTATGGTGTTGGAATAATAGGTTATTCACATTTTAATAAATATGATTATATTCCTACTAGAATTAATCATAAAAGTAAATTCTAGACAGACTAAAAATCTAAATATTCATGTTATCTAAATACAAAACCGCAAATGATAATGTTTCTAAAATCTTGAGATAGGAAAGAGCTTTATGAGCATAACATAAAATTCAAAAGCCATAGATGGAAAAATTGACAGATTTGGGCTGGCTGAGTGGTGTGGTGGTTGAGCGCTGGCTTGGGAAGCCAGCGGCCCTGGTTCGGGTCCCACTTATGAGGGCCAGTGACACTGCCCTCACTTTAAAAAAAAAGGGCATTTTTCACAGAAATAGAAAATATAATCCTAAAATTTATATGGAATCATAAAAGACCCAGAATAGCCTCAGCAATTCTGAGAAATAAGAACAAAGTCGGGGAGATCACGCTACCAGACATCAAAACCTACTACAAGGCTACAGTAATCAAGACAGTTTGGTATTGGCATAAAAACAGGCACATAGGTCAGTGGAACAGAACAGAGAGCCCAGAAATAAATCCAGGCATTTACGGACAGTTAATCTATGACCAGGGAAGCAAGAATTTACACTGGAGTAAAGATAGTCTATTCAATAAATGGTGCTGGGAAAATTGGACTGACACATGCAAAAAAATGAAACTGGACCACCTCCTTACGCCTTATACAAGAACAAATTCAAAATGGATTAAAGACTTAAATGTAAGACCTGAAACCATAAAAATCCTAAAAGAAAATATAGGGAGTACATTTGCAGACATTACCCGGAGCAATATTTTTACTGATACATCCCTACAGGCAAGGGAAGTAAAAGAAAAAATGAACATATGGGATTATATCAGACTTAAAAGTTTTTTCACAACAAAGGAAACCATTAATAAAACAAAAAGGAAGCCTACTGAATGGGAGAATATATTTGCCAACAATATATCTGATAAGGGGTTAATATCCAAAATTTATAAAACACTCATGAAACTCAACACCAAAAAAACAAACAACCCAATTAAAAAATGGGCAGAAGATATGAAGAGACATTTCTCTAAAGAGGACATACAGATGGCCAACAGTCATATGAAAAAAAGTTCAACCTCACTGGTCATTAGGGAAATGCAAATAAAAACCACCATGAGATACCACCTCACCCCAGTCAGAATGGCTATCATCAACAAATCAACAAACAACAAGTGCTGGCGGGGCTGTGGGGAAAAGGGGACCCTGCTGCACTGTTGGTGGGACTGCAGATTGGTGCAGCCACTATGGAAGTCAGTATGGAGGTATCTCAAAGAACTGGAAATAGAGCTACCATTTGACCCAGCAATTCCACTCCTAGGTATTTATCCTGAAAAAAACAAGACACTTATTCAAAAAAAGTTATGCACCCCTATGTTCATAGCAGCACAATTTACAATAGCTAAGACTTGGAAACAACCAAAATGCCCATCAGTAGATGACTGGATTAAGAAACTGTGGTATATTTATACAATGGAGTATTACTCCGCTATAAAGAAGAATGAAATCGTACCATTTGCAATGATATGGATGGACCTAGAGACTATTATGTTAAGTGAAATAAGTCAGTCAGAGAAAGACAAACACCATATGATCTCACTCATATGTGGAATCTGAAAAAACTGTATGAATGAGCAAAGTAAACAGAAACCGTCTCATAGATATAGAGGAAAAATCAGGGTTGCTAATTGGGAGAGGAATGGGGATGAGGGAGAAGGGGAAGGGATTAGACAGCAAAAATAGGCAACTACAATATTGCTACTGGGATATGAAAAACAGTTTGGGGAATATAATTAATAATGTTGTAAAAATTCTGTGGAATGTCAGATGATCATAGGTCTTGTTAGGGAGACCATTTCATGGATGGAGTAGAGGTTTGATCACTGCAACTGTATTACTAAAGCGGAGGTGGTATACCTACTGTAATTGAATATATATAGATAGTCACGGGATGTGGATTATACTGTGGAAGAGAGTCAGAGGAAGAGTAATAGATATATATGATATGGGGGGGAGTGGGGTGGGGGTTTTCACTTTGAGGGGTAAAATATATAAACCACACATGCCTCATGCCCTCCTGTTAATAGCCTTTCCCCTGTGCCTGCCATGGTGTATTTACTGGGGCTTTGACTAGAACAAGCTTCACAGCTACAGAAAGCCCCTCCCTCTAACAGGAGTTTGTTACATCCCTGAGGAGTTCCTAGGCCAGAAGAAGGTTGGGAACCATGGTTCTAAGGACTGGGCTCGTTAGTTCCTCTGAAATCCCATGCTGAAATTGGGGCTGTTGCCAATCCGTGGGCAGGGATGCTTATTTAGATTATACAGTCCCAAACACAGCTGAACTCATTTCAATGGTAGAAAGCAAGAGAACTAACTCATTTAAGGTAAGTACTTCCATTTCATATAATGTTTTTGCCATTAGAACTCTTTATAATCATATGAAGTAGGTATCAATTGTGTACATTTATGTATTAACCCTAAAAGAAAATACCATGTAGAGTAAGAGTTAAAGAAATACAAGACCACACACAAAATAGGAATCTTATTCATGGGATTTCAACTTCAATTGTTATTATTCATTGTACCTATTCTTTTTTCAAAACCCAAAGTCATGCAGACCTCATTGTCTAAGGCAGTGTTGTGAGTTTTAGGAACTTGGATTGCTGCTGAAGGATCTGTCCAGCTGGTGGGAAGACGTGTTATCAGCTAGCCTGCTCCCACACTATGATCTTGCTTCAGGGCTTCAGAGAAGTATCCAAAGCTCACCAGCACCTATCTATTCAGTATTTTCCAGTAAGGCTTTAATTTGCCTCCTGCTGCTGGCTCTAATTATGTCGCTGGTGACTGAGAGGGAAAATTTAGGCTCCTGCTTCCATCTGCCTGTGTCACAGCTCTTTGTTGCTTGTGTCCTGTAGGCTTTCTCATCCTGCACATACCCAGACTCACAAAAAGGCCTTGACAGGTCCCCACTGTCACCTTCCATATGACTGCGTATCACGCAATCAGGAAACAGTTACTCATGATAACTATCATCTGTTAAACCACCCCAGCAACTGCCAATTTTTTGTTTTGCTTGATGGAAGGAAGCTGGGATTCTGGCTAAAGGCATTCTCCTTAAAGGAGTCTGCCTCTTCCACCTTCCGACCAATTAAAACATAAATTGAGCTTAACAGAAGAGTCTGAATGCAGAGAAATTTCTTAGTAACGTCACCTTAATTTAATGGCATTTTGGTTCTAAAAATATATAAAATTAGGATAATCTATAACCATTATAAATTCAATCTGAGGGACTGTAATTCTCTCAAACTTCAGGTAAATCGTTCGACGTATAAAGTAACCTAAAGTATCAACATCCCCAAATTCAACATATGGAATACTTATTTTTGGGATTTAAGTACAGGATAGCTTCATTAGTCAACTTGGATGGTTTTTCCTAGGATTTCAGTCACCAAAATAAAACCTCGTTGAGCGATTGGTGCAGGTAATTAAGGATTCTGTGGTCTTTACAGTTCAGCTGAGGGATCACCACACACTGACAAGTAGGTTGTTTTAACATTTAGGGAAATTACTCTCATTTCCATCCAGTTGATTCCAGCTCCCCTTTCTAATGGAGCATCTTTCCTAGGATGGGATGACTTCTCGACAGGCAGCCTGCACAGATATAGCCTGCAAAAGTAGGATGTGCCTACAGCTGGCACCCTCCATGGTTTGTCAACTAACTAAAGAAAGGACCCTCTCTTTGTAACTCAGTGCTTCTTCTCCAGATTTGTTTTGAATCTCCAAGAGATCTGGTATGTGAAAATCTGTTTCATCATCACTTTTAGCTAATTTTGAGATGGAGAACATGAAAACAAAAGTCAAAGCAAACGTCAACTCTCAAGTCTTACCAAATAAGTCACTTAAGATGCAATGTGGTAGATTTCAACAGGTAGAAAAATACCCTGATGTCCATCTGATTTTTGTTTCATAAACACTAGCTGATGCTGGCTGTAGATGAGATGTGCCAGTGTAAAAACAACCAGCAGAAATTGGTTTCCATCTTGCCATTGTTATTGTTCCCTGTAATTCTCTTAACCGTCTATTTTTTAAACCCCAAAAGTGAAAAGGAAAGGAGAAATAGGTATTCTTGCATTTGTAGCACTGAGTTCCTCAGGCCTCTCTGGTCCAGCTACCAAGTGCCTGTATGCCCAATTACTAACCTCCCAGAGAGACCAGAGCTTTTCACATTACTACTCTCCAGAGGGACCTGGTTGTGGGCAGAGCTCAGGATAAGATATGCAACATGATAGGGATTTAGAAAATGACACATCCTTAGATTGAGGGTTGTAAGTGAGTCATCTCCTGAGGCTCTAAACTACCTGGTATGGTAGGAAATAAGGGAGGTGCTGCTATGCACTTTATGACTCCCTTTGTTTACTGTCAGTCCTCTAGCATTCAGGCTGACAAGGCCTACACTATCAAGAACATGGCCCATGAGGGCCGGCCGAGTGGCGCGGTGGTTAAGTGCTGGCTTGGGACACCAGCGGCCCGGGTTCAGATCCCACATGTGAGGGCCAGTGACACTGCCCTCCAAAAAATAAATAAATAAATAAATAAATAAATGTAAAAAAAAAAAAAGAACATGGCCCATGAGAGTGGCAGGGGAAAGACAACATGTGAATTGTTTTTCAAAGGCTTCCGCTCAGAAATGCCATGTGTTACCTCCACTCACATTTCCTTGGCCAAAGCAACACATACAGTCAGACCGAATTTAAAAGGGGCAGGTGAATGCAACCCAATCCTGTTCCCAGAAGAAGGGAACTGGAATACTGACCACCTCTAACGACTATCATACCTGCACTACATACCTCAGAGGGGTTGTGAGGACCAAATGAACCAAGAAATGAAAGCACTTTTAAAAACCACAAGCCCTATACAACAATGAGTTCTTTTATTAATGAGTGCCACACCCCCAAGAATATTCAAGACCTTTGCCACACCAAAATTCAATAATCTCATCCCAACAATGTAAGCACAATTTATATATATTCAGAAGATGTTTCCTAGGTCTTCAAATCTCATCAAAGATCCCACATAATTCTTCTTCTGACCTCGGAAGATACATTTTTCCTTAGTGCTCTCTCCCCACATTTAAAAACTTGTTACCCTTCTTCCTGGGATCCCAGAACTGGGTTCATTTCCATTTTAATGTCCTGGGAACAAAGGAAAAAAATTGGAAGCTAAACTGCTTTGTTGCTAATCCTGGCCCTGACATTTGCTGGTTATGAAATCTTAGCCAATATTTTTGAGCCTCTGTTTCCTTCACTGAAAAAATGCGAATATTAATAGCACCTACCCTTTCAGGGTATTGAAAGGATTAAATGTACAAAATAATATGTAAAGTGCTCACCTCAGTGCCTGGCTCATAATAAGCATTTGGTTAATGCTGTCATGTTTCTTTCTTTCTTTCTTTCTTTCTTTTTTAAATAAAAAAATATTAACTGGAAAGTTATTTTAATGGCCATGTAACAGTGAAGGTAACTGTTAGGTCAGCTGAGTCAGCAGAAATGTCTTAGGAACACTGGTCCTAGAAAACAGGACTTGAACCTGCCTTGGTGGATTCATTCATTTAATCAATCATTTAGGCACTTATTTACTATTCCAGGCACTGTGCTAAGCCTATGACCCCAGAGATAATTAAGATAATATCCTCCCTTCCATGAGTTAATAATTTAGCAGATTCATGAATATACTGCTATTCCAGGGCATAAGAAATGTTATAAGTGAGATAAATCCTAAATAGAGACCAAGGCAGCCCCCAGTCACTAACATCCACAACTCCCATGCCAGGTTATCTTGCTTGATCTATTTTGAGAGGTCTAGTCCTTCGGTGTTAAGGATTTCTCTTTCTTGTTAAGATGAATATAACCCTAAGAGAAGAACTACATTATTCTTACTTCCTGCCAGCTAAGAACAACCTTACGAGGGGTGTGATCTGGCTGGTCTCTGGGGAAAACTGTCTCCTCCAACTCTCCCCCCAATCCTGCCATGGGGCTTAATAGCTCACTGTCTGAGGCTCATTTATACAGATTATTCTTTAGGCACTTGGGACCTATTTTGGAAATAAAATAAATTACCTTTAGAATGATTTTAATTCTCTAGAGAAAAATTCCCAGAGAACAAGCCCTGAAAAAAACACATGACATATATTTATATCACACATATATAAATACACACATTTACAAGCCTTCATCAAAATTCTACCAATTCTCCAAGCAGTACTTCTAGAACATGATTATCATTTCCTTGCCTCATCATTTTCTCTTCATATATTGTAGCATTGGTCTCATGATGGCACCTGTGATTGGCTAGGGTTCCCTAATTGTTAAAAGTATGCTCACAAGCTATTTCCATAGTACTGCTGCTGTGCTAATCATGAATAGTGATTAAATATCTTGCAAACAATTTCATTCATCAAACTGATAATGGCAAAAAATAAATTGGGGCCTTTCAGTGTTTTACTAAATGTGCTCTCTAATTTCTTATTACTCTATATATTTCTGGAAACTATTTCTATATACAAACCAAACTGAAAAGTGCTCTTTGCTGCAAAAATAAAAGAATAAGTTTAAGCTGTTTGCCACCCTGGGGATAATCACCATCACATTAAAATGCAGCTCGATGGCTTATCTTTCGTCTTTCCCCTCTATCAGTCAGTAAATTAATTCCTTTCGAGATATGAACATCAATATTCTATTTTTGTAAAAAGTGCCCTTTTTCAATTACTTTCTGGGAAAAGCAAAGTTACTATGGCAATCTCTGAAATTTTCAGTCTGCAGCTTTAGACTACCACTGTTCTATAAATGGGAAGCTATAATGTAGCTCAATTCATTTTACAAGAAATAAGGAGAACACCCACATATTTTAAATCATTTGTGGCAACAATGTCTGTGTGGGAGGGTGGGGGGGGCGGGGTTTTGCTCAGGGCCACAAAGTGTGGAATAGGGAATGAATCTTTTTCTAAGGTGAATTTTTATATCCCAGCACCCAGTAAGTGCCTCAGTCACAATGGATGCCAGATAAGCTTGTTGAAGATGAAGAAGAAATTGTATATTTTGTCATGAATTACCCCCAGGACTGGTTCCTAGTAATAATCCCATTCAATGTATGAAGGAGACCAACTGGTGAAAAGGTTTGCAATCCTCTGAGCTATGAAGAGTTGTCTCATGGCTCATGAAGACCCAGATTCCTCCCCATTATAGGGCTCTGCTCAGTTCTATGGCCTCCTTTAAATCCCACACACTGCCATTTTGCACTTTCCCAATATCTGGAAAACAAGAATCTTCTATACCAGGTCTGCACTGATGTGTATATCAGGGAAGGGGGAGGGAGGAAGATGGGCGTTAGAGAAAGATTGAGCTTAGTCTTCAACTAAAGATTAGAGAGGAAAATATCAAGATAAGCGCAAAGAAAATAATATGCAGGGAATTTTACTTTTAAGCACAGAAATTAATGAAATAGAAAACAAAGAAATAATAGGATTCATCAAACAAAAGCTATTTCTTTAAAAAGATAAATACATTCTAATTCTAGGTAAGATGTGGCAAACACATTTTGTCTTATCTCTCACACTGAATGCAGTCACAAAATTTGGACAAAATGCATGAAGCAGTTATTTGAGGACTCCAAAAAGTAAATGGGAAAGGGTGGATTGGAAAAAAAATCAGAAATCTAAGTAGCATTCAACCAGTGGTGAATTTATCATTTTTCCGCTCCATATCTCCAGGTTGTGAGGCAGTCTGACACCCTGAAGTGGATATTGGCATGAACGGAGAAAGCTCCAACACAATACCCCTAATTCAGGCTTAAGAGTCAAAAAAGGGGCCTCCAGGCAGCACCTAGCACCTAAAACTCTGAAGAAAGGGAACTTTCTCCCAATCAGAGACACTCTGGTCCCAAAAGGTGGAGTGAACCCCTTTGCTTTTGTTTCTTCTCTATTATCCAGCCACTTGGTGCCAGACACAAGTGACATCTGGAAAGTGTGTAGCACAGTCGGCTAGAAAATTGAAAAGGAGAACCCCAGGAAACCAGACAGTACTGTGGAGATCACAGAGAGGGAACAGCTTAAGGCAGGAACCACATAAAGTTGTTTATGAACTCCTGGACAAACTCCCAATATTTGCATGTGTGGATCTGATCCTAAACAGCATAACAAAAACTTTGAGAATTGAACTAAGAGATAAACAACCCCCAAATCCCAGATTGGCCTTTGGATGGTGCATATGCAGGACAGATCTGAATAAAACTGTAAAGGCTATGAAACTGATGTAAAAATCACAACTCACAGAAGGCTGGACAGAACTTTTGGCCCAAACTCAACTAGGTCAATTGCCTACTAAAACAAAAATATTGACATTCTCCATAGGATTTAAACAAATCTGTGCATCTCATATCATCACATTCAAAATGTCAAGCATATAATCCAAAATTACTCAGCACACAAAGAACCAGGAAAATCTTGACTCCCATGGGAAAAGGCAACAGACATCAATACCCAGATGACACAGATGTTGGAATTATCTGACAAAGACATTAAAGCAGCTATTATTAAAATATTCTAACAAGGGCAAAAACTCAGGAAATGAATGGAAACAGTAGATAACTCTCAGCAACAAAACAAAAGAACATATGAACATATATATGAATAAATAGAAATTTTAGAACTGAAAAGTACAATAACCAAATTTTAAAACTCCCTAGAAGGGCTAAATATAGAATGGAGATGACAGAGTCAGTGAACTTAAAGATAAATCAATAGTGATTATTCAATCTGAAGGATAGAGAGAAAAAAGATTGAAAAGCTATTTTCATTAATATAATTACTAATTATAATTAATAAGGTAATTTATTATTATTAACAAATTAAAGGAGAGAAACAAATGACCATCTTAATAAATATTTATAAAGCATTTGAAAAAATTCAACTTATTCATGATTTATTTTTTATTTTTTATTTTTTTTATATTTATTTATTTTTTTAATTAGTTTCAGGTGTACAACACAGTGCAATAGTTATACATTTTACCCCTCAAAGTGACAACCCCCCACCCCCAATACACCACCCCACTCCCCCCCATATCATATATATCTATTACTCTTCCTCTGATTCTCTTCCACAGTATAATCCACATCCCATGACTATCTATATATTCAATTACAGTAGGTATACCACCTCCGCTTTAGTAATACAGTGCAGTGATGAAACCTCTACTCCATCCATGAAATGGTCTCCCTAACAAGACCTATGATCATCTGACATTCCACAGAATTTTTACAACATTATTAATTATATTCCCCAAACTGTTTTTCCTATCCCAGTAGCAATATTGTAGTTGCCTATTTTTGCTGTCTAATCCCTTCCCCTTCTCCCTCATCCCCATTCCTCTCCCAATTAGCAACCCTGATTTTTCCTCTATATCTATGAGACAGTTTCTGTTTACTTTGCTCATTCATACAGTTTTTCAGATTCCACATATGAGTGAGATCATATGGTATTTGTCCTTCTCTGACTGACTTATTTCACTCAACATTATAGTCTCTAGGTCCATCCATATCATTGCAAATGGCACGATTTCATTCTTCTTTATAGTGGAGTAATACTCCATTGTATAAATATACCACAGTTTCTTAATCCAGTCATCTACTGATGGGCATTTTGGTTGTTTCCAAGTCTTAGCTATTGTAAATTGTGCTGCTATGAACATAGGGGTGCATAACTTTTTTTGAATAAGTGTCTTGGTTTTTTCAGGATAAATACCTAGGAGTGGAATTGCTGGCTCAAACGGTAGCTCTATTTCCAGTTCTTTGAGATACCTCCATACTGACTTCCATAGTGGCTGCACCAATCTGCAGTCCCACCAACAGTGCAGCAGGGTCCCCTTTTCCCCACAGCCCCGCCAGCACTTGTTGTTTGTTGATTTGTTGATGATAGCCATTCTGACTGGGGTGAGGTGGTATCTCATGGTGGTTTTTATTTGCATTTCCCTAATGACCAGTGAGGTTGAACTTTTTTTCATATGCCTGTTGGCCATCTGTATGACCTCTTTAGAGAAATGTCTCTTCATATCTTCTGCCCATTTTTTAATTGGGTTGTTTGTTTTTTTGGTGTTGAGTTTCATGAGTGTTTTATAAATTTTGGATATTAACCCCTTATCAGATATATCGTTGGCAAATATATTCTCCCATTCAGTAGGCTTCCTTTTTGTTTTATTAATGGTTTCCTTTGTTGTGAAAAAACTTTTAAGTCTGATATAATCCCATATGTTCATTTTTTCTTTTACTTCCCTTGCTCGTAGGGATATATCAGTAAAAATATTGCTCCGGGTAATATCTGCAAATGCACTCCCTATATTTTCTTTTAGGATTTTTCATGATTTTTTTAAAAACAAAGCTCTTAGCAAAGTAAGATAATATTTATAACCTGAGAGAGTATTACCACCAAAAATATTTGTAAAACAGTAGAAGCATTCTCTTAAAATTAGAAGCAAGACAGATGCCCGCTATCATCTCTAATCAAAATAATATAAGAAGTATCAGAACAAGTAAAAATTAATAAGTATTAGAACTAACAAGCAAAAACACCGTTTATAATAGTAACAACAAAAAAGTAAGTAACTAAGAATTATTTTCTTTAAATATGCAAAATGTTTATCAAAAAGTATAAAACTTATTAGAAGACATAAAAAATGACCTAAATAAAAGGAGGGCCAAGCCATTTTAATGGATGGGAAGACTAAATAAGTTCATTCTTCCGAAGTTACTCTTTAAATATTTTCAATTCCAAATAAATTTCCAGTGGGGTAGAACTTAACACACTACTCCTAAATTTAACATGAAAAAGTATAAGGCAAAGAATAGCCAGGATAGTTTTTGAGGAGGAGGGAAAAGGAGGAGGAAGAATGTAGTGACCACGACTAGATCTGTCTGTGGAAAGCCCCTTGGCCAACATAAATGAGAAACTTCCTAGGCCACCCAGCATAGGTACAGATACAAGCCCATTGCCCCAGTGCTGACCCAGCAGAACCCCATGGTTAGTGTAGAATTATTACTGACATATATTCATGCCCCCAATTTTAGGTTCATCAGATATAGAGGCATCTGTCTCTGCTGGGGCTACAAAGAGCTTTAAACTTCAAGTGCAATTCCACAAGGTAGGAGAGAGCAATGGAGAGATTTAGCCATTTCCTTTTCATTGTTTATTAGCTGTTTTGGAAGTTCCACTCACCCATTCTCAAACCTGGACCAGATTTCGTGATGGGGCTTCTTGCTTTTACAATATGAAGAATCATTGTCAAAGCATAATTACTCAAATTGTGTGGTATTTGCACTGGAATTGTCAAATAGACCAATGGAACAGAGTAGAGTCCAAAAATAGGCCTACGTATAGATGAGTGGTAGACTGACATTATAAATCACTCAGTAAAGACTAATCAATAAATGGTATTGGAACAATTGGATTTCCATGTGAAAAAGAATGAGATTTCTCTCTCACATCATATATAAAAATTGAAAAGTCTAGATTAATGAAAGACCTTAAATGAGAAAAGAAACATTTTAAGATTTGCAGGAGAAAAACATAAAGAATAACAGTAAGACTTTAATGTAGGTAATGATTTCTACAATACAAAAAGCATAATCAACACCAAAAAGGCTGAGAAATTTGACTACAGTAATACCCCTCATCTGCAGGGGATGTGCTCCAAGACCCACATTCTAAGACTGCATGTGCCTGAAACTGCAGACAGTACCAAACCCTGTATACTATGGTTTGTTTTTGTTTGTTTGTTTGGTGTGTTTTTTTAGGCTGAGCCATCCTGCCACCTGTTGGCAGCTCAGCAGCAGCTCAGCTCAGGCTGGGCATTGAACTGCTGTTGCTCAGAGCTCAGCTCACACTCTTGAGCGAGCTCTTAACCAACTGAGCCACTCAGCCAGCCCAATATACTATGGTTTTTAAAAATATCTGGGAATGTAATTGATAATGTTGTGAAGAGACTATTATGTTAAGTGAAATAAGTCAGTCAGAAAAAGACAAGTACCATATGATCTCACTTATATGTGGAATCCGAAAAACTGAATGAACGATCTAAGTAAACAGACTCATAGGTATAGAGGAAAAACTGAGGGTTGCTGTTGGGAGGGAGGTGGGGATAAGGGGGGAGGGGGGAGAAGGGATGAGACAGCATAAATAGACAACTACAATATTGCCACAGGGATATGAAACACAGTTCGGGGAATATAATAATGTAAAAATTTTGTGGCGTGTCAGATAGTCACATGTCTTGTTAGGGAGACCACTTCATGGATGGTGTAGAGTCTTGATCACTGCACTGTACACCTGAAGCTGATGTTGTATAGTATTGTATGTCAACTGTAACTGAATATATAGATAGTCACGGGATGTAGAGTATACTGTGGAAGGGAGTCAAAGGAATTGTAATGGATATGTATGATATGGGGGAAAGGAATGGGGTGGTGAACTGGGGGAGGGGGTTGTCGCTTTGGGGGGTAAAAGGTATAACTATTGCATTGTGTTGTACACCTGAAACTAATTTAAATATAAAAAATGAAATAAAATAAAATAAAATTATATAACCTTTCCACTTAAAGAAAGCACTCTATGGTTTCTCTTTGGCATGTCTGCATTGCCAGCATCACTACTCTTGTGCTTTGGGGACATTACTAAATAAACTAAGGGTTACTGAACATAAACACTGTGACACTGTGACAGTCAATCTGATAATTGAGACTAAATGTGACTAACGGGTGGGTAGCATATACAGCGTGGGTTCACTGGACAAAGGGATGATTCACATCCTGGGTGGGACGGAGCGGGACTGCATGAGGTTTCATCATGCTACTCAGAATAGCTCACAATTTTAAACTTAGAAATTATTTCTGGAATTTTCTATTTCACATTTTCAGACTGTGGTTGACTGCAGGTAACTGAAACCACAGAAAGTGAAACTGCAGATTGGGGGAGGTACTATTGTACCCCCAAATTAAAAGCTTCTGTACAACAATAGATATCATAAACAAAGTTAAAATAAGACCACAGACTGAAAGACGATATTTACAACATGTAAAACAATAAAGGATTAATACCCATATATTAATAACTATATATTAATACAGATGAAAAACCATTTGAAACGCAAGTTGCTAATCTCTGATTAAGTAGAAGATGTGCATATCCAATGACATAACAGTTGCTAATCTCTGATTAAGTAGAAGATGTACATATCCAATGACGTAACAGTTCTACTTCTAAGTATGTCCTGTAGAGAAATCTTCATACATGTCTGCAAAAAGATGGGTATTGTTTGTAATACTAACATAGATATCCATCAATAAAGACAGGTATAAAATGTGATACAGTCCAATAATAGAATACTATGTGGCAGATAAGGTGAACTACATCACATGCATCAACACAGATTGCCACAAAAACATGATGTTTATCAACAAAAAAGAGCAAGCTGCAAATGAATGTGTACAGTATGAAAGTTTATGTAACATTTTAAAACAATCAAACAATGCTCTGTATTATGAACGTATGCATATGCAATAAAAGTTTCCAAAAATATGTGGGAAAGGTACACACCAATTTTAGTGTATGGTCACCTCTAGGAATGGAGAGCGGGGAATGAGATGGGTGAGGGTTCTTTACCTCTGTTATATATTATTAATTATGAAAAAGGAATTTAAGCATGTGTGCAAGGCATTATTATTATTCATTATGAAAAAGGATTTTAAGCAGATGTGCAAGGTTCACTGATACATTTTTCTAAGCCTTTTTGGTACGTATTAAATATTTCACACAAACATAAAATCAAAATTTAAAAACCTAAGCCACTCTCTTCAGGAAATAAATTATTTTATCATAAACATCTTTCCCAAAGGTTCCTTTCTCTCTTATTCTCCCAATCATTCACCAAAATTCTGCACAGGCCTCAACTCTTCTGAAAAAATTCCGTGACTACTCACTCTGTCTGCCCCCCCCCACGGCTTCCCCTGCACCCCTGCTGGGCACCTCCCCTGGACTCGCTGGCTTCTCTGTTATCATAGCTACCATACTGACAATGTAATGGGCTGCACCACAAAGAGTTGCTGCTGTCTAGATCAAAAACGCTTGAATATTGGGAATGTCATATGGTTCAGCTGATAATTTTATTTACATGTCTGCCTCTCCTGCTAGGCTCTGGGCCCCTTGAATGTCCCTGTTAAACTCACTGCCTTGTGCAGGGATGGCACATAGAGGATGCTCAGTGGTCATTTGAATTGAAGTGATTCCATAAGAAGAGACATTTCCTCTAGGCCTGTCCTTCAGTCCTTTTCACCTGCATTTAAAAGAATAGATGAGACTGACGCACTGCCTACTGCGCTAAGGAGGCAATTAATGAGGGAGAAGGGGAAGGGACGAGGCAACACAAACATAACTACAATTCTACTGCAGAGACATAAGAGACAGTTTAGGGAATATAATCAATAAGGTTGTAAATATTTTTCTTTGGGGAACAGAAGGACTCATGTCTTGTCAGGGAGACCACTTCATGGACGGTGCAGTGGCCTGACCACTGCACTATACATCTGAAGCTGCCGCTGAATAATATTAGATGTCAACTATAATTTAACACATATATAGTCATGGGATGTGGAATATAGTGTGGGGATGGAGTCAATGGAATTGTAATAGATGTGTATGATATCGGGGATGGGGGAGGGGAGATGGGGTAGTCACTTTGTAAGGGGTGAAAAAGATAACTATTGCATTGTTTTGTACATCCATAACTACTACTACTACTACTACTAATAATAATAATAATAATAAAGTTTTAAAAAATATAAAAATAAAAATAAAAGGATAGATGAATGGCACGAACATTTTTCCCCACCTATAGGAGCAAGGAGCTGTGGAGCAGTCAGAGCTATGGTCTTTGCTTCGTGGCGTTCTACTTAATGGCAGGGACTAGAAGTAAAATGTATGAGCAAAGGGTGCACACGAACTGCTCCGCTGCACAGCAAAGGGATTCTTGGGAAACCGAAGAGCCAGTGCACTGTTAAAACGATGCATGAAGATGCACATCTGTGCATCCTTTCATTCATTCATCCTCTTACTCATTTGTCCAGAATCAGTATGCAACTTACCCAAACTTATGAGGGATGACCCAAGAACCCAAATATAATGTGCCACTTTAACTGTCATTTTCAATGACAGGTACCATTGCCCCTCTTCAGCCTTCTGACATCTGCACAGAGGGCTGACCATCAGCTTTCAGGAGATTTTGATTGCTCTTAGGGACAAATGATTTCAGAAATGAGCCAGTGTGTGCCTGTTTTACAAAGGACCAAAGATGGTCTGCGTGTCTTCTTTCCTCTGTTTCTGTACAATGTGTGTCCCATAACTGCTATTCAGATTAAGAGGAGACATTCTAAAGGGGAAGAATATCACAATATTTAAACTCTGACGAATTTTTCTTAGTATTTAGAATATTCAGAATCTTATTTAATAGCTTCAAAAGCTTGCAGCTGTGGCCATAAATAGATGTGTGCTATTTGAATTCTAAAGGGCTATTTTATACGGGAAGTGGAATGAATTATAGAAGGGATTTTGAGTACAATCCTTTCCTACATCCTCGCTGTATATAGACTACGACATTCTTAAAATTTCAATCAGGGAAACCTGCTCTGGTTACCTTGGTGATAAACTGGGGATAAAAATTACACATAATTGCTGGTGATGTCACTATTGCCATATTGTTTCCAAGGCTACAGATTGTCTCCAAATAATTGTAATGCTTTGTGCACTGGAAGCCCACTCTGTAGGAAAAAGCTTAGTACTGCAGTTATTCTTTCTAAATCTCTCTAATAAACCAGCCTGGCCTCTCTGGGATGTTGGATAATTATGGAGATGAATAGGCATTGAAAATGCCTCTATCTTAACTTATTCCAGACACATAAACATAATTTGAAAAATCTAATATACAGAAAAGTTCGTTTCTATTATATATCAGAAAATTTCCTTCAAAAATATATTCCCTCTAAATGCTAGCAGAGAAAGCAACTTGCAGAAATGTGTGTGTGTGTTTGTATGTGTGTATATTCTGCATGGAAAATACTGAAAAACGTGCAGCAAACTGTTGACATGGTGACCCCTCTCTCTAAGGGGTAGGATTAAGGCAGGCTTTGAGTCTCTAGAAGACATACATTTGTGTGATATCTGAATTTTTTGCAGTCAGCATATATTACTTTTGTAATAAGATGAAACAGTACAGGTGTAAAAAAAAAAAAAAAAGAATCCTCCTAGTCCCCAGCGGAGCTATCCCTAAATTACCAGCCTAAAATAAATTGTTTTCTAAGTTGAATAAATAGATGAAGCCATTTATGAAGGACACATTTCCCTCTGACCTACTTTCACTTGTAAAAGCAGTGCTTAGTGAGTTCTTTATGCAGTCACACTTTATGTGTTACATTACACAAAAATCAAGAATCTCTTTGAAAATCAGCAATTGAAGTACATTGATTAAATAACTTTTTTTTTCCATCAGCCATAGATGTTAACTGCCTAAGAGACTGCCACAGAACAACTGTGGTCAATGAAAAATGCCATTCAACTTTTACTTTCTTGGAAAATCCTATTAAAAGCGTAACATGCTTAAAAAACACAGTAATGATGTAATTAACAATAACAGTTATTAGAACAGACTATGTACTTACAAAGCCTGAAACCTACTGCTAAACCTGAGCTTCTGGGCGTAGCTGCAGCCCTGCGTATCAGATGCTCACTTGACCAAAAGCAGGCAGCGCAGGGCTTCTGCTCAGCCCTCTCCAGGTGCCTCACCCTGTTTAATGAGACCAGCTCCACCACTGAAATGTCAGCAGACCATTTTCCACTACAGCAAAACAGAGCTGGTGCTCACTGTATCTTAGCTGCCATCACGATGGTCCACATAAATTATAAAGCAAAGCACAGCCCCTTCGTATCACAGAGTCCTGATTCTTTTTCTGCTGGTGAAATTTACATAGGAAATTGCTGTTATGAAAGAGAATGAACATCAAAGAATTATGTTTATAAGAATGGTCACTGGCTATATTAGGCAGGTGTGACATTATTTACCAGTGAAGAAGAATTGAATACTAATTACTCCTACTTGCTTTTTGGAGGGTCATCATTTTAGTTTCTAATAATGATTTATATTTGTGCTTCCTATAATTGGCTATGTTTATATTTACAACCTATTTCCAGCTGCAAACTGTAAAATTAAGATGGCAGGACTGATACACCACAGTGTTTCTATAAAAAATGTTACCCCTTTTTACCAAAGTGGATTTTGAAAGGTCTTAGATAACCAGAAACATATGGGTTCTACTCTAGAAAGCTCTTTAGGGCAGCATGAGACCAGAATTAATATAGCTTCAGTTTTTATGAATAAGTAGTCTATAAAAAACAGAGAACCCATCCCTATTGCTCTAAGGTTCCCTAAGTGACTCATTTACTCGCCATTTCAATAGACCATGCTAGGAATAGTTCACTGAGAAAGTGGTTTCTACATCACCCACTCTTGATTTGGGTGAAAGTCTCTTTCTATCACAGTGGGTGTAGATGGGCAATCTATGCCAGCTTTTCGCATGATTTCATTTGTCTGAAGCAACAATCACCATTCCAGGAATAAAATTCCTAAGTGATCTATGAATGATTCCTTCCAGGAGATGACACTGGCTAACATGGAAAAGTATGGAATTGCACCTCCAAGGTCCTCATTCATTGCAGGGAGGAGAGCAGCTTGGATTTAGTAAAGATTATAAAATTCTTCTGTTAAAAAACATACATGATGGAGAGTATTTAAAGGTTCATGACCACTATATATGCAGAATCACTCTGATGTGCTTATTTTTGTTGTGTTTTTTTTTCCTCCTGTGTGAACATACTATTAAGGTGAAAATTTATTACTTTACCCCAGAAAATGCCAGATAACTGGTTAACCCACTTTTTGGTTTTGTTTTCTACACAGATTTTTCTGGTTTTATGATAGTACATGCTTTCTGCAAAGCACGAAACAATCCCTTATTAAAGAAACATGCCTCAGAAGTCAAAACAAAAGGCAGGAAAACCATTCATGCCCTGACAATGAGCCTTCCTTACACGCACCACAGACTTATTTTCAAAATAAGCTAGTACTCAGCTAGCCTGTGGGTTATTTGGCATAAATGTGAATAAGAAGTTCAAGAGGCCCAAGTTCCATGTCTTTCTAAAATGAAACAAAATAAAATGAATGCAATCACACAGTATTCAGGACATAGTACACATCAGCTGTTATAGTAACAGTAATGATTCTATTAAATCAAGTTCCTAAGCAAAGGTGTAAGGAAGAGATGGCAACATCTGGAAATTTTGGATGAAATGGGATTGACAGTAATATGAGACATTTGCAACCCTCAGTATCTCACTTGATAGGCTCTATTCTAAGACATCAGGAAGTCCTGAAATCAAAGCAAACAAACAAAACCAAAAAACCCTTTTTACTCTATCTGATAACAACAACAAATTATTGTTTTCCATTAGCCAATTTAAGCATCCTATGAACCAGTGTTTAAGTCTGGGAGGGGCTGACTTAGGATAGTATAACCAATATTGTTTAAAGCTCTCAAATCAAACAGTTACTAGGCAAAATGTTAATTGAGGACCTAGCAGAAGCTAAGAGCTCAGGAATGTGAACTTATTTCTCTTTGAACATAATCTTTTATTTCTATCACCACTCAGAACTAGAAAGTAGGGAAGTAGTACCTTCTCTTTGGGCAAAATTTTGAATAATGTCAAACATGGCAGAAAGCAAAATCATGTTGCACAATCAACATTGCTATTACCTGGAGCCTAAGATTATGAGATTAAAAAAAAAAAGAAAATTGGGTAAACTATACAAAAAAAAGTATTGAGATTCTTTATTAGGAAATTAATATGTTATAGATCAATTCTTATTTTCCTTTGCTGTCTTTTTTTCAACTGATGCATTTTAGGTCAAGTTTATTGATTATAATTTATATTTGGCAAAACTCTCCCATTTTTTTTTTTTTTTTGAGGGCAGTGCCACTGACCCTCTTATGTGCAACCCGAACCGGCGCTAAATCACTGCGCCACTCGGCCGGCCCAAAACTCTCCCTTTTTAAGTATACAGTTCTGTACATTTTGACAAACATATTGAATCATGTAATCTCCACTAGAATCAAGATAGAGACAATTTCCATTATTCCAAACGGTTGCCTGGTGCCCCTTCATAGCCAGTCCCCTCCCCCCACTCCTATGCCTTTCATTTTTGATTCTACAGAATAATTTCCTGGGTGCTCTGTGGCATCCTTACTGCCTATAGTTAGATCATTCATTATTTGCTGCGTGCCTACGAATACTGGGCACTGTGCTATGTGGAACTGATGGTGCACAGAGGAGAAGTCTTGAGCATTCCCTCAGAAAGCTCTCAGATGTGGGCTAGTCAAAGTTTTCCTGGTTGCACTGAAGAAAAACATGTTTCAAATAGCTTCAACAACGGAGTTTTATTTAAGGCTATAGCACTCCAGTGAACCTGAGAACACAAAATTAAATTCAAAAACCCCAAGTAAACTGGGCTGGGAACAGGAAAGGCAGGAAATGTGGTTCATATCCCTACATCATGTTGTCTCACCAACTCCCAAAGTGAGTCTAGTTCTCTCTCTCTGACTCTCTTCCTCCTGCTTTCCCACCCAGGCTGGCTCTAGTTATCCTTTTTGATAAAGGTCCAACTTGGCCATCCCAGCCCCAACTCTTTCCAAACTTTCAACTCATATACTGCTATAGACTGAGCGTTTCCCCCCCCAAAATTCGTATGTTGGAACCTAATCCCCAATGTGTTGGCATTTAGATATGGAGCATGTGGGAGATGAGGTCAGGTGAGCAGAACCCTCATGAATGTAATCAGCGCCCTTATGGAAAAGATTTCAGAGTGCTCCCTCACCCTTCCTTCTAGATGAGGACACAACAAGAGGACTGCTGTCTAGGAACAGGAAGTTTACCAGATACCGAACATGCTGGCACCATGATCATGGACTTCCCAGCCTCCAGAACTGTGAGAGATAAATTTCTGCTGTTTATAATCCACCCAGTCTATGATATTCAGTTACACTACCAATTGAAATGACCCTTTATGTCTTAGTTAAAATTTTCAAGAGGGTAAATATGATTGGCCAGCACCACAACCTGTGGCTTTCCGAGCTGCCCTCCTCATTTACAGTGGGATCTACAGGCTTTTTATTGCCACCTATGGTCTAGGAAATTGGGGTCTGTATTGTTTCAGGAATAAGGCAATTATCATAAAAAGTTATTAGACCAACATTAAGACAAATACACACAAATCCAATCCTGCTTCATAGGTTCAAAGAAGGCTTTGCAGAGGAGGTGATACATAAGCTGGGCTTTTAAGGATGGTTGCCAGGTTAGTGGCAGTATCCAACGAGAAGATGGAGTATATGAGAGCAAAGGGGGATTGAGCATTTCAAGCTGATGATATAGTATGTGAAAAAAATAAAGAACCATGAGTGAACCTGTCTCTCTAAGGGAGCTTGATTTGATGTGATTGGCCAGTAGGCTGCATTTGGACAGTGTCAAGATGTCACTGGGCTATCATCCAAAATACGCTACTGTTTCCTAACACCTAAACTATGTCATGAGCTATGCTTGCTTACAGGAACTTTTGGAAAAGGATTTCCAACTGCAAAGGCCAAGGTGCTGAGTGCAAAAACCAAGATGGCAATGGGGCATCGTGTGCAAAAACGACCATATGCAAAAGGGCCATGAGCAAAAGGGCTGAGTGCCACTGAGGAATAACTATGCATGCCTAAAAGAATTTAATCACTCCACACCACACCCAATACATACAGAAGACTCCTTCCCAGTAGAGAATGTGTCATTAGAGCATGAGCTCACCCTTCTCCAATCTTTCATAAGAGAATAAAGTTTCTGCCCTGCTTTACCAGGCTCAGTCTCATTCTACTGGCACTAACAGCAGTAGGCAAAAGGACCCTGGTTAAGGTCCCTGACCTAAAAGGGTAGATAATAAAGGGAAAGAAAGTAGGAACCAGACTATGAAGGGCCTTACAAGCTATAGAAAAAAGATCTGAACTTCACCCTGTGGGCAATCATGGGCCATTCAGGGACTTGAGGCAAGAGGAAGGCTTGCTGGGATGACATATACCTAGGGTCCAGTGTGCTGGAATTTTCAGATCCCTACCTGTGCCTCCAGTTCCCAAGCGAATGATGCAGAAGGATTTCTTCAGGCTACATTACTCTGTTAATTATCAGCTGAGGCTTTGACCCCAAACCCATGGAAAGTCATTGGGTGAGATGGACCAGACTTCGGAGAGCTAAGAGAACCCCTTCAGCGTTGGGTTTAGGCAGTGCTCAAGCCTACACCCAAAGCAGCTGAGTAGACTCTTTGGATTCTTCTTGGAGACCCACTCTCGGATCTTGACCCTCTGGGTCTTAAGTCTTAGATGGCAAATAAAGTTGATCCCAAGTAAAACACATCTACAACATACAACCCCATATAAAAGAAAAGGGAGAAAGTACAGTTACCCAATATTCCCTCCCAAAATGGTTGCTACCTTTGCACACATGCCATGGTCTTACTGCCTCCACTGCCTGGACCTATTTCTTGTGGGTGAGTAAAGTAAAGGGGGGAAACTTGGAGTGCTAAGAGTTCCACTGGTGACAAGACAGAGTCAGCATTCCACTGAGAAGGTCAACAGTGATATGGAGAACGGATTGAAGTGGTTGACTCTGGAGGTAGGAAAACCAGTTGGGGAGCTGCTGCAATGGCTCAGATGGGGACTTGACAAGGGACAACACCAAAGCAGCGCTGGAGGGCTTGGAAAGGAGCCAAGGAGCAATGGTGTTCTCAAGCCTTGGGGAGCATTAGAACACCCACAGGGCTTGTTAAAACACGGATTACTGGGCCCCGAAAGTAATTTCTGATTCAGTATTCATCGGGTAGGGCTTGAGAATTTGCATTTCTAACTTGCTCCCAAGATGATGTGGTTCAGGGAATAAGTTTTAAGAACCATTAGAATAGCCCATTTCATGTGCCACCTCTTTTGTCCTCATTTAGGAAAGGTGGTAAGTCAATTGCATTAGGGGCGTTAAGATAAAATGTAGAAAAATAACAGTATCTCACCAGTCAGCCAGCATCTGCAAGGTTCCTAGACACAAAGAGCTGTTTTCCCATTATTATATACCATAACCCAGGTGCACACAAGCCACTCAAACGTACTAATCTCCACTCAAATTCTGAGACTACAAAGCCACATGAAAACAAAGGCCATTTTAAGAAAGTTTTCTAAATCCATTGTAGGTAGTATTAGCGTCAGTGCTAGGCATCAAGCAAGAACTCATTAAATTGGAGTTATCACTTTGTGAGTTGTGTAAATGTCTAATTACTATGTTGTTCTGTAAACCTGAAATAAATAAGTAAATAAATAAGTAAATTGGTTTCTTTGTGATCAAAATTCTCATTATGACTCTCAGCAATTTTCAATTTTCACAATTTCTTAGTTAAGACCAGATAAATAGCACTGATATATCACTTTTCACATGATAACACAGCTTGAGGAATTTCTGGGTTCACTGCATGTTAAAATGGTTAATTCCAGTGACTCTTAGCATTAGGCCATGTTGTGCTCTATCTACTGGGCCAGATTTGACACAGTAGAGGCAGCAGATGGAGGAGGTTAAAAGTATCAAATACTGAAGTATCAACTTTGCTAGGCCATCTCCCTTCATAATTTAGACCCTTCTGTTAGAGATTTGAAAATATATTCCAGACAGATGACATGTTAACAGAATCATTTCATGGTTCAGTGTCCTCTCAGTGTGATTTATCTATATCTGTAGGCACTGAGGCCCCCTATTCAAAAGATTTATGAGCTACCTACACAATTCTATTTTGTTGAAAGGAAATGTGTGCATTTTTGAGAAACAAAATGATAATATTTATTACCATTCCAATTAGAGGCTTTAGAGCTAAAGCACGTTCACCACTTTTATATTCCCTGTGCCCCACCCACCCATTTCTTTACCCCATTAACAAATACTAAAATGCGTGATACCTTGAGGAGAAAAGGAAGAGATCCTTCTCATTTCTGAATTCTGGGACCTGGACTTGAGGTTAGAAAACCTAGATGTAAATGTCAAATCTGCCACTTAGTAGCAATCTTTACGGGTTCAGTTTCCATTTCTAAAAAATAAATATAACACTTCTTTCCAGAGTCTGAGAATTAACAAGCTAATATATGTGAATATGGTGTGTAAATAGTAAAGTATTACATGGCTCCTAGATCACTAGCAGTAGTGGCAGTAGTTGTTGGAATAAAATAATTTGTTTCTCTTCTCTCACATTCACTATACAAATTCATCTAGAGAAAGGCTGGCAAAACAATGAAAATGTCTAAGTTCATGCAATGGCTCGCCATGAGTTGTAGCTCCCTTGGTGAATCGCCTCCTTCCTGTTGAAGCTGTGGGTCACAGCTTCAACTCCTCATCCCCACCAAATTCTACCCTAAGCTACCATCCCCACAACCTTGTAACAACCAGAGGCAACACAAAATGATGGCTCTAGCAGTGACCATCTAATTATGGAGGGTTTCCATACAGGGCAGGGTCGCAAGGATAGGAACCTCAACTGTGTAAGTGAGAAGGTACTAGAGGTTTAAACAACATTGGGTTAAAGCCAAGGAGTAGTAAAGTCAAAGCCAAAAGCTGAGAGAACAGACTCAGGCAGAAGTAAACACTTACCTCATGTCTGAGCATCTATGTGACCAGAGTCCAAGAGCTGAGCAAAATTCAAAGTGAAAACGTTTGATTTATTGCTCTATCACCCTGTCATTATCAGTCTCTCATCTAAACTCTAGTCCTATTTCTCTTAAAACTACTGAATAGACTTATTAGTCCTTTTCTTTATTCTTTTTATAATTTCTCTTTTTATCACAAGTAATATATAAGTGCATCCTCCATGTAATAAGACAGGGGAAATATAATGTAAAATGAAATAATAAGGAAGTATAGAATCAAAGTAGAAGCACTTTTCCCCCTCAGAGGGAAGCACTGTTAGTGGTTAGTGTATATCTTTTGAGCCTTTTCCATGAGTTTCTGTCCATATGAATATGTAGAAGTTTGTGATAACAAGAACTATACTGTACACAATAATCTGCAACTTGATTTTTTCTATTGAACACTGGGTTTTGGAACAGTTGTTTGCAAGGTGTGGACCCCAGACCAGCAACATCATTATCACCTGAGACTTATTTAGAAATACAATTTCTTCCTGTCCTGTCCCCATCAGAGCTCCTGAATCAGAAACTCGGGGGGGCAGGAACCCAGCAGTCTGTGTTTTAATAAGTCCTGCAGGTGATTCTAATGTATCTTAAAGTTTAATAAACTGTTTTCAAAGACTTTCTGGCTCAAGACATACAGACCTGCACATTCTTTTAAATGAATACCCACTGTTTCATAGAATATATATATCACAATTATTTAGCCATTCCCCTACTGACAGATAGTTTTTCCTAAGACAAAAACTGCTATAATGAACATTCTGGTACATTCACCTCAGTGAACTTATCTAGTATGTCTACAGGTGGATTTGTAAGAGTGAAATTGCTGTGCCAATGTGTACTTTTATTTAGATTTTGATAGTGACAAATTGCCCTCCAATATTCCCACAGAGAATGGCAATGTTTCCCCCACACATACACACGCTCACCAATACATATTAGCAATCTTTCCCAGTTTTATCAATCTGAGTGGGAAAAAAAAATGGCATAGTAAAATCACATATTACTTGGTGGTGGAGGTGGGGGGAGTATAAGTTTTGAACTGCTGAAGTGAATACCATGCATAATCAAAATTACCTTTGAATATCTCTAGGGAATATGCTATTTTGCAGACCTACATACTCACTCTAAATATAGACAAGTCAGCCAGCTTTCTTCCTAGGCTATCTCTGGAGGTCCAGATGAAATCTTTGGGGGCACTGTCACATGAAAAGTACACATCTTTTTTTTTTTTTAATTGGGTAACAATGTGGTTTTTTTCCAGGACCCATCAAGTTGCAAATAGTTGTTCTTCAATCTAGTTGTGGAGGGCACAGCTCAACTCCAAGTCTAGTCACCACCGTCTTTGGTTGTTGTTGTTTTTTTTTTTCAGTCTACTTGTGGGGGATGCAGCCCACACCCCATGCAAGAATTGAACTGGCAACCTTGTTGTTAAGAGCATGCGCTCTAACCAACAGAGCTGCCAGAAAAGTACACATCTTTAAACACCAGACTCACACTCGGGTGTGGGAGGAATCTCTCACACTAAGCAGCAGCCTGTGAGATGTGACCACCTGAGCAAACAGCAAATCCCAGCCTGCACCTCACCTTCATCTGGGCAGAGCTGCCCCACCCCAATCCCTCACTTAAGCTTGATTCGAGTAAATTATGTGCCCCTATAAAGCAGCTCAATTCTGTCCCATTATTTCATTTCCTATTTTCTTGATTTCTCTATATAATGATTTGAATGGTTTGATCACCTACTCACATCTTCAATGACCATTTATATTCCTTCTGTGGAATGCCAATTTCTATCCTTTCATGCTTTTTTTTTTTTTCAATTGTGCTATCTTTTCCTTACTTAATTGAAGGGGCTCTTTATATATTATAAATATTAATTTTTATCTGTTATATCTGTTGAAAATATTTTCTTTCAGTCTGAATATTGCTCATTTGGTTCTCCTTTATATCCTCATAGTACTTAACAGTTTCATATGTCTTTCCAATTAGATGACTGACTATAAGACGAAAGAGCAGTGAATGTGTCTTACATTTTTTAATTTATTTCATCTCCTGCAGCAACCAAGCTTGTAGTAGAGTTACAAACAGCAAAAATGTTCCATAAATTGAATTACTACACATAAAAGCCAAGTTTAAGCACATAGCCCCATGTTACTCAATATTTAATTTAATAATTTGACCAGTTTCATTAGGATTCCTTCTTTCAATTACTTTGTCTGTTGTCCACTGTTTCACACTACTACCATCAGAAGAAACCTGTGAAGAACAACATAAAGCTATTTACAGTTTTAATTGACCTTCCTTTAATTTCTGATTCCATGGATAACAATCTGTCCTAAACTAAAAGGTATGAACTCATTGTGGATCCCTAGCTATTATGATGCTTACACTTTCACAGAACTTGGGACCTCCTCTCACTTGTGTCAGTCCTTTCACTCCCCTACTTGACAATGAAAAGGATGATAAACACACTTCTATAAATAGTTCTTTTTTCAACAAAAACTATTAAGAAATAGATGAGCCATAGAAGGGATTACTTAAGACTACTCTAAAACCAATCATCATTTCTGATAGATATCCTACAAAAAAATATAATTAATTTATAACCAACTACAAACCAACTTGATTAGTTATCTAGAAATTCATTTAACTCAGGGGACATACCAGAAAATTACATGGATTAAAGTTAGTTTAAAATTAGATGCTTTAGGGCAGGCTGAGTGGCGTGTTGTTAAGAGCTGGCTTGGGATGCCAGTTCCGAGCAGCAGGACCCTGGTTCAGATCCCATATGAGGGCCTGTGACACTGTGCCTTCTGCAATTAAGATGGTGAACAACAGCTCGACCTGGAGCTGGGCTGCAATGAGTCACCGGTGATGGCGTAGGCTGTAATGTAGCTGGCAGGCAGCCAGTGTGAGCTGCCATGGGCAGCCGGTGTGAGCTGCAGTGAGCTGCTGCGAGCCTCTGTGAGCAGCCATCCAATAGCCACTGGGCGACTGCCTCACCCGGGAAGAGCGCAATGATAATACCAACATTGGCCAGTGAAGTGACATCTTCCACATTTAGAATAAAGAACAAAAGGACAGCAACTTGTCTGTTCCTCTTCCACAATACCCCAATTGCTGTTACCCTCCCCCAACTCCCCAATAAAATCTTTAAAACAAAAAAAATTAAATGCTTTATTGACCTTAGATGTGTTTTGTTTTATAGACAAAATTAGCATTTAATCCATTACTCTAGAAAACCCAAAAATTTAATCCTGTATTAGGCCAAGCCACCAGAGCACTATACATGTGAGCTGCATTGTTTTATTAATTTCAACTGAATTTTTCTTTATAGTCACATGTGATTGATTGATATATATCAATCTACATTGAAAAACTATTGTTGGATTTACCATAAAAATGATAATAAAGACATTTTTTACTATGTTACCCATCCTGAGCATGCTGCTTGTTTTAATCTCCTGAACACTGCAAATTGTGTAACTGATTGTATTTCACTTTTTGCATTAGTAGCTAGGAAGCTCAGAAACAAATGTGTAGCCCATGAGTGAATAAGAAAGTATGGTGTGCATTTTATCAACCACTCTGGGCTTAATTTTTTTCCTATCTTTTTTTTCTAGTTCATGCAAAATTCCTCCCCTTGCATATATGGTATATGTTTGTGAATGGCCTTAAATACTTTTTACAATGAGCCGAGTGATGGAGAGACAGATACCTCATTAGACAGAAGAAAGACATCAAGGTGTAAGAGTGGAAGCTAAAAGTAAACCCTCAGTAAGATAACAAATTTTCCACAAGCAACAAAGTCTGGCATTCCCTGGGCTGTAATCCAACCAGGGTACTAAAAACCTTTAAGCTCCTGGTTTTAACATCTCTCTGACCTGACAGCTCCTCCACTTTGTGTCCTGACCCCTACCTAGCCTGACCTTGACTGCCCTCTGCTGTGACTATCCACACTTTGGCATGGGCACCTGGGTCTGTGGCTGTGTTCCTAATAACTCTATTTTGCTGATTTTGGCCTGAGCCATGTGATACTTATTCCCAAATTCACATATAGTGTAGGTTTTTATCACATTTACCTTCCAAGTTACACCGAAAAGTGCTTTCTTTTAGAATCTTTTTGGAATGCATGAACCTTTTTAGAGTTTTGTGGTTTCCAGTGGTATGATTTATAAAGGAAGGATTCAGAGTGCTCTGAAATTACGGCCAAGACTATAAAATCTAGGGGAGCTGCATATTCTTTCCATGTCTGGGAGCTGAGGGCAAGAGAGCCCTCTACCAGGAGGCTAGAAAAGTTAAAGAGATGGAGTCCTGTGATGAAAGCAAACCCCAACAGCTTTCTCATTCATAATCACAGCATTCTAAATAGGATCTATAAAATCTTAAGAAGCTTTTTATAAACTTTGCCCTCACCAATGATCTCCTCTCACCTATCTCTATTTTCCACCTCCTGACTTGCCCTTCTGCTCAGACGGATTTTCCCACATGACAGCCCCTTGCACTGTATTTCCCCTTTCACTGCCAAGCTCAAATCTACTTACAGCTTAACTTTTGCCACTGTCTTGTGCTCCTCACTTAGCTACTCCTCTCTTCCAAAATCGGGTCGTCAGCAAAGGTCACTTAAACGTCAAATCCAACAAACACTCTTTCCCCAATTCTTAATTGTATATGTGACCATAGTAGTAATAGTAGGTACTATTCTTGAGCACTTACTACGTGCCTGGGTACATTGCCATATCATCTCTTTCTCTCACAGCATCCAATAACAATGATATTATCTCAGCCAAGTGAGTTCACATAACTCACCCCAAATCACACACTCAGCCAGTGGCAGATACAGGATTCAAATCCAGGAATGTCTCTAAGGAGGATTAGCGATGGCCATAAATTCTCTGCCATTCCTCCCTTGGAGAGGAGGAGTCCAGTTTCCTCCCCTGGAGTCTGGGCTCAGCCCGAGACTTGTTCTGCCCAGTAGAATGTGGCAGAAGTGGTGCACATAGTGTCCATGGCTGGGCCTTATGAGACCTGTAGCTCTGCTTTGGCATACGGGGAAGCCAGCTGCCATGTAGCAAATCCAACTAACTGAGAGCACCTGCTGTAAGGAAGACAGGTGGTGAGAGGAGGCCACACGGGCGCCCAGGGGTGGGCGCCGGGGCATGGAAGTGAAGGCTTCTGGGACCTCGCAGCTTAGTCACCTGTTAGCTGAATGTAGCAGCTGAGTGAATGCTCTGGCTGATTGTCATTATGCGGAGCAGAAAAACCACCTACCTAAGCCCTGCCTGGATGCTTGACTCACAGAATCATGATAAACTATAAGCTGTTTAAGCCACTAAGCATGTGCAGCCACTAAGTGTTAGGGTTGTTTGTTACACAGCAATACATCACCAAAAAAGTCTAATCCTAAAAGCCTCCGCCACTTGGCCTCTCATTTTCATTTTCCCCTACCTACTTCCAGCAAAGCAAGCTCCCCTTCTATATTGTCAGGCTTAATTAAATATAACACAGCTAATTTGAATTATACCAGAGATCCAAATCTCAAAATAGAAGACTTAGTGCCACCATGACAACCCCCTTCTCATCATTCCGGACCTGGACACACGTTGATACCATGTGTCCTTTGCTCGTGCTCTCACTTTGGTTCTGAAGTGTCACCTTATCCATTGTACTGGTTCAGTTCAAACGGTACAAATCCAGGCTTTTCTGGATCTCCTTGGTAAAAATTCATCATTTCTCCTCTTCTATCTCCATAGCCCTTTACGCCTTCACTCCGTTCTGCCCTGTGCGTACACTTTGTTACATAAGGGAGATTCAGATAGATCAGAAACTCCTGAGGACAGAAGCTCTGCCTGGCTGAGCTCTACATCTCCACAAATTTGAGCAATCCTGCCCACACTGTAGGTGCTTATACATTTATATTCAATTGATGTTATCCTATACTCTAATTCCAGTCATCCTAAACATTTATGCATTTAACTTTGAACTTGGATTAAGCCTACCTAAAACTATGTTATTCTGAGACATTTGTATGTTCAACCAGAAAGAAGCAGATTAACAGGTGAGAGCATCGAATCCTAGGTGGGGTGAAACCATGTTATATGTAGCATCATACATTTCTCTAGAACATATTTTTCATACTGCATACACTTGATAATGAAAGACCACATCATATGTGTACAGATAGCACTCACCATGGTCTTATACATGTGTACTGGCAGTCTCCTACTTATAACATTCCCACACTGTGCGTTTATACTGTGGAAAGTTTGCAAACTGTATTGTCCGAATTCGTATACAAATGACTTCTGAAACTTGGAAACCGTGTTATTTATCTTCTCCTCCAGCTACCATCCTATTTTTCTGCTCCCTTTAGAGCACACTTCTCAAAATAGTTGTCTATAATCACTATCTCAACTTCCCCTCCCTTTTAAAAACATTTTATGTAATAAATCACATAAAATCTAACACTATATAACCATCACACAGGTCAAGACACAGAATATTGCTAGCACCCCAGACTCCACTTCAATTTGGTTTTAATCACCATGGCTCCATCTAAATAGCTTTCGAATCATCAATTTCCTCCATGTCATCAGATCCAATAGTCAGTTCTCAATCTTTGTCTCACTTGACTCAGGAACATTTAATAAAGTTGATCTTTCATTTGCTTTCTCTCAACCCTTCCTTCTTTGGTTTCTGGAATACCACCCTCTTTTAGTTCTCCTCTTGCCTCCAATGGCCATTCCTTCTCAAACTCCTTTCCTGGTTTATCTTTATCTTTCCCATCTCTAAATGTGGGAATCCCCTTTAGAGACAGTATGTGACATCTTACCGTCTTTATCTACACCCACTGCCCAGGTAAAGTCTACTGGACTCATGATATTAAATATCATGTATATTCTGCTGACTCCCACATTTATGTTTCCAGTTCCCAAGTCTCCAAGGAGCTCCAGACTCCTGTGTCTCACTCCTACTCAATAACTCTACTTGGGGGACAAACTTGCATTTCAAACTTAATGTCTGAAACAGAACCCTTGATCCCTGCCCCATTCATCCACCAAGTCAGCCCCTCCCACAACCATCCCCACCTTGGAAAATGGCAACTCCTTTTTTTCCAGTTTCTCTAGCCAACAACCTTGAGATTTTCACGGCCCTCTCTTTCTCTCATGCCCTACGTCCAATCCATTAGTAATCTGACCAACTCTACCTTCAAATTATATCCACAATCCAACTACTTCTCATCACTCCACCTTTATCCTAGCTGCCATTCTCCCTTGCCTGGATTAGTACAGGTAAGGAAGGCCTTCTTACCTTGTTTCTCTGCCTTTACTCCTACCTCCCCCCACTCCCATTCCCTAACATTTCATTCTCCACGTAGTATCCAGAAGTTCTCTTTAAACAGAAGTCAATTCATGTCACTTCCCTACTCCAAACTCTAATGGCTTTCCATCTCATTCACAGAGAAATCCAAAATCATTATAGTGGCCTACAAGGCCTTAACAGGTCTGTGCTCAGCTCTCTGCCTTTATGTCTCACACCTCTTTCCCCTTCTCGCACTGTGCTCCAGCTGTCTTGGCCTCTCTGCTGTTCCTATAGCATGCCCACCTCCTCCCCACCTTGGGGCCTTTGCCTTCATGTTTTCCCTAGGCGTGGCTTGCTTCCTCACTCCTTTTTTTTACTTTATCAGAACGGTCTCTTCTCAGCACCCTATATAATATTAAATCGCACACCAGCTGTCACGCTCTATTATCCTTATTCCACTTCATTTCCTTCAGTCAGGCACCTATCACAGTATATGCTTAATAAGTATTTATCAAATGACTGAATAAATTAATTCCAAGCATCACCTTACAGTTCATTTGTAAGTAGGTCACTATCCACACACATGCTCCTAAAGCACTGAGATAGTTTTAATTAGGAAGCTCTTACATTTTGCCAAATTCACTTGGCAAACTCTTTCACCCTGGGCTAATTCTTTCCTTACTTGTAATTTTGTGCCAGGTGCATTGATTTTTTTTTAACCCCTTTCCAGTTGGAGAACATATCATTACCAAGCCAATGAACGATTTCTTTATTGACATACATATTTAGTTACAGTTGGTTTCTTTCTTTTTTCCTTTTTAATAGACACAGATGTGCCAAGATGTGCACTTTGGGAAGGAAGTGAAGGATGAAGCCAGGAGAAGACCATGATCTCCAGGAAAGGACATCACATTAAGGCAAAGATGCAACATACTTTCCATGTGTTCCTTTGAAGTCACTGGAAGAACAGTGAGCTGTGCCAGACTGAGGTGGGCCACCAAGGCAGGACCAACACCAAGCCTAGTTATACCAGGACAGGCCAATTTGCCCATGTTCAATGCTCCTGGCCTTGAAGTTGAACTTAGGAGTCAGAATGTGGGGGACTCAGCCATGTATCTCTCTTAATTAGCCATATCACCACGGAAACTCACTCCCAGCCTCTGAACTCCTTCCTATGTTCATGGCTGCATTGGGTTATATCCAGTGATTTTAAAACTTTTTGGGTCCTGGACCACTTTCAGAGCTGTGGAATATTGTATTAGTATCTTAGAACTGACATAACAAAGTACAAACTGGATGGTTTAAAACAACAGGAGTTTCTTGTTTCACAGTTGTGGAGGCTAGAAATCCAAAGTTAAGGTGTCAGTGGCGCCATGTACCCTCTGAAACCTGGAGGGGAAGGATTCTTTCTTCCTTGCCTTTTACAGTTTTTGGAGCCCCAGATGTCCCCTGGCTTGGCTGCATCACTGCAGTCTTCATGCTGTATTCTTCTACGTCTCAGATGGTCTTCCCTCAGTATTTGTCTGTCTCTCTGTCCTAATTAATCTAACTGCCTTTTGTAGGGACACCAATCATTTTGGATTAGGGCCCACCCTAATGACCAACTTTTAACTTGATTACTCCTGTTAAGACCCTATTTCCAAGGTCACAGTCTGATACTGGGGGTTATGACTTCAACATATCTTTTTTGAGGAAACACAATTCAACCCATAACAGCCATCTCCCTAAAAACAGTCATTTTGCATTCAGTCTTGGGGAGTTTATAAACCCCTGAGGTTCATCCCCTGCCACTTATTAGTTTTTATTAACTGTGTGTCTTGGAGCAAAGCATCACTCTTTTGAGCCCTGAATCTTCAACTCTAAAATGACCTATCAGAGTTGCAGTGAAGATTCAAAGAAATTATGTACAATACAGTAGATGTAAATTGTGAGGGGACAAACAATTATAAAAGATCTATTTATAGTGGCTGAACTAGGGCACAAAGCTACTGGTTTAGGCCAGTGGTCCCCAAATTTATTTGATTGCACAATTTATCAGTAAGAAGTTTTTAAGTGCACAATTTCCTTTCTTATCAATTGTGTATAAGTGTTACTAAATAAAAAAAAATGAATAAGAGGAAATAAATAATATGTTTTTTAACAGTATCCCTAAATATTCTGAAGTTAGACTGTAGAGGTTTGATGGTATCATAGTGATAACTTCCTGCACAATATATACTAAGAGGTTCATCATTAACAGTAGTGGTTATAAATCCATAGTTCAGATTGTCTCCACTGTAATTCTGTAAAATGGTTTCTTGGAAGATCTGAATAGGTTGCCATTGTTTTTAACCTTACATGGCGGATGAAGAGCTGGCCCTGAAGGAGAAGTATCTTAGCCATTTTTCCCGTTGCTCACTTGTGCTTGCATTAGTAGAATTAGATTCAAGGTGTGGTTTTTTGGCAGAAATCTTTTAAAGCCACATGTCAATTTGTGAAGTTCTGTTTAGTTGAAACTCAGTGGCATTTGCCATATAACCACTTAACAAGGCCCCCTTTAATTGCAGTGCTTTCCAGGTCTCTAAAACTGATCCCACACGTGGGGTCCTCAGCCCCTTGGCTGTGGAGATGCCTGTGATTCATCAGCAGGTCAAACCAGAGAGGACCCGCCCACTTTTGGACTGAGTGAAGGCACTAGTGTCAATATTTATACTTAGTAATAGGAAAGCATAATTTGCTTGTTGTTTGTTAGATTAAAAATACATACGTATGGAAGTACTAATATTTTCTCTGCAGACCCCGATGTGTTGTCTTGTTTCCTCCTGTGTTGGAGACCACCGGAACAGTCAGTAGCTCTCCTTTATTCCTCTTCTCCCTCAAGTGTATGTTGACATGAATGAGAGCATCTATTAAGTAACTGATGAGGCCAAACGGGTTAAGTTTGGGACAGGGAAAGTATGGAGGAAGGTGAAGTGGGGGATGTGAGTTTATTTCCTCTCTGGCTCCTTGGACTGATTAAAAGAATGAGAATAAAAGTAGAAAGGCCTGTTTTTCTAAAAGGATGTGATACTACTCTGTCAAGAGAAGAGGGCCAGAAGATGACTAAAATGGTGAGGCTCTGAGCATAAGAAGAGTTTCTCAGAGGCCCGAGGGACAGAGTGTGGCTCAGAGCTGAGGAGAAGGGCTAATTCCCTTCTTGTGGGTGGAACCCATGCTTCGGCATCCCGAGGCTGGAGACTTTGGGAGTCATCAGAACCAGCAGCCCCACAGGCAGGGGTGTTCTGATGGTGGATGAGTGGGCAATAGATGTGAGCAAAGAAGAGCCAGACAGCAGAGAAATAACAAGGCAGAGGCCACATAATCATGGTAGCTCAAAATGGCTGTGGGCACAAATGGAGCACACCGTTGAGGATTCCTAAGAATTCTTGAACAACATTTTGGGGGGCACTGTAGGCAGAATAATGAACCCCAAAGATATTCATGTCTTAATCCCCAGAATCTATGAATATATTAGGTAACATGGCAAGGGAGAATTAGAATTGCAGATGAAATTGCGGTTACTAATCATCTTACCTTAAAATAGGATGACTACTCTGGATTACCTGGGTGGGCTCACTATAACCACAGTATCCTTAAATGGGGAAGCGGGTAGAAGAGTCAGAGCAATGCAATGTGAGAAAGACTTGAGCAGCTACTCCTTGTTTTGAAAATGGAGGAAGGGGCATTAGCCAAGAAATATAGGCAACCTCTGGAAGCTGGAAAAGGCAAGAAAATGGATTTTTCGCCTAAAGCCCCCAAACTGGAATTCAGCCCTGATGACTCCTTGATTTTAGCTTAGTGAGACCCATTTCAGACCTCTGACTTTCAGAACTATAAGACAATAAATTTATGTTGTTTTAAGCCTGTAAGTTTGTGATAATTTGTTATAGCAGCAATAGGAAATTAAAATGGGGGATGTGCAGCTCAGATCTTGCTATTATGGGGTTGAATCTGAAGACATTAGAAACACATAAATATAAAGCAGTATTATCATGCAGAAGCTGAATGGCTTCCAGAAGTTTCCAAATCGACCAGGATCCCTGTGACTTGGTGGCCTAGAGGTGATAAATTTCAAACCCCTCCTCAGCCCATCAAGCACTAGGCTTCGCATCCCCTCACTCTTCCAGAAGGAAAGAGGAAAGAAAGGGATAATTTCATCAGAGCTAGACATGGACTGCAGGGTAAAGGCAGCCAGGAGAGGCCACACCTATCAAGACTGAAAGTAAAATATTATTAAAAAAAATAAGAAGAAGACTGATAAGTAATGCCACATGCATTCAGGAACTTCTAACCCAAGGGACAGGTGGCACAGAAAGAGGGAATGGGGATTCCAGAGAACAAAGTCAGGGTTCATACCAAGAATGCAAGGCCAATGTAAGCAAGAGCTGAAGGTTCAGATGCAGAGGAAGCAATAAGGCCACAAGGTCCAGGAGGCCAGCAGGAGACACCCTTCCCTGCCCTCCATCACACACACACAGTACTCCTCACCATTCCCTGCAGTGGCCACAAGCTTTGTGTGAAGCTAAAGAGAAAACCTGTATGAAGCCTGGTGGCAGTCATTGCCCATAGCCCATGACCAGGATGAGGCATGATGCTGGGATGCCCATCTGCTCTCTGTGCAGGTGAGAAGGCCCTTTGAAATACAGGAAGCAGATGGCACTGCTCCTTGGATCATGCTCCACAGTGCTTGGTCCTGCCCAGGTAGACTCCTAGATCTTCTGGGAAATCTTCACCTGCCTCCCAGCATCTGTCACAGATGTATCACTACAGCTACTTCTCAATGCCCCAAGTTCTATTTCTACAAAGCAGTCCCCTTTGCTCTAAATGGAATGATGTACGGTTAAGAGCCATCTCCTTTCATTCTGTACTCCATTCCAGAAGTCCTGAATCTGGGGGGAATTTGGAGAAGAAACACACAGCTCGCTTCTCCATGCTGAACACTGTAGAAGGGATGAGCTCCTCCCTGCCCAAGCAGGTCTGGATGGAGAAGCAAGATTTTGGCTCAGCTATCTGGAGCAAGGGAGAGGAGGAACGCTCATGCACTTCCCACTTCCTATCTCACTTCCTGCTGGGCACACAATGTAAGAGTGCCTTGATTTCTACAAAAACACCACTTGGGAGTGGATGTAGTAGAAGGCTGGATAATCTAACCTTTGCCTAGCGCCAGGACTCTGCTAGGCAGAATATTTCCCTCCTACCCCCACCTCCCCATCCCCTAATCACGCCTTTGGCAGTGCTCCAGCGTTTCCTAGGGATGCCATAACAAAGTACCCCAAATTAGGTGGCTTAAAACAATAAAAATTCATTTTGTCACAGTCATGGAGACCAGAAGTCCAAAACAAAGTGTCAGTAGAGCCATGCTCCCTTTGAAGCCTCTAAAGGAAGCTCCTTTCTTGCTTCTTCCAGCTTCTGGTGGTCCAGGTGTCCCTAAGCCTGTGGCAGTGTGGCCATCTTCCCAGGTGTCTCTGTCTTCATATGGCTGTGTGTGTGTGTCTATGTGCAAATCTCCCTCTTCTTATGGGGATACCAGTCATATTGGATTAAAGGCCCATTCTGCCCCAGTATGACCTCATCTTAACTTAGTTAATTACATCGGCAGTGAACCTATTTCCAAATAAGGCCACATTCTAAGGTACTGAGGAGTCAGGACTTTGATATATCTTGTTATCGGGGACATACCACAATTCAACCCCAAACAGTCACCACTGACTATTCTGCTGGAATCCCTTTTTATGCTTTTACATTCTTCATAATGTGCAACACATTCCCATCAGTAATCATCTCTCATTTCTCAATCCTCCTCAACCATGGAGATTTAAACCTGCAGTTAGGACGGAGGACCCCTGTGCTGGGTGAGACTCACTGCCATAGTGAATGGTCCCAGCCCTACAGTTGGGGATTGCTCACACTCCTCTATTAGCAACCACAGAATGTAGGGGGGATGCTGAAGGAAACAGTCTACATAGGCCCTGTTACCTGCGTGCAATACATGCTGCTTAAGGATGGTGCCATTTTTGCCCCTCCAACAGATGAAATGATAGACTGGTGACAGAGCAAGAGTAGAATCAGCACCTGAACCCCAGTGTGAAATGCCAGCTTCAGGCTTGTTAAGAGTTCTGCTAGGGTAAGACTCTTGTGCCAGTTTGAATGTGATGCCCAGATGGAAACCATTATCCAAAGGGATTCTGGTTGGGACCCAGCCAATGTGACGGTGGGTGGTATTTGTTCTATCAAACCTCATATTAACCACACAGGATTGTCGCACTGCTTGACCCCGACTGGGCTTGCCATACAGTTAAATTCATTGTCCCCTGTGGGTTACTAAGCCATGACTCTCTCAGCCTATACAGCGCACTAGGGTTTCTGAGTCTGTTTGCTTGTTAAGACCCCCATTGCCCTTGCCAACTGAAATCGTTTGGGATTCCAAGTCCGTCACCCAGCATGCCAGCTACCCCTTCCATGAATGTGACCAACAGGCTACCAATGTCCTCCAACTCATTACACATTTTAAAACATTCAGCAGGCAGGACTGTCAGCAGAGCCCTGCCCATGGCCTCCAGGACTCCCCCACCCACCCCCGCCATGCTGATACTGAGATCATTATCCAGCACTCCTTAGTACAATCCTTCCTGGGTTATGATCTATCACTACCCCTGTTGTCTAGTCTATATTTCTCCATCTCAGCCACAAAGACATCACAATAAATTTACCTAAGGGCAAAATTCCAAATATATTAAGTCTAAAACAGTCCCCATTTATACCAGTGTTGCAATAATACCAAACAAGGACATTAGTCTGACATCACTTATTTTTAGGGGACCTATGCAAATTCCTAGTGATCATGCTTTTTCTTCTAAGAATTCATATTCTATTAAAGGAGGAAAAAAAAAAAGGAATCGTAGTAATTAGCCCAGGATGAAAGTTAAGCTCACCAGACAGTAGTTTGCAGATTCCACCTTCTTCCCTTTATTGAAGAATTGAAGCACATTCTCCCTTTCCCACTCCTCTAATACTGTTCCTGTTCTCCAGAATTCCTCCAAGATCACTGACAGTGGGTAAGCAGTAGTCTCACCTGTATATTCTCCCAGTACCTGGGGTATCACTTCTCCCAGCCAAGAAACTTGAACTCACCTGGAAGAGCTAAGTGATCTCCTTACAATCCCCTCACCTGGCTTGGGTTTCTGTCTCCCTTTGCCAATGTTTTTAGCCTTTCCAAGTTGGACTACAAAAAAAAATCATCCTCCTTGGTGGAGAAAATGGGACCCAATCTTGAGCCAGTGCCCTCTGTCTAGAACTCCTACTATTGTCCCTTTACCTGGGGACAAGTAATTTCCAAAACCCCTTATACCTACCAAGGGGGCTGAAGGGACCCTGAAGAGGGAGGCGGCCAAGCCCCCATCATCCACCAAACTCAAAGCCACCACAAAGGTGGGACTGATAGGAAAGAAAAGCATTGCAGCCTCAAGCTCTTCAGAGGATGACAGCATCACCACTCATTGTAGACATAGGGGGAGTGAGGCCTAAGGCCAGCTCTGCTTTCCAATGGGAAGTTACTGTCATCACATCCTTGGGTGTATATATATGGGGACAGGAGGAGGAGTATCCTCATCTCTTAGAAGTGTGTGTTAACAAAGTTGTGACAATGGATATTCATAGCAGAGTCTTTTAGATGGGCACAGTGGATGTAGTAAGGATTTATTGAAAAGTCAGTCTTCATTCTCTCTTGAATCCCTATACAATCATCAATCAGTCAACTAGCTAAACTTCCAAATGATTAATCTCATGGGTGGATCTTCTGAATGGAAGCTACAAGGGAAAGCAAATGCCTTACACTATAAATACACCCTTGAGGTTTGTTCTTTGGTAGCACCAAGCAAAAATTGAATGCTTATTATGTGCTGTTCTGGACACTTTACATTCATTAACTGCTCACAACCACTCTCTGAGGCTGATACTACTCATATCTCCATTTTACAGAGGAAGGAACTGAGGTGCAGAGCCTTTAAGTAACGTGGTCAACTTCATACAGCTTGATGGCACTGGAGCTGGTATTTGAACCGATGCAGACTGACTGTAGAACACTGGTACATCGACTGCAAAAATGGCCCTATTTTCTACCTTTTCCTGTATCTGTGCTTGGAACCTTGTCCCCAGTGTGAGATCAGCCCTGCTCGCCTGCTGGAGGGTGAGGAACCACACAGAGCAGAGTCAAGACCATCCTAGACCAGCCCCCCAGCCAATCACCAGCTAGCCACGGATACATGGGTAAGCCCAGCCAAGATCCACAGAACCACCCCGAGAACCCACAGACTCATGAGAAATAATGAATGATTGTTCTTTTAAGCAACTATGGTTGGGGGTGGTTTGTTACATAGCAGTAGACACCTGATACAAACACCAAGGTTTGACTACTACACTATACTTTCTTTCCGGTAACATTGGCTTCACCTGACTCTGATTCTTCAGCAATGGACAGTCCAGCTGTGAAGAGATAAGGTGGAAGAGAAACTGCCACTTATCTCTCTTCATCCTTGTGTTGTCCCTGCCCTGCCACTATGCCAACACACAAAAGCAGTTTATAACTATTCCTCACTGTAATTCCCTAGTTTTCTCTAGAGTCAAGAGAAAACTAGGGTGCCTCAAACCCCTTGGTACTATTTTGAGCTCTGTTTCCTTGCCTGCCCTCTTTGCCCATCTCTCCATCATTTAGGAGCTAAATGGGAATTAGCCAAAGTGAGTGGTGCCGAAATAATGAAATCAGGGTAATGAGGGAGAAAGTGCGGATAGTTCTGCAAGTCAACACCGCTCATTCTCTGGCTTTTCCCTTTTCTCATGGCGGGCTTCTTATTCAACATGGAGCGGGAAGAGTAGTCCCTGAAGACATGCTCCTGCGTTGCCACCTGATCCCCAAACAAAACCTTGAAAAGCTAAACTCTCCCTGCCTGCCAGGATTCAGGGGGCAGCAAGATGCACCTCCACAGGAACTAACAGCCCCAGCTGCTCAACTCAAATTAAAAAAGAGTTTAGAAACATGTTCCACAGAGTGGAAACCTTCAGGGGCATTTCTGCCAGCTGCCTCCAGCTACTGTGTTCCCAAGGAAATGGAGAGGATACCCCAAGGGGAAAAGGAGTCACCACTGAGGCACCCTGAGAAACAGGCACCACAATCCATTAAAATGGGACTAGAAATCTCCCCCCAAAAAGAAAAAGACTCATAAAAGACTACTGGTTTTCTACTGGGGTGTTTCAAAACTTTTTTTTTTCTGTTAGGCACTCACTATATGCTAAATGATGCTAATTCTTTAGCTCTTCTTGCTTTATGAGTGAAGCTGGGATTTTGAGGGTTCATTGCTCAAAAGGCCAATAGCTAAGTGACCTGGGTTGGTAAAGAGAAACCAAAATTCCCCGGGGCAAATCCAGTCTTACTGTGCCATTAAACATCCCCCTTACTCATTACACTTCAACAACAATAGTTTAGTTTTAATTTCTTTTCCTTATATTTCACCACCCTAAGGGAAAATGCCCTGTGACAATTCTGTAATAGTAAGACAATTACTGGTGACTCAGGGCTCCCTGCTGCCTCTGCATCTTCTGGCAGCTGAAGAGCAGGCTTGCCGCATATAGGAACAATTTGGTTTGTGAATTAGGCAAGGCAGAATAAGATGAATCTTCTTTACCTTTAAAAAATGATAGAAATTCAGAGGAGATTAGATGAAAATTCAGTCCAAGGATTTTGTTTCAGAACAAGAGTCAATTACAGGCCTCGAGTCCCTGAGGAAACCTTTTCAATAGACTCACAATGTTTCCAGTGACGATTTACCCTTACTGAGCCCCACCACCCACTTGATCCCGGTAGCCCAAGAGTATCTATTTATATTTCCCTTCCTTGCTCCTCTCGTTTGCTATCCAGCTTCTGCCAGCTTCATCTTTGCTAATGAATGGGGAAAGAGACGGTAAAACTATGTTCTCCTCAAGAGAAAAAATACCCCATCTTATTTGTCTTGTAACTCAAGCCCTCAAGCCCAGCCTGATTTAGAGTGAACAAAATTAGAGGTGTCCTAGGTTAGAGGGCACAGGCATTCGCAAATTCCCAGCAGACTGTGTTCCAAGGCATTTCAGTAAATGGCAGTTTAGAGGGTGAAAAGCATTTCCCCCCCTGTAGGCATAAAGTCCTAGAAATAGGCTAATTCCTCAGTCTCAAACATACAACTCTGGTTGGCCACAGGAGGCTAACAATGCACCCAAACTGAGAACTTCAGGCCTGATAGAGCCTCCCTCTAAATAGCTATTTTAAATAGTTTCCATGAGAAAAAAGTGTTCTAACTCAGTATGCCAGAAACAGATTTCCATTTTCCCCAGAACCAAAGCAAGTTTTTCCTACTGAAAATATACAAGGAAGGCCAAGGGGGAGGAGATGCTGGCTTTACCCAAAATAGCCTTGATGTGGCAAGTGCAGGTTTTGCCAGGAGAATGGGATGCGACAAGAACTTGTGGGTACCAATAATGATAACAAAACGCTTCTCTGCTTTTACGTAACCCATTCTCTGCAATTCTTTAGTTCAAACACTTGTCTTAAGTGTTCTAAATTAGGAACTAAAAGGCAGTTGCTTGAAGGGGACTCTAGAGAAGGGAAGGATTTCTGGCTTGGGGGTCATAAGCCAACAAGCAAAGGAGGGCCTGTGTTTGCCTATGATAACACTCTTGATTTCTATTCTTCAGTTCCTTAACTGACACAACCATTGACACTAATAATATTCTAACGCTCAGGTTTACAGTGTCAGTTTAAAATTGGGAGCAGGGAAAAGTATGCTGGATTGTAAGATTCTTAAAGGCCACGATGTCTTATTCGTTTCTATATACACCAGTCCCCTTGGAGCACAATTCTTAATTCATGGATAAATTAATATAATTTAAGGAAAGCCTTTGATTTTTTTTCAATGTAGTTCCAAATTGTGTGGGCTTCAGAGTCAGACTTCTCAGGTTCAAATCACTTTTCCTCTATAGGTGGATGAGCAGGGGCTTCCTCCCTGGGCTTCCAATTTTCTCCTCTAGAAAAAAATACCTGCCTCCCAAGGTCACTATGGGCATTGCATGCATTTATATTTGTGAAACACATAGCAATATACCTGCCACATAATTAGCACTCAATAAACATAAGTCACTGTTTTTGCATCATCATTTACTAAGTGTCCTATTTTGCACCCAAAATAGTTTTTCAGAGATTTTGGTAAACAAGAAAGTTGGTTGATGTACAGGGTTGAATTGTGGGCCCCAAAAGATATGTCTATCAGTTTAGAACCTGAGAATGTGACCCCATTTGGAATAAGGGGTTTATTGCAGATGTAATTAAAACAAGGATTTAAGATGAGATCATCCTGGATTATTAGGACGGGCCCTAAATCCAATAAGTGTCCTTATTGGACAAGACAGAAAAGAAGAAGACACAGAGAGACATGGAAGAAATCCTCATGAAAATGTAGGCAGGGGTTGGAGTTATGCTGCGACAGACCAAGGAACAACAGAAGCTACCAGAACGTGGAAGGGGCAAGGAAGGGTTTTTCCTCTAGAGCTTTCAGAGGGAGCATAGCACTGCCAACATCTTGATTTTGAGCTTCTGGCCTCTAGAACCGTGTTTTAAGCCACCAAGATTGTGGTAAATTGTGGTGGCAGCCCTAGGAAACAAAAATAGTAGGGTACAGTTTGGAAAAACCTAAATTTGGTGAGGAAAACAAGCTCAAATGTGAACAGATAATTATTACAAGTTCTCTTCTCAAATCGTATACTGCAGGGAACCTTCTTTTTAGGAAAAGAAAAATCATTGGTTTCTGGGACTGGAGTGTTAGGCCATTCTGTCCCATCCACTTGCAGCCAAGGACATTTCGGCTGGAAATCTTGAAAATATTCTGCATTTTTCCACAGGAATGAAGTGGAAGTACTCAGTGTAAATAGTAAGGCACTGGAGAGAGTTAGCCAGTATCTGGCCCCAAATGAATGGGAAGGCAACACAGCTCTCAGTCCTTGTCCAATAAACATACCTGTACTGGTCCCCACTACCTTCCTGACCCCAATCTGTGGAGGTCAGTAAGGTCACTAGCCAAAGACCCCAAGTTAAGAAAAGATACTTTGTTGCCAAGAAACCAACATAACTGTGTATTTCTAACCCTTGCCATTACATCTATGAAACAGATATGCTTTTATGTGAAAAATATGAGGTCATCTGTAAGATCCTTCTAAGACTTGAGCATTTTAAAGGAGCCCTCAGGAGAGAGTCATGAGATCAAGATCTTGTCGAACCCACTGATGCCCACAGAAATGGTTTTCATTCTTATTCCTCTAGTCTAACTCCTGGAGAAAAATAGTAGCAGACACAGCAGCGGCTGTCAGAGAGGGGTGACTTTTTTGGAGCAAAGGCATTACAAAGATGACACATGCTGACAGGTTCAGTAAATAGTGGATGCTCTGCCAATCAGCAGATAATTTCTATGTGTTTGCAATGCAGGAAAGATTGCAAGTCACAGTATTTCAAAGACAGGTCACGATTACGCTATATGTCATCTTCTAATGTGAAGGTCAAAAGAAATGAGAAGGTGGACGGAGGCAGCGAGGGGAAGAGCAAGGAGACCTGTGTGCAGACAAATCAACCACATCCAGGCACGTCTCGCTTCATACTTCCTGACAGTGCCCAGGAAAGCTGTGTAATTACTTGCTTTGTTGACATCTGAGGCTCTCACCTCACATGTAACCAGAACTTCATTAAGTCATAAGTCCTTTGTAACTTGTGAAAGTCACTTCTTCCCCGACTTTCATCCTTCCCTTACTTGGTAATTTATTCAATTGATTTCAAGTAAGGAAAGGGTGATAGAGAACAGGTGAGTGAGGAAGGCCAGACGAGGAAGCCACACACAGTATTCTGGATCCCAGAGTCCTCTGAAGCAGACGTCACTGTTTAATTGAAGAGAATTACGGAACACTGAAAACACTCCTAATCAAACAGAGGAAAGAAAAAATTCTGAAGCCAAATGGATTCCATTATTTGTAATGGGCTTTTCTCCATTAGGAATGAAAATGCTGAGAGAGAATGAAAGAGAGATTGAGATCCCCATAAAACAGGTAAATAATTTGAGTGTCTATTTAAAATAAGTAAATGTGGGCTGGCTGAGTGGCTCAGTTAGTTAAGATTTAGCTTAGAGTGCGAGCTCTGAGCAATAGGGCCACCGGTTTGATTCCCACATGGGCCAGTGAACGCTGCGCCCGAGCTGAGCTGTCGCTGAGCTGCCAACAGGTGGCAGGATGGCTCAGCTGGTGTAACAACAAGATTGTCTGTTCGATGGTGGGCTACGCCTGCCAGAAACTAAGACTGAACTCAGCACCTTGAGCTGAGCTGCCGTCCAGATGGCTCAATGGAGAGTGTGCACTCTTAACAACAAGTCTGCTGGTTCGACGCCTGCATGGGATGGTGGCTACGCCCACCTGCAACTAAGATTGAACACAGCACTGTGAGCTTAGAGGCCACGAACTGCTGACTGGAAGCCAGATGGTAACTGGCGTCCTTTACAACGAAGACTGAATAACAACAACCTGGCTGGTCCCCTTCCCTGATTCCCCAACACTGTTCCCCTCTACCAATTCCCCAATAAAATCTTTTTTAAAAATAAAATAAAATACGTAAATGTTTACTTTCTCTACACTCCATCAAAGAGCTTTGCTGAGGAAAGGATACATTTTTAGCACTCAAATTAAGACAGTATAGACACACATGTGTGCTTGGTCAATCCACAATCCTCATAAGAGAACTATATGATTTTAATTGACAGGGTAATCTTCCAAGTATGTAACTTGGTGAGTATAAAAAGCTGGGCAGTATATGTAAATATGCTACATTATTTTTAAAAACCTCCCTCCTTCCTGTCCAAGGATGTCAAGCTGGCTGTTAAGGTTGTGACAATGACAAGTGTTGAGCACACGTAATTGCACTGAGGATCTGCTTATTGATTATGGTTGACATTGCCTAGTTCAATCTGATCCATCACTTACACAGGAACCAAGAGACGGTAAAAGGCCAGGAGATTACACGAGGAGGAGAGAAAGACAGCTTCAGCCTACATCGGGATAAGGATCATTTTCGCCACCAAGATCCTTTTCTAGCCAGTGTCGGTTTCCCGAGGTTTGCCCTGTCCTGAGGCAGGCAGTGCAGGGCTTGGTTATATGTGTTTCAGATCTGGAAACTTCTCCAAAGATGGAAGAAGTGATGGGAGTGAGAATATAGAGATTATCAGAGATCAGAGGCTTGACTGAGTACAGAAGCGAACTAAGAGTCACTGGAAATGAAGGGTCTATTTAAGCACATACATACATACACACACCTTCTAAACTGCTTCGCATTTATCATCTTATCATCCTATGAAATTTTTGAACAGTTGATGTGTACAAAAACACATACTGAAAAGAAAAGGACAAATATACCCAAGTAGATGACCTCTTATAAAAAGTACATATATCGGGTCGGCTGGGTGGCACAGTGGTTAAGCGCTGGCTTGGGAAGCCAGCGGCCCCAATTCGGGTCCCACATGTGAGGGCCAGTGACACTGCCCCCCAAAAAATAAAGAAGTACATATATCTTGCTAATCAGAAGCCACACCTTAGTTCTGGTACTTGGGAAACTATGTGGCCACAGTAAAAAAATGGTGAAGAATAAACCATTTGTAAAAAAAAAAAAAAAAATCAAAACACACACAAATCATCCCTCTGTTTCTTATTTTCTGACATATTATTGTATACAGTACTGTTTTGTTGTCCTGCATTTTACATTGTTTTGAACCTTCACCAGACTATTAATTTAAAAAGCCAGGCGCTTTGTTGGCTCTTCTAATCACCACGACCTGTTTTTGTACTTTGGAAAAGGCAAAAAGACCAACCCTAATGTGAGTGGGAATCATTTTTGGAATAATGGTGGGTGGCTGTTCACATCTGGATTAGGTATAAAAAGATAACATTATGATGATGAACGCCACAGAGCCTCATCTGCATATAAATAGAGCTAATCAGAAATGCAAATTGCAATCAGAAGAAAATTTTCGAGGCTGCTATAGCTGTGTGATTGTGCAGATGAGGGAAGGTTAACACTTGTACTGTCAAAGTGGTTAAACGGTGGCGTTGGCCCCAAGCCTTCCTTTGAAAGAGAAATGTGGAAGGTACAAATCTCTTAACCTGCAGCCTGGCTGGAAAGGAGCTCCCTGATAGCTTCTTCAGCTGCCCAAATATCAGCCCAATTCTGATGAAAGACAAACAACCAAACCTCTTGTACAAACCCCTAATGAATACATACAATAGAAAATACACCGGCACTTAAAGACCCTCCAAACAGATCTCTTTCAGTAGTTTCCCATTGAGACAGAAATTAGGGGATGGAGAAACAGTCATATGTTTGATGTATCATTTTCTGATTTTTTTAGTGCTAGTCTAAGTGGATACAAAAATATGGTACACATTTTTTCAACCCCAAATTTTCCTGAATACTAAAGAAAGATTCGAACTGAGAAAAAACAAAACACCTGCATGTGATTATATAATTAAAAACAAAACACAGTATTTAGACAGATTACTTATTACAAAACTGCATTTGTAGTCTTTTTTGTGCAAAGCACCAAAAACGAACATTTCAAAAATCAGAGTACATACTGAAAATATGCAATTGTTACAACAAAGTCCTATTATTCCTTGGGATATGTTATCTTTCAGAAACATCCTCTTCCTCCTTCCTCCCCCCACCTAAAGTAAAAGAAACAATGTACGTTTTACAATCAGGCTTTCACAGATTTGGAGAGAAATTGTTTATTAAGTAGTTATTATTATCCCTCTAAGGAGCCGCTTTCACAAAGAACTAATGAGCCAAGAGCGCCATCTTGTGTCCTACCTTGGGATCTTAAAGAGCGTTTTCACAGGATGCATGTCAAAGAGGGGAGGGTCTCCATCCCCCAGTTCAATAGCTGTAATCCCCAAGGACCAAACGTCACAGCGCGCGTCATAGGAAGAGTCATACTGCTGCTCACAAGCGATGACCTATCAGACAAAAGCAGGACACAACACATCAACCCTACTGCCACCTCAGATGTCCTAAAAGGCTCTTGGCCGATTTTAGCCCCCTTCTCAGTTCCTTTGCCTATGCTGATATTGAATTCTAGTAATAATAAGATGTGTGTTTTTTAGGCCTTATTTGTGTGTGGTTGACTTACCATCTGATATGTTCATTAACTTTTAAAAACGTGTCAGTTCAGTTCATGCATTGCAAACCTGCTAGGTACCAAGAACAGTGCAAGAGGAGGCACAAGAGTGAATGCCTCCCGCTCCCACCCTGACAGCCTTTAAAGAAAGGCTTTGTCTGCATCCTTCACCACATTACCAGCTGCTGAATTCAACAGCGAGGAACAGTTATTCTCGAGATGCTTGTGTCCTGCACAAAATTCCCAAGAGTGTGTCCAATTGAGCAGAAAGATGTTGGAAGACTGATGTGGTTAACATAAAATAGGAACCACTCCTTCCCATTCCCTTTTTCTAAGAAAAGTCTGCCCCTCCTCAACCTCCAACAACAGGTTTGTATTTCAGCAGCAGCTGCCACTTCAGTTACTGACCTGTCTGGGTATAAGGGCAGTAGGACCAGAAAATGTCCCTGGGGCTTGTCATTGGCATGGGAACCATGGAACCTGGGGAAGTCTCTTTCTATCAACTTTTGAGTCAGACAGGAAAATCTCCTCCACTCAGACTCTGGTGGCTATTACAATGGGTTTGGAGAAGGCAGGGGTGAGCTACAGAATGTGAAGGGACAGGTGACCCCACTTGAGCTGAAACCTGCTTCTGTGGACCAAGGATGATGCGTGGCTATGGGCAGATAGGAAACGCTGAGAGTCTGATGATGTATTGGTCCAACAGCTTATGAAGTAGATAAGCAATATCGCTGGAGAGTGATGGGTCTACCCACCCTCTCAGGCCATCAGAAGTCCTTTGACTTTGACTCTGAGTGCAATGGGCCAACTGGGGAGCAAGGGAGTGACAAATCTGGCTTACATGTTAGCAGGAGCACTCTGGCCGCTGCACTGAGAATACATTAAAATGAGTAGAAGCAGCGACACCAGTTTTAAATGCTGCTGTAGGAATCCAAACTAGAGACAGTAAGAAATAATTGGATGCTAATGACATAATTTTAAAGGTAGAGCCAACCAGGTTTGCTGACCAGGGCTTATAAGAAAGAGGAGTTGAGGAGGAATCCAGAGTTTTTGACCTGAGCAATTTCAGAATAGAATTTGTATTTAATGAGATAGGGAAGACAGTAGGAGAAACAGGTTTGGGTTGAAAAGCAGGGGCTCCATTTGGGACATATTAAGTTTGAGACTACTAGGAGACTTGCAAATGGAGAGATCATTTTAGTGGGGTTAGACTCATACCAGACTTCTGACTTAAAGAAGTTACAACCTTGAGAATAAATGTGTGCTGTTTTAAGCCATTAAATGTGTGATATTTTTATGGCAGTGACACTGAACTAGGAAACCTGCTCTTTGCCAGACCCAGTTAATTGACTTGCAAAGCCAGGCAAGTGTGCCTACCATCCTGCCTGAGACCTGATGCTACTGGCCCCATAATTGCCCTCTACCCTTGTCTTCTGGTTTCTAAACTGGAGAATGTTTCTCCATGTACCCTCATCCTTGGCCTGACCCCAGCCCTATCCTCTGAATAGACTGTCCTGCCATAGAATATCCTGTCATACTTTTATTTAATTAATTAATTAATTAATTTATTTATTTATTTATTTATTTATTTTAGCTGAACCATCCTGCCAGCTCAGCGTTGGCAGCTCAGCGGCAGCTGAGCTTAGGCCAGGAATCAAACTGGCGACCCTGTTGCTCAGAGCTTGCATTTTTGGGCGAGCTCTTAACCAACAAAGCCACTTGGCCGGCCCCTATACTTTTAACACATTATTTTCAAACATGCATTCAAACAAAAGTTCAAATGATTGCAATTTCAGACACAGAGGTCATTTCCTTGCCCCCAAAGGCCTCCTTTTCATCACCCCAATCACGCAAGAAACTACACTATTTTTAAAGATCTCCAGAAAAGGCTATTCAACATCTGCCCTTTCAGAAATGACATTTCCAAATGTGTGGAACGAACATTATTTTATACCATCAATCAGCAAATACATTCCTGTACATTCCTGTGAGACGAAGGAATAAGACTATCCTTCCCCAACAAGAGCTACGGCCAACTGAAACTTAAAATGAACCTATAATAATTAAATGACAGACTGACAACTATAAATGTCCTAAGACAATGTGTACTAGTGTGTCTAGTAAAAGATATGGGCTCCAAATGCTTGGGATATTAAAAGGAGACGACTTTACGCTAAGCAAGACAATGAAAAGTGTCTATAGTCCATCACTTCCAGGAAGAAATGCAAATCAACTATCCATTTTGGAAGGGACACAGAAGGCAATGCCAAGAACCTGTCCAAATGTGGGAATGGATATATCCTAAGGTTTCTCAAGTGCTGTCATAAAATATTCAAAACATTTATTTGGTTTCAGCTTCTCTTTACAGACAGACACTATCTTCAGCTTAGTCTGATTAATAAGAAAGTATCCTTTGACCAAATTCTCTTCCCAAAACTCAGCTTGTGATATGACCAAAAAAAAAAAAAAAATTCTTTAAGCTCAGCCTTCCAAAGAAAGTTCATTGAAAATTTCACTAGTAAAATAATTCACAAATAATTATTGAGTACCCAGGAGAGCCAGGCATAGCATTAGACCCTAAGGAGAGAAAGCCAAATGCACACTTCATTTAATCCTCATAATCATTATGTGAGGTAGATGCTATTATCACCTTCCATAGGCATGGAAACTGAGGCATAGCACAGTTAAATAGCTTATCCAGAGCCCACTCTAGTCATTGTCAGGGCCAGAATGGAAAGACAAGTAATCAAATCATTACAATATGATAAGCACTTTAAATAAAAAAGGCTATGTTCAAGGAACAGTTGCATTATCAGCTTCTGTATTCATATTTTGACCAAACTAACTAGGTCTTTGAGATTTTTGTCACCTAAACTCCAGGGGTGTTTCTCTTTCAGGAATGGCCCTTATCAGGTGTAAACATGTGTGATGGGATTTAAAGAGGCACTCTAAGAGGATGCATCACAACCGAAGGTCAGCACAACTGGCTTTCCTATCAATTCAACACCAAAGTATGCAACTATTTCTTTAGGAGAAAAAGTGATCTCTTTCTCCTTAGCTCAGCCTTCTCCTTGTCTCTAAGTAAAATAAAGCTGAGTTAAGAATGCTTAGAGCGTCAATTGGTCTTTGGTTCCCTTGCCCCCAGGAGAGGGGGACCTCTTAAAGAACTCTCTGAATCAACAGTTGTTACTATGCTCTACAAAGAGAAAGAAAGAAAAGGAGTGACAATGGTAAGCATGTGCACAGCTCTGGGACCAGGTTTCCCAGGTTCTGTAAGTCATAGTAAAGGGGTGAAGAGAGGTGGGTAGAGATGGCATTGACACAGGCCCAGGACCTCAAATACCCCTTCACCTCACCTCTATCCACCTCTAGTACTTTCTTCAATCATAGGAGTATAAATGATGTTGGTGGCAGTGGAATGAATGGAGACAATAAAATAGATGTGATAGTTAAAGAGAAGCCTTGCAGGACTTGGGGAATGATTTAATCTGGAAGGTTAGAGAAAGGGACACACTAAGAAGACTGATACGTTGATCCTTGGTGACCAAGAGAATGATGGTGCCATTTACAAAAACAGGAAAGTTAGGAGAAGTCAGTTTGGTAAGTAGTATAACAAGTTCAAATTGGGTGAGATATCTACCCCTAACCAAGTACAGGAAAAAATCATTTGTGCTCTCAGGACCTCCCTTTTTTTTTTTTTTCAAATGTAGATGCACTAAGAAAAGCACATTTTCATTAAGACCAGAAGCAGAATATACTAAAGGGTAACAATAAAATACTGATGTGTTTTCAGTGATTACATGGGGTTTTATATGACAGTAAATGTATCTTACTTTTCAGAACTCTATAGATTTTAATCTTCTATTGTTGGTTGCCAACACAACTAGACAAAATTTGTAGTTTTAATTCATAGATATAAAGACCAGAAGCAGATACCAGGTTGTATATCAGGACTTAACAAATTGGTGTATTTATCTTAATCCAATGTTGTGAATAGAAAACCTGCTAATGAGTGTCAATTTTACAAGGTACCAATTCTCTGAAGTTGAATTTAAAGTCCACAACATGTTGGTGGTTGATATGAAGAGGATGTACCTTCTGGAATGTTCCATGACATGTACATATAGACTGACAAAATGTTTAATGTACCTGGCAAAGGCTAAAAGCATAGCATTAAATGAACCAAAATAGAGACAGAGTCCTAGGGTAGTATTTGCTCGTGGCCTTAATGGCACCAAGATTAAAATATTGTCTAAATCTCAATGAGTTTCAGAAATGTATAAATCCCTATGTATTTCTAGAATCACCTTTAACAATCTTCAACTGTTTGGCATGATATCTTTAAATGTGTATACCATTTTGGAGTTTTAATGAATAATTTTATCCACTCAGTGTTAATCTATAATTAACCTCTTCTTTTCTTCTATTTTAAAGGGGCCAGGGCCTTGATGATCTCATCAGAATGATCCCTGAAGGTAACAGAAGTAACCCAAAGTAAGGATTATGTCTTATCTTTCTTCCTTCCCTGTCCACATCAATTTGTGATACTCATCAGAGAAACTGTTGAAAAAGTTTTGGATTGGAATCAGAAAGTCTGAACTCTTGTTATTTGCCAGCTGGATGCCTTTGAGCAAATCCCTTGAAAGCTTTGAGCTGAGGCTTCTTTAGTTACAGGGACCTCACTTTCTACATCTATAAAATGGCAAGGTGGGTGTGAATGACCTCTACTCTCCCTTCCAGCTCAAACATTCTATGACTTCACAATTTCCAAATGAGTGATTCTGGGGTTGGATCTCAAACCAAAAGGCTAACTTCTCCATGCAAATTAGCTAGAGCAACAGATGATTCTGGGGTGTGGACTAGATGGCTGGACCCTTGAGGGGATTTTATTGCCAATATTTTGTAGAAGGTCTTAAGGTCTACGAACAGATGCTGGTTGCTGTGATAATGCCTCCTTTAAGGAAGATGAGTTTCAGCGACAGAGCAATTGTTTGGATGCTGGTTAATGGAGCATGTCCAAGGTTTCTACCTTGAAATGCGAACTTATGGCTTTTCTGGTCCACTTAGACTACATTGATACTTATTTTAGGAAGAGGAATAACACTAATGCTCAGATTACTAGCAATATCTATGCACTAGCAGCCTGGGTGTCCTGCTCCAACAGCAATTTTACCCAGAAGTGGGCTTGAGCTTCCCAAATGTCGGTTATTACCTTGGCTGCCAAAAACTTTTCTTTCTGGAGGGACAAAAGATTTTTCACTAAGAGTTTAGCTATACTTGTCTTTGGAGCAAAAGCTAGCAGTCAACTTTCTTTGATTGTTAGGGCAGTTCTCTTTAGCCTTCTTCAGGGTAACAAGTTCCAAAATTCCAGACTTTCTAAATCTGCCCAGTCACTTCCTCCTGCCGCACAGAGGAAGCACATTCCTCCCCTCTCCTGAAGGAGTTTCTGAGGTGAAACTGCACCCACAACTTGATAACGCAACTGCTTTGACATTTATCATCTCCTCATCCACCCTTGGACATGGTCAGCTGAGTTCTGTTGAGGATGGCTGATCGTTTCCTCAGCCACCAGCTGGGGAATGGCAGAGAAAAAACAACTCTCAGTAGCTCTTCGATTGTGAAAAGACTTGCACCTCTGGCTGGTGTTCGAAAGTCCCAGAGCCAGGCATCTTCATTTTGGTTTTGCCACCCCCTCACTCGATAACTTCAGCAAATTATTTAATCTCCCTGCATCTCTCCTTCCCATGCAAACCAAACAATCCCTTTCTCATGGGTCTTGTCTGAAGCACTGCTTATCACAATGGGAGTTACCCAACTTTTTCTATGGCACCCAAATGTTAGTGATAGACACCAATGGGTCATTGATATATGGGTAATACCAATTTTATTTACTTACTTCTTTAAACCTTTTTGCATTTTCTAAAATGTCTATAGGGAGCATGAATTCTTTCTATGACAAAAAAGAGCAAATTTTGTCTGGTTTTGGGTTTTTTTGTTTTTGTTTTGTTTGTCCTGAAAATATAAATAAGCATTGCATAGATTGTCCACTTGGTGTTAATCTATCATTAACCTCAGTACTTCTTCTATGTTGTAAATGGCCCAGAGCCTTGATGAGCTCATCAAAGTGACCCCTGAAGTACACAGAAGTAACCCAGGGTATGGATTATGTTTTATCTTTCTTCCTTCCCTGTCCACAACAATTCGTGGCACTCATCAGAAAAACTGTGTTGAAAGTTCTTCAGGGGTGTGTTTCTCAAGAGTGTGTTTCCTTCCTCCAGGGTATTTGTTGGCTGTTGGGACTCTTCATCAACAAGTTGGCAAGTTAAAGGTGTGTCTTCATTATAAACTAGGTTCCCATGAGATTCATGCAAAAAGAATTAAAGAAATTCCCTTCCCATAACTATTGCACTTTGTTGTACACCTGAAGCTAATTAAAAGTATATATAAATAAAAAAAATAAAATAAAATAAAAAGAAATTCCCTTCCCAGCTATACCTCTTTCTACTGTAAACATAAGGCTAGGGGTAGTACTTTCACTTTCTCAGGCCACCATGATCCCACGAAATGCCTCCATGATTACAGTTTCATTCAGCCTAGACCGAGAGCAGGGCTTATTGATAAAGCTCCCAGATAGGGGTGGGATTCACCCTCTCTCTCTTGCAGAAAGACTTGGGCTATAAGAACCTGAGAGAGGGGCTGGCTGAGTGGCACAGTGGTTAAGTGCTGGCTTGGGAAGCCAGCGGCTCCGGTTTGGGTCCCACGTATGAGGGCCAGTGACACTGCCCTCAAAAAAAAAAAAAAAAAAAAAAAGAACCTGAGAGAATAGTCTGTTCTCATCTCAAGGCCTTCATTATCTGAAAAGAATATCTTCATTAGACTGGATGTAAAGGGGATTTAAAAAACAACAACAACAATCAACATGTTCTCTCGTATTCAGAAAAACCTAGATTTCTCTAACAAGATATTCAACTGAAACCACTCATGAAATTATATATCAAAGAATTGCTGAGCTGAAATCTCTTTCAATAACATGATTTTAATCAATACTTTCAAGCAAATAGTATTATAGTAGAACCATCTACCATAAGGAAAAATATGTTTTACTTTTATAAAAAATAATTTACAAAACTTAAAAATAGATGTCATTCAGACTATTTCATTTTTCACTAATGTTTTAAAATGTCATTAAAAATGCAACTAGGTTTGCCTCAGATGTTCTGATTTTTCACCTTATTAAAACTGATGTGTGATCTAAAATTATAACCAAAGGCCAAGATTAAAATTTTACTCATGTACACAGGGAAAATGCTGTTATCTTAAGAGCTAAATTCAGCTTAGAAAGAGGATAGGCAAATAGACCTAAAGCTATTAATCCTTGACTGACTTTGAGCCCCAAAAATGCAGTCCATAGCCTGACAAATAAAGTGGGCTGAAAGGTAGGAAAACAAATTGGATTCTTAATTTTGTTTATGCAATTCATGCAGCATTAATGGATAAATGTTATCTATGATAAAGATTTCTGAAATAGAAGTTCTCTGGAATTAGCAATTGCAGTTATAAATATTCCAATGGCAAATATTATAAGTGGATTTACATACAGACATTTTAAAGTGTTACAAGCTGAGATGCTGAGTAAACAAACGAAGGCTCTTCCCTTGGATGGAACATAACTTCAGGGGAGGATATATTTGAGACTTGTTTGTGTTGTTTTGCAAAGGGGATGTGGACGAGAAGAACTGAAATTGATCGGGTTTTCTTTTTTGAGGGTGGGGGGTTGTTCTTTCATAAAACTCAACTTAAGGCTAGAATTGAATCTATATTTTATATACCGAGAAACTGCCAGAAATAATTTAAATTCTACTGTTCTTGTGACATTCAGAAAGGACTCTGATTAAAATATAGTGTTCTACAAATCTTTTCTCAGGATTCTAACATTCAGCTTATGCCTTTAGAGAAATAAAACAAGCTTCAAATTGAAAACACAGAGAATACGACTGTACAACACCAACTCCCCACCATGGCTACTGGAGAGTGGGGGGAACTGGTTCTGGGTTTGAGGCTAACACACAACACTGATTTTCCCACTTAAATTCCCTGAGGCCCTGGGAACATGTCACTTATCCTTAACTATATGGTAAGCTTCATTCTCAAACTCACGACCCCGTATCCACAGAACTCCCCTGTGACAGGTAAAGTTTTGCATGTGTCCTTTAATATTCAAAAGGCTCTGAAGGGACACCAAAAGGCTCTTGGTGACTCAGGATAATCCCACTGCCCTCCCCTGCTCTCGCAACTTCTCCATACCAGAGGCGGATGCTGGAAGGGATCTTAGGGTTCATTAATTCAATCCCCTTTCTTTCTTCACAGAGGAGGAAACTGAGGTCCAGGGGTGGGGGAAGGGGACATTGACTTGTTTAGAATCACACAGCTGGCTTACAGACCAACCAGGAGTCAACTCCATGATTCCCCCTCTACCTTCCTGAGTGAGGTACCTCCTGGGAATTCTTATACTACTGAGAAGCTGGGCTGTCGCCAAAGAGATTTTGTGCTCCACAAGCTATAGCTACAGTCTCTTCCATGCTATGAGCAGGTGAGCACACCCTCCATTTAAGCAGATGGACTCCTGCCACCTCTCACTTCCCCTGTCCCCCCATTTTCCCTTCCTTGCTGCCCCCTTCCTTTGCAGTCTAGTGCTCCAGTTCCACCAGAGTGCAGCTAAGGAAAGAATGAATGGGAGTTCTACAATTCAGCTCATTTTACAGCTTATTAGATCAGCTATTATTATCCCAGGTGAGGAAACAGATTCAGAAAAGTTAAGAAAGCTGCCTTAAGTCACACAGCTAGTAGGTAACAGAACTGAAGCACGAACCCACAGTAAGAAATTAATGGCGGGGGGGTAAAGTTTTCCTCTTCTACAATACATCTGAAAAACAGAAACTACTAAATGAAACAGAATATTGAAAGGTTCCACATGGTCATATCCTTTTATCTGCACACAGTCTTTGGATTCTTTCCTCTCAGACTGATGTCACGATGCAAACAAGGATGCCCTTGGCAATGTCATACATTCCTATCTGCCAGTGATTTCATTCAACTTTCCAAAACTAAATAAGGTGTGGAAAAAACCTGGGACATCACAGAGCACCATGAATACTAGTCTTCCTCCTTCTACCTGCTCCTGCTTCAGCCCCACCCCAAGGCTCCTCCTCTGGTGTCCCATTCCTAATGCTGAATGTCTGCCTCCCTTTGTTTTTCATACGATAGCTCAGTGACCATCAGTCAGAGGAACAAATGCAGAGTTTTTGTTCCAACAAAATGGAGCTGAGACCCTGTGTCCTGGGCAGGGCAGTGAAGGCACTGATGGGGTGGCGGAGGTGGCAGGGGTGGCGGGGGTGGTGGGGGGTGGTGGTGAGGCGAGGAGTAGCCATCAGGTAATTGAGACTCAGAGCTCAGGAGGAACCAAGGCTGGCTCTGACATTCCTTCAGCAAACACTTCTGCCCCTGTGGGAACAGCATCAGTTCTTCCTCTTTGATGAAGAAAAGGAAGAGCAGGTGCTTTGATCTTTCTCACCTCCCCTGAGATGGGTGGGCGAGCAACTTGGCAAGTTCCAAATGCTCCCAGAGGCCATGACCTTGACACTTCTCGCTTAGCACTGAGCCAGGATGGGGGGATACGAGGCCTCCACTCTGGGCCCCATGTGCTTCTGCACATCTGCGAGCTTCAGCCCTCAGATGGGGTCCTACAATTAGACCCACCAGGGGGAGGGTGATGACATGTCACCACCACTTTCAGGGCCAGCCTCCGACATATGACTCAGCCTCTACGCAGAGTTCCAGCGGAGAGAGGAGCTATCACTGGAGCAGAGGTTAAAAGCTGGGTCTGCACACAATCATTTCACCCTTGCCCTGAGCCCTTCACCCACCGGAGATCTAAGCACCTGAGTTGTGCTTCAGAGCCCTCACTGGAATGCAGCCAGGGTCAGCTCCAGAACCAGAAGGGAGGGAATCCCTCTGTTTCTTAGAGGCTGACACAGAAGTCTGGAGGGAACCAGTAAATACAAATGGCTACAGAATCTCAGAGGTGAATGTCTTGGGGGGAAAACACAGGTCTTTTGGCCAATCTCCAGGTTGACTCTCCACTTGAATCTCCTGAGCAACCAAAGCTGGCATTCCTCACAGTGATATGACTGACAGGTAGGGTCGCAAGAATCCCCAGATTTTGAAAACAGAGTCAGGTAAAAACAGACCCTGAAGGACTCACCATTGTCATCACTTCACCCTTACTGAGAGCTGAGGGAGACCCTGCCTTCATTACTGGAGGAACACAGGAGCCACAGAATGTGAAAGCTCGAAGCACCTTTCCCCTGAAAACTGTAGACGTTCTTTGAAATATAGGAGGGACCTTGGAGGCAGAAACTATCCAAGCCAATTTCTTCATACAGATGAGAGCAGGTTAGGGAGGGGTGGGGTTCAGGAAATATGCACCACCATTTTTTTTATTTTTTTTTTGAGGGCAGTGTCACTGGCCCTCATATGTGGGATCCAAACCGGGGCCGCTGGCTTCCCAAGCCAGCGCTTAACCAACACGCCACTTGGCCAGCCCTACACCACCATTTTTTAAAGCACCTACTATGCCAGCTACTGCACCAAGCACTTTCAGTATATCATTTCATTTTGTCCTTTGGGATATTTTTTCTTTTATTTTTTTTCCTTTCTCATTTTACCTCTTTTAACTTCTCCCAATCTTACTATTTAGAGATATTCAGTAACTTGCCTAAAGTCTGTGGGTCGGTGGGTAGGCAGGTATCTAAAATGTGCTCCCAGGTCTGACTCCAAAATTTGTGCTCTTAGCTTTTCTACCCAAACTGAAGTCATATTAAAATAACTGAACCACAATCATTTATTAAAAATGAGTGGCAGAGCTAAAATGAAAATCCAAATCTCCTAAATTCAATTCTGAAGAACTTTGTTATTTTATTTTTCCAGATCTTTCTTGAGTATTAATTACATTGGCTTCTAGAGTCCTATTGATATGTTACATTTTCCTCAACATAGTAGGAAGGATAATTCTTATCTAAAATAATTTTAAAATTGGAGGAAAAATGATTTACATCTTACCTGGTACACTGGTGATTACAACTAAATAATTTGCTCTAGTAAAGTGGCTAAGAGGGAGGATTTTGAAGTTACATACCTGGATTCAAATCCGAGTGGCATCACTTAATAACTTGTCCAAGGACAGGAAGAGTGCTTTCTGAGACTTATTTACTTTATCTACAACATTGGACTAATAATAGCACTGACTTTATAGCGTCGTTGTAAGGATTATAAATGAATTAATTTACATAAAGCACTTAGTGCTGGGCACGTAGTAAGCACTCAGTAAATGCTAACTCTTATTTGGGAACCAAACCCATTAGCTAGAGCTTAAGGAACAAAATGAAAAGGAATAATAATGAAAATAATATAATTTCAGCTCTGTAGTGTTTTATGGCTTTGTTAGCCCTTCAAACGAAATATCTCATTTGTCATCTCTAGTCCTAGCAGTGCCAAAGGAAATAGAATTAACATACCATTTAGCTAGGAATGGCATAATTAATGAAGGCAAGAGTGTTGCAAAAAGCCTGCTGCTATTTCTGCATTGGTGTAAGCTGGTTGTTATGGCAACCGTCCCCTGTTAAGGACACTTTGCCAGGCAGAAAGAGACCCATTTTTGGAGCCGTCACAGCACATCTGTTTCTTTGCTCAGCTGATTAGCTCTTGTTTGCAACAATGAGCAGATGGAACTAAAAATGAAAAAATAAATTCTAAAAAGAAGCAAATGTTCATTTTATCCACAAGTCTGCTTTCTAATACAGAAACAGGCCTTTGGCTGTTTTAGGAAGATGCCAAGTAAACTAGATCCTTAATGTATGGGCTACTTCTCTCATTGGTGGGACTGCAAAGTGTAGCCAACCTATAAATTATATTGGATAGGGCCTTCATGTATGTCTTTTACAATGATGTGCCTCACATTCCAATTTTGGAGTATTCTTCCACCACATCTCCACATGTCTTTGTTGTATGAGCTGTGACAGCACACAGTTTCTACACTGAACATCCCATACAAATACACTAAAGTGAAAGGGTACAAGGCCAGCGGGCCAAGACTGCTCTGAACCAGCACTGAGAGTATCTTCTCCCTGCTTTAGTTTCTTCATCTGTAAAATGGGACTTGCATTTCCTTGCTCTCTGAAAAGCCAAACAGCTCCAGTACTTACTAAGTACATGAATTCAGTCATGACATTTCCTACACTTTTTTTTTTAACATGTCAAATGTACTTGAGCTTATTTTCAACATGTCTATTGAATTTTTTTTATTAGTTTCAGGTGTATAAAACAACGTAATAGTTATACATTTCACCCCTCACAAAGTGATAAGCCCCCTCTCCCCCAATCTGTTGCCCCTCTGACACTGTACATATCTATTACAATTCCATTGACTCTATTCCCTATACCATACTCCATATCCTGTGACTATATATATATTAAATTATAGTTGACATACAATATTATTCAGCTTCAGCTTCAGATGTAAAGTGCAGTGGTTAGGCATCTACACCGTCCATGAAGTGGTCTCCCTAATAAGACATGTGACCATCTGACACCCTACAAAATATTTACAACATTATTGATTATATTCCCCAAACTGTCTTTCATATCCCTGTGACAATATTTCGTACACCTCTTTGAGTCTCACTTTCCTCACTGGTAAGATGGAGACAATAATGTCTACTATACAGAGCTGTTGTGAGAATTAAGTAAAATAATGTATTAAAAAATCACCTACCCTAGCCCTGGTATATTAGCAGATCCTCAGTAAGTAAAAGTTTCTTTCCCACTGTACACACTTGCTCAGCAGGCACAATGTTTACACTACCTGACAATCAGCTGCCTCATGGCACTGGAACTGGTCCTTGAGGTCTCCTGCCTGCCAGACATTACCCCCTGTAGTTGCTGAACCACTAAAAGGTCTGGGGTATCTAGGGAAAGAGACAGGCACCTTTGGTGGCTGAAGAACACTTCTGGACAGCAGCCACTTACCACCCAGAATTGAAGTATTTCCATATTTTAGCAATCAGCATGGCCACGCCCATGCATACCAGCTAACTGTAAGACATTATTTTAACATAGTCTATAAATGTCTTCAATAAAAACAATAATGACAACAAACTTTGGTTCCTTTTCTTGGGTTTCAGTCATTTATAAGCGTTCAGTTTAATTCTTTACTACATATGATGGTGGGAAAGGACCAACTGTCCTTAACCTGCTGCTATCAACAAAAATAAACATAAATTAGGGCCGGCCAAGTGGCGCATTGGTTAAGAGCTGGCTTGGGACGCTAACGGCCCCAGTTCAAATCCCACATATGAGGGCCAGTGACACTGCCCTCTACAGCTAACAACAGCTCCACCTGGAACTGGGCTGTGCGAGCCCCGGCAACGGTGTAGGCTGCAGCCCCTGCTGCAGTGGGCTGCCATAGGCTACAGTGAGTGGCCGGCAGCCAGTGTGAGTGGATGGCAGCCAGCATGAGCTGCCAATAGCCACGGTGAGCAACCATCCAGAGCCCAGCGACCGATCTGCCTCGTCCAGGAAGAACGCAATGATGATACCAACATGGGCCAGTGAAGCAACGTCCTCCACAACTAGACTGAAGAACAAAAAGACAGCAACTTGTCTGTTACCCTCCCCCAATTCCCCAATAAAAATCTTAAAAAAACAAAAAAAAAACACATAAATTAAGGTTAGACCCCTTTTTGCTACAGACCAGGATGTTACTTAACATGTACTGATGCAAATATTATTGAGCAATGCCAATATTGACAGTGGGCATGGGTTGTACTGAAAATCCCTTAGCTCAAGTGAGTCACAGCATATAGATTCTAGTCACTGTTTCCGACCTACCCATTCAATGTCCCTGGGCACTTAGCCTGGCAGAGTCCTGGATTCCATATCTATAAGGTCACTGTAATCATGCTTAACTGGCATCCTCACAGGGAGGTGTGAGCACACAAGAATAATATTCGTAAAACTTGTATGTAAATGTCAGATACTGGGCCAGCCAAGTGGCTCAGTTGGTTAAGAGCTCGCTCAACAGTGTGAGCTGAGCTCTGAGCAACAGCAGTTTGATGCCCAGCCCGAGCTGAGCTGCCACTGAGCTGCCAATAGGTGGCAGGATGGCTCAGCTAAAAAAAAAAAAAAATGTCAGATACTAATATTCATATCATTTATTATAACAAATTGGGTGTCAGAAAACAGTGGAGGCAAAAAGAGCCAATAAACATGGCTAATGCGAAGACTGTATTTAAAAAATATATATATCGGGGGTGCCACAAATATGTATACAAGTGGATACATTGGTCAACATTGCTCAGGCAGTAATTCACCATAATCAGAGGTGTCTAGACGCTGATGGTAACCACTTTGAGCACCTCTTTTAATTGCAGAAGTCAAACGTGACCTGTATTCACCTTTTGTTATCGGCATATATTGAATATTACAATTTTAATACTTTTTTTTTTCTTAAAATGTGTATGTACTTTTTTGGCACCCTCTGTATACATATGGCTAACATCACAGGCAGGGAGACCAGAGGTTCAGTGTAAACAAAGGTTGAGGGAAGTGACCTGAGCCAAACATCTCAGGAAATAATCAAAAAATCCTTAGTCAGAAAGCAAGTAGGACAGAGCAAAATTCTGAAAGTGTTGAGGGCCCATGTGGGGAAGGCAATTTGTTATTTTTGCCATGACCACAAAGAACTGTGTATGCCTCAGACACCTGAGGCTGAGAGAGAGCAGTGTGAGTGTGAGTGTGTGTGTGTGTGTGTGTGTGTGTGTGTGTGTGTGTGTAGACAGGCAAAGCTTAGCTCTGTAACTAAACTAGCACCTGTAACATGCAGACCTCTAGGTTCTAATCGACTGGCTCATTATCTTGGAAACTTGAATTATTTACTACAGAGGAGGGGTGCTAAGTATTTGGAGGGTTGTTATGGATTGAATTGTATCCTCCAAAAGATATATGTTGATAGTGCCAACCCCCAGGACCTAAGAATGTGAACTTATTTGGAAATAGGGTCATTGAAGATGTAATTAATTGATGTCATACTGGAGTAGGGTGCGCCCCTAATCCAATATCACTGGTGTCATTCTAAGAAGATGGCCATATGATGACAGAGACACACAGGGAGAACACCATGTGACTACAAAGGCAGATAGTGGAGATTTTCAGTTGTAAGTCAAAAAACACCAAAAATTGCCAGTAAACTGCCAAAAGCTGGGAAGAGGCAAGGAAGGATCCTAGAAACTTCAGAAGGCACATGCCCTGCTGACACCTTGATCTTGGACGTCCAGCCACCAGAACTGTGAGATAATAAATTTCTGTTGTTTTAAGCCACCCAGTTTGTGCTACTTTGTTATGGCAGCCCTAGGAAGCTAATACAGAGTAGACAAGACTTTGACCCCAAGACAGGAGGAGAACCCATTTTAATTTCTCCACTGGCCACAAGAACAGCCCGTGAGAGTAAATGGGAGGGAGGGCGGGGTGTGTGTTTGATTGTACCGTGGGTGATTTCACTGGTGGCTGTTGGAATGTTGAGCCACTACTGCTTCTCCGATACTCACAGGCAATGTTATCATAACCTCTCCCAAGTCAGTCCCTAAAATAGAGCCATGCTGCTGGCAGTGGTCACAGCCAGGGCAATTTAAGAGCCTGGGTGTTTTGTTTGTTTGTTTGTTTTTTGAGGGCAGTGTCACTGATCCTCATATGTGGGACCCGAACCGGGGCTGCCGGCTTCCCAAGCCAGCGCTTAACCACCGCACCACTCGGCCGGCCCAAGAGCCTGGGTTTTTGATAGCTTTACTGGGCTGCTGAATCAATAAACTCTGGAACTACCTACTTCTGCAGTTATATTTATAAGACTATATGAGAAACTTAATTTCCTATTGTTTAAGTCATCTTGCTCAGGATAGTTTGTTAAACACATATTTTCTATGTTGCACATTTTTCTTTCCCTCTTAAAATAATACTTCTCTGAGTCACAGTATGTTACTGACATACTCAGTTTGTAAAAAATTATACTGATCTTGACTTTTAGATTAACCCTTTTACCAAGCCAGGCAGTATTTCCCCAGTAGCATTGTTTCAAAGTACCATCACACTAAGGGCATGCCCTAGAATTTTTCTTCTTCTACACTGCTGAGATGATACTGCTTTCACCCACTGTGTTTTCAACTTTTGTAGTATCCAAATGAGGCAGTGAGAGGAAATAAGTGGAGAATGTTGACAATAGGATAGTTAATTCAAGCTGCAGCTTGGAGCTGCCCTGGTGAACTGTGCATTTGGACTGCCTGTCAACATTTGATTGTGGTATGGTCACATTCCATTAGCTACCTGGTTTGCAGTATAGCCTATTTGAATTAAATATTGCAGTTACTCAAGCAGGTGAAATACAAATGGAAATAAAAATGGGAAAAGAATAATTTGGTTCAATATCTCAAAAATAAAATAGAATCAGCTGCATTTTCAAATGGTCGCCTGCAATGATTTTATTCCGCTGGCATTGGCATGAGTGCACTGTTGTCATATTTAGTCTAAACACCACTTATTTACACAAGCATAAGTTGACACATATTAAGATCAATACTATGAGGGCCATTGTATTGAAGAAAAGCAGAGTTTGCCATCCCAAAATATACCTCTTGGGATATTGATTATAAGCAGGTTTTTAAAAAACAAAGGACTCAGAACATTTGACCTAACCACCTAAAAGGAATTTAGATAGAGGACCTGCTCCAGAAAGGGATACATCATCATAGATAGCTGTAGTTTAATCTGAAGTAGGTATGGTAGACAGGGGGGAACCTAGCAAAGCCCATTTGTTCTAAGTCCCCAGTGTGTCCCGTTGTTGAAGATGGCCCAACAAATATTTACCAAACATTAGCTTTCCCATATCCATGGGAAATGCCTTCCTGCCCTTTGAAGTCCAAACCACACCCCACACACATATCGTTCTCCTTAATTCCAGGATGACATATAAGCCTCAACTGTCCAATGGGTCTTGGGGTCTCATATCTTATGACCCAACCCCTTCCCCCCCACCCCCGGTATGTACATCTGTAATAAACTTTTTATACTTGTCTCCTATTAATCTGTCTGTTGATTTTATTATTAGCTCAGCTAGAAACACTTAGAAGGTAAGAGGAAACATATGTTTTTACACCTCCACAATTGAAGACAATGTTCATTTGAACCATTACTCATTATACTTTCAAGGACTGCTCTTGACCCAAAACCTTGCTCACAGTTAAGAGTATAATGGTTTGTGGAATCAAACTGACAAGAAACTGTTCCTGTGGACTTTCTTATGGAGCAAAAAGAGGCTTTGTTGGAAAGAGCAATTCTCCACTGGGAAAATAAAAACCTAAGGATTGTGTAGGCTTGAGTCCCCAGAACTGCAGCCTGGGTCTCAGAGCATATTGACCACAGGCACACACCCAAAGAGAATCTCTGAGGCATGCGCAGAGTGATCAGGCGCTTGCTCCTGATGGCACTGTCAAGGTCTCCACACTGTCATCTGCCTGCTCCTTAATGTACCCACTCCATCAGGAAAGATGTGACACTGGCTTTGTCCCCACCAAAAAGGGAACAAGTTCCAGGCAATCTGGGCAATAGAAGCTCACCACAGACCATGACCCTGCCCCTTGTAGAAACACTCCACATATTTTATTCAACCTAACTGAAAAGTCATAACACATGTACAAAGCCAAAGGCAAGCTTCTCTTATTTACATTTTGTGATTCCAAGAACACCAGCTTCCTGTAGCTTAGAACAGGGACACCCTTTTCCTTGTTACGTCACTTCAAATTTGAGTTGAGTGGTCCCAGTTATGCTTTCCTTTAATAACAGATCAATGAAAATATACAGAGAAATTTGCTAATGCCAATAGTGGTCAAGCCCTCCTCAAACTGCATTCCAAATTTATCTTCTCTTTTTGGCTTTTTTACAAATGGATTCATTCACCCAACAGATGCTTATCAAGGACCTACTCTGTATCTATTCTGAGAAGTGGGTGTCCCAAGTCCCTGCCGGAGCTTAGGGTCCAGTTGGGAGACCTGCCTGCCCACAATTACAGTAGAATAGTTATGGTATGTAAATGGAGGGTGTAAAGACTGCAGTGGAAAACTGGGGATAGGAGCCTCAGTGTCAGCCAGGGATTAGGGAAGGTTCCGCAGGGGAGATGCATTTGAACTGAGACTTGAAGACTGAGGAGGAAAGCTCCAGGGTTCTGAGGGCCACTCCAGACAATGCAACAATCCATGAAAGTGTTTAAAGGAATGATATATCAGGGTGCATTTGAAGCATTACCTATTGTTTACAACTGTTAAAGCACTAAGCATAAGTAATTGGAAAAAATCACCTGGGATGAGGCTGGACAGGTAAATAAGGACTGTAATACGAAGGGCTTGGTTTGCCATTCAGAGGAGTTTTGACTTTGTCCTGCAGTATTTCCCAAAGTAGGGTTCAGGAGATTTCTATGAAAATGTTTTGTTTTTGTTTCTGTGATAATTTTATTAATAATAACAATAATAAAATGAGAAGGATAGTGGTAAAAACATATTCCAGATCATCTGGATGACCATTTGCCACACAATTTCAATACCCATGTTTATGTTTATTATTAAGCTGGCACCAAGTCAACAGAGATGTACCAGTTAGGGGCCAAAGGGGATGCTGTTTGAACAAAGAGATCGCCCTAGCTGAAATAGAGTAAAGAGGTGGAAGAAGTGGAACACCACATGCTACGTGGTAGTAAGTAGGATAAAATAAAATAATCTGTGTTGCCATGCTTTTAAACATATTCACATTGCAAAGGACAACTGAGTCACAAACCAATTGTCATTTGTCTCATGAAATTTAAGCTGCTTACTTAAATGTTACTGACTTTGTAGTTTTTTCATAATACATTTTTTTCCTTTTGGTCTTATGGCTCTATAAATATAAGTGGCTGGGAGTTGATTTCTAGCTTCATGTTTTTAAAAACCTATTTAAGAAACATTTAAGATTGAAGTAAACACTGGACTCTGCAGAGTTTTTCTTGTTCTCTAAAATGGATCTGTCCACTACCCAAGTATTCAAAAGAAGGCCATAGATGATAGGGAGCCATTGAGGAAATTTGAGCAGATTGGTGTAAACCAACTACTGTGTCACACAGAGGAAGGACAACTGTACAGACAGAATAAAGATGGAAAGATTCTTAGAGATCACTGCCTGAGTCCTCTTATTAGAAGAACCCATTTGATTAACCTCAGAGGGTTTCTCTCAGGCACAGGCCGCAGTATTGTGGAATTAAATGCTGACTTGACAAGCAAAACTGTACCTCTGTTTCAGGGTATGCCTTATCTAGCTGGAAGATTCCCCAAACTTCTACATGCGTTACTCACAGGGGGTTCTGTGATGATGCCAAAACTAAATTAGGACCAAATCCCAGGTTTCATGGGCAAACAAAAAAGCATACAAGACTAGTTGCTATGTACCTAGTAACAAAACAACAACAAGTAACAATCCAAAACTAACCAGGATCACTGCATGCATTGGGTTGTCGGAAAAGTCATGACATATTTTTTCTTATGTTTTTCATTGCAAAAATGTGTCATGACTTTTCTGACAACCCAATAGTTCTCTAGACCAGCTGGAGCTGAAATATGTCTCTTCACCAAGCCATGTGTCACTGCATCTATCTAGGGAAGGTGACTTTTTCTAACTCACACAAAGTCTGGATGAGGCCAAGCCATGACCCTTGGAGAGGGCTGACTGTTATGGAGGAGGTCCTTTTTCTAATGGCTAATGAAGGTATTCTATGGGCTAGCTGTGACTTAATCCCATTTTTCTGTGATTGTCATCATTATCACTCACCAAACCAGAACTCTTACAGTTCAATGAGGATAAAGGATTTTCTTCTTCCTGAAAATTTTGTGAAGCGTGTCACTTTCCCATTAAAAGGCATAGTATCAAGGCACTCAAAAAACATAAAGAAACAGGTGTCCTCTGCTTACCTCAGGGGCCATCCAGAAAGGGGTGCCAACAGATGTGTTTCTCCGTAGACGTGTACTGGTGAGTTGAGCCGAGACACCTATAAAGAAAGGGTGTCGTAATTGAACAGAGAGCAGAGGATGATGCTAGACCAGGGGTTAGCAAACTTTTTCCATAAAGGGTAAGATAATAAATATTTTAGGATTTTTTTTTAACTAAAGTTTATTGGGGTGACAATTGTTGGCAAAGTTACACAGATTTCAGGTGTACAATTCTGTAATACATCATCTATATATTACATTGTGTGTTTGTGTTCACTACCCAGAGTCAGTTCTCCTTCTATCACCATGTATTTGACCCCGTTTTCCCTCTTCTACCACCTTCCTTCCCCCTTTATCCTTTGGTAACCATTAAACTATTTTCTGTGTCTATGAGTTTTGTTTCTTCATTTGTTTTTCTCGTTCTTCTGTTGTTTTCAGTTTTATATACCACATACCAGTAAAATCATATGATTCTCTACTTTTTCTGTTATTTTCGGTTTTTTGAGCAATATGGTCTCTGTCACAGCTACTCACCTCTGCCACTATAGTGTAAAAGCAGCCACAGACAACACAGAAACAAACGAGTATGGCTGTGTTTTCATAAAAATTCATTTATGGATGCATATAATTTTCATGTGTCATAAATTACTCTTCTTTTGATTTTTTTCCCCCAACCATTTAAAAACATTCAAATCATTCTTAGTTCAGATGCCATACAAAAATAGGACACAGGTCAGATTCAGTTGACAGGTTGTAGTTTGCTGACCTTTGTGTGGGAGCATTTGTCACTCCATCTAAATCACTAGAATATATGTTTTCCCTAATGAACATTCCTTTCTGTATTGCTGCAAAATCGGAATCAAAAGGAAACATCAACAACAAAGATCAACCCAAAATATATTCCTATTATATTTCCAATAGATTTCAGATGATTTCGTTCTTATAATGGTGCTTCATTTTATGGAGAAAGAAAATTGGCGTATATTATCTATAACAGAGCAGCAGTGTAGACATTAAAAATTTTCAGTGCCTTAGCTTGCCTAAAAGACTGGAACAAAAGCAAGAAAACAATGTTTGTCAAATGGAAAAAGAAATGAACTTATATTATTATGTAGGGCTCAATGTTGAGGACCTGAATTTTAATAAAATTCCAATGTACTTTATCTGTCATAGCTTTGAGCCAGCTCAAGTAAAGGTACACAGGTTAGATGTCAGAAGACCTGTTTTTTTATCCCTGTTATGCTTTTCCTAATTGTATGACCTTTACAGACCACCTTCCTCTAAGTCTCAGTTTTCTCATCTTCAGACTGGGGATAATGATACCTATCACACCTAACACAAAGGGCTCTTCTTCAAGACCAAACAAGAGAAGAAATGTGAAAACGATTTATAAATTGAAAATATTTTTATATTGAGCAGAAATTAAACATAGCCCTTAAGAGAATGATAGGGGTTGCTACTAATGCTATTAATGATGAGAACTCAGAAACCTGGATATCTGTGCTCATTAGCAAAGGACACATCTTTGAAAGCATCAAGCATAGATTTGTCAAGGAACCATTGGTTGTTTTGGGTCAGGGATAGGTGTGCTAGCTGCTTGCATTGTCTTTATTAGAAAGCCAAAGAGGGCTCTATAAACTCTATTGGTCATGGATTACTTCCTGTTTTACCCAGTCCTCCACTATGATTTTGGTTAAAAAACAAACAAACAAAAAACTATACCTTTCTGTGTTTATTTTCTAGAAATGTCTTTCACAGCAACTGGAAGTTCAGGAACCTTCTACTGGAAAGATTAGGAAGCTTTACCCTCATGCCAACTCACAAAGCTGATGAGTGCATAAATCAGCATTAATCTCCATCCTCATTCTTCTTGGCTCTTTCCCTCACAACATATTCACTGCCCTCAGGATTGCATGAAAAATACATCTCTAATGTTATAACACCACACATTTGTGGAGTTACATCATTCCTTATATAGAAAGAGGAGTGTAAAACTTAAAGTGCCCCCCTGCTATTTTTCTTTGCTTGCTCTTTAGTAAGTAAACCAGTATACTCAATGTCACTTCATTTATTTTTCAGTAATTTTTTCTAAGCAAAGGATTCACTGATACATTTTAACAACAAATTCTTCTTACCAATCATGACTGTTCAAAATCATCACTTTTCTCCTACTATGTTGACATCGATAAATGTTTTCTTATTATTTGTAATAATCATTCTGAAGAACTAATTGTTGTTGAACTCATTTGAAGATTAAGCCATTCAATAAACTTAAAAAGGAAAGCCAAGTGGTTTGTTGGTTTGTGACTATCAATACAAGAGTGTTGCAAGGGGATATTTAATGGTTCTCTGGCCTGAGGTAATATTGCTCTGAGTTTCTTCTCATACTTTCATTTCCTGTTAATGTTTCCAGTTGAACCAGCCTCACGTGTAGCAGCAATAATCACAATTTAAAGGGATGTTAGTTCCCAGACCCATAGGACTAGTTTACCTTCTGCTCACTGGGAATAAGTATGCCTAAGGCTAGAGAAAGTCATATGATAGACCGAACCGCTTTCTCTTTTCATATGCAGAAGAAGAAATGACAAAACGTAAATTATAGACAATTGCCTGAGATGTGAAATTCTTTCCAGAAAAGCAAAAAGCTTTTCTGTCAAATTCTTCTTTCGAAACACTTTCATTTTCCATCTTTAATAAAAGTGCTTCTAAAGCTGAAAATAGATTAGCAAACAGCATCTCCTAGGGTGATCCATCTGGTAAACCCCCCACTTGCCAGCCTGTGTTTGACTAGAAAAGTCCCTCGGCCCACGGTGTAGCAGAGAGGCCCCAGTCTTCTGAGACTGCAATAAATTGTCGCCCTTGGCTAAACTGCGCACATCAAGAAAACAAACGACAAGCAGTCATTACCAAAGTCAACGAGCTTAACTCCTCCTTCTGTTGTCAGAAGAATATTATTCCCCTTGACATCACGGTGAATGATTCGGTTATTGTGCAAATGCTGAAGGCCCTGCATGGCATCCCACCACCACCAAACAACAGGAAAGAGAAAGGGAAAATTTATATGGTTAGTTTAAAACAATTACTCTACTATTAAAATGCTAATCAAATACCACATTTAGCTAACCTCTCTGCTGTTACACACCTTGCTTATTATAAGATTTCCCCTTGTTGATATGCAATGGGGATGTAAACGATGATAAATTGCCCCCCCACCCCCCCACCCCCCACCCCCGTCATCCCCAACTCCCCCAACTCAATGGATATTCTTACCAATAGGGCCCCATATAAGATGTATGAGATCAATGCTTCGTCCAACTGCTGGCCACACCTGAGTAGACCTTTGACAAGTTCAGTGACTGAGCCCCCATTACACAGCTGCAAAAGGAGGTGCCGGGGAGAGAAACAGCAGGGAAGACATACAAAAAGAAAAAAAAAAAGGCATTAAGGATAAAAGCCTCCATGTAGTAAAGTAAATTTGAGATCACAAAACTCCAGGTTGGAATAATGAAACTTCAAATATCCATTACAGAGTCGAGTCTAGTTTGTGTGTGAGTGTGTACACCGGTTTATTCAAGGTGATGATTTATGAATGAAAGTGCATGTCCAAAAGTTGATTTTTTAAATTGTCAAATGAAATATAAAAACTCAAATCATTATTTAGAAATTTGAAAGAGAAAGCTTGGTGAGTTGTTGGATATTTTTCATTTTACAAGAATATTGTCTATTTTTTAAGACATGCATTTTGAGGTTAACAAAAGACCACAAGAGGCAAGATGAACGCCCTTGATACTTCCGGAAGAGAATAAATTTCATTTCAAATCTTTGTGTCTTCAATACTGGCACTGCAGGCAACAGAAACCCAACCAGCAGCTATTTTTAGAGCTGCCATTCATTGTATGTCAAATTTATGGAGTGGTGTTGCATTGTATGTGCGTTTAACCTTCTCATATTCAACTTTAGGCATTCAGAAGCTGTATGCTCATCTTTTTTTTCCTATAATTAAAAACACGGTAAAAGTATATCTTGCATGTTTGTTCTTTGTTATGTATTATACATTACTGAGATTTGAAAGTCCATAAACCAGATATACAGTACTTCTGCAGCAATTTAAGGTTTTCTGGAATCATTCTTACTAATTATAGAAGTTGATATGTGGGTTTGGGTTTGCTACATTCCTTCTTAAACCAAGGGTTCTCAACTGGTTTGAGCAGGGCATGTAAATGCCACGAAATTGTAGGCAACGTGCATATGCATCTTGCATTTTTTTTGCTGAAAACGTTCAGAGCTTATGTCAGGTTCTCAGAACCATTATTGTCTGCATAAAGGTTTAAGACCCTGTTTTAGAGACGTAGGTTTCCTCCTGGCACTTGTCTGCAATTTGGGAAAGAGTTAACTAGTGAACTGTGGGAGGTTCTTTGGGTTGTGGCTGCTTGAGTCAACTGGCTTTTCATAAGCAAGGATATTTGGGAGAGGGCAGATTAGCACCTCTCCTAAAAGAAAATAACATTTTATCAAGATAATCATATATTAGGATCTATTTGACTCTAATTATGAACATCTGCAACATTTAATAAAGGGTGAGCAGATGTTTCTATGTGATATATATATCATTCCCTGCTACATACATGGAGATACCTTGTCCACACGTTAACAATCAAGATAACCTGAAACTAAATCTGCCCATGTGTTTACCATTTAAATTGCTCATAAGCAAGAGTATATGACTACAAATATAATATGGCCCCAGAAACAGTGATCAATGCATTAAAGGCTATGTTGGTCCCATGAATTTTTGGATAAACTGTCCTTGGAATCCATTTTCTACCAATGTCAGGTATAATTTGTAACTCAACAGTGATCATTCTGATGGCCCTAATGTTAAGTACCTGGGTAATATCTTCCAAAAGATTCCACATTCTCTTGATTCCAACTATGTCTTATATGACCCTGAAAGGGTAAATAACATCCATATTCAATATAATACCCTCTTGAGCAATGAATTCATTTTCAGTGCTGATTCATAGAATAGTCTTAAAAGCTAAGCTTTTGACAGACATAAAATAATTTTCTCAAGACTCCCCAAACTAGATTCTATATTGCATGGAACAAAAATTGGAGCATTGACCACAGAATCAAATGATGATCATGAAAGAATGTAGACATGACATAAAGTGGAGTTCTCAACCCCCCTTATGAAGTGTATGGCATGGAACTTGGAGAGCTTGAGAGAACAAGATAAGGGTGAGGATATGCCCTCTTGCAGGGGTCTGTATAGGGAGTAATGATAGAAACTTCAGTTTCCTATGACCCTCTTTTCATTTGGAAATCTAAGAGGAGACCTCCTCACAGGAGTGCCTCATACCAACAAAGGGATGTCTACATTGAGTAGAAATGGCAGATAGTATGGTGAGGCCCACCATTGTATATGCTCCATTTGGGGATAGGGACAAGGCTAGAGTTTGAATGAGAAAAACAAAGAGAGTGAGGACCTCATGACAGAAAAAAAGTATCAGGGACCAGGGACATGGGGAGATACCAAAGGCAGACAGTACAAGGATCTGAGGGTTACCACACAATTTGAGGTCCTGCTTTCACTGCTATAGCTTTATATAAGCATCTGCTTGTGCCCACATCCAGATGCCACCCAGGGAGAGGGAAAGGGATGAAGGAAGGAAAGAAGAGGCCCTAAAAATACTGTCCTCATCCAAATGATTGAGCTTTGAACCAGACTATGAAAATGAGATACAAATGCTAGAAATTGCCTCTTCCCAAAGAAGTCACTGAGTTGAACTAAGTTTAATGGAATGAGTTAAAATCAGTTATCTCCTCTAAGCAGGCTGGGGTCTCAAAAACAAAGTTGAGTTCAGTTATTAAAAATAAAGGTACCTCTTTGTTCTCAATAGTTTGTGACTGTCCAGTTTATACCCATTATTCATCAAATATCAATACAACACAGTCTCTTCCCTCAAAGAGCCCACCTCCAATAATGGACACATGAGTAATTAGAGTATGGTATGTGGGACCAGGGGTGTGCCTAAGGGTATATGGTGGCACTGAAGAGGGGATGCTAACCTGCTGAGGTTGAAGAGGGGATAGTCTGGGAATTTTCCTAGAGGATTTAACATTTATTATACAAAGAGTTTGAAGGACAAAAGAGTTTATGGAAAGTGGACAAGAAGAGGAAGGGCGTCCCTGGAAAGGGAACAGCATATGCAGAGGAAGGGATCATGAAAGACTGAGGAGTGTGTGTGTGTGTGTGTGTGTGTGTGTGTATCTGTGTGTGTATGTATTCTAAATATTCTGCTACTGCTGAGGGTGCCAGGATCCTAGGGCAGAGAGATGGGAAAGGAAGGTGGGGAATAAGGAGTGATAGTTCTCCTCTGCTAAGCAGTATGTGCCTTAGTACTATACACACATGTATTGTAATAGCATAATATGCCATTAGATAAGAATGGCAAGCTATCAATAGGTTTTAAACGGGAGGACCCTGTTCAGATTTGCATTCTAGAAAGATGACTTGGGCAACAGATTGAAGGGTAGGCAGATTAGGAAGACACCAGAAGCTAGACATCTGTTTGGAGATGTTGAAGCAAACCAAGAGAGGCAGGGTCAAAAAGTCCAGAGTCAATGAGGATGAAGAGTCAGGGACAGATATGGGAGGCTTTTATGAGATGTAATGGACAGGGATTTCTGACCAACTATATGTAGAAAGTGAAGAAAAGACAGAGTCAAGGGATCTTGTGAGAATAGGGAAATAGCAGTAAAGTTCTTTGATCCTCTAAAACAAAAGCAGTAATAACGCAAGGCGCCATAACACCTTCATCAGAACCATTCTCGGCCTGGCTCCCCTCTCAGGGAGGCACATGCTTTACTAAAGTGCAAGCAGACTATTGAAATTCTACCCAGAAAAAAATTTAAATTAAATGCTGGTGATGATCCAAGCTAACTCAACCCTGGAATTTTCCCCTGAAATCGCATTTTAGTCTGTCTCCTGCCCTACTTTAAGTGTGGCCATTTTTGCAATGGGAGCCTATTCAGCGTTATTTTATATAGGTAGCCAATTTATAAACTTTCTTCAGAGCTCTTAAACCTATGAAGGGATTAAGAGCAGTCATTTTGTCAGCAGATCAAAACTCAGCTGTGGGTTTAAAAACAACAAAAAGATCTTATTCAGTTGGTGCCTTTTGTCCACTAAATGTCAGAGCCTGAGAGCTGTCTGACTGCCTGTGATTCACACACACACAAAAAAACAACAACATATAATTGAATGCCTCAGGGCAACTTTAGAGGACGTTGTCTTGTAAAGTTGAAGCCCACCAGCAAGTTTTAAAGGGCATCCTATGAGCTATAGAGAAAGCACTCTGGGTACTTGTATACTAAAAAGGGAAGCAGGTACCTACTTACAATTGTCTAACGAGAGTAAATGTTCAGTTTCATAGACTGAACATTTTAAAAGCATGACAAGAAATTACATTTAAATGCATCAAATATAATAATCCCCTTAGAGTTTTAAGAAGGCAACCACGCCTCCTGCTCTCACCCTGCGGGTTGGCTCTTGTAGCCCTTTATTCCCACCCACACTGCCAGCCATCAGATTCAAATTCAGAGGTGTGTCTCCATGCCTCTATGCCTCCCTACGCCCTCAGCATTCAGGAATTGTGGCAGTTAAATGCATCTGGAATTTAATGAGCATTGTGCTCCAAATCAAAAAAAATAATAGAAAAATCATTTATGTATCACATCTATTTTCTAAAACATCATTGAATATTGATTCAATCACAGTATGTGCATTTTTGCTAAGATGGTCATAATGTCAAGCAATAAAATGTTCCTTGCTCAATAAGCCATCAACTTTCATCCACGTTATTGAAAACACTCATGCAACACAATCACCAGACCTTTATTCTAGTCGAAGCTCCAACTTTCAAGTAGATTCTGCACTGGCATGTTGATTTGACGTGGGCAGAATACAGAATTAAGAGGAATTTCTTTTCAGTGTCCTTTTGTTCAGTGGACTTTATCTTTCAAGGGTGTGAAAAGACAGAGGGCATAAAGCAAAAGTCAAGGATTGCCAAAATGGCTCTAGAAGATGCCTTAGGAAGCACCATGTTGGACACAATCCACCTCTCAGTACGGCCAGACCAACATATATTTTTCCTCTACACTGTTGAGACAGATTGTGTTTATTTTGATAACACCAGATGAAGTCACTGGCTTGCATCTAGAAGAATGAAAACTACGTCACTTACAACCCAAGAACTCAAGTCCCAGTGGGGAGAGAGTCTCACCACAAGAGATAGGTGGGCCCCGAGATGGCCACCTCCCATCTCAGTCTCTCTCCAGGACACGTGCTTATTGAATACAATAGTGAGACAGCAGGATCACTCCACTCCTCAGCATCTAACTCTCTTGCTTTTGCTGAACACATATAGCACATGTATGTAGGATGTAATTCTGTCCCATTTCAAAGTTCTTCTCCTCTTCTCCACTCCCAAGTGTGTTCTGTGCCTTCATTCTGACCCCCAGTAAGTACTCCAATGACTCTCATTCTGGAATCCTGCCAGAACCTGCCATCTGAGTTAGTGCTTTCTAACCATCTCTGGCCAATCAAAACTTACCAGTCCCATGTTCCAGACCATCAGAGGCCTGCTATGACCCTGATTTGTTAATGTAATCAACTTGATTTATGCCACAATATCAATGAGTGGAAACGGTTTAAAATATAACACTGTGATATTCAGGCCTACACTGGATTTTCTAGAGCCTTAAATAAAGGTAAACACTGGACAAAGATATCCCCATCATCACCCCCTCCAACTCAGCTTAGTTACTGAACTTACACATAGATCTACAGGAGGAAAAAAAAAAAAGATTAGAAAACAAATTCTTTTATCTGGTTTAAAAATATAAGAAGTTGTGTTTTATTTTTGTTTCTGTTTTTTACTTTACAGCCTCCTTTACTAGTACTGCAGACTCCAAACCATTTCTTTTAGGTTGAATATGTGATTCATACTGAAATTAATAATATCTCCTTGCTGAAGGTTTTATGCTGAAAGGGGAAAAGAGAAAATGTAGTTCATGCCCCAGCACATACTAGGCATTTTTTCTGAGTATTGCGTTTTTCTTAAAAGCCTAAGAAGACTTTTAAGAAAGTCTTCTTAAAGAGAGAAAATAGGACTTATAGGTTTTTAAAATTTAATATTAATTTATAATAAAACTTATTCACAAGTTTTTCAAAACATTATTATGTAAGTGCTTTCTCTCCGTATCTTTCTAATACAGTAGGTGTCTGTCATGAAAGAGAGCTTACTTTCTACTAACAATTAGTAATGAATTTCAAAATTGACATTTTTATTTGCTTTTGTTTTCAGAGCTGTGGTGATTTAAGGGGATTATTAATAACATTTTTCTATCCTTTAGAATTGCTCTGTGGAATAGCTGCTCACTGGCCCTTTCATCTCATTCAGCAAGGAAAGACCAAAAGGCAACATAAATTTAATTTCAATATGCAGGATGAGGAGAACAATATTAAACAGGTCATCATTTTAATTTTATTGTGAGTCTCCTAAAGCACTCCTAAAAAAGCTGCAGAGGGAGCAAAATGGTCAGGGTGCTGTGTGGCCATCATGGTCTTCCTGCTGTGTGTCAGAGGGAGAGGGAGAGGGAGTGGGAGAGAGAGAGGGAGGGAAGGAGGAAGGGAGGAAGGGAAGGAGGGAGGGAGGGAGGGAGGTCGGAGGGAAGGGAGGGAGGGAGGGAGGGAGGGAGGGAGGGAGGGAGGGAGGGAAGGAGGGAGGGAGGGAGGGAGGGAAAGGAGAGAGGGAAAATTGGGAGTTGCTGTGATCCAGCCAGACACCCCCCATCTGTGTTCCTGGAACCCGGCAGACAGCGCCTCAGCAGCACATGATGGGAGCCAAGTGTGGAGATGTGGTTCTTCCTCCGGTTCTGTCATGTAACCCGCTTTGTGACTGGAGGCATGTCACTCCTCTGGGCCTCCATTCCTGCCAGTTCTAGGAGCCCAGTAATCCCTGTTTCACTAAGCATATTGTAGGCACTGGACACACCTAACCACCCAGCAGCCTGGCAGAGAGGGCCCATTCTGGGACAGAAAAGACCGAGGACACCCCCTTTACTATCAGCTTTGGCTTAGACCAAAACAACCTGCAAAGGCATAAATGTCAGCATATTGTATTGCTGAGATATGAATAATTCAGTGTCTCAGGGCAGCCTCATCATCGGTTAGCGGTTACCCTTAAAGCAAGAGACAAGCTGCAGGGGAGCATGTGCACAAGGCTCAGTTCATAGTTCTGGGCTCCTTCTCATCTTTCAAGACCCGGCCTGGCCCTTTCTGACTGCCTTGGCTATGCCTGATGGCTGACCTTTGGTCACTCCTACCGGGGAAGAGCATTCATTCTCCAGGTGACTACAGGTATGAGCAGCCCACCTGCCTGCCTGGTCACATCCAGGGGAGGCCCCAGGAAATTACTGGAAGTTCTAGATCTCTATGTTTAAATACAGAGGCTTTTTGAGAGGACGAAAATGAACAGAATCTAGGATTTCTTGGTCACGGTACCTCCACTTTCAAATTACAGTAAGGTTTAAAACATGGAGAGCTTACCGAGCTGAAAAATATAATCAGAGACACTAGAAACAATATTTTCCATGTTGCAGGAAAAGCAGCATTTTAAAAATTAGTGTTATTCTAGAGCTTTATTAGCAGGATAAAATCCATAATATTCTCAGGGAAAAGGTGGGAAGTAATAAAATCCAAAAGATGATACTATGAGAATGTGTTGTATGACAGCCAGCAAACTAAACAAAGATGTTTTCTGAAAACCAAAACCCCTTTACATCTTTATATTCTGAGGGAGGCAATTGATGTGACAGAAATGCTCAAATTGGTTTTCCTGCAGACTATCCCATTTGAATATAACAAATGATTTCCCCATACACGGTTGTCATAGCAACTAGTATGTACTGCCCCATGCCAGGCCCTTCCAGAGCCAGGTGGAAGATTCGGACAAAAGGGGCTAGGTGGTGAATTGAGCTCTCCTTTGGAGCTCCTCTCTTAAGGCCTTCACCTGTGTCTACATGCTCCTGGATCAGATATGTAACCTCCAGCACAGAGGCAAGTGCTCATTCAGAGGGGCAGAGTCCAGAACAAATCAGAGTGGGCATCATGAGCATGAAGCTATAGACCTGTCCTACTATGCTAATTTCATAACTTGTCATTCTGTCTTTGCTATTTTAGTCCCGTGGGGAATTGGGTTTGTGAGGAGTTGACTCTTGCACCCAGATACACACATTCATTGCCATTAATAAGGGAGAAATAAGGCAGGACGAATTGCTCCTTTCATATTCCCTCTTCCGAACAGATGCTGCCAGGAATATTGGCTGCTTTCTGCTCCCTGCTCCCAGTTCCCAGCAGCACCTCTCACTAGAAATTGCCCCCAGCCACAGGGAACTGCCTCCCCAAGGCCACACTCCCTCCCAGTGATTGGCTGATGTAGAGATACAATCCAGGACAGCTCTGCAAGAGCATCCTAGCTCTCCATCTCCAGAGGGTGGGCTGAGGTCTCTGTTGTCACTATATTGCTGTTCCATGTCCCCCTTGCCAATCCTGCCTTCCTCACTTCCTTCTAGGTCTAGCTCCTTCCTGCAAGATCTCTCCAATAAACCTATGGTACACAACTCTCAGAATCAGTTTCAGGGAACCCAATCTAAGGTGAGGATTAAGGGCTAATCCAAATAGGCTAATCCAAACTTGGAGAGCCAAGTAAATCTTGGGCTAACAATTTTTGAAAATGAGCTGCAATCGTGTTTTCTATGAAATGTTCCCAGTTTAGGGCAGAAAATAACCTTTTGCAACTGTATTCCTGTATTCACTCAGTATTAGAAGATTGTTAAACTTTGAAGCAGAGAAACATGAACATTTTCAGTACACAGCCTGCGTGTAAGAACCCTGGAGGAAAACACCACATCTGGTGAGGTACCTGTGATGCAAAGGACGGACCGACTTCTCAAATGTGTATCTTACACTATTTAGGCAAAAACGCACCTGCTTGCCCCTGGAATTCTGAATCGATGTTGGTTCCCCAACGAGGGCTTCTTACCTCCAGGACTAGCCACAGTTGTCCTCCCACACAGTGATCTGCTTTGTAAAACATCCCATAAAACTTTACAACGTTGGGATGATTAGGAAGGAACTGCAAAATGTTATATTCTGCCTCAATCTCTTCATCCATATCCTACACAGGGTTAAAAAAAAAAATAAACATGTTGGATTAAGTCTATGGTGTGAGAAAGGGTGCAGGTATGACATCGTGATCAAGTAATAACTAATAAAGCATTTTTATCCTGTACTTTTTTTTTTTTTTTTTGAGGGCAGTGTCACTGGCCCTCATATGTGGTACCGAACCGGGGCCGCTGGCTTCCCAAGCCAGCGCTTAACCACCGCGCCACTCGGCCGGCCCTTATCCTGTATTTTTAATGTCATCATTAGCACATCTTGAATATACCTAACAATGGACATTCAGATCAAAACTGAAACCTTCTAATTAGTATATTAATAAAATGTGTCTATTATATCCTTTTTTTCTTTAACAATATTATTATAAATATTATTTTTATTTAAAAAAATGTCAGAATTGTCAAAGCGGTTAAGGAAAAGTAGCTTCAAGAGACCCCACACAGGAGAGGACACCTATAACCTCACTGTACAAAACAGAGTCCAGAATTATAACCTTGATGTTTGGGGCTCTGAAATAAGATGCCAGGCTAAGATAACCAAATACCCCATGTGTGAGTCACTTTGTAACTTACAGAGAGAACAGCCTCTGTCTGTAAAAGCCCAGGGAGTGAAATACATCACCCTTTCCAAGAGAATAACTTTTGAATAGCCCTGAGGGCCAAAATCAAAATAATAGTGAAATGGACAAGAAATGGAAAGTTTTAACTCCAAAGGGTGTCCCATTCAGATAAGCTGACATATCATGGCTCATTTGGAGATTTCATGAAAATTATCCCTAGAACCCAGGAAAAAGTTGAGAACTCTGTGCATGCAATACTGTACTGTGGTTACAATTTACCACCATTACTTACACTGATTGGATCCAGAATTTTTACAGCAGCCAGGCTCCCATCTCTTTTGTTAGTTACTTTGTAGACCTTGCCATAGGTGCCTTTACCTATGGTCTCTATAATTTCCCAGGTATCTGTGGGATCTGGAAGTGATTCAAGTCCAAGCATCGTGGGGCTGTAATGAAACAATCCATATAGATGTTTCCTGGTGGGGAGAAAGTTTGTTATGTGCAACAAATCACAGATTTGGGGGCACTGTGCTTTCAAAACGAGAATATTTTTATTTCTTCACCAACAACCTTGTGGTGCTTTTTCTTTTCATTCTCCCTTTCTATTTTAAGTAAAAATTTTAAAAGGGTATTTGAAGCTTCCTTAAGAAATGGGGGTATAAGTTAGAGAGGTGGGCAACATGATTCTGAGACCCCTTTAAAAACACAATTTAAAAAAAAAGGGGGGCGGTATTATACAAACACTACGGGAGGGAGCAAAAGGGCTAAAGAAAAAATCCTGTCATGACTTGACAGTTTTCATTGTAGGCTGCTCCCAGTGGAAGTGTCTGAAAGAGGAAGGTCTTAGATCTTCGTGCCCAGGTTATGATAACCAGGATCAGCCTCCCTGATGGTCACTGGAAACCAATCTCCAGCCTCTGTTTGCAAAGTCTTGGCTGACAGGAAGGATCTCTACCAGGTGCCTGTATCAGGCACCAGTCAATGCACAGCGACTATTGATTTGACCAGGCTTTGGGTCCTGCAAGGATGAGCTATGGTCAGACCCTGTCCATACAGCAGCTACTAGTGTGGGAGTCACACTGGGTGATTAACCAAGAGCTGCAGACTCACTTTGCCTCTTTAATAAGGATGCAGCCCTGTGCAGTTTGAGTACAGTTGACCCTTGAACAATGCAGGGCTTAGGGGCACCACCCATCTACCCACAGAGTTGAAAATCCACAAATAACTTTTGATTCTACAGTGTTCCCTTTGCATTTGCAGATTCACCCAACAACAGCTGGGAAGGTGAAAATACAGTTTTAGTCTGAAGGCAGTTGGTTGAATCCATGGATGCAAAACCTGCAGATACAAAGGGCAAACTGTATTTACTGAAAAAACAAAATCCAAGTATAAGTGGGCCTGTGCAGTTTAAACCTGTGTTATTCAAAGGTCAACTGTACTGTAAAAACTAGCAGCAAGTTTGGCAGGCAAACAAAGTCACCCAAGATGGACCCCACGAAAAAGCTCCTTCAAGTTTGGTTGCTCCCAGGCTGGATAAGGGATCCCAACCCCAGCCTGCGTCTAACTCCAGGGGAGGGGTTGCCATGGCATCCAATCCCCACAATGATTCGGTGTCTACCCAGGGCGAACACTCTACCTCATGCTGGGCATTCCAATTTACACTTCTGATTATTTTCTAGAGTGCATTGTCCCAAGGCACAGCCCTCTGACCTGGCACAAGAATCCACTTTTTATCTTTACCCTTTCTGATGGGAGCATTGCAAAGATATTGAAAACCATTACCAAAACAAAATGAAACTAAATCCCAATGGTTGTAGGGTTGATGCTGGAAGGAAACCCATCTTTCCAGAGTTTATCTGGCAGGCACACCATGCTCCAAAGGAGCCTGCAACTAGCACCTCAAGAGCCCAGGCAAGGTTCACCCTTAGCTGAGGCACTGACCCCAAAAGGTTGGCTAATCAAACAACTCCTGCCTTTCATCTTCTGGTTTCAAGATTCTAATGAAGTCCAATCTCTCTTCCTAGCCAGTGTTTTTACAAAGTCAATCTTTCTCACCACATGCTTCACAATTTCTGTTGTATCTGTATATCACTTGTGCTATTATTTACTAAATACGCTTAAATTACTTGCTTTTTCATGTAAATAAATGTCTTCTAAAGGCACTTTATATCACTACCCTAAATGCAAAACCAGTTATCACTTGCCATATTTTAAAATTAACTGCAAAAAAGATGATCAGGCTATAAACAATAGTTATTCAAATCCATCAGATACTGCTGCCCCTTCTCAGTTTCCAAAAAAAGGAGATCATCAAGTGATGGGGAGAAATTAAAGACTACCTCAAACTTCTCCCTTCACATCATCAGAAGACCTGAAAGTGATGCAGCCCCATCCAAGTTTCAGGCACACCCAGGCCACTTTCAGTGGCTTTTTTGTGCAGACCATCTGCCTTGGCTAAGGCTGCAGACTTTCCTAGGGCCTCTCAAAGGTTTGGGGAAGGCAGACAAGAGTACATGGCTTGAGCGTGTCCTGTACCTCTGGCTGAGCAGCCCTAAGGTGCATTAGCAGCAACTGGCCTTGGTTCCAGGCTTGGCCTCTCAAGGCTCTTCGAAGAACAGCACAGGTGGCAGCCATCTGAAAATTTCTTTGTGGCTCCTGCTGGGTGGCCTTGGGGGGGGGCGAGGGGCGGGGAGGGCACAGGTTGTGGTGGAACTTGACCTACAGTGATTCCTCTCCAAGGTGGTCCTGGGTCTGGCGCCCCCAGTGGCCAGCCTCAAAATAAGTTGCAGCATTACCCAGCTGCCTCCAAGTACCACACACCCAACGGGCAGATTGGGCAGGCACCAGAGTCCTGCTGAGACAGATCCTGCTCTGTAGGGTCAGCCCCGGCACAACAACTCTTCCACTGTAGTCAAGGCCAGTCCTCACAACCAGTGAACCCAGACAAGAAAAAGCTGAAGGAGTCCATTACCACCAAACCAGTATTACAAGGAATTTTAGAGGGACTTCTTTAAGATGGGAGGGGGATTAAGGATGGGTGAAAGAGGAAGGGATTAAGAAGCAGATATTGTAATAGGTATATATAGTTACAGGATGTGGAGTACAACATAAGAAAGATAGTCAATGGTATTATAACAGCTATATAGGATGTCAGAGGAGTAGTAGCTTGGGGGGTAGGTTATCACTTTATGAGGGGTTTAAATGTCTAACTATTATGTTGCTTTGTACACCTGAAACTAATATAAATAAATCAATCAGGGTTTTTTTAAAAAATAGAAGACCTGAAAAAGAATTAGCAAGGGAATAACTCTCATTATGCAACTCAGTCTTCTTTATTGTAAGATTCCCCCAAACCTCTCTACATCTTGAGAACTGCTCCAGGCTTGGTTTCTACAACAGCAAAAAGCAAGTCCAGCCAGGGCTGCTGGCTGGCCAAGGCCAGACAGGCTGGGGTGGGGAGGGGATGGTACTGAGATATGCTTCCGAGAGAAAAGACTCTGGCCCATCAGCCCAGGCAGAATGACTTGACCCTTCCCAATGTGGTCCCTGACCTTCACCAACTGGGACACGCATCTGGGTTCAGTGCTGTGACACAGTAGCACTCAAGTCAAGCTGCCTGCACAGTCCTGGCCTTGCTCTGATCAGCCTGGAGACCAGGCCTAGTCACTCATCTCTCTGTGCCTCAGTTTCTTAGTCTGCATCATGGTGCTGCTGCTCCTGGTGGTGATGCAACCCACTTAACAGAGTTGCATTAAGGATTACGAGATGACAGAATAAAGTGAGCACAGTGAGTGTCATCTGCCATCACGAGAGCACAGCGCCAAGTTGTGCTTCAGAATAGGCAAGGCTTAACAATCTCCTATTCTATTTCGCTTTTAGCCATGAACTAAATGAGAACCCAATTAATTTTGCTCTAACCAGTTAACAGTTTCAGACAAATGGCTAGAATTTGGTGTGTGCAAATGAAATTAAATCATAGAATATGGCAGCAGGAAAGGATGCTGGAGGCCATTGAATCTAGTGGTTTCCTAGTGATTTTTGGCCACAAAATACTTTTGTTAAATTAAATCTCACTTAGGATGATAATGTACAATATAAGCTGAGAGAAACAGTGCAGCTCTGGCTGAGGCAGGCTGGGAAACCAATTGCTGGCCATGGGTCCCCCTTTGGAGGACAGATAAGGTAACCAATTGTCCTGGTTTGCCTGGGACAGCCTCGGTTTCAGCATTGAAAGCCCCATATCCTAGGAAACCTCTGAGAACTGGGCAAACTGAGATAGTCAGTTACCTACTATCTGGAGCCTCCTCAGAGCAATGGTAGAATCCCCACGCCCACACTGCCCCATTATAGGCTAAATTGTATCTCCCACAAAATTCATATGCTGAAGTCCTAACCTCTAGTACCTCAGAATGTGACCATAATTGAGAGAGGGCCTTTAAAGAGGTAATTGAGATAAAAATAAGGTCATATGGAGGCGGGGGGCTTATACAATATAACTGGTAACCTTAAAAGAAGAGATTAGAACACATACATGCAAAAGGGAAGATCACGTGAAGACACAGAGGGAAAATGGTTATCTACAAGCCAAGGAGAATGACTTCAGAGGGAATCGGCCCTGCCAACACCTTGATCTCCAACTTCCAGCATCCAGAACTTTGAGAAAATAAATTTCTGTTATTTAAGGCACCCAATCTGTGGTACTTCGTTATGGAAACCATTTTACAGATGAAGGGACTGAAGCCCAGACTGGTGACCTAACTGTTTAGGGGATAATATAGGATAATAATGAGAATTGGGCTTCCCTAGGCCCAATCCAATGACATTAGTTCTACAGAATAAAATGAAGGTAGTCGATTGGTTAACAATGATTCTCTTGGGCCAGCCGAGTGGTGCATTGGTTAAGAGCTGGCTTGGGACTCTACGGCCCTGGTTTGGATCCCACATATGAGGGCCAGTGACACTGCCCTCTACAGCTAAGATAGTGAACAACAGCTCCATCTGGAGCTGGGCTGCTCTGAGTCCCCAGGATGGCATAGCTGCAGCCTCTGCTGCAGTGGGCTGCCATAGGCTACAGTGAGGGGCTGGCAGCCAGCGTGAGCCACCAATAGCCACAGTGAGTGACCATCCAGAGGCCGGTGACCGATCTGCCTCATCCGGGAAGAGCGCAATGACGATACCACATGGGCCAGTGAAGCAACATCCTCCGCAACTAGACTGAAGAACAAAAGGACAGCAACTTGTCTGTTCCCCTCCCCCAATTCCCCAATAAAATCTTAAAAAAAAAAAAAAAAAGAATGATTCTCTCTGACCAAATGCACCAAAAGTTCTGTGTGGGAATACCCACAATCAGGAGGCTAAATGCCTCCTGATTTCTGACCTAATGGACAGAAATCTCTGCTCCCCGCAAAACAAGAACACCTCACCCAGAGGGATTCATCTACAGTTGGTGCCAGTGAAGGGGGAGCGGAAGACAGACCATGTGGGCTCCACCGCCATGCCCATCTTTGCCCATGTGGGTGCCCACAGACAAAGTGAAGTAAAGGTGCAGTAGAGTAGGTGCACATCAACAGGGTTGCTGGTCTTCTCTCTTTAAAATCTATAACCACCTCTATCAACTCTCTGATAAGTAATTAAATAATCAGCTCAAACTAGCTCAAACTCGCAGCTTATCCAGCCCTATAAAAATATGACAATCCTTCCAGGCAGCTGGAGCAGCCTGACATCCAAAAAGCTGCTCGTGGCCAGAACGTTAACTTTGAGGGTAGGCTGCACTTCTGCCCATGTCTGGGTTTGGAGCATGATAGAGCTGCAGCCTCATGGAAATAGCCAGGATTGACCAAAGAAGAGCCAGCAGCAGTTTGAAGTGAAAGGGGTGAACCTGGGACCTCAAGACTCTGCAGAACCTTCAGAAGCCCCCATAGCGGCACCTGGGCTTTGGGTAGTCCCCAAAATGGGGCCTCCATTATTTATCTGGAATGAAATGAAAGGGTGACTTCAGGAGGCTAGAAAACTCAGGTTACACAGGCTACTTTCTTTGATAGACAAAGCAGTAAGTCTGTCTGGGCAGAGGTGAGTGATGGACTTGTTAGCATGGGGGTAGGAGCATGGGGTAGGCTTGTGCAGTTTACAAACCAGTCAGGACAGGCAGTCTGTGTGGACTTGTCTGCATGTGCAGTTACTGTAAAGTGAAGACTTGATGAACATGTTTTGTTTTTACATGTAATAGTATTATGTACATCAATGACAAAAATGAATTTCTCATCGAAGTCACTACTGTCTGAAAGCAAGATTCTGCTGTCTTCTATATTCCTGCGGGGCCCAAATCCTTCCACTACCAGGAATAGCAATTAGCAAGACAAAGAGGACATCACCTAGGAACATGGCCCATTCAGTAAATAAGGGTTACATAGGCATTAAAGGAATATTTTCCTATCTTTATCCACACATCATTATTAACCAAATACCTAGGAAATACCGAAACTCCTCATTACTTAATACTATAAGATAGATATGTAGATAGGTATGTAGATAGGTAGGTAGGTAGGTAGATAGACAGATAGATAGATAATTTAGTAAGAGACTTTATCCTTGTGGTAACACAGTCCTTTAGAAGTTAAGGACAATTGTCTTTTTCTTGTTTTGTTCTGTTTGGTTTGGTTTGGTTTGGTATTTAGAAAATAAACTGCTAGAAGGCAGAAGCCATGTCTCTTTACGGTGGTTGAGAAAGCAGGCTGTCAATGACAATGTTTCTGTTGAGGAGTACAAATGGACTGAGCATAACCTCTGCTTGCAGTTAACAGCAGGGGCAGGCCTGCACCACCAGGGAAAGGCTCAGCTCCAGGTCCCTCTGACCACAAGAGCAGGCCTTGCCCAGGTAACACATCACCTTGCGGTAGGGAGTTTCACAGATGGCCGTAAACCAATACCACTGCTGCTGCTTTTCCTTATCAGGATTGAATGTCTAAAGACTTCCTTACGAGTTTTGGTTTCACTTATCAGTAGAGGACATGCTTTTAAAAAATAAGCCATGGGCCAGCCAAGTGGCGCGGTAGTTAAGCACTGGCTTGGGAAGCCAGCGGCCCCAGTTCGGGTCCCACATATGAGGGCCAGTGACACTGCCCTCAAAAATAAATAAATAAATAAATAAATAAATAAGTAAATAAATAAAAAGCCATTAACTATTTCAAGGTTTGGTTTTATCAAACATTATTCCACAGATTTATCGCATCACAAAAAGAAAGTCAAGCACTGTGCTTCCTGATGAAAGAATACCTCAGTACCTAAGAAATAGTGTTGCCAAAAAAATTAAACCTGAATCTGTTTACCAAGCTCCTGATTACTAATTCACGAGAATAAAAAGGAGAGGCAACATGTTAGACAACACCATGTGTGTACAATAAGCAAAATCCAGACTCTAAGTCTCTCCAAGAAATTATCCAAGACAAATGATGCAATTTTTTTAAAACTGCAAATAAAAATAAATAAAAATGGTAACCTCAGGATAAAAAGAGGCATAAAGTTTTACATATCAACTGTAAAATAAAGTGTGGATTCACAGAAAGAAGATAAAAAATTATAACATTTATGAGATATTTAGATCACTAATTAGTTATTTGATGATTTTAAGCATTAATTATGTTATCATTGTATTGGTGATTATGTTTTTTAAAAGGGCCCTTATCTTTTAACAATACACACTGAAATATTTACAGGTATAACAATATGTCTGGAAAAATATGAGAAGAAAAAATAAGAAGGGATATACATGAAACAAGATTGGCCATGGGGATAATTATTGAAGCTAAGAATATAGGGTTTCATCATTATATTCTGCTTACTTTTGTATGTTTTTCAATTTCTATAATTAAACAAATGTTAAACTCTGCATAATTAATGTATGTCAGTATACATTCTGGTATTCATACACATGGTCAATCACACCTCCCTAAAGCATTTCACCACCATCACTCTGGATAATACTCTAAAAAGTCTCATGTGGGCTAGCATTTTATTCATGTAGGAAACAATAAACCACTAATATAAGACCAGCAAAGAACACACAAGCATTTGTTTATTGTCAGGTCACCTTCCCGATCCACCACTAGCCGATGGAGGCACAGTCAGTCCCCCTCTGTGGCTGATGTCCCAGCCCAAACTGCTGCTAAATACAGAACTGTAGGTAGGAGAAACTAATGAACCGCTGAATGGCACAGGAAAATCAATAGGCAGAAGAAAGCAAGTGACCTTCTTCTGCCCGTCCAACTCCTCCTCTTTCTTCCTGAAGGAGAGAAAGAGAACGAACACCAATACACAGATGCCGAAATAAACAAAGAGACTCATCACCACAAGGATCTGCAACCTTTTTCATCTTGTCCCTGAAAAAGAAACTGCTCAATGGCATGAAGCTGAACTTACCCAAGGCCAAATACAGAGTCACACAAAAGAAAGGAGAAGTGCATACACATTAACTAGCTGGATGGGTGGCTAGTGAAAGGCCTAGAAAAAAAATGAAAAATAGTCTCAGGTGAGCCTCGACTTTAGCAATAAAAGGAATCCATGGAAAAAATTTCATATGGTACCCTTAAAACTGATGTGTTCAGTGAAGAAGAAAGAGAAAACAAATTAAAAAAAAACTAACTCAAAGGTGAAAGATGCTCCTGATAAATTCCCTGCTCATTCACCTATACCTTTTCAGAGGCCCTAAAAGCTGAAACCCCACATGGGGTCAAAAGCAAACAGATGTGTTCAATTCTTGCAGGGTTGAAGTGAGCACTAAACATCCTCATTCTGAAGTGTGGACATTCCTTCCATGTCCTACTGCTCTTTCCTTGTGCTTTATCCATCACTTCTCGGGATTAATCAAAAATTAGACTTGGTGATTTTAAGGGGATTGTACAGTATCTCCCCGTCTTTCAACAACAGGTCATAGATTAGACAAAATTACCACAAAATTAATTATTTATGCATTTAGTAAGTAGTTACTAAATTCCAATTGCACTCAAGACCTAGACTAGGTTCTACAAGAAATATAAGGAAAAATAATAAACTTAGCTGTGCTTTTAGAGTTCTAAACTTGTTTAGAAAACCTTTATGACTTCTGGGGCAAAGAGGAAGAGTGAAGTCAGGTATTAACAATGAATTATCAATGTTAACAACACAAAACTGAAAGCCAGCAAATGAAACGAAGAAAAATGTACCAGCAATAATCAAACAAAAGAAGGGCCACAATTTTATGTCTTTGAAAAGTGGTATTCAAGGAGAGAGAGAGAGATGGAAGATCCCAGGAATCACTACTATTTTCAACCCAGCTTTCTCTCTTCTCCCAGAACTGTGGTGGGTTTAGATGGTAAATGGACAAAACTTTGAAAAATGTCAGCAACACTCACACTTCATATTTAGAGAGAAGTAGACAGAAAGGGTGAACCAGCATCAAGGAAAAGAGTCCAGGCTCATTTACTTATATATTCAATAAAAATTTATGAAGAAACTTTTGCATACGTACTCAACACCAGGCTCTGCGGGTCATTAAGGAAGTAAAAGAAAAAACTAGGCTCTATTATAAAACAAGTTACATTTCCAAAGAAATGCAGAAAAAGATGCTTCCTGCCAAGTGGAATGACACACTTAAAACAATATTTCAGAAAGAAGAGCAATGCCAATATCCATCAACCGTGACTGTCCCTAATGCCCAATATCCATACATCAGAGGACAAATGAACAGGCCTCAGACAGACAGACATGTCCTAGTAGAGTTCCTGAATATCAAGGCAGAGAAATAAAATTTCAGGTTCATAGGATACACACACACACAGACACACACACAAAGAGACACACACCCAAAGCAAACAAAATACCCAGGCTTCTCCCCACAGCAACACTCAATACTCAATACAAGAAAATATACAATCTATTTATATAAAGTTCTAAGGGAGAAAAAAGTGGTAACAAACATTTCAATATTTAGTCAAATTGTTGTTCAAGTATAAACAGACATTTTCAGACATGCAATAGCTCAGTGACTCTGAATCCTACTTGATAAAAATTGACTTGAGTCCAAAACCCAGCAAACCAAGAGATAAATGTAGAGCAGTAGTAAGAAGTCTGATATGGAGAACTGAATCTATTTATATTTAGAAATAAGGCTATAGGGCCCGCCGAGTGGTGCGGTGGTTAAGCGCTGGCTTGGGAAGCCAGCGGCCCCGGTTCAGTCCCACATATGAGGGCCAATGACACTGCCCTCAAAAAAAAAAAAAATAATAAGGCTATACAACAATATGAAGTACTTTTACAGAAGGGAAATGTTAGACATTTCAACAATAAAAAAATAATAAACCAAATTCAACATTTAGGGAGAGGTAGAGAGGAAAATAAAGGTAGAACTTCCTCACATTTCTTTACTTTCTAAAGATCAAAGATCAAGAAATTTAGATTTAAGCATATTATTTGAAATTATAAAGTTAGCCAAGTAAAATGACAAGATTAAAAAAAAAAGAGAAAGTATATGGCTGAAAATATTTATTATGCCACTAAATATAGGATTCTTTAATGAGCTCAAAATACAGAATAAACCAAATCTGTAGAGATCCACATCTAAAATAAACTCTCCAAAAGTCTCCTTATGACTGAGAAAGATTAAAAGTAAAAAAGGAGGTCAAAGGTAAACCAGTCAAATGGTAACAAAAACATTAATCATAGTATTAATATCTGAAAAGAGTTAATTCAAGGCAAATCTATTAAAGAACTTAAAGGGTTATTTATATATTCAATAATAATATTGGAACAATTACTATGCACCAGGTACTGTTCTACACACTGTTATAATAACCAAAACTTAAATCAATAATGGGCTTATAAGTGTTATAAATATTTCAGCACCAAAAACAAAGTGTCAAAATTCATAAAAATGTACACCTCTAGAAGAATTCAACAAAACACAGTAATAGTAACAGACACTATCAACCATCACAGAACAAGGAGACAAAATACTAAGAAATAAGCATAATACAATCAATATGGTTAAACCAATAGGTATATATCAAAGTGCAAATATAACATAAAACTTCAAGTTCTGATTGGATATTTAATTTTAAAAATAAAGAATATATTAGCCCACAAAGTAAAATCTCAATATACTCCAGGAAAGTAGAATTAAAACAATCATCTCTGACCACAATGCAACAAAACTAAACATTAATATAAAAAGGAGCTTGGCCTCATGAAAATTTAAAAACTCTCTCAGATCTTTTAGATCTGAGTTAAAGTTAAAACTGATCAAAGTTAAAACTGAAATTAATATATAAACTATAACAATATTAAAGATATTACTTAGCAAAAAATATGGGAATCTAGGCTCAAGGTAAAACCTTATAGCCATGAATATTTTACCAAGCAAATGGTAATAAAAATGAATTTCAAAAACATTCTATTAAGGGCCGGCCCAGTGGCACAATGGTTAAGAGCTGGTTTGGGATGCCAGCGGCCCCGGTTCGGATCCCACATATGAAGGTCAGTGATACTGCCCTCTACAGCTAACAGCTCCACATGGAGCTGGGCTGTGCGAGCCCCGGCGACGGTGTAGGCTGCAGCCCCTGCTGCAGTGGGCTGCCACAGGCTACAGTGAGTGGCCGGCAGCCAGCGTGAGTGGCTGGCAGCTGGTGTGAGCTGCCAATAGCCGCGGTGAGCAACCATCCAGAGACTGAACTGCCTCATCCGGGAAGAACGCAATGATGATACCAACATGGGCTGGTGAGGCGGTGTCCTCTGCAACTAGACTGAAGAACGGGAGGACAGCAACTTGTCTGTTCCCCTCCCCCAATTTCCCAATAAAATCTTTAAAACAAAACAAAACAAAAAAAAACTTTCTATTAAGAAGGTAGAGATGGATCAACAAAATTAATCTAGGAAAGTATATGAAAAAATTAAAATCAGAAATTACTTGAATCAGAAAACAAAAAAACAATAAAATACATAATTAAAGATGTAGTTCTCAGGGGAAAAATAAAATAAGATAGGTAATAATAAAACAGTTTTGTCAAGAAAGGGGGAAAGAAAGCACAAATAAAATTAGAAATAAAAAAGGAAAGCAACACATACGTAAGAAATTTAAGAATTGGAAGACTACTTTGAAAATCTCTAAATAAATAAAGTATAAATATTGTTTGTTGTAATTATAAATAAATTATAGATGCTTTCTTAGATAAATATAAATGACAAAAATTGATCCCAAGAGAGACAGAAAACTTAAGTAGACATAGAACAACAGGAAGGATTCAGAATATTAAAAAAAGAACTAAACCTTCAAAAATACAGTCTCAAATGGTTTCTCTTTCAGTCTTTCAAAGAACAGATCATTCCAATACTATTTATACCTCTCCAGAACATGGATGGAAAAAAAAGAAAAATTTCAAATCACTTACAAAACACTCTTAGTAATAGCAAAACATTCTTACTAAAACATGAAAAAAGTAGCATGGAAAAATAAAACTATTATCAATCTTACTTAAGAATATTTGTGTAGAAGTCTTAAGCTAAAAATCAGCCAATATGGATGAAAGTAGGGTGGATATACCTCCTATAGCTCAACCTCACCCTGAGGACTCAGTCCTCTCTTTTCCATTTCAAACTTTAGGCTGTGTTTCTAGTTGTACAGGCTAAGTGTACCAGAGACTTCTAGTGCTTATCAATATCCGTGCTCTCCCCTTTTCCCTTTGCATACAGGGAGACCACATTTCCAGCCTCTGCTATGATTAGACGTGACCATAAGACTAAAATCTAGCCAAAGGAATATGAAGAGAAGTAACATAAACTAGTGCTTTTCAAACCATGAGTGGCAAAAGACAAGTTTTGGTTTTGTGTGTGTGTGTGGGGGGTTGTTTTTTGTTTTTTCTAATCCACGTAGACCCAAACTCGTAAAATACACCACAAATTACTGGAAATACACCATGAATTACTGGAAAAATTAAATTTAAAAAAATATATAATTTTAGGGCCGACCGAGTGGCGCGGTGTTTAAGTGCTGGCCTGGGAAGCCAGCGGCCCTGGTTCAGGTCCCACATATGAGGGCCAGTGACAATGCCCTCAAAAAAATAAAATAAAATAAATATATATATATAAAATTTTTAAAAATCAGCCAATAGAGTTTAGCAAAGATAATTCAACATTAGGGAATATATTAACATGGTTTTCTCATTAATATATCAAAGTACAAATGCTCATGAACAAATTGATACCCAAAATAAATTTGATAAATTTCAACATCCCTTTCAAATTTTAGACCATTAAAAAAACTGAAATAGGTTAATTCCTTTATAGTATTTAAGTTGTGTAAAAATCTGTATCTCAAACTAAAAGTCAACAACTTCCTTGATAATATATTAATAAAACCATCATGAATAAAGTCAGAAAACAGACAGGTATTTCCCACAATCTCTGTATTATTTTGCATTGTTTTAGAAGTATTATCCATTGCAATTAGACAAAAGAAAGAATAAGAATAAACATTAAGAAGATGGCAAAAGAATGTAGTTGGAATGATTGAAAAAAACTGTTTATTCAATGAAGTGGCTGAGTATAAAATTAATATATAAAAATTAAATTTTTTTCCAATATAAAAAGTCAGAAAATAAATATCACTTTAACAGAAATCAAAAAGTAAAATATCCATGGCATGGTGGTTAAGCGCTGGCTTGGGAAGCCAGCAGCCTGGGTTGGAGTCCCACAAATGAGGGCCAGTGACACTGCCCTCAAAAAAAATTTAAAAAATATAAAAAATTAAAAGTAAAATATCCAGAGTTAAACCTAACAAGAGTACAGCAAAATATATACAAAGTAAAATCTTTAAAATATGGAAATAAAAAGAGGCTTAAGTAAATGCAAAGACACATATCTTATTCTTGGATAGGAAACTTTACTGTGAAGATGTTGATTCTTCCTGAAGTTTATCTTGAAAGTAAATATTACAAGTTTTTTATTTTTATGTTTTTAAGAATTTGACAAAATAGCATTGAAGTTCATCTAGAAAACTAAACATGAAAACAGGAAAATTCTAAAAAAGAAAAATTAGGGAACAAAAATGTGACCAGATATTAAAACATCATATAGCCACAGTAATAAAAATGTTATGCTAAAGGACTAGATATAAATAATCAAGTAGAATGCAGAACAGAGTACAACATATAAAGGTAGATGAAAATACATAAGGAAACAGGATTTATGATAAAGATCATATTTCAAATTGAGAAAATATGGACTAAATAATACTATTCAATAAATATTGTTGGCTTAATTTGCTGGCTAACTGTTTAGGAAGAAAGTTAAGCCAGATCCCTACCTCACACCTTTCACCAGAATAGATTACAATGGATCAAAATTTTAAACAAAATAAAACATAGGTAAAAATGTATTATAATTTCAGCATAGGTAAGGGATCTTTCCAAGCAGAGTATAAAACTCAAAAGCAATAAAGAAAAAAAAATGAATTGCATAAAGTTAAAAACTTCTCTATAACCAATTTTTTTTTTTTTTGAGGGCAGTGTCACTGGCCCTCATATGTGGGACCCGAACCGGGGCCGCCGGCTTCCCAAGCCAGCGCTTAACCACTGCGCTACTCGGCCGGCCCTCTATAACCAATTTTTTAAGTATTAACATTTTCCCAAAAACAAACTAGGAAAAAATATTTGCATCAATGGCTAATTTTCTTATTTTATCAAGAGTATATACAATAGGGTAAGAAAAAAAACAATCTAAGAAAATAAATTCAAATGTGTAATAAACATAGAAAAGATGTTAAATCTTACTCATAAATTTTAAAGTGCAAATCAAAATATTGGAATGCCGTTAATCCCCTATCAGACAGACAAGATTTTTTTAAAGTTTGATAATACTCAATATTGAGAAGGACCTGGAAAAAGAAGCACTTGAGACAATATAGGTGAGAGTGTAAATGGGCACAATATTTTTGAAGATAACAGTCAAAATCTCTCAAATATCACAATTCTACCAGTAGGTATTTATCCTATGTAATCAAAAAAGCACAGCTAGGGCCGGCCGAGTGGCGTGGTGGTTAAGCCAGCAACCCCGGTTCGGATCCCACATATGAGGGCCAGTGACACTGCCCTCAAAAAAAAAAAAAGCACATTTAGATTCATCATATTAATACTCTGAAAAAGAAAAACCATTAGATCATCTTAATAGACGCAGAAAAAGCACTTGACAAAATTCAACAGCCATTCAAAATGGATTTTTAAGAAAAGCTCAGCAAACTAGGACTAAAAGGTTACTTCTTCAACCTCATAAAGGCATTTGGAAAAACCTGGAGTTAACATCATGCTTCACTGTGAAAAACTGAATGGTTTCATCTTAAGATCAGGAACAAGTAATGCAAAGATGTCTGCTCTCACTACTCCTATTCAATATTGTGATGGAGCCAATGTAATAAGGCAGGAAAAGAATTTGAAAGTATCCAGATTGGAGATTGGAGAGGAATAAATAAAATGGACTTTATTTGCAGATAATAAAGTTATCTACATAAAAAATCTGATGGAATTTACAAAAATGGTAGAACTGATTAGTGAGTTTACCAAAATTATAAGATACAAGGTCAATATTTTAAAATCAATCATATTTCTATACACTAAAAAGAAAAACTTCAAAAACAAGCAGTGTTCAAACAATTGTATAGCCACGTACAGTAAGAAAAAAAGAATCTCTACCCTTACCTCATTCCACATACAAAAATTAACTTGAAATTGATCATACAACAAATATAAAAGCTAAAACTCTATTTAGCTTCTAGTATAGAGAGATATACAAGCATATTCATTGTAGCATTGTTTCTAAAAGATAATCCCATAAGACCTAAAGGTCTATCAATACAGAGAAATTATCTAATAAACCATAATAATTACATTAAATGAAATGCTATGTATTTCAGCCACATGTAACCACTTACAAAAAAGAAGCTAAGGGGCCGGCAGAGTGGCTCAGTTGGTTAAAAGCACAAGCTCTAAATAGGGTTGCCAGTTTGCTTCCCACATTAGCCAGTGAGCTGTGCCCAAACAGAGCTGCCGCTGAGCTCAACAGGTGGCACGATGGCTCGGCTGGTGAGAGCACATGCTCCTAACAACAAGGTTTCCAAATCAACTCCAGCACCTAAGATTGAACACAGCACCTTGTGCTGAGTGGCCACAAGCTGTCGACAGGTGGCCAGATGGCAACTGAACTTGGAGCTGAGCTAACTGAGCCCTCCACAACTAAGATTAAAGGACAACTTGGCTGCTCACCTTCCCCAATTCCCCAATAAAATCTTTAAAAAAAAGAAGCTAAGTTTTGTGTTAATTAATATGGAAGGAATGCCAAAATATACAGCTACAGTTTTTTAAAAGTATTGAACAGTGCATAAAATTTATATTTGTGTGTAAATAAAAAGAATATTTGGGGCCGGCCAAGTGGCGCAGTGGTTAAGAGCTGGCTTGGGACACCAGTGGCCCGGGTTTGGATCCCACATATGAGGACCAGTGACATTGCCCTTTAAAAAAAAAAAAAAAAAAAGAATATTTGCATTTATAGGTATAGTATTATATGTTTATTTGTGTGTATCTCTCTATATATGTGTGTACCTTAATATATACTTTGCAAAACACTACAAAAAAGCCTCTTAACCTTTAGGCAAAGGTATCAGGAGTCAGAGAGGCTGGAAAAGAGAGAAATTAATATAATTTTTAAAATATTTTATATATTTCAATACTAGTCATTTTATTTTGCTGGTACATATATTTTAAAAGATAATTTTTAAAAATAAAATGTCTCTACAGAGATTTTTCTGGCTCAGAGGCATGCTGAAGTCATGGGAGAACAGAAAGAATATAGTAGTAGAAGCCCAACTTAAGAAGAAGAGGAAAGCAGAGAAGAAAGAAACCAAAAAGACCAGGCTTGAGAGAGGGCTGGCAATGGGGTTCACTACGAACTCTACATCCAGGCCTTCTGAGGCCTGCTCAGCTTTGTTGTCTATCCTATGATATTCATGAAATTTCCTACTGCATCCTTCTAAGACCTCCCTCCACCCCATTTTTCTCAAGTTGATTTGAGTCCCTCACAGGCTGGTTTTAGTTCCTAACAGCCCCAAAAGAGTCTGGCCTGTGCCACTGTTGAATGATTCCATAATGAAATTGCAGTCTTACCGTGCCAAAAATAAGGCAATCTGAAGCATGTACCCCATGAACTCCTGCAGCCAGTCAAGTCTAGCAAGGATGATTTAAATAGAAACTTGTCCAGCAACATTTTATACTTGTGAAAAAAATTCATGATGATTTCCACTTCTGAGTATGTTATTCAAAATGTTTTGCCTAAATGTTCTATATGAATCACAGATCATAGAGAATGGTTTCAAATATAAAGAACAGCTTTTAAAAAGAAATCAGAGGGCCAGCCGAGTGGCGTGGTGGTTAAGCGCTGGCTTGGGAAGCCAGCGGCCCCGGGTCGGTCCCACATGTGAGGGCTAGTGACACTGCCTTCCAAAAACAAAAAGACAAACAAAAAGGAATCAGAAAGACAACAGTGAAAGTTCAGAGGAAACTTGTGCATGTATTAAATGTAATAAACACCCAGAGACACAAAAGAAGAAAACAAATACCATATAAGCATCAACAAATTAGAGAATAATTCCAAATTAACATATAAGCAAGTGCATAATACAATAGTAAGGCTCGCAAGAGACCAGGCCCATTTGTAGGAACTGGCTCCTTCACAGAGTATCGCACACAACCAGGTAGAACCCACTCAAATGTCGCTCAAATGCGGTCTCTCCTAGGAGGTCTTCCCTAACCTTCGCATTAGAGGGGACCTTTCCTTTATGGCCCCACTGTATTGTGTCCTCTTTCCTGACAGTTATTACATAGCCTGCCATTCACTGTTCACACATTGATCCTCTCCACCAGTGAGCTCCTGGAAAAGCAATGCATGCCTCAATAGCTTTGTCTGCCTCATAGGCAAATACCCATTGCATAATAAGTGCTCAATAAATGTTTAATACAGGATTAAAAACCAGAATGTTAAATACCAATGAGGTTTTCTTAATTCAGAAAAGTTGTATTTTCACAGAACACTAAGAAAATAAAGAGAAATAGAAGAAAAATATTACAACACTCATAAAATCCCACCATTCAAACATAACCATTCTTGGGGAAGCCAGATGGCTCAGTTGGTTAGAACGCGTGCTCTTAACACGAAGGTTGCCGGTTCTACTCCCGCATGGGATGGTGGGCTGTGCCCCCTGCAACTAGATTGAAGGACAACTTGACTTGGAGCTGATGGGTCTTGGGAAAAACACACTGCTCCCCAATAAAGTTAAAAAACAAACAAACATAACCACTCTTAAATATCATGGCAGGTGTACACACACACACACACACACACACACTCATATATACATAAAGATGTGTGGCTTTGTTTGTTTGTTTGTTTGTTTGTTTGTTTGACAAGGCAGAAGATCTGGTTTCTAGCCCAATTGCCCCATTGAATTGCTTTTTCTTTTTTTTTTTTTTTTTTTTTAGATTTTTTATTGGGGAATTGGGGAGGGGAACAGCGTTGGGGAATCGGGGAAGGGGAACAGACAAGTTGCTGGTTTTTGTTCTTCAGTCTAGTTGTGGAGAACGTCGCTTCACTGGCCCACGTTGGTATCATCATTGTGCTCTTCCCGGGTGAGGCAGATCGGTCGCTGGCCTCTGGATGTCGCTCACTGCGGCTATTGGCAGCTCACGCTTGGCTGCCAGCCGCTCACGCTGGCTGCTGGCTGCTCACTGTAGCCCATGGCAGCCCACTGCAGCAGGGGCTGCAGCCCACAACATCCCCGGGGCTCGCACAGCCCAGCTCCAGGTGGAGCTGTTGTTAGCTGTAGAGGGCAGTGTCACTGGCCCTCATGTGGGATCCGAACCGGGGCCGCTGGCATCCCAAAACCAGCGCTTAACCAATGCACCACTCGGCCGGCCCTTGAATTGCTTTTTCAAAAGTTTTTATCAGTCATGAAATTCAAGGCACTTGATCCTCTTCCTCACTCTCGAAGCACCAGCCATTTGCTCACTGCCTTTCTCTTTCTAGAATACTCCCTTCTCTTTGCTTCCTTTACATCTTACTTTCCTGATTCTATTCTTCTTCTCCACCTCCTGGCCCAAGCTTCCATTCTCTCATTAATGTGGACATTCAAACCAAAGTCCTGCCTTTAGTCTCCCACTTGCCTTCCAAATGTCTCATCTACACCCAAGCCCTTAACCACCATGACTCGGTAGGTGGCACCTTCTTTCCAGCCCTATTTCTCTTCCAAGCCCCAACCCAGGATTACTAACTGCTTGCCACACATCTCCACTTATAGGACCCCTGTCTTCAGGCATAACATGTATTAAATGAAACTGATTGCCTTTGGCTCCTTCCAAGTCACTACTCAATTCCCCGATATCTGTCAGGGAGGGGCCCACCATTTTCCTGATAGCCCAAGTCTCAAAACCTCCCAACACCACCTCTCACATTAGGCAGTCACTAAGCCACATCCTTCTTTGTTCATCTATCTTTCCCTTTCCATTCCCACTGCTACCACCTCTGCGCATTTCACAAAGGATGGTTACAAAAGCCTTCCAACTAGTCTCTCTTTCACCAGCCTCATTTTATTACCATTCCTCACAGACCTCACCACCAGATACGACATAAAATCATCGATTCATTAATGTCACGATCTTGCTTAAATAACCTGTGATGACTCCCTATTGCTCAATTAAAGTCCAAATTCTTCAGTTAAATAATTAAGACCTCAGCAACCTAAATGCAGCCTTCCATTCCTGCCTTGAAACTCCTTTTATTTCCCTGTATCAACTTTATAATGAATTTTGACCAAACCCTTAGCCATTTCCTGAGCCATCCTTGGGTGTCCGCACCTCTGTAATTTTGTCCATGTGTTTTCTACCACCAGGTGTGCTCATTCCCATCATCCATTAATCAAGAATCCTACCAGCCATTCAAGAGCCAGCTCATCCCTAATCTGTCCACAAATAGGCACTTCCTTCTCCTCTGAAACTCTATAGTGCTCATAAATGGTGGCGTCAACTCCCTAATAAATGGTGACGTCAACTCCCTAATGAGGCCCAAGCATCTTAAGGGCAGGGACTGTCTAATTCATCAGTCCCACTTTGCAGTGGCATCAGTTGTCTTATAACAAACATTTGTGAAACAAAAGAAGAGGATGAGTCTAATTAAACAGGGAGAGCTGAATTCTGGGGTCAAAGCAATGACTTAAACCAACCTTGAAGAATGTATATGTTTTGGATTAGTGGGGATTGTAGAAAAGACATTCAAGAAGGAAAAAAATTATGGAGGCATTTTCAGCAAGGAAGTCCTTGACTGCATGGGATGTCCCACATACTTCAGGACTGTGTGCCCCAGCTCACCATTTGCCCTCCTCCCTTCTGCTGTGCCAACCAAAGACAGCCCCCTGGCACTGCTTCCAGGTAAGAAGGATTCACTGAAGGCACTGTGGAGGGCGCTGTGGGCAGCCAGAGATGGAATTGAGGAGCCCTGACAGGATTTGGCCGGAACAAAAGAATTACTTCCACGAAGGAGGTGAGAACTCCCAACACCATCTTTCAACTCCTCATGCTGCTATGAAGGAAATAAAGCAACTGACAGCTACTCCTTTCCTGTTTTCAAACAGTCTCACTCACATACACACTGAAAAGCCGACAAATAAGGTGAAAAGCATGGTCTCTAGCCCTGGGTTCAAATTCCGGCCTTTACACTTACTAGCTGAGTCAGCAAGGGCTGAATTGCTTAACCTTCTGTGCCTGTTTGCTCACCCATAAAACAGAAATAATGAAAGCTTTCACCACTTAGAGTTGTGTAGTAGTCCCAGTCATTAGTAAGCACAAAACACATTAGTTATTATTACATCCTGGAAAAACCCACTAGCTAGAAAAGCGAGGGATACCACCACTAGACACCCTTTTAATAACCCATAAAACCTCATCTATTATAGGGAACATTTACTATGTAAACACTGGGTGTCGGACACTATTCCAGATGCCATACCTCCACGAGACAGGAACTATTACTATTCCTACTTTACAGATAGGAAAAACTGATGCACTGAAAAGTTAATTAAGTTAAGCTGGGGCCCAGGGTTTAAGTCTTTGTTTACCCTGTGCTGCCTCAATGATATAACAAATATTTAATGAGCATTTGCTAAGTTGGCATTGAGTACCAGCATTGTTCTAGGTGCTGAGTAGCAGTGATCAAACAGACTGAAACCATACCTTCATGGAGCTTATATTCCAATGGGGGAGAGAACCAATCAACAAAATAAGTATGTACATAGATGACAGGTAGTGATCAACTACCAGGGGAAATAAAGTAGGAAAGGTAGATAGAATGTCAGAGTGGGTGATAGGCAGGGGAACTGCAATTTTATTTATTTATTTATTTATTTATTTATTTATTTATTTATTTATTTATTTTTTAATTTTGTTCGAGAACAGCCATGGTCATTGGTTACACATTGCATTCATGCTACAATAGCATATTTGACTCTTTTAAGGAGGACACATCTCAGTGGTTCATGCGGAGATCGAACTGGTAACCTTGGTGTTATCAGCACAACGATGTAACCAGCTGAGCTAACTGGCTGTCCCAGGAACTGCAATTTTAAATAGCATGACAAGGGAAGGCTTCCTGAGCAGGATACACTTGAGAAATGACAGGAAAACGGTGAAAGAATGAAAACTGAAGGGAAACCAGTCCAGGGATAGGGTTCAGGAAGAACAAAGGCCCTGAGGCAGGACTTTGCATGGCATATTCAGGGAATAGCAAGAAGCTAGTGCTGCTGCATTGGAATGAGCAAGAGAGAGAAGTAGAAGGTGGCATCAGAGAGATATGTAGTGGGGGAAGTGCAGATAAATCACATAGGTCTTTATCAGCCCTAGTAAGATAAGGAACTGGCTTTTACTTAGACTGAGATAGAAAGCCATTAGTGGGATCTGAGCAGGAGGGACTTGATCTGACTTACAGCAGGTTACTCTGGTGGCTGCATGGAGAGTGGACTGAAGGAGATGTCACTTAGAGGACCCTTAAGAACAGCCAAAATTATTAGCAGGAAAAAAGAAGCAATGCCTTCCTCAGCTCTAGCAGGTGTGATCACAATGGATTTTTTTTTCCAGAGCAAAGTGCTTGGGGAGCCTAGTTCCACTCTATGGTGTCTTGTTGAATACATTCAGCTATACTGCAACTGAAACCCTTACTAAGACAGGCTGTCAGGATGTATCCACAGCCTCTGCCTGGGAATTGCTGTATTCTGACTCATCACTCCTCAGTGTTACTTTCCTTTTGGGGAAGTAAAGCTGAGCACAAAACTGGCTGTTTGGTCTTAGTACAAGCAAGGCTTACTATGCCTGGACACTTATCACATATTAGGTGGTCCAAAGAGAGCTAGCTTAACCTTAGTCAGATACTCCACAAAATGCATATTAAGCACCCACTGTGAGCATGTCATTGAAAGACTTTAAAATTAATCAGTCAGTCCTACCCTAAGTGAATATATAGTTCAGTACGTGAAAGTATACAACTTAAATACAAGTTACAATATGAAAATAAGTATAAACTATAGACTGTAGAACATACACTATATCCTATATTTACTTGTAACTCTACTGCAAAAGAGAGAGTAATAAATGTCCCAGAAAGAGGGAGGCAGTTCATCCAGCCAGGAGGTTCCGGGGCTGGCACTTGACTTAGGCCTTAAAAGGAAAGCTGGAGCTGGACACAGACACAAGGAGAAGGCTTGCCAGGCAAAGGGAGCCGACAGCGGGACTGGAAAATAGAGGACTCAAGATGGGAACCATGGTTGGGAGAGTTAGGGGAGGCCCAGCAACTCTCAAAAAAATCCCCCCAGCAACTTATTTAAAATGCAGATTCTGGGCCCACTACCCAGCAATTCTGAGTTGATAGTGGGAAGAGGAATCTGTATTTTTATCAAGAACCCTCAAGTAATTCTAAAGTTTCTCACTCAACTCCACTTCCACCCCCACAGTAGAGAAGAGTTAAAACCACCCCATCTAGAATAGCTTCCCCTTTTATTCTCTCTCAGATAATCCTGTTTATTTCCTCTACAGCACCAGTTGCTATAGATACTACTGATGTATTTGTTTACTTACTATTATTTCACTCCATAGTGTATAGGCTCCATTAAATCAGGAACATATAGCAAATAATAAATACTGGCTGACTGTTGAAAGGTAGGCCTGGGACTGAATCTTGGATGCCCTGAGTACCTTGCCAAGTGTTTGAACCCTATTGTATAGGCAAATCACTTAAACTCTCTGTGCCTCAGTTCCTTCCTCTGTAAAATATGGATAACGATATCTTCTCTATGAGATCAGTTCTATGGACTGATTGAGATAACACGTAAATACATGCAAATTTCTTAGATCTATTTCTGGGTCACAACAAGCACTCAATAAATGTTGCTGTCATTGTTGTTGCTGTTATTATGATTATATTATTCAGTGGGAAGCTCTGGAAGTTTCTGAACACAATAGTGACGAAATGATAGTCAGTTCAGGAAAATTAACCTGGCAGGAGTACGTAAGAATGGATGAAAAGAGGTAAGTAACAGAAGTCTCAGGAAACAAAAGAGGGTTATCTGGGGAAAGATTAATAGTAGTAGAATCAGCCAATTTGGGGCAAAACATAGGCTGTAGAAATGAAAATAAAAAGTAGAATATAAAAATAGCTAAAAGCTTGAGGCTGGTTGGTTAAGATACTGCTGCCAGAAATGGGGAGCCTGGAAGATGCACAGTTGTGGGGAGAGAGTGAGTTCTAACTGAGACCTGATGAGTTGAAGATTAAGTAACAAGAAAAGCAGAACTGGAGCTCAGGATACAGGTTGTGCTGGGAGAACGGGTCGGAGAAACACCTGTAGGCAGGCCACGTCTACTGATGGCCCTGGTGGGGTTCCCAAGGCAGAGGTGGGTGTGAAGGAGAGGTGCCAGGCCAGAACCTCACACAATCTGTACACTTAGTGGGACGTGGAAGAGGAGCCAGGGAGCCAGGGAGACAACAGACAGCAGAAAGGGAAGAGCAAGTTTCAAGAAGAAGCAGGGCTAATACTGGTCTAATAGGGTCCTGATCAGGTGAGGATGAGGAGTATTAAGAAAAGGTCTGGAATTTTGTCTTCAAAAGAGGTATAGTTAGGAGGGGGCTCCAGGTGACAAAACTCCAGGTGAGGGTGTGGAGAGAATGAGCAGGATTTGAACTGTGAACTAGAAGGAAGGCTCCTAAGTGGCACCTGGTGGCATGATCAGACCTATCCAAAGAACTGCACTTGTGGGACAGCTGGCTCAGGACATGGTCACTGAGCCTGGAGAAGGACTCGGCGCTGCAGGGCCCCAGTGCTCACAGGGCTGGCAGGGAAAGATAATGGGTCTGGGCCATTAAAAAAAAAAAATGACTTACAGAAAAATCAGATAAAAGACATAGTTTTCATGGGCTGGTGATAAAGCCATTTGTCATTTTGGCCTCTAACTTTTGCAAAATAACTCCTGTAGATGAAAGAGTTTCATTTAGCTGTCTAAAAATATATTTCGTTCGTGGAAGTGAACATACTTCACAAAAACCACGAGTACCTGAAAAAACATTAATAGAACGCATTCTGTAAAACCCTTGTCTTTCCTCAGAGAAATAATTCTATACCTCTGTGAAATCTTACGCTTCAAGGTGAGAAGTCACTGCTATGGCCTGAATGATGGGTGCCCCCAAAACTCATATATTGAAGCCCTAATCCCCTATGTGATGATTTTAGAGGTAGGCCCTTTGAGAGGAGATAGGGTCATGAGTGTGTGACCTTCATAATGATATTAGGGCTTTTATAAGAAGGGGCAAGAGAGAGGTGATGGCTCTCTCCCTGCCATGTGAAGACATAGCAAACCAGGAAGTGGGCTCTTAACAGAACCTGGCCATGCTGATACCTTGATCTTGGATTTCCAAACCTCCAGGACTGTGAGAAATAAAATTCTGTTGTTTAAGTCTGTGGTATTCTGTTATAGTAGTCCAAACCAACTCAGACAGTCACCAAGCTATAACACAGATCAAAATAGAAAACTGGAGGGCCAGCCAAGTGTCTCAGCTGGTTAAGAGTTGGCTTGGGAGCACAAGCTCTGAGCAGCAGGGCCGCCAGTTCAGTTCCCACATGGACCACCGACACTGCGCCCTCTACAGCTAAGATGGTGAACAACAGCTCGACCTGGAGCCAGGCTACAATGAGTCGCTTGCTGAAGGCATAGACTGCCGTGGGGCTGCAGTGGGCTGCCATGAGCTACCGTCAGTGGCCGGCAGTCGGCGGGAACTGCCGTGAGGTGCCATGAGCTGCTGTGAGCTGCCATGAGCGGCTGTCCAATGGCCGACAACCAACTGCCTCAGCCGGGAAGAAAGCAATTCTCATAATACCACATGGGCCAGTGAAGGGACGTCCTCCACAACTAGACTGAAGAACAAGAGGACAGCAACTCGTCTGTTCCCCTTCTCCGATTCCCCAACGCTGTTCCCTCCCCCAATTCCCCAATAAAAAAAATCTTTAAAAAGAAAAATAGAAAACTGGGGCAGCCAGTTAGCTCAGGTGGTTAGAGCACAGGCTCATAGCACCAAGGTTGCTGGTTCGATCTCCACATGGGCCACTGAGTTACGCCCTCCACAACTAGATTGAAACACCTACTTGGCTTGGAGTTGATGGGTCCTAGAAAAACACAGTCCCCAACAAATTTCCCCAAAAAAATAGAAAACTACGAGTATGTATTTCTGCAATCCTGGCAAATCTCTAAAGTCTCTTCAACTCTTTGTGCCTCAGTTTCCTCATCTGAAAAATGAGATCCTGAACTGATCACTGTTTCTCAATGTTTGCTCCAGGCACCTTTCACTTTACTTGTTCAAACCCAGATTTGCTGACACTGAATCTCCAGGTGAGAGGCTGGGAATTGGCATTTGACAGACATCCCTGGGTGACTCCAGTGAGCTCTCTGGGTTTATCTCTAAGTTCCCTTCTCTAGCATCCTATGAATTTTAAACTTTAAACCTATACAAATACGGGATGGGAGAGGGTTGTGGCATAATTGAATTGATCTAATATTATTCAGATTGTCACATTACCGAATCACAAATTAGTCATGATGTTGCAGTCACTAAGGAGCAATACATGCCCACAGCTATGAAAAACAATTTACTAAATGATCAGATTTTTCACTTTCTCACCAAAACGCATGGGGAAATTCATCTTAGCTTTAGTTGCCTTAAATCTCTCTGAATGAAATACATTAAAAACAACTGCAAATTACTGATGACTAATGCCTTTCAATTTGGCCTCAAACTGAGAAATACTGTGCAGAAATAAAATGGTTTATAATCCCACGGGCCCATTCTATTATAAACTGCAGGTGGCAAATCAAGCGGCTATGAACTATGCGGGGGCGGGGGGGAGGGTGTGGTGTGTGTGTGTATGAGAAAAATCAATGCTCAGACAGGGTACTTCTGGACTCCTTTAATGGGAATTTTACACCCGAGGCAAAAGGCAGGTGCTAGTGCGAGGACCCAGGAATCTGAGTGATGCCTGACAAGGGCTTGAGGCTGGAATGTCTGTCACTCCCCTGCGAATGCCCACCAGCCAGGGCAGCTGCCCTGTCTTTTGCAGAAAAGGAATCTAAAGCAAGCACAGAAGAAAGCTGGGAGAAAAGCAACTGCAACTCACATCGATGACCTATTTTCTGAATCCAACTTATCTGAGATTAGATTCTCATTCCTCCAAAAGATAACAGAACACTTCAGAACCAGAAAATGTTGCTTTTGAAGAGTGCATGGACCAGAATGTATGACACACTGTCACAGGAGGACTTTCTTCCGACCCAGGTTCCATGCGCTGTTAGCCTCAGATGGCTATTGTGGGAAGGGTTGATACATCTACCAAATCCTTGGTGGCTTTGCTTCACTAGCCAAGATTAACATGATGGTAATTGGTAGTGAATCTGATCTGCTTAGTGTCTCCTAGCAGCACAAGCAGCAAAATCAAAACCATCCTCCCAAGCCCCCTGTGCATGTCATGTAATGTTTCCAATTTTATAGTCCCCCTACTTTAGGCTGCATTGTTCCTTCATTCCAGACATTGCACAATCAAATCAATCATTTTTTTTCTGAGTCAAGGGCTCAATCAAGGCCTTTAGGCAGGTTCACTTTTTTGAGCTGCGGATGCCCCCAGGGGACATGCCAGGAGTTTCTCATCTGAATTCCCCAAGGAAAGAACAGTGACTGTTAAAAGCACTCAGCAGCAGGCCCTGAGCTGTGTGCAGAGCACCTGGCTAAGAGGACAGAGGAGGAGCTAGGAACAGGAAGGCAGGGCCTGCTTGTCAGCAGCGCACTTCTTTTCTGGCCATCCAAGAAAGCACACAGACCCGTGTGAGATAAGCTTAGGACTGGAAGGCAGAAAGAGGCCCCAGTCTTAAGCACAAAGCAGCAGGTAGCAAGAGCCAAATAACCTTGCACTCGCTGCATTCATAAATTCTGAAGAAGAGCATATTCCACCCAGAATTAAGACTCCAGTGGGAATGTTTCCTGGAGCAGGTAAATTTAGGTACAATTTTGAAAGAAGAAGTGAAGACAATTATTGTAGATGAGGAAGGAGGGAAATCCAGAACGAAGAGATAGCTCTCAGAAGATGCAGACCTAAGAGTGTGGTTTAGAGAATAAAGATTTTACCTCTGCTGGTGAATGCAGACGTTTGTGTTTCCATTTACTGCCATAAGAATCTTAAGAATAAAGATAATGTGTTCCCTGTTCTTATATCCCTCACAATATTTGCACATAATACTCACATTATAGCTGATAGACTCATACCATTTTTTTAAAAAAAGATTTTATTGGGGATTTGGGGGAGGGGAACAGCATTGGGGAGTATGGGAAGGGGAACAGACAAGTTGCTGTCCTTTGGTTCTTCAGTCTAGTTGAGGAGGACATTGCTTCATTGGCCCATGTTGGTATCATCATTGCGCTCTTCCCGGATGAGGTAGATCGGTCACTGGCCTTTGGATGGCCACTCACAGCAGCTCTTCGCAGCTCATGCAGGCTGGCAGCAGCTCACGTTGGCTGCCGGACACTCACTGTAGCTTATGGCAGCCCACTGCAGCAGACTCTGCAGCCTACACTGTCACCAGCAACTCATAGCAGCCCAGCTCCAGGTGGAACTGTTGTTCACCATCTTAGATGTAGAGAGCAGTGTCACTGGCCCTCATGTGGCCTGCTGCTCAGAGCTGGCATCCCAAGCCAGTTCTTAACCAACGCACCACTTGGCCGGCCCTGACTCAAAGCATTTTATACTTGGACTGAAGTTATTGATCATCCCATCTATTTGGGATGGGATGAACGAACGAACGAACGAACGAACGAACAAATGAATGAATGAATGAATGAATTGGATATGAAAAAGACCTGGTTCCCGTAGCACTAAGAGATGAAGTTGAATCAGTACACAGGAGTCAGTAGATGCCAGAAGTTTCAGGAAGCCTGGAGGGTTAAAATTTCATCCCAGAGGTGATAGGCAGCCACACTAGGTTCTTCAACAGTGGAGTGAAGTTGGAGGTTTTTTTGGAAAGAGATTGCCCTGGCAGTTTTTCACAGGAAAGAGCAGAACAGGCTATATAGCTTTGAAGGTCATTGACAGCCCGTTCAGGCCCCCCGCAAAGGAGGACTGTCTCAAACATCTTTACCAGGGATTTGCCCCAGACCCTTCCAGATAATAGGGTTCCAGTAACTTATCCTACCTTCCTTCACCAACCCCTTACCCTACTTCAGTCCTGATAATATTTATTTGCTCAAAATGTACCATCTGAAGGAAGGGACATACCTCTGCTAATGGCTGAGAGCCTGATCTGCTTCAGATAATTATTTCCATCTAAGAAATGAGTTATAACACATTCCCAGTGTGAGTGCAGTAGCAACAGTTTGACATCCATTTGCATAATTTTTCTTCTCTAACAGACTTCAGAAATAACAACAGGCAAACAAGATAGAATCTATTCATTTTAAATTTGCTTGAGCTGCTATCTTTAACAGAGGTAATTACCAAAGCACCATGAAGATTTTAAATCCACGAAGTATGTGGTGTATCATTTGTGGTGTATCATAGACCTTCAAGGAAGTCTATGGCAGAATGGACACTTAATTTGTGTTACTATAGAATCGCCAACTGATTCTGGGATGTCTGGGATATACTGATAAGGTTGGAAGGTTGCTTGTTTAGAAAATTCATTTAAGAATGGCAGGGGGAAAAAAATGGTATCAAGAATAATAATATATAATAATGGCATCAAGATAATAACAGTGGTATCAAGAATAATATGGTATCAAGAATAAGATATATACACATCAAGTCAGCAATGACTCAAGAACCCAGAAGCAAAAGAATGTCATAGATGACTGTTGCAGGTGCTGATATCACTATATAGTAAGCAACACAAAGACAGGGCCCATACCTGTCAGGTCATATACCCCAGGCCTAACATAGGACCTGGTACATGTAATGGTGAAAGAATCGACTGGTTGGATGAATATAATGGATGGATGGATGGATGATGAATGTAAATTTCTTTATGTTACAAAGGCAATTGATGTACCTAAGAAATTTATATGTAATATTTAATTTTCCAAAGAGCTAGAAATAATCAGAATTTCATCATGTTCATTCATAAGCTTATGTGCCCACATGTATGCACAAGTTCACACACACAGCTCAAGTAAAAATGCCTTCAGAAGGTAAGCACAATCAGAAATAAAGATTTTAATTTTTAAATTCTTTATGCAGCAGAAACATTTCAAAACTAGCAAAGCAGTTTATGATATTTTTAAATGAATTACTGCAGGTTAACATTTCAGTTTCCTCCATCCATTTATGGAGCATCAGACACGGTGCTTGGTGGCTGAAGAATTGCAAAGGAAGTAAAAAAAGAGCTAACTTTTGGGTTTCTTCCCCTGGAAAATTTTTCCAAAGAACATCCTATTAAGTTTTACTCTAAACAGATGCATTTTTAGCAGGACCAAATAATCCATTTTCTGCTCTATTTTAATTCCCACATTTTCATTTCATGGGTTTTATCCCTCAATTCCAATGACATTCTAAGTCAAATGAAAACTTAACCAAACTTATCAGTTGGTACTTTAAAAAGAAGGAATAGATCTTAATGGTGAAAAGAGATATGATCTCTGGATATTAAGTCTGTCCTGAATGGAGCAGCTACTGAAAATCAGGACAAACAATGTGTTTAATTTGTGATTTTAAAAATTTGAGGATCTGGAGTTCATTTGTTTTATACACACACGTGCGCACATGTGCGTGCGCGCGCGCACACACACACGGGCACACACAGAGCTCGCCTGTGTCTAAAAGGACATGTGAGAATGCCTGAAGGGGGAAAGACAAAGACTGAGCTCTTTATCTGTTTTTGACATGGGTTCTGTTTCTGGTGTGGAAGCGGGTAGAAGAAAGTGGGGGAGGGGAGAGGGATGGGGGTGTTGTTCCGTTGTTCCTACACTTTTATACTTCTGTCTACGTAAAGAACCACCTTCTTTCATCGTGAATTCTGTGACACTACTGTGATATTGCCATACTACCCCCCAATCATATTTTGGATAACACCATGTTGAAATTTTGTGGTATTAGCATTTTTTAATTAATCCTTCTAACACACCCTCTAATCAAAGCACAGTTGGATTCATTCTATGACCATTGAGTGGTGGCATGGTGTGACAGGTCCTGGTGACATAAAGCAGACTCCTTGTGCTCATGAGTGTTACAGAAAACAAGTACAAGGTGCCATGGGAGCCCAAGACAGAGTTAATCCGGCCACGAGATCCGACTTGGTTGCACATTGGAATCACCTGGGGAGACTTTTAAATACTGATTCCTGGGTCCCACCCCTCAGGGATTCTGATTGACTTGTTCTAGAGTGTGGCTCTGAGCACTAGCAATTTAAAAAGTTTCCCAGAGGCGTCTAATGTGCAGAAATGTTTGAGAATCATAGCTTCAGCACAGTGGTTCTCAAATGTTGAGGTGCATCAGAATCCCCTTGAGGGCTTATAAAACACAGATTTCTGGGCCCCAAACCCAGTGTTTCAGACATTAGTTAGGGGGAAAGAGCCCCAGAATGTGTGTTTCTAACAAGTCCCCAGGTGATGCGGCTGCACTGGCCAGGGACCACACTTTGAGAAGCACTATTCTAGGGGATCAGGTGAGGAGGTGAGAACGTGGTGTGCCTGGCAGAGCGAAGCAGTGTCATTTTTCTCTCCAGACAGGAGCGAGCACAAGGGCAAACACACATGCCAGGAACTGAAAGGTCTGTGGTGTGGCCAGAGCTTAGGAAGCAGGAAGAGAGTTGCATAAGACGAGGCCGAGAGGTAGGTGGGCACAAACCCTGGTCCTGCCACCCATGGTTTTTTGTTTGTTTGTTTTGAGGGCAGTGTCCTCATATGTGGGACCGAACCGGGGTCACTGGCTTCCCAAGCCAGCACTTAACCACCGCGCCACTCGGCCGGCCCCCACCCATGGCTTTGAATGAGGAGAAAACGACTCCATGAGGCCAAAGCAGCAGCTGCGCTTCACAGGGACTGGCCACAGCAGCTATACAACCAAGGGGCTGCGTAAGTCTCAGATTATGGGAAATCCGGGTTGGTTGATCTCTGAAAAGCATTACTACCCTGTTTGGGTGTAACACTTAATAGCTTTCATGACACTTGTTTGGGTGTAACACTTAATAGCTTTCATGACACTTTTGCAAATGTTATTTCAGTCAATTCTTACAGAAATCCTGGAAGGCAAGAAGGGCTGCCATTCCTATCTTCATTTTGCTGACAAAGAAAAAGATACTGAATAGTGGGCCTAGCTCTAGAAGCCAAGCATCCAGCCTCCTGATCCAGTGATCTACAACTCATTACCCTTCCACTTTTAATCTTACCCCCAAATGGAAAAGTCCCATCCCCTTGAAAAACTGTATTCAAAGTGCTAAATGAAAAAGAGAGAGGTAAAGGAAGAACCAGCTCTCTACAACAATGGTAATATATACACCTGCCTGTAGCATTTGTACATGTGTCACTACAGAATGTTCCGGAGGGCCCTGGCTATGTTTGGACAACCATTTGACTCAGATGTAAAGAGTCAACCATTTGACTCAGAATTTGGACAACCAAATTCACTCAGATGTAAAGTTAACTTGAAAGAGAACTAAAGTGTTTGTCATCACATTCTAGATGATTTTCTTAGTCACTGACTATGAGATTTGTGTAGCTGCCATAAGGGGCTGCAATTTTTGCGTTTGGTTCTACTGTAAACCAAGAAGTTGGGCTTTCTTAAACTATTGATAACTGAGAGACTAAACAAGTATAATACGCAATTCATGGGCTTACTGTTTTATTAGGGGTTCTTTTCTGTCCAAATTAACGCTCTTCAGAAATCTTCAGAAAAGATTGACTCCTGCTTTAACTTTTGCATCCTTTTTAAATTCAAGAATGTTATTGCCTTTTCTCTAGTTATAAAGTAGTACATGTTTATAAGCAAGATGGGAAAATACAGAAAAGGACACAAGTGCAAATAAAATCACCCATTATCTTGCCCTCAAAATTAATCACTATTAATATTTTAGTATCCTTCCTTCAGACATTTAAAAAAAATTGTGTGTGTTTAACCAAAGTTGACTATGGTTAGCTTCCCATTTTGTTGTTTCCAATTTTTCCGTATTTAAGAAATGCTACAATCAACATCTTAACATTCTTGTACAAATCCTTGTATACATATAATGATTTTAGGATAAAGTCATGGATACAGAATTGCTAGACTAAAGGATTTGAATATTTTTAAGGTTTATGCATAACATTTTGGGAAAAGATATGGCATAGACTAGAGAATGATCAAAATAAATAAAAAACATTTAAATATATTAAGAATATCTCTCACACAGACTTTTTTTTTTTTTAGAGGGCAGTGTCACTGGCCCTCACATGTGGGATCCGAACTGGGACCGCCAGCATCCAAAGCCAGCTCCCAACCACTGCGCCACTCAGCTGGCCCTGGAATAAGTTATTTTCAATCACTGGCTCTTCCTCTAAGTAAGAGACAACCATAGATGTTTCTCTATCTAACTTCGATGTCAGGACACTCCAGGTTTCGTGCAGGCACACAGCTTCCAGAGAAGTTCTTGCATTTATTCCCACTGTGACTTCAGAGAGGCTTTGTTTGACCTCTGCAGTCTTAACTATCTGCTTACTCCTTTGCAGGAAAACCAATTAATTAGCTTTCTTAATTCTCCTAAGTACCTCTGGTACTCTCTAACCACTTATCAAGGGAAAGACTTCAGCCTCCTTTCCTTTGAAAGTCAGAGTAGAAAGCCTAAGCATGATGATACGCATGTCTGCCCACCCACAGCCCCATACTTAGTATTTTTTTCAACCAGGGAAGGTTTCCTTGGCAACCATCTACATCAATGCTTCAATTCCTCCTTCTCATTAAGTCCCTGATATTAGCAAAGAACAAGGCTCTTAGGATTTTGAGTGTCTCTGTTTTGCTACTTTTTTTCCCTCAGCATATTCCTCCATGCAGGCAGGAGTGGCAGCCGTCTTGTTTATCAACAACTACTGACCTCCCAGTGCCTGGCAACAGTTCTCAAAACATGTTTGCTAAATGAACAGCTGATATTTAACAACCTCCCTTTTGTATGCAAGACTTGTGAAATTCATAGGCACTTTGAATATTTAAAAACAAACTTGACAAAACAGTTTGCAAACAGCCATATGGTGGTTTACTCACAAGAGCTGTTAAGAATGAAATAATCATAATCTGATTTAATCTGCACTGAATCAGCAATGTGCCCATTAGAAATAACTTGTAAGAACAGAATGCAGAGTAGATGTGCTATTTCCCCAGCTAGAATACAAAGTGGGGACTGACTGTTCCTACTACAGTTGCTAAGTAAGGTTGGGGAGGTTGTATGCATGCTGTCCAAAGTCACCCAGTCAAGGAGATAGCAGGAGCTGAAATCTAGCTTATGCTCTGCTCACCCACACATGTACCCAGGTGTGGGGCTTCATCCACCCAGAGAAAAGGAAAACTTTTTCTAAGGATCACAAAGGCACAGTCACTCACCAAGTTGTACAGTATTTCATAATTCACACAAAAGCACTAGATGGGTCTTCTGTGTCTTCTATTTTTTCATACAAAGTCCTTAAATATGGCAGGCGCTCCATCAATACACATCAACTGGACTGAGTCAGTACATTGTTAATTGATAATTAATTGACAATTTTATTAAGAGTACTCTTAGTAGGAGGTAAATCACAGCAGAACTATGGTTCACTCATTTGGGATCAAATACCGTTTCAACAACTGAAGAGAATTGGGAAAATTGCAGTTTGCAGTTTTGAGAGAATTGCAGTTTGCTTGGGACATTGAATTCCAGCCAGGTGGTTATATTGCATGAATGATTTTTCCTGTCACTTAATATCAAGATATTCTCCTAACTTTCAAAATGAACTCTGATAGAAAAGAAATAAATCAAGCTCTAATAGATGTCAGAGTATTATTTCTCTGGCAGGAGTTCTAATTCTTTTTTGTTGTTGTTAAAGAGATTAATCATCAAAGCAACTTAGTATAAAATTGAAGTTCCTCATTTATATTACATTACATTTACATTACATGCCACTTCTATCAACTCTAAAGGAGTAATTTTCTATATTGAATTATTTATATTCTCTTGTAATCAGATACCTGATAAACTTTTAAATATTTATACATCCACCAATTCAAAGATGGTAAGTGAACTAATACTGAAAATGAAAATCTGCATGTCATAACTTGGGGCACTACAGAATTTGTGCCTGTTTATCTACCTACTTACTTACATCCCTACACATATACCTGTATGATTATTGCTACATAGTAGGCCTTGGTAAATGAATGATGACTAAATGTAATAAATATTGTAAGTTAAGATGGCAAGTCAGATAATGTCCACAATAGTAAAGAAAGTAATAGATTATCAAATTATTTCTGTACTTTTATGAATTTTAACGCCACCTACCTTGTTATTGATGTATCTATAGAAAAGCTTTGACAATGTTGGGTTTTTCCTATGTTACCAAGACTCAATACAAGCATATTTTAACTTGGTATTAGCTATAAGGATTCCTAATCAAGATACAAGCTATTAAAAGAGAAAATTAGGGCTGGCCGAGTGGCTCAGTTGGTTAAAAGTTGGCTTAGAGTGCGTGCTCTGAGCAACAGGGCCGCCGGTTCGATTCCCACATGGACCAGTGAAGACTGCACCCTAGCTGAGCTGTCACTGAGCTGCCAACAGGTGGCTGGATGGCTCAGCTGCTGTAACAACAAGATTGCCTGTTCAATAGTGGGCTACACCCACCCACAACTAAGACTGAACTCAGCACCTTGAGCTCAGCTGCCGCCCAGATGGCTCAGAGGATAGGGCATGCACTCTTAACAAGGCTGGTGGTTCGACTCCCACATGGGATGGTGGGTACGCCCACCCGTAACTAAGACTGAACACAGCACCTTGAGTTTAGAGGCCAGGCTGCCAACAGGAAGCCAGATGGCGACTGGTGCCCTCCACAACGAAGACTGAAGAACAACAACTTGGCTGGTCCCCTCCTCCAATTTCCCAATAAAATCTTTAAAAAGGAAAAAAAAAAGAGAAAATTAAATTTACTCATTTAAAGTACCAAAAGAAGATAACTGATGTGTTGCTTAACTGCACTGCCCTCTGTACCAGTTCCCTACTGCTGCTGTAAATTAACACAAACCTAGTAGCTTAAAATAATAGTCTTATTACCTTATAGCTCTGGAGGTCAGCCAACTGACATAGGTATTACTGGGCTAAATTCACAGTATTGGTAGTGCCGGATTCTTTCTGACTCTAGTAAAAAGTCTGTTTCCTTGCTTTTTCCAGCTTCTAGAGGCTAACCTGCATCGCTTGGCTGTGGCCTCTTCTCCATCTTCAAAGCCAGCACATAGCATTTTCAAATCTCTGTCTGACTCTGACCCCTAACTGTCCTGCCTCCCCCTTTTCCTTATAAGGATGCTTGCTATTCCATCAGGCCCACCCAGATAATCCAGGCAAATCTTCCTATCTCAAGATACTTTATTTATTGAATCTTCAAATCACTTTTGCCATGTAAGGTAACATATTCACAGGTTCTGAGGATCAGAATGTAGACATTATTCCGTCTACTACCCCTTCTAAAACTGTGGTTGGCATTTAGCATCAAGCAGTATGCTGGAGAGGCAGCACAAAAGTAGCAAATGGAACACATTTGGGGAGTAAAGGAGAGCAAGGTTTTAATCCTGGCATTGGCCACTTACCAGCTATATGACCTTGGCCAATATACACAAACCCTTGGAGCCTCTGGTTTTGCATTTGTCAATGGGGCCAGAGTACCTGCTTCATTTTGTTGGAAGGACTAAAAGAGAGATCAAACATAAAGCGTCTGGCTCCCAACCCACGGCAGGTGTTGAATAAATATGAGCTGATTCTTCTCGCCTACATGTTAAAAGGACAGAGCAGCATCAAAGCCAACTACATGCTGATGTTTATTATATTGCTATGAGGTTCACTGCTATTAAATTCAGCGGAGAGAGGATTTCTCTGCCCTAGAAAGTTAAAGATTGACAGTGGACTTTCTTCGTTAGCCAACGCTGTTTAACATCAGCAGGGCTGCTTGAAAGTCTGCTCTACTCAGTAGCTTAAATGGCAACCTGATTTAAGATGGAAAGGATTTCCCCTTATCTCTGAGTCTCAATTACCTGCTGGGTGAGATACCTATAGCCAGGAGATACTTGGACCAAATCCTGTTTGAAATCTATCAAGAATGCTGCATGATGGTAGAATTCAAATTAAAGGGTAATTAAACAATGCCAAGTTTCTAAATAGTTTCATCATACTTTTTTTTTAATAATAAATACATTTTATTTTTTTTATTCAAATTTTATTATTATTATTATTATTAGTTTCAGGTGGACAAAACAATGCGTTAGTTGTCCTTTTCACCCCTTACAAAGTGACAACCTTCCATCCCTATCCACTGCCCCTCATCCCCAATATCATACATATCTATTACAATTCCATTGACTCCGTTCCCACACTATTATACTTTTTTAAATTTAGAAGTTATATATGCATAATATATGTTCAGTTAATATGGCTGACCAAAGGAAAAATGCAATAATTATTTGAATGTCATAAATTGGGATTTCATGGATTTAGTGTTAAATTGGGAGTTACATGACTGTGATTATCAGGAAACCTATGTCCAAGTCCTGCTTATACCACTGCCTGCTGTGTGACCTCAGGTGGTTCACATTACCTCTCTGGGCCTCATTTATAAACTCATAGGGTTATTACAGGGATTAACTATGATTATGACCGTGAATGAATGCTGGAGATTATTATTCTTTATTCATTCAACAAACATTTATTTTAGCTTTACTCTTTGGTAGATTTTGAAACAAAAAGAAAATAAAAAAATGAGTAAGACTCTGATGCTTACCCTCAAGGATCCCTCAGGGTAACAGAGAAAGAGACAGAAAGGCATTATTTTTACAAAATTTCTTTTTTAATATTATTTTTTAGGTGAAATATAATTTACTTAGAGTGACATGCTCAGATCTTATGTATACCATTCTATCTAATTTTGTCAAGTGCACATCAAGAGGCAAAACATTTTCACTCCCCCAAAAGTTCTCTGGTGCCCATCCCCAGTCATTTCCAAACCCCCTCAGAAGTAACAATTGATCAGGTTTCTATCACAATAGGTTAGTTTTGCCTAATTTCACATAAATAGAATCATAGAGTATGTACCTTTTGGTGTTAGGCTTCTTTCAATCAAGTGTATGGTTTTAAAATACTGATCCAGGTTGTTCTGGACCTTCTGAATACTGAACCTTCATCAGTAGTTCTCTTTCTGTTGTTTTTGTCTGTTTGCTGGGTAGTATTCCTTTTCTAGATATATCACAACTTAGGCATTCTCCTGTTGACGGGTATGTTGGGTTGTTTCCGATTTGGAGCTACTATGAATAAAGCTGCTATGAACAGTATTGTACAAAGCTTTCTTGTGTACATGTGTTTTTATTTCTCTTGGATAAATACCTAGGAGTAGAATCGATGGGTGATGAGATCTCCTTTCATTTATAATTTAAACTTTATGCTATAAGCTTGAAGTACTTTATACTTTAACATAATTTTAAATTTTTTTAAATTATTTTTAAAACTATTTTGTGGGCCGGCCGAGTGGCGCATTGGTTAAGCGCTGGTTTGGGGATGCCAGCGGCCCCGGTTCGGATCCCACAAGGGCCAGTGACACTGCCCTCTACAGCTAACAACAGCTCCACCTGGAGCTGGGCTGTGCGAGCCCCGGTGATGGTGTGGGCTGCAGCCCCTGCTGCAGTGGGCTGCCATAGGCTACAGTGAGTGGCCGGCAGCCAGCGTGAGCGGCTGGCAGCCAGCGTGAGCTGCCAATAGTCGCGGTGAGCGATATCCAGAGGCCAGCGACCGATCTGCCTCATCCGGGAAGAGCGCAATGACGATACCAACATCCTCCGCAACTAAACTGAAGAACAAAAAGACAGCAACTTGTCTGTTCCCCTTCCCCGATTCCCCGACGCTGTTCCCCTCCACCAGTTCCCCAATAAAATCTTTTTTTTAAAAAAAAACAAAACTATTTTGTAATTCTTAGAGCAAATTCTATTACAAATGGATATAACCCCCAAAACTCTTTTTTTTTTAATCATTGCAAGTAAAGTTCCCTTTTGAAAGATAAATGAGATGGCTGTTGTTGGAGGTGAGGGGTGGATCTATAAAACAAAACCCTTTGAAGGAAGCTGAGTAGTTCTTGGGAAACATACATTGTTGACCTGGCTACCCGAGCCAACAGGTAAAGAAATCAAAAAGGCTTTCTCAGGCCTTGCCATTCATAAGCATTCTCCATACTGCAAGATGGAGTCATTGATATTTTATTTTTGTTTGATATTTACCTTGTCTGCCTTGTTCCCTCTAAACCCCCATGCTTAATACAGTGTCTGGCACATCAGAAGTACTCAGTATAAATTTGATGAATAAATGAAAGAATGAATGGTGGGCTGGGCAAAAAGAGGAGCCAGAATGAAACAGTATTGTCATCTTTGATCCTGTCATCAAGTAGCAATTACCCTTCAATTTTCAAATCACATTCCCCAACCATCTGATCAAGAGAAGAGATTGAAATAGATAATAGATAATCACTACTGTGGCTCTTTTCAAGTCCACATGCCTACCTCACTATCCCAGGCTACCTCTAGATTCCAATCCCTCTCCCTAGGACAGCATGGACGTCTGGTTAAGGATCACTGTAGCAAAAAACACTTGTCTTTGAGAGGTGTGTGTTTTGTTCCTCAAATTCAGACACTTTGCTCTAAATTCACCAATTTGTAGAGTATGAGTAAGTGGACACAGACAGCAGGGGAAGCCAGAGTAAAAGCCAGAGTAAAAGAGGCACCATTGTGCCTTCCTCGTGATACACAGCAATGGTTCCCACCATTTTCAGATACTCATTTACCAAAGCCAAAAACTTTCATGAATTTTCCCCCTCACTTCCTACCATAACAGATACTGTACTTCATTATTGGGTGCTGGAGAAACGCATATTCACAAGCTACTAAGAATTTAGTAGCACCTTTTCTTTTTTTTGAGGGCAGCGTCACTGGCCCTCATATGTGTGACCCCAACCAGGGCCGCTGGCTTCCCAAACCAGCGCTTAACCACTGCGCCACTCGGCCAGCCCTAGTAACACTTTTTAATGAATTTCTCTTTTATTCTTTACAGCCACTAGAACATGGCTGTGTCTGATTTATTTCATCAACAACCCATTCTGGAGGGGCTCCTGGATTTGTTGTCCCTTTGCCATAGTGCCATGCCCTGGGCTCTGAGGTCTATAGGTGGGGGTGCCGGGGTAGAACATGGATCGATTTCTCCACTACGAGAAAAAAACAGAGAGGTAGAAACAGAGAAAAGATCCATCTAGAACAGCACTCAAAAGCACAGGAGCAACTCAGTGGAGCTCGGTTTTCCATAGATGGGACCCAAAGCAAGGAAAACCCAAAGCAAGACATATAGGGACTCTGAATGCTCTGAGCCAGATTCTGTGTGTACCAGCCACAAAGCAAAACTAAACAGAGATGATCTTTAGCTTTTAAAACAGTTCAAATATCATTGTATGGTTGCCTTAATCAGAAGGAGAAATCTACTATTTAGGAGTTAGATGTACAAATAAAATGGGTTCATTTAGATAACAGGCCAATGAGACCTTGGAGAGACAAAGAGAAAAATAAGAAGCCAGGAGACCTTTTCATAGAATTTTTTTATTCTTCCCGCTGCAGGAATGAGGAGAACCAAAAACACAAAGCGTGATCAAGTAAAAAGAAGTCTTCAGGAAAGGTTCAGGTAACTAGGTGAACTGCTCCAAGTTGCCATGGCAATAAGGCAGCACGTTTTTATGATATTTTAATGAGAAAAATATATATATATAAAGATGAAGAAAACAGTGTTTAGGGGTGGAGACAACATTTAGCCTTAACAATTAAGAAGTAAATATATTTTATAACTCTTTTAGAATAAGTCACATCTTCTTTTTATAATCTTATCTCAAATCTTCTGTAAATCCTGCCCAGACCTCCCCTCAAGTAGAAAATGACAAGCCTAGTGGTTCTCAACCTTGGCTGCACCTTGGAATCACCACAGGAGCTTCAAAAAATACAAGACCTGGCTTCAGCCTCAGCAATTTTTATTTAATTTGGCCAGAGTGGGGCCCTGGGACCTGTCCACAATGGCTGATATTATTAACAAAAACAATAGTATCCTGAGTATACAAAATCAATTTTATTCAAGTGGTTCGTTAAGACTTGCAGCATGTTTACTATTATTTACTATGCAGTTAGTAGGCCAGATGCTTAGGGCCCAGAGCTATACATGAACAGATTAGAGAACAATGAAGAGCATCATGCATTTTATACTATTAGCATAACCTGAAAGACAGCACATAATTGGTGGTACATTAAAAATCCTGTTCAGTGAAGTTTGCTGCTCCCATCCCACATGCCAGTGAGGGGATTGTTTGTGGTGCAGATCCAGTGGAGCTTATGTGCTTTTGCACTTGATGCAGAATTAAGGGCCCACTGAACCTCTTCCAGGTCAAAATCCTCGTGGGACAGAAAGAGAGCACTGGGCTGAAAGTCAAGAGACTTTGGTTCTACTCCTGGCTACTTGCCACGTCATCTCAAGGAAGTCACTAGAATTCAAAAGAGGTTCCTTGCCCCAACAGGGAAAGGGATGATGACTGGGTGATTTATTTTATTGGGTTAATTTTGAAGGACAGATGAAAGCTCAAAACTTGAATAGGTCATTAAAAAGCATGCCAGACAGAGGGAATTCTAGGTGGCAAAAGAAGGAAGCATAAAATGGCATGACATGCTTGGGGAAACCATAAGTATTATACTTTAGTATAGCTGGAGCATACATATCAAGGAGAAGCACAGATAGGAATGTAGAACACAGGGACACAGGCAGACTTGATTCTCAAGGCTCTTATGTGCCATGCTGGGAAGACTCAACTACATTCAGCATAGGCAATGAGAGAGTACTCAACGATATACAGGAAAGAGAGCAATAACATATTCATATACATGGTTTAGAAAGATCGCTGTAGTATCAGGAAGAAGAGGGAGGTGGGGGGCTGCAGGTGGGGGAAAGGGAGCTTCCCCAACCTGGTGGCAAGAATTCTAATGGAGAAGCTACTGCAGTCACTTCACCCCTCTAGCTCTCAATGTCTTCATGTATAAAATGAGGAGTGTGTTAGTCAGGATACTGTTTGTAAGTGACAGAAACATAACTCCAGCTAGCTTTTTTCAAACTAGCTTTTTAAAAAAGGTAGCTTCTTGGCTCACATTCCAGAAATGTCCAGAGATAGACTGATTTCAGGCATCACTCAAAGGATTTAATCAGTGTTCTTCCTCTTCATCTTTCTACTAGGATCTCTCTACATGAACAAGCAGATCGCCATTAACTATCAACAGTGTACAATGTATAGTCCCTCCAGTGGATTCACAACCCAAAATAAATGTCCCAGGGAGGACTCGAGGACTCTGACTGGTCTGGCTGGGGTCATGTGTCCAACTTTGAATCATTCACTATGAATCAGGAAATGGAGCTCTCTGATTGGCCAGGCCTGAGTCAATACTCACTCCTGTGAGATGGGGGCAGGGTCTGCCCCATTCAAGTCACATGGAATGGACTCCCCATAAGAAGTTGGACTTCTACTCCCAAATGAACCGTGAAAGGATGCTGAGTGCTAGAAGAGATTGGACCAAATGGTTTTTAAAATCCCCATGCTCTAGACGCTATTTTCACAACAACCCCATTTCATTTTCTCCATCAAGCCAGGGTCCCAGAGCTCCAAACCCCGTCCAGAAGGAGAGTTTAGCCATATCTTACTGATATTGGCTAAAGTTTGGTCTTTTGAGAGAAGACAGCATACACACACATACACACAGAGACATGTGCTGGTGAGGAAGAATGAACAAAGCCTGATAACTTCCTGAGTTCTCATACAATTCATCTTTACATTAAAAGAAAGGGGAGGAGGGGCCAGCCGAATGGCACACTGGTTAAGAGCTGGCTTGGGACACCAGCGACCCCTGTTCAGATCCCACATATGAGGGCCAGTGACACTGCCCTCTTCAGCTAAGATGGTGAACAACAGCTCCACCTGGAGCTGGGCTGCTCAGAGTTTCTGGCGATGGCGTAGCTGCAGCCCCTGCTGCAGTGGGCTGCCATAGGCTACAGTGAGTGGCCGGCAGCCAGCGTGAGTGGCCTGGCAGCTGGTGTGAGCTGCCAAGAGCTGCTGTGAGCGGCCGTCCAGAGGCCAGCGACCGATCTGCCTCACCCGAGAAGAGTGCAATGATGATACCAACATGGGCCAGCGAAGCAATGTCCTCCACAACCAGACTGAAGAACAAAAGGACAGCAAGTTGTCTGTTCCCCTTCCCCAATTCCCCAACGCTGTTCCCCTCCCCCAATTCCCCAATAAAATCTTCCCAAAAAAAGAAAGGGGAGGAGGATAGGTTATAGTGAAATAAGTTCCCTTTAGAGAAAGCACCACATCTCAGAAACTCTATTTAATTATAGTTATTGTAAAACTAAAGAGGGTTTCAAAGAGAGACACGAAATTATAGTCATAAAGAATCTAGGTTCTTGAAAAAGCTCAAGAATCTTGAATTTTTCAGCACAAAGAAAAGATTAAAAAGATTAAATAAATGGTTCGTACTGGAAAGGTGACTTGGTCCCTATCTGCAGTATTACAGAGTTGTACTACACATAACTGTATTTGTTTCTTCCCCTTTTCCTTATCTCTTTCCACTCTGCCTTTTGATAAGGAGAATTTGGGGTATCTTAAGATGATAGATAAAATCCTACTAGTGAAAAGGTATTGGAAATTAGAGTAGTTAGTAGACTAAGCTGAGCATTAAGAAAGATAGAAAGAGGCAGAAAGAGAGAAAGAGGAAAAGAAAGGAAGAAACAAGCCATAGATCTATGGATAGGTTTGAGACTGGTGGTTCTTTCTAAAGGCAAGGATAACTAAATAATGCTGAGGTTTCTTCAGCTTCTATCTAATCTTAAAATTAAATTAGGTGATAATTTATATTCTTTTCACTTGACTTTTGGCCATGTTTCAAAAAAATTTTAAAAGCTTTCTCTCATATATTAAAATATCCAAATGTAAATAATTTAATCAAAAATATTAAATTTACATATCACAACATTTCAAGAAAATGATAAAAATGCTGTAACTTCTAATGTTTTTTGTTTCAAGGTACCACATAGGATAAATGCATTGCTAATAAAAGATTTCCTAACCTTACAAATGAAACAAAGATTTCACTAAGAAAAGAAAGCAAGTAACACATAATATGTTGTCATTTTTAAGATCATGTCAGCTATTTTTGTACAAGGTGGTTTATGATTCAATCAGCAAATGTTTACAGGACATCTATGATGGTCAAAATATTATCCCAGACACAATGGGGAGTACAAAGAAGCAAAATGTAGTGTCTCTATCCATCATGAAATATATAAGTTGTGTAGACAAAGCATAAATTAAACAAAAATGCTCAAGAATACAAACTAAGAAATATCACGTGGCAGGTCACAACAAATTACAAAATAAATGGGATAAGCCTTAAGTCCTAAGCAGCAGCCACTGGCTCTTTGCTAAGGAGATTGCATGGAGGAGGAAAATCCTGAAGGGCACCTGGAAGATGGTTGAGAGCACAGGAGAGGGAAGAGCAAGCGGAGAACCAGATATGGAGAACCAGGTATGCGAGGTTGGGATCTGGAAAGCACAAGGTAAGATTAATCAGATGAGAACCAGCAGAGGGGTTCTTGGGAGGAGCAGCAAAATCAGGCTTACTAGGTATTTTGGGATAATCCTGGCCGTGAATTCTCCAGGGTTAAGAAATTTCTGAAGTGAATTCCAAAATCACCATTTTAGGGCCATTGAACCGGTTGCAATTTATTTTTACATACTGCTTACTGTGTTGCAGATACAATTCTAAGTGCTTTATAAATATCCACTCAGTTAATCTTCATGAAAAAGCTTTGAGGTAGATACTAGAAAGCTAAAGCACAAAGTCCTTATAGCGACTTGCCTGTGGCCACACAGCTAGTAAGTAGAGAGCCAGTACTCACTGCTAGCAGTTGCTCCAGAGTTGGTCCTGCTCACCACTGTGGGGTGCCCTGCAAAAAAAAAAAAAAAACCGACCAGGAAGGTACGTGACTCCTGGAAGCAGGTTGGGAATCCCCACCTGGGGGCTGAGCACTGAGTCAGGACAACAATGGGAGGAGAGTAGAAGGGATTGCGGAGGAGTAATGAACTGGACAAATAATGACTGTTTGAATATGAGCAGGTATGGAAGGTAAAGGGATGGAGCTAAAAAAAAGGAAAAATCAAAGAGAGCTAGAAGTTTTATTTTGATGCTTCCCCCTGGAAAGGAGCAGGTCAGGGAAGATGAGTCCAAATGTAGACATGAAAAGTATGAGCTCCTTGAAGTCAAACCTGGGTTTGAATCTACTTGTATGATTTTGGATAAGTTACACAATCTCTCTGTGCCTTTCTTTCTTCATCTATAATGGGAACAATTTCAGTAACTGAGATGATGTAAAGCAGGGGTTTAGCACAGCATCTGACAAGGAGAAAGCCTTCCATTTGATGCTCCCAGGACACTAGAAGTGTGGAACCCAGAGCTTAGAAGTGAGTTTGTGGCTGGAAAATATGGATATGGGGTGGAGGGGAGGAAGAGCTTAAAATAAGGAAGTACCAGCTATATGACCGTCCCTGTGCTGAACTATTCAAATCCCTTATTGCACATAATTCTCACAACAACCTAATGAGGCCATTTACAGATAAGGAAACGGTGGCTTAGGAAGACTGAGCTTGTCTGGTTTGAGTCTGCCTAACTCCCAAGCCTGGGGTTTGCCTCCCCAAATGGAGCTACAGAGAGATGAGATCACGAAGAATAGCACAGACAGGGAAGAAGGATGAGGACTGAACACTGGGCAAAGGAGAATAAGAGAAAGCCACGGGCATGTCTGCTCTGCCCCCGTGTCTTGTCAACTGCAAACTGTAGTTATGTATAAGCTGGCAAGCTGAGTTGTTCTTCAAACATCCAGAAGTCAAAAAAGGAGAAGACCCTGGGCATTAGTGGCCTTGTTCACATAGCCTACAAAAAAAATCTATCTATATATGGGTCTCTGCCCCTGGTTTCTGGCACAGAGCTCCTAAAACCTGGTAATTTCCTAAAACGTCAGAACACTCGGAGCATCTTTTGCTTTAATATTCGATCTTTGACCTTGGTTCCTGACACAAGCTCCTAAGTCCTTTAGCATTTCTTGGGTGCTAGGAGCACCTTTTGTTGTAATAAGGTAACTCTGGGTAGGCTCCTGGATAGCGTCAGGATGGGGGCTGGTCACCAGAAAGACCAAGCCATGATTGGAAGCTTGGAAATTTCAGCCCCACTTCCATCTCCCCAAGGAAGGAAATAGGGGTCAAGGATTGAGGTAATGATGGAGTGTGTCTACATGATGAAGGATTCATAAAAATCTCCAAAATATGGGGTTTGGAGAGTTTCTGGGTTGGTGAACACATCTATGTACCAGGAGGGTGGTGTACCCCAACTCCATGGGGACAGAAGTTAAGGCACTTGGGGCCTTCCCAGACTTCGCCCTAAGTATCTCTTTATCTGGCTATTCATCTATATTCTTTATCATATCCTTTATTATATAATAAACCAGTAACATCAGTGTTTCCCTGAGTTATGTGTACTATTCTAGCAAATGATCTCATCCATGGAGGAGGTCACAGGACCTCTGATTAATAGCCACGTCAGACAGAAATTGTCAGTAACCTGGGAAGCTGGGGACCTACTACTTGCGATTGGTATCCAAAGTGTGAGTTGGCAGTCCTGTGGGACTAAGCCCTTAACCTGTGGGTTCTGCATTAACTCTAGGCAGTCAGTGTCAGAACTGTTTGGTGTAGAAAACCCACACATCTGGTGTCAGAAATATTGTGAGTGTAGTAATAGTGTGAGAGTAAAGGAGAAACAGCGAGTTTTTCCAAATCACTACCCTACATGAGGGCTCTCCAATCAACTCCACATGAGGGGCAGGGGCTGTCCAATCTAGTACCCAGGAAAATCCCAGTTCTATACCCGAGACAGCCAGCTGGGGGCCTGTTTTCTCTCCATCCTGCCAATCCTATTTTTAAGGCTGCGCTGATATATGGGTTTCTATTTTTGCCTCTGATGACTTGTCCAAACACAATCTTATTCTGCACCTAAAATCCCATGTTTGCACACCACCCTCTCAGAGATGTCTCCCATCCTGCCCCCTTAAATACCGATGTGGGCCCAGAACTGGATTGGACTTTCCCTTGCCTTTTGGCCTGAGTGTTCTAATCTGCTGGCCATTGGCCTTTTTCTGAGAAGGAGCCACCACTTACACCTGAGGGTTTTCCTTACCCCTTTAAGCCCAGTAAGCCCCCAGGCTCATATTCTCTACCTAGTTTGCTGGGTGCATTAATTCCCTCCTGAAAAATATTTCTGGCAGAGAGGTTAGTGGGGATCCCAGCCAAGAGGGGCAGAGTTTCAGAGAGTGCTCAATCATGTTAAAAGCTACCAAAAGACCAAGGACCAGGAAAAAGCCATTTGACTTAGCTAGTGTAAGCTAACTGTGGCTTTCAATGATGCTAAGCAACAGAGGCAGAGGTCACATAAGCTAACTGTGGCTTTCAATGATGCTAAGCAACAGAGGCAGAGGTCACATAAGCTAACTGTGGCTTTCAATGATGCTAAGCAACAGAGGCAGAAGTCACATAAGCTAACTGTGGCTTTCAATGATGCTAAGCAACAGAGGCAGAGGTCACATAAGCTAACTGTGGCTTTCAATGATGCTAAGCAACAGAGGCAGAGGTCACATTGCAGGGGTAAAGAACAGGTAAGCTGTAAACTGTTCTTCCCCCCAAATTTGTCAATGACAGAAAGGAAAAAATAAGATGATGGCAAAAGGGGCCGCATAATCAACTGAGAGTTTGTCTCAAGTTAGAAAAACATCTAGGGTTATCTTCCAGAGAAGAATCAATAAATAGAATACGGAACAAAAGTCTAGGGAGCGATATAATATGTCCCTCTTGTTGATGAAATATTTATATCTATTTATCATCAAGAATTATCTTCACCTTCCAAAATTTTTAATGAGAGAGGGAAGTATATATAAATATAGGTGCTCTTTCACTTGGATCTTGAAAAAGAGGCACCAAAAAGCCAAAATATACAAAATCCTTTTAAAATTATAAGCCTTATAGTACTCTCTGACCCTTTCTGATTAAATTCAACTGGCATTAAAAACAAGTAATCGAAGTATTAATAATCAATTAACAGTGATCTGGCTGATTGTCATTACACCTTTAATTAGCAGTATTGGTTTCAATATCAGAGTGCAATGGTTAGTGGCTATAAATGCATTGATTGCCCAGCCACCAGCTGACATTTTGAGAACCTTGATACATCATCACTTTTGTCTGCTACTAATTAAGATTTATATCTCCCACTGTATTAATATTACAGAGACCTTTGTGATGGAGGCAGGGTTTTTCCACTGCCTTTGTGTTCATGGGTCGCATCAGTTACAGTGCATGCTCTGGGATCACCAACTTGTAAATGCCATCCCAGGGACTCAGTCCAAACTGGATCCTTTGCTGATTCACTCAACAAACATTTAGAAAAGGACAATCACATGCAAATCACTGTGCTAAGGGGAAGGGAGGAAGAAAGAGGGGACTACCAAGATGCAAGAGGCACTGGCCTGAATTTAGGAAGCTGCTCATTTCTAGGGAAGACGGTACTCGCTGTAATACAGTAGGATGCAAATTACAATGCAATAGAAAAAATGTGGCTGGTGGCACAGAAGATAGAACTCTTAGTTCTGATTTCCAACAAGTGACTTTTTTATTTATTTATTTTTTAATTTTATTTTATTTTTAATTAGTTTCAGGTGTACAACACAGTGCAATAGTTATACATTTTACCCCTCAAAGTGACAACCCCCCACCCCCAATACACCACCCCACTCCCCTCCATATCATATATATCTATTACTCTTCCTCTGACTCTCTTCCACTGTATAATCCACATCCCGTGACTATCTATATATATATTCAATTACAGTAGGTATACCACCTCCGCTTTAGTAATACAGTGCAGTGATCAAACCTCTACTCCATCCATGAAATGGTCTCCCTAACAAGACCTATGATCATCTGACATTCCACAGAATATTGACAACATTATTAATTATATTCCCCAAACTGTTTTTCCTATCCCAGTGGCAATATTGTAGTTGCCTATTTTTGCTATCTAATCCCTTCCCCTTCTCCCTCATCCCCATTCCTCTCCCAATTAGCAACCCTGATTTTTCCTCTATATCTATGAGACAGTTTCTGTTTACTTTGCTCATTCATACAGTTTTTCAGATTCCATATATGAGTGAGATCATACGGTATTTGTCCTTCTCTGACTGACTTATTTCACTCAACATTATAGTCTCTAGGTCCATCCATATCATTGCAAATGGTACGATTTCATTCTTCCTTATAGCGGAGTAATACTCCATTGTATAAATATACCACAGTTTCTTAATCCAGTCATCTACTGATGGGCATTTTGGTTGTTTCCAAGTCTTAGCTATTGTAAATTGTGCTGCTATGAACATAGGGGTGCATAACTTTTTTTGAATAAGTGTCTTGGTTTTTTCAGGATAAATACCTAGGAGTGGAATTGCTGGGTCAAACGGTAGCTCTATTTCCAGTTCTTTGAGATACCTCCATACTGACTTCCATAGTGGCTGCACCAATCTGCAGTCCCACCAACAGTGCAGCAGGGTCCCCTTTTCCCCACAGCCCTGCTAGCACTTGTTGTTTGTTGATTTGTTGATGATAGCCATTCTGACTGGGGTGAGGTGGTATCTCATGGTGGTTTTTATTTGCATTTCCCTAATGACCAGTGAGGTTGAACTTTTTTTCATATGCCTGTTGGCCATCTGTATGTCCTCTTTAGAGAAATGTCTCTTCATATCTTCTGCCCATTTTTTAATTGGGTTGTTTGTTTTTTTGGTGTTGAGTTTCATGAGTGTTTTATAAATTTTGGATATTAACCCCTTATCAGATATATCGTTGGCAAATATATTCTGCCATTCAGTAGGCTTCCTTTTTGTTTTATTAATGGTTTCCTTTGTTGTGAAAAAACTTTTAAGTCTGATATAATCCCATATGTTCATTTTTTCTTTTACTTCCCTTGCCCGTAGGGATGTATCAGTAAAAATATTGCTCCGGGTAATGTCTGCAAATGTACTCCCTATATTTTCTTTTAGGATTTTTATGGTTTCAGGTCTTACATTTAAGTCTTTAATCCATTTTGAATTTGTTCTTGTATAAGGTGTAAGGAGATGATCCAGTTTCATTTTTTTGCATGTGTCAGTCCAATTTTCCCAGCACCATTTATTGAATAGACTATCTTTACTCCAGTGTAAATTCTTGCTTCCCTTGTCATAGATTAACTGTCCGTAAATGCTTGGATTTATTTCTGGGCTCTCTGTTCTGTTCCACTGATCGATGTGCCTGTTTTTATGCCAATATCAAACTGTCTTGATTACTGTGGCTTTGTAGTAGGTTTTGATGTCTGGTAGCGTGATCCCCCCGACTTTGTTTTTATTTCTCAGAATTGCCGAGGCTATTCTGGGTCTTTTATGATTCCATATACATTTTAGGATTATATTTTCTATTTCTGTGAAAAATGCCCTTGGTAGTTTGATAGGAATTGCACTGAATCAATATATTGCTTTAGGCAGTATGGACATTTTAACTATATTAATTCTTCCTATCCATGAGCATGGTAGGTGTTTCCATTTATTTGTATCTTCTATGATTTCTTTCTTCAGTGTCTTATAATTTTCTGAGTACAGATCTTTCACTTCTTTGGTTAAATTTATTCCTAGGTATTTTATAGTTCTTGACGCAATTGTAAATGGGACAGTTTCCTTAATTTCTCTTTCTGTTAGTTTATTATTGGTATATGCAAATGCCACTGATTTCTGAACATTGATTTTATATCCTGCTACTTTACTGAATTCGTCTATCAGTTCCAATAGTTTTTTGATGGAGTCTTTGGGGTTCTCTATATACAGTATCATGTCATCTGCATATAATGACAATTTTACTTCTTCCTTGCCAATTTGGATGCCTTTTATTTCTTTTTGTCAACAAGTGACTTTTTTAAATGCTGATTGTCACCAAGATTCAAGGGCTCACCTGAGGCCATACAATTTGGCAAGGGAATTTTACTGGGAAATTCCATGACCATTCTGGACATTTGTGAAAAGGGCAGCTCATCCATCTCCAGCCATAATTCCCACTCTGCAGCAGGCAGGGACCAGTGTATCTTGTGTCCAGCTCTGGCCCAGCTTTCCATTAAGCGTTCCACTCACTGGTCAGAGGGTCAGGGCCTTCAGGGCATAACTTCTTCTTCCTCCCAAAGCAGCTCAATGCCAACTGTTGCTCACTTAATTACATTGTTACTGCTACAATGAAGTAAACATGCCTACAAATCGCTTTGGAAGCATTTTTACAAGCCCTTTTCCAGGCCACACTCTTAAGAGATTTTATTTAAACTGAGAACCTGTGTTATTTTGATACTAGAAATCTCCAAGAGCACATTTTGAGAAATATGGCCTAACTCAACCCTCTAGCTTTACAATGGAGGAAATTGAAACCTCATAGGTAATTGCCCTAGTCCCCCAGGTAGTATAAAATAACAGCAAACACTTATATAGCATTCCTTATGAGCAGGGAGGTTCCATATGTTTTACACATGCAGTAGCAACTCCTTTCATCCTCACTACAGCTTTACAAGGTAGATGTGGCTATCATCTTTTTATATATGTATATAGATGAGGAAACTGAGGCACAGAGAGGTGTACTAAGTTCCCCAAGGTCACACAGTGAGAAAATATCAGATACAGCCTTTGTACCCAGACAGCCTGACTCCAGAGTCCATCACAACCACTACCCAAGGAGCGAATGTGGGTCAGAACTCAGCTGGCCTGACTCCCCGGCTGGGTGAGCTCCGTGATTTTCAAGTAAATGGGGTTCTTTTGTTGGCCCCCAAGAGCTCCAGTGACTCCTCTTTCCAGGAGGGGCTAGCTTGTTTCGGAGACTCTCCCACACCACTTCTTTTCCTTTGCAACATTCTACACTTTTCTTCACTTAGAGCATCTTGAGAACTAGAGGCATTACAAGTAATCTTTGCTTGAATCAATCCGTTCTTTGAGCAATGAAATGAAAGCATTTCATTATCAATTCCAGTACAGAAAAAGATACCACATACCCATCCTTGAGTGTGTGCTGAATATTAGAAGCCCCCAAATTATACTTCCAACTTTGTCTCATCGTTGAACTTTTTTTTTTTTTTTTCTGCCTAAACTGACTGAGAGAGTGAACTTTTCGTGAAAGAGTTTGGGAAAGGCAGACGTTCCAGGTTATTAAGAAAGTATGGGGCTGGCCAAGTGGCTCAGTTGGTTAAGAGCATGAGCTCTGAGCAATGGGGTCCCCGGTTCAATTTCCACATGGGCCAGTGAGCTGCGCTCCAGCTGAGCTGCCACTGAGCTCCCAGCAGGTGGCTGGATGGCTCAGCAGCAGAGAGCACATGCTCCTAACAACAAGGTTGCCAGTTCGACTCCCACATGGGATGGTGGCTATGCCCACCTACAACTAAGATTGAACACAGCACCTTGAGCTGAGCTGCCCTGAGCTGCTAAGTGGTGGCCAGATGACAACTGGACTTGGAGCTGAGCTAGCTGCGCCTCCACAACTAAGATTGAAGGACAACAACTTGGCTGTTCCCCTCCCCCAATTCCCCAATAAAAATTTTTTTAAAAAAGAGGGAGGAGGGTGAGGGGGAGCAGGGGGAGAGGGGAGAGGGAGGAGAAAGTATGGAGAGTCTGGCTGACAGAAAAAAGCTCAAAAACAAAAGAGGCTGACTACAGTTCCAGTGCACCCAGCTGCATGAGAGAATAACCTTCACAAAACTTTTCTCTAGTGACTTTGCTGTTTGGAATCTCTGGCAAGCTGCAACATTAATTCAGCAAAGCCTTTTATTTCTGAATCCCTTCACTTAAAAAAAAAAAATTCTTCCTGGTCTCTTACATGAGCCCTTTTTTGCTGCTTTTTTTCTTTGTGCTGATAGCTAAAAGTTCTGGTTCCAGCTTGTTCTGCAGCTCTGACTCAACTGCCAACTACTTCCTGACTTTCAGAAATCTCATTTCCAGGTCTCTGCTGTGTTCCTGCATGAGGCTGATTGCCGGCTCTGGTTCCCAGGAGGCGCCCAGGCTCAGCTGAACTGCCAGCTTCCTGCCACACACAGCCTTGTTCTCAGAGCTTCTATGCTGTTCAGCAAACTGCTTCTCCAACAATCTGATGTTCTTTTCACCCTCCTGTTCCTGCACGATGTTGTCATGGTAAAATACGAATCCCGATGCCAGTGCCACACAATACAAGAAGCAGAGCTCACTTTTTGTCGCATGCATGCTCTCACCCACGGCTGGTCTCTGGGTTGTCAGAACTAATGCACAATTTGGGAAATGGCATTGCCTGGGATTTCAATTCTAGACCATGCTAGGAAGAGGAAAGTAACTGTCGTATAATGTTGCCTGGAATCTAAGTAGTCTTCATACATTTTGCCACATTCAAGGTTTCTGTAGCTGTCCCTTATCAGGTCAAGAAAATTCCCCTCTATTCCTAGTTTGCTGCAAACTTTTATCATGAATCAATGATGAATATTTTTTCAAATGCTTTTTCTGCATCAATTGATATTATCATGTACTTTTTCTCCTTTAGCCTGTTAATAGAGTGGATTATATTTATTGATTTTCAAACATGGAACCAGCCTTGCATTCCCATATTTGAGGGAGGAGGTGTGTTCATAAGGTTATTGGTCTGCAGCTTTCCTTCATGACCTTTATCTAGTTTTGGTATCAGGGTAGTGCTGACCTCATAAAATGAGTTGGGAAGTATTTCTTCCTCTCTGTTTTTTTTAGGTGTTCAATAATTATAAAGAAAAACAACCAAATGAATCCCAGACCCCAGCTGAAACCAACCCCTCCACACACAAATTCCTCTTGTATTTTCTGAAAGAAATTGTTTAGGATTGATTTCTAATTAAAATATTTGGTTGAGCTAGCCAGTGAAATCTGGTTTTTGAAATGTTTTAGACTATTGATTCACTTACTTATAATAGTGCTAAGACTATTCACGTTATTTCATCTTCGGTTAGTTTGGGTAGATTCTGATTTTTTGAGAAACTGGTCCATTTCATCTAAGTTAACAAATTTATGTGTATAAGAAACTGAAGCCTTAATCCTGTAGCCACTTGGAAATTAATTCTGCCAAACAATCTGAGGAAGCTTTTCCCTAGTTGAGCCTCTGCTGAGGCCACAAACCCATGAGACCCTGAAGTAGAGAGCCCAGCTAAGACATGCCCAGGCTTCTACCCTACAGAAACTGTGAGATAATAAACATGTTCTTTTAAACCACTAAATTTGTAATAATCTGTTATACCACATAGAAAGCTAATATGGGGCCGGCCGAGTGGTGCGGTGGTTAAGTGCTGGCTTGGGAAGCCAGCAGCCCCGGTTCGGGTCCCACATATGAGGGCCAGTAACACTGCCCTCAAAAAAAAAAAAAAAAAAAAAAAGCTAATACGATCTTTTACCATCCTTTGCCTATATGACTATATTTGAAATGAGTTTTTTTGTAGACAAAATATAATTGGTGTGTTTAGACCATTTACATTTAATATAATTTTTGATGTTTGGATTCAAGTCTACTATTTTGTTGTTTTCTGTCTGTTTTCTTTTTCTCTGTTGTCCTTTCTTAAAAGAAATTCATTTTGACAATCTCTGCATTTAATCTCTGCCTTTTTAGATTATTTAAACATTTTTAGTATTCCATTTAAATTTATTATGAATTCTCCTACTATATATCCTTGTATAGCATTTTCAGTGATTGCTTTAGTGAGTACAACCTAACCAACATTCCACTTGAAGTGATGAAACACAAGAAGACTGAAAAATTAGGTATGAATTAGTATTATGAAATGAAAAAAGATGGAATGGAATAAAATGACATGAAATGGAATAAAAAAAGAGCCTGTGACCCATTATTCCATCCAGATGGCCAATATGTCAAAAAATAAATTTTCAGAAATAAATTTTCTTGTACACTACCAGATTGACAAATATTGAATTCTTTCCTAGACCATTTATCTCAAGTAATTAAATGGGTTTATTAGATTCTTTGGTGAGATTTGATATAATCCAGAAATTTATTTTTCTTTAATGTTTATTTTCCCTTCCTCTGTAGTCTCCCATACTCTGCCTAGAGGTGGAGCCTATCAGACCTGCAGCACTGTTTTAAAAAATGATCACAGTTCACAGCTGGGAGCCCCAAAGCATCTTTCACCATTGGTCAGTCTTCACTGTATCTAGCAGACCATACACACCTACAAATAAAAGCCAACTCCATGAGAAAAGGTCAAGATAAGATGGTAGTTCAGACCTTCAGTCTGGTGGATACACTGGAACAGGTCTGAAGCTCCACAGGCCCCAAAGCAGATACCAGCCCACACCCCATCATTTTGAGTTCCACCAGTAGAACTCTCCATTTTGTCTCCTTTACCTGAGATAAATAGCCATGATTTCCAGCCTCTCTTCTGTCCCTGCATTGTGTTCTGCACTATGCCAAGGATCTCTTCCTCAGTCCCTTCCTCCCTTTGCACTGTCTTTAATGGTGAAGATGCCAGGATTTCTTGAGATTCCACCATGGAACACCCCACACAGGTAGCAAGAGGTGACTGAGCTGAGAAGTGCCATATGTGTAGTCAGAGAGGTTAATGCTCAGAGGCCTTGCCTTTGGCCAGACACAGGCAGTACCCTGAGAGTGTCATTTGGATTACTTCAAAGTTCTACAATGAAGGTGACCTTAATAAAATCCATGTACATATACTTTAAAAGTGGAAGGGGCACACATTTGCAATGATATGGATGGACCTAGAGACTATAATGTTGAGTGAAATAAGTCAGTCAGAGAAGGACAAATACCATATGATCTCACTTATATGTGGAATATGAAAAACTGTATGAATGAGCAAAGTAAACAGAAACTGTCTCATAGATATAGAGGAAAAATCAGGGTTGCTAATTTGGAGAGGAATGGGAATGAGGGAGAAGGGGAAGGGATTAGACAGCAAAAATAGGCAACTACAATATTGCTACTGGGATAGGAAAAACAGTTTGGGGAATATAATTAATAATGTTGTAAATATTCTGTGGAATGTCAGATGATCATAGGTCTTGTTAGGGAGACCATTTCATGGATGGAGTAGAGGTTTGATCACTGCACTGTATTACTAAAGTGGAGGTGGTATACCTACTGTAATTGAATATATATAGATAGTCACGGGATGTGGATTATACTGTGGAAGAGAGTCAGAGGAAGAGTAATAGATATATATGATATGGGGGGTTGTGGGGTGGTGTATTGGGGGTGGGGGGTTTGTCACTTTGAGGGGTAAAATGTATAACTATTACACTGTGTTGTACACCTGAAACTAATTAAAAATAAAATAAAATTAAATTAAAAAAAAAAAAAAAATAAAAAAAAAATAAAAGTGGAAGGGGCACACTCTCTATTCTGTGAATTTCTGACAACTCTGATCCTAAGTGCTTAAGGAGGCTGTATTCTAGTTGCTCTTATATTGTTTCTTCTTCATTCCTTCCCATTGACTTACACTTAAGTGACAAGATGAATGAGTTAATTACGTAAGTAAAATGAATAATATTTAATTCTTTCCCTGAGGTCTATGAAAGTCAAAGAGGACATGTATGTAGTTGTAATATACCATTTACAGAATCGAAGAGACACAAATAATTACTTAGTACTAAAAAGTGTAAACCGTGATGCCAAATGGGGAAGGATGATCCTTCATAGACAGTCCTGTCTATCTGTAAATGGGCCCGCATACACATGGATGGGGGCTTCCTTCCTTCTTCCTTCCTTCCCTCCCTCCCTTCCTTCCCTTCCTTCTTTCCATAAATGTTTATCAAATATTTACTCCATACCTGGCACTATGTTAGGCACTGGGATATTTGTGGTCTAAGAATCATTCTGCAAGAGTTAAAGAACACTACTATCCATCCAACACCATTCTTTCTTTGCACAGTAATGCGATTATAGCTTGCTACATAGTTAGACTGGTTTCCCAGCCTCTATTGCAGTTATATGTGGCCATGTGTTTACATTGTGCCCAATGGAAAATCAGAAGCAATGTGTGTTATTTATGGCCAAAAATTTAAGAAGCAGGTTTCCTCCATGATCTTTCCTCTACTTCTATCCATTAGGTGCAAGGCAAAATGGGAGAATGGGAAAGTCCCCAGAAGGAAAGGAAGTAGATTCACATTCCTAAATCTCCATGTGACGGACAGCCACACATCTACCAGGAATACCTGCCTTAACTGTTACGTTTTCTACTATGTTTGCACCATAACACATCTTGCCTGCCCCCCTTTTTTAAAAAACCAATTAAGCCATCCTACCTGAAACAGAAATTGGTATCTTGAAGTCAGTAGCTGCCATTTGAAAAATGCATATATGAGAATTAGCTTAGTGGGTTAGCACCAGGTAGCAAAGAAACAGATACGGAAAGCTGGAAATTTCTCTTACCCCATGGGCTAAATATTTGATAAAACTATCCTCTATGTTAACTTACCAAGTTAAGCCAATATCTGTCAGGCCTGTAGCTCTAGGACAAGTTAGAAAACTATGACTCATGGGACATATTTGGCTTGTCTGTTTTTGCAGGTAAAGTTTTTTTTTTTTTTAATTAGTTTCAGGTGTACAACACAGTGCAATAGTTATACATTTTACCCCTCAAAGTGACAACCCCCCCACCCCCAATACACCACCCCACACCCCCCCATATCATATATATCTATTACTCTTCCTCTGACTCTCTTCCACAGTATAATCCACATCCCGTGACTATCTATATATATTCAATTACAGTAGGTATACCACCTCCACTTTATGCAAGTAAAGTTTTATTGGAACATGGTCATGCCATTCTTTCACATATTGTCTATGGCTGCTTGTGCACTATGAACTAAGTGTTGTGAGTTGGGAGAGAGATCATATGGCCCCCAAAGCCTAAAATATTCACTACATGGCCCTTTAAGAAGTTTGTTAACTCTTTATATCCTGGGGTTGACAGTGACATTGATGGGACCTAGGTGATGATGGAGCTAAAGAATGCAAGATAGCTGGGTCCCTAAATCATTATGTGAGGAAAGCTTCCTTCCAACCAGAACTAGTAATATTAAATGAATAAAAAATTAACTTCTACTGCATTTGAGCCATTATATACTTTGGAAATTTATTTGTTACAGCAGTTTAGCTTACCCTACTATGGACAAAAAAGGAGCTCTGTAATAATTCAGTGACCAAAAGCAACCTTGGGTAATTTGACCATAAATTCCTAATAGGGCAGGTCATGGTGGGTAGTCACTCCTCAGGCCTATGGCCTCCCTAGTGAAGGGTTATCTTTGCCTTAAACAAGCCCTGTCCATTGTTTTTATGTATCTAGGTTAACACACCTTTGAAATGCCTCTTTTTCAGATCCCTTGGAAGCATAACCACCCTCAAGGGAGCACATAATCTTGTGAACTATCCTATAACCCAATCACAGAGATTTCCCTGCCTTGCTTACTCCCACGTTTATGTAATCTTCCATATATTCCCTCCTTAATTTCAAATGTATAAACTGCAAACTGTCATCCTGAGAAGCATTTTTCTCAGTCTGTTGAGATCTTGCTTCCAGGTGTGTCCTCTGTTTGGTTCAAATAAACTTTTATAAAAATATTCTACAGGTTTGGACATTATTACATCAACAATATTGTGAGAGATTGATGACAAAAATGGCTCCAAATTCTTACTCCTTCCTGGATCCCTATTCTATATAACTTATCAGTGCCTTCCCATTGTGGGTGGAGCGTTCTGTCCCAACCCTTGACTCTGGGTTCAGCAATGAGACTTATTTACTGTGGTCAATGTTAGCAAATATTGAGATAGGAAAATTACAGGTAGCCAGGGAAATTGCCATGTTAGAGGGAATCAGGGTGGAAACTATAACAAAACCAGGAAAATAATTTATTAGCTAAAAGATAGGTTTAAGCACAGGACCCACCAGAGTGACAAACTCTGGTGGGGGAGGAAGAAGGACTCTTTTTCCCATGTTGAATGCATATCTCCAAAGAGGTTATTTAATATAAGACTGTCAGGAATCCTTTCTTCAACGCCAGTCTCCACTAACACGCTTCTCTCAGAGCAGAGACATTGATTAAGCTGCTTAAACTCTAAGGAAATTAGACAGTTTGAAGGAAACACCTCCTCCGGACTGTGCAACAAATGTGGCCCCAAAAGGTGCCAGCCAGCCCCCTCTCCCCAGACATACAAAAGGTATAAAAACCAAAGCTTTTGCCTTAACTAGTGGGCAACCCAGTTGGAACCCCCTCTTGTTTTGAGAGCTGTTACTTTCTACCCTAATAAACTGTTCTCTGCTGTAAACTCTGCCTCTCTGGTCCGTGTCTCTCCTCTCTGGTCCGTGTCTCCATTCTTTGGCTTCACGAGACTAGGATCCCGGGCACAAGAAATATCCTACATCAATATAATGTAACAAAGGCTTGAAAAAGCAGCACCTGTACATCTTTTATTTCTCTCTCTTGTTGCTCTGACTTTGGAATGAGAAGAAGCCCAGGCTAGCCTTCTGGAGGGTGAGATATATGGAACAGTGGTAAGTTGGCACAGTTGTCTCAGCAAAGCCCCCACACATGTAAGAGGGCCCAACCAAGATCAGCAGAGCCATCTAGCCATCTCATAACTGAGCAGCAAGAGTTTATTGCTGTAGGTCACTGAGATATTTGTGGTTATTTGTTACACAACACATGACTGTGGTAATACATAACTGTATATCTACTAATACATACGTATATGTGCTGCTTACTCTATTTATAAGCAGAGGTCCTCTGCTTGTATGAAATCTTTCTAAAGCCTTATGAGGCAGCTATCATATTTCCTCTTTATGTATAAGAAAAGAGACTCAAAAAAGGTGAAATGATTTGTCCAATTTGTCCCAGCTGAAAAATCAGAGCTGGGGCTTTAGCTCTGATTTTCATACTCCAGTGGATTTTGCCACAAAATCAAAGCAGCCTAACATCTTCCTTGAGTGCCATGAACTCTAACATACCCAGGAGCCAAACAGGCCACAAGAAAGGCAAAAGGGACCACTCACATTGTCAGAGTGTTGTAAGGGAATGGCAGAGATTGAGGGTTCTGGAAAAACATGTGGCACATCTAAAGGGACTGCCACAATTCAGCTCAGGCCAATTGTTACCACACAGAAATGGGGCACAGGTTGCTACAGGACATGGTTTCTCAAGAGAAGTCAGAAATCCAAAAATTCATATAAATTGTTCTATTTTTAAAGGTTAGCTCTATTTCTAAAAGTACCATACAGGCCCAAAAATTATGTGTGCTGTATTTGGCCAAAGAGAGGCCAGCATGTGGCTGCTGCCTTATATTTGCACAACACTTTACAGTTTAACAAATAGTTTTACATCCATTTATGTCATTTCCGCCATATAAAAACCCTATAATGACATGGAAGTAGGCATGGTTGCTTTTGGAGATGAGGCTCAGAGAAAGTAAATAATTTGTCCAACTTCACTTAACCAATTAGCAAGAGTCGAGACTAGCACCCACAGGCCTTCAGGTTTCTATGCTTTTTATTCCTTTTCGCATCAAACGCATGTGATGGTTCAAAGCTTTGTTGTGTGTGAGACACAGGGAAGGTGGCGCCGCGCAGAAGACTCCATTATTTCAGGAAGCCATGGTCTCCTCAAGTCTCCTAAGCTCTGTGCAGTGGGCAGATCTTTGTTTAAATGAGGGAACTGATTATAATCACTCCCCCAAATAGCTTACTTTCTCTTTCTCTGATTATTTTCTTTTTCTCTGTAAGTACACCATATCTACTTATTTAATTTATGCAACTCTGCCTGCCCATCACATAGCTTGTGGCTATAAAAACATAGAAGATCCTAATTAAAGTATTAATAGAGTTTTTAAAAGCTAGTAAAAATGATGACAAAAGCATAGGCATCAGATCTATAAAATTACATTAAAAACAAATTTCCTCCCGGTATCCAATCAAGGCGACTCAGCAGAACGCCAAGATAATATAACATGCAGCAAAGCATCTAATAAATAAATTGCCCTCATCAAAATGAGCATGTAATTTCTGCACAGGAAGAAGTACTATTTTTACTTACTCTTTAACGATTTTAGCAAACTTATATTTGAATGAGGAGAAAAAGGAAGAGTGTGGGAGGCAGGGAAGATGAATAAAAGTCTTTTCACAGTTTGCAGCTGCCCAGGAGTGACCACAAAAGCCTTGGAAGGTCAGGGCATTGCTCGAGTCATCTGTCGCTATTCTGAGGGCTCTGGTTTTTTCAAGTGGGCCTGAAAGGCGGAAGTGAAAGGTACAGTAGGCATACAGCCTTGGCAACAGGGACACACAAGGACGCCCATCCATACCAGGCAGGCATCTCTCTTTACAAGAAAGCCCATTCACAAACAGTCTTATTTCCATGAGTGCTAATGACATCTGAGACACAATACCTTATAGACTTATAGCAATCCACAGAATGCCCACATAAAAGGAAACACAGGTTAGTTGATGCTGAGTATTAAATGTGCTTGAGAAATCCCCTTGTTGAAATTTCATATTATTTTGACATTGAGAAATATATTTGGCCTCGCTCAGGAAAAAAAAAAAAAAAAAGTCTTTTTGTAGGACCAAAATAAATAAAGATTACTTGCTCCCAAGGATGTTTTCATCCTGCCAAGTAAATAAAGTGACTACTCGATAAGCAGAAACTGTACAAGTCCTTAAATAATCATCACCAGTAAAAGCTGTTAGCTATTACTGATTGCTTCTTTTTTTTTTTCCTAAGCAATTCACTCAGCAGAAAATATTGTAAAAACATCCGAGTGACAGAACTGAGTCCTGAGGAGAAATGACAACCAGATAAGCGAAAAGACTGTGGGTGTGGATTCTCCACCACTAAGTCCCAGAGTGTTCTGCTTTGGAACTGAAGTTTCTGGAAAGATTCCTCTGGAGAGCTTTAATGTCTCCCATCAAAGCTATCATCTGGGTGAATCTCCCTGTTTGAAGCAACGTAGCGTTTTTTAATTTGCTAAACTTTTGTAGCCTTCAGACCAGATACTTGCAGGCGGTTGCTTCCAGGGAGTTTGGAAGCTGCCTAAAGTGCATTCTGCTGAGCCAGGCAGAGACTTCGAGTCCTAGCTGGCTGAACACCCAGATTATGTGGAATGGGGAGACTGTAAGGTCAAGTTCCTCCCACCATAAGCAGGCTTGGCACCAGATAAAACCATTAATATTTCCCCTTGAAAGAAACAGGCTTTTCAGTCACAGAGAATGGAGCTTCCCCTACATCCCACAATTGCTGTTATAGATATTTTTAACAATTTGGTGAGTGACCAAATGCCATTAATTAGAATTCCCACAAAGGACTCTCTTGTTTCAAAAATATATGCCAGATTTATTTTTCCACAGAGACAACCACTTCTGGACCCCTGCGTATAATATCCTCTCTAATGAAAGATGACTAGGGTTTAAAATGAGAGTTTTATTAGACCTTGCCTAACTTATAGCCATCAAAGCATTTCGTTCCAAGTCATCGTCCTTTTTACTTCATGTCAAATAGACTGAATCTTTGATAGCATCATTTAAACACTCCTTCAAAATCACTTTCTTTGCACCATAGCTCCCTCTCTAATTGTTCATTCCACGAGCATGTATCAAAGCTCACTCTCTGAAAGCTGCTATGCCAGGCCTGAGGAAATGACAGTGAGTGAAAACTGTCCCTACTCCCAACAGGTGTTACAGTCAAGAGAGGGGAAAAATTTGTGTAAATTGCATTTTCACGTTGCAAGGAAAGTTGCCTTTTACCATCATTTTATATGCAACTATTACTCAGTATCCTATTTCTCTTTTTTATTATGAAAGATATATTCAGTGAAAATTTGAAAAATATTGATATTTATGCAGGAGAAAAGTAAAATCATGCATAATCCTCTCACTCAGAGATAACTGTTAAAATGTTAGGGGTGCACATATTTCCAGACCTTTTTCAGTGTGTGTCTGTGTGTGTGTGTGTGCGCGCGCGCGCATGCATGCATGCGCATGCATGCACAATCATATACTATTTTGCAACATTTATGGATAAAAGGAAAGGTACAAGAGAGAACAAAAAAGAGAAGGAAAGAAACAGAGAGACAGTGACTGAAGCTACGAGTCACAAGCAAAGAGGGGGGAAATTGGGTGGGGGCAAGCTGGTAGTTTCCCTAAAATTATTTTAGGTCTCCTTCCTCACCAGGAAAATCAACCCCTCCCAGGGTCCTGGAACAGCCAATTGATGAGCCAAAGCCTTTATCCCAATCTTCTCTTCCCAAGCACACTGCATCTATAAACTAACCCAACCCTATAGTAACTCCTGTCTACAAGCCCAAGGCCACTGAAAATTTACACTGGGCCTATTAATGGGAAAAAGCACTGCTGTTTCCCCATTACTGATTTTTTAAACTTTATTTCTATTTTTTTTTTTTTTTAAGAGGGCAGTGTCACTGGCCCTCATGTGGGATCCGATTTGGGGCCGCTGGCATCCCAAGCAAGCTCTTAACCACTGCACCACTCGGCCGGCCCACTTATTTCTATTTTTAAAGAGTCATGGGTTTAGAAGTATACAGAAGATTGGGGAAATATTAATGATTTCTTTTATGAATTTTTGACAGCACATTTTTCTTTTTGCTTTTCTTGTTAATCTCAATATCTGATTAACTTGTCATATCCTCTCCTGTTTTAACATAAAAGGGTTTATTTGGAAGAAAAGCTAAGAAAATGCCTATTCACAATCTGGCAAAAGATTCTCACTGAGCTGAGAGTCATTACTGAAGAAAAGCAGATTAAAAGTATACAAATGTAGTACAGCAAATGTTTTTCGATTAAAAATACACCCAAGCAAAAAAATCCAAAAACATTTATCCATAAAGATATATGTACCCCTATGTTCACTGCAGCATTAGTCACAGTGGCCAAGACATGGAAACAAACCAAAGTCGCATTTGATAGATGATTAGATAAAGAAGATGTGGTATATATACAACCAACGGAATATTATTCAGTTGTAAAAAAAGATGAAATACTGACATTTGCAACAACATGGATGAATCTTGAGATTATCACGCTAAATGAATTAAGTCAGACAGAAAAAGTTGACAACCATATGATTTCACTCATATTCATATGTGGGATATGAAACTGAAAGCGACAAAGGAAGAAGACAAACAAACAAAAACTCACAGACACAGTAACAGTTCAGTGGTTACCAGGGGACAAGGGGTGAGGGGATGGTAGAAGGGAAAGGGGGTCAAATATATGGCGATTGAAGGAGAACTGACTCTGGGTGGTGAACACACAATGCAATGTATAGATGATGTATTATAGAAATGTGCACTTAAAACCTATATAATTTTACTAACCAATGTCACCCCAATAAATTTAATTAAAAATTTTTAAAAATACACCCAAAATGTGTGACAGAGCCAAGATACAAAAAAACATGGTCTTGTCCAGGCCAAACCGCCTTATGATACCAATCCCTTTCTCACTCTGTACATGTTGGATGTCATGTGGAGAATGACTGTTTTCATCTGGTTAGGAAAAGAGCAAAGTCTGGCGATCCACACTGAGGTGGCTCCTGCCTGCCCAGATAGCCTCCCCGAAAGCATTCTTTGTGTTTCTAACCGAGAGCTTGCCAATGCCAAGTAGTTACTCCCAAAGCAGAAGTAACCACTGCTGAGGGTCTGGGGATGGTCTAGGCAGTGGGACAAAATCCTTCAGTCCCTCTCCCACTGAAGGCGCATCTGCTTGGGAATGCCTATCGCTGGCATGACCTTTCTAGGCAATGCCAGCAGCAGTCCAGCCAGCATGGCTCCTGGCTCTCACAAAGCCCACTGCCTCAGAAGAAATTGTGCTCAACTCCATTTTTGCCTCGTCGTGAGGAATGGAGATCACCCCAACTACCAGTTTCCTGTTATTCATTCCTGAAGTTAACCATACTGGGACATGATGTGATCATATGCCATGCTCTACAGTCACTTAAACATCATAATATAACTCTTAAAAAATGCAAAAGAGGTTTGTCAGTGGACTGTGTAAGCCCTAAAACATGACACTGGGAGGGCGAGCAATTTTCCTTAAATGCTTCCTGATTACCCACTCTTCATATCTCCCTTATCTCCTGTCTGAAGACAGACTTCCAGCAAAGGCACTTCCAGCCAGCTTCACAACCAATGGAATGGTATAAATCAATTTTAGAGCAGTGATTATAATGAGGCAAGGAAACTACATGCCTCTCTGGCCTCTCTCAACCATCCTAAACCTTGTAATCATGTCGCCGTCTCCTGATAACACTGATGTGGACTTCCATCAGCCATCTGTCCATCTGCCCTGTGGAGGCCAGCCTTGGTAGACCAGGAAGAAGGGAGGGGTGCTGAGCCTTTTGTGGGCAGAACAGGGGATAAAAGCCCCTTCCTTCCACCACCTACTGAGACTTGTAACTCCGGAAGTTTTCCCAGAATGTCAAGCACTAAATGCTAAAAAACGATGGGACTATGGGAGAAAACCAGGTAGATTATATCCTCTAAGCTCTAAGGAACAAGTAGAAAGCCTAAGCGATTGAGCAGCCGGCCTGCTATCAAAGTCCCTGCTCAGCAGGCACTAGCCTGTGGCCTCCATCTGCACCTCTGCTCCCTCTTGGACTGGGCTACTCAGGCTGGAGGCCTCACACAGCAAAGGGGCAGGGAAGCCAAAGTGCAGACCTCCCTAGAGGGCAAGGAGAGGCACATCAAGAATGCACAGTGGACACTGTTTTATCAAAAGGCCTGATCAAAAGACTAAAATTTCATATTTACTACACATACATAATTGTACTAAAATTCACCACTGTTTGCTTAACACATATCTGGCAAGAACACATTAAATAGAATGTGTGTGTGGTAGAAGGGAGCACACAGCAAGTAATTTTCCATTGCATTTTAAATCAAATCTACGTAAACCTCACTAATTTTAACTCTTCTTGGGCTGCAGCTCACATAATCATGGTCGCATGATTTGCAGACGTAGCTGTGTGATTTTTAAAAAGGGAAATTCCGCTTTGGGATGAAAACAAATAAGGTATGCCAGGAAGATCAAGCCCAACTTCTGCACATCAGAGGCCTACAGTCTAGTTCTCCAAGATGGAAGGACACGGCTTTGGGAATTCCTTCTCTTACCCTGTTTTGTTTTCTTCAGCGCTTTCACTGCTCACCTCCGATGCTGCTGCAACGAACAAGCAAAAAAGCAGAATGGTGACAGCCACCTGATACCTGCGGCCCTCACTCGGCCTATGCCAGCCCGAAGTGGCCGCCTGGGATGCCAGGGCCCAGGCATTATTTTTCACTCACTCAGCTCCTGGCCAGAGGTGGAAGGGCCTTACCTGCCATCCTTCAACCCGACCTAAGGTGAGACTAACCCTGAGAAAGTCCTGCTCCCAAAATAAAGGATTACAAGAGATAAATAATTAATCATTCATGGAAACTTGAAGCTGATGGTTAAGTGTGAGGCCAGGGTGAATAAAAGAAAGAAACACTAAACGAAAAGGCGAAGCGTTATTCATAAGGAGGCCCAGTGAGGAGACATGCATGTTCAACTGCTGGGAAGCAAAGCCTTGTTTTCCAAATACATATTAGTTTTGCCCTAAGAGAAACCAGGGTTTCAACCAGCTACAAGGGGATGCCTTGCTGTTAGGGAAAATGCCCCCTTTGGAGCCTGGTCAGCCTGGTTTCTGCATCCGACTCAATTCTGGGGTTCCATCCATGTTCCTCCATGTCCCCTTAGTTCCCATTACTAGGAAACCTCCTTTTGATTTTCAAAACAGTTTCCTATTGCAAACCCGATGACTCAACTGTCATTCACGGATTCCTTCATTCATGTGTCCTTCATTCAACAAACATTTATGAAGTCTCTCTCTATGCCAAGATCTGTGCTAAGACATTAGGATTAAAAAGAAAAATAAGATCCAGAGTGTCTTCAGATAGGGTTACAGTCTTATGGCTTTAAACGCCTGTGGGCGTTGGTGACCCCCCCCCCATTGCTAGCTCCAGCCCAGACTTCTCCCCTGAACTCAAAGCTCACAGAGCCAGTAGTGCACTGAACAGCTTTCCTGGAAATCTCATGCAGTCTAAAAGGCATCTAAACAGAACGTGTCTAAATCCAGCCTCCAAACCTACTCCCCCCATAACCTGGTCTATCTCAATTAAGGCAACTCCATTCTTCCCATTGTCCAGGCTTTTCTTGGAGTCATCCATGTTTTCTGTGTCAGTCTTGTTTAGGAACTAGAAACTACAACAGTTACTTTAACAGAAAGAGTTTAATATAAATAATTGTTAACTAAGCACTAGAGAACTGAAAAGGCAAAAGGGGCCACTGAGATAGCACAGAGGTAGGCAGAGACAGGAAGCAGCCACCACCCCTCAGGCTGGGGGATTAAGGAGGACAGGGGTCATCTGAACCTACAGCCTGTGAGCAGGGGCCCACGGAGGTAGACCGGACCTCTGAGGAGAGAACCATAGCCAACAGATTAACACCTTTGAGGGGGCCCAGTGGTTCTGGGATTGTGAAGGAAAGTGCGAAACTGGAACCAGGTACTGTTTCCCTGTCACTGACAGGAACAGGAAGTCAACATGATGGAGCATGTCTCTTCTCCCTCCCCAGTCCTGGTCTCCCTCTAGCATCTCCTTTCAGCAGAGCTTAACATGGAGCTAGCTGGCAAAGTGAGGGGTGGTTAGCTGAGAAACACAAGCTTAAAAACCAGTACAGTGCACCTCTTTGGCTACCTGGCCCCCACACACATTTATACAAAACTTCTTTCTCTCACGCTCTACCTGCAACCTGCCAACAAATCCTCTCATCTCTACGTTTAACATATCTGCAAGACTTTACTGCTTCTCACCACTCCACTGCCACCATTCTGGTCTAAACACCACCAGCCTCATCCGGATTAACACGACAGCTTCCTAAGGGGTTTCCTTTACTTACCCTACATTCAATTCTCTATCCAAAAGCCAACATGATTGTATTAGTTAACTAGAGCTGCCATAACAAATTACCACAAATTTAGTGGATTAAAACAACAGAAAATTATTCTCTCCGTTCTGGAGGCCAGAAGTCTGAAATCAAGGTATCAGCAAGGTTGCTTACTTCTGCAGGCTATTGAGGAAGAATCGAGATGTTCCCCACCTCTCCCCTAGCTTCTGGTAGCTCCTGGCAATCCTTGGCATCCCTTGATCTTGAAGATGCATCACTCCAATCTCTGCCTGTCTTCACATGGCCCTCTTCCCCGTGTCTCTGGGTGTTTCTGTGCCCACTTCTCTTCTTATAAGGACACCAGTATTTAGATTTAGAGCCCATCTCAATTCAGTGTGATATCATCTTAAGATCTTTCACTTTTATTACATCTGCAAAAATCTATTACCAAATAAGATCTCATTCACTAGTAGTGGGGGTTAAGACTCAGAAAAATCGTTTAGGAGTCAACCCACTACGGAGATCATGCTAAAACACACATCAGATCATGTCGCTCCTCTGCTCATAATTCCTCGAGGGCTCCTGTCCTACCCTGAGTGAAAGCGCACTCCTGGACACCTCACGCCTCTGATTTCCTCTCCAACTGCTCTCACGTTTCTCACCCTATGGAAGCTACTCCACACACAGGCCAGCCTCAGGTCTCTGCACATGCTCTCCCTCTATATGGAACACTCTTCCTCCAGACTTCCAGGACTCTGTCCCTTAGATTCTGCAGATCTTTTCTCAAAAGTCACCTTCTCAATGAGTCTTCTCCTAACTACACCCTATAAAACTGAACCCCAATCCTCATTTCCTACTTTACTTCTTTTTTTTTTTTTTTTTTGAGGGCAGTGTCACTGGCCCTCATATGTGGGACCTGAACCGGGGCGCTGGCTTTCCAGGCCAGCGCTTAACCATCGCGCCACTCGGCCGGCCTCCTACTTTACTTTTTGCAATAGTACTCAACAACATAACATGCTATACATTTTGAATTTATTACTTTTTTTTGATGTCTCTTGCCCTTAAAATATAAGCTCCATTAAGACAAGGATTTTTTTATTTTAATTTTATGTTTTTGGCAGTTTCATTCACTGCTATACCTGAAGTACTAGAATAGTGCCTGGTACCTATAGGCCCTTAGTAATTATACTTTAAAACACAGCATGTACAATTGAAATTGCACAAAAGAGAATATATCAAAATCTTTGTGTTGATAGGGCTGGAGTGAAAAGTGTGTTTTGAAATTTTTAGCTGTATCACGATAAATAGTGTGAGGATTATTGATGCCGAATCCTATAGCAGCACTAAAAATAGGAAGTACGTCTGTAAATGAGAACATGAGATTTTTGCATCCCAGCAAATCTCATTTTAGTGTACCTGATTCACATTGTTTTGATGATGTCTAATGATACCAAAGCAGGATACATAATTGTCAACAATGGAGCAAAATTAGTTTGAAACTTTTCTCAAATATAAATTATTTTTTAAATTTTTTGATTAACAATGATAGAGGAAAGAATGAATTCTTTCTACTCTGTAGAAAACAATGTTACAAAATTTGTCATATAGAAAGGCAATTTAACAGTATTCAGCAAAAATTTTTAGGAAAAAAGTGCTTTAAAAATATGTCAGAAGGTCGATTAATAAAAGCATGTTATTATTCTGGATTATCTTACTTTTATATCTGTCAGCTTTTTAAAAATGACTTTTCATTAACTACTGTATTGAGATATAATTGTCATAGAGTAAACTGCACAGGGTGTACAGTTTGATAACTTTTGACATCACTATACACCTATGAAATTATCACCATCAAGATACTGAATTACAATCACAATTAAGACAGTGAATACAGCCATCACCCTCAAAACTTTCCTTGGGATCCTTTATAACCCTTTGCAACCTGCCCTTACCTGCTCTTTGATAAGCTGTGCTTTTATTTTCATAAGTTCTTTCAAAATACTTTCTAATTTTTCTTTTGATTTATTTTTCAACCCATGTAGAGGTATGTTCTTCAGCTTCTAAAGATTTGGAGAATTTCATGATATCTTTCTTTCATTGGTTTCTTATTTAATTTCACTCTGATCACAGAACATGCTTTCAGTAAGTTGGATCCTTTTAAATGTATTGAGACTTTTTTTCTGATCTAAGTAAATGGGCTGTGAAAAGAACGCGTATCTAATTAAGCGGTGTGCTCTCTAAATGTCAGTTAGGTCTATAGAGTTTATCTGATCTTCTATATCCTTGTTGATTTTCTTATTTTATTGTATTGAGGATAGATACTGAAATTGAAGATTTGTCTATTTCTCATTGCATTTATATTAAATTCACTTCATGCATTTTAAAGGTTTGTTATTAGAGGCATAATATTTAAGATTTTTATGCTCTCTTGATGGACTGACTCCTTCATCATAGAAAATAACATTCTGTATCCCTGGTAATAGTCTTTACTTGAAATCTACTTTGCCTGATATTAATATAGCCACTACAACTTTTATTTTGATTGATATTAACATGGTAAACTTTTGCCATCCTTTTACATTTGACTTATTTGTGTCTCTATATTTAAAGTGTGTTTCTTACAGACAATATCTAATTTGTTCTTGCTTCTTTATTCAATTTGGCAGTCGCTGCCTTTTAATTGGAATGTTTAAACTATTTACATTTATTATGACTATTAATAAAGTTGGGTCGTTATTTGTTTTCTATTTGTCCTATCTGTTCTTTATTCTTTCCCCCCTATTTTTCTGCCTCCTTTTGGATGAGTCCTTTTTATAATTTCATTTTATCTCTTTTGTTGGCTTATTAACTATAATTCTTTGTTTTCTTATTTTAGTGGTTACTTTGAGGGATTATATTATGCCTCTTTAACATGTCATAGTGTTATTTCAAGCTATATTACATCACTTTATCTAGAGTATAAAAACCTTACAATAGTATATTTTTAATTGTTCCCTCTAGGACTTCATATAGTATGTCATCTTACATAAAAATATGCTCTAAAACTCAATTAATTATTATTTTTGTTTAAGCAGTGAATTTTTTATAACAGCTTCATTGAGATATAATTCACATAATATACAATTCACCCTTTGAAAGTGTACAATTCAGTGGTTTTTAGTACAATACTGTACAACCATCACCACTATCTAATACCAGAAAATTTTTATCACACTAAAGGAAACCCCATACCCTTTGGCCAATATCTCCCAAATCCCCCATCCCTCCCAGCCCTAGGTAACCATTAACCTATTTTTTGTTTCTACAGGTTTGCCTCTTCTGGATATTTCTTATAAACAGAACCATACAGTATGTGGCCTTTTTATAATGGGCTTCTTTCACTTAGCATGTTTTCAAAGTTCATTCATGTTGTGATATGTATCAATATTTTATTCCTTTTTACTGCTGAGTATTCTATTATATATATGTACTATTTTCTTTTATCCATTTATTAGTTGATAGACATTTAGGTTGTTTCCACTTTGGAGCTATTATAATTATCAACATTCAGGTACATGTTTTTGTATGAACATATGTTTTCATTTCACTTGGGTATATACCTAGGAGTAGAATTGCTGGGTCATGTGGTAACTTTATGTTTAGCCATTTATGGAACTGCCAGACTGTTTTCCGGAGTAGTTGCACCACTTTACATACCCACTAGCAGTGTATGTGGGTTCCAATTTCTCCACACCCTCACCAACACGTTACTATTCATCTTTTTAAATATAGCTATCCTAGTGGCATTACACTGTGGTTTTTTTGTTTTTGTTTTTTTTTTTAAAGATTTTATTGGGGAATTGGCGGAGGGGAACAGCGTTGGGGAATCGGGGAAGGGGAACAGACAAGTTGCTGTCTTTTTGTTCTTCAGTCTAGTTGCGGAGGATGTTGCTTCACTGTTGGTATCGTCATTGCGCTCTTCCCGGATGAGGCAGATCGGTCGCTGGCCTCTGGATGTCGCTCACCACGGCTATTGGCAGCTCACGCTTGGCTGCCAGCCGCTCACGCTGGCTGCAGGCCACTCACTATAGCCTATGGCAGCCCACTGCAGCAGGGGCTGCAGCCCACACCATCACCGGGGCTCGCACAGCCCAGCTCCAGGTGGAGCTGTTGTTAGCTGTAGAGGGCAGTGTCACTGGCCCTCATGTGGGATCCGAACCGGGGCCGCTGGCATCCCAAAACCAGCGCTTAACCAATGCGCCACTCGGCCAGCCCCACACTGTGGTTTTGATTTTCATTTCCCTGATGACTAATGATCAATTATCTTTTAGACAGATAGATTTAAATATAATATTAAAATCTTATATATTTACCCATGTAGTTATCACTTCCAGTACTCTTCAGTCCTTTTCATAGATCTGTATTTCTAACTAGTATCACTTTTCTTCTGTCTTATAGACTTCCTTTAATATTTCTTCTATTGTGAGTCTGTTAGTGATAAATTCATTCAGCATTTGTATGCCTGTAGAAGCCTTCATTTTTGAAAGATGTCTTTCTTGGGTATAAAATATTGTATTTATAGCTCTTTTCTTTCAGTTTTTTAAATATATTGCTCCACTGTCTTGGGATTTGCTTATATTTTTTCTAATGAGAAACTTGATTTTTGTCCCTCTAAGTTTAACCTGTCATCTTTTCCTCTAAGCTGCTTTTCAGATTTTTTCAGTAATTTGGTTATGATGTGCCTTGGTATAGTTTTCATTTTCCTTGTGCTAGGGATTCATTAAACCTCATTTAGTTTTAAATATTTGGAAATTTGAAGACCATTATTCTTCAAATAATTTTTCTTTGCCCATTTCTTTTTCAGGAACTCTAATTACTCCTGTAGAAGCCCACTTGAAGATGTCCTCCAGCATATGGAGGCTACTCATTTTTTTGAAATTATTTTTCTGTGTTTGCTTTATTTTAGAATTATTGAATATGGCTATGTCTTCAAGTTCACTACTCTTTTCTTCTGCAATGTCTAATCTGTCATTACTTCCAATGTATTTTTCACTTCAGGCATTATAGTTTTCATCTCTAGAGATTTAATCTGAGTTTTTAACAACAATTTTTATATCCCTATTTACCTTTTTAAACATTTGTACTACAGTTGTAATAACTGTTCTTATGTTCCTGCTTACCAATTCTAACATCTGTGTGAGTTCTGGGTTGATTTTGATTGATTTTTTTCTCTTAATTATAGTCTTATTTTCCTGCTTGTTTACATACCTAGTAATTTCTTTTTAATTGGATGCCAGTCATTATGAATTTTTCTTGTTGGCTGCTGGCTATTTTTGCATTTTTATAATTCTTCTTGGCTTTGTTCTGGGATACAATTACTAGGAACCAATTTTATCCTTTTTCATCTTGTCTAGGATTTTTTTTAATACAAGAGCAGATTAGTACTTAATCTAGAGCTAATTATTTCCCACTATTAAGGCAGTATGCTTGAGTATTCTGTCTAATGTTTTGAGAATTATCTGTGTTTCCAGTCTGGCTGGTTGGAAGAGATACTATTCTTGACCTTCTACAAAACAGTAGGTATTGCTCCTTTTAATCCTTCTAATGGTTCTTTCCCCAGAAAGTGTGGTTTCCTCACAAACATGCAGTAAGGAGCACTCTGCCAAATACTTAAGAGGCACCCTCTGCAGATCTCTGGAATTCTCTCTCTGTGCAGCTCTTTCCCTTCTTTATACTATAGCCTGGAAACTTTCAACGAAGTCAGTCAGGGCAATTGTAAGGTTTATTTGATTTGTTTCCTATTTCTCAGGGACCATTGTCCTTTGCTGTTTGATATATAGTGTCTTTAAAAAATTATTGTTTTATATATTTTATATATTTTGTCCACCTTTTTTGGTAGTTGCAGCTGATAGGAAGGAAATGTGGTCCCTATAATTACTTCTTAGCCAAAAGTGGAAGCTTCTGTCAGCTCTTTAAAATTTGCAATTTGTTATGATTATTTTGCTTACTCTAAATAAATATTTACTTTTCTATTTAATATTTGTAATTTTGCCCTCTTTTTCTTTTTCTTTTTTTTTTTTAAGATTTTATTGGAGAATTGGGGGAGGGGAACAGGGTTGGGAAATTGGGGAAGGGGAACAGACAAGTTGCTGTCTTTTTGTCCTTCAGTCTAGTTGTGGAGGACTAGGCTTCACTGGCCCATGTTGGTATCGTCATTGCTGTCTTCCCAGATGCGGCAGATCGGTCGCCAGCCTCTGGATGGTTGCTCACCATGGCTATTGGCAGCTCACACTGGCTGCCAGCCACTCACGCTGGCTGCCAACCACTCACTGTAGCCTATGGCAGCCCACTGCAGCAGGGGCTGCAGCCTACACCATCACCGGGGCCCGCACAGCCCAGCTCTAGGTGGAGCTGTTGTTAGCTGTAGAGGGCAGTGTCACTGGCCCTCATATGTGGGATCCGAACCGGGGCTGCTGGCATCCCAAACCAGCTCTTAACCACCGCGTCACTCGGCTGGCCCTGTAATTTTGCACTCTTTTTCTTAAAGAGGACCCCATTATTGTATAACTTTTGGCCACATACTCAGGCTCTTGTACTGAACCACATGGGTTGGAACGCTGCCTCCACCACCTACTAGCATTGTGACCTTGAGCAGCCTCCATATCTTAGCTGCTTCTTCTATAAAACCAAGATGATACTAGGACCTACCTCATGATGTTGAGCATGTAAACCACTTAGAAAATAACCTGGAACATAGAAATTACTCATAAATCTCAGTTATTCTTATTATTGTTTGAGCATCAACAAGGTGTAGGTGGTACTTTAAATTATGGAATCCCCATAGAGAGGGTGAGGGCTTAGGATGAAAGACACCCACCAATGTGATGAGAATAGGGGAAGAGTAGATGACAAAAGAAACAGAGTATGGTCAGAGAATGGGATTACTAAAAGACTATAGCATCCTAGAAACAAAATAGGCAACTTTCCACAGAAGGAATAGATTTATCTATTCTATGCCACTAAAGATGAAGATGAAGACTTAAAAAATGACCCCTGGATTTGGCAACATAGCAGACATGACTGATACTGTAAAATGGGAACACGAACAGGCCCCACCACATATGTTAACAATCAGTATTAAAAGAGAAATGCATGCTAATTCCTTAGCATATATTATTTTAAAATATGGTATTTATATCACTGTTATCATCAAAATTATGTTTACCCTTTACATCACTGGATCCAGCCTGGGTCTCACCCTAGTATACAAATTTTAGGGCAGATTAATGGGGGAGCCAGCCCCACAAGTCCAGGGATTCGCTTGGGTGGGACGGCATCAGGGAGGAAAAAGAAAGATAGAGACACCAGAAAGAGGTTCACAGGAGTGTCACACCTTTATTGTTAAAGCCTGGCCCCTTTTATAGGGGCTTCTGACCATTACCTCAACCACAAGTTATGTTTCACATGATTATGATGTTTTCTCTTACTCAGGACTTTTACAGTCTTTACTTTTTTGTAATTGTATCTTTCCAGGGTACACTGTGGCCTATTCTGTGCTCAAGGATTTTACTTATCGTTTAAAGAGTGGTTACCATGACTACCTCACAGGGCGCATGCTTGAGATATTGCCAAGAGACTAGCAGTGGCTGAGCTTAGGGCTAAAACCATCTAAAGTCTATTTCTATGTGATTATAATACTTAGTAGCAAAAGGAGTCTCAAACTTTTCCTATCCTATGAAGAGCTGCATATTATTGTAATAGAGGGGGACATCTGTTTCTCAGTCAAAACTGCAGTATCTGTTGCTACAGCAATGTACAAAGCAAAAAGTTAAAACAAGGCTGTTAAATACCTCATGGTCAGCAAGTTGTCTCTTATCAGAACTCTCATGGCCGAGAGACCTTGGTCTCCAGGTCTCCAAGGAAACCTTTCACATCTGCATAGGCAAGTGAGCTCAAGGACGATGATATCACCAGTTTCTCACAGACAGGCTGTCAATTTCTCACAGACAGGCTTTTTGCCTATGTGACTAGAGGCCTGAGCCTCAGTTTCCAAGGGGCTTGAGTCCCCTTTTTCTCAGTCCTGGGGTCCCAAAATGGGTCTGTAGCCTTCCTTGGGCTGTCTCCTCTCTTAGGAGATCGTACCCGTCATTGACTTACACAGCCAGCTCTTATTGGGGCACCAGAGGGACTTGCCATAAATGCAGTGAAAGTACTGTCTCCTACAGGATCTGATATGGAGGAAAGGCACATGGGTTCATAGAGACAGGAGATATTACATGACCAACCATAAGGCAGCACCCCAAACATTCAGTGCTGAGCATGGATCTTTATTTCAATGTAGCCTTGTCAGACACTGGGGTGCTGTCGGCTCCCAACAGATTGAGTCTCTCTCTAATCCTCCTGTCTCCATTTTCCTTGGTTCATCATCACCCATACCTCAAGGTATGACACTTCTATGCCCCCTCTCCATTTTCCCACCACATACACACCATACACTAGCCTACAGGCTTACTTTGCTTTTTTCCAAGAGCAGTCATTTTCCCCTATCTTGACACTCGTCCGTATCTTATTAAAATAGTGTAGATTTCACCAACAATTAGCTCGCCCTGTGGATTCAAAGGCCAAGGCCAATCGTGGGTCAATTCTGGGTCACATGCTCACACTCTATTGGGTCTAGGAGAAATGCTTGGGCCCCTCTGACTCCTACATGAGAGTTACAGCTCAGCTTTCCACCAGGATTTCCTTCAAGTAAGAAGGAGGCTGGATTCCTAGCAGCCAAAGATCAGTGGCCAGTGCCTTACACTTAGCCAATTCTAGCAGTCCAGGACATAACCAACCAAACCAAAAAGACACATGTTTATAGCAGATCAAACACCTTGAATTATATTTCTAAATTTTCTTTTCAATTTGGGGAGGCACCAAATCCATTTGGTTACTTGTTTGTAAGCCCATATGAATTCCAAGTGAAAAATAGATCCTGTGGTTCTGATTCATTGCTATTATATATGAATCATATTAATGCTATTTGCAAAGGTCTGTGTGAAGCCCCAAATTACATCTTTCAAGATGAGAAGTATAATTTATATCAAGAATCAACTTATTTAAACCCCCAAACACACCTGTGTTCAAGCTGAAAATTTGCTCCCTGGGCTTTTCTGAATCTTGTACCATGAGTCATTCTAGATAACTAAGCCTCAGAACACTTGAACGTTTAATCATTTAAACCGAAAACTTTAGAATTTTAGTGATGTGAGACAAAAAATCTCCTATAAAATATATTCCGATTTCCTAAACCAGGCAAAGCATAATTTTACTTTCTCTTAGAGACTGAGGGTCATCCATAAAAATATCAATAAATGGCCCATTGTAGAATAGATTAAGGCTCCAAGGGTCATTTAACTTTAAACTAAATGAGCCTACATGATTGGTTTTGAGTTCTTGGGACTATTATAGTAGTTTTTCTGCTTCCCCTCTTGTTGGCAGCTGTCATTTCCTACTGCTATAGGTTTATCTATCTGTAGTAGCTTCATCAACATTTAATTATTTGTTGCTTTTTATACCTGAAAGCTTATATACCTTGTGAGAATTATTTATAAAGTTAGTGTAAATGGATTCTGAATGAGGCCCTGAGAGATTTCACATGTGGACAATCTAAAGTTGTTTGGAAACTCAGTAGGGTATAAATAAAATTTAAAAAAAAATGAAATGGGGCCAGCCGAGTTGTGTGGTGGTTAAGAGCTGGTTTTGGGATGCCAGCGGCCCCGGTTCAGATCCCACATATGAGGGCCAGTGACACTGCCCTCTTCAGCTAACAACAGCTCCACTTGGAGCTGGGCTGTGCGAGCGTCGGCGACAGTGTAGGCTGCAGCCCCTGCTGCAGAGGGCTGCCATAGACTACAGTGAGTAGCCAGCAGCCCAGCCAGCACGAGCTGCCAATAGCCACGGTGAGTGACCATCCAGAGGCCAGCGACCGATCTGCCTCATCTGGGAAGAACGCAATGATGATACCAACATGGGCCAGTGAAGCAATGTCCTCCGCAACTAGATTGAAGAACAAAAAGACAGCAACTTGTCTGTTCCCCTTCCCCGATTCCCCAATGCTGTTACCCTCCACCAATTCCCCAATAAAATCTTTAAAAAAAAAAAATGAAACATCTTGTGACATCAATTCTGGCTTCTCAGATGTGTTGTTGTTTATTTTGTTTTCCTTACTTTGTGATTTTTGGCCATGTCCTAAATTGGTTAAGAATGACGGATGGTGGGTTTCCCATAATGGAGAGTAAGCTTCAGGTATGCTTCATTCTCTCGATATTGTCACAGGCATCAATCAGTCTGGCTGGAAATACAACCAGTTGCATGCATCAGCAAATAAATGAAATAACTCAAGGAAAGACTTGTCAGTGATTGTGTCCAGAGACAGAAAGGCCAGCAGCAATCAGAAGGAGGTGCCCTGACAACCATTTCCTCATTCCTTACAAAGAATTATTAAAAGCATGAGTTCTTGTCCCAGCCCTGGAGACTAATTGAAAGAAGAAGCTTTGTTCCCTAGGTTTGCTTTGAGTAGGCCAGTTCCCCATGGGGGCCATGAGGCTGTCAGACACCACACTCCCATCCTGCAGAAATGGTTCCCAAGCACGGCTTCCTCTCTGGCACCTCTCCCTGCCCGCACCACCCAGCCCCAGAATTTCTCAGTTCCAGGAGAAACCCCTGCCCATTTCAGTATAATCTTGGGGAGCATTTTCAATGGGTGAGTGAGCCTCCAACCATTTAATTCCTTAAACAGCAGAAATCTTAACTGTTCCCAGAAGCCTGATTTGGTTCTGAAAAAGTCCTGCTGCTTCCATTCTCTAGTAATCTCCTGGCACTACAGCTGAGGCACCTGGTTATCCCTTAGTACCAATGCTGGAGGCAGCAGGGGCCCTGGAGAGGCAGGGGCTCTTGCTCCAGAGTCTGCATCTCACATCCCTACCTTCAGCTCCCAGTGAGGTTGGTCCTTGAGCTTCTTTCCAGCTTCTTTCCAGATCTGATCCCCTGGGTAGCTTCCAGCTTACCTGACCTATTTTCTACAAGCTCAAGGCAGAGGTCATAGAACAGTGCTGAATCATGCTAGGGTCTGTGTTGTGTCCCAGCTATAAAGCCCAATGTCAAAACAAAATACCACCTTTCAGCAGTCCCACACCTCACAGATTTAATGATGCATTATTAATTAGATGATTAATTAGCTCATGTTTCCTTCTTTATTTTCTTTCCTTTGAGTAAGAAAAAAATAAAGTTCTTTTCTTTCAGTAGACTCTATAGATTCTGTATTTATAAATATTATTTAGAGGTTATACATTTTCATAATAATGGGGAAAAAGTAAAGATTTCCTTTATTCACCCAATCAGTACAGAACTATTTCTCCTCTTATTATTAGAGAGTTCTCTCCCCTCTCCATCTCCAGCTCAGTGTCCTGGGTCTCTAGGTATATAGTAGCCCCTCAAGAAATATTCACTGTTTGAAAGAATGTATGGAAATGGAGGATAGATGGATGGATGGATGGATGGATGGATGGATGGATGGATGGATGGATGGATGGATGCATGGATGGATGCATGGATGGATGCATGGATGGATGCATGGATGGATAAAAAATGTCTCTGCATTGTCATCTTCCAAGGCACCCTCGCAATTTGGTAGAGAATCTTCACAGTGCTTCTTGGTAGCTCTTCTTCAGGGAACCACCAATCAAAGGGGCTTCTCTTAAGCCTCTTGGGGTTCCTACTATAGAGTTTAATGATGAAGACACTTTTATTTACTCCTTTGTTTTGTTTGCAGAAGAGCTGTATGAAAACCAGGCTCCCCGGTAAGTGGGTAGATGTTCTTAGTGAATGGTTGGACAGTTTTGTGTTTCTAGCCCAGCTCAGCTCTGTCAGGCACCTTGGCATCCACTTGGTTCTGCGACAGCAGTGCACAGTCAGGGGTATGGACAGGAGTTCAAATGGCTCCTCTAGGGCTCTAAAGCAATTAGAGTTGGGATTTCTCCTTTGTCATGAGGCTGTTGGATTATTTGGTCTTTTTAGAAACCTTGGCAGCTGCCAGCCCAGGTTTAAACAGCATCCTTCTTTGGATGTTCCAAGATGCTGCTACCTACTGAAAACTCTGCAAAGACAAGGGCCCAAGCTACTGTCCCAGTATGTCAGAGGCAAGGGCTCAATTTCACGGGTCAGACTTCATTAGTGTGACTCAGTGACTGCAACGTCCCTAATCTCCCATCGCTCTCCAGTCTGTTTCTTCCGTTGAGCCAGGCTTCCAGGGGCCATTTCCCCCTCTTAACAGGACCCCCTTATTAATACTTCTTCTTTCCTCTTTTTCTTTGCTCTAATTCCATCTGCGGCTTCCTAATCACATCATTAACAACCACAGATCTGATCCCACTCCTGATATACCATACCCAAGAGATGTCAGCGTACACAAGAGAGGGCTTTGAGCCAAGAGAAGACAGGTTTGTGGTCATGACAAATGGAAGGAACCTCTCTAGGATGAAAGTAAGAACATCTGTAAGTCACAGTGCTTGGTATGAGAAATGTGGTCTTACAATAGTTACAATAGATGTTAGCTGCATAGTCTTTATGTGACTCCCCACATATTGCTTATGGCAAAGGAGAAAAAAACCAAACCAGCATCAGACAATGGATAAATTGTACAACATCTACCCTGGATAGACCACACATCACCTATGTGGTATTCCAGCTGAGATTGCATAACCTCAATCTAATCATGAGGAAATGCCAGATAAACACACAATGAGGAACATACTACTAAACAAAATGGTGTGAGGTACTCACTTTGGCAACAGATATGCTAAAATTAGAATGATACGGAGATTAGCATTGCTCCTGCATAAAGATGACACACAAATTCGTGAAATTTTAAAAAATGGTGTGTAGGGGGATGAGGAATCAATGTCATAACAACCAGATTAAAGGAAGCTAAAAGATATGACAAGAAAATGTAATACCTGACCTTAGACTGAATCCTGTACGGGGGGAGGGGGGGGCGGGGGGTGAAGGATGCTATAGAAGACATTTATGCCAACTAACAAAATTGATATATGGAGGGTAGATTAGATAAATGTACTTTGTTCGGTATTATGGTTACCTCATAGAATATTCCTATTCTGAGAGAACATTTAGGATCATGAAACCTGTAACTTAACCTCAATTACATTACACATAATATACAATATACAATATTCATCTATATTTATCTATCTATCTAATGTAATTTTTATGAACCATTATCTATAGAGGGTGCCAAAAATATGTACAGACATTTTCTTTTTTTCTTTTTTTTTATTTTATTTTTTTTTTTTGAGGGCAGTGTCACTGACCCTCAGGTGTGGGACCGAACCAGGGCCGCTGGCTTCCCAGGCCAGCACTTAACCACTGCACCACTCGGCCAGCCCCTGTACAGACATTTTAAGAAAGGAAAAATCTATATTAAAATTACATTGATGGTAACCACTTTGAGTACCTCTTGTAATTGCAGAAGTCAAACATGACTTGTATTCATCTTTTGTTATTGGTATATATTAAGTATTATAATTTTAACACAGTTTTTTACATATATATGAGAGAAACATGCAAATATAAAGCAAGTGAAGTAAAATGATGATACTATAGGTACTCCCTGTATTCTTTTAATTTTTGCAACGTTTTGTAAGTTTGAAATCATTCTCAAAGAAAAGGTTCAAAAATATAACTGCAGTTATTCATATTCTCATATATATTTAGTGCATGAACCTTTTGAAGCAGGGCAAAAACAACATGAGGCGTTACCTCTTTGAAGCCACTCAGGCTTATCAAGTCTCATGAGCTGGGAAGTATTTTGAACTTACCCATGATTCTGAAGCAAATGTTCCATGATGGCAACCACTTTAGGGGACACTGGACATCCATGAGGGAAAGGTATCAAAATGGACTAAGGAAGACACAACTCCACCCCAAGTCCAGTTCAGAAAATAAACAATGCCCTGCTGTCATTACTAACCCATCAACAAAAACACGGACAGATTTTAAATTCCATTTTTTGAGCAAAGAACTAGAAATGCAGCATGGCATAGAGTTGAGCATGGCTTGAGAGTCCAGTGGATCTAGGTCTAAATCCTGGCTCTGTGGCTACCAGCTGTGGCACCTGGAGCAAGGTGCTCTGCTTTCTGAGCCTCAGTTTCTTCTCGGGGGAGGAATAAACCCCAGAGGGTTGCTATGAGAGTTAAGCAAGGCAGTGCACATAAAGTGCTTGGTGTGTATGAAGTTTGGGTGCAGTAAGAGCTCACTCACCAACCACTAGCTATTATTACCATAAAGATGGTGTCTCCTTCCCCAACGCTGTGATGCTGCCAGATGCAGTTAAACAGAGTTATAAAGGCTCTGGTGAGTCAGAGGGCAGGGCTGTCTGGGGGATGTGGTGCTAGAGACATGGCTTCTGCAGGGGAGGAAGGGTTTCTTGGTGGGAGAAAGCCTAATAAAGGAAGCTGCCTGAGTCAGACAGCGTTTGCTCTGAGGAGCTTACTGGGCCAAAGCCACCATCTGCTCAGGACTTTGTCCGCTGTTTAATAAGGACAGGATGCATGTGCACATACATGTGCTTTATTTGATCAAAGGGGCTGTACATACTGCGCAATTTTACCATGAAAGCTTAATCTCACCCTAAGAAATTACCAATTTCTCAATTTAGGTCAAACTTTTTTTAGTTCCAATGAATACTTTAAACAGTGAAAAATGCCTATAAATAATGAACTCCCCTCTAAGAAGTCTGGAAGCCTGAAGAAAGCAGTGTCTCTAGAGACAACACCCCTCTTTTGCAGTGTGCTCATCACCCAGCTTGGCACTTACAGGGACACAGCTGAACCACATGTGGCTTCTGATTTGGGCCCTAAATGCTTGTTGCCTGGACAGTGTTTGCCTATTGGGAGCTGGTTCTCTGTCTTCTTAAAAATTCTTTTCCCATTGCTCTCTGTCTAAATTCTACTCTCAGCATGTGGGCACCAGGCTGGCCTGCTGTCAACATAGTGTGCCAAGAACAAGACAAGTTTTCAGCCAGTTCTTCAACTTGGTAAAGAGAAGTCACACTCAGTACCTCCACTCATTCACACATTTCCTGATGCCCCAATGGGTGCCAGGAACTGGATTAGACACTTAGGTGTGCAGATGAATGAATGAGCCGTTACTCCTGCCCCATAGGAGCTCAGCATCCAACCAGACAGATGAACACAGGGCATCCAGCCAGACAGATGAACACACACAGCCAGGGCAGGTTTGCAGCTCAAACACCAGTGTTTCTCAGTCCACCCTCTGTGCCAGAATCCCTGAGCACCTTACTGAAAATGCAACACCCAGGCCCCAAACACCAGATCGACCAAATCAGTGTCTCTGGATTCAAGTCTTAAAATCAGCATTGGAACAATGGCATCTCAGACACTTCAAAGTTTAAAACTCACAGCCTTGCCGTATACCCCACAACAAATTCAGACACATCTGGGCATTTCTGAAGGGCCATCAGGACAGGCCCATCGGGGGTCTATTTCTATGGGGTTCCTAGGAGCCTATGCGACTGGAGGTATCAATAAAATAGCACAATCCATGAAAACTCTTTAAGAAATGGGACACCTGGAGCTTTGGGAACACAAGAGAGGATGAAAGAGATTCACCCCACCCCAGCACTGTGACTGTTGGGAGACCTTGGGGTGTGGTGTGGGAGGTGACAGAGGCCACTATGCCCTGGGATGGAGGAGTGGGAGAAGAGTCAGGTGGGCCCCCTGGGGCTGACAGCGTCCCCCTCTGGTGGGCAGGAAGCAGCCAAGAGGTCAGTGCTTCTGTCTAGCATGGCTGTGCTTCAACCTAGGGACCTCCTAAATGTGTCAGGAAGAATTTTCAGGGGTTGGGGAAGTGGGTAGGCTGGCTACATCAAAGCTGCCAATGTCTCAAGTTGTCTACTTGGAGAGAAGCCTCTCTGAGCATTTCTGAAGTGTCAGGCACCAGTGCTACTGCAGGCTTCATGCACATGGAGTTTGCCTGTAGCCTCGAACCCCAGCAACTCCATGATAGGTCCACATGCTGTGTGCTTCTCCACAAATATCCTAGGTGGGACAAATTCTCAGGTGAGTGTTAGACCCCAGCTGGTCATCTACTGGCTTCAACATTGGCCTCATCATATACACTTGGTTAAGAGATTCTATTCCTGAGAGATCATACAGTTACAACTAGACCACCCAGCAGATCTCGATAGCCAGGCAGCTTCTAACACCCTTAACACAAAGCCACTTTTCCCCCAATTTCTACACTGGGCTGTAAAACCATCTTCACTTTAATCCATCTATTCCCAGCTCCGCCGCAAACTCACTGTGTGACTTTGGAAACATTATTTACCTTCTTTGAGCTTCAGTTGCCTCTTGTATTAAACGGATAATCAAATGTACCATACTTTGCCATGTATAACGCGCACATTTTTGCACAAATTTTTGAGGGAAAAATAAGGATGCACATTATACATGGGTAGTACTAATTCCATATCTATATAAATGTTTTTAATTCTTTTATTGATGCTTATGAGTTAAAAGTGTAACCCTAGGGCCGACCAAGTGGCGCATTGGTTAAGCGCTGGTTTTGGGATGCCAGCGGCCCTGGTTCGGATCCCACATGAGGGCCAGTGACACTGCCCTCTACAGCTAACAACAGCTCCACCTGGAGCTGGGCTGTGCGAGCCCTGGTGATGGTGTGGGCTGCAGCCCCTGCTGCAGTGGGCTGCCATAGGCTACAGTGAGTGGCCCGCAGCCAGCGTGAGCGGCTGGCAGCCAAGCGTGAGCTGCCAATAGCTGCGGTGAGCGACATCCAGAGGCCAACGACCGATCTGCCTCATCCGAGAAGAGCGCAATGACGATATCAACAGTGAAGCAACATCCTCCGCAACTAGACTGAAGAACAAAAAGACAGCAACTTGTCTGTTCCCCTTCCCCGATTCCCCAACGCTGTTCCCCTCCGCCAACTCCCCAATAAAAAAGAAAAAAAAAAAAAAGTGTAACCCTAGAAATCAATAACGATATCTGTATGCAAAATAATACACTGGAATACGATAATCCATTTTGTTGAACTAAAGACAAACTTGCAACATTGAAGAGTTCTTGGCCTCCTATGATGCGTAAATATTGTAAATTTGTTACTGGTATATAAAATTTCTTGTACCTTGTATCTGTTCTTGTGTTTTGCAATTATTTATTACATAAAATTTCTTGTGCCATAATATGTTAAAAAATGCTAAAATTCCTTTATAATACAAAAACCAAGTACCTAAATGTAAACAAATACAAATTTAAAAAATTGAAACGCAAAATTTTTCCCATGAAAGTATGGGCCAAAAACTTGGGTGCGCATTATACATGGGAGTGCATTATACATGGCAAAATACAGTATTTCACAGTGTTGCTTAGCAAATATCAGCCCCTTTCCACTTCTCTGTAGTTGAGGGTCATAAGTAATAGGCCCATGATTTGCCATTTGAAAAGATAAATTTATAATCAGCCATTTTGTTCATATTTTTATATATCTATCTCAGTTTGAACATTTAGTTAATGGAAAATCTTTAGACCCAGCAGGAAATTCTCCAAAGATATTTTTCAATGGGTGGCAAGTTTTAAAGTGTCTCTAAGCCTTCTGGAATAGATGGCAGACAATTAGCCTGCCTCTTGCCTGAGAAATCAAACTAATTACTGGTGAAACTTAGTTAATGGGGTCTTTTGCGAATTCCCTCCCTAAACGAGAAATCTTTAACTTTTCACAAAAACACAATCTCATTTACGCTGCTGATTCCTAATATTTCTACATAAATGCTTGGCCTCTGGGCTTTTGTAGTCAAATAACCCAAATAAAAGCAAGCTGCTCTGCCAGGGGGAAAATTTATTTTGTGTGAATCTACTGGAAGAAACTTTTAGAATCAGTTTGGAATCACCACAGGCACAGAACTAGCTGCAGCCCACTCTGGTGCCAGCTTCGTGGACCTGGGCTAAGAGGGGAGTTTACCCCATTTGGGCTGAAATGGCTTGCCAAGATGCTCATACAGTAAACACTGGCATGTGTCAGAGCTCACAGTCTGCAAGCTAGCTTCCTGTCCCCAAGTTGACTGTCACACAAAGGGTCAGGTTCTGCGTCTCAGGCAGAAGAGATAAAGTGCAGGGATGTCAGAAAACTGTCCTGCATCAACCTAGAAAGGAGACAAAAGAGTCTGGGGAGGTCAAAGGTGTTTGATGTATGGGACACCTCAGTAAAGACAGGGTCATCCACCAGAGAAGGTCATTTGAAGAGAACTGAACTTGAAACAGAGATATATATATAAATGCTGATAGGAGGAGAGGGAAAAGCAGCTCAGAGCTTGACAGAAGGCTGGAGAGGATTCCAAAAGTGACCAGAGCTGAGATGTAACCTACACAAGTGGCTGGGGCGACCTGCTCCAGGCGAATCACCGGTGACCTTGGAGAGTATATCTGAAATGTTCTACCTATTAGTCCTTTCTTTATAGTTCTCTCTTATCAAGGATATTCACAACAACTTGAAATACACGGTCAAGGTGGAACTGGGGAATGCTGGGTGCTTTGGATTCCTTTTGTAATATTAAATGGCACTGAATTGCCTCCTACCTGACCTTGAGATCTTCCTCTACGGTATTTTCACCAGTCCCACTGGTTCTTTCCATTAACTTTGAAAAGATAGTCCCCAATCTATTCTGACTATGGAATGGAAAAAATTCTTTTGGGCTTAATAAAGGTACCATTCAACTTTTTTTTTTTAATTGGTAGAAAACTTCAAAAAGATAAAACAAAGAGGAGCAAAAATGATTTCAGGACAGTTATGTTTGTTTGTTTGTTTGTTTGTTTGTCTTATTAATGGTAACAGGACTTTTGGCAAAAGTTAAGATCCAATAAACCATTTTCTTTTCCCTCTCCTACACTTGACCTAGAACATCATGAACAAAATCGTCCTTCAACCCACCAGCATTTAATTCTCCACTTCCATTCTTAGCACATGCATCTCCCTCCCAGAAATAAGCTTAGACGGGGTCTTACCCACCACATGTGAGTAAGACTATATAGGTCATGAAAAGTCTATTCTTAGCCAGAAAAAGAAAGTCTCTCATTTCCCAATGACTGGAGTTCTCAAACTGTTCTCTGCATACAGACCACTTGGGGAATTTGTTAGAAGTCATAGCTTTGGGCCTTTCTTTTACATTCAATAGATCTGGGGTAGGGCTCAGGGAACTACATTTTTAAACAGTCCTTCTATTGTAGGTAATTATGATTCAGGTAGAAAGAACACACTTTGAAAGCCTGTTTTAGGGCTGCATCAACATAATGACAGTCTTAAAGAATCGTTACCAATTCTTAAGAGGAGTCATCTCCATCTACTACTCTAGACCAAAACGGAGTCACTCCCAGGATCTGGACACTTAAGAGTACACCTGGTTCAATCCTCCCACTCCAAGATGGGACTCTGTGAGTCTACGGTACCCACAGCAGCTGCTGACTCTTTCAAAAGATCATGAGGAAGCAAGATTCTACAGCCTCCCATGCAAAGCCATTCCAGTGTTTAACTGCCCTTCATTTAACAAGTTCTTCCTTACATTTAATCCATTCTCTCATTGCCAAGACTCATCAACTCTTGCTCTACTCTCTATGGAGATGGAAAAACAAGCTAGTGTGCAATTTCTAACCCTTCATTGAATCACAGTGTTGGAGCCAAAAGGGATTGCAGATATTATCTGGCACTATCCCTTTATTCTAACTATAAGGATGCTTGTCCAAAGACATTATATATTCAGTGGGTTTTAGTTTCCAGTACCCACAAAACATCTGAAGGAAGCTGTACACTCCCCACTCCAATTCTGTGAATTTTCTGTTCTACTGTGTTACCTTAATTTGGGGGTTGGGATGGGAGCATCCTTTTAACCTTCTCTGTTTCAGAATATACATATGAACTCCTCCTTTCCATTCTTGTAATCCTGTTAGCTGCTTGTCTTCAGTTTTTTCTTTGCTCCAAATAGGGTTGCCAGATACAGGAGAAAAAAAAAATTCAGGATGCCTAGTTAAATTAGAATTTCAGATAAACAACTAATAATTTTTAGTAAATATTCCACATGTAATATTTGGAACACACTTATAGTTAAAAAAAAATCACTGGTTATGCGAAATTCAAATTTAAGAGAATCCTGTATTTCATCTGTCAACTCTCATCCCAAACATTCTCAAAGTGTATCAATTAAAACTAGACACAGAAGTCTTCACATCTTTGGCAACTCCTTATACTCACGGAGGACACTCCCACCTCATGGTCTCTACACTTGAAGCTCCCTCTGCTAGAATATTCTTACCCAAAATATCTGTGTGGCTTAATCCCTCACTTCAGGTCACTGTTCAAATTTCTACTTATCAAAGAGGTGTTCCCTGGCCATTTTATAGAAGCCTCACCATCACTTTTCAACCTTCTTACTCTCATTTATTTTTCTCTCAGCACTTATTACCACCTGACAAAGTATTTGTTTACCTATTTATGTAGTTTTTATCTCCTCCCATAAAGTAGAATATAAACTCCATGACAGCAGGCACTTGGCTTTACTCATTCCTATATTTCCAACATGTAGTATAGTGCCTAGCACACAATAGGTCCATATATTAGTTAATTAATTAGTTATAATTATAACATATAATTAGTTAATTAATGCTGCATAAAAAGTACCCCCAAAATTTAGTGGTTTAAACAATAATCATTTATTATCTGTTTCTGTGGTCATTAATTTAGGAGTTGCTTGGTTAGCTGGTTCAGGCCAACGGTCTCTCGCGAGGTTGCAATCAGATGTCAGCAGGAGTTATAGACACCTGAAGACTTATTATGGGCTGGAAGATCCACTCTAAGGTGGCTCCCTCATATGATTAGAAGATGATGCTGGCTGTTAGAAGGAGGGTTTAGCTCCTTTCCATGCCAGATTTTTCACAGGACTGATATGATTTATGTGCAAGGTTGTCTTCAAAGTCACACTCTGTCACTTCCTCCATATTCTATTGGTCACATAGGCCAGCACAGAGTCAATGTGAGAAGGGACCTTTATTTTCTGTTGCTGCATAACACATTACTGCAAAATTAGCAGCTTAAAACAACACAAATTTATTATCTCGCAGTTCTAACTAGGCAGGATTCTCTAGGCTTTTTGTTCAGGATCTCACAAGGCAAAAGACAGAAATGTAACTCACAAACAGAAAACAAATGCTAAAATTATTGACCTAAATCTCAACACATGAATAACTGCCTTAAATTTAAATTGTCTTGGGCCGGCCGAGTGGCGCATTGGTTAAGCGCTGGTTTTGGGATGCCAGCGGCCCCGGTTCGGATCCCACATGGGGGCCAGTGACACTGCCCTCTACAGCTAACAACAGCTCCACCTGGAGCTGGGCTGTGCGAGCCCCGGTGATGGTGTGGGCTGTAGCCCCTGCTGCAGTGGGCTGCCATAGGCTACAGTGAGTGGCCCGCAGCCAGCGTGAGTGGCCCGCAGCCAGCGTGAGTGGCTGGCAGCCAGCGTGAGCTGCCAATAGCCGCGGGGAGCGACATCCAGAGGCCAGCGACCGATCTGCCTCATCCGGGAAGAGCGCAATGACGATACCAACAGTGAAGCAACATCCTCCGCAACTAAACTGAAGAACAAAAAGACAGCAACTTGTCTGTTCCCCTTCCCCGATTCCCCAACGCTGTTCCCCTCCACCAATTCCCCAATAAAATCTTTAAAAAAAAAATAAAAATAAAAATAAATTGTCTTAATATACCAGTTAAAATATAAGAGATTGTCAGAATGAATTGTTTTAAATGCCCCAACTATATGCTGTCTCCAAGAAACTTCAAATATGATGATATAGGTACATTTAAAGTAAAGAGTGGAACAAGCTATACTATGCACACGTTTTTAAAAGGGGGGGAAAGCTAATTGGCTATATTAATAACAGACAAAATAGATTTCAGAGCAAAGAAAATGACATGGTAAACAGAGGGGCATTCTATAATGATACAACGATCATTTCACCAAAAAGACATAATAATTCTAATAACAACAGAGCTTTAAATATGAGAAAAACTAACAGAACTGAAAGGAGAAATATATGAACCCACAATTATAGTTGGGGACTTCACACTCCTCACTCAGTTATTGATTGAAGCAGTACACAGAAAATCAAGATGATGGAATTGCTGGTTTGAACAATCACCATTGCTGATAGAAGAACACCATCAGTAAACTGTATCGAATTGATATTAATAGAATATTCCACCTAACAACAAAATATGTATTCTTTTCAAGTGCACAGAGAACTTTCACCAAGATAGACCATACCCTGTGTCACAAACTGTAACAAATTTAAAAGAATTGAAATCATACTATACATTTTCTTTGAACATAATGGACTTAAACTAGAAGTCAATAATAGAAAGAAAACCAGGAAACAATTAAATGCTTATGTTAGAAAAGAAGAAAAATCTCAAACCAAAAATCTACCTTAATAAACTAAACCAAAAATAAAAAATAAAAAAAGTAAAAGAAATCCAAAAGAAATCATAAAAATAAGAGTAGAAATTAATGAAATTGAAAGAGCAGAAAAAGAATAGGGGAAATTAACAATGTCAAAAGTTAGTTCTTTGAAAATAACAATAAAATTGATGGACATCTTAAAAGACTGAAAAGGAAAAAGACAAAAGACACAAATTCCCAATATCAGGTATGAAAGAGAGGACATCACGATAGGTTTAATATGCATGAATAGGATAATAGGTGAATACTATGAACATCTCAATGCTGATAAAGTCAAACAATTAGATAAAGGGAACCAATTTCCTAAAAACCTTCAACTACCAAAACTCACCCTAAATGAAATAACTTGTGTAGTCTTAAAACTATTAAACAAATTAAATATATGGTTAAAAACTTTTTGAAAAAAGAATCTCCAGGACCAGATTGTTTCATTGGTCAATCCCATCTAACATTTAAAGAAAAAATAACACAAATTCTACACAATGTCTTCCAGGAAATAGAAGAGAAAGGACTACTCCCTCTTCTTTATTATAAGACCAGCACTACCCTGACACCAAAACCGGAAAGAGACAACACAAGAAAACTACAGGTTAGTATACCTCATAAACATAGATGCAAAAATCCTCAATGAAATATTAGCTAATTGAATTCAGCAATATATAAAAAAAATAATAGTATGCCATCACCAAGTGGGATTTATCCTAGGAATTGAGGACTGGTTTTAATAATAAAAAAGTCAATCGATGTAACATCAACAGTCTGAAGACAGTCCTAATTGATGGAGAAAAAGAATTTGACAAACGTTAACATCTATTCATGATTAAAACTCTCAGCAAACTATTGTAGAAAGAGAAAGAAATTGTTATTAAAGGATATCTACAAGAAAACCCTATGGCTAACATCATATTTAGTGCTGAAAGACTGAACACTCTCCTCCCTAAAATTGCGAACAAGGGAAGGATGTGTGCTTTTACTTCTCTTATTCAATATCATATTGGACATCCTAGCTAGTGTAATGCGGCAATAAAGAGTAATAAAAGACATACAAATTTGAAAGTAAAAACTGTCCCCATTCACAAATACGACTGTCTTCGTGAAAGATCCCAAGAAAGTCACAAAACTCGTAGAACTAATAAGTGAGTTTGATAAGCTCACAAGATCCAAGGCCAACACACAAAATAATTTGGTTTCTATGTATTAGCAACAAAACAAGTAGAAACTAAAAAAAATTTAAATACGTAACTTGAGATTTCACTTTATAAATTTAATATTCAGCCTTAGGTTGTTTTTCAAATTCCTTCTGTACTGAGGCATTTAAAAGTTCTAAATTTCAAAACAAACAAAACTAACCTATGGTGTTGAAGACAAAAAGGTCTTCAGGGAGGAGAAAACGTGTAGCATTTGGAGTGGGACACAGGGTGACCTTCTGGTTTCTCTGGTAGTATTCTATTTCTTGACTTGTATACATTTACCTTGTGATAATTCACTAGAGTAAACAATTGTGAATTAGATACTTTTCTGAATATGTTCTACATAAAAAAAATTTAAATAATAATAAACATAAAAATAAACTGTTATCATGTCTTGAAAAACTTGTAAAACTGCATTTGAAATTGCAGTTTCCATTTGATCATAACCAATTAAACATTAGCAGATTGATCGGAGAAATATGTTGTTTTAATGTAACCAATCATTAGCTCTCCATCAAATTTTATTGTTTCAAACAATTTGCATCAACCTCACCCATATTTTCCTCATCATTATTACTATCAGTGACAGTAAGTGTTGTTACAATGGCTGACAGTAACTGTTGTTACAATGGCTAACAGTAATTGTCCTTACAAAGCTTGAGGGTGCTATCATTTAGGTGTAGGTGGTGTTACCGTCAGAGAGTTGGGATAATCATCTCCCATCTACACAAGGTCCGTCTTTTGTTTTGTTTGTTTCCAGCATCCCCAATTTCTCTATTTCCCTCTTTGTCCTCCTCCTGCTCCCAAACATAGGTACCTAGAAAATGTCCTTGAGATTTTCCTTGGATGCTAATGATTCTTTAAAATTATAAAGGGCACAATGTTTCAGTTATGCTGGGTAAATAAATTCTGGAGATATAATGTGCAGCATGGTGACTACAGATAATAATACTCTATGATATACTGAGATTTGCTAAGGTAGTAGATCTTAAGTGTTCTCATCTCCCCCCGCCCAAATACTATAGACAGATAGATAGATAGATAGATAGATATAGATATAGTAACTATGTGAGGTAATATGTTAATTAGCTTGATTGTAGTAATCATTTCACAACATATGTGTATCAATATTATGTTGTACACAGTAAATATAAATAATTTTTGTAAATTATACCTCAGTATAACTGGAAAAATTATGTTTTCCAGTTTTTAATGTGTATAAATCTCTAATTTACATAAATGGTTGGTATAGATTTTTTTTTCCCCCAGCACCATGGTTTTGAACAATTATCTCTGTTGCTGTGTTCTAGTTTATTCCTAACTGCAGCAGAGTTGACACAGAGTGTATCTACTGCTCTTTATCTGTCTCTTTCTTCTGTGACATATAACAAAAACACACTGCAAACCTACAACCCCTCCCTACACAAAAAGTTTCCCTGGAAAACATACAGAGTTGGGATAGCTGGGTCATTAAACATGTAAATTTATCTTTGCTAGGTACTGCCAGCATCTCATTATGCTTTTAGTTTGTATTTCCCTGATTGGACATATCAATCATGTAGATCTTTGGTTCTGTGAATTATCTATTTATAATTTTTGCATATTTTTCTACTAGGCTTCTAAGTACTTTTTGATTTAAACTAGTCCTCGTTAAAGCACAAACCACAGGCAAACAATTGATAAATTTGATATCAAAAATAAGCATTTCTCCTCCATGAATAACTCAAGAGGCACTATTCAAAGTAAACAGATAACCACGTGAGGGAAGATAGTCACAGCATCTAAAACATCAAAGGATGGGCTGGCTGAGTAGCTCAGTTAAGAGCTCACTCAACAGTGTGAGCTCTAAGCCACAAGGTCACCGGTTTGATTCCCAGCCTGAGCTGAGCTGCCAACTGGTGGCAGGATGGCTCAGATAAAATAAATAAATAAAATAGAAATTAAAATAAATAAATGAAACATCAAAAGAGTCTCCATTCCACTTATTTAATCCTCCCATTGACCCCTGAAGGCAGTATTATTATAATTCCTATTTTATAGAAGAAAAAACTGAGACCAAAGAGGCAAATAACTTACCTATGATCCAGACGCTAATTAGAAGACCAAGGGCAGATTTAAACCCAGATTTATCTGACTTAAAACTCTATGCTCTGGAATTTCTGGTTTCCAGATCCACATACAGCGAGCTTGGAAGTCTCCACTCCATCATAACAAGTAAAAAGCGGAAAAGACTAAAAAATCAACAGCTTTTCTTGGATCCGTTAAGAGTGGGGAGGACCAGGGCAAATCGCTGCCCCGAGACTGGAGCGAGGGGAGCCCAGGGCCCTGCAGCTTCCTGAAGCAGAGGTTTCCGGAGCACAAACACCTGTGGGCATCAGCGCTGGCCTAGGAAAACCTGGGCTGTCTTTGATGAATTTCTGGAGGCTCAGTGTAGACAAAACCCTGAGAGTTAAAAACTCCAGGAGGTCCTTCCTGGTCATAGGGTGGCCCCCACAGTATTGTGAGGTTTGCCCCCAGGAGCTCAACCAGTTTCCCACAGTGTGTAGCAGAGAAAAATCCCCTTGGACTTCCTGCAGGGGGAGGGGAAAGGAACCATTTTGAAATATTTTACAACAAACCGCTCTGTTTTTCTTAACAAGGCCCGTTCTCAGGGGAAACTAGTTAACCAGAGCCTAAGCAACTCTGGAACTGCTTTATGGAGTATTATCAGAGCCTAACTGATGTGGGGAATAGAACCCACTCTGGCCATCTTGTCCCACCTAAAAGGGGAAGAAACTGAGAAGTACTTGTGAAGTTCACAATCCAAAGGTACAGGCTCACTAAAAGACTTAGATTTAATTATAGTTCCTAGAATGCTACCTCCCCACACCTCACCCCCACATTGCTAGGCCTATTTACAGCAGCTCTTTTTACCCAGTACTTTACATCTAACTATCAAGAAAAAGGAAAAATTATAAGGCATACCTAAAGAAAAACAAAACTTTTTGAAAGGACAGAGCAAGTATCATTTAGAACCAGACATGGCAGGAATGCTGGAATCATCAGACTGGGAATTTAAAACATCTATGATTAATATGCTGAGTACTTAATAAATAAAAGTATTATAGACAGCATGCAAGAACAGATGGGCAATGTAAGCGGAGTTACAGAAATCCTAAAAAAGGACCAAAAAGAAATGCTAGAGATAAAAATGTGGTAGATGGGTGAGTTTAAAGAAAGCAAAAAAAACAAAAAAAAAACCCATCTGGTCGTTTTAAACCCTCTGACTGATGAATTTCTGTCCTATAAATCTATATATGTGGACATACGTAGGCATATCTTTTCTAGTATATATCTATATTTTCCAAAATGGTAAAATAAGTAATAAGTGTAATGATGGGGGACAGAGTATCATTGGCATTGGAAGCAAGCCAGTTAGATCTAGAAACAAGCAGAACTGAAACCAAGGGGGGGAAAAGACCTTCAAGATTAATGGTTAAACACAATTAAGGAGTATTGAAAAAATCCCCAAATTTGTTGTCAATCAACAGATCCAAAACAAAGATATCAAGATATCAAAGAGAGATGGACTTTGCAGACTCATCTCTCTTTTTAAAAACTTTTTATTTTGACATAATTATAGATTTATAAAAAGTTGCGAAGATTGTACGGAGACAACCCTATGTCCTTCACCCAGTTTGCTCCACCCTTACATCTTACGTAACTGTAGTTCAATGTCAAAACTAGGAAACTAACATTGGTAAAATATGTGTGTGGTTCTGTCATTTTATCACATGTGTGGATTTAACCACTACTGCAGTCAAATACAGAGTGATGCCATTACCACACAGGTCTCCTTCTTGCTTCCTTTTATAGTCCAGAATTTGCTTTTAAGGAAGATAACAGTAAATAGATGGTGAATTTAAAGCCCGGTCTGGGAGCACAGGGCATGATGGATGTGGAGAAAGCAGATGGAAAAATGTGTCAGAGAATCTTGGTTTGGGATCTCCCACTGTTGCTGATGTCTCCCCTAAGAGGTAAAACTCTTAATAAGGAATCTAAAATCACTCCTGCTGCATTACCCCCAGATCTTCTGCAACCTTCCTCATCTCCTGTCCCACATTTCCCCAACCTACCCTTCACTCACTTTCTGACCTCTTATTCACTAAGAGACAAATTGCATCCAATCCTCATGTCCATTGGTAACATTAGCCTGCCTAGCCTAACAGGTGCCACCACCTACCGCGCAGTCACCATACCCTACAGTTACTCATAAATGGACATATTCCCAAGACTCTGTCCTCTCTTGTGGTGTCTTACCCAGGGCCTTGTGGCAGCCCTCCCAGGTTTGCATTTCTAGCTCCAGACAATGTACTGGGAGGTAGCTCCACAGGTACATTATTAGCACCCTAAAGCTGTCCCAAATTCAACTCTATATTCTACCGAAAACTTTCCTCCACCATATTCCATACTGTGGTGACTAAAATCATTACTTGCTCAGTCACCCAGTTTAGAAGCCTTGGTGACTCTTGATTCCCCCACATCTCTCACCTCCAGCGTGCAGTAGATTGGGTTTTGAGCACCTTCTTGCAATTCCCTACTTCTTCCTCCATTTCCCTCAGATGCTGATTATTTATGGCGTGGACCACTAAAATAATAACATAATCCCTCCTTCACAGTGCCACAGAGTTCTTCTTCTCCTCAATGCCCAGAATGGAGCACATCACGCCTGCTCACACACCTGGGATGATTTATTGTTTATAAAGTCAAAACTTCTTTTGGCATCTGAAGAGCTCCATTCCCAAGGCACAGTGTATGCTCTACAGTCATCCTGCCTTTGCTTCTGCTGATCTCTCATTGGCCCAGAAGATCCCTATCCCCCTTTTACCTGTTTTTTCCTTTTTTTAGCTGAGCCATCCTGCAACATGTTGGCAGCTCAGCAGCAGCTCAGCTCAGGCTGGGCATCGAACTGCTGTTGCTCAGAGCTCAGCTTACACTCTTGAGCAAGCTCTTAACCAACTTAGTCACTTGGCCGCCCCCACCCCCTTTTACCTGTTTAATAAAATCCTATGCACCTTCAAGGCCACTTTCAAAGCCATTACTTTTGGGCTGGCCGAGTGGCGCAGTGGTTAAGCGCTGTCTTGGGAAGCCAGCGGCCCCGGTTCGGGTCCCACATGTGAGGGCCAGTGACACTGCCCTCAAAAAATAAATTAAAAAAATTATCAAAGCCATCACTTTTGTTAAGCCTTCTTTGATTGCCCAGGTAGAATGAATCCTTCTTGGCATTCCCATGGCTTTATTCTAACAATTATTTAAGTCTGTCTAGAAATATGGCTCATGTACATTTCTGACACTGCAACTACCTTAGTTACTTTCAATACAGCAAAATATTGAAGGAAGACAATGGGTTTTTTAGTTACTCGGGGCTTTGAATTCCAACTCTGACATGTACTGATATGTGACATTGTACCAGTTATCCTCTCCGAGCCTTATTCCTTCACCAGTAAAATGGGGAAAATACTGTTTGTCCAATAGAGCTGCTATAAGAATTAAACAAGATCATGTGGATTAAATGCTAAGCACAATGTCTCCTCGCTCACAGGCACTCCAAAAATAGGAGCTGGGTTCCTCACTTTGTAGCATACTTAATATAAGGCAAGGTTTTATGAACATCAGGCTTTTAAAAAAATGTTTCTTGGATAGAGTTGAAAATATTGATAGAAGAAAATTGTATCAAACGAGTCAAAGGAATTATAGCTAGAACCACGGAGTGGCCCAAAACAGAAAAAAATAGCAGGAAATTCTTTTTCTTTTTCTTTTTTTTTAATGGAGAGGAGGAAAAAAGGCACAGATAAGCTTCAGGAAGCAGATTGATAAACAGGGAATCGTTGGGGTTGGGGAGGGGGAGATTATGTGTGTGTTGCTTTTTTTTTTAACTTCCTAATGAACAGCAATAGTAATAATACAATCAATTTCACCTTAGAAGCATTTGTTCTAATTGTGCCAATATTCTCTAATGGTCTCTCATCTTTCTATCTTATCAGAAACGCTGAGCACATTCCACGCATTTCTCTTTATTCATCCATTTAAGATTATGTGCTTTCACAAATGCTTTTCTCAGTCACAAAGATAATTAGTTCACAGGCTTAGCCTTCCTCCTCCATTAAATCAGGGTCTTGATCTAGCCCTCTCTCTCTATTGCACCTTCTCAGCAAAGCTGGTTAAAAGAATTATGGGATAGCTGAGATATAGGAAGTGTACTTCAATATCAGGATAAATATCTTTGTGTTGTAAACAATTGCCTCAGCATACCAGACTAAATGTCAGTGCACTTACAAAACTGGGCTGGGAATGCCTGGTGACACGTTTGATTGGAGACCTACCTGCTCAGTACCATGCAGTCTGGGGTTTGTCTTATTTTCCTCTATTAAACTAAATCAGTAACATGAAGCACAAAATAAGACAAAAGCCATAGAAGAACCAAGAATACAATTTCCCCAACAGATTTAAAAGAACCTTACTGTTTATATCATCTTATAGAGAAATAAAATTATGTGGGATGAATTTTATTAGCAGCAGAGCTACTGTATGATAATAATATTATAGATGAAAATGATAGGTTTCCATTTTATAAGTAATTAATAGTGGAAAATTACAGAGAAAGTAATTTCTTTGAAGCCAACTATTACTTTAAACAATCATGAACATTTAGGAGAAATCACTTGATTATATAATGTCCATTCCATGTGAGCAACCAATCTGGTAGATGTGGGTCTCCAAGGTGATGGTATCATCTCTACATAATCATTCATCATGGATATCCCCTTTGGAAAAATGAAAGTGAAGGGCACTGATCTGAAGAAATGTAAAGGTCATTGGGAAAATATAAGCTTAAAAAAAACAAAAACCCAAATGTCATATAAGAAAAGAGAAGCTTGGAGATTGACTTACATAATTATGATTCTTTTAAAGCATCTATTTATATGATACAACTAGTTTGGATAACTTAGAAATTTACTAGCAAATGGATGGCAAAAGAAACAGAATCTATTTTTTAAAGGAAAAAGCTAGAGTATACGGGCCAATATAAACAAGGAAATAATGTTGAAATAAAATAATCTGAGTCCAGATAGAAATTCTCTAACACCTTAGGACAAAAACATTTAATGTTATTTCATCCAAATTTTCTCACTGACCTTTATTATTTGCTTATATATTTTACTTAAAACTGTTATAATCCTCTTAGTCAAAATATTTTACTTAACTTTGACATTTGCTTCTTTACATATAAAGTCTGTAATCACTGGGGGGTTTATTTTAATGATTATTTTTCCTTAGAATACTTTAAAAACAGATACATAAGTGATCTCATATACAGTTAAGAATTCATATTTATTGGGGAAGGGGAAGAGTAGGGGAGAGTAACGGGGGCAAATATATGGTGACAGAAAGAGATTTGGCTCTGGGTGGTGAACACACAATGCAATATACAGATGATGTATTATAGAATTGTACACTTGAAACCTATATAATTTTATTAATGGATGCCACCCCAGTAAATTTAATTTAAAAATTAATTTTAAAAGAAAAGAATAAGAAAAACCATAATCATATAGACCCTGCCTCCTCTTAAAGAAATTAGATTCCAAAGAGGGTGATATCTTCAGGACTATGAGACAGAAATACATTGCAATGCAGTAGAATAGGAGTGGTGTATTCCCAGGAATATTTTTGCAGAGGGAGAAGGATAAAGGGTGGGATAGCAGAAGCTATATCTAGAGCAGCCAGAACCAGAAACAAAGGTAGCCGTAAGAGCAAATAATTTGAAGAGAGATGAAAGTTGGGGATGAAAATTCTACAAATTTTTCAATGTAAAAGCCATCCTTATCCTCTACATTGAAATCTGCAGTAAGTCAATAATAATCACTATTTCTAATTGATTCATTTATCCTCTGGAAGGAGTAAAAGTATGCTGGATTCTGACTTAGTGTGCCAGACAAACATTAACCAGAATTTCTTAGGGGTGATCAGAGTTAAATTTCATAGGTCCTTTTATGGTTGAGAAAGAAAACAAAGATTAGCTTTAGTATTTAAAGATGCATAATAAATAACAGGAGAAAAAGCATCCTTAAATTAGATTGCAATACTTCCAAATTGGAGGTCAGAAATAAACAAATTTGAAACAATCTAGAAGGCAAAAAGAAGAAAGAAAGAAAGAAAGAAAGAAAGAAAGAAAGAAAGAAAGAAAGAAAGAAAGAAAGAAAGAAAGAAAGAAAGACAAAAGGCCAAAACAAACAAACGAACAAAAAGTAAGCAATAAAGAGGCATACAGAAAAATATATTGCAGAATTATTTGAAAAAGGAAAAAACCCAGAACAACCTATTGGGTTGTCGGAAATGTCATGATGCATTTTTTTCTATGTTTTTTTTGTTGCAACCCAATAAATATCTACTCAGAGAAAAGTGGATGATTAATATGTGGAATTGACATACTACAGAATATCATATAGCTGTATAAATAAATAAACCAAAGCAAAAATTTCTGCATGGAAGTTAAAAGCTGAATATCAACTGTAAAAAGTTCTAATACTATTTATTTTATTTAGTTTTTAAAAGTAGAAAAAGAGGGCCGGCCGAGTGGTGCATTGGTTAAGCGCTGGTTTTGGGATGTCAGCGGCCCCGGTTCGGATCCCACATGAGGGCCAGTGACACTGCCCTCTACAGCTAACAACAGCTCCACCTGGAGCTGGGCTGTGCGAGCCCCGGTGATGGTGTGGGCTGCAGCCCCTGCTGCAGTGGGCTGCCATAGGCTACAGTGAGTGGCCCACAGCCAGCGTGAGCGGCTGGCAGCCAAGCGTGAGCTGCCAATAGCCGCGATGAGCGACATCCAGAGGCCAGCGACCGATCTGCCTCATCCGGGAAGAGCGCAATGACGATACCAACAGTGAAGCAACATCCTCCGCAACTAAAACTGAAGAACAAGAAGAGGGCAACTTGTCTGTTCCCCTTCCCTGATTCCCCAACGCTGTTCCCCTCCACCAATTCCCCAATAAAATCTTTAAAAAAAAAAAAAAAAAAAAAAAGTAGAAAAAGAGAAAGAGAGGGAGAAAAAGAGACACTTGTCTATCCTCTTTAGGAACTAACAAGTAATTTTGACATGATTCGTCTTGGCCACACTAACTCCCAAAGGAAACAAATTATGATTTTGTAAATCTTTATCTATTAAAAGTAGATGGAAGAGGGAAGGGAAAAAAATGATTGTAATAAACAAATTGCAAATATATCAGCAATAATAACAAACGTAAATGAACAAAATACTCCAGGCCAAATAACCAACAACAGAATGAAGACATAAATTATTATATATTCACATAATCGAATTCCATGTGGCATTGGAAAATAAATTATAGTTATACATATAAAAAAGAATTCATATTTACTAAAAACCTGTCCAGAGAAAAATATTGACTTTAGTGAAAATGTCTAATTACATAGAAAAATATAAAATGTGAATATATAATAAAGGGAAAGGGACTAAATACAATAAACACTTTCATTTAGAAAATGGAAAAATTTTAAAAATACAGCAGTCACTGATTTATAGCAATCCTGAAATCTGGCAAGGAACGTATTTTGAGGACCCTCTATCTTATGGTCCAGACCTGCTCCTTAGAAGGAGCTATTTTGTCCATTGTTCTTTGGGGCCTGTGGCTCTGTTCTGTGGGAATATGCTCCCTTTCCATTACATGGCTTGTCCACATCTCAAGTGGGCACTAGAGGATATGTCTTCCTGGGAGTTGCCCAGCTCTCTAACAGCCTACTTTTTCCCCGTATATGGTTGGCAGTACAAAATCATTTTAAGTCCTAAAGAATCATAGACTTTCAATATCCAGATACTTGGTTTAACAATATAATTCTCTTTAAAAACATAGTCACCCCAATAAATTCAATAAATATTTTTAAAATAATAAAATACACATAATTATATTCTAAAACAAACAAACAAACAAAAACAAAACACAGACTTTTCATCTATTGACATCTAGTCAGTTCCATGTTCCAAAAGCTATAGCAACAGTTCTTTTCTAGATGTTCCTCTTAGATTTGCTCTATTCATTGCTTTCATCCATGAATCTTTTCCAACTTATTTGTAGGTATACTGAGCTTATCAGTGGGAGAGCTACATTTTCAGTCTCCTTTCCCTACATCATTTTGTCTAACTGAAAGAATGTCACACCCTGAATTTGATTTTTACTCTAAGACAAGTACGTTCACTAAGGCTTTTCAGAAGTTGTAACAATGGCATCAAGACCATAATCTTATTTAATCTTTGCCACAAGGCTGAGTTTACTGTTACTCAAAACTTTTTCAGTTTTATCTGTTAGTGGTTTTGTAGCTGAGAGCAGTTGTGTTTTCTAACCCTTCAATTCCCCAAATTTCTAGACTGTATTCTTTTTTATTCTTGCTACAAAATGGTCAGTTCTTTTCTGAACTCATCTATTTTTTGTAATATCTTGTGTCACATAACTAACAGCAGACTACACATTCTGATTTCCAACCTTTTCCCCAATAGCTACAAATTCAGTAGGGGTTTTATTCATCTTAAAAATTATTGCAGACAACAGCTTACCAAATATTTTGCCCCTGGATCCCATTCACCTTTCAATATCAGCTTTCTTGCTGTCTACCATCAACTCCTAAACAGTCGACACATAGTTTATTGTTTTTTATTACAAAACATCCCATTCTTCATAGTAATTTCTCTATCAGGAAGGATAATGTAGATTATATAGCAATAACAAACTACAAGAATCTCATCAAATTAAAGCCCTTGGGTTATTTTTGCTCATATTTATTTTGCTTATCCAGCACAGACTTGGCTTGTCCTCACACTGGGACCCAGTAGTGACCACCACTTGAAGCATCACCAGTTGCCATGACAGTATGAAAAAGAACAAGTACAATCATTCACCAGATTGTAAAGACTCCACAAGAAAGCACACACCTCTTCAAGTCACATTACATTGGCCAAAGCAAGTTATATGGCTATGCCTAGTTCAAGGGGGTAGGGAATTATAATCTAATATGAACCTAAAAAGAAACTAGCAATATTTGATGGACAGCATTCATGACTACCACATCCTCCAATATCCTTGTTTTGCTTTTCACGTTTAGGGCTAGCATTACCTGAACAGATTTTTGTATGCTATGATGAGATCCAATGCGGATACCAGTATCATTTATTGAAAAACCCATTCTCTTCCCACTGCTGTGTAGGGCTACTCTTGTTATAAATCAAATGTTCTATATGGCTATGTTTCTGGGGCTCTGCAGTCTGTCCCTTTGGTCTATCTATCTAACTTTGTACCAACTGCACATTAACTTAATTGCTGTTGAATTATCATAAGTCAAAACAGAATTAGTCTTCCCACGTCATTCTTCCCTGAGAATGTCTTGGCTGACTTGGACCTCTGCATTTCCATATAAAATTTTAAATAAGCATATCTCTGAATTTTTATTGCGTTGGTAACTTAAAGAAAAAAAATCTTTATAAATAAAGCATCTATCAAGTTTTAACATGCAAATCTGTTTAGATCTTTATTAATAACTTTGATTCTTCTCATTAATATTTATTGTTTTATCTAAAGAGGTCTTACAAATTTTTTAGTAGATTAGGTCATAGGTATTTGATACTTTTATGCTTTTGTAGAGGGTATGTTTTTAATTTTTTTCCAGTAAATAGAAATAATTGATTTTCATAAATTGGCTTTATTTCCAGTAACCTATCTAAACTCTAATTGGAATAATTTATCTGTAGATCCTTTGGATTTGTTTTGTTTTGTTTTTTTAAAGATTTTTATTGCGGAATTGGGGAGGGGAACAGCGTTGGGGAACCAGGAAAGGGGAACACACAAGTTGCTGTCCTTTTGTTCTTCAGTCTAGTTGTGGAGGACGTTGCTTCACTGGCCCATGTTGGTATCATCATTGCGCTTTTCTCGGGTGAAGCAGATTGGTCGCCAGCCTCTGGACGGCCACTCACAGCGGCTCTTGGCAGCTCACACCGGCTGCCTGCTGCTCACTCTTGCTGCCGGCCACTCACTGTAGCTTATGGCAGCCCCCTGCAGTAGGGGCTGCAGCTGTGTCGTCCCGGGGACTCACAGTAGCCCAGCTCCAGGTGGAGCTGTTGTTCACCATCTTAGCTGTAGAGGGCAGTGTCACTGGCCCTCATATGTGGGATCTGAACTGGGGCCGCTGGCGTCCCAAGCCAGCTCTTAACCAATACGCCACTGCCCTCTTTTGGATTTTCTGTGTACACAATCATATCATAGCTGAATGACAGCTTCATTTCTTCCTCTTCAATCATACTTTAAAAATTTTAGCTTACCTTATTTAACTGACTAGGACATCTAGTACAGTGTTGAAGAGAGTAGTTATACAGAACACGATGTCATGTTCCCAGACTCAAAGGGAAAAATGTCAGTGTTTCACTACTTAATATGATCTTTGCTATAGTTTTTTGAGGATAGCTGACCTTTATAAGATTAAGAAAATTATCTTCTATTCCTAATTTGTTTACAATTTTAACTATAAATGCATGTTGGATTTTTGTCATGCTTTTTTTTTTGCATCTATTGTATGATCCTAACCTTTTTCTTCTTTATATATTAACATGGCAAATTACATTGATATTTTAATATAAACAATCCTTCCATTATTTGAGAGAAATGCCCAACTTGGTCATAATTTTCTATGGAAAATTTTAAACACATGTAAAAGTTGAGAGAATAGTATAAAAACTCCCATGTGCCGAATATAATTAATAATGTTGTAAATATTTTGTGGGGTGTCAGATGGTCATATGTCTTGTTAGGGAGACCATTTCATGGATGGAGTAGAAGCTTGATCACTGCACTGTACACCTGAAGCTGAGATTGTATAATATTGTATACCAACTGTAATTGAATATATAGATAGTCACGAGATGTGGATTATACTATGGAAGGGAGTCAGAGGAAGTGTAATAGATATATATGATATGGGGGGGAGGAGTGGGGTGGCTAAATGGGAAAGGGGGGTTGTCACTTTGAGGGGTAAAAAGTATAATTATTGCACTGTGTTGTACACCTGAAACTAATTAAAAATAAATTAATAATAAAAAAAACTCCCATGTGCCCACCCATCTTTCAGCTTCAATTAACAGTACATGATCAACCTTCTTTCATCTATATTTACATTCCCACATGTCCTGCCCAAGATTATTTTAAAGCAAAGCCCAGATTTTATATTATTTCCATATATGCATCAGTGTCTCTAGAACTTTGTCAAAATATTGCCATAACTGTTTCAGCTGTATCTCTGATACACAGCCTATGTTGGTTTTCTGTTTAATCTAGTCTGACAAACTTTGTCTTAACTAGGTGTTCAGACCATTTGCACTAATGTAATTACAATTTTCTTTTGTCATTTTAATTTCTACTGGCTATGTTTCATTCCTTTTTCATCTTATTTTGGATTGGTTTTTATTATCTCATTCTCTACTCCTGTTTGGAAATTGTGTACCCTCTTTCTATTCTATTTGGAAGATTTGATTACCCTAGAAAATTACTCTCCAAGGTATAATATTAATGTCTTTTCATTTACCAAACATGCATTGAGTGTCTCCATATATCAGGTGAAGTAAAAAGCCACAGAGATAAAAGATGAGTAGCACAGTCTCTGGTCCTTGAGGAACTTTAGTCTAAGCCAACCCCTTTTATTTTTTTGAAGAATCTCTAGGTCTCCCCAAGTTCAGACTTTTTAATTGTGCACATATCATGTGTTTATAAAAAAGAACTACAAATTTTTTGAGCTTATTGTAAAGATGATCAGCAGTCTATTGCCTCAATTTTTTCACAAATTGATTTTTTGGTTTTGGTTCATCATTTCAAAGGATCCAGCTGCTCTGGATCTTTACAAGTATCGTTCTACACAGTACACCTATCCCCACAACAACCTTAAAAGGAAGTAATATTATCTCCATTATACAGATGAGGAAACTGATTTCAGTGGCATTAATGATTTTTCCAGGGTCACATGACTAGTAAGTGATGGACTCGATTTGAACCCAAATCTGTCTCTAATGCTTATATTTCCCCCCTCCCCCCCATTACCTGGTAGGATTTGTCAAAATGTAAGCCGGAGAAATTGTAATGTGTATTAATACTTTAAGAGTACATGATTGTCACTTGATTTTTAAAAAATTTTTTTTATTTTTTTAGCTGAGCCAACCTGCTACCTGTTGGCAGCTCAGCGGCTGCTCAGCTCGGGCTGGACTGCTGTTGCTCAGAGCTCAGCTCGCACTCTTGAGCGAGCTCTTAACCAACTGAGCCACTCGGCCGGGCCTTGATTTCTTTTTTTGAGATGAATTCACATACTATAAAATTCACCTTTTTTAAAGTGTATAATTCAGTGGTTTTTATTATATTCACAAGATTGTACAACCATCACCACTATCTAATTCCAGAATATTTCCTCTCTTCTCAAAGAAACCCTGTCCCTATTAGCAGTCACTCCCCATTTCCCCCTCTAATGAGACCCTGGCACTTTCTATCTCTGTGAATTTGCCTATCCTGGACATCCTGGTGTATTTGTGCAACTTTGTGTCTTGTTTGTTTCACTTCGCATGTTTCCAAGGTTTATCTATATTGTAACATTTATCAGTGCTTCACTCTTTTATGGTTGAACAATATTCCGTTGTATGAATATATCACCTTTTGCTTATCCATTCACTGGTTGATGGCCATTTTTGGCAGCCAATAGATAATGCTGCTGTAAACTTTTGTGCACAAGTCTTTGTGTGAATATAGATTTTTGTAATTGAGTTTTGTTGTTGTAGGAGTGCTTTATATATTCTGCATATTAAGCCTTATAAATATGACTTACAAATATTTTCTCTTATTCTGTGAGTTGTCTTTTCACACTCATGATAGTGATAGTATCCTTTGATGGACAAGTTTTTAATTTTATAAAGCCCAACTTATCTTTTTTGAGGGGTGAATGGCTGCTTGTCTTTAGGTGTTTTAGCTAAGAAACTATTGCCAAATCCAGTCACAAAGACTTTTAACTATGTTTCCTTCTAAGTATTACCTTTACGCTCTTCTGAACTATGCAAGAACTTGGGAACATTTTATTGATTCCTGTAGCTTATCTCCTGTTATCAAACATTCACAATACATACAGATAGAAACCCCACATGACTGATTGTAATAATTGTATGCAGTAAATATTTAGCTATACTTACATATATTTACTAGTTTTTGTTTTCATTTCTTACTGAAACTTAACCTCCCATCAGGGCTTCTTTTCCTTCTGCCTAAATAACTTTTTATGGGTTTTCTTTCCTTAGTGAGGATCTGCTGCCATTAAATTCTCTCAATTTTTATTTTGTTGTCTTTATTTTGCCCTCATTCTTGAAGAATATGTCTGTTGTGTAGTGAATACTTGGTTATTTTCTTTCAACATTTGGAAGATATATTTCTACTGTCTTCTAGTTTCTGATGTAACTATTGAGAAAATCAGTCTTTGAGGATAATCCACTGTTGCCACTGGGAAATTTTAAAGTTTTTTGGTTTTTTTTGTTGTTGTTTTGTTTTCAGTTTCACTATGAGGTGTCTAAATAGGATTCCTTTCTACTTATCCTACTTGGGATCTATTGAACTACTTGAGGCCTCGGTTCGGGTCCCACAGATGAGGGCCGGTGATACTGCTCTCAAAAAAAAGAAAAAAGAAAAAAGAAAATTCTCAGCTATTATCTCTTTCAATATAGTCTCTGCCACGTTTTCTCTCCTTGCTTTATAGAACTCCAATCACAAGTGCTTGACATTCTCACAATGTCCTCTACGTCTTTTACCTCTCTTAACTCCTTTTCTATCTTTCAGTCTCTCTGGCTTATAATCCAGTTTGCCAAGTCTTTCTTTAGCTGTATCTCATTTGATATTAAACAGCTCCATTGCGTTCTCAATGTTGGTTATTTTTTCAGTACTGGAATTTCTAATTGGTTCTTTTTCAAATAAAACAAAATCACAATTTCAACATCTGGAGCTTTTGTGTTCTGTTTCTATTATTTTTTCTATTGATTCTGATTTATGTGTATTGTTTATCATGTTCCATCACTGTATTTTTAAAACTTTCAGAAATAATTTGACAACTTGGGATGATCATCCTCCAGAGAAGGTATCTCTTTCTTTCTACCAGGCACTGGAAAGTATTCACAGTCCATGGCCAAGACTTGGAATTTTTTTAGAGCTGGAGTACTGTTACTATTACCTCCATTCCATCCGTCTTTTTGCTGAAGTTTCCCCAATTTGCAGTTGGATGAAACCAACCTTTTGGCAGATTTTCTCAAGAAAAGATCAGTTGCATGCTTAAAACTGTTTTTCTATGGTCTTGATACTTGGAAGGTCAGCTTGACCTTAAACAATATTGGGTTAAACTTTCTTGTTTTTGAGTGTCTGCTTTGCATGTTGCCTTGGTTTGCACGTTGTGGTGAAAAGTTCTGCTTTGCACTTTGCTTTCTTTGCATGTAGTGAAGTCTAACACGTCTAATTCTCTTGCCCTTTTCAGTGCTTTGATCTTTTTTGTCTGTAGACCCTGAGAACTTTTATCTTTATAGTCTAATATTGTTTCTAGAGTATGTCTTGGAGTTGAATATTGAAAGACAATTTTTCTGCTACTCTGAGGGCTTTCTATATGAACTAAAGACTTTTTTAAAAGAAGTTTTTATTTTATTTTTTTGAGGGCGGTGTCATTGGCCCTCATATGTGGGACCCGAACCGGGGGCCACTGGCTTCCCAAGCCAGTGCTTAACCACCGCACCACTCAGCCGACCCATGAACTAAAGACTTTTGAGGAAAGCTTTGTGTCTTTTTAAAAACCTTTCATTTTTAACAAATTTTAGATTTACAGAAGTTACATGAATAGTGCAGAGTTCCTCACTATGCTTCTCCTAATGTTAACTCATATAACCATAGTAAAATTATCAAAATCAGAAATTGACATTAATTTACTATTAACTAAACTCCAGGCCTTATTTGAATTTCAAAAGTTTTCTCAGTACTGTCCATTTTTGGTGTCAAGATCTTGTTGAAGATTCCACATTACATTTAGTTATTTCTCCGTAGGTTCCTCCACTCTGTAACAATTCTTCAGGTTTTCCTCATTTTTCACCTTGACATTTCTGAAGAGCACTGGTAAGTTATTTTGTAGAATGTCCTTCAGTTGAGCTTGTCTGATGTTTTCACATGATTGGAATGAAGTTATGTACTTTTTGCAGTTTTATTATAGAAATAATGTACATTTCTCAGTAAATCATATTAAGGGATTTATGAAACGAATATGCTTTATTGCTGATATTAACTTTTATCACTTGGTTAAAGTGTTTACAAGGCTTCTCTACTGTAAAGTTATCTTTCCCTTTGTAGTTGATAAATATCTTGGGGACATACTTTGAGACTATGGAAATAGTTTCTTCAACTTTTGTCCACTCATTTAGTTTTTTAAGTGTTCTTCCATAGATAGGTCCCCAAGGATCTCCACCTCCAGGGCCTTACACTTATATAAACCCCTCCCACATTGTACCAGGGTTGCTATGTGTGGCAGAAGTGGTCATATGCCACCTCCAAGATTAGGTTATAAAAGACACTGGGGCTTTCATCTTGGGCATGGCTTTTGTGTTCTGTCTTTCCTTCTCCCTCTCTTGGATCACACAGTCTGAGGAAAGTCAACTGCTGTGTTGTTAGCAGCCCTGTTGAGAGGTCCCCAGAGCAGAAACTGAAGTTTCTGGCCAATAGCCATATGAGTGAATTTGGAAGTAGACCCTCCATCTCCGGTCAAGCCTCATATGCTGCTGCCCGGCTGACACCTTAACTTGTAAGAGACTGAGCCAGAATTATTCAGCTAAGCTGCCCTTGGGTTCCTGGTCCACAGAAACTGAAATACAATGAATAATGTTTTATTACATTCATTCCGGGGTAATTTGTTACACAGGAATAGGTAACTAATACAGTCTGAATCACTTAATCTGCCATTACTAGAAGCCATACATCTATGGATGCTTTTGCATTACAATGGCAGAGTTGAATAGTTGTGACAGAAACCATCTGGCCCTTTAGAGAAAATCTTTGCTGATCCTTGCTCTAAACTGAGGCTATAATGATCATTTTAATATTGCGTTCTGATCATTCACTGCACTAATCTCTTACAATGATTTCCTGTTGCCCTTAAGATAAAGATCAAACCTCATAATATGGCTCAAGAGGCCATGATCTGATTGGTGCCTATTATTTCTGCATCATCTGTCACATATCCCACTGTCCTCTGCTTTCAATGCTTCAACAGTACTGCACCCCTTTCAGGGTTTTTTTTGTTATTGTATTTTTAATTTATTGAAGTTGGTTAATAACATTATATAATTTTCAGGTGTACAATATTGTAATTCAACATCTGTGTACTCTATTGCATGTTCCCCACCTGGAGTCTAGTTCCTTCTGTTACCATCTATTTGACCCCCTTTACCTACTTCACACTCCCCCACCCTTTCCCCTCTGGGAACCACCATTCTATTGTCTGTATGAGTTTATTTTTGTTTTGTTAGTTTACTTTTTGTTTTATATTCCACATCAGTGAAATCATACTATTCTTGTCCTTTTTCCATCTGACTTATTTCACTTAGCAGAATACTCTCAAGGGCCAGTTTCTTGAGTGTACCCTGCCCATGCTTATTTCAGAGCCTATGTGCTGTACCCTTTAGAATGTCAGCCCTCTATTCCCTCCTTCACCTAGCTTACTTTTACCCATTCTTCAGGTCTCAGCTTAAACATCACTTCCTCCATGTAGCCTTCTGTGAACTCCACCAACTAAATGAGTCCGTTGTTTCTCACAGCCCTCTGCCTAACTTGCTGATGACATCCATTTACTTGTCATTACATACTTTTGTTTTCCACTAGACAGTAGGCAGACACTAACCCTTTCTGTCTTGTTCAATGTGGTATCCCAGCATTTAGCTTAGTATCTCACACACAGCAGGCACCTAATATTCCTTGCTCTCCCTTACCCCACTGAATTCTGTCAACTCTCTTCTGAGACTGTCCTCCTCTTTATGTCTCTACAACTCCCCTAAATGAGTCGACTATTATGTTGTATCTAGATTCTTTCAGTAGATACCAAGCAGGTCTTCTCACTCTGAATTTTCCTCCACAGTGCAGTTGGATTGACTTTTCTAAGATGCAAATCTGATGGCTTCTCATTGCTCTCCAAACACAGTTTAAATCGCTTTGTAATTTAAATTTCACTTCTCTCTCAAGCACCTGTTAGTGAGATTCCATTCACCTACCTGAAACACTATTCCCCATGCCTCATTTCTTTTTTTTTTTTTTGTTTTGTTTTGTTTTTAAAGATTTTATTGGGGAATTGGTGGAGGGGAACAGCATTGGGGAATCGGGGAAGGGGAACAGACAAGTTGCTGTCTTCTTGTTCTTCAGTTTAGTTGCAGAGGATGTTGCTTCACTGTTGGTATCGTCATTGCGCTCTTCCCGGATGAGGCAGATCGGTCGCTGGCCTCTGGATGTCGCTCATCGTGGCTATCGGCAGCTCACGCTTGGCTGCCAGCCACTCACGCTGGCTGCGGGCCACTCACTGCAGCCTATGGCAGCCCACTGCAGCAGGGGCTGCAGCCCACACCATCACTGGGGCTCGCACAGCCCAGCTCCAAGTGGAGCTGTTGTTAGCTGTAGAGGGCAGTGTCACTGGCCCTCATGTGGGATCCGAACCGGGGCCGCTGGCATCCCAAAACCAGCGCTTAACCAATGCGCCACTCGGCCGGCCCCCCCATGCCTCATTTCACACAGGTTATCTCCTACACAGTATTTGGGGATCATCCTAGACAACTCTACCTCCTGGAAGCCTCCTCATACCCCCCAAGTTTGGTTTAGAGGTCCCTGCTACAGTACCCTATCCTCCATTTCCCCAACATCCACACCCCCCACACACTATTTGTAGCATGAATCACACAAGCTATTATGTGTGAAGGGACTATCTGGCTTCTTTTCCATTGTATTTCCAGTATTTAGCACAGAGCCTGCTGCACTGGAGCCTAATAAATATTTACTGAATAAATGAATTTAAATGCTTCAACAATAAAGCAAATTTTCATTAATTTCCGAGGAAAACTTTGAAAAGCTCACATTAAATCTTATCATGGTTGCCAATCCTAGACCCCTCAATTTATTCAGCATAGACCCCACAACGCATTTCAATCAGCACCCCTAATCTCTTACTGCCTTATGTTATACCCATCTCTCAAGTCCACTTTCCTTTCTCTTGTCCCTTTTCCTTCCCCTCCAGCTGAAGTATTTGTGCTCCTGAACCTACTTCTGGCCTGCTCATGAGCTCTGTTGCATCAATTTTGCTATTGCCACATTTCACATGAATCTAACTCACATAGACAGCTCTACATACGGTCTCATTATGCCTTTCCATTGTGTTGTATCAGCTGGAGTTACATTCACTCACCAGGATGGTATAGCTCTTCCACACTTGATATGCTTCATTAGAGAAGTGATCGTGTTGCCATCCTTCTGCTTAGTCCAGCTCATCCCTGATGAACTGAGCAGCACTTGATATCTCCCAGCCAGACCATAAAGTCAAAGAAAAGAACTGTGTGCTGTGAATGGGACTGAGGAAGTAACACCTCTTCTGCCCTCTCACTATCAAGTGTCAGGCATAACCCCTAGTCAATGTATCTTGCCTTCGTGATTTGATTCTAGTGGTGAAAACGTTACATTATTTAGGGTTTTGTTGTTGTTCAACACAACCTCAAAGACAAGCCAACATTAGGAACCTGACGGTTTGCAGTTATAATCCTGGAAATGGTACAGGGACTCTTGGGCCACATCTCTTCTCATACTGTCGGTACCTCCCAGCCTTCAGTGCTTTTAGTCAGCATCTTTTCTTTTGTCACAGAAATCAAGAAATATCAAAATACATAAAGTAGAAAGAAAGGTTTGTGAACACAAATGAATTCCTAACTGATAACTGGCTGGTGAGCTACAGGATGGAGGGGTAAGGGCAAGGACTGTGAATTCAAACAAGACCACAGACCATTCAAAAGAAACATGGTCATAAAAGCACTTTCGATTTCTCAAGTTTAGCTAGGGCTTTTCAGAAAGCAGCAAGGACCATAGCAGCATTTCTCAGATCTGCACGTCTGTTCTATTTTCCTCACCCCCCTCCAAAACCACATGTCATTAGCAAAAGCTTTGAGTTAATTACGAAACAAGGATAGAAGAAATAAGAGCTAGCTTTGAAAATAAAAAGGAAAAAGAAAAGCAAACCCTTTATACTTAACTCCACCTTAAAGCAACTATTAGTTATGTTATGCTTTCATTTTTTCAGCTATGCTCACTTACATATATTATTGTCAATATTATTTGGGAAAAAAAACAACAATGTAAGCATTCATTTTAAGGATCTTTCACAAACCAAATGACAGTAGGTTTTTATTAACATATCTTACAATGTTGATTATACCTAGTTTTATAATTTCTGCTTAATTATAAAGATTGATTTAGCTTCTACAGTAATGTACTGTATTTAAATGATCACTCATACAAGATAGCACACCAGTACATTTTTTGAATAATATACACACATCACTCTAACTTGGACCTGTTCTTTTTAAAAGTGGGTTTATAAATGGGACTTATAAAAGTTATAGGGGAAAAATTAAAGTTCTAGTTTAGCAGCATGCATGTATGTATTCAAGTACGATTTTCAACCAAGTGCTTTTTTAAAACTTACTGGTGACTAATTCACCAATATCAAAATAAACACTATCAAACCCAAATTTTAATGTTAAGGCTAATATTTTCACTTCACATCCATATGCACAACCATAAAACATTCCATTTTAAATATGTAGTAATCAAAGTCTGAATACATTATACCATGTATATATAGCATGAGTTTCAAACTGTAGAATTATTCAAGTCCATGAATCCTGAAACAGTATTTACTAGAGATGTAAATTAGCATTTTGCTCTTCAACCACACTTACAAATGGTCTGGTATTCATAATGACTGATGCAAAAAATATAACAGGCTGAACTTATGATACATTATTTTAAAAAGTAGCAATGTGTTGGAAAGGACGGCTATTTAGTTAAACAGAAATCATTCTAGTCTTTCAGAAAGTTACCTTAATATTTTGGAAATGTATATAAAAATAGCAAGCTATTTCCACATATTTTATTGTAGAGTTATAGGTAATTTTTTGATGTTTTCAACACATTTGAATATGTACTGTTCTGCTCTCTCTATTTTAATGCAAGGCCATCACTTAATGTCCATTTGCATATTCTGTAATGTCATGTCATTCAATAATTTTTAGAATGTAGATCTGACTTTATTTTTACATTTTATCATTAGATTTTTTTAGTTTATTTTTACATGTAAAAATGTAATTTTATATAACAAGCCATGTAAATTCAAAGTACCAGGAATTGCTTGATAGCACTATGTACGAAATTATCATCAAATTAATTATTTGGAAGAAAAATCTTGGTAGCAATATATAACATGCTTTTCTGTAATCTTCCTTCTCTACTAACAGAGTGGGTTTTAGCTCAATCATTCCTATTCTTGCTGATTCAAAAACCCTACCAACATAAATTGCTTTTCACAGCAGCTTCTAAGATGAACGCAGATGCACGGCTCACTCATGAGGGTCATCACCACTGAGCCATTTTTTTCCCCTTTTAGGAAACCAAGGAGAAATAGCAGTGATTACAATGCACGAATACAATATAGCGAACCTCTTGAGCTGATAGGAAAGTTCCAAAATTATGCTTCATTTGTGGAGAAGTCTGAGCATTTCTAATCCAGTCATTTAAACAAAAACTTGGTTGTAATAAATAGTGGGCATGAGCAGAGTGGAAATCTGCCAGGTGTATGTATGCTCTTAAAACTTTTGATATTATAGTAAAATCTATTTGTTACTATTTCTAGCAATTTACCCAACTGAAATGGCAAATTTTGATTTTTAAGGGCTCTCCCCAACCACACGTCTTCCAAAATGTACTGTATTATATTAACAGCAGCTATCTACTTATTTTACAACTATTTCAATTATTTACCTGGGGAGAATATTTATGAAATACCTGAGAATGAATTAAGTTTTCAGCAAAGCCTTAAACTTTTAACAGATTCCTCACAATAAGAAAAAATTTTAAAGTTCTACTATTAGACGAACTTTTACTATACAATATTTCACATAAATCATGTTTTACATTTTTTTCTAATTACATACAGCAAAAATCTCAAATCAACACAAGGATAGCAGAGGGAAAAGATGCATTATGTTTAGCAGATGCAAATTAAAACACAGAGATATAAAGAAGCAGTAAAACTTTAAATAAATCACACCCACTCTAAGTATCAATGAATAGCTGATATGCATTGCTGGGAGAATCAGTTTTAAATAATTTTGTCAAGTTGTGCTTATTAATTGTAGATTTTTTTTTAAATGACCACTAAACAATGATATAATTTGTTACTTATGTTCTCCAGATATTTTTTTAAAAATTATTATACCATTAATGTGATTATCAAGCACCTAATTTTGGAAAGGCTTTACAATGTTTGTTTCTTTTTTTCCCTCAGCAAAAGCATTAATCCCCCAAATTAAGTTAAAGCTTATTGTTGATAAATTCTTAATGAAAATGATGATCTAATGCAATGCTGAGGTGTTGAGTCACAGCCCATTGTAGTGTGGACCCCATCTTTTATTGATGTGATCAAAAGTATGAGAAATCCACTGTTGTTCAAGAACTTTGTATCTTTCCTTACAAATGTAGAGAGGCTTGCCTCGCCTAGAATAAAAAGGAGGGAAAAAAATATTAAAAGTAATAAAATACAATGATTTTACACACTTTTTTTTAAATAGATTCTTCAGGACAAAAATGTCACATAGTAATTTGGCTTATTTCATGTTCCCTTAGCATGTTGATAAGGAAAATATTTCAAAAACTAGAAATAACTCTAAGTTAATGACAGGATTTCTTAATAAAATAAATTGTTATCTGAAGCCAGAAATGGCACATTGTTCTTACTGACACCCAGATACACGCATGCACATCTAACCTAAGATCCCGGTCTTCCTCTCCATGAGCATCCAAATACACAGAACCCCATAGACAGAACCGGTGGCCTCGAATGATGATAATCACCGATGCATTGATCAAAAGGAAAATCCCTGTTCCAGCTCCACAGTTCTGAGAATGCTACAAAAACAAAAACAAAAAATTCACAATATATCAATTAACTTCATAATCAAATGGACTTTATAAGGGTATTAAGAATCTCTTAAGTAAATTTTTTCAAATAAAACAGAAATATTTTTAAAAATTTTAATAAGATTTCATCTAAGTTAAATTTGCAATCTCACTTCTAATACTTTATTAATAATACATAATGAGGAATTTGAGTAAGGACTATCTAGAGAAGCAATTAAAAGCCAACCTAAACCTAATTCAGAGGCTAGCATCTACAATAGCATATATGACTACTGTTTCATAGCACAACATTTTAAAAAGTATGTATCATTAAAAAGCAGTATCGGGCGGGCCGAGTGGCGCAGTGGTTAAGTGCTGGCTTGGGAAGCCAGCAGCCCTGGTTCGGGTCCCACATATGAGGGCCAGTGACACTGCCCTCAAAAAGAAAAGGAAGGGAAAAAAAAAAAAAAAGCAATAGGAGTAGGGCAAGGAAGTAAATTGTACTCAAAGTCTCAGGTGTTTGTTGGCTTTTTTGTTTGTTTTGTTTTGTTTTTTTAGCCTACTACTGGATTAAAAAGAACAAAAATAACAAAAAAAATTTAGAACAAAAGAACAAAATCCTTATATGTATTGTTTAGTTTATTCAGAGTAGTTATACCTGACGAGCTGGCTTAATCGCGCTGGCGCACGTGTGTGTGTGTGTGTGTGTGTGTGTGTGTGTGTGTGTGAGATTTCCATGTGACATGAGATCTGAGTTTTCATAAACTTTATACTATGTACTAATGCTTACCAACACACATTCACAGTAGCTTTGTTGCTTGCAGCAAAGTCCTTTCAGGCATACAAAAGTACCACAAACAAGGCAAACGGCAGGATCTTTAGGAACCTTGGTGCAGACACTACAGGTTTTTCTGTGGTAGTACTGGAAAATGGTGTTATAATTCTCAGGCAACTGTAGTAGGTGTGGTAATTTCCATCTTGACTCTTGAACAAGCAAGGCCTAAAACATTATCCAAAAACATTCATTAGTCCTATGTATGTAAGTCACTAAGACAAAATACTTATTTTTTAAAAGGACTTTCTTTTAAAGAACGGAAAATTTGTCTCCAAAAATGTGGCGTATTTGCTTAATGCAAAATTTTAAATGGTTACATTTTTTTAAAAACCAAGTTTTTACCTTTCTCAGATAAACAATTCATTGGGTTTTTCTTTAGGGAAGGTCACAATTTTAACTCATTTCTATTTCAGTACTTTATAACCTAGAGTCTCCTTCCTAGAAGATGTAAAATCTTCTTACACCTCAAGCTAAGATCTTTTGTAACCACAAGTGCTAGGGCTACAACTCTTCATAAATTTTCTGCTTAAGTAAGGAAAAAAAAAAGCCAAACTAGCTCAATTTCCCTGTAGGGTATATTTTATTGATTATTTTCAAGTATATAAAAATATTGGTAATATCATTAATTTTTTCTAGGTGCTACTCCATTAACACTTAAAGTAAATAAAATACATTATGAATCTATTAAGGAGCTGTATAGATGGCAGACAACTCATATGGTGATCATCTCACATTATCTACAACCATTATCCATCTAAATCAATGCACTAAGTAGCCAGCTTGGTGTTTATCAATAAGCTAATGAATAAAGTGGCCACGGAAGCAAGGATAAGGACAATATATGGTATGGGCTTACAATATGCTGTTTGCCAGTACTCGGTGCCCAAGCCTGGACTCCAAAGATTGACGATTCTGTAACAGGTTGATTATATTGGAACCCTTCCATCAGTGTAAGGAATAGCAATTTGTCCTCACTGAACTTGATACCTATCTAGGTTAGATTGTAAAATTGCCCATTAGCATACACTACATGGCCTCTAATCAGGAATTTTCTTCATAAAAAGAGATGTAAGGCAGTAGGTGGATGTCTATGGAATTAATTAATCTTAACATACACTCAATCATCTGAAGAAAACACTGGTCTTTTAAATGATAAACTACTTTGCTGATGAATTTTTATATGGCACCAGCTTGAAGAAAACACCTACAGAATGAGGTATATGCTACTACAGGATGAAGTATACGGTCCAAAAAAGCAACCAGTATATACGGGCGATCGTTTTCTCACAGTTGGAATACACAGGTTAGGGATCCAGGGGTGAAAAATGGTTGTGGCATCTCTCATGATTACACCTAAGAATTCACTCTTTAATTTCTGTTTCTTTTCCCTGCTATTTTGAATTCTTCTGTGGTTTTAGTACCATCCTAAAGAAGCTATGTACTATTCTCCATCAGGAGATGTAATAATAGTTCTATGGAATTAGAAACTAAATTTGTCATCTAACCATTCTAGGCTCCCCACCTCATAGGGGAAGAAAGGGAATGGCTTATAACACTGTCTGGAGGGACTGAGCCCGGCTGTCAAGAGTAATGGAAATACTGCCACACAATTGGTAGCAGTATGTTTGGAACTCTGACACCCCATACCTCCACCTGCAGGCATGTCCCAAGCTTGAAAGATACAAATTTAACACAAAACTATTACAGCCTTATATAAGCAAGACAAGATCAATCACCAGAAGATTAGACTTTTCAGAATAAAGTTTAGGTTATCCTTGGTGAAACAAATCCAACCAGCTGAGGTGCTAGTTAAAGAAGGTGAAAGAAGAAGGCTATATATTTATTTGACTATGTTACCTACAGCTTTATGACTAGTTACCTACAGCTTTATGACTAGTTGTAAATGTTCTTGCTTGCTGTGGCATATATTTTGCATCATTTTTCATTCTCTGTTCCTTTCTCTTACTATTGAATTCAGGGTGAGTAGGTGCTAATTAAAATATTTTGGACTATTGGGGTATTAGTACAACAAATCCCAGAAGGAATGGACATCTCCCAGAGCCTCTGGTTTCAGAGAGACCAATGATGTAACTGTTGGATGTGACTTCAGGCTGCATATCTGGGAAAAGGGTGGATGCATCTGTGGTTCTAAGAGGGATGGTTACATCATTTTGAACAGAGGCAGAAATGAAACTCTATGCATGAGAAGAAGGATATCTGTGCTAGGCAACTAAGATATGAAGGTAGCAGGCAACCAGTGTTTTTTCTTTTCCACTTGTCTGGCATAGTTATCTGCCTTCTTATCGTAACAGCACTGTAAGTCCTTTTGAAAAATAACCTCTTTTCCTGCTCCATACAGGTCTAATTGGGTTGCTCCATCACAAGGGGTATATATCTGATGCAAATTAGGCCAGATTTTCTCTCCCAGGGACCTGAATTTTGAGTGCAAACACAGAGGGAAGGAAAGTGGGTGAGGCAGAGTCATCCAATGGTAGCACTTAAGAGAAAACAGGCCGGAAGTTTGCAACCAAAGTATCTCAGCTGATAACAAATACTAATTCAGACGCTTTCAAGTTCACTGCTGTAGGACTATTTGGCTCCATTCACTGTTTATCTTGCTAAGTCTCTACATTCAAATCTAAAATCCTTGGTAAAGAAAATCTGGTTGACCTAGGATCTGAGTCAGGGTTAGAGATGGAGCAGAGTGGATGGGGACAGGAGTAGGAGTGCAGGTCAGATGGTGATGCATTAAAATAACTGGTAAAATTTCTGCATATGTAAAAATATATAAATAAATGTCTATTGCTCTGACTCTAAAACAAGTCATTATCACTCAATCTTAAAAAAGATGAAATATTTTTAAATTATAAATTCTTATTTTCCATCAATATCCACACCAATTACCATTCATCTAAAATGTAGGTTTGCTCTTACCCTATCAAATAAGTTCATTTTTATCTATTGTTTAACCCATAACTCATATGAAGATGAAAAAAATTAAGTATGGTCATCACTTTTTCTCCTGTCCAGGTTCTACAGTTACATACATCTCTTACTCCAAATCATTCTTTACAGGTTTTTGGACATCAAAATATAACTTCAGATTCTAGCTATAATTTGTGAATACAGAAATTACTAAACAGGAAAAAGATTTTTTATACATAATATACAAGGTTCAATTAACTTCTTGATATTCCCTTTCCTTTGGGAAAAAAGTATCAAATGAGGTATTATCTCTTTAAGGATTTCAACAAAAAATAGAAATGAACAAAAGCAGAGACATTTATTATTTATACTTACCTTGCCTTTACTAGTCACTTCAATGTTTTAAAAATTAAGTCTAGCCTGATTCCTCCATATGAAATACCAATTTTTATTGTCCCTTTGATGTCAAAATTAAAATTCTCATTTTCCCTAAAACTTCGCTCTCCTTTCATCAGTTCTGTTTCTGCCAATGACATCATCCCACCACCTAACTGCTCAACAAATATTTGTTAGGTGACTAATCTATATCAGTCATTTCATAGGAACCAGAGATTCAAGGATAAATAAAAAAATAATCTTTGCTTTGTGGAGTCACAATTCAGACACAATAAACAAGGTGATAAATATGGTGACTGCAAGAGACAGTGGCAACAGAACTATGTACAGTACAACAGAGGGAGGAAGATGCACGATAAGACAAAGCTTTATAGAAGAGGTAACATTTATCTTTGCAAAGCTTTGGTGATTAATTCAACAGGAGAAGGGTAGGTAGGTTGCTTTAGATAAAACTAACAGCAATATGCAATAGCACAGATGTTTGAAAATATATTGCACACTTAAGAAATAGTCTTTTGTGGTTTGAGCAAGACGGTGGGCAGGGGAGTGGTACAGAATGAGTTAGAAAGGCAAGCAAGGTGGTGAAAATCCTTGAATTTTCCTGTCCTCCTCCACAGGCAATGGGCACCATCAGTGGTGTTTAAACAGGAGCAGGTTCCTATCAGAACTATGTGTAGTAGTTACTATTCTTCTAATGATTTGAGTTCAAGATCTTAAAAGTCATGTATATCTGGTCACCAAGTTCTATATGTTCTTCTCAAATGTCCCTTGCATTGGTTACATTTCTAATTTCTACTATTAGAACAAAAGTCCAGGATTTCTTCACCACATAAACAATAATCTCTGGCTTCCCTCTCTCCTTACTTCAATTTACCTACTAAAAAGCCACCAGGTTACCTCTATAAAATACTGTTTTCTTCATATTACCCATGTTTTAAAACCTGTAGTTCTAGTTATAGAGAAAGTCTAAGCACCAAACCTCAGCATTCAGAACCCCCCACCACTGCCCCACTCACTCTACCTTTCCAATTCACTCAACTCCAACACAAGACCTTTTACCAGCCAAGCTGGCAGCATTGGTCCAGCAAATTTTAAAGTTAAAGACATGACCTTTAAGATGTGCTAATTCAAAGCTTTGATTTTTATCGGACAGTTCTCTTTCCAATAAATAAACTTACAAATTCTTTGTCTCCCTTAAAATTCCTTTGTCTCTTCCAAGTCTAATGCTATGATTATTTAAGTTATTCAGTAAAAAGCCTGACAATCTAAAGCAAATTAAAAGTGACATACTAAGACCTTAGATTTGTTGACTGAAATATTTCTGCTTTTGTACTCATAAACGAGTACTACATAAGTAAACCATTTGAAAAATATAATTAGTTTAATAAATGCTGAACAAATGATTTGAAATTTTAAATTCTCCATTATCTTACCTATTAATATATCACCACTATGGTCAATGAGTATACGCTTTTGACATACCTTTCCTTGTTCCGCATGTCTTTCAGTAAATGAATTTATCTCAGAACACCACTGAGATATAATATCAAATGCTGGAACTGGCCAATCCAGGCAGGAGGCACTGATGAATGGATGTTCTGTTTGGTAAAATGTTGGCAGAAGTCCCAGGCAGCTGGAAAGAACTGAAAATTCTTCTTCTTCCTTTTAGACACGAAATAGAAAATTCTCAAGAAATTGCATCAAGATATTTTATGTGTCATCCTCATTAATTACTTTTGAATAGTAAGAAAACTTAAACTGAGTCAACTAAAGAAAAGTAAAAGGAGTAGGAGGAACAAAGAAGAGAGACAAAGGTTCCTAGCTGTTATATCCAAAGAGCCCCATAATATTTCTCTTTGAAATTTAATTCCTCAGTGCCATAGCATCTGCTTCTTTTATACATTTATTTTTTAAATTGGTTACCACATATCTGATGAATACAGTCTATGGAACCCAGCTACTCTATGAAAGCAAATGTTAATTAGGGGCCAAGGGAAAGCAACTTCTGGTTATAAAGACATAGGCTGTCAGTGAGGATGAAGAACAAGAGTAGAAGCATGGAATTCACAAGAGGCAGTGCTAAATAATTTGCTTGGATCCTGAATGAGTGTGAAACAAAGTCAGTTTTAAAAGGTGGGTGAAGTTTAAAAACAAAAAAAACTTTACAGATCTAAATGCCAGGCAATCTGAAGCTCTCTATTCAGTAATAACAGAACTAGAGAAATCAGTCATCCAAGGACTCACATCTGGAATGGTGATTTTTAAGGTGCTTCTTTGGTCTTACAAACACCAAAATACACTCCTCAATCCCTCTTTATTTAACTGAAAAACCATTTAGCAGAGTAGTGTGTCTACGTTCCCCTGTCCACTGGATCAATTCCTATCATCCTTCAAATTCCAGCTCCCCAGGGAAGCTCCCTCTGACCCCCTTAATGAGATCTTAGATTACCAAGCTCCATTCACATAAAGTTAATCCTTTCATATCTTGTAAACACTTCTGTTCTTGGATATTTTCTATTAGTTACTTTAAAAGTAAATAAGCTATTCCTATATGACTGTGGGAGTAGTCCCGGGAAGTAGGAGCTCTGTCCTCCCAGTGCTTGGCACATCTGTTTGCAAAACTGAGCTAATTATGTAGATGAAGTACAAAATTCTGAAATACACTAAAAAAGATGCAAAAAGCAAATTGATATGCAGACTGAAAAAGATGTGAATTTTTAAAATCTCTAAAAATGAGGCCACAAATCCCCCTTTATCTAGCTATGTAAAGAAAGCATTTAAAACAAAAACAAAAACATTTTATTTCAGTATAATTTACATAACCATAAAATGCAACAGCCTTAAGTGTAGTTTGATGAATTTTGGTAAATGTATAGTCATGCAACCACTGCTACAATCAAATTTAAAATAATTCCATTCCACCCAAAAATTCCTTTGTGCCCCTATGCAATCAATTCCAGCCCCTTATCCTGGCCCCAAGCAACCACTGATGTGCTTTCTGCCATTATAGTTTTGAATTTTTAAAAAAACTTCATATAAATGGAACCACACAGTATGTATTCTTTATGCTTGGCCTCTTTCACTTAGCAGTAATATTTTGAAATTCATTCATGTTATAGTATGCATCAGTAGCCCATTTCTTTTCATTACTGACTAGCATTCCACTATATGGTAATACCATATTTTGCTCATGCATCTACTTGCTGACAGACTTCTGGATTGTTTCCAGTTTGTGACTACTACAAATTAGGCTGTTGTCTTTCATAAGTCTTTATGTGGACATAATCTTTCATTTCTTTTGGTAGATACCTAAGAGTAGGATTATTGTGTTGTACAGTAAGTGTATGCTTCATTTTTTAAAGAAACTGCCAAACTTTTTCCAAATGTGCTATACCATTATGCATTCCCACCATCAATGGATGAGAATCCGATATTCCAACTCCTCACCAACACTTGTCACATAAATTTGTATTCCTCTAATGAACAATGATGTCGAACACCTTTTCATGTACTTTTTTGTCATTCATACATATTTCTTATGAAAAGTGTTTGTTCAAATTTTTTTCCTAATTTGTGTTTTTTATTATTATTATTATTCCGTTATAAGAGTTCTTGATATATTTTGGATACAAGTCCTTTCTCAATGTATTTATTTAACTGAGATAGAATTCATATATCATAAAATTCACTTTTTAAAATATATAATTCTGTGGGGTTTTGTATACTTACAAAATTGTGCAACTGTCACCACTATCTAAATCCAGAATGTTTTCATCACCATATTGTAAATGGAATTATTTTCTTAATTTCATTTTCAGATTGCTCATTGCCAGTGCATAGAAATACAACTGATTTTTTTTGTACATTTATCATGTAATTTACAACCTTGCTGACCTGGTTTTAGCCCTAATAGTTTTTTTTGGAGATTCCTTACAACTTTCCACATACAAAATCATCTTAATTTTCAAACAGAGATTGTTTTACCTTTTCTTTTTCAATCCAGATGGCTTTTATTTCTCTTTTTTACCTAACTGCTCTTTCCTGAACCTCCAATACAATGCTGAAAAGAAATTATGAGGGCAGACCTCCTTCACTTATCTCTGATCTAAGGGAGCAAGCTTTCTTTCACTATTAAGTATGATGTTAGCTATACGTTTTTCATAAATGCCCTTTATCAGAACTTTCTATTCTGTTCTTTTCTACAGAATATTTCATTGTATGAATAAACTACAATTTATTTAACCAGTTACCCATTGATGGATAACTTGAGATGTTTTCAATTTTTTGCTATTTTTGTATGTCTATTCAGGTATCAATAAATCAATTTCCCTATTATTATACTACAAGAGACATCTATAAGTGGAGTATTCATAGCTATACTGAGATCAAAGAGACTATAATATGCAATATTATAGTGTTTTTTACAGACTTAACATAGAAGAAAATTACCTGCACTCTTCCAAAAATGTTTCGGGTAGCAAGCAGCATCATAGCTCAGATATTAATAGTGCGGATACGGCATGCAGACTAAATGTGCTCAAATCCTGGCTGCTTTACTTACTAGCTGTGAATCTTGAGCAAATTATTCATCTCTCCGTGCCTCTTTCCTTGTCTGTAAAGTGAGGCTTATAACAGCTACCTCACAGTTGTGAAGCATAAATGAATACATGAAACACTTAAAACAGTGCTTAGCATATAATCAGTGTACAATAACTGCTAGCTATAATTATTATTATCCATAGGAAAACTATTTTTGACAGATAGGAGAATGAAAAAAATAATTAAAAGACATATATTAGAGCAGTGTTTTCTTCAATTTAGGGGGGTGGGGGTGAATAACATGGTCTAATAGTTAACTATTTTCTTCCAAGAAAAATACACGTACACAAACATTTTACAAACAATGTCATGGAATTCAAAAATTACCTGAAGTCCCTCTGTTAAGAATTCCAGAATTAGAGGATAAATAAGAGAGAAGGCATTTAAGTAGAAGAAAAGAGAACCATATAGGCGACTTTAATTAGCTCTAATATGGTAGTTGAAATAATGTTAGACTAAGACATTTAACTAAATTAGGAAGGTCTAATAGATTACTGTGGAAAGCAGGATTGCTGTTGTCAGAACATATACTAGGTACTATTCTTGATTTCCGAAGCTTAAAATGTTTGATTAAAAAAAGTACTGTTAAACTCAAGAGTCTCCTGGCTATTAGAAATAATCACTGAACTTATTAACAAGGTGGCTAAATGTAGATAATATTCAAAATTTCAATTGGATTTCTACATTTCAGCAATATATTAAAAATGTAATTTTTAAATAATTCCATTTACAATAAAAACAAACAAAAGACATGCATAGGAAACTTAGAAGCATTCTTTTTGGAATAGGGAATAAGAAAAGGATGCTATTATTTCTACTGCTCAAAATAATACTGAGCATGCATTAAGACAACAACAAGTAATAAAGATTTAAAGGGAAGAAACAATATTGTCATTTTCAGATGATATAATCATAATTACATAGAATACCTAAAAGAATCAATGGGCAAACTATTAGAATAAGAGTGTTCTGCAAATAGTCAGTCACAAGAATTAACAGAAGTCAATAGTATTATTCTATACCAGCAAGGAGTAATCAGAGAATGTTATAGAAAACAGATAATTTAAAGAGAAACTAAAATTATAAAGCCTATAGGATTAGCTTTATAAAAAATGCTCCAGACTTTAAGATGACAATTAAAAAATTCTATGAAAAGCAATAAAAGAAAACCTGAATAAATGGTCATATAAACTATGTTCAATGCCTTAAAACTATAAATTCAAAGCAATTTTCATCAAACATTTTGTAGGATTTAGGAAGAAAGTTTACAAATTGATTATAAAAATCCATAGATAGCTAACTGAAAAAATATAAGAAAAAAAGAATTTAACAAAAAAAAAATAGTTAAAAGAAAACAAAAGGGACACTCACTCTACCAGATATAATATCTATAATAAAATCATAGTATTTAAAAATCTGTTACTAGTATGGGAGCAAATAGCTCAATAGTATATACAATAAAGAATCCAGAAACATAGAAACCTGTTAGCATCAAAAATCAGCAAGAAGGGCCGGCCGAGTGGCTCAGTTGGTTAAGAGCTCGCTCAACAATGCGAGTTGAGCTCTGAGCAACAGCAGTTCGATGCCCAGCCTGAGCTGAGCTGCAGCTAAGCTGCCAACAGGTGGCAGGATGGCTCCCATACTAGTAACAGACTTTTAAATACTATGATCTTATTATAGATATTATATCTGGTAGAGTGTCCCTTTTTAAAAAAAAAAAAATCAGCAAGAAAAAGTTAGATTACTTTATAAATAGATTAAACTATAAAAATAATAGGAGAAAATACAAAATAACTTTATAATCTCAGGTGGGAGAAAGATTTTTAAAATAAAATTCCAAAAGCATAAGTTATAAAGAGAAAAGTGACAGGTCTGACAGCATTAAAATTATTGGGTTGTAGGAAAATTCATGACGTATTTTTCTATGTTTTTCGTTGCAAAAATGTGTCATGACTTTTCCAACAACCCAATAAATATTTCTGTTCCACAAAGGGCAATACAATCTAACAAAAGTCTGTGAAAAGATATCTACCGTGAGTAAAATTGGCAAAACAGCAGCAAGATAATGACAAAAAACCCATTTCTAAAAAATGGTCAAAGAATAGGAATAGGAAATATACAGAGGAAAATTTAAATGGCTAATAAGTATGTAAACAGATAATCAATTGTATTTATAGTTAGAAATGCAAATTAAATTAACCATAAGCATATATTTTGTACCCATATGACTGGCAAATATTGGAACACTGGATAATAAGAAGTGCTGGCAAGTGCTGGGTGGAAAACAAGAACCCTCATGCAGTGCCAGAGGAATGAGAACCCTGAGCAGCCATTTCAGAAAGCGAACAGGAAGAATGTATCCTATGGACCCAATGATGCCATAACTAGGTATGGAACCCAGAGAAACTTTAAAGTACACAAGATATTAGGTTCATTGCAGCAGATTATATTTTTCCATGGTAGCAAAGATTTGGAGGTCATCAGTGAGTAAGTAAAATGTGGAATATATGTATACTGGAATACCACTATGCAGCAATAAGAAAGGATCATTTAGAGCTACATGATTAGGTCTAAAAGGTCTAATTTAGCAGAAAAAAAAACATAACAAAGATACAAGATTTATAGCTCAATATCAGTTACGCAAATTAAACAGACACAAAACAACACTATATGCAGTTTATACTGACATACACATTACTTCTGAGAAGTTATGGGTAAGGTACCATGTGGGGAAAAGGGAGGAGAATTAATACTAGAGGCACTGTGCACAGTGCCATGAGCTGAGCAGTGTGATCAATGAATTCATGCAGATGCTTCTCCATCCTTCCTCTCAAATTATGAAAAGGTAATTTCAGGTAAAGAAATTAACAAGGGGCCAATATAAATATTATCCAATGAATAAGGTAAATTCTAACTCTAACTGATTTACTGGCTTAGATATGTCTTCATCCTTCAATTGCATCACTGTAAAATGAGAACGAACCTATTTTATAAGCTGGTTAATAAATAGCTGATCATTATAAACTGCTTTGTAAATACTTTGAGCAAATAAATGTTTAGTCCTTTCTCTCCCAAATAAAACAAAGGGCCATGAATGAATGATTCTTTACTTTGAGAACCACAAAAGAAAGTATTAAGGGAAAACTGCTGAATGTATAGAATTGCAATTAGAATCAAAGGGAGCAAAGTAATAAATTTTAATGAAATATTTTTGGATAAAAGTATGAAATATGGATAGCTGAAACAAAGAAAAAAATGTCAAATCCACAAAAGTTAAAGTATGCATAACATTACACCTATCTATACCATATCACAATTAACAAAAAGCCAAAGTGAATATAGTATTGAGAAAGCAAGTATCTATATATATTTATACAGTACATATATTTATATATTTTTACATTACATATATACTTACATATACATATTACAAATTTAAAAACAAAAATGATTATCCAGATGACAGAAATCTAAACAAAAAGGCAGTAGACTTCTATCTAAAGTTGTAACTTACTTTTCTCACTTCAGTTGAATATATCCACTTCAATAGTCCAACCAACCCTTCACCTCATTATATGCAAAATACTTTCATTCAGGCCCCCAGAAACCTGCTCCATATTTCCTCTATTAACTGGACCACAAAGGTTCAAGTCTCCCAGGTTCAAACCCAAGTACAGTAGACTCTTCTCCCTTGACTTCTCCCCCTCCACGTGTGCAACTAGCTGTGAAATTCTGACTATTCCATCTCTGAAATCCCTAATTATTCCCTATCTTCTTCCATTTCTAATATGTCCTTCCTCAGCTGGCTTTTCTATTCCTGGTCCTTCTAAATTCTCACACCCTACAATCTGTCTTATATTAGAATTGAGATTTTATCCTGAAATAAAATTTGAGTCATGTCACATTTTTGTCCAAAATCTTTCAGTAGCCAAAATTCTCTCATGTAAAATTCAGATCCACTACAATTTCACTTTAATCTATCTTTCTTCTAGTCATTGCACTGTTGTTTGTCATGCATCCTTATCAATGCATTTCTTCCTTGGTCTAAGCACATGTCTGGTGCTCTACCGGAGGTATCCTGTACACCCGAACTCCAGACCAAATTTCAATGTCCAATTCAACAGCTTCTGCCTCCACTTACTTTCCAACTTATAGGAGAAAAACACACTCCGATAAAACAAATGAAAAATAAACCATAAGGTAACAAGAACATAAAGAACCACAGCCTATGGCCTATGTGAAGAAAGAAAAGTTGATGAAGGAAGCAGTAGACCTTGTTTGGTTAACCTCCATGTTTGAGAATGCTCATGTGCCAAAAGCAAATACACCTTTAAGTTAAAATTGAAATAATTATGAAAGAAAATATCTAGTGGATGAATTTTTTTTGAAAAAGAGTTAGAGGGAAGAGAGATAAAAAATATTTAATGAAATAATGGCCAATGTTTTTCCAAATTTGGTGAAAACTACAAACCCATAGATCTAAGAAGCTTAATGAATCCAAATCAGCGGAAACGTAAGATCAATTACTGGAGTTCTCAATAATGTTAAAATGTTAACACTATAACATTACGACGTCTGTTTTTCCAGCAGCTAAGATGTCAGTTCTAAATTAATATTTACAATCAATCTAATTCCAAACAAAATCACAATAGGTTTTGTTTTTTGGTAGAAATTTCTAGGCTGATTAAAAAACTTTCTGGAAATGCAATGAATAGTCAAAACTACCTTGAAAAAGAAGAGCAAATTTTAAGGACTTACACTGCATGATTTTAATTCTTACTATAAAGCCATGGTTAATGCCTTGGCGTCCTAGGCAAGATCCCATTTGAAGAAGGGTTCTACTGCTAACTGTATGTTTGAAAACTCTTGCTGCAGTGTCATGGGACCCACGGGAGGAGGGGAGAAAACGAAGGAGATGAGGCATATGGAATTGTGCTGCAAATAGAAGGTCCTTAGTGACATTTAAGGTACAGGATAGTACTGGTAGGGAGAAAAATTAGATTTTGTGGGGTGAAAGAGTGATGAGTGAGTGAGTGATAGGTGAATGAGTGAGTAGAAAGTAAATGCAGACAGCAAGGATAGACCATGAGGAAGAAGAGAAAGGATGCTGGTAAGTATCCTGGTTGGGCAGCACCCTCCTCATGCCCATACTCACTATCATTAATTCTAGGGATGGTTTCTTAAGTTAAAGGTGCTTTGATCAAAGCTATGGTCTTCAAGTGAGTTACTAGATTTGACAAGACCAAGACTCCATAGGTCATGTACCCCAACCATTCTTCCAGTGACTACAAAATAGCTCTCAGGCAACCCCAATGCTTGGCTGGTTAAATAACCATAATTTATTTTATAAATATTCATATTTTTATGTTCACTTTGGCTTTCGGCTACCTGGATTACTACTGTTTAAAAAGAAAAACCCTACTGCTTAATTTAATCCCTACATTAAAAAATTTTTTTAAAAATTTTTAAAATTTTTGTAAAAATACATTACATTAGTTTCAGATGTGCAACATTTAATCCCTACTTTTTGTTTAAGAAGATTCTCCCTGAATATTGATGCAATACAGAAACGTGAAGAACTTTTGCATATTTTTAATTTGTTCAATATTGAGGACAAATGTACAGGGTTTATCTCAAATCACTGGATAAAAACCAAAGAATCCGAACTATTTAATGCAATGATAAATTACTTAAGAAAGAAGGAAAAATCAACTGCTTAATTCCAATATACTTCAGGTTTCAAAGACCACAAATATGGTAAATGTCTTAATTCCCACATCAAATTTACGGAAAATGAATGGCAGATAACACCAAGAACATAATCCTAAAGCATAGTTTGGTTTACTTACTTCTGGTTTCCTACCCTGTCATTTAAACCAGTGATAATTCCTTCATCCAAGTTTTAATACAATTGGCTGCAAATCAAATATTTTGCTGTTCTAAAATTACAGAAATGCCATCCTATCTTTAAACAACCAGCTTTCTGACCAACATAACTTTTAAAAGGATATTAAAGGCAGATAATTAGTGGTAAATGTATTAGTAGAGTGATAAATATGTGAATATGACAAAAACAGTAATAAATACATTAATATGAATACATAAATCCTGTTCAAGTATTGGACATTTATCACTGATCTAATCCCAAACTGCTCAAATATCAAATATCAGTAATATTATCATAAAAATAGGTGAATGCTAACAAATGCAAAAGTATCAATAATAGTAAATATTCTGAACATTTATTCCTTTGAGTTAGACTAACACATACTTGTATAAAGTTCTGTATACGGATACAAACATTATACTACATATCAATATATTCCAAAAAGTTAGCTAATTGGAAAAACAAGGCTGCCTACTCTCAATCATAAACTGTACCTGGCAGCTAGGTAAATCTTCCCCAAAAAGGTGATGCTGAAGAAGGCTGGTGATTCTGAGGAATGGTAAGCAGAAGTCTTGCAAGTATTTTTCCATGGATTCAGGAGACCAAGCAATAGGGTTAACCTAAAATTGAAAAAATAAAATCTGAACAATTCATTATGTAACAGATATAACTTAAAAAATTATATTCATAATTTGGACAACAAAATCTAAAATTTTAACTACATAACCACTACATCTCGTCTTAGAGAGAGTATACCATTGCACACTCCTGAGTTCCTTCTTCCTGGTATAACTTTCCTTTAGAGAGTTCACTTATCACAAGGCTCAATAACACTTCATAAGATTTTTCTGCATCGCACGTATTCTGGAAAAAATTAAAATATTCCATCAGTCATTGAAAAGTACAAAAAAAACTTTACATTGGAAAGAATACTTTTTAATGAGTACAGTATAATTGTAATTACATTATTTTTCAAGCATGTAAACTGCAGTTCTTCAAAACCTGTACACAAAACTATACCTCTGGATTCACAATGAAATTGGGTAGGTGATTAAATACTTCTCTAAAAGACAGCATATAAATTATATAATGTATGTATAAATAAACATATGTAAACGATAGATCTTGACTCAGTAATTCCCACTACTGGAAATTCTTCCTAAGAAAATAATCCAAAAGAAAAAAATAACTATATACCCAAGACATTCAATGAAGCACTATGACAGTGAAAAATTAGGAATGATCAACAAAAGTGAGGCAGTTACTTAAATTATGACATATCAACTCAACAGGATATTTTATAGGCAGTGAATTGACAAATTAAGGTATGAAAAATGTTCATACCATGATGTAAAAAAAGCCAGTAGATGTATGTATATACACCATTACAATGATACAACTCATATATACATGAAATTGAAGAAAATATGGACTACAAATTTTTTTCTTACAACTTCCCTCAAATTCCTCGAATAGGATTTGTACAAACTATTCAATGGAAAAATAAAATAGGACAATATATTTATTAAAGAATGTACAGATAGTACATTAAATAAGTCTACAAATTATTTAACTTAATCTACTTTTTATAAAAACGGAAAAATAATGGCTATTTATAAATCCAAATTTCTTTCAATAAGATTTTTACACATAAAGAAATGCGCCTGTTTTTATATTCACTGAGATATTACAGGTTGTTGCAAATTACAATAAAGTTTAAATTATACTAAGTTTAAATTTGCTATTATGTCATATAGTCTACTCATTCATTATACTTTTGAAATAATAAAATATAAAAATTGAGTAAACGCTACGGAATATAACTTTATCCTGAATTTTTAAGGCACTAATAGTCTGGATAACAAAGCTTGTTATCTGATGACATTCAGTCTTTCTATAGTTCCTCAGTTTCACATATGCTGTTGTGTTCTCCTCAACTAGACTGAAAATTCCAAAAAGTCAGGAACTATTGTTTTATATTTTGCATGTATCTCTTCACATAACAAAATCTGAGCAATAAACTACCTACTGGCTAACTAATGAAATTTATTTCAGTATTGTTGGAGTTTTCAATCTTAGAACTTCCCTGAGTGTGCCTCTTTTGATAATCAAATTCTTTGCATTACAGGGCCGGCCGAGTGGTGCGGAAGCCAGCGGCCCCGGTTCAAGTCCCACATATGAAGGCCAGTGACACTGCCCTCAAAAAAAAAAAAAATCTTTGCATTACATTTAAATCCCTCCTCTTTTCCTTTCTACCATATGCACTCAGCCATGTATTGTGTCCTGTGTTTTTAACTATAGAAACATCTGCAGGGCCGGTTGAGTGGCGCATTTGTTAAGAGCTGGTTTTGGGATGCCAGCAGCCCCAGTTCGGATCCCACATATGAGGACCAGTGACACTGCCCTCTACAGCTAACAATAGCTCCACCTGGAGCTGGGCTGCGAGCCCCGGCGACGGTGTAGGCTGCAGCCCCTGCTGCAGTGGGCTGCCATAGGCTACAGTGAGCGGCCGGCAGCCAGCATGAGCTGCCAATAGCCACAGTGAGCGACTAGCCAGAGGCCAGCGACCGATCTGCCTCATCCAGGAAGAGTGCAATGACGATACCAACATGGGCCAGTGAAGCAATGTCCTCCACAACTAGACTGAAGAACAAAAAAACAGCAACTTGTCTGTTCCCCTTCCCCGATTCCCCAACGCTGTTCCCCTCCCCTAATTCCCCAATAAAATCTTTAAAAAAACAAACAAAAAACATCTGCAATAATTTATGTCCCATATACTTTAATAAAAAATCAAGTCCTAGGGTTGGCTGAGTGGGTCAGTTGGTTAAGAGCTCGCTCAAGAGTGCGAGCTGAGCTCCGAGCAACAGCAATTCGATGCCCAGCTCGAGCTGAGCTGCCACTGAGCTGCCAACAGGTGGCAGGATGGCTCAGCTAAAAAAAAAAAAAAAAAAAAAAAAAATCAAGTCCTTTCACTCAAATCCTGTCAAATTACAAAAAAGAATATTAGATAAGACAATAATTTCATATTTAAGGAAGTCTTAATAAACATATTTTATATAGGCAATATTTGAATAAACCAAAGAATAGGTTTCATAAAGCTTAAGAAGAGGATTTTTGAGACCGTGGATGAAGGTCCTAGAATCAATCAGAAGAATACTACGGGAGGGGTGGCAAGGGTATGTGGGTTAAATAAAGAAAAGGATAAAGGGTTGAGAGATGCAACAATGGCTGTGTTGGGTAGATCTTTGTCTAAATTGTAGTGCTTCTTAAACTTGTGGGGAATGACAGGCCCTTTGAGGATATATGATGGACACTATGGTCCTACTCCCAGCAAAACTAAACCAAACAAAGGGCCCCAGATTAAGAAATCCTGGTATAAACTCTCTTTTAACAGATATCCCAAAGAAACAAAAGAACACAATTTATATCTACTAAATGCAATGATCATTTTTCCAACACAATTAAACCTCATTATCAAATTAACTCTAATATTCCTTTCAAAAATACATAGTGCCTATATTTTTATTGCCCTAGGTCAGATTAGAACTGGCAAAAATCTGTTTTCACTGGAATAATCATATCTGAGGATAAGGAATTAAAGGGATGAAATGAATGAGACTCATGAAGAAAGAAAAGAAGTGAGAGAAGAAAACAAGGAAATGAGGAAAAAAGGAGGAATGAATGATGCAGAAATAGAAGTAATTGTAGAAGTCACAGTGATAATATTTCATTACTCATAAATATAGTTGTTGCTATTATTTACAATATGCTATATATCGAAATGTTTAGATCTACTGCAGAAAAAGCTAATAACACGTGGCAAACCAATATACAGAATGTCATAATTTTTGTTTTCATTGACTAAAGCAATTTTATGTGGCTATAAACTTCTAATTTAAGTTCTGATAAGAATCTGACTCATTGTTTTAAGGATTTTTAAAAATAGATAATTATCAAATTGAGAAAAAATTGACAGAAGTTACCTAAATTATCATGTTCTTTCCATCATAGATATACAATTGTCTAATTTTCTGTCATTATGGTCTCATGTTAGCAGTCAGATGAATAGATTTAGATCCAAATCACATCAGAAAATGTTTTAAATGTATAATTTTTCATGATTAGACAGTTTACTAAGAAAACATAGTCAAACAATGACAGCATAGAAACACAATACATTTGATTTGAACTAACAATCCAAATAACAGATTAGAGTGCATTCAGAGAATTGAAACAATATTTAGAAAAAAAGATAATTTCAGAAGGCAAAAAGAATCAACTAAGAACAAGGAGGAAAGAAATCATTGAAGGAAAAGACAGAAATCCAATTTGAGAACTTAGAATAAAAATTTTAGAAATCACATATTCCAAATTCTCATTTGCTCTGAGAAAGCTGAGCTTTAGAGAGTTTTTATGTCTTGACCAAAAAAGTAATATCTCTACTGAGTGGCAGGAGCTTGGCCTACGATTCAGGTTCAGTAGCCAATCACCCATGTCCCTAATTAAGACATAATGAACATTGTGATGATACTCCACTAAATTTTGTACATATAATCGTGATTTGAGAGTAAATTAGTGATAAAAATGAAGGTTATATTCAATACATTTCATGTATTTATAATTGATTTTCTCCCCTTTGATACAAGTAGATATGATAACAGAAACTTTTCAATGATGTACAAAACCTCTTAAAAGAGTTTTATAAGCTGGCTCATTTTATACTACACCTATTATTTTTCCTACCAATTTCCCCAAATAAATACTAAAGTAGCTTTCTTATTTTTATTTTAACCATTTCTAAGCTAAACCACTCAGTGAGTTCTTTGGTTCTATACTATTCCATTTGCTCTCAAGCCACTGAAAATACTGAACGTTTAACTAAACTTGCATAATTTTTTATAAATTGTTCACATAATTTTAATTTAAAGAGAACTCCTTTAAATTTGCTAAGAATGTATATATATTCTAACATGAGAAAAAAAAGTAGTATTTAAAGAGGCATAATTAAGAAAAGGTTAGGATTTTTAAATTTAGAAGTGATAAGTGAAAAGCCATCTTTGGATTGTGACTGGGAATAGGGCCAAGAAGAAGCTAACAGGTAATTAAAATAGGTAAGTTTGCAGACATTTTATTACATCCTCACTGTGTTAGCACAATTTTTATAACTTCTCTAAGTTTAAGGCTTGCAGCAAAAGAAAAAAAAAACCTGCCCAAATATACAGAGATAAAGGCCAAGGTTTAGAGATAGATGCAGAAGACTTCAATGTACAAGGAAAACATCTTTTAACTTTTTTTTAGCCAGAAGGTATTCCATTTCAATTAAAATACTGTTACTAACTCATTTTGCCTTTTAACACCTAATCTCATTCATTCATGTCTCCAACTTAAATGAGTTCACCAAACTACTAAATGACAAATTCAGATGAGACACTCACCTTTTTGACAGCTCCTGTGTTTTTCCAGGCTGATCTATCTTCCTCATTGCATTTAACTGAAAGTGCCGCAAGAGCTTGTGTGTAGAGTAGGGTAAAAAGCACCTTTACTATGCAGGTGAAGTGGTCTATGAGAGAAAGAGAAGAGCATTATTTCTTTGGAATTTAGACATTTTGTATTCTAGATAATTTCACAAATCTATGTCTTTCTTTGCATGTGTAACTGGTTTTTATTCAACACTTAAGTAGTTAATGAGATTATAATGTGATGATATATTTTCTACTCAACAGATGTGAAATTATGAAAGTAAAGTTCCTTTATTCATCCACAAAATATGCAAATGAGAGGCATTAGCATAATGGAAAATGTGCTCTGTTTTAGAAGATCAGAATGCCACTGTACCTTGGAATAACTGTGACCTTGGCAAATCCCCTTACTGGACATCAGGTGCTTAATAACAGTGACTAGGAGATTGAATGCTTAAAACCAATACTTCATCTACTTCTAATATGATATAGATGTCATAATATAATATGTAATATAATATAAAACTTCTAAAGTTAGAAAAAAGAAAGCCCAATATTTTAGGTACTCTGAGTTCTAAAACTCAAGGAAAACTGTAACAATGCAAAAGCAACAGAACTGATTCTGTTCTATGATGTATTATAGAAATATACACTTGAAACCTATATAATTTTACTAACTAATGTCACCCCAATAAATAAAATAAATACATACATACATACATAAGTAAATAGAATGGGAAATAATAAGCACCCTTGTATCTCTCTTTCATTGATAGGCTCTGCTTATGGGATCCTGGAAACATAAGATAGTCTGTAATCAGCAATACCAGATGTTCCAGAGAACCCTGGGATCTCTATCCTGGGAACATGATTCAACAGAATCAAGAAGAATCAAGAAGTTCCTCAATGACAGAGAGGTGGGAAAGAACATCAGCATGATACAAACCTGAGTAATTGACCCTTCCTAAAAATTATGATGATTTTATGTTTTACATCCTGGAGTTTCTAAAAAAGGAATAATTTTAACCAAGGAAATGTTTTGTGTGGAACTTCCAAGAGGAACTGAAGAACAAGAAGAGAGCAACTTATCTGTTCCCCTTCCCTGATTCCCCAATGCTGTTCCCGTCCCCCATTTCCCCAATAAAATCTTTAAAAAAAAAAAACAAAAAAAAATCACAAAAATAATTTTTTTATATCTCAAAATGTAATACTAAGAATATAATTAGAAGAGCACAGTCAGGGTAAACCAGCATAACTCTAAAGGAACTTTTGCCCTAAACTAACCAAACTAATACAAAAAAATCCTGAAGAATTTATAACTAATTTTGCAAAGAGATGAACTTTAATAGGCTATTTGACAGGTTCATATTTTAAAGTCTGCAAAATAAATGATGAAATTCATGCACATAGCCAACCCTGCCCCCGCCCAATTACATTCAACAATATCTGAAGTTTGGCACAGAATTACCATGACCCTGCAATTCCACCTTTAGCTGTGTACCCAAAAGAACTGAAAACAGGTGTTCAAACAAGAACCTGTACACAAATGTTCACAGCAGCACTACTCCCAGTAGCCAAAAGGTGGAAACAATCCAAATATCCACCAATTGAAGAACAGATAAACAGAATGTAGTATATCCATACAATGGAATATTATTCAGCCATAAAGGAGAATGAATTACGACATACACTATAACATGGATGAACCTTGAAAATGTTATGCTAAGCAAAAGGAGCCAGACATCAAAGGCCACATATTGTATAATTTTATTTATATGAATTGTTCAGCACAACCAAGTCTATAGAGACAGAAAGTAGATTAGTGGTTACCAAGGGCTAGGGGAAGAAAGAAATGGGCAGTGACTGTTTAATGGATACAAAGCTTCTTTTTGGGCTGATGAAAATGTTCTGGATCTAGATAATGGTGGTGGTTGTACAACATGGTAAATGTACTGTACGTTTTCAAATTGTTAAAATGGTGAATTTTATATGTTGTGTAAATTTTATAATTAAAAACATTAATCCAAAATTTGCAGTGCTGGTATAAATAAAATATTATGCTTATTTATTAATGACATTAATTAATTCTTTACAGAGTATCATAATTTGAATGAAATATCAATTTACGTATATTTAAAACAACCACTTCATATCCTTAGGTAAGAAGTTTTATCAAAAGATTAAGTTGAAGTACACACAAAAACTATCTTCCCCAGTAACAAGGCCTTTATGCAACCACAGATGTTATTCCTAATGTAACTTATAATAGCACACACGAAAACAAAACAAATTGGAAACACTGTTTCCCACCAAAGAAGAGTTAATTATTTGAAAGACTATTTTATTTTAAATGTCTTCAAATGAAAACTATAGACTGTGGAAGCAATAACTAAAATGTGTTTTTGTATTTTCACTTTAATGTTTTTAAAAACAAAGGTTTTCAGAGTGATTTCCCGATGTCTTCATCTCATTATGAACTAAAAGGCTAAAAAGAATAGACCCATAAGAGAAAAGAAAGTATTTCATTGTCATCTAGATATAGATACAGATATAGATATATATAGATATCTAGATATATAGAGAAATGTATATATATGAATGGTTGCTACATACGAATAGTAGAAAAAACAGTGTTACGTACCTCTAAACATTTCCATCAGACTGAATACTGTATTTTTCCCCCCAGTTTTTAGAAAATTCATTATCTATGCTACATAATCTAAGATGGTGCCTTACCTTTGCGTAGGGGTTGTGGCATCATTAAGATCTGGATGAGCAGAAGGGATGTGACATCATGATAAAGCATTGGAACCTCAGGCTGTTCTTCATTTCCCAGCCTGAAAGGAAAATGCATAATCACTTTAGATAGTATTACACATCTTTTCTTTCTAATTCATTTTATGTTTCACATATATGTCTACGGAACAGAAATCAAATTTTCATATGCAACTGAGAAATCTCAAAAGAAAAATCAGGGCTGGGCCAGCCGAGTGGCACAGTGGTTAAGAGCTGGTTTTGGGATGCCAGTGGCCCTGGTTCGGATCCCACATATGAGGGCCAGTGATACTGCCCTCTACAGTTAACAACAGCTCCACCTGGAGCTGGGCTGCCAGCCCTAGTGATGGTGTAGGCTGCAGCCCCTGCTGCAGTGGGCTGCCGTAGGCTACAGTGAGTGGCTGGCAGCCAGCGTGAGCGGCTGGCAGCCAGCGTGAGCTGCCAATAGCCACGGTGAGCGACATCCAGAGGCCGGCGACAGAACTGCCTCATCTGGGAAGAGCGCAATGACGATACCAACATGGGCCAGAGAAGCAACATCTTCCGCAACTAGACTGAAGAAGACAGCAACTTGTCTGTTCCCTTTCCCCAATTCCCCAACGCTGTTCCCTCTTCAAGTTCCCCAATAAAATCTTTAAAAAAAAAAAAAGAAAAAAAAGAAAAGTCAGGGCTAGGTTTTTTACCTAAAAATATAATCTCTTAGACTCATATAGTCCCTTGATTTTTCCTTATATCAAAAAATCATATAGAAATTGTATTAGGTCTTACTAAAGTAAACAATTGGCATACATTAACTTGATTATGAGTCTTTGATCTCTTACATTACAGAAATCAAATGAAGCATTATAAAAAACAAGAACAGGGGCTGGCCGAGTGGCTCGGTTGGTTTAGAGCTTGCTCAAGAGTGCAAGCTCTGAGCAACGGGTCGCCGGTTCAATTCCCACATGGGCCAGTAAACACTGCACCTAAGTTGAGCTGCTGCTGAGCTGCCAACAGATGGCAGGATGGCTCAGCTGGTGACAGCATGTGCTCCTAACAACAAGGTTGCCTGTTTGAGATGACGGGCTACGCCTGTCCGCAACTAAAGACTGAGCTCGGCACCTTGAGCTGAGCTGCCACCAGGATGGCTCAGTGGATAGAGTGCGCATTCTTAACAACAAGGCTGCTGGTTCAACTCCCACATAGGATGGTGGCTACACCCACCCGCAATTAATTGAACACAGCACTTTGAGCTGAGCAGCACGACTGGACTGCTGCGCCCTCCACAACTAATATTGAAGAACAACAACTTGGCCGTTCCCCTTCCCCAATTCCCCAACACTGTTCCCCTCCCTCAATTCCCCAACACTGTTCCCTTTCCCTAATTCCCCAAAAATAATTTTTTAAAAATCTAAAAAAATAAATAAATAAAAAGGCTCACACTAAAGAGTAGCCTTGTGAAATTAAAAAAAAAAAAAGAACAGATACAATTCACAAACAAGTTACAATTAAAAGGCATGGTTAATATCTCTTGTTAAAGTTGTTTTAACTTTATAACAAACATAAAATTCAAATAAAATCCTTAACATTTTCTGTTTCAAAAAAAGATAATAACCAAAAGCAGAACTTAAAATACACTGTAAAAGAAAAAAAAATAATAAACATTGGGAATGTGTGGTACTATGAAAAACATAGAACATATTATAAAGCAAATCTTATTTGAAAATAATTTTTTAAATTCCTTTATAAGGTTAAATTTTGTGATCCTAGGTTTAATTTTTAATGTCAGAGAACAAAAGTAAATCTTAAGCTTCCAAAATTGGCTAAATTCTGAAGCTATACTTCAGACTAGACTTGTGATGAACAATAATTGCTCAACTCTTTTATTATGTTCCATCATTCAACAAATATTTACTGGTTACTTACTATACGAGTATGCCAGGCACTGGACACATGGGTGAGTAAACTAATCGCAGCTGCTACGAAGCTACAACTGCCAGAGGAAGACAGCAATTTGAACGTTTCCATTCTCCACAAATACCCCTTTAATATACTTGTCTTCCTCTCCAAAGCTAATCCTCTGATAATGCTATAAAACATACTATTTCTTGTCTCCCGTGTCTCTCCTTTACAAGGCCAAAGCTCTTTTTTTTTTTTTTAAATCTGTGGGGCATCACTTCCTCACCTGTTATTCAAATCCCCACAGAAATGTTTTTCCACGTGGTCAACAATGATTTCCTAATTACAACATTTAGTGGATAAACATCCTTACTGACCTTCAATTTTGGATCCAGTTGAACACTCTTTGGATCCAGTTGAACACTCTTGCCTGGAAAATTGTCTTGGCTTTTGTGAAACACTCTCCCAGGTTCCTTTCTATCTCTCTGCTCCACTATAGTCTTCTTTAACAGGTTCTTCTTCCTCAGACCCACCTAGACATAGTGCTGCTCCTCAAGGCTCTAATTCTTGCTTTCTTTTCTAACTAAGGACTCTTTTTTTTTTTTTAGCTGAGTCATCCTGCCACCTGTTGGTAGCTCAGTGGCAGCTCAACTCGGGCTGGGCATCGAACTGCTGTTACTCAGAGCTGGCACTCTTGAGAGAGCTTTTAACCAACTGAGCCACTCGACCGGCCCAACTAAGGACTCTTTTTGAAAGACCTCTTAACCAATGACTTCAATCGCCAGCTATACACTGATGACTCCCAAGTCTGTATCTCTAGCCATGACTCTCTTAACTCTCTATCTCAATATCCACTATCTGTACTTGTACATCTAACAAATCAGCTTCAAGATGCCTGAAACTAAACTCAAGGTCATTTCACTGTACTCCATACACAAACTCCCACATTAGTCATGACCAATGTGCTCCACTTTCTACAGTCTTATTCTTGATGTGGTTTATTTATTATATCCTCTAGCATTTGGCACAATGTTGGAAACATAATATACACACAATAAAAGCATAATGAATAAATAAAAGCTAGGAACTTTGGGACATCCCACAACCATCTTCTCTCACTCATCCCACATTTAACTGGCAGTAAGTCCTAATGGGTCCATCTTTATTCCCTCTTTGCCATCTCTGTGGTTACTGCCTTCTAACTATTCAATATCCTCCAACTTTATGCCCTTCCAATTCATCCTCTATATTGGTAGTGCCACGAAAAAATGCTTCCACAAGAACTACATCTAATTACCATTATTTAGCCAATGCTTAGAATAAAACAATCAAATAAAAACTAGCTGAGTAAATAAACAAAAACTGAATGGGAAAAACAGATGGATGGGTAAACAAATGAACAGGTGGCAAAAGAGAAAAACTAGACAGCTAAGACTCCAGTACATAAAGAGACAAATAAAATGAGCTGGGGAAAGATACATCATAGTAAATTATTACAAACTTATTGAGATTAGGTCCTACACATTTCTGTATTTTTGTGGTTTTATGACAGTTCCTTTAATGAAATGAGCTAAATGACTCTATAGGAAATATGCAAATAAGGGTAAAACCCAACCCAAACAAAGGGGAGAAAGGAGTAAAAGGAAAGTAACATTGAAAAATCCTTGCTAATCTATGGATAAGAAAAAAAGTGTTAAGAAAGAGGTTCATTAAAAACTTAGAGGGGCCGGCCGAGTGGCTCAGTTGGTTAAGAGTTGGCTTAGGAGCACGAGCTCTGAGCAGCAGGGCCACTAGTTCAATTCCCACATAGGCCAGTGATGCTGCACCCAAGCTGAGCTGTCACTGAGTTCAGCTGGTGTAACAAGATTGCCTGTTCAATGGTAGGCTACGCCCACCTGCAACTAAGATTGAACTCAGCATCTTAAGCTAAGTTGCCGCCCAGATGGCTCAGAGGATAGGGCATGTGCTCTTAACAACAAGGCTGCCAGGTTCGACTCCCACATGGGATGGTGGCTACACCCACCTGCAACTAAGATTGAGCATAGCACTTGAGCTTAGAGGCCATGAGCTGCCGACGTGAAGCCAGATGGCGACTGGTGCCCTCCACAACGAAGACTGAAGAACAACTTGGCCAGTCCCTTTCCCCAATTCCCCAACACTGTTCCCCTCCCCCAATTCCCAAATAAAATCTTTAACAAACAAACAAACAAAAAACTCCTTAGAGGGGCCGGCCGAGTGGCGCGTTGGTTAAGAGTTGGCTTTGGAACGCAAGGTCTGAGCAGCAAGGCCGTGGTTTGGATCCCACATGAGGACCAGTGACACTAAGCCCTCTAAAGCTAAGATGGTGAACAACAGCTCGACCTGGAGCTGCTGGGCTGCTGTGAGTTGCTGATGAGGGCATAGGCTGCATTGGGGCTGCAGTAGGCTGCCATATGTTAGCATGAGTGGCCAGCAGCCAATGTGAGCTGCTGTTGGCTGCCATGAGCGACCATGAGCAGCTGTTCAATGGTCAGAGACCCATCTGCCTCAGCCAGGAAGAGTGCAATGATCACAATACCAACATGGGCCAGTGAAATGACATCCTCCACAACTAGACTGAAGAACAAAAGGACAGCAACTTGTCTGTTCCCCTTCCCAGATTCCCAACGCTATTCCCTCCCCCGATTCCCCAATAATATCTTTTTTAAAAATAAATAAACAAACTCCTTAGAAAAAAAGATGATTTTGAATTACCAAACTGCTGCATTAACTCCAACAGCTGATTGAACTGTTATCATACTTAGAATTAAAAGGAGCTTTATGGATCCATTTAGCCTAGCCCAATCTCACCCCTAAGCAAGATCCACTTTACTACACAAAAATCGAAAAGGCTTAAGAACTTCTTGCATGATAACCTAAAGACCAACAAAGTACAGAGCTTTTAGGTGTAAAAAAAGCATCCCCAAATGTACAAATTAAATATAGTTTATTAAAATCGGGATATTACAAGCAACTGAAAAGCTTAAAGGCCTAACAGAATTTTAGATTCTCATTTACATGATATGTCAACACATTTTTTTGTAACAGAAGTAATCTTTATCAAAATTAGAGATTACTTTTTGCTATTATTACTCGCTGGCTTATTATTATTACTGTAGTGACCTTCAAATCTTATTTAAAATAAGTCTAGGGCTGGCCGAGTGGCGCAGTGGTTAAGCGCTGGCTTGGGACGCCAGCGGCCCCGGTTCGGATCCCACATATGAGGGTCAGTGACACTGCCCTCAAAAAAAAAAAAAAAATTAAAATCAGTCAATCTCTATATGCATGGAAAACTACTTAAGATTATAATCTCTATTATGATTATTCATATATGTATCATTAAAAATTTAGCAACCATTAAATACAAGAATGTATAATTAACAAAATGTTTCAAAACTAGAATGATACAAAGAAATGAATTAAAAGAATGAGAAATGTTCCTAGTTGAAGAAATTGCCTATTATAAAGATAACTATTTTTTCCTTGGGGCCGGCCGAGTGGCGCATTGGTTAAGCGCTGGTTTTGGGATGCCAGCGGCCCCGGTTCGGATCCCACATGAGGGCCAGTGACATTGCCCTCTACAGCTAACAACAGCTCCACCTGGAGCTGGGCTGTGCGAGCCCCGGTGATGGTGTGGGCTGCAGCCCCTGCTGCAGTCGGCTGCCATAGGCTACAGTGAGTGGCCCGCAGCCAGCGTGAGCGGCTGGCAGCCAAGCATGAGCTGCCAATAGCCGCGATGAGCGACATCCAGAGGCCAGCGACCGATCTGCCTCATCCGGGAAGAGCGCAATGACGATACCAACAGTGAAGCAACATCCTCCGCAACTAAAACTGAAGAACAAGAAGACGGCAACTTGTCTGTTCCCCTTTTCCGATTCCCCAACGCTGTTCCCCTCCACCAATTCCCCAATAAAATCTTTAAAAAAAAAAAAAAAAAAAAAAAGATAACTATTTTTTCCATATGAATTTATGAGTTTAAAATAACTCCAATGAAATCACAAGGGAAGGGTTTAGAAATGATTCTAAAGATCATCTGGAAGTATAAACAGGTGAGAACAGTAAAGAAAAACTTTGAGGTGGAAGGAAGAAATGAGTGGAACTGAATTCAATCATATATATATATATATATATATATATATATATATATATATATATATATATATATATATATAATCTCTTAATAAGTAAACCAACATGGTGCTGTCACAGAAATAGGCTTGTAGGTCAATAGAACAAAGGGGAAAGTGCCTAATCAGGACCATACTACGCAAACACGTATTATATAATAAATGGGATATAAAATTTGTGGGAAAAAAGTTACTTGAAAATAAATTTTAAATTTTCACCCAATATTATTGATGAAAATAACTTCCAAGTAAATTACATATATATTTTAAAATCTATAAAGCTAAAATAAGAAAACTCTACAAAGAATATGTAAGACAGGAAACACATGTAATAACGATTATAAAGGTAAACACTGCATCTGGTGGGATAGGCAGGCACAACTAAGTTTGAAAGTCAACGGAAAAAATAAGAAATATTAGGTCTCACTGGTTTGGCTACTTGAAAATTTAACACTTTTATGTTAATAAAAGTAATTATAAAATTAAAAGGCAAACATATTTTGGAATAAGTATCAACAAAATAAGTTTTAATATGTTAAGCCATAAAGAATCATTCAGAAAATTTTTTGAAAATGCCAACCGAAAAATGGACAAGATGTTCTGAATATATAATTCACAAAAAAATGTATACAGAAATAGCTAATAACTATGAAATATTTATATGAAGTTTTCACCACAAATAAATTTCTACTACTTTGGGATCCCAGCTTATATATGAAATTAGTCCACAAAAATGTTTCTTGAGTGATAATACTCAAGATTGACAGAAATGGGGACATTCTCGCATTGCCAGTGAAAGTTTGTATAGGTATAATTTTTCTGAAAAGCAATATTGCACTGTGTAACACAGTGCCTGACACGAAGGGAATATTTATCAAATGAATAACTGAAAATCTAAAATATTTATATGCTTTCATGGTATTCATAGTTTTAGGGTTATATCTGACATGTCAAGAACTACTTAACACATCATCTGATATAATGACAGAAAAGGAGAGAATCTAAATGATTAACAACAGAAATGAATAAATAAATTAGGTATATCGTTTAAAGAATTTTTAATGATGTGGAAATTTGGTTGTTATGTGTTCATTTTAAATGCAGATTCTAAAACTGATACAGTGTGAATCAAACAGTATTTAAAAATTCGTAATATATATAGAAAAAACACTTAAGAAAAATCTCAAAATGTTAACAGTAGTAGAGGAATTCCTGGAAAATATGATTAATTTTTCCTCTCATCTTTGCTCTCATTTTTATGGTTCATGAGTCCATTATTAGAATAAACTATATATAACACATAGGTTATTAGATTTCAGATTATTTTATTTTCTTCCTCAACATTTTTGTATTTTTATAATCAGAAAAAATTACAAAAACAGCAACTTGGAGTTTGTTGGCTAGTAAGATAAAAACAATCATTCTGAGGACATAGAACTAGATCCTTCCTGGAATACAGGAGGAACATAATTAGGATGAATGAATGAATGAATGAATGAATGAATGAATGAACGAATGGATCCACCCCACTGTAGAAAAGAGAACCACAGACTTTGACAGTAGGGGTTAATACCATCATTGTGATAACTATCCTTTAAATGCTTAATATTTGGGGCCGGCCGAATGGCTCAGTTGGTTAAGAGCTCACTCAAGAGTGCAAGCTGAGCTCTGAGCAATGGCGGTTCGATGCCAGCCCAAGCTGAGTTGCCATTAAGCTGCCAACAGGTGGCAGGATGGCTCAGCTAAAAAAAAAAAAAAAAAAACAAAAACAAAAACAAATTTTAAATGCTTAATATTTGAAAATATATAATTGTTTCTATCTTCTTAAGTTTTTAGATAATTTTAAAATCCACATAATAAAAACTGTACATTACTATCTTTATGGATGATAAGAGGAAATGGGTGGGTTAGAATAAATAGACCTAATTTTCCAATTATATTTCTAAACCATATAATTATCAACACAATGAAATTAAAAGGAAATCAGGAAACAATTTCCATGAGGATTACAGAAAAAAGTATATATGAGAAAGCTATATCATTAGTTATAGAATTTTACGTTGAAAAATATTAAAGTAAAAAAAGATTCAATTTTTAAAAATCTAATATACAGATATGAAACACAGAAAACATTATAATCAATTGTAGTACTATAAGCTAGCGAATTAATGAGCCATAAAAATGAGAATAAAAAAAGTCAGTGTCATGAAATACAAAAAAAGATCAGAAACGATTTTAGATTAAAGGAAATTAAAGAGACCTGATAACTAAACACAAGCATGATCTTGAATTTTCTTTGCATTTCCCAGGATGTTACTGAAACAAAATCTAAATAGGTTCTGTATGAGATAGCAATCAATATTAATTGTTTCTCATATAAATAGCCAATTAACAGCAGCACATACTATAAAGACAATGCTTCCTCCACTGCTCCTCAGTGCAATCTATGCTATAAATCCAGTATTTAGTACATCAGAAGGAAGGTTTGTTTTTTTTTAATCACCATTTTGTGGCATCTAATGAAATACTGGATTGGGTTTTTTAATCACCATTTTGTGGCATCTAATGAAATACTGGATTTAGGCATGAATCATCAGGGATTGCAGAAATCATTAAGTGAAAGGCTAATAGAGAACTTTACAATGGAGGGATTTAGGTGGCTCTGTGGCGCAATGGATAGCGCATTGGACTTCTACAATGGAGGGATTAGACTTACGCTACCTGAACCCACTGATCAACTGTAATATAAAAAGAGGGACAACTAGTTATCATGTGCCTTCATTTGAATGTTTGATCTGCATAAAAATCAATGGGATTCTTTAAAATATTTTCTCACTTGGTAGGAATTTTTACGCAATTTTTACAGAAAGTATAATGGTAAACTGTTTTCCATTTTTATTATATATTTCCACATTTCATAAGGAAAATTCACATAATCATAAAGAATTTCAATCTTATTTTTATAGTTAACCATTTTTCAAAAACAGTTTTAACTGGCTTTAATCTTCACTAATACTTACTGTGAATTCATCTCTTCTACTAACTGCGTAAGTTTGCTCCAGGGATTATACTCAGAATCAATGCTGTAAAGCCGCATGTGCAAGGCTAATACAAGGAACAGCTGATCTAAATAAATTGAAGAAAAGGTAATTAGAAAGTTTACAAAATTCTCCCAGAACAAAACTCCGACAAAATTTCTATAATAGCTTCATAAGGAAATGTTTCCTATCCTTATAATCCACCAAGTTTAAGTATCAACTACTTCATGCTCTCTTTTAAGGTGAACTCTGAAATACATCTAAATAATTTCTGCTAGAATGTGGACTGTCCCTCATGCTTAATCTTAATACAGGAATGGTTCGTTTTCCTCATCAATCAGAGACCTACTTTTTCTGGGCTTTATGCCAAGGAATTGTAGTCTCCTCCTAACCAAAATTTACTATTGTCTTCAATATTCTACTCTAATATGGACAAGAACATCCATATAAAATCACTGCTAGGTAAAGCTCTTTCTTTGCCTAATATTTTCCCCTAAGTCTTCTTTAGATTGAATTGTACCTTCATCATTTTTTGATTCAACATGAAGAAAAAAAATAACTGAAATAAGAATATTATTTAAGAGGATTAATCCAACTATTTCCATTTCTTCTACCTACATCATAATAATAATCTACCCATCTTAGCTTTCAACAAAATTCTGCTCATGACATTTATAAGAAAATTATTTATTTAAAAACTTTTAATTATCCAGGAAAAAAATCCTAAATTTTGCTTTTGTATCACATGTCCTTTTTTTGGTATAAATAACAAGGACTGCATTAAACTATTCTGCCACGAATGCTCAAAAATATTTGTGAATCAAAAGCAATTTTCTAGAAAGTTAGGCAATACTTCCTGAATACGATCAAAATTAATGCTTCAAACCAGAAAAAGTTAGCCAATGACAAATATTGTTGTCATTTATTCTCTAAATTAATCAAAACTAAAGATTTTGTTTCTGTGTGCAACTAACTTAGAAAGCTAACTATATTTGAGATTAATTTAAGATCCATCAATATGATTCTTACGTGGGGTGGGGAGGAGGAAGAGGAAGAGGAGGAAACTGGTGGTGGTGGTGGCGGTGGAAGCATTGGGAAACTACTGTAAGACATATGAGAGCTATCAGATGAACAAAATAAATGTTCCACTCTGTTTGGCAGGGTAGAGGAAATGGGGGATGGGCAGGAGGCTAAAACCTAACACTGTACATATATTTAAATTTCAATCTGATCTCTCTATAACACACAGAAAAACCTAAATGCCTTACCTTCCTTCACCTCCTGTCTATAAGCCAATATATAGTCTAAATCCTTTCTTAAAATATCTTCATCCTATTTAATGGCTAACATTAGGTGAGTGTTCATTATGTGCCAAGCACTACTTAATAATCACTTTATATAGGTTTTCTCGATTAATTTTCACGAAAATTATACCAGGTAGGTAATATTGTTATCCCCAATTTTGAGACAAGTAAGTTTCCCAAATTTCCAGTTTTTCCAGTAACCTGGTTCCACTGATAACACTAAGAACAAGGGACATTTTTAGCAGAGAAATAACATATGAAAGATATATTGGTTATTTTCATTTCAATTCAATTATACATAAAAGATTGTTTTTACCAAGTATATAGTTTATAATTTTAAAGTGTTTAAAAGTAAAAGTGTTAATAAACGAAATTCCTCTAGCATAAAAATACTAAGATTAAATCAAGTTGCAAAGTAGAAATTTGTACATTATTTTATATCGGTGTTAATTAAATCTAAGAGCTCTTTTTAATATATCCTTTCAAAATGAAAGTCAATTAACTTAAAGCTTATTGATTTAATAAAAAACATAGAAGTTTCAGTTTTACTAACCTGTTTCAGTTTTACTAAAACCATGACTAGCATAGAAATAATGTTGTAATCTGCCTATTTCCCTACCCTGCACGATAAAGAAATATAAATGTAAGAAGGAAACTTATTCATTTTATAATCTCTCATTCTACAGATAAGGAAATAGGCCCAGAGGAAGGAATTACCTTGACAAGTCACCCTTTTGTTGGAAAAACTATTAATAGAATTCAAGATTGCTACTTCCTAGCTATTTCTATCACTCCACTTTTTCTTGAGGTTTTTATGATTTTTTTATTGTATTTTTTTTATTTTTTTTAGTAGCTGAGCCATCCTGCCACCTGTTGGCAGCTCAACAGCAACTCAGCTCGGGCTGACATCGAACCGCCGTTGCTCAGAGCTCAGCTCGCTCTCTTGAGCGAGCTCTTAACCAACTGAGCCACTCGGCCGGCCCTTTATGATTTTTTTAAAAAGTACAAAATTCCTTTTTTAATACACACACACAATCTTTCCATCGCTATGAAAAATTGATATTGCAATCCTGAGGTATCTTCTAAAGCTTAATTCAATATACAAGAGTCTTTGATACTGGCTTTAACTAGCACTAAATAATAATAACCTATCTAATAAGGTACACCTACCTTTCAAAAACAATACTGGAAATTGCAGATAACTTCAATAGGAAACACAGAATTGGCCAAATAACAATCAATACTTTGAATTATGTTTATACAATTCACTGTGTGTTTTCAAAATTTAGTCTGGGACCTCTCAGTAAAAATGAACTCTACCATTCATTTTGCAGTAAAAATGTTTCTTATACTAAACAAATATTGACAATAGTAAACATAGGATAAGGAAAACCTACAATCATGATCAAAAAGTTAAAAACTAAAAATGATGGGAAAATGTTATTAAACACCAATTCTGTGTATGATATTTTAAAAGTTGAAAAATAGTTATATCAGGGAAACATATTATAAAAAAGAATAGATAACTCCTTTTCTGGAATAATACATTTTAAAGTTCTAAAGTTAGGCCTACATTTATCAAAGGTTTTGGAAATGAGAAACATCGTTAAATTAACTTACAGGCATGCATGATTTCAACATTTATATAGGAGGCACCACAGCCTAGTAGGAACCAGGAAGTCCCCAATTTGAATCTCTTCTCTCTCCTCTCCTGAACTTTCAGTAAAACTCTGCCCTGGCTCTCACCCAGTTCCTTCTCAGTTACCTGTACATGCTCTTCTTCCTCTACTGAACCCTAACAGGTGTTATTCTCCATAAGAAAGGAAAAGGGGTCCCTTCTTAGTCCTCTTTCCCTCTCATTCAGCACACACTTCTTCACCTAAGATCAACTCCTGCCTCTACTTATAAATTTACCATTCACAAATTTCTCTAGCACTTCAGATGTTCGACAGGCACTACAAATCGATATACTCAAAATTAAATTGATTATATAGCCCAGTCCAGCTCCAATGTTCATTTCCTCTTATAATTCCTATTTGAGTGAATGACCCAACTGCCCATGCAAACATACAAGGAAAAACGTGGGAGTCATCTCCAACATCCTTGCCCTTCATAGCCAGTTACCAGCCCTACTGGTTCTGCCTCCTAACTTCCATCCTCCTCTGCTCCACTCCGCCGCTACATCGTTTCTCAACTGGAGTACTCAACAGAGTGCTCATTCAGCTTTATGTCTGTTGTTTCACCCCCTTCCAATCCCTGTAAACAATAAAGCCATTCACATTACCGCGTAATTGGTTTTGAACCACTAAAGGAATTGGCACAGAAAGCACTTCAGGAGCCAATCCCTGTCTTCTTTTTCAGGTTCATTTACTAACCTTCTTTCCTCCCTTTCCCTTCCCAAGTGTTCCCCAGTGTATCATGTTGTCTCACTCTGTCTTTGCAAACTGTTCTCTCAGCATAGAATAGTACCTTCTCGTTTTCAAGGCAAACTTGATTCACCTTTCAAGAGCCAGCTCAAGTGTTCCTCTGTAAAGTTTGCTCCGATACCATACCTGAGACAGATGTAATCATCTGTTGTTTTATGCATTCTTATACCTTAACTCTATTTTAGCACTTTCTATACAGCCCTGTCATCATTTTTCCCATGTGTTTCTCTCCTATTAGATGATGAGAGCTCCCTGAAGAAGAAAATTTGTCTTTTCCTGTTTCTGCTTCCTAGGTTAGCACGCTACTTGACAACATGACAAGGTTTTTTTTAAAGCATGCTGAATACTGTATGAATAAATCAACAATCCAGCAAAAAAAAAAATCATACAATATAAGCCTATAATTCATGATGAATTTATACCCTTCTTTTTCTGTCATAATAACACACTGGCTCAGTAACCAAGAAGTAGGTCAATTAATCAGCCCTCATTTCACCATCCCAAAGAGACTGACCTCTCAACTCTAACTACTAAAATAAAGCTTGACCTACTTGCTCTCACCTTGTTCTTCATCACGCTGGTTGCTGTGACACTCACCTGAGATGAAGAATTCTGTTTATTAAATACCTAATCAAATTCTTTACAACTGTGACAAACCTAAGGTATTATAATGTGCTTAAGCACAACACAAATCATTACTAAAACACCACTAAAGCACCACTGAATGACTGGTTTGTCCTTTAAAAAGCCTAAGATTTAATTGTAAGAACTCTCAGCTAGAACAAAAAGGTAAGATTTAACAATCACTTCTATCTTTGTCAATTTTTTTTTTTTTCAGCTGAGCCATCTTACCACCTGTTGGCAGCTCAACTCAGGCCAGGAATCGAATTGGTGACCCTGTTGCTCAGAGCTTGCACTTTTGAGTGAGCTCTTAACCAACCAAGCCACTTGGACAGCTCTTTGTCAATTTTTAAAGTATGACTATTTTACGCACAAAAGAACAAACCTATAAAGTACATAACATAACTTTAACTTTATTGTAAAATTAATAGATTTATATATAAAACTATGAATACCATGCATACATATGGAACATTATGCCAATTTTTATGACTTAAGGAAACTAAACCCAAAGTTGTTACATGTTAAAATCTTCTAAAAATGCTTTTGAGGGCCGGCCGAGTGGCGCATTGGTTAAGAGCTGGTTTTGGGATGCCAGCGGCCCCGGTTCGGATCCCACATATGAGGGCCAGTGACACTGCCCTCTACAGCTAACAGCAACTCCACCTGGAGCTGGGCTGTGCGAGCCCCGGCAATGGTGTGGGCTGCAGCCTCTGCTACAGTGGGCTGCCATAGGCTACAGTGAGTGGCCGGCAGCCAGCGTGAGTGGCTGGCAGCCAGCGTGAGCTGCCAAGAGCCACGGTGAGCGACCATCCAGAGGCCGGCAACCGATCTCCCTCATATGGGAAGAATGCAATGACAATACCAACATGGGCTAGTGAAGCAACATCCTCTGCAACTAGACTGAAGAACAAAAAGACAGCAACTTGTCTGTTCCCCTTCCCCAATTCCCCAACGCTGTTCCTCTCCCCCAATTCCCCAATAAAATCTTTAAAAAAAAAAAAAATGCTTTTGAAACAGATGTTCATTGAGCTTGGGAATTCTCTTATTTCAAAACACTAAAAAAATCAAAAACTGGTAAATTATTTCTTAGAATAACTCATGTTGGTCATTAAGACAGAAATACATATGAAAGAGTAGAGTTATTACAAAGACCCATACAAATTTGTTCTATCTTAAATTTACCACTGTTAAAATTTACCTAAGGTAAACTTTCCAGATCATTCAAAATTTTAGTCCTATAAATATAGTTATCACTGGTTAAATAATTGTCAATGAAAAAAATCTCAACTGGCCAAATGACTCTGAACGAAGCTGGGGGTGGGAGAATCTCAATTTCTCTGTAACGGAATAATCAAAGTGAGGAAATGGTTCTCATTTATTCTAGGGTGAATGTATAGATGTGGGTATACTCCTCTCACAAGAGTCAGCTTCCTCTGCTTCCTCTACACACCCCTGTGGATGGGAGGGAGCTCCTCAAATGAGGCCTAGGAACAACTCTAGGAAGGGAAGTTCTAATACCATTTGAGCCTTGCATTAACCACGATAGATATGTTAGTCAACACAGGTGTCATCATCCCCATTTCCACAATAAGGTGAAAAGTTACAATAGATGACTTCCCTAAGTCCAATGGATGCCAAATATGACTAGAATCCAGATCTTCTAACTCTAACCCAATGTTTCTTTCAGCACTGTATTCTATGTTGCTTCTAGTCAATACAGGAACACACAAGTTCATGGGTAAGGCTGCAGAGCTTTGCTTACTTAGGAGAGTTTTTATTCCTTCATGTATGAATGGGAAAATGCTGAAGGAAAGAGCTATCTTTAGTATTTTTCTGCTTTCCTACTTTCCATGTTGTGTTCCTTTCCTGCTTCCTGGAGTCCCTATGTTTCCACTCTCAGGCACGTTATGCCATCGTTCTCTGGTTACTTCAAGTATCATAGTATTAGTATTAGTTTCACAGAATTTTTCTCTTTCCAATTTTAAGGTTTAAATGACTAGCAGCTTCCTCCGTCACCTTTACAATATAGCATGGGACAATATGGAGTGGATGGGCACAATTCTGCTTCTATATATATCGGTTTTCCTAGGAAGAATAAAGAAAAAGGTCAGTTCTTAGGACTCCTAATTTCCTCCTTACCAAAGAGGACACACTCCATGAATCCAGATCTAATTTGAGTGCCATCTTTAAAACTGAGGGCAAGGAAGAAGATTTTAATCACACTGCGAAGAAAGAAGCTGCCCTGCCCTAAGCCAAGCAAGATCTCAGAATCCCTAAGAGTGGAAATTATTATCTGTGGTACTTAGTTCCTACAATAGGCAAATCACAAATGCAGGAAGGCCTGGCTACCTGGGCCATAAAGTTTACGATCTTCAGGAAGACTTTAAAAAGTGTTGGGTTGTGGGAAAAGTCATGACGCATTTTTTGCAACAAAAAAACACAGAAAAAAATACGTCATGACTTTTCTGACAACCCAATAGTTAAGTGAATCCTCTTAGTTTGAATTTTCAAGCCACACTCTTACCCCTCCAACCCAGGTCTCCCCAAATTAACAATGTATTTTGCTCCCATTAGGTAAGCTCTTATAATTCTTTGAGTATAAAGCCCTTCTAACCTCATGTCTTAACAGGTCAAAAGAATGTTTGTTGAGTGCTTAAAAAAAAAACTGAGCTAAAAATTAACTTTTACCTTGCTTCTGGATTTCATATAACATATAATATATTCTATGCTTTATAGAGCTGCTTTTATAAATATTAGGATAAATAATGCATAAGCAATTATACAATAATAAATCATATGAAAACTAAAAACAAAAAACACCATGTTGTATAACCTAAATATACATAAATTTTAGTTGTCAATCATACCTCAATTAAGTTGCAGGGAAGAAAAGCACATAATTTATAAGGAAGAAAAGAAAACCAAAAACAGTATTAACTTATATTTAGGATAAGCGTCATTGTGACCTTCTATACTGGGCATATTGTAATCTCTTATTTGCTAAAGGGGAAATAAACAGAAATGAAAGTTTGGAAGTAACTATCAATTTAATAATTTAAATTGATGCTGATAATTGAAGTGGTTTCTGCTAGAATTTCACTACTATTTTTAGGATTCTGAATAAATTCACCATTTACAAGCCCCTGGATAAGTTCCTAAGAGGAAAAAAAACGAAGTAGAGTTTTGAATATAAAACTGAAATTCCTTTACTAAATAAACACTTTTTAATTGAACAGTTTTTGGAATATTACCAACCAATGCCAAACAATTAAGAATAAATTAACAAAAAATAATTTATATAAGTATAGTAATTTATATAAGTATAGCTAATTCAAACAGATAGAAGGTAAAACTCCTATGTATCAACAACTTCCTGTTTAAAACATAATACTAAACCACTGGGTATAAGTAAAACTTAGGTGTATACATCAAGGGGGCAAAAAATATTAAATACTCAGCAAAAAGTACTTCTAAAATCTTAAACTTCTAGGAATCAAGTGATAACCCAAAATAAAATATCAAAATCTAATATAACTATTAAGAATTTTAAAAGTAACTCAGTTGAAATTTCACATAAATTTATAACAATGTTAGAATTTTCAAGGTATTTTTTATTAGTCCTTTGCTCTGAAATCTTTCCAAAATCACATATATATCTTTCTAAAATAAAAATATATATTTTTAAAACAAATATGTACTGTAATTTTTAATAGTTACTAATATTTTTAGAACTTAAGAAAATGTATTCACTTTTCAAAAGCATACATTATGTGTTTTAAAGAATTTTTATTTCCTATACCAATCACATTAGGTAATATTTTAACCCCAGTGATTTGGGACCAATAATTAGCTATACGTGACATTAAATAGTATTATTCCTAGTATTCACATTAATTCTCTAAAAATAACTAAATAGTGATAGCATCAAAACCATGCTCATGAAAAATCTTCTTTAAAGTTCCAAATGACACTTCTCTCAACTATACTCTTACAATATAAAGTATATTTATAAATAAAAGCAATCAAACACAATTTTAATATGTTTCAATATGCACATCAAAATATAGTACAAATGTCTTCCTTAATTAACAGCAGCTATATAGGTATATAGAAATCTGTAGGCAATATAAATGATCTTTATAAAAAGATTTTCTTAAATCTAGACAATGTAAAAGCTCTGTAAAGGTATTCAATCTGACAACAGTTTTCTATAGCTGAGAAAAATACATTGTTTAAATTTTGAGCCAATGTATGTGTAAATCTGATCGATTAGTATGACAATTTTTTACTGAGTAATCATACCATAGAAAGACCTAAATATTCAAGATTCTTCTAAGTACAAGATTAACCATTTAAAGCATATAATCACTATTACAATTATGTATAACATTAAAAAAATTTGAAAATATACCAAAATATCATTTTGTATATGCTTTCAAAAAAATGACATAATTAAAAATTTTTTAAAATTTAGCACTGTTTAATACTTACTTAAACAAGACCTTTTGCCAGCTGTGCTTGCACCACCTGAACACAAATTGCCTCCTCGATGAATTAATTCGAGTTCCAAATTAGTTCTGTAAGTAAAGCATTCAAATCAGTCATTAGGCTGAAACAATACTTTTTGTTTTATTGATATGCCTGAATCAACCTAAATAATAAAGTTCTTTAACTTTATTATTTGCAAAAGTATAGTTTATGCAATATCAGTGTTAATCATATTTTATCTGATATTTTGAAATAAAAAAGGGAACAGTTGATCTGTCCTTACTTAGGTGTTCATATTTACACCTGCAAAACTGCACACATCAATGTAATTGTTGCAAAATTCCAACTGTTGGCAAATACTAAAAACTAGGCCATGAGGAAAATAACTGCAACACATTTCATAAACCTGCATAAGACTCTGAAGAAAGAATATATACTCCAACTGTTAGCCACTGAGTGTAGGCGATTACAGCCATATAACACATAAGGTCATATCAATTTTTCTATAAGAGAAATGGTTCTTCTCATTGGAGCTTAGTTAGTATGTAGAAATCAATATTAAGAAACAAAATCACTAACATCAAAGTGACTATGAACAACACATATAATAAACAGCAGTCTCTTTTATGGACTTCTAAAATTAGTTTTATTAAAATACATGTGTAACATCAGTATTGTTCCTATAGATCCAAAATTACATTTAGCAGTCATTAGCTTACAGAATAGCAATAAATAGTAAACTGACATTTCAAAAATTAAATTGATACAAAATCAAAAGTTTTACTCAAAAACATTAATAGTAAAATAGCCAATTTTGCCAAAATAATAAAAATTCTGAGTGATGTGTGTATTTTTACTTCAACAGTATTAGTAAACTGAAATACACGTTCATTTGCCTCAAGTAAAACTGAATAAACTTGTTTATATCGAAGATATGCATTTGCAACTAATAGTGAACTATATACCCCATCTTAAAAAAAAAAAAAAAAAAGGGCGGCCAAGTTTGAAGCTCTTTGCAAGTGATTTCAACGAAGAACATTACCCTATTTTAAACAAAACATTTGAACTGGTTTTGGCTGTATTTTGAAAACAGAATGTTTTAAAACGTTATTTTCATATATTTACTGATTAATGAAAACTGTTAAAATCATTAAGATTCCTAAGTCTGTGCGTTTGCTACTACTCATTTCTAAAGGAACACTTTAATCCTCTCTACTGGATGGGGAGGGGGAAAAGAAGCAATTTAACACTGATAATATTCCTGCTCAGAGCTTCATCTGGTTGCTGCTGATAAGGGAGTTGTGTGACAAGGGAATTTTCCACCTTCTGGCGATTTGCATTGCTCACTGAACTTCTGAAAACCTACCAGCAAGGAAGCAGGGACAAAGACTTCTTAGTAGTGAACAGAAAGTGAGTGGAGGCCAGCATGTGTTCCTTCATCAAGGGAAAATGAATGAGAGCAATACATTTTGATTTCATAAATCTCCTGTTGCCTAATCTGTAGGGAAAAATTAACGGCTATATTCTCTTATAAAAACTAAGATTTCCGAGATAGTGCTTTTAAAACAGCTAATGAGAAACATGATCAATTCTTGATTGAATGTTAGAACCAGAATGTCAACTTTTATTTCAGCATAATTTGCAAAAATATTCATTAAAATATGAATACAAGAACAATTCTGTTTATTCCATCATCAAATAAGATACACTAAAGGATGATAAATAAGTTAGCGGAAATTTGATTTTAAAGAATACTTGAAAGAAAACTACTAAATGTAATTCTTTCAGGTTATGGTTGGAAGATCTCCTACACAACTTTCTTTCTGAATTGAAAAAATAAGAACTACCTATCCAAAGGGTATCATGTAATAATACCTAGGACTTTAAAAATCAATGCCAGAGGCCCTACCCATCAGCTTGTCCTTATTTCATTTACAACAAAACTGGCCCTTTAATTTGAGACTTCCTAAAAAAAGAAGACAGAAATGCATCTCGTGACCCATGCCTCATCTTCCCTCACTGTTGAAAATCACAACACAATATTCAATTTCTACTCTGCTAAATTTGGGATGTTGTAAAAATAAAGATGTGCTAGAAACCAGAGCTTTCTGAGTCTTTTTGTTCTTAGAGAAAAGTAGATTCTACTTTCTATATTTTCTAACAAAAATACATTCAAATTAGTTTGGAAGAAAAAAAAAGAAATTGGAAGAAAAAAAAAAGAAAGAGAAAATCTCTACATTTGAAAGAATGAGATTGCTTAAAGCCTATCGTGATGGTCACCTAGATATATATCTATATACAAACTCCTCCAACTATGCTCCAGCTTCTTTTTGCATGATCAAGGTGTTTTCCCTTCTTCCCCCTCCTCCCTTTGCCACTCACATCTATTTTTAGAGCTATAATCTGAAAAACAAATTTGTATAATTTGTATACACATACACACACACAACACACACACTCAAACACACAGTATCATAGCGTGGGTTCAAGGACTGAGCCTACCATTTGCTGGTTAAACAAGTTACTCAATTTTTCAGAGGAGAAAGTATCTTTATCTATACCATAGCCTATATTATACAAAACACAGCTCAAGCTCTAACCCCTCCAAGGGGTTAGGGAGAACTAACTCCCTTTCCTTGAGACAGAAAAGCACTTACACATGCTTTATATTTCAATTTGCTCATCTTCCCTTTTGAAGTTAGTTCTACAGCACTTTCTCAATGACACATATTTTTTAAAAACTACATTGTTTTATACAGATTAATGGATATTAATTCCATCTCTCCAACTACACTGAAAATTCCTGGAAAGCAGGGACCATTACAGATACATCTTCTAAATCCCTGGTGGTACCTAACAAAGTACTCCAAAAATTCTTAGGAATTGAAAATCTTTCTTTTGCTATGTAACCAATGATAATACTCTCTTTAGTCCCTGAAGTTTATTCCTTTTCTTTTGCTGACCCTTCCTTCTAGTCCCTTAAACCTAGTAGGGAATCAAAAAAAAAAAAAAAAAAAAAGAGGGGGAGGGCTTAGATTATTTGTTTTACAAAAGATTTTTTTAGTTTTAAAAAGGATTCATAATTTGGTATTTTAGTAAGCATTCCTTTTATTTCTAACAAACTGAGTTTATAAAGTTTAAACTTATAAAGTAGGGTGCATTCGCTCTGCTGAGTAGTTTACCACTTGTGTTTTAAAGATGTCTCTCCATCTTTATCTCAGTTTCATCTTCTTTCCACTCCCATGTTTCTCACTATAAACAAAACAAGTGGTATTCACCATACCTCTAAGCTATATGTGACTCGAGTCCAAAATCCTTGGAAAACTCAAATTACTAAAATTAGTGTCATTCATTGTTTCAATAATGAAGTAATGAATTGGTATTCACGTGAAGAAAGCTTTCTTTCCCAAAATTAACTTTCCTTAATTCATTTGAATGATACATGCAATAGAATGTTTTTCTGAAACACATTAAAACTTGAATATAATGCTTTTGATTAACTTTAATTCAACAAAAAGATACCATCCTAACAATTTCTTCTCTGCTTCCCTAAGAAAATCTTTCAAGCCTTCACCGTACAAATATATTAAAAACAAAGAGATACGCATTCTCCTACAAAAATATAGCTCTAAAACAATTATTAAAGGAAACTGGCTAATTACCCGCTAGAAATATTTTATTTCTAAACGTAAAACATTTAAGCTCCTAAAAAGCAAACAAAATTACTCATTCAGCTGAGAGAAATTCAGCTCTGGGAAACGAGGGTTGTATTCCATTCAAATTACTAATGTCAAATAAATAAATTTGAATGTTCTAATAAACTATACACTTAAAGATCACATTTAATTTAAAAGTTAAGCGGTTCAAATTAAGTTTATTTCTAAATATTTTACTTATATATTTAAGCATTTTAAATATTGTTAAAAATTTTAAGGCCTACAGGCATAAAAATAATCAGAAGTTGTAATCATAAGCACTTATGAAATAAGTTTATACGCTAGGCATAAGATAATTATAAAGATCTGGTTTCCTATCTTGAGAAAAATCACATCCTATTCAAATAGGATACAACACACCTTTTCCCGTCAATTCATATTTTTGTTTTTTGAGTCAATTTGGTGTTTCATTTTCTTTTTAACGACTGAGTAAAACTTAGAGAAGGCATGCACTCTCACTGTGAGAAATTTGCAATGCCGGTAATTTTAACCAAAAGATACTGAGGTCTTTAAGGGTTATATACTTTCACTCTCAGAATGGTTACCTTGCTGCTTTAGAGTTTATCAATACAGATCAGAAAAGGATGGGAGAAAGAGAGAGCATATTTTCTCTACATACATCCTTAGTAAATAACATTTGACATCTATCTCTTCTTCTCTATAAAAGAGAAAACCCAAAATATGTTGATCCAAAAAGTCCCCCATTATCACAGCAAGCTTTATTCTGTAAGTAATATATATTTAAACCAAGAAATAGGAATCTAAAACTTCCACTAAACTAAATTTAAATCAAATTACTGGATTTATTATACTATAGCATAATTCCATGTACGGATCGTTCCCATTCAACAAGGATTTCTTATAAGGTCAATCCTAATAAAATCAAAGATATAAATACATAATCCACATAAGAGTGTATGTGTGTGTGTACAGTCATGGGCTACATAACATTTCAGTCAATGACAGACTGCATATATGACGGTAGGCCCATAAAATAATGGGGCTGAAATATTCCCATTGCTTAGTGACATCATAGCCATCCTAACATCATAGTATAGTGTATTACTCACATGTTTGTGGTGATGCTGGTGTGAACAAACCTACTGTGCTGCCAGTCACATAAGTATAGCGCATACAATTATGGACAGGACATAACACTTGATAATGATAAAAAAAAAAAAAACTATGTTACTGGTTTAAGTATTTACTATACACTTTTTATCATTATTTTAGAGTGCACTCTTTCTTCTTATAGAAATAAGTTTGTGCAAAACAAAACACTGTGTCACACTGGCAGCTACCTCACACATCTCATGTTTGCCACATCTGTTGATTGCATCATTTCTCTTGTGCTTGATTTAATTTCATATTTGGTTGTATAGTAACATGCTATACTGGCTTGTAGCCTAGGAGCAGTAGGTTGTACCATACAGCCTAGGTGTGTTGTAGGCTATACTATCTAGGTTTGTGTAACTACATTCTATAATGTTCACACAATGACAAAATCATCTATCAACACATTTCTCAGAACGTATCTTCACTGTTAAGCAACACATGACTGTTTGTACATACACCCCCCCACACACACACATAACTGAGTTGGTCTACATTCATCCAAATCTTGTGTAACATTATTACCACAATATTGTACACAAGTTTTGTAAACACCCTGAAACCTTGGAAAATTAAGTTATATTCTATTTAGCTTTCACATAAAGTATATTTTATTGAAAATATGCAATTGGTAACTCTCCAGAGACAAAATGTTAAATTAACTGTTATATCTTCCCCAAAGCGCTCTGGATAAATAACAACACTAGTCTAGGAACCGCAACTAGAAGTTATTTCCCAATCCATTAGATCCTTTTACATCAATCCATGCCCAATATTTTCATTCTTAAACCAAAGGCTAATGCTTCCTTATCTTGAGCTCTAACTTGCTTGATGCAATTTTCCTAAATCTGGTTCAGGGCCGGCCGAGTGGCGCAGTGGTTAAGAGCTGGCTTGGGATGCCAGCAGCCCTGGTTCGGATCCCACATATGAGGGCTAGTGACACTGCCTTCTAAAAAAAAAAAAAAAAAAAATACCTGTTCTAAATCTGGTTCAGTTTTTCCTGGGTTCTAAAGACTACATCTAGTTCATTTAGCCTTTTGTTATCCTCTAATCCAGGAATTGGGCAAAGAGAACGGCCATGATGAACTGCATGCATATTTGACCTATAGAACACAGGAGAGGAAAAAGGTAAACAGGAATTGAAAGAACTCTAGACCTCAACTCCAGAGATCTGAGTGAGTTCAAGTCCTACTCTGCCAGTGATTTTGCTGCATGGCTTCCAGTTACATTATCTCTTTAAATGTTGCCTATTACAACAGTACTTGGACAAAATACGAAGCATGCTCCTAGAGATATCCAGGGACTTACAGTATCAGTTCCGGCAGACTGTGTTTATAGATTTCTAATTGTGCCCCTTTCTCCCCTATTTACTTCTTTTATGGTTCTCCATTTTTATTCAATTAAGTTTTCTAAAATTCCTATTTGGAACCATTTCTTAAGTATTGTACACCTACTCAGTTGATTAGACTAATCCTACCTAATCTGAAAGATGAGAATTAGTTATCTCTGCTTTCCTGAGCCCCTGGCTAAAGAGAGACTCAGAACAGGCTTGATCTCAAGCTTCCTCTCCCTTAACTGTTTTTCTCAACCACCTGTAGTCTTGCAGGATATTATTAGATCTTTCACTAGCTTAAAACAAACAAAATAGGGCCGGCCGAGTGGCATGGTGGTTAAGCGCTGGCTTGGGAAGCCAGCGGCCCCAGTTCCGGTCCCACATATGAGGGCCAGTGACACTGCCCTCAAAAAAAAAAAAAAAAAAAAAAAAAAGGTATGTGTTAAAACAAACAAAATAAGTTCCTACTGTTCTTATTTTTTTTGTAAATCGTATTTAACCCTCCGTGGGGGGAAGCTGATCTCACAGATTCATTGCACACAAATTTTCAAATATCTAACAGTTAACTTAAATACCGTGACTCACTGCTTCCGTATCTTCCTCCTCTACTGTAACCTATCGCCAGTTGTGTTTGTGACTTAGTACAGTAAAGACGTATTTCATATTTGAAAATTTTGTGCAATGAATCTGTGAGATCAGTTGCGCCCAATGGAGGTTTAAGATATTACAATGTTTTAGTTCTCAGTATTACACTTTTTGATAGAACTTGAATAGTGATTTTCTAACACCACCCTTCATATATAATACTCATATGCTTTGAGGTAGATACCTGTCTCAAAATGTTAATAATATACTCTTTCCCACATCTGTAATAATGCTTAATAACACTTTACCCAATATTTCATTAAAATAAACTTTTCAGAAAAATGAAGGAAAACTAGATTTTTATAGTCCTTCTAGGAGGTTCTAAAACTAGTCATAATTTCAACCAACATTAAAAATAACCTTTCTTTAAATAAATATGAATGACAATAAATAAAACAATAAAGCCAACTAATAACAATAAGTAAATATAAAAGTATACACTATATATACATACCTAGCAACAGAATACATAAAGAGAAAATCATTGTCTGGTGAACCTGGGGTCTTGCTATAGTCTCTATATTTCTTCTGAGTAGTATTTTTGATATCTTTCATTACAGATTCCATTTCTTTACTTAAGTTGGTTTCTGACTGTAAAAAATACAAACAAAAACATAAAGTTTATTCTCATTTTCTCTAGTAATAGTCTAACACTATAATGTTTATCATATGAACATATTAGAAAATTAAAGTTAAAAAGTAAAACTACACGTACATTAGCTAGCTACTATAAATATATTTAGTGCACAAAGATAAAACAGATCAAGAAATATTTTCTCTTTTTTTAGAGATCTTTTATCCTAATTCTATATGATGACTGGTACTACTATAAACCAACAATGAATTAACCACACAAACTATATTCTAAACAAATGAGCAGATGTCATTAAAATAATACTTAGAAGAGTTACCATGTTTATAAAAACCTGACTTTCATTTAAGTTCATTTTCAAAGATGAATATTGATGTCCCTTACTTTGAGCATATTTTAAACATATAAAAACTTGGATTTACAAAAGAAAAAAAACACACAGACTCTAAAATTCGTCTTCAACTGAAAAAACGAACTGCTAGGAGATAATACTTTCTGAGTAGCGTTAAATTATGAATTTGTTTCAAAAGTCAAATATGCAGTTTTCATAAATTAACTACATAAACCAAGCACAGCTGCCACTGCTCTCAAGGACCATGTCAGAAATCCATAGTGAAAGTGAAATATTTAAGAATTTGAATCAAGGGGCGGTCGGGTGGCTCAGTTGGTTAGAGCGTGTGCTCTTAACAACAAGGTTGCAGGTTTGACACCTACATGGGATGGTGGGTTGTGCCCGCCCTGCAACTAGATTGAAAGCAGTACTGGACATGGAGCTGAGCTGCACCCTCCACAACTAAGACTGAAGGACAACAACTTGACTTGGAGCTGATGGGTCCTGGGAAAACCACACTGTTCCCCAAAAGTTTAAAATAAAATAAAAAGAATTTGAATCAAATAAATAAATCTTACTGGATGGGATGGGTTCACTTACACCAAATCCCACAGTAAAACAGACTCACTTACGGTGAATGGTTCATTAAGCATACAATACTTGTTTTTTTAGGGCAGTGTCACTGGCCCTCAAATGTGGGACCCGAACCGGGGCCGCTGGCTTCCTAAGCCAGTGCTTAACCAATGCGCCATTCAGCCGGCCCAAGCATACAATATTTTATCTAATACACACACACACAGAAGTGTGTGTATAAATCTATAAATACACATACATAAAGTGCGTGTATCTGAACATATCATTTTAATCCTAGTATACCTAGTGAGCATATTTTTAAATGATTAGACTGCTTTACATTGCAAGATACATGTATATCAGGGGTGCCAAAAGAATGTATACACATTTTAAGCGATATTATCTATGTATTACTTTTTGAAGTTGAATTGAATTACAGTAGCAATGTGTAGTGTGATGTTCGCTCAAAAGATGGAGTTAATCAAATGAATGCTAGCTAGCGTCACCATGTGACAGGCAGGACAGTCAAAGAAAATGGCAGAAGCATAGTTGTCATTTGAGGAGTACCAGACTATTTTGAAGTGGTATTTGAAATTCAAGATGTTGTGGAAGCACAATGACAAATGGAGGTATGAGTATGCAACAGAACCTACAACATGCCTCACAACTGTATGCATTCATGATAAGTTTGAGATACATTGCACTGTGTGAAGAAACTGAAATGTCATGCGCAGAGATACAAGTGGACACTCTGGTCAATGCTGCTCAAGCAGTAGTTCATTGTAATCAGAAGTGTCTGGATGCTGACGGTAACCACTTTGAGCACTTATTGTAATTGCAGAAGTCAAACATGACTTGTATTCATCTTTTGTTATCAGTATATATTGAGTATTACAATTTTAATACAGTTTTTTCCTTTCTTAAAATCTGTATACATTTTTTTTGGCAACCTCTGTATATAATTTATGTGTTTGGCTTTGTTTTTAATATTTCAACATCTTAAAAAATGTCTAATCATATCTAAGCTTACAGAATTTCATGATCTGCAAGATAATATATTAAAACTATAACAATTTGGACTAAGGAAAAGTATAGCCTTTGGTAATAATATGTTCTATTATGCTCATTTTTGTTTTAATAACCATAAACAACAAAAAAAAACTCTAAAAACAATTTCTACTAAATGTGTAAAGGTCCAGAGTAATTTACAAACAGAACGAAAATGAAAGCTGAAAAGTAGAGCTGAGTTAACTAGGATATTTCTGCCTTACACTGATGCTTACTGGGAAAGCTCCCGGCCGTCCCTGCAGCTCCTCCACTTCCTTTATGAGATCTTGTATGCTTTTGTTACTAGGACGTTGCCAAAGGTTATTTTCCACATTGCTTCCAGGATAACACGGAAGAACACTGTTCGCAAACTGCCTGCAGAGAGGACACGTGAATTCTCCTTTGTCCACTGAGAACCCCTGAAGAACCTGGTCATTCTAAAAGATGAAATAAACATACAGATGTATACTGCACACCTTTACAAAAAACAAAAGTTACACCACTACATTTTTCGAGAAATAAATGAACCATACAAAAAAAAAGACATCTCTAATATATATCATAAAAACAAACAAAATCTCTCATTTAACTGCTGAAGCTTATCAAATCATTTCTTACATCATGGCAATCATGCAATAGTTGCCATCACCAATGAACTGCTTAAACATCCTACTCTTCTCAGTCTTCACAATCAAGACAATGATGCAATCAATCTTATATGTGGATTTAAAATAAATAACTCAAAAAGCCAGCTACATTAAAGTGGGTCACCATCCTCTTACCCCTTGCTCCTGTTTTCATAATCTATAAGTGACTACTGGGAAGATTCTACTAATGCCCATGTTCTTTGATGTAGGATAAACACCTTTTGAGCGTAAATTAAGCCAAATAATGTGATGTGTCTCCTAAAGTGTCTAACTACTGAATACAACTGATTGGACTTTATGCAGTAGGTTTGTTTAAGTTTAATGGATGGGGGAAGGTTTAGTTAGAGTACTCAGAATGTAAGTGTGGTAGGAGAGGAATTAAAACCTTCCTTCAGTTGTTTGATAGAAAGAGGAAGAAGGAGTAGTCAAGATAGGAGATGAAGGCAAACACAAAAAAGTAGAAGTGAGACTAATAAATGCAGAATATAGTCAATTGAGATTCAGGAGACAGAATCAACAGAATTTGACAAGCAACTGAATGAGAGAGGTAAGGAATAGGAAGGGAAAAAGAGAAATCCACTAGTCCTGAATTAGGAATCTGGGGAATAGATTCCCACGCTTTTAAGAAGTTGAACTGAGAGAAAGAAAAAGACTGTAGGTGTAGAGGAATACAAGGTCAAGGGAAGGAATTTTAAATGCCAGAGACTTTAGTGTCTTTATGAACTGAAAAGACAGGACAGACCGGGCAGAGAAACTGAAGATACAGAAGAAAAAGAGGTTACTTACTGATAGATCAAGGCCCCTGAGGTGATGGAGAGAAACGAATACTAGAGCATAAACGAAAAGGGTATTCCTGAACTGAAGAAGAAATGCTACCTCAAAGAACAGAAAAGAAAGGATTGGTTAGGATGCAGTCATTTATGGTGTAACAGAAAAGCAAGGTATGGGGACGGCTGAGTGGCTCAGTTGGTTAAGAGCTCGCTGAAGAGTGCGAGCTGACCTCTGAGCAACAGCAGTTTGATGCCCAGCCTGAGCTGAGTTGCTGCTGAGCTGCCAACAGGTAGCAGGATGGCTCAGCTAAAAAAGAAAAGCAAGGTAGGAAATTAAAGTAGAATGTGACAGAGAACCACTGTTTTTCTGTTTTGTTTTGTTTTGATGACAGAGTAAGAGACAAAATCTAATAAGAGGAAACAGATCTTGGAATTTAGGCAAAGAGTGAGACAGGAAAAGCAAAGGTTTGGAACAGCTGCTGAGGAGATTAGGAGAGGAAACTTGTCAAAGACAGGTAAAAATGAATTGATAAATAATATCTACAGTCCATGACCCTAGTCTAAGGCATAATATATGAAACCACAAATTTGTGGAGGTGCCATTTTATATAGTTTTATGATTTGTCTAGCAGGGCTAGCTGTCTGGGTCTAAGATCAAAGGGAGCAGATTAAATGACTGGTATTAGGAGTAGAATGGGCAAAGTACAAGAAAGAGGCTAGGTAAGAGCTAATGCAATACAAAAAATGCAAAAGAGTTAAAGAACTACATGCAAAAGAGTTCATGATGCTAGAAATAAAATACACTAATAAGAAAATAAAAGAATTTGAAAAATAATCATATAATAAAATGATATGGCATTTCAGAGCTAGAGTAGCGATCTAAAATTACAGCCATGAAAGTCAGTTTGCTAAAGCAGAGTAAAAAAACAAAACCCCTAATGTTGAAGAGGTGAAGAGACTGTGAGGCCGGATAGTTCAAATGATGATCAGAATCACGCAAGATGAATTGGGATGTATCTACCGTAAAAAATATTTAATACTGGGAAAGATACATACACCTTTAAAAATTATTCAATTAACTTACCCGTAATGATTCCATGTAAGATTTATGACAATCTATATGTAATGTGTGGCCACAGGTTTGTACATAAACACCTCCTTCCCAGCCAATTGATACAGCCAAGAGACAAGAACTCTTAAAAAAAAAAAAAAGACAAAATACAATTAATTTTAAAGAAGCATAAATATATCTAAATACAATCACATAAAACCTTTCATATTGTTATACTAATGTGAACTTTGTATTTTTGTGACATACAAGTAACACCTGACTTGACATCCCTAAAGCAATATCTTTAAACTAGAAACACCATGAAGTTTTAGCTTCCAAATATGTATGCTCATTATGAAAGAGAATAATTGTGAATTAGTTGCTCCCCCTCATAAAATACAAGCTCTCAGTATTATACTATAATCCTGTGTAAACTATACTGCTATTGATTATTTCACCTGTTTTATATGGTACTTAGTCTCTCTGTAATATCTGACATTCACAACTTCCTTCTTTTTTTTTTTAATTTTATTTTATTTTTAATTAGTTTCAGGTGTACAACACAGTGCAATAATTATACATTTTACCCCTCAAAGTGACAACCCCCCACCCCCAATTCACCACCCCACTCCCCCCCATATCATATATATCTATTACTCTTCCTCTAACTCTCTTCCACAGTATAATCCACATCCCATGACTATCTATATATATTCAATTACAGTAGGTATACCACCTCCACTTTAGTAATACAGTGCAGTGATCAAACCTCTACTCCATCCATGAAATGGTCTCCCTAACAAGACCTATGATCATCTGACATTCCACATAATATTTACAACATTATTAATTATATTCCCCAAACTGTTTTTCCTATCCCAGTGGCAATATTGTACACAACTTCCTTCTTAAAGTGCCTACTTCCCTTTGGCTTCCATAATGCAACTCTTATTTTGTCCCACCTCTTTAACCATTTGATTTAGGCCTCCTTTAAGACTTCTTTCTTCACCTGCCCCTTTAATGTTTATATTCCTCTAAATTCTATTCTTAGTGCTACTCTCTTCTCGTTAAACTATTCTCCCTGAGTGATTTAATCACTAAATTCGACTACCCTCCAAGCCTGGATAGCTTGCGTGACTGACAAATATTTAGTTGCTAGAAATCTCCAGTTTGACATCTCTCAGATAACATAAAATCAATGGGTCAAAAACTTGTCATTTTCTCCATGAAGCTTCCTTTTCCTCCAGGTTTAAAAACTCCACAATCTATTTAGTCACCAAATCAGAAAGCTAAGAGTTATTTTACATCACACCCATTCCTTCACACCATAGTTTTAATGCCCGAACCATACGAATTCTATCTAATAAATAGCTCATGATTTTTGGCCTCTCCTCTTCATTACCACTATAACATTCAAGCATCATTTGTTGTGGAGAGGTGATTCCCATAAAAAGTTTCCTTTTTTTTTTTTTAATTTTATTAGGAACAGCCAATGGTCATTGGTTACACATTGTTTTCACGCTACAATGGCATAGTTAACTCTTTTTTAGGGAGGGCGGAGCTCACAGTGGCCCATGAGGGGATAGAACCAGCAACCTTGATGTTATCAGCACCACGCTCTAACCAACTGAGGTAACCGGTCACCCCCTTATATAAAGTTTCTTAACTGGCCTCCTTAACTCTGATTTCTTCTCTCCATGATGAATCCTCCAATTATCTCTCCAAGTACAAATCTGATTATAAGAATAACCCAAAAAAAGTACCTTAACATTTACAAGGGTTTAACACAATATACAATAAAGAAGGGAAACAAATTATATAAGACCACTGCATACTCGTTTGATATTTGTTTTAAAAGTTAATTGCTTCTACCTCTTTCTCTTACATCTTCAACTTCTTCTTCTCCGCTAATTCCTTCCCTTTAACTTATAAACAGGCTTACACCTTTCCTCCTAAAACAATTTTGAGTTTTAATTTGGCCTCTGTCAAACAGCACTTGGGCCTGAACTTGAGTTCATCCTCTAAATAGATGGCCAAGCCAGAGCAATATTAGTAGGCCTAAGGTCTAACATGAATGAAAGCATATGATGGAAGATTTGAGAGCCATAAAGATTAAGTAAACCTTTAAATTTTATTTTTATGTTGGAAAGAAATGTATACATTACAATGTAAAATGAGCAAATCATATTTAAACAATAGTAAACAAAGTTCCAATATTAAATCAAGACTCTTCATGAGCATCTAAAAGTTGGGAATATTACAGTGCAAAATGCCTTCGCAGAAGATTTAAATATGTGCAGCAGCACAAATCAAATCTCACAGCAGGTGAGCTAGCTTCTACTGTTACAAATCAGAAAAACACCAGGAGAGCTGCTCATCTCTGTTTTATGATTTGGAGCCACTTGAAGTAGACGCAGATTTCGGTATTAGACCATTTTAGAATGGTTAGTAGTCAGTTAATAAACAAGCTGCTCTCTGTGGCAATGTACTATAAAAATGTAATCTTTCTTTTTTAATAAAAGCAATTAGCTTTTAAAACTGAAAATAGTAAGTCACTTGTTAATGTAACTGTTAGTTTTCTTATTTGAATCTGCTGGAGTGAAAAAAAAGCAAGAAAACATTTACCAATATGAGACTAGTAATTTAAGAAAACGTCAATGATGTTTCCACCGCTGTGCTAAGTGTTTCACGTTGAATCTTCACAACCTCAACATTTATTAAAACCTCACACAGCAAGTGGTGTTCAAACCCAAGTCTACCTGACTGCAAAGCTCAGGTTCCTCCCCTATCTCTCATATGTAACACTTCCAGTTCAACAGTAACTGTACTGTCTTACATGGCTAAAATTCTACATGTCAACTCTAAAACGTATTCATTAGATCTGAGGAGAGCAAATCTACATAGTTAAGTTCTATACTCAGTATCAGCGCCCATTGATAGGAACTCTTGTCCTCTCTACAGTCTGTCTGGCTACCAAGCTCTGGTGCTCATTGCTAGGATGATTCAGTAAGAAATCCAATAGGCATCTACAACACATAGAGCACATGCCAGCCCCTTTTATAGGAGACTATAAAACAAATATAAGAAATCATCCTAAGGGGCCAGTGAAGTCACTTAGTTGGTTAAGAGCTCGCTCAACAGTGTGAGCTGAGCTCTGGGCAACAGCAGTTTGATGCCCAGCCCGGGCTGAGCTGCCGCTGAGCTGCCAACAGGTGGCAGGATGGCTCAGCTAAAAAAAACAAACAAAGAAATGGTCCTAGTCTTCCAGAGGCACAGTCCAGAGAGCATGCCATATATACATAAGATAGCCATTATCAAAGTACACAAAAGTGTTAATATAGGAATAAAATCTCATAGTCACTAACAGAAACACAACAGAGATTCAGTCCAGTTCAGATTTCAGTTCAGAGGCTTTTTTTAAAAAAATGAATTGTTTCTAGAAATGAGTAAGTATTCTGCTGCAAAAAAGAGATACCCCACTTTTTCTCTTCTTTATTAGATCCCTCCTTCCCTCAAAATTGCTCTTAAGTTTGGATTACATTTTGATTGAATCATTCTTCTTTTCTATTTGGCTTTAGGATTCATCGTTGCTCATTTACTCTAAAGTGATTCGAAATGATAAAATTAAAACCAGGATTATGGCAAAAAAATAAAATCTAAATAAAGGTGGTAGGGTTAATTCCTGCAAAAGCAGAACTTAGCACAATTTCATCCTTTTCTTCAAAATGAAGGTATTTATCAGCCTGTAAAAAATTCAGAGAAACAATAAAACATAAAGAAAAAAGCGTGAATGTGTGTGTATACATGCATATGGATATGTGTGCACATGCGCACACACACACACACACACACACACACACACACACACACACTCTTCTTTTTCCAAATAATAATAATTTCATTGAAAAGTCTCTGAAAATATATGGAAGCATAGTTCTCATTACCTAATCAAACTACCTTATAAAGCCTCCTAAATGGGCTAGCTTGAATATTAGAAACACCACTTTACATTTATACTTCCCTTTATTATGTGTAAAAGTGATCTAAAGAAATGAAAGATCATTATGAACCCTATTTTACAGATGAGGAAATTGAGTCTTAGAGTGTTTACCTGGCCAAGCTCAAATTATTAAGAAATGGCAGAATCAAGACGAAACCCCAGTTTTTCTGATCTGGGACTCTTTCTATGCTACATGACACCTCCCTAATTAGAGCCATCATTTCTTCCATAAGCCACCCAAAATTTTCTCCTCCAGACCACTGAACCACACTCTACTCTCTTATCACTAGGTCAGCTATTCAAATTAAGTATTCTGTCTTCTATCTACCCTAGTAGTTCCTTCCATTTAATCCGGAGCATTATGGGCAAGAAAAAAATTATATTTGGAAATCTATCAAGATAATCATCTCATACGAGTTCAAATAACGCTTCACTTTACATTTTAAGTAATTTAATTATATGTTAACTTAACTTAATTCAAGATACAACATCCAAAACACAACAGGTAAAAAGAAACCCCATTTGATAAGCCACTCAGGAAACATGAAAAGATGGTACAGAAAATTTATACAGAAATGAACATTGCTGCTCAATAATCTGACCTTCCCAGACTTCTGACTCCTGAATGTTGGAGCCTCTAGGTGCAAAGAGCTAGGAAAAACCCACCAAGTTCACAAGAAACCACAGAATCCATGAATTAAACCTGCCCCTACTTTACATTTAAGAAGTATCATAATGAGATTTTATTGTATATCTTTAAATGAAAGTAAAAGAGGCAAAAATCTTCATAAAATATTCATATGATATCTGAAAGTTTTTATAGAGTTCATACTTATCATTCTATTGAATTGAATTTGTATACCTCACAATAAATAACATTTAAAATAAAGGTATAACATTCATATCCTGAAATTTTATCAGAATTCCATTTCTTTACTGTCCACATATTACATTTTATTTCCTAATACACTTCCAGATTCCAAATTAGAATGACATTTGGTAGAAAAAAAAACACAATATAAAATAAAACTATGGAGGGAAACAACTATCAATTATGCAGAGAAAAATACTACTTGATAAAAAGGGTACTTACATCCTTAAAATACCGCTGTAACAATGAAAGCCTCACATCGTGAACTGCTGCACATGTGTCCCAAGGGTAAATCTGCTCCTCTTCAGAGATAGGCAACTTTTTCGGCTCAATGTTGTCACGGCACTGCCCCAAAACTATATCAACAACAGAGATAAGAGCTTGTTAAATAACCAATATATATACACCTGATTTACCAAGAAAAACTGAGTTATTTACCACCAGCTACACTAATCTTTTCACTATTAAAATATTTTTAAAAACCCAAAAAAAGTGGTATTCTAGTTTTCTTTTTTTTTTTTTTTTTGAGGGTAGTGTCACCGGCCCTCACATGTGAGATCCGAACCGGGGCCACTAGTGTCCCAAGCAAGCCCAACAAACGTGCCATTCGGCCGGCCCTCTAGTTTTCTTTTACAGAGTAAATGAAGCTTTAAATATGCCAACATTTACTTTTTTATTAATTTCAGGTGTACAAAACAACATAGGAATTAGACATTTACAAACCTCATAAAGTGATAACCCCAACAAGTCTATTACCCATCTGACACTGTATGTAGTGATTACAATATTACTGACTATATCCCTCTGCTAGACCTTACATCTCCCTATTTTCTTAAAATTATAGTTGACATTCAATATTATTTTATGTTAGTTTCAGGAGTACAGCATTGCAGTTAGACATTTTTTGATTTATGAAATGATCCCTCCATTAAGTCTAGTACTCATCTCACACTATACCTATATCCTAGGTTTAATTGTTTTCAAGTGTTGCTCAAGTATTTTATTTCTTTTTTGATCTTCTATTTAGCTGCTCTATCCATTATTGAAAGTGGGGCATTGAAGTCTCCAACTGATATTGTAAAACTATCTCTCCCCCCAATTCTGTCAATTTTTGCTTCATATATTTTGGGTCTCTGCTCTTCGGTGTGTATATGCTTATAATTGTTATATCATATAACCCTAACTCCACCTCAAAATACTTCGGTATGGAACAGGATGAAGGGCATTCAGACAAATCCTTCAAACTAAAAAAAAAAATCTGTTAACTATAGATTAGTTAACATATCAATTAGCAAGCTGTTTTAAAAACGACTGCTTCTAGTAGCTCAAGATATAAGAGCAAAGTTACCTGAATATGCCTTACGTAGTTAAAGTATTTAAGCTCACAATATTTCTGGGCTTAAAACGCTTCCAGATTTTAGAACAATTAAATGGCCAAGAACACTGCACTCAGTTATTGACCACCTAGCATTGGTGATATACCGTCACATTTTAAGGGAAAACAACGTGTAACATGTAGACAGATCTCTCTGTTAAGGATTTCTTCCAACCCGTGTCCAAAAAAAAGTGAGATAAAACCAGATGAAGAATCTTTGCTATACAGGTCTAAATTGACCCTTCCTATGTAGACCTATAGTTATACCTAAACCAAGATATAACTTTCATTCAATACAGGTACTTATTAATTTGTTGTCTATACTCTGTCTCTAAAATGTTCCCACTGAAAAACTGATTTTACCTGAGGATGCTTGTAACAGTACAACCAATCCTGTAGGTCGGTCTTCAGAGGAGGGGCCACTCTGTCCACAAATAACACAATCATACACTGCCTCAGAAACTTGGGGTTCTGCTGTAGCGATCTCCATAGGAATATCATTCTCAGGAGAATCTGAGGAGAAAAATCTCTCTTCAATCAACATGTAAAAAGAAATCAAGTTCAAATTTTGAGCTTCAATACCAGTAACATTAACATAGTAATGAAATTATGGGAAAAAATAACTTGCTAAAATAAAATGTTTACTCAGCAAAAGATAAAAAAAATGCAAAGTTGATATAATTAAAGACCTTAAAGAATATATGGTTAAACACACTTCTGATGTTGTATCATTCACATTTAAATTGAAACAAAAAACATGAAGGCAAAGACATTTGTATCCAAAAAACCTTTACAATATTATAATTTAAGGAAATTAGGTGGAAATTGTTTCCATTTTCTTTGAGGTACCTCAGAAGAGAAATTTAAAATAACATTACAGTTCTTGGAAAGAAATGGCAATATTTACTAGGAGATAAAAGAGGAACAAACTATTTCTCTTTTACTTTTAATTCTAATGATTGTATCTTAGCAATAATTATCAATATATTTATTTATAAAGGGAATTCCTTTAGATATGACCATGTACGAGTACATTAATAAAGCAGAACTACTATAGAAGATAACCATAACCGTCTGGTGATATGATATCATTAGTGGCAAGAAATAAAATATTGAATTTAAGATAAAGACTTAAATTCATGAAGATCAGTGATATTGTCCACAGCAGCAAAGAAATGGGTAGAGAGGATTGGGAAGACCAGAGAAGCCAGAGTGATTTATGATTTGTTTAAAAGACAGAGGCATATCTAAATAAATATGTAAAAATACATGACAAAAATAGAAAAAGAAAGATGTCAAGTTTAGATATGTTTTAATAAGAATTCATACAGATAAACATATATCTGATAATTATTAAGAGCAACTGGAAGGAAAAGGGGCAGAAACCTAAAATAGAACTTTGGATAATGCCTAGCATTAATGGAAACAAAAAAGAAGCCAATAAAGAAATCAGAGAAAAAACAATCAACAATACATGAATAGAATCAGAACCAGAAAGTTCAGTGTCTATGAAAATAAGATTAATGGGTCAAAATGAAAAGATTTAAAAAGAAAGTACCAAAGGCCAAAAAGATTTGACATGTGATTACTGTTTTTTTAGAAAGAAAATTTTAGTACAGAAAAGAAATGAATCTGATTGCTCTCAAGTTCAAAGGAGAATAGAGAAATACCTGTCTTAAACTGACATGAAATAATTCAGTCTCATATAAAGTGCCAAAGAACTAGAATTTCATTAACTCTACTTCACATACAAAGATGTCTTTCCTTTTTTTTATGTCTTGGAACAATCAACTTGAAAACTTCATGGAAATCCTAATACCAAAATGCAACATCAAAGAAGCTGCTAAGTCAGCTTTTCTAGGTTTTAAATAAGGCTTAACAATCTTCTACAGTGATAGAGTGCTAAAGGCATGAAAATAAAATAGATGACCTCTTTTCAAGCATAGTTATTTTTATTTGAACTCTAGCTTTAATAATTACAGATACTAATGTACTTTTTTTTCTTCAAGAAACTAAAAAGACCCTGGTTTTTATTTCTTAAAAAAAGAAAAAAATTACTGCTTCTGTATATTCTATAATGAATTAAAATCTATTATTGGTTATATGATTTATCTATCATTCTGATACATTTGTAATACAGTTATTCTCTTCTCACATTCTGTATTCTATCATGGGATCTCCAACCTCCTAAATGACTTTTTGAATTTGCGTATATTAAGATTGACTCTGTTACACAAAGTTCTATGGGTTTTGACAAATACAGAGTGTTAAATATCCAACTTCACAGTATCATACAGAATAATTTAACCACTTTAAAGAATCCTGTGCTTCACCTATTGAGCCCGCTACCACTCCCCTATCCTAGAAAGCACTGGTTTGTTTACTGTCTCTATATTTTTGCCTTTTCCAAAATGTCATATAATCGGAAATATACGGAACATAGCCTTTTCAGACTGTCTACTTTCACTAAGCAATATGCTTTTAAGATTCATCTATGTCCTTGAATGGTTTGACAGTTCATTCCTTTTTATTACCAAATAATATTCCATTGCATGGATGTACCACAGTTTGTTTATTTATTTATTGAAAGATATCTTGGCCATTTCCAGTTTCAAGCAATTATGAATAAAGCTGCTATAAACATTCATGTGTAGGGGGCAGCTGGTTAGTTCAGGGGGTAGAGCACAGGCTCATAATACCAAGGTTACCGGTTTGATTCGCACATAGGCCAAAGAGCTGTGCCCTCCACAACTAGATGGAAGACAACTACTTGACTTGGAGCTGATGGATCCTGGAAAAACACACTGTTCCCCAATAAAAATTAAAAAAAAAAAATTCATGTGTAGATTTTTGTGTGGACATAAGATTTTACATCAATTAGGTAAATACCTAAGAGCATGATGACTGGATTATAGTTAAGACTAAGTTTAGCTTTATAGGAAAACGTCAAACTCCTAAGCCAGAAAATTTCAAAAGAAAGAAAGACCTTTTTGTACTTTTAACTGGCAATACATGGGAAAAAAATCTGAATGTCAGATTTACATCACTGTAACTGGATTATTATTATTATTATTATAAATTATTAGTTAATAGGTATTAAAACTATACGTGTAATGACTGAAAACTTTCCTAACTTGGGCGAAAAAGACATACAGGCCCAGGAAGTGCAGAGAGTCCCAAACAAGATGAACCCAAAAAGGCCACACCAAAGCACATCATAATTAAAATGCCAAAAGATAAGACAAAGAAAGAACCTTAAAAGCAGCAAGAGAAAAGCAGTTACCTATAAAGGTGCTCCCATAAGACTCTCAGTTGATTTCTCATTAGAAATATTGCAGGCCAGAAGGGATTGGCATAAAATATCCAAAGTGATAAAAAGCAAGGACCCACAACCAAAACTATTCTACCCAGCAAAGCTATCATTTATAATAGAATCGAAGGACAGATAAAGAACTTCACAGACAAGAAAAAGCTAAAGGAGCTCCTTACCACCAAACCAATATTACAAGAAATCTTAGAGGGACTTCTTTAAGATAAAAAATATGAATAACAAGCCAGCCCAGTGGCTCAGTTGGTTAAGAGCTCAAGCTCTGAGCAACAAGGTCTCTGGTTTGATTCCCACATGGGCCGGTGAGGGGAACTCGAGCTGAGCTGCCACTGAACTGCCAAAGGGTGGCAGGATTGCTCAGTGGATAGAGCATACACTCTTAGCAACAAGGTTTCCAGTTTGACTTCCACATGGATGGTGGGCTCTGCCCACCTGCAACTAAGACTGAACACAGCACCTTGAGCTGAGTGGCCATGAGCTGCCGCCGGGCTGCCGGATGGCGACTGGACATGGAGCTGAGGTAGCTGTGCCTTCCACAACTAACACTTGGCTTGACACAACTAACACTTGAAGGACAGCAACTTGACTGTTCCCCTTCCCCAATTCCCCAATTTAAAAAAAAGTCTTTAAATATATATATTTATATGAATAATAAAGTGGCAATAACTATATATCTATCAATAATTACTTTTTTTTTTTTTTTTGAGGGCAGTGTCACTGGCCCTCACATGTGAGACTGAACCGGAGCCGCTGGCTTCCCAGGCCAGCGCTTAACCACCGCGCCACTCGGCCGACCCCTCAATAATTACTTTCAATGTAAGTAGATTAAATGTTCCAATCAAAAGAAAGGGTGCCTGAATAGGTAAGAAAACAAGACCCTTACATATCTTGCCTACAAGAGACTCACTTCAGATTGAAAGACACGCACATACCAAAAGTAAAGGGGTGGAAAAAGATAACTCCTGAAAAAAAGGCTGGGATAGCAATGCCTATACCAGATAAAATGGACTTTAAAACAAAGGCTAAAAGAAGGGTCCAGTAATCCCACTTCTGGGTGTTTATCAGAAGAAACCCACACGCTACTTCAAGGGGACGTGTGCATCCATATGTTCATTACAGCATTGTTTACAATGGCCAAGATGTGGAGGCAGCCTGCATGGCCATTAATGGACGAATGATTAAAGAGGAGGTGGTGTCTATATACAATGGAATATTGCTTGGCCATGAAAAGGAATGAGTTCTTGCCATCTGCGGCAGTATGGATAAACTTGGAGGGTATTGTGCTGAGTAGAGTATTCAGACAAAGAAAGACAGATTCAATGTGATTTCACTTATATGTGGAATCTAAAGAACAAAATAAACAAACAAATAAAATAGAAACAAACATATAGATACATAGAGAATAGTTTGATGGTTGCCAGATGAGAGGCAGGTTGGGGGCAGGGTGAAAAAAGTGAAGGGATTAAGAAGTACAAATTGGTAGTTACAAAACAATTATAGGGATGTAAATAAAACAAAGGGAATAGGGTGACTGGATAGTTCAGTTGGTTAGAGCATGACCTCTGAGCAACTGGGTTGCAGCTTTGATTCCCACATGGGCCAGTAAGCTGCACCAGTGACGCAGCACCCTCTATAGCTAAAATTGTGAAAAACAGCTCAACCTGGAGCTGGGCTGCATGAGTGGCCAGCAGCCAGAGTGAGCAGTCCAACTGCCTCAGCCGGGGAGGGCGCAATGATCATAATACCAGCATGGGCCAGTGAGCTGCATACTCCACAACTAAACTGAGAACAATAAATTGGCTCAGAGGGGGGAGGGAGGGATCTAGGGAATATAGTCAATAATATGGTAATAACTATGTACAGTGCCAGGTGGGTACTAGACTAATCAGGGGGATCACTTCTGAAATTACATAAATGTCTAACCACTATGCTCTACACCTGAAATTATTATAAAATAATATTGAATGTCAAACTGTAATTGAAATTTTTAAAAAGGTGGAGAAGGTGAATGGGAGTAAGAGGTTAAAATAAGTCATGGGGGTATAATATACAGTATAGGAAATATAACCAATAATATTGTGACAGTGTGGTACAGTGTCAGATGGTTGCTAATTATCACGGTGATCATTTCTTTAGGTATATAAATATTGAAAAACTATGGTGTGCACCTGAAACCAATACAGTATTGTATGCTAGCTATATTTTAATATAAACCTTTAAAAAGAAAAAGAGGCTATATACAAATACAGTCTCCTTGAAGAGGTATAGGAGTCAGACCACTGGACTCAAAAAAAGTAAGTGAATTCTAGCACACTACTAAGCTCTGTACTCAACACCATTCAAAAAGTCATATTAATTTTTCAATTTTTAGTCAACCTTTGGATAAAACACTTGATTGCGACTGCAAAACAAAATGTTAGCAACCTTGACAATTTAAAAGTAAACAAGTAACTGATAAATGGCTGAAGGTACAGATAAGAAAAGGAAAAATAAAGGGAAAGATAGGGGTGCTTATTAGTGTAGTTTATATAAAAGATATGATGAAACTGCTTATAGATACAACAATTGATAGACACTATACTTATATTTAATATGTAAAAAAATGAAAACTATCATTATCAATATTTGGAAAGAAGAAGTAAAAGAAGAGATGGAGAAAATGAAAGTAGTGTCAATCAACCTGAACCCTCATCTTCCATATAAGTCAACTGATAACTAAGTTAATTCAATAAACAGAATTTAAGTATTCTTTACATCAAAGATATATCCTGAAAGTAAACTCCACTGTTGGTGGTTTAGAAGACACTATGCTAAATCTGGACTGACCCCCTCTCCACACCTCTTCTGGACACACTGGTATATACGCTTACGTACAAAGAAGTGCATGAGAATGTATGTGCTTGTTTGAATACACATATGTGTATGTATTTCAACTAAATGCATGACTTTATTTTCTTTCAGCATTTTTATTTTTTTTAAAAATCACTGGATTACAAGAATTAGGGAAGGGGCTATCCTGGTTAACTAAAGACTAAGATTAATTGAGATTTAATTTATTTCTCCAATGATTGTAAAAGATTGTTCATAGCCATCTACCATCACACAGGAAAATGGCATTGCCTCTCATGGCACAAATGCTACTGCTAATCCTAATGAAGTGAGAAATACATCTGACTTAAGAAATACTGAAGTGGTGGCAGAAGGGGAGGCACTGAAAGTATCTGAAAACTACTTTAAGGATCTTGGGATAATTTCACAGGAAAAAAGCAAAATAAATAAATGTATACCGATGAATCTCACAAATCTAAAGGACAGTTTAACAGAAGAGAACAGTGAGAACACTGGGAGGATACCGTATTGCTATCATCAGGAAGAACTTTCTAACAGCTGCAGTTGCTCAAAAACAGAATGGATGGCCTATAATAAAGGGCTGATCCTCTATCACATTATTGTTTAAATAAAGACCAGGAATCATCTGTCTGTAATGATTAAAACTGGGAGAAGATTAGACTAGATAGCCCCTGTGATAGTAACTATAATTATGAGAGTTCTAAACTAATAAATTTTTACTTACCAACATCCATTGCGGTTTCCATGAAGCTTTTCTGTCGTGAAGCAAACTCTGCAAGCAATTTCTGCTGCCTCTCTCTAGCCTTTTGTCGCCTAGATTAAACAGAAATAAAGTGGTAAGTACCAGACGTGCCAAAGACTTACCTACTATCTTTCAGGAGTACATAATGTGTGAAAAGGCCTTGGCACACAGTTGAGAACAACCTATTTTCTGAATTATGTATTAAATTTCATGTAAACTTCTCTTTAAAAGGATTCCACTGGTTTAAAATGGTTTGAAAATCACTAGCTTAAATAAAAATAAAATCCAAGATTTATTTTTAAATGTGAAATAATAATTAAAGTAGATAGAAAATTTGGGTTTCCAACAATACAATTTCCTAAGTATCTGCCAGCTGGTAGCAAGAGCAAGGAGAGTGTTTTTAGCAAGGAACCCACAATTTAACCCTAGGAGCAAATAATAGCATACTGGTAGCTAGAAGAAACTATGATGTTTAGATATGAACAGATTCTAAAAGATAAGAATAGTCACATTTACTCTTACATAGGTCTCTCCTAATAGAGAATGAACAAGACCCAGTTTCTACTTGGAAATATTCCAAGTTTAGTTTATTTTAAGCAAAAGAATTTGGAAGTCTCAAATATAACACAAAAATAAAACTATATTCCAAACCTAAGCATAAATATTCCTCGGTATTAATTAATTGCATTCTATTTATTATTTATTCCTTTTCTATTTCCAATGAGTACTTTAATTTGAAGCTGGTTAACACACACACACAATACAGCAGGACTATAACATAAAATTAAGAAAATAAAAGTAAAGAATAAAGTAAGACGATAGGATTCCTTAGATTTGAGAATGTTAACAATACTAGTGAGCATAAAATCCTACCCCCAGTAAGGGAAAGTTAAAATAGTAATTTAAAACAAGAGAAGAGGGAGAAGAAAAAGATTAAAAGGTGAGTTACATGAGGTATGTTCAAACAACATGGTGAATGTCTAAACTGGGTCGAGTGGCTCAGTTGGTTAAGAGTTGGCTTAGAGCCCAGACTCTGGGCAACAGGGCAGCCGGTTCGATTCCCACATGGGCCAGTGACACTGCACCCGAGCTGAGCTGTCACTGAGCTGCCAACAGGTGGCAGGATGGCTAGGCTGGTGTAACAACATTGCCTGTTCGAGGGCCAGCAGAGTGGCATGTTGGTTAAGTGCTGGTTTGGGATGCCACTGTCCCCAGTTCGGAGCCCACATGAGGGCAACACTGTCCTCTACAGCTAAGATGGTGAACAACGGCTCTGCCTGGAGCTGGGCTGCTGTGGGTCCCCTGGACGACATGGCTGCAGCCCCTGCTGCAGTGGGCTGCCATAGGCTACAGTGAGTGGCCGCCAACCGGCCCGGCGTGAGCTGCCAAGAGCTGCTGTGAGCAGCTGTCCAGAGGCCGGCAACTGATCTGCCTCACTTGGGAAGAGCACAGTGATGATACCAACATGGGCCAGTGAAGCGACGTCCTCTACAACTAGACTGAAGAAAGGACAGCAACTTGTCTGTTCCCCTGCCCCAATTACTCAATGCCGTTCCCCTCCCCCAATTCCCCAATAAAATATTTAAAAAAAGAAAAAAAAAAGACTGCCTGAAAAAAAAAAAAGATTGTCTGTTCAATGGTGGGCTACAACCATCCGCAACTAAGACTGAACTCAGCACCTTGAGCTGAGCTGCCCCTGGATGGCTCAGTGGATACAGCGTGTGCTTTTAACAACAACAAGGCTGCTGGTTTGACTCCAGCATGGGATGGGGGTTACGCCCACTGGCAACTAAGATTGAACACAGCACCTTGAACTTGGAGGGCACGAGCTGCGACAGTAAGCCAACTGGCACCCTCCACAACAAAGACTGAGGAACAACAACTTGGCAGATCCCCTACCCCAATTCCCAAATAAAATCTTTAAAAAAAAAAAAAAGGTATTACGGTAAAAGATACATTGCCATTAATACCCCTCACTTTGAAGACACTTATCCCATCATTCTTGTCACTTTCTGAAGGAGTTCTGGAAGTCCTCTTTCATGAGTGTCTTTAGTTGTACTGTCATGATGGCCTCAATGTTCTGAATTGATTCAAAATGTTTACCTTTCATAGTCATTTTGACTTTGGGGAAGAACTAGAAGTCCCATGGTGCCAGATCCAGTGAAGGAGGATGAGGACACACTGGAATGTTTTTATTTGACAGAAATTGTTGTACCAGAAGCGATGGGTGACATGGAGACTTTCCGTTGTGATAAAAAAAAAATACAGTTAATGCTGCTGCCAAGTGCCATCCAACAGAAAGGCAGGGATCTTCAATACAGGAAGCAGCAAAGTGGCACGTCGAACCTTCATAAAAGTGTGTGACAGGTTTCAACTTGTTCAGTGCAGTCATTTGGGTGTGAGCTACATCTGAGAAGTATGTTTTAAAGTGTACCGTAAATCATCCTCCATCATGACAATGCTGTGTCACACTTCGCTTCTGGTATATGGCAATTTCTGTCAAACAAAAACATCAGTGTGACCTCATCCATCATATTCACTATATCTAGCACCATGCAACTTCTGATTCAGGACATGGAGGCAGCCATGACAGCAGAACTAAAGACATTCAAGAGAGAGGACTTCCAGAACTGCTTCCGGAAGTGGCAAGAACAATGGGATAAGTGTGTTTAAAGCAAGGGGGAGTATTTTGAGGTGGAATTAATGGCAGTGTGTCCTTTACTGTAATAATTTTTTTTAATTTAAACATTCACAGTATTTTTTGATCACACCTCATATAACTCAGAATTCTCCCCATATTTCACTGGACATCTTCAGCTGGATGTCTCCCCTTAAATTCAGTAATGTACAAAACTAAACCTATCAATTTTACTGCTAAGCCTTCTCTTATCCGCCCTAATCTTGATAAACAGGAACACCATCCACGAAAGACTTTTTACAAACTTATTAATACTATGATTTAACAGTAAATAAAAAACATTCTGAAGTTCCAAAAGCAGAACCATAAACACATTTTAATAATTATTTAACAATTAGTCATCATATATTGGAAAGATTGGAAAGGACCAAAAGAAAAAAAAATAATCTGGTTTTTATTTTGAGAAATATTTATTTTTTTAAATTTTTTGTTCTCATTTAAAGTTGAATTGCTAATAGTTTTTGAAAACAACAGGAGAATTATTAGATCCCCACAATAATAACAGAAGTAGTAATTTTTCCACAGAGACCTATACGTTTAAGACAATAATTTAATGTTGGGGTCAGAAACTCTCGTCTTCCCACCCCCAACTCAAGCATACTACACACACAAGCACTAACTAAGTTTGCTTCTAACTATCTTACAAACTAATCAGCTATAATTATAGAAGCTAAGCATCCAGGTGATTAGCTTCAGATGGCGAAAAAGGGAAGATATATCAAATCTTCAACGGTACCACACACGTTTGAAAGATTAAACATAAAAAACTACCTTTCTTCCTTGTCCAATGTTTTCTTCTCTGCTGCAGTGATTTTTTTGGGTGGGACTGGAGGGGTCACTTTTCTACATATCTCTTCAATGATGCGTTTGTTCATTCTGCTTTGCAATGCAGCTTTTAGCAAAATTCTTTCTACCGCAGTTATGCCATCTCCATGGCTATATTTAGGGATTTCTGGTTGGATTAAAATTTCTATGTCATCAAGCCAAGGAGGATAGTAGGAGTTTTGTTTTCCTGAGAGTTTGTGGTGAAGTTTAATTAACAAAGACAATATGCTTTCCTTAATTTCCAGAATGGCTGTAGTTAACTGCAGAGCTGAACCAGGAGCAGACCATTTACTTGAAGTTTTGGGACGAACCACCTGATTTGCCTCACTGTTACTGCGATTGATGATCTCCTGAAACTTCTTTCTACGCTCTGCTACTAAGCTGAACACTTGAGCGGTACCAGAATTCTACCATTAAAAAAAGAGAAAGAAATCAAGAGAAGTTATCCAGCGTCAAGTTTAAAAACATACTAGTACTACATTTTCCAAAGGGAATGTTAAAAGTTTCAACCAAATATTTATCCAATAGATCCTCTCATTAAGGAAATCTGTCCCTTCACCTCTTTGACAAATATACTTAGTCCCACTCAATCTGAAAACAATGAGGAGAAAGAGATTATCCATGACCATACTTCCTTTGTAACCTTCTAGGCCTATCTACCAGAGAAAATAGACAAATCTTTAGTATCTATAATCATAATGAAGACAAATCATAAATTAAGTTCCTCATCAGTTTAAAGGAAGAAAAGCTATTCCATCCAACATTCATCAAGAATACTATAAACTTTACTTTTAGAAAACTGCTACATTTTCTGGTTAAGAAATTATAAATTACAATTTACAATTAAAATTATAAATTATTTCCAAGTTAATGAATCTGAACCTCTAATTAATTTCATTTTTAAGCAACTTCAAAGGTTTGAAAATTACTTCTAACATATGTGCTCAAAGTTACTAAGATGAAATATAAAGGTGAAAAATCAAGTTGATCTATTAAATATTTGAGTATCACTGTAATTTATTTGAATTTTTTTTTTTTTTTTTTTTTTTGAGGGCAGTATCACTGGCCCTCATATGTGGGACCGAACCGGGGCCGCTGGCTTCCTAGGCCAGCGCTTAACCACCGCGCCACTCGGCCGGCCCTTGAATATTTTTTAAACTATTTTTCTCTCAATAATTTATTTTCTAAATAGCCTTTATGCTAAAACAGTCACATTGCATTAGGACTCTTAGAAATCATCTTTTAATTAAGATACAAGTCAGTTTAATGGATTTCATTAATTTTTTTAAGCAAGAATATAGAAAGGATGTTCCAATACAGGCTGAGCTTTTACAAGGTAAACTATAATATACATTATTTTTCAACATCCAAGATGTTTTTCAAAGTACTCTTTACCAGTATTAGAGGCAAAAGCTGATTCTTATAGAGATTCCAATATTTTAATCAAAATTCTTTATGATGTTCACAGCAAAAACATACTGTCAAAGGCGAAGAAAACTCCTACAAATGGACTGTACAATGAGAAGTATCTGATTTAATGTACTCTATTCACAAAAATATAGATTGTAGGGATAAGAGGTGTTTAAGTTTGGTTATTTGGCATGTCATTTCAAGACATTTCATTTCTGCTTTTTAAAAATTAAGCTACATGCAATGAGAGAGCTGATTTTCAAATGATTCCAGGTACACAATACATGGAATTTAAGATTTCTGGGCTTATTTCATCACAGTTAATTAATTGCCATAGAAGCAAAAAATTAAAAAACATAAATGGGCATGCTGCCAGCAATTACAGATTAAATTTATTTTGATTTAGGAAACATTTATTTTTAAGATGTTAGTAACAATGCTAAATGCAAATAGACCCAAATGTGCTGCTTATAATTGGTCTAAAATACTTCTAACACTACTAAGAAAAACACACTATTAAACACTCAATATTATTTTTTAAGTTCAATAATTTCAATTTTCTTTAAAACTAAGCCTAAATCACTATATAAAAATCACACACACATACATTAGAGAAACACTTTTTTTAAATTTAACCATATTAATTAAACATACACATACATATACACACACAAATACTTCAGTATTTTTCCCCATTTCCAGTTAAAGCCATATTGCCAGTTAATGCAAATATCATATACATCTACCTCTCTTTGAAGACCTTTAGGCCGTCGTGAACTCTGGCAGATTAAAGGAAAAAGATAGGTGAGGCAGAAAATGCATAAATATATCAGAGGAAATAAAAGAATTTAAAGTTATCTACAGCCATATTTATTTTTCTTTTGGGTATCACAGGATGATCTAAACAATATATTCCAACACAACATAAAGTCTTTCCTTTTTTCTTTCTCTCTTCTATACTTACATGTAAAGAACCCAAGCTATCAGAGCTGGTACTTGCAGATGAATCTCTCTTCACTTCAGGAGCAGTCTCTGGAACTCTCACTCTAACATAGTTTATAAAGTGTCTCATGTTGGATACTAAATTACTGCCAGGAAACCAACTGTCATGACAACGTTCTGGTCCACACACTGATGCCTAAAACATAAACATAATAAATATCAAACCTTGTCAAATAAGGTCTAAGGTACAATGGAGATATAACAAGCCCCAAAAATCATCCACTTCCTGTCATATTCTTGAATCCCCACAGCCTCATTCACAAATTATAAGGTGCTAACAAAACCAAATTCAAACACAAAATACAAGAATAAATTGCTCAATGCTAAAATGGGTAAGTTCAATGGAACTCAGCTAAATTTCTCCTGAAAAAAATATATTTTTTAAACTGGAAATATTGAACAGTACAGAATATTTTTCACCGCATTAGTAATAACTGATAATAAAGCCAAATAATGCTAATTTGGACTAATTGTGGAAGAATGTGTGAAAAATCAACCAAAAGTCTGAGCTAGTTTTAGAGAAATCTTAATGATCCTTTACTATCTAAGAAAAAATATATGTTGATTCAACTTGGACTACAAAGGACTGCCTAGTCTTTTTATTTGTTTGCTTTTTGCTACTATGTTTTGTAGTATTTTATCTTTTTGGAGGGAGGGGTTAAGGACATCTTATGCTCCTAAAATCAATTTGTAGTAACAATTGCTGTTATGGAACGATGTTTCTGAAGTCCTGAAACACATTAACTTGCATATTTAAGTACTTTAAATATTCTCTCATAAAACAATATTTACTCCATTAATTTAATATCTTTACAGAAAAAAATTTGCTACTCAAAAATAATCCCTAATCAAATTATTAGAATTTCTAGATTGAAGTCCTAACGATTATCAATAATCAGTGTTATTAGCATAACACCAAAATTCATTCACCACTTTTCTTAGATCTATATATTATGAATTTACAAATTTCAAATTCAATAATTTCATAAGTAGAGTTCAATGTATCAGTGAAACCTCTAAAAGAACATATGAATTTAAAGATCAAAAAAAAGCCTGTTCCAGTAGTTCTTAAGATCTCATGAGTATGATGTATCCATAAATACATTTTGAGATGACATACTGCCTTTACTGAGGCATGCTATAACTTTAATATTTAAAAATACAAGCACTACCTACCTCTTCATCTGATTCCTCATCAGCCGAATTTTCAAGTCCTAATTCAATCAGATATAAAACCATGCAGAGTACATGTTCTGACAGATTTTGATGATCCATCAATATCTTTAAAAAGGGGGGGAATAACTTATAAGTAATTTTTCCATAAAATAAATATATTCTATTTAAATAAACAAAAACATTTTAATTTATAAAAATAACATAAACGTGTGTGTATAAATATATAACACAATCAGATATGTAAATAAAGCTACATCTTGGTGAAAAGACAAACTCAAACCAAAAATACAGGTTCCCTTGCAAGATTACACAATATTTTACTTGATATCTAGAAATAAGTGTATGCTGATTTTCTGAAGGTTAATACATTGAATAGTCCGCTAAAGCCATTATAAATATATTAATATCTAAGAAAATAATTTAACAAGAATATTTTACATCTTAATTTGCTAACACTCTTCTCCTGATGACAAAGATACCAGATAAATAAGTTTTTTAAAATAGGACAATTCATGCAAATGTGTTTAGTATAGTACCTGGCATATAATTGGGAGCACAATCAATGTTTATGGAGCAACAATATTTTTGAAATATGTCTCTAAAATTAAATTTCTGAGCCTGAGTATTTTGGGCAGTTATGTAGGTGTATATGTTAGTGTGTGGTTTGTATGGGTGAGAAAGGAAAAACGAAAGCATATGCTTAGGCGGAAACAGATAAATCTGCCCTTATACATGGATTACACAATATAAGCCTTATACATCTTATGCAGGATTTCAGGACTAAACTATACCAATCACCCATTCAATATGATACAACAAACCACTAACCAGAATGGACTAGCAGGTATCATGTTGTCCTCAACATAAAAAAGCCATGTGGCCAAACAATGGAAGGGATAAGAGAAAGAGGTTCTACAGGGAGTGGCATGGTCAGCTGTGGGCGAGATTGTAGAGAACGAAAAAGAAGACAGTCTAGGCTGAACCTAATGGAAACTGCTGAAATGGCTGAGGGGACTCCAAAGGATTTAGTCACTTAAAAGCTAATCTACTGTGACTAAAGACTACTTCCAATTCACCAATTTTCTAATGATTATTTTGACTACTGAGGCTTTTTTCATTCATCTTTTTGTGGCACAGTGGTGGGAAGCGTATAGACTTTCAAAACCTTTTTTAAAATCTGATTTTTATATAAACTCTGTACATATCTAGCTATTTGACCTTGAGCAACAGACTCTGGCCTTTGTTTTCTTATCTTGAAGACTGGAATGAGGGCCGGCCGAGTGGCGTGGTGGTTAAGCCGGCGGCCCCGGTTCAGTCCCACATATGAGGGCCAGTGACACTGCCCTCAAAAAAAAAAAAAAAAGACTGGAATGATAGTCCAGAATTGTGAAAATTACATGAGTTAATATCTGTGATCTGCTTGGTCTAGTATCTAGCAATGGTGTTTAACAAATAGTAGGTAGGTGGTGAGGGTACTGGAAGGAGCAAGAAAGCAGGAGGGGGGTCGAAGCTGGGTAACTGAGGTCATCCTTAATAATCCACTATTTACAGAGAGGAAACCAAGGCTCAGCCACACACCCAGCTCGTGTAAGCAAACCTGGAACAGAGTTTTCAGACCTCTAACAATTGCCTATTATTACTACACTGCCTCCTTTTGATAAATAAAATATTACTAGCTACATTCAAATAATTTTGGCTTGAAATCCTGTGACATTATATCTTACAGCTTCAAATGAGTAACGTTTTTAAAAGCTAAAGGAAGGGATTATTTTATTAGGTACTGCAAAAAAAAGTTTTCTGGAAAGTTTTATTAACACATTCTATTGGGTTGTTGGAAAAGTCATAACGTATTTTTTCTATGTTTTTCATTGCAAAAATGCGTCGACTTTTCCGACAACCCAATATTTTAATGTTTTTTAACATTCAACATGGCAGAAGATCTGACGTTGATTTTTTACTGACACTGATTTTTAGAAAGTTGACTTGCCAATGTAATATTAGAGAAGTTTTTCCTATTATTATTAAATTAAGGAAAGCTATTATAAAGTTCAGACTTTTAAAAATTTGTTCATAATAATCTTTTAACAACTAAGATTGCCTTTCCATTTTTGACAAAATACTAATTTTGCATTAAGCAAATGAAAAAGTTGGAAACTATAACCTAAACATAAATCATCTGCAATAAGGCTTTTAAATTTTTAAATCATGAATTATTGACTTATTAATTATAACAGTACTCAGCTTTCACCATCTGACCTTGTTATTTAACCGCCGAAGCTCAATAATCATATCTGAAAATTGGGACTAACAACAGAACTTCCACTCATTAATTTTTGCTAGAATTGAACAAAGTAAAATATATAAGTCTATATAAAGCATTTGAAACAAAATCCAGCGCTAACATTCAAAAAGATGTTTGTTATTTGTAAATAAATACAAATAATCTTTTCAGTAATTCTACTTTTTTTAATGAAGAAAAGAACATTTTAAATCATTTTACTGAATAATCCTCTTGGAAATTAATGAACATAAACCATTCAAGATATTTTTTGAGGCACATATGTAAAATATTAACAGGAGTAACTAATACAAGGAAAATGAGAAACTGGTCATAAGGTAGAGTTGAAAAGAATTGGGGGATACAGAAATCTAAAAGCATTATTTCATTTACATAGCAAACATTAAGAAAATAACTAAAGTGTCTTCTCAACTAAATGTAATGTATATTTTCTTAAGTAATTAAACATGTATATGTACTAATTGGAGATTTGTTTAACAAATATGCTTCCTTTACTTTGTATGTCTTTTAACTTTTAACTTTTCAAATTCTAGTTAGAACACTAGTTTTTCTTTGTATCAAACTGTATAATGTTTATTATGTCCATAATTACTTTATAGGTGTCTATAGCTATTTTATCTATATAACATGAGTATAGTTCTTTTGTCTTTCAATCTCTTATCTAGATCAGATCATAAATATGCTTGTTTTATATATATACACATACTCTACAATATTATGTATACAATTTTGGAATACACAATTAATGTTAACCAAAAAAATAAGTCAGTTCTGTATGAGAAGGCCCAAGAATAAAACAAATTCTAGGTAACAAGAAAATAAAAGCATCATCTTTTGAGTATTTAAGCAAATTCTTAATGCTGTCACATGGGACCCCACTCAAATTCTTCCATGTCACATTCCTGATAAAAGTTAAAAAACCAAGAGAACAATCACAGGGTCACTGGTCCCTGTGATTGTCATCTTAGTTTTGTCATTTTAGTGGATTCTGGTGGTTGTTTGGACCCGTTGTTCATCCCATTCCTCCTATAATCCCACAATATTTCACCTCTTATTCTACAGAAGCCATAAATAAATATTCCAATCTGAAACTGGATAATGTGAACAGTTTCCCACAAAGAGTGGTATAACTATTCCCTTATTTTCAACTTAAAATTCACATATATGTGATTATGACATATCCTCATTCGTCTTAAATATATAAATACGCTTTGCTTTATAAATGGTACTTTTATGTAAATACTATCCTTTAGCATTATTATTTGAAAATTATGGAAATAAATTCTAATCTGAGTCTTTCTATTCAAATTACTACTGTACCTTGTAAAGCAGAGTGAATAGCACAATGTGTAAAGTTTTACAGTGCAAAAGTCTCATGAGACCTTTATAGCTGGGATGGAGTGGCGTCCTTTTCTTATAGGGAGGCCAGGGATTTCCAGGGAATTTTCCACTCTGTTTTAAACTGGAAAAATAAAACAAAACTAAAATTAGATGATAGATAGAGTCAAGATTAAATTGTAGCTTAAATAGTGATTTATAGACATTAATTTTTGTCACTATTTTCTATGCAGTGCTATTTTTAATCAAAGTGCTCAAAAATGACAAATGGATCTATTCTCTCCACAATGAATATTTCTATTTCCTTTCATAGTAGATAAAAAGGAGAAGAGCTAAAAACTAGAAAGAAATATGAATAGGAAAATGTTAAAGGGAAACAAACAGAAAGAATACAAAGTAAAGAACTAAACGAATTTCCAGTTGCAACAATAGAACAAAACAGATAACCTAAAAAGTCTCCCACTACAGTTGGGAAAATCTGATCTCTTCAATGCATATTTGAACTCACAAAAAAAGTGGATTTCCCCCAGGCACCAAAAAAAAAAAAAAAAGAAAAGGGGGAATTAAAAATAAGCACTAACACTGTGTTTACCAATGGTTTTAAAGTCGTTGAGCAGGCAGATCTCAAGGTCTTGGGCTCACACAAGACTCAGAGATAGAACTGAGATCCCACAAAAGCTGAGACCTTTGAAAAGCTTTACTCTCAATGAAACGATAACTCACAAGGAGAAATGAGAAAGTTTGCCTGTCTCTTCTATGATGGAAAAACAACCGGCTCCCCAAGAATAATTATGAACTTGTATGCAGTAACAGCAGACTCAAAACAAAAAAAGCAAAATCGAAGAGATTACACAGAAAAACTGACAAATCCACAACCATAATAGAGGATATTAACATACTTCTGTCTAACAGAAAGCCCAAGAAAAATAAATTCGTAAGGATTTTGAAGATTTTTAACAACACAATTAACAAAAGATAGATAAAAAATACATAAAACCAAAGACAAATAAAAAACATCCAATAATTGGAAAACACACATAATTTTAAGTACGTTTAGAACATTTATAAAAATTGACAAAATAGTAAGATGCAAAGTAAATCTCAACAAATACCAAAAGCACTAATATACGGAGCCACAGTCACTTGTCACAAAGCAAATAAAACTAGAATTCAACTAAAAGATAACCTAAAACTGCAGACATGTAGATATTTTAAAACACTGTGTTGTTAGAAATTCATAGGTCAGTATAATTATAACAGGAATTTTTGAATATTTAGAACCTAAACTATATAGAAAATTGTGGGATCAAACTAAAGCTGTACTTGGAAGGAAATTCATAGCCTTAACTGCATGTTTAAATAAATAAACAAACATCCAAGAAAAGAGAAAATTCAAACTAAGTTGAAAGAACATGATAACAAATAATAAATGAAAAAAGAATGAAATAGAAAACAGTGGAAAAAAGAAAGAACAAAATGAAAAATTTTGTTCTTAAAAAAATAGTAAAACTGGCAGTCCTCTGGTAAGATTAGTGAAGAATAAGAAACTGCAAATACAAACAAATAATAGGAATTAAAAAGGCAGATATAATTTTTAAATTATTGGTTATATACTTAAGACAAAATAGAAGATTTCTTAGAGAAATATTACTTGACAATCCCTCTCAAAAAGAAATAAAAATCCAAAGCAAGACTAACTTTTAAGGAAAGTGAATCAGTAGTTTTAAATTACTCACTAAAAAATAAAAAATGAGTCCCAGGTGGTTGAATAAGCAAGTTCTATCAAAACTTCAAGAAACATCCACATGAATAACAATAAAGTTGGACCACTACATCACACCATATGTAAAATTTAACTCACAATGTATCAAAGACTTTAATATGAGAGCTAAAACTATAAAACCCTTAAAAAAAACACAGGCATAAGTCTGTCACCTTGTTTAAGCAATAGATATGACACCAAAAGCACAAGCACCAAAAGAAACAAATAGATATACTGGACTACATCAAAATTAAAAACTTTTCAGGCCGGCCGAGTGGTGCATTGGTTAAGCGCTGGTTTTGGGATGCCAGCGGCCCCGGTTCGGATCCCACATATGAGGGCCAGTGACACTGCCCTCTACAGCTAACAACAGCTCCACCTGGAGCTGGGCTGTGCGAGCCCCGGCGACGGTGTAGGCTGCAGCCCCTGCTGCAGTGGGCTGCCATAGGCTACAGTGAGCGGCCGACAGCCAGCGTGAGCAGCCGGCAGCCAGCGTGAGCAGCCGGCAGCCAGTGTGAGCTGCCAATAGCCACGGTGAGCGACATCCAGAGGCCGGCGACCCATCTGCCTCATCCTGGAAGAGCACAATGACGATACCAACAGTGAAGCAACATCCTCCTCAACTAGACTGAAGAACAAAAAAGACAGCAACTTGTCTGTTCCCCTTCCCTGATTCCCCAATGCTGTTCTCTTCCCCCAATTCCCCAATAAAATCTTAAAAAAAAAAAAAATTAAAAACTTTTCTGTTTCAAAGGACACTTTTAAAAAAGTAAAAAAATAACCCACAACCCACAGAATGGTAGAACATATTTGCAAATGATATATCTGATGAATCTAGTATTCACAATATATAAAGAGCTCTTAAAACTCAACAATAAAAAGGCGACACAGTTTTAAAAAATAGACAAAGGATCTGGAGAGTCCTCCAAACAAGATATATAAAAGGCCAATAGCATATGAAAAAAGTGCTCAACACCATTAACCATCAGGAAAAGGCAAATCAAAACTACAGTAAGATGCCACTTCATATCCACAAGGATAACTATGATCAAAAAGACATAATAAGTGCTAGTAGGATGCAGAGAAATTGGAACGCTCACATACTGCTTGTAGGAATGTAAAATGCTGAAGCTTCTTTAGTAAAAGGTCTGGTAGTTCCTCAAACAATTAAACACAGAGTTACCACATGACCCAGCAATTCCACTCATAGGTATATATACTAAAGAGCAATGAAAATATATGGCCACACCAAAGTTTATAGACGAACATTCATGGTAGTATTATTCATAATAGCCCCACAAAGTGAAAAACACCCAAATAACCATTAATTGATAAATGAATACATAAAAGAGGGATATCCTTACAATAGAATATTATTTGTCAATAAAAAGAAATGAAGTACTGACACATGCTTTGAAGACATGCTAAGTGAAAGAAGCCAGTTACAAAAGACCACATTTGATTACATTTATATGAACTGTCCCAAAAAAGCAAATCTAAAGAAAGAATGTAGATTAGTAGTTACCTAGGACTGGGGGTTGGGGGACATAGGTAGTGGCTGTCAATGAATACACAGAGGGTTTCTTTTTAGAGTGATGAATATGTTCTAAAATTTCTTATGGTGATAGTGGCACAACTCTGTAAATATACTAAAAAACCACTGATTGAATTGTACACTTTAAACGGGTGAATTATATGTGAATTACATCTAAATAAAGCTGTCAGAAAAAAATACATTCAAGAAACAGATAATCTCCAAATTTTGAAGACTAGTAAAAGAGTGAAAATACACAGATAATTCAGCTAACTCTATGATGTTAATATAACCTTGTTACCAATAAACCACAGAATAATTTTCTTTTTCATTATAAGACTATTTCTCTTATAAATACAGTGGAAAAAAATTCTTTAAAAAAAAGTGAACTAGGGCCGGCCGAGTGGTACATTGGTTAAGAGCTGGTTTTGGGATGCTAGCACCCCCGGTTCGGGGACTGCGAGCCCCGGTGATGGTGTAGGCTGCAGCCCCTGCTGCAGGGGGCTGCCATAGGCTACAGTGAGTGGCCGGCAGCCAGCGTGAGCGGCTGGCACCCAGCGTGAGCTGCCAATAGCCACAGTGAGCGACATCCAGAGGCTGGTGACCAATCTGCCTCATCCAGGAAGAGTTCAATGACGATACCAACATGGGCCAGTGAAGCAATGTCCTCCACAACTAGACTGAAGAACAAAAAGACAGCAACTTGTCTGTTTCTCTTCCCTGATTCCCCAACGCTGTTCCCCTCCCCCAATTTCCCAATTAAAAAAAATCTTTAAAAAAAAAAAGTGAACTATATCAAGAAATATCTTATTTTTTAAAGATGGAGTGTATCATGACAAGATTGGGTTTTTCCCAATAATGCAAGGATGTTTGGATTGTATACTATGACCTACACAAGTGCAGAAAAAGCACTTGATAAAATTATAAACTTATAATAAAAATTCCTGGTTAAGTATGCAATAGAAAAGAACTTACTCACCTGATGAAGGGTAACTACAAAATTACTAAAGCAAACATTTTATCTAATAGTGACCCATGAAAAAAAGCATTAGGAACAAAACAAGATGCTTTTCCTCACTGCTATTTTTCAGTACTATTCTAGAGACCCTAGCCAGCAAAGATAGATAAGAATGTTTGTGTTTGTGTGTGTGTGCATGTACACGAAGGAAAGAAACAAAATCATCATTATTCCCAGATAATTTAAATGTCCTCACAGAAAATCTTAAGATATCTACAAATTATTGGAACTAATAAGAATCAAGCTGAACATAAGATGAACAACAAAAATCAACTGCATTCCTATTTATTAAAACAAAGAGAAACTGCAATTTCAAGAAATATACTACCTATAACAGCTATAAAAATTATAAGATAACTTTGAATAAATCTGACAAAAGATGTCCAAACCCATTAGGGAAAAAATAATAAAATTTTATTGAAAGAAATTAAGATAACCTAAATAAATGGATATATGTCATATTTGTGGATAGGAAAATACATTACTGTTAAGATGGCATTTCTACCAAATTAAACTAGGAATTCAGTACAATTTCAGTCAAAATCCAACATGTTTTATCATTAAAGTTGGTATGATCATCATAAAGGCAAAGGGCGAAGAATAAATAACTATTATAAATAGAAGAGAAGAGGGGTAGGAAAAGGAAGAAGATGAAGTGGAGGAGGAAAAAGGAGGACTTACAGTATTTAAGACAAGGTAGTATTAGTTTACAGAATGAACGGAATAGAAATAGACCTATATACATACAGGTACCTAACACAGTCCGTTATCTTTATTCACAATAGCTATGTTCTATGAAGGCTCCACAAACAATAAATTATTGTCCCAAAGAGAAATACAGGGTTAGGTTCCTGTAAGTCTGGAAGTCACAATAGTTTTGTCAACTGAAATGCCATTCGCATTATACAGGTTCATTTGCCAATGTCTCTGTAAAACAAGCCAGTCCTATCAACACTGAATTGAAAATCTGCTCTTCCACACCTTTTTTCTGAATAACCCTTAGCAAGTCTTTTTTAAAATTCTTCTGCCATCTCCTGATTTGCAGAACTTACCTTGCCTGCAAGTTTAACATTTTCCACACCATATTACCTCTGGAAACGCACAAGTCAGCCAGCACCAGCCAAGAAGGGTTTTTAACATTTTCCTAACCCTGGGTAAACGTGACATTAAATTTCTTTGGCTCTCAGCCTCACAACAATGCCCACAGTACTTTTTTATTAGTCTTCATCTCAAGAGTCCACAAGTTTAGCTTTTTAGCTTTTCCATAGCTTCATCACATGCTATACATGTCACTTTAGCACTTCTGGGAATGGCTTGCACAGATCAGTGAATTTCCTCTGCCTTTTCCTGGATATACTATATAACTGATCTGTTACCACTGAATTCACAGCCAACAGCACTATAACTCATGCCTGAATGAAGCGTATCTAACAACAAAGTTTCTGTGTGTGGCACACCAAAGCCTTCTTGACGTTAAAAACACTGGACAGCAGGTCCAGCACCACAGTTGAGGGCCATTTTAAACAGCAAAATCACCACTAAAAGAACTAAAATGCAAAAATATGGCATTGAATAGACTGTGAGAAGGACACTTGTGTACAGTATGGGAGCTGAAACAAGAAGGCAGAGCTATGCTTTGTTCAACCTGAACAAACCTGCCCACCCAAATCACCCTACATTAAAGCTCCAACTCCACAAGCTCCAAGGCACTGAGAGCTCTTCCTCACAAGCAGGCAGATTAGCAGACATCCAAAGAATGCCTTTCACATGGAAGTTAAAGACCAGACAATAAAATACTCAACTTAGAGAAAGTAGTTATTATGTAGGTGGGGGGAGAAAAATCTTTAAAAAAAAAAAAGGAAAAAAACAACATACCAGAGAAATGAGGTGCCTCTATGACTCAAGAAGAGGATGCCGTGGGCCGGCCGAGTGGCGCATTGGTTAAGCGCTGGTTTTGGGATGCCAGCGGCCCCGGTTCGGATCCCACATGAGGGCCAGTGACACTGCCCTCTACAGCTAACAACAGCTCCACCTGGAGCTGGGCTGTGCGAGCCCCGGTGATGGTGTGGGCTGCCATAGGCTACAGTGAGTGGCCTGCAGCCAGCGAGAGCGGCTGGCAGCCAAGCGTGAGCTGCCAATAGCCGCGGTGAGCGACATCCAGAGACCAGCAAGCGATCTGCCTCATCCGGGAAGAGCGCAAGGACGATACCAACAGTGAAGCAACATCCTCCGCAACTAGACTGAAGAATAAAAAGACAGCAACTTGTCTGTTCCCCTTCCCCGATTCCCCAACGCTGTTCCCCTCCGCCAATTCCCCAATAAAATCTTTAACAAAAATAAAAAAAAAAGAAGAGGATGCCGTAAAACTGTTTACATTAAAAAAGGTTTCTATGTAGCACTATAGTAGTTACATAGAAGCATAATTTTCAAAACAATCCCTATAGTTTATGATAAAATATTTCAACTATTCTATTTTTTTCAGTATAGAAAAGCAATTTTTAGGGGTTTTTTTGGTTCTTTTTTTGTTTGTTTCAAGCAGTAGCCACTAAATGTGCAGCCCCAACATTGATAGAGAGCTCCAAAATAAAGGTTATGTATTTGTACAAGGCAGCAAGCAGGTAATACATCATTTAGACTGCTCTTTTCAAAAGCATTAATGGAATAATGCAAATGAAAAGCTACATGACAGCAAAAAAAATTTTTAAATGACTCAAGCCAACACCTAATTATTGACTAGTTTGAAACAAGTATGATATATATAAACTCATACATCATACTTTCAAACATGGGCCAGTAGCCATTAACCTTCAAGATGGGAGATGGGAAGCAACAAAAATATCAGAAATTATAATTTTAAAAAATTTACTTCTGGCTGAAATTAAAACAGCCACTGTAGGGCCGGCCGAGTGGCGCAGGGGTTAAGCGCTGGCTTGGAAAGCCAGCGGCCCCGGTTCAGGTCCCACATATGAGGGCCAGTGACACTGCCCTCAAAAAAAAAAAAACAAAAAAAAAACAAAACAAAACAAAAAACAGCCACTGTATAAAAATTACATTTGTCTTTTGGAAACAGCCTAGACAATAGTTCCTTGGAAACGGCCTAGACAATAGTTTCAACACTGCCATTAACAATCATATTTCACTGAACTTTTCTAGACTACAGTGTCCTCTTATGTAAAAATATAACACTAAACTGAATGGATTGTTTTCCAACTCTTGGTTTGTTTTGTTGTTGTTGTCGTCTTGTTTTTGTTTTTCTTTTAAAAGCTGACCTGCCCATTAGGGGGTACTGGGAAGGAGGGAGGGGAGCAGGATGACCTCCTCCACTTCTCAGGCCTCCTCTTGCTGTTGCCCAGCCCACTCCTTCAGTGACGTCCCTGAGAGATTTGCATACAATCTAGACAGATCTGAAGCCCTTTCCCAGAAATAAGATACTAAGATTTGAAACATCTAAAATCACATAACGCAAATGGCTTATTTTCACTTAAACTCTCAGCACAAAAATGTAAAGGAATTTATTTTTCATTCATTTAGCAATTACTGATTGCCTGCAAAGTACCTAGCACCAAGCTAGATTCTGAGGACATAATAGTTTTTCATTTACACAATCATTTTTCACTATTATTCTTTAAAAGGCCTTTCTATTGCCTTCTTGCAAATAAAAGGAAAATCGCCCCAGTAAAACCAGTTTAATTACTTTTTGTTTCTTAAAACTAAAAGAAAATGAAAATGACCAGTAGCCAAGCTAATAGTGAATCCTACAGTTTAGGGTTATTTCCCAGTTGTGCTCTTATAAGCACTGAAACAGGGCCGGCCGAGTGGCTCAGTTGGTTAAGAGCTCACTCAAGAGTGCGAGCTGAGCTCTGAGCAATAGCAGTTCGATGCCCAGCCCGAGCTGAGCTGCCAATAGGTGGCAGGATGGCTCAGCTAAGAAAAAAAAAAGAACAGAAACAATCAATTATACAGTCAAATATACAGCAAATAAAAGATATCACATAAAAGGAGCAGATGTTGTATTTCACATATAAAATAAATTTCAAAAAAAATTAAGGTTTACATAGAACCACACACATGTATTCCTGGGTATGATATTTACTTTAAGTATACAAAAATGTATTAGATGAATATAATAGTTTACACATAAAATTTCAAAGATTAATTTATAAGAAAATGATTTAAAGGTTTTAGTCTGAGGCTAGGGAATATATTTATTGTCATCTGTTATTGTTTTATTAAATACACATTTCTTTTAAAACAAAGGTTTTCAAACTGCCAAGAAATATCATAGCACTTCCAAAATATTTCTAAGAAACTATAAAGATATTGTACAGGAACTCAAAAGCCAAATGAAGGGAATGAGAGAATTAGGAAAAAATGGAGAGTGAAAAAAGAAAATTAATAAAACTAGCTCTGATGGTTTTCTCTGACGATGTGAAGCGGTTAACAAGTCAGAATATAAGACAGTTCTAAACAACTAATAACACAAAACAGATTTCAAAACACAAGATAACCTGCAAACAAAAAAGGCTACCTGTGTGTCAGTATAGGTCTAAACAAGGTTTCCCAACCTGACACTAATGACATTTGGGACAGGTAACTCTTTGTTGTAGGATGCAGACCTAGTCTCTGCCGAGGTCAGTAAAAACCCTTCCAGTGTTCAGACAATGGGAAACGTCCCTGGAGGACAAAAATCACCTCTGGTTGAGAACCACAGGTCTAAACAATGGAAATGAACTGCTCAGAGCTCTATTAAATGTCTGCTATGTGAAAAATAAAAGATACATTTCTGTTCGCTTTATAGAGTGTCTAGCATGTAACAAGCATTCGATAAATGTGTATCATTAAATAAAATTTTCCCTTTAAACTGACTGGATTAAGTATTTAATGACTTTCAAAGTTTTGAAAGTTTCAGCCCAGTCCCAGTTCAAATTTCTTTTTATTACAAAGTGGAATACAATAAAATTTACTATACATTTAATTTCTATACTCAAATGACCAGCTGTCACCACGGTCCCCTAAAAAAAGACAGAGCCACTTAGAACAGCACAGTTTATGAAGGTCACATTAGGTTTTCCATGCAAATGCTTCCTCCCACTCATCGTTTCATTTTTCAATGTTACCTTCTCAAATATATTTATTCAACAAATATACTCTAAACACCTACTATGTGTCAGCCAGTGAGATAGGTACTGAAAATGTAAAAGAGATATACAGACAAAAGTATCTTCCCTCAAGGAACTAAAGGTCTACAAGTAAACAAACAGTTACAAAACCATGTGATAAATATAGAAAGAAATGCTAAAAAAGCAAACCATGTCCCCAAGGGATTTAGAGAAAGGGGGAGAGAGATGCTGATGGCTAAAAGAGGTTTTGTGTTTTGGTTTTTTGCTTTTGTTTTTGTTTTTGTTTTGGGGGGAGTATGCTAAAGTTCAGCACTACAAACTTTCTTCAGATCTATCTGTGATAGATCTTAAATTCAACATATATCTATTACTGCCAAGTCTTGGCAGAAGAGAAGTTTCAATTATATCTAATATCTACATTTACAGTTATCGGGACAAAATGGTTTTCTCAAGATTAAAGACATTTGTATCATTTTAAACCTGTTGTTTAAATGTTTAGAAAATCACAAATAAAAGATGATAACCTATGATGTTTATTTTAGCAATATAATGTTAGCTACTAAGATCTAAAAATATGTGGAAATAATATATTAAAAAATAGTCTACAACAACATACAAAATTAAATTCTTCATTAAAAAGATATCCTTCAAAACATTTATTTTCTGCAATCATCAACATTTTAAACTACTTTGTTAAATAATTACAAGTAAAATTCATTTTGCTCTGGCTATTTTCTCAGTTATCAAGAACACAGTAATATTACCAAACTCTTTGTAGATACCCATCAGCTCTGATGTCAGACAATTTTGTTAACTTGTGCCTCCTCTACTGGTTTCCAAGTAGAACAACACAAAACTAAGCTTTGAATTCCACTGGTCAAACAGCAATTAAATAAGTTTGTTATGTTTTTATTTGTTTATTTGTGATATTTTATAAAATTTATTTTCATCAGATTAACATCAGACTTTGGATCAACATCTTGAGATTATAAATCTCAGCTTGATTTTCTGAAATCTTAAAATATTATTTTCTCCTCTAAAGATTGAGAGTATACTTTAATGAGAGCATACCACATTTGTTATAATTGAAATGTTTCTATATAAATACAAAATATCCATTATTATACTAATCAATATAACGGACTTACAATGCTGTATATCTGTCCATTGCAGACTGCACGTCTCTACGGTAAACTGTGCGAAGAATGACCATGACGGGGTCAAACTCCTGATCCCAGACTTCAGCTATTATTCAAAAGAAAGTAGAAATAAAACACTGACTTCTTAGGAATAAAGTCAATCTCTAATGACTAGTTACATTTAAGTATATTTTAAATTTAATATATGGGATAGTTTAATTTGATTGTATATTTGCCTTTATAAGCCTGATGTAGTGAATACTTTTCTAAGTTAAAAGTTATAATTTCATCATTATGAATGTTCTCTTAAGTTCGGAAAGAACTAGTAAGCAAAGAGTTTGAGAATATGATAATGTCTCACCATAAAAGTTTAGTTCATTGGTGTTTTTATTTGTTTGTTTGTTTTTGTAAAGTGCTAACTAGAAAGTAAGAAACACAATGCATTAACACTTTTGAAAGTTGTTATGGCACTGACATTTTGAAATTGGTAATTGATCTCCTTACCTTCTCCATAACTAGGAACCACTATCCCGTGTGTGGTTGTATGTGCAGTTGGTGGTATACAAGATAATTTTTAGTATTAACTGTACAAAGCTAATTACTTTAATAATTATATTAACATGTATTTGAAAATTGTACATTGCAAATAAAGCCCATGATCTCACTAATAAATCATGCTTAGGATGAGGCCAAGTTTAAAAAAGTGAATCCATTAGAATACAGCATACTAAGTATATAACAGTAAAGATGGTATTTAGATATGGTAAAAATCTACAACGTGACCTGAGAATAATAATTTTAGAAACTGCTGCCTTTTTCCTAGTTTAAATTCCTTTCATTCTCTCTAGCAAAATTCTTAACTTTTAAAAACATGGTGAGAAGCTTAAGACTCTCTCTACGCATCTAATATAATTTCAACTTTCTGGCATAAGAAACTATTAACAATTGTTCATATAACATGCTATTCACCTTAAATTATCATAAGTATGACTTAAGATCCTTAAGATAGGCCTATCACAAAAACAAAGGTTTTTGTAATTATTTCTATTATCCTTTACTGTCCTTCACTTTTAAATCTACTAATTTGTACAATTAAAATGCCAGTGCTTTTATCAGAATTATAAAACCATAGCAATGGAAGAAAACTTCAGTGCTAGTCCAACAGGCTTCAGTTTCCACTGGAGCTGGATTTTCACAGATGTTTAGCAGAGCCCACATCAGGAGCACAGAGATGGCCAAACAGATGAGAAGCTGTGTCCACTCAACTAGAAAAGGACTGCTTTTATCAGTTTTGTGTAACAAATTCACTTATGGTTTAGTCCAAATATTACAAAGGTTTATTTCAACCACTTTTGAAAAGCTTAAATACCGCTCATCTATTCCAACTCTCTCATTTCACAAATAAGTCAAATCCAAAGATAAAAAACTGGTTTTCTCAACATCACACAACTAGCTAACACAATTCAGTACTGTATTTGGATATGACACTTAATTTCTTGATTCTAATCGTCAAATGCCTTACTACCCCATCTCAGTGTCTCAAACTTTATTGTGCATGACAATCAACTTATAGGGCTTGTTAAAAAAAAAAGCATATTTCCAGAATCCATCCCCAGAGATCCTAAAGAGAGCAGACTGGGGCTGAGGCACAGGAACCTGAGTTTTTAATAAGAACCACGAGTGAGTCTGACAGAGGTAATCCTCACATCACACTTGTATAAGCACTGCACCACACGAACACTGCTCCACTTGGAAGCTCATCTAAATTTTAGACACAAAGTGCTCTCTACAATAAAGAAATAATGTGCTTTTCCTTTAATGGAATACATTCCAACAAGAGACTCTGTCTGGACTTTTCTTGCTACTTTTGTGAACTCCCTGAAAAGTCCCACAAGAGAAGGCTTATTCTGCTGTGTTCTACCAAACACAATACATGTTATTTACAGCTTCAAAGTGGGCATCGGTTTTCTATTTAGACAGTGAGCGTTGGGGAAGTCAAGGAGCGCGTACCTGTTATTTCCTTTAAAATTTTAACTTAGATTAGTGAAAATCTGAGAGTTAAAAAGAAAAGACTATGAATCAAGAATTCATCTAGTTCTGGCTTTTATCAAACATGTCATCTAAGGGAGAAAACCAACAGCTTAAGGAAAAGGGTTTTATATATTTACATAGGTTCAAACTGTAAGAAAATGTTTCAGCACTCTATATAGTTTTAATATTAACTGTTTCAAATTAAAATTTGGGTAGTGAGAATGGTTTCGAATCAAATTGAGAGAGCAAATGTATTCAAAATGTTTTTAAGTATATGTTTTGTTTTATAATTTGTGCTTCATTTATAGTTCATTCACATATAAAAATGAACTAAAGTTCATATATAAAGCTCCTTTTATAATCTAGAGTCATCTAAGAAGACTTATTATAACATAAAACCATAGATTTATAAATAGAATATCACTGTATACCATAATAGACAAACATTATCTATACGCAAGTTGGAAAGGAAAAAAACCAAAGCTAAGAATAAATCAAAGACAGAACATTTTCTTTCAGTATACACAACTCACCTTCACCTTCGAAAACTGATATTTGAATGAATGTCTGTGTATATAAACATACCTTTAGGAGTATACATGCCTTGCTGCATAGAACCTCCAGGTTCAAAAACAGGAGCCTTAAAATCAGCTACAGCTGATAAAACTGATTCAAAACTGTAACTGCCGGGAATAATGCCACTTTTGGGATTTGGATTTTCTGGAATATGATATATGTGTCAAGAAAAATAGAATTAATGACTAAAAGCCAGCTGTATAATCTTATCAAGGAACTCTAGTTTCTAACTACTTCTGCTAAAAAAGGCAGAGTGATTGGCTGTAATATATAAAGTCGGCCACAAGAGGGCTACATAATACAACAGTTCAATAATAACTTTTTATTAATTGTAAATTTTTTAATACTTTTAATCTAGAAGCTTACTAATAAAGGATATGCTGAAGTAGTTCCCAAGTATATTTTCCCCAAAAGAAATTAATCAGATTTCAGGAAATAAAAAATAAATTTAAAAAAAATTAATTCCTATTGTCATCATTTTGCAAATAATATATTTTCCCTTAGAAAATCAGAGTATGTTAAAAATTAACCAAGACTTATGAACAAAGATTGTTTTTCCAAAACCAAAAAAAAAATGTAATCCTCAAGGAAAAAAAGAAAAAGATGCTATGCAAATTTTTTTAAATGAAGAAACTAGAAAACCACAGATTCTTTCCCATAGGCTTCAAGTTAAAAGTATGTAATTCTTTAAAATTCAGAGTTACAGAGAATGCTTTTGCTGTGTTACAGCACTGATACATATATATAATTGTTGAAAGAAATCATCAAACAATATCAAATTGATGCTGCTTATGAAAATCCAAGATTATCAAACAGGCATTCCAATAGGAGTTATTTCACAAAATTTTCGGAAATTATTCCAAACACATTCACAATATACAAAGTAAATTTAGCCAAAAATTTGCAAAATAAATTTTTATCACAAAGTAACACGATTATCTTTGTCTAAAATTTTATTAACAATAACAAATAATAAAGTGTCCACTGTATGCTCAGTCCTACATAAAGAACTGTAAATTCCCAAAGTTTGTAGACAATAGTCTTTGCTCTTAAAAACTCTTGGTTTTTGACTAGATTCTAAGAAAAAAATCCATAGAATGTTTAAAACTCGGGTAATGAGGGCCGAGTGGCGCGGTGGTTAAGCACTGGTTTGGGAAGCCAGCGGCCCCAGTTCGGTCCCACATGTGAGAGCCAGTGACACTGCCCTCAAAAAAAAAAAAACAATAAAAAAACCTCGGGTAATGATAATTATAAGGTATATCACTAAATGTTAACTATGAATTCCAGACAGCCTATGTGAAGTAGACCTAGCAGCCTTTTACAAGGCATCCAGCTTCTTTTCACCAATGCTGGCTTAGAGGGTCAGATCCTAGGGTGCCCACAGCCATCAGTTCTGAGGTCTAACAAGAGCTCCCTGACAGAAGATAATTAAAGGCAAAAAAAAAATCTGCCACAAGCCCTGAATACTGTTGAACAAACAAATGGAGTTCTTTCCCATACTATTTTTCAACTTCAGAAAAAAAATTTTAATTAAAACAGTGACATCTTTAATTTGTAAAAATTATTTATTTAGATCCTGCAACTAACAGAAAAGTAAACTTTTAAAAGGATATGAGGTCCAGCAATGAACTATGTGTCCTGTCATTCATACACAGCTGGGCAACCATCTCTGCCCTGAGAATCTCATCATCAGACATTCCTAAAATAATTAAAAACAGAATTAATAAATCGTTACATAAATTATAACAGCTTACTACACATTTTAAGCTGTTAAACCCAAAATGAGAAGCTTCAAAAATTAAAAGAATGCAATGCCCCAAATACAACTGCAGTTAACTACCCTGAAGTTTACAGTTACCTTAAGTCAAGGGTTATTTTCAAGAATAGTCTAAAAGGAGTATCCATTGTACAACATATCAAGAGTTCGAAATACTGTTTAAATATATCCACATCATTTCCTTTTTTCCATAAGCCAGTTACTAACACTGGGTGAAGGGAGGAAAAGGAGGAGAGCAGTTAATACCCAAGCATTAGTATGAGTGCTTTTTACCTAAATGTAAACGCAGACTCAAAAGAATCACAAGAAATGTAAGAGCGCCTTCTAACATCGATCTCTCATGCTCTGCATCAAGTACTGTGTTTTGATGTTGCGAAGCCATTGTCAACAAATCCACTACCTTAAATCTGTAAGAAATATTTGAGACAGATTTAAGTTATAACAAAATTAACTTAAATCCCAAATACTTCCTAATACCTGTGTTTAAAAAATTATGCTTACCTTTCAAAGACAGATGAAATAAAATAATCTGGGTCAAGTCTAGAAGCACAAACCTTTAAAAGACAAAAAAACAAAAACCCCACAAACTTTATTTCTCAACATTCAATTTTACTTCTTATATTAATCATGTGTTTTTAATTTTCTGAGTCTTATGACGTTTTGACACCTTGGGAAGCCTCACAGACTCAGGAGACTACCCCTCTCAGGGCTAATTCCTAAAGATAGTAAACAATTGATTTGGGAACAAACCTCTTATATGCAAGTCAGTTAGCCCTTTATCTAACTCCCACACACCAAGCCAATATCCCCCGCTACCAGATAGCTGGGGACAGACCCTATGCCCCAAAGCCAACCAGAATTATTCAAACTAGCCAATCCTAACCTGTTTACCCTGCCCTGCCTTGTCTTTCCTGAAGAAACCCCAATAAGGTTCTGCTCTACTATTTCCCCCCACTCCTGCTTCTGCCTCCTGACCAAAATCTAATGCTTCCTCTGTGGTCCTATGTGATGTGCTACACCCCCTTCTCTTGGGAAATGTAAGTAATAAATTCTTCTTTCAATAGCAATGACCTCTCCATGTCATCAGTTAGTCACCTCTAAATTAAAATCCTGTGGGTACAAATGAGACACTTCTAAAAGTACATCTGCATTATCAAGCTGGCTTACCTGTAATAGGTAAATGTCAGGATCAATCATGGAATTACAGAAATGAGACTGAACATAGGTCATGGCTTGTCCTTTGATTTGCAGACCATTTCTTACCCACATATTGCTGTGGATTTCAGCAAGACTCGCCTAGGAAAATAAAAATTACACAAACTGGACGAAGAAGTCACCTGAATTCAATCTTTATAAAATCATGCTATATTCAACAATCATTTCAAAATATTTTATAGCTTAATTACAGTATGAGCCCAACATTCTGCCCAACGTTAGTTTACAATATTCAATGCAAATATATACTTTAAAATTTTTAAGTGCTTTATATAGTCCCTTCTTTTGGAGTTTATATGTGGGTTAGTTTTCCATAACTCCTGGATACAGTTATAGCAATTTTCACTGAAATCTTTCATGAGGTTTCAGTGACACTCATATTTAACTCTCCTCTTCAAAAAAAAGGCATACATAAGGCTTTGAAAAACACAGGAATAAGGATAAAACAAAACTAAGAGTTCAATGTCAATGAATACAATCTATAGCTTTAATTCACCCTAACTCAACCTTCAATCCAAACTAGTCACTTTCCAAATAAGAGAGGTAAGAGAGGGTCAGATTAGAATAAGTTTTACTATGCTAATATTTAATTCTTCATGTATTCATGTTCTGTATCAATTAAAACTAAGCACAGTCATAACTTCCATCTCCTACTTGTTCCTAATTCCCATAGTTAAAGTGTAATATTAACAAATCTAAAATTGCCAGAAAAACAAATTAAAGTGCAAGTTCCTCTAATGTACATAAAAGGTTGGCCCACAAAATTAGTGTTAGAAATTAAAGAAACCACAGGGCTTATGTAGGCTAATTCTCTCTTTTCTCTCCTTTCACTTTACAGACAGGGAAACTAAGAATCAAATAGTGAATTACCCCCAAACAACATGGATATGAAACAGTGGTGGCACCAAGGCTAAATAAAATCCATTAGGTCTCCTGACTCCCAAAACAATGCTGTAAAACTCCCCTATAAGTAAATATAATGAAAAGAATTACTTTAAACTAAATTTAAATTATTTATAGCTAAATAATCTGGCAAAAACACCAAAACTAAGTTAAAAAACAATTTTTTAAAACATTTTGGCTATAAAACCAATGATAAGGGCATAAAAATAAAATAAAGGAAGAATCACTTAACCAAAGATTCAATTCAAAACCCTTTAAAAACCTGAATACATACTTGAATTTGGAGTGGGTGAATCATTAGTTTCATTAACATTTCCTGATCCGGTAAAACAGAATCCAAATCTAGTTCTTGACATTTCACAGCCTAAAAAATATGATTAAAAAAAGTTACTAATTTAATATTTATTTTCTAAAAAAAAAAAAAGAATGGTTTAATGACAGTCTTACCTTACTCAAAAACATAGCATAGTAACGATGTAGTGGCAAATGAAAAGTGACTTGGTTAGGTGCTGGCTGGAATAAACAAAAAAAATCCACAAGTCAAAGACTGTTTTACGGAAGTTCCAAGGTTTTAAAATGCTAAAAACACACTTTCACCTTAATTTATCCCTATACTTTTAAATCAAAACTTAAAATTTTAGAAGATTCAGCTTCAAAACCACTGTAGATAAAATAATTCCATTTTTAGACACCTAAATGCAAGTTCCTTGAAGGCAGAAATTATACACAGTTTGGAATCGTCTGAAACATCTAGCACAGAACAAGGGATGAGAGAGATTTCCCTTTACTGTAGCCATCTGGGAATCTTCAAATGCATGCATACCAACCATAATGATAGTAATAAAACAATAATTGAGCTAACAATCATTGAGCACTTATTATGTCCCCATGCTAGGCACTTTATTCACGTTACCTCATTTAATCCTCACAAGAACCATATGGGGAAGGAACTATTAATATTTCCATTTTTATAAATAGGGAAATTCAAGCGTGGAAAACTTAAGTAACTCCTAAAGCTAACAAGCAGTTAACTGAGGAGCTAGCTTGGGCTCCACTGTTATAATTTAGAGTGGTAAGAGGCTCTTACCACAGTCCTAAACAGAGTGTAGGTGAAGGGCTTGTCGAGGGAGTGAGATGCTCCCCATATCAATGCTGAACACACAACCTCCATTAGAAAGCTTAGTACATTGAATGTCAACTATAATTTAATACATATATAGTCACTAGATGTGGAGTACAGCATAGGGAATAGATTCAATGGTATTGTAACAGCTTATATACAATGTCCGAGGGGTAGTAGATGGGAGGGGTTATCACTTTGTGAGAGGTGTAAGTGTCTAACTATTATATTGTTTGTATACCTGAAATGAATAGAAAGAGAGAAGGAGGGAAGGGGAAGGAAGGAAGGAAGGAAGGAAGGAAGGAAGGAAGGAAGGAAGGAAGGAAGGAAGGAAGGAAGGAAGGAGAGAGAAAGACAGAGAGGTAGGTTAGTTCCGTATATGTCATGGGTGTTTGGCATCCCTGTGAATATTATAAAATTTGTATTTTAAATCTGTGACTCCCATGGGTCACACTATCACCATTGGACAAAAGTACACAACAGTTTCCCTTCTTAAACAAACAAGAAAATTTAAAAATTAAAAAGGTGTTATTTGTTTTTAATGCTTTTACAAATTTTTAGTAAAGTTTTTTCATGTTAAAAAATTTTATCCACAACATTCAGATAATTATGCTAATGTAATATCAGTATAGCATTATAAAGAGCTGCGATATGACACCATCCCTGAAAGAGTTTTGTTCCAAAACCAATATGAGAATAACATCCTCCTCAATATATGAATTAGTGGCTATAGAAAATCATTCTGATAAAATGTGCTTTCAGTAAAAATAAATTTGTGACACATGCTACAACATGGATGACCCTTGAGGACATTATGCTAAGCCAGTCACAAAAAGACAAATACTGTATGATTCCAGTTATACGAGGTACTTATCAAAATCATAGAGACAGAAAATATACTGGTAGTTATACAGGTTAACACATCTCTCTATTTAAACCTCTATATGCTGCCAGGAGGTAGTCTCACCAAAACATTGATTTAATCTGTATTTAGTCCATTCACAACCTTTTAATGGTTCCCTATAGTTTCTAACCTCCTGACAACCTTCTACCTCTTAAGAAGACAGGGCTTACCTCTCCAGCCTCATCTCCGATCACATAAACTCATGTACCACAGGTAGCATCACTAACCCACCAAGCTTCTGTATCTTTGTATATGTATCCCCTCTGCCTCAAATGATACACATCCCCTACCCACTGGATTAACATATTTAAGACTTTGCTCAAATGACATTTCTACTAGGAAGCTTTTCCTGAGTCCCTCAGGCTAACTCAGATGCTCCACTCTATTCTGCCCACAGCACCTGGTCACAACTTTATGGGAGCACCAAAATCAAATTAATCATTTACGTGTGTTCCATTTCCTTAGATTATGAACTGTTACATCGCTGTACCCCAATGTCCATAACATAATAAACATTCAATAAATATTTGCTGGGTGAATGCATGTTCTACTTCCCTCTTTTCAGAGGCCTCTAATCAAACTACCTTGCTACATCCTATAACTGTTGCCCTACATTATATTGATGTATTTGAGGATTCTTAATTGGCCTACCTTATAGGGAAATTTATTCCATCTCTGTTTTCTACCTGATTGATTTGGCTTAATTCAGTTCAAAAAATATTACTTGCTTAATCTGTGGATTACCATAGTAACTTCTGACATCCACCCACAAGGATGGAAGAACAATATTCATCACACATGTAATATGTGCCTCTTAGTCAATCCTCATATGATCCTCAACAAAAAGATGAGAAGATCGGCTCAGCAATGCTTAAAAAAAAAAAATAACCCTGTCCAAAATAATATAGCTAATTGGCTTGTGGCACAGCCACAATTTATACTCAGGTCTGCCTAACTCTAAAGCTCTTTCCACTGCCAATAGCCAATTTAGTTGACATATCACCAGACAAGGAGTTGAGAGCTGTGAGCTCTGGTCCCAAAATTACCAGTAATTTGCTGCATAACTATAGGCAAGTCATTTAATATCTCTGTATATCCACTTCACATCTACAAAAGAGTGGGTGATAACAGTATCTTCTCTATTTCAGATTATTTTGAAGAATATAATATGTCAAAGCACTTTAAGAAACAAAAAAAAGTTTAAGCACCATAAAAACCATACGCTAGGGGCCGGCTGAGTGGCGCGGTGGTTAAGCGCTGGCCTGGGAAGCCAGCGGCCCCGGTTCGGTCCCACATGTGAGGAGGGCCAGTGACACTGCCCTCAAAAAAATAAAATAAAATAAAATAAAAAAACCATATCCTATTGATTCCTTAAGTTCTATACTTATTTTCTCTTTAAAAATATATGTAAATTCTTTACAACATTCAAAAAATGTTTCTGTGTGAAAAACAAATGTACTACTTCCTTGAGTTTACCTGCTCTGTATACATGACTCTAACTGTCCTTAAATCCATCCCTGAGTTCAATCGTGGATGATTTTCATGTCAAACACTTACTGTATAATTCTCTGTGTGTAATGTAATTTTCCCCTACTTCAATCTGCCTCATGTCATAATGATGCTACCATTTCAACAATAATTCCTAAAGTTTCAAACACCAATGAGAACTGGACTGAGAGAAGCTCTAGCTGAAGCTCCATCTAAGGGACGAATCCTAGATGGAGTGAAGGGGTAAACCAAGTTGAAAGAACGATGGAGATCTGAAGGCGGGAAATGTTTTCTCTCAATACTGACTCATTACTGTTTATATAAACAAAGTTTAAGCTTAAAGACCAACATTTAGACAAGATAAGAATCACGATGAATGGTGATGGCAGAATCAGAATCCAAATGGACTAACTCCAGGATGAAGGCTAAAAACAGACACAAATGTTGGAGAAGTAAACAGGGATGGAAGATAAATTAGTTTGGGCAGCAAGGATTAAAGATAGCAGGGAGCTCTTTCCTTCATGAAAATTCAGTCGTAAAGCCATTGCGGGGATGGGGTTAAAGGAGGAAATAGAGCAAAATAGGCAGCTACAAGGAGGAACCCAAAGAGAAGTGTCAGAGTCCAGGGTGGGTAGGTCAACGTGGAGAGAGGATGATGAGATGAGATGTCTGATGTGGGGGACGGGGATGGTATGAGATGTCAGAGGTCTTTAGGGTGAAAAGAGTATCTACACAGAAGGGGGGCGGTGTTTTAACAAAGGGTGTGGTGTGGCACAGGCAGTCAGGTCTGAGCAGAGTCCAAAGGGCATCCACACAGCAGGGCAGCCCAATGTAGTATGTCAGAGACAATCAAGGTGAGGAGGACATCCATATGGGGACTGACCTGGGATGAGGAGTCAGAGCCTGCCAGAGGTAAAGGGGCCAATGACACAGGAGCTATCCCGGAACAGAGAATCGAAACACAAGAAAGGAAAGGAGATTATCCACTTGTGCAAAGGACCAATATGGGCATCAGAGCCAAAGCAGGATGAGGAGGGCATCCAAAAAGAGCCTGGTGTGGGAATTCAAAGCACAAACAGGGTGAGAAGGGCTTCTTCATGGAAGAGTAGTCCAAGGTATGAGTCAGAGTCCTAACAGACAGGATAAGGAGGGTGTGTGTGTGTGTGTGTGTGTGTGTGTGTGTGTGTGTGTTGGGGGTGGGGGGGTTGAGAGAGTATCCATGCAGGGGGAAAGGTGGCAACTGAGATGAGCAATTGGTTATATATACGAGGATTGGTCAAATAAGTAAATGTATTAAAGATAATGGACACCAGGTTTCTTAATGTTGAAGAAAACTAGAGTAAGTCCTATGGTGTTATACTGGAATTTAAAATATAGGTTTGAACTTAATATATATACTAGATAGAGAAATAACTATAGATGCAAATATGTGTATACACGTACGTGCATGTATTTCTAACTTCTGTTCACTGAGAAGGCCTGAGAGCAGTGATGCCCCAATAACAATGAGCACACCACACACTCAGATCTTGCCTTCTAAATACTGTTCTCTACTAAGGAATCAGGGATCCTGAAAGAAATGACCGATTCCAGGAAAAGCACAGGGAAAACACAGGTGAACCTGAGACATCTTGTTGGGCCACAAACAAGGAAAGTGCTCAAAGATTAACGGGACAAGTCAAAAGGACTCAGAAGCCAGCTCAAAGAGGCTCTCGCTGGCCAAATTTGAAACAGTTTGAGCATCAAATAATTAGTAATAGATTGTAACCCACTGAATAAAATAGAAACCATGAATCCCTAGAGATGAAAATTAAGTAATGAATTGAAAGTTAGATGAACAGACAAATACAGTTTCATAGCCTCAAAGTGCATCCTCACAAAATATTAATTACAATGAGAAAAAGGGCAGCTTTATGGTTAAGAAATCTGGCTGGCACCACCCTAATCAAATGATCAAAGGAACACCATCAGTAATAAAACAAACAAAAATCATAAATCACCATACAGGGTGCAATGATAAGACTACAATATCACTTCTACAGTACTCCCACAAAAGATTCGTAATCTGAATCTAATCATGAGACAAATCCAAATTGAGGGATGTCCTACAAAATAACTGAGCTATAGTCTTCAAAATGTCACTGTCCTGAAAGGCAAAAAAAGAATGAGAAACTATTCCAGAAGGAGACGAGAGCCATGATAACTAAAATGCAACATGGGATTCTGAATAAGATGCTACAAAGGACATCATTGGACAATTAATAAACCATGAATGAGTTCTAAAGATTAGATGGTGATAACATATTAATGTTAATTTCCTAATTTTTATAGGTTTCTAATTTGTATCTGGTTACATAAGAGAATATCCCAAATGGTTCAAGAAAACAAACTTTTTACTCTACTTCGAACTTTTCAATAAGTTTGCAATTGTATTAAAATATTTCCAAAAGGAATGGAAAAGAAATTAAAGTTCCCACCATCACCACTGACAACAGGGGTTCCATCCTCTCTAGGATTCAGAAATCAGATGGTCTTCCTTCTACATCTGGTCTACTTTGATACCACTTTATAAGAGGAATAAATGGGTCTTCTGAGAGGAAACTTGGCTGACTAATTAGAAGCAAGCCCTTGTGTAATTCATAGGGCATGTTCTGTGCCAATTTGTCTCAGTTCATTATTAATAACAATCACCTTTGTTCAAGCTTATAGAAGAACGCTGACCAAGTAATAAAGTTGTAATACCCTTTCCATTAATCTCCCCTACTCCATTCACATTTATACTGTCACTTTTACCTCTTCAAATAAAACTAATTTACTTCTGACAAATACTGAGAAGTATACATTTAAACACAGAAAACAAAAAATTATGTGCTTCTCTAGGAAATAAAGCAAACATGATTAAAGCACTGTGGAATATCCTAAATGTCCAAGAACTGGTCTCCCATATTACTTTTTTAAAGCCTAATAATACTATATTTGTTATGAATTCTTTCCCTTATCCTATGAAAAGCTATTCATTATTTTCAATGTTAAATGAGATATAACATGTCTTTTCTTAAATGCTTTTACAGATATCAAAAATATACACACCTCATCTACGAAGTTAATAGCATCAAACCAATCTTGAAGAGCTTCAATGCAGTATCTAACAACATTTCTTGTATATTCTTGAGTTTCCTAAAACAATAAGTCATATAAATTTTCAGTGTGTGTGTATATATATGTATATTTTCAACTTCAAATTATATGCCATACATAAAAATAAGTTATATGCCTTATATATATAATGGATAAATATATTGTTTTGAAAATAACTACATTTGCCATTTCAAGAAATCATCCCGTCACAAACTAACAGTAATAACCAATGACAATTAAGAAAATTAAAGAACACAATCTGCTACCTTTTATAGAACATATTCCTTAAAATAAATCAAAACTGAAATAGATTTATGTGATATAAACCAGGTTCCATTTCACGAGGTCCCCAAAATATTATATTCCCTAATGTTACTGTTTAAGAGGTATACAGAGCTTCCTTTGGGATGATGAAAAAGTTCTGGAAATGGATAGTGATGACGCCTGCACAGCACTGTGAAGGTACTTAATGTCACTGAACTGGACACCCAAAATTGTTAAAGAGGTAAATTTTATGTTATATATATTTACTACAACAAAAAACAAAAAACAACAAAAGTAAAAAGGGTTGAACGTATATGAGTACTGTAAGTAGACTGTGTCTTTGTTAGCAATAGAAATTAGAAGAAAAAAGAATAAGTACATGCCACTTAAAATAACAGTTTGTGATACAAAATTACAATGTTTTATGGAGAAATAGATCCAGTGAAATAGACAATATTAAATTAAATGGGAAAATAAATCATGATAGCCTCTCTTCAAAAAAATGGGAAAGGATTTTGAATACACATTCCTCAGAGAAGACCTACAAATGGCAAATAATTACAAGAGAAGATGCTCAATATTATCAGTCATTAGGAAACTACAATCAAAGCCACAATAAGATACCAAATCCACACATACTAGGATAGCTATCATTTTAAAAATATAAAATAGAAATTGTTGATAAGAACGTGGAGAGATTAAAACTCTCACACATTGCTGGTGGGAATGTAAAATGGTACAGCCACTTTGAAGTTAAACATAGTTACCAAGCAATTCTACTCTCATGTGACCAAGAGAACTAAAAACATATATTCCCACTAAAACTTGTATACAAGTGTTCAGAAAAACATTATTCATGTTAGCTAAAAAAACGGAATCAACTTATGAATGGACAAAACCTGGTATATCTATCTATGCAATGGAACACTATTCGGAATGAAGTACTGACTGATACAACACAGTTGAACCATGAAAACATTATTATACTAAGTGAAAGAAACCAGACACAAAAGGCCAAACACTATATGATTCCATTTATATAAAATGTCCAGGTAAGGTAAATTCTTAAAAGACAAAAGGGAAATCAGTGGTTACCAGGGAATAAGAGGAGGTTGGAATTGGGAGGTTATGAGATTTTTTTGGAGGCTGATAAAATGTTCTGGAATTAGTGGTAATGGTTGCACAACTTTGTGAATATATTATCAACTACTGAATTTTATACTTCAAAATAGTTAAAATGGTGAATTTTATGTTATGTGAATTTTATCGCAAAAAACGTTTTTAAAAAAGACATTTGGGGGCATCAATGTATAATAAAAGTACAGGCAGTATCAAAGTCAAATAGGTTAAACATATCAGCTACACATATAAATTACTCAGGGCCTTTAACAAAAGCTAAGTCTCACATTCATTGTTGACTTCTCCTTCATCCTACTCAGTCTCCATGTCTTGTTAATTCTTCTTTGATATTATCATGTAGGTTCACTCCTATTTCCCCCTACTTTTGCTACCATCCTGACCAAACATTATTTACCTAGTTTCCTAGCCAACAATCAACCTGTTTTAAACTATCCCACATAAGATTTAGCTTTATAAAAATATTATTTTACACATTCTGTTCCCTCTTACTGAAAAAAAACTTAATGACATTTATAAGTTACCATAAATAATCTATCATAACCAAACTATAAAGTGGCATGTAATTCATGGATAAAGAAACTTTTAAAACCAAATCTTGAAATAAAGGAAAAGGAGGGGGTCACCAAATGGTTCTCCCATTTTATCAAGGGTTTGGGCAAAAGGGTACCATTATACCCCATTGGCAGAGGCGTAAACTGACTCAACCTTGCCAGAGAACAATTTGAAAAGTAGGCATCCAGAGTATTTAAAAAGGTGGCCAGTTGGGCCAGCCAAGTGGCGCATTGGTTAAGAGTTGGCTTGGACGCTAGCTCTGAGTAGCAGGGCCCCGGTTCGGATCCCACATGAGGGCCAGTGATGCTGTGCTCTCCACAGCTAAGATGGTGAACAACAGCTCAACCTGTAACCGGGCTCCCATGAGTCGCTGGCATCAGTGTAGGCTGCAGCCCCTGCTGCAGTGGGCTGCCATAAGCTACCACGAGTGTCTGGCAGACAGCGTAGGCGACTGGTAGCCGGCGTGAGCAGCCGTCCAATGGCTGGCGAGTGACTGCCTCACCAGGGAAGAGCTCAATAATAACATGGGCCAGTGAAGTAACGTCCTCCATAACTAGACTGAAGAACAAAAAGGACTGCAACTTGTCTGTTCCCCTTCCCAGATTCCCTGACATTGTTCCCCTTCCCCAATTCCCCAATTAAAAAAACAAACAAAAAAAAGGTGGCCAGTTAATTTCATTTCTAAATATATAGCATATTTAAGGGCCAGCCAAGTGGCGCGTTGGTTAAGAACTGGCTTGGGATGCCAGCAGCCCCGGTTCAGATCCCACATATGAGGGCCAGTGACACTGACCTCTGCAGCTAAGATGGTGAGCAACAGCTCCACCTGAAGCTGGGCTTCTGTGAGTCCCGGGGATGGCATAGCTGCAGCCCCTGCTGCAGTGGGCTGCCATGGGTTACAGTGAGTGGCTATCAGCCAAAGTGAGCAGCTGTCAGCCGGTGTGAGCTGCCAAGAGCTGATGTGAGCAGCCATCCAGAGGCCGGCAACCCATCTGTCTGACCCTGGCAGAGTGCAATGATGATACCAACATGGGCAAGTGAGGCAATGTCCTCCACAAGTAGACTGAAGAACAATGGCACGGCAGCTTGTCTGTTACCCTCCCCCGATTCCCAATGTTGTTCCCCTCCCCCAATTTCCCAATAAAATCTTTTAAAAAATAAATAAATAAATACAGCATATTTAATAATTTGTTCAGGTCACCTCTTCCCCATCTCCCCACTACTAACACACCCATCCAAACATATCAGTATACATTCTGATTTATGCTAGTTTTATGATCTTAAGCAAACTGCTTAAATTTTTAGTCTCAGTTTCTCCATTTGTAAAAATGGGAATTAATACTACCTACATCCTAGTATTGTTACAAAGAAGCAAATGAATACATGTAAAATGCTCTGTCATAGTCTAGCACTATGCCTGACAAGCAGTTAAATGCCCCCTAGAGTCATGGACAGACTCAACTCCTGCCAAGTCTGCAGTAATTCAAAATTGCCACTAGATGGAGATTTTACAGCCTGTTTGTTCTAATCAGAAAGCAAAATTACTTGTTTAGCCCTTAACGTTTTCAAGAACCAAACAGCATTCAGGGCAATCACACAAAATAAGCTATCAGGTGAAGCTCCCATTTTTAGTGCTAATCTTTTAGTCTTATATTTTATAATTAGAAAATATAAAGAAATAGCTTTTCTTTAAATTATAGTCTTCTAGTTTACATTTCTAAAATCTGACAACACTGCTGTTAAAGACATTGTTGCTTAACAGACAATTATAACAAAGTGGTAAAGAGCACTGGTTCTGAAATCAAATAGATTTGTTTTCAAATTCAGCTTCCATTTGTAGCTGGGTGGACTTGGGCAAAGAAAGGGATGATGCTCTTTATTTCATAAGAGATGCTATGAGGATTAGATAAAAATGTAACATAACTAAAGTAGTGTAGAGAACAATATCTGGCATTGTGTAAGTGCTCATCAAGAGAACATATTATCTAGGAACTAGCTACTCCTTTAACTGAGAAAGAAGCTACTCTCTCAGATACTATACCAGGGCAATGAGCTTCTTTTCTTTCTGTTCTTTAGCTTAAGGGAACCATAACACATTGCAATCCAGGCCTTCAAAGCTGAAAACTAAACTACTGCCTGGATAAAATGATTTCTCATTATCACATAACCAAATTCATCCAGCTTCATAATCCAAATTCATCCTCAAGACAGTTGTCAAATAATCCTCCTAAAATATTGTCTTTGCATATCGACATCAACATCATATCAATCCTCCCAACTAGAACACTATCTTCTGTTGGCTTATATGATATAAATTCTTTTAGTGTTCTCCCCTCCATATTTAAATGTTAGTTCTTTCTTGGGGGTCCACTGCTGTACTCATCCTATTTGATCTCATCCCACTGCATGGCAATAAATATCTATATTCCCAAGGGTCTAAAATGTATAACCTTAGTCCAGACTTCTCTTTGAGCGCACGGCTCACATAGCCATATACAGCAACTCATTCCAACTGCTTAGTCACCATTTCCACTTGGATGTTTCAGAGGCATCACAAGCTTAACATATCTAAAACTAACTCTAATCTCTCTAAACCTGCTTTTCTATCAGTCTTTTCTACCTTTATAAATATTACTTCCAAGCATAGTTACTCAAAAGTCTTTCCCTCTCATTCATCAATAACATATAACGCATCACTAAGCCTGTTGAGTGTACCTCCAAAATACATCATCTATATCCAAAATGCATCTTGAATACACCTTGAATTTCTGACCTGAATTTCCTATCTAGACTATTATCATAGTATCTTAACTGGTCTATTTGTTTCTAGTCTTGTTGCTCCCCACATTCCCCTAAACCAGTCTTTCCAGCAACCAGAATGATCTTTTAAATGTAAATCTGATCACATCAAACCCCTTCTTAAAAACTTCACTGGCTTCTTAAAATTAAATCCAAGGTTCACTAACATGATCTATAAGAATCGGCTTTAATAATCTGATCCCTGCCTAACTCTCCAACTCCATGTTCTACTCTATGGCTCGAGCCACAAAGTCCTTAAAAGGATCAATCACTTTCCCACTGAAAGCAGGCTATTCCATTCTATCTCCCCTACTACTCCCACTAATCCCAGATTTATTCTTCACATCGTTGGCTCCTTTATATTCTTTCTTCAGAAAGGCCTTCCTTGATCCTCAAATCTAATCAAGCACCACATTCATTATTCTCACAATAACCTGTTACTATCCTATAGAGCACTTACAAAAGCTTACAGAATAAATCTATGTCTTTACTTACTTAAACTATATCCCCTATTAGCCTGCTTCATGAGAGCAAGAACCAACTCTACTTGGTTCAATACCCAAAACCCAAGCATCTAATTATAATAGTATCTACCATAGAATAGCATTCAATAAATATATTTTGAATGAATGAACAAGCCTCATATGACAGTTTTTTGATAAGTGCTACAGTAGAAATCAAACAAGATAATATGAAAACACTGAGACATACACTGAAATCATAAATCTGACTGAAAGAACTTAAATGAACAGATTACACATCAGCTAAGCCTTATGAGTAGAATTTTTGTAGTGCTAACACTGGTGGTTCGTCACAGTAGTTAGAATCACTGCTGAGGTCCTACTGCACATCAAATAAATCAAAATCTCTGACAGCAGGGCTTAGGTACATGTATTTTTAAAGTTTCTCAGATGATTCTTGTGTAAAGAATCACTGTACTGAACAGAGAGAATGAGATATGCCAAAAAAGGGACTAGCTTGAACAAAAGCACAGAAATCAAGAAAGGACACTACATGTTGATGAGTAAAAGGCATGGAGGTAGAGGGGATATAGGAAAAATTATGAGAGACAAGTTGATGGCAATTTGTGGAGAACCTTAAGTGCCTATATAGAAAACACAGACATTATCCTGTAGACATATGAAAAGTTGAATGATTTTTAAATAAAGAAGATATGCACAGAAGTTAGAAGAGTAACTTACATATTGGGACAGGTTACTGTACCAAAAATCTAGAGGCAGGAAAACCAATTAAGAAATTACCTTACCAACCCAGATTTTTTAAATATAAAGAAATAAAAAATAAATAAATAAATATAAAGAAATAAATTAAGAAAGAGGACAGAATGATAGGGACATTTCTAGAATGGAAGAGAGAATTTATGGCATATGATTACAGGTTGAACACAGCTGGTACAGCAAGGGGAGGTTTCTGTATTAGATAACTGCATCATTTAAGATACCATCAAAATGACATAAAGGGTACAGTCTGAACAAATGATTTTTAGAAGTTAGTTATGGACCTGAGAAAAATTCATATACCTATAAAGAGGTCTACATGAATAAACAGAGCTGTAACAAAGCTGTGAGTCATTTAGAGAATAGCTGAAGTCATGAGAAAAATTATAAATCTGCTTAAAGAACACATACATTTAAAAAATATATGGAAGACAGCCTCATAAGAATCCTGTGAATAAGGACAGGTTTTGCTGCCCCATTCACATTCTGTTTTGTTTTACTGTAAAAAAATCAAGAAAAAAACCAAAAGTAAGAAGTTCAAATACTTTTAAATGAGTTGACCAAGTCATGTACATAGAAAGAGGCAGAGCCCAGAGCAGGGTTTCAAAATATTTCTACTACAAAATCTTCTCCAGCATGCTTATTGGTACAGGCTAGCAGGCTGGATTTCATGGGCTCCATGTAGCAAAATCTTAGTCAAGTCCTTGTTTAGCAGGGTCAGAGGATTCTGTTTTTTCTGGATTGCTCAAGGTTTCTGGAGAACCATCAAACAAATACTTCAAAATGCAATAGTAAAATACATGTTTGTATAGAAAGACATAAACGCATGAGCATTTTCTTATCCAATGATAAGAATTTATGTTGCAGCTATGCTGCCTACCCTTAGATTCTTTTTATAAACAACTGAAGTTGTATGACATGTATACTGACTTTGTGCTTGGACTATCAGAAGTCTAAACTTTATTGAGGACTATCCTCATCCCTTGAAAGACACAAAGCACTAGGCAACTAACTGCTAATGAGTAAAATGAAACAATACAGATAAATGTAGGCTTATAAAACTGCAAAGACTTTTCACAATAAAGAATGGCTGGGAAGACCTGACAATAAAAATGAATTCCAGCTTGCCTAAGAATAATAATTACTGTCTCAAGTCAGCTTTCACAGAGCTGAGTTCAGCATTAAATACTGCAACATTATTATACACAAGTAAACAATGTTTCCACATCTTTTTCTTAAATAATTATTTTAAAGGTAAATACAGAAATTAACAAAAATATTTTCAACATACCCTAACTTTACAATGTGATAAGAGCCCCCACATTGGCTGTGCACAGGCCTCAAGTTCAGCAGCAAAGGCAGCATAGTAGGTCTGAGACTCAAATTCCACATGCTCATTTAGTTCTCGCTTGTTTAAGTTCATACCTTGCAAAAATTAAAACAGATTTAAACCTTGCTAAATGAAAGCAAGTATTCATGTTAAAAATCAAGAAAAATACTTCCTAGTACCCAACACATTGTAACATGCACAAAAAAATGTCTTAATGACACAATATGTACAGAAATAAGTAAATTATTAAAAATAAAACAAGCTAGTCCCTTTGGGATTCTTTACAAACTAGGCTTTCTCTGAAACACTCTGTGAATTGTCTCTTTCTTATATAACATAATTGTATATATTAAATACAAAAGTCAAAACTATTATAATTGATGCTAGCTAAAATTTTTATGAATCTTTCATGGAGGATAATTAATTTCCAGATTAATGGTTTAAAACAGTAAAATAGATTATATTCTTGTTCTTCTGTTTCTTTTTTAATAATCTGACATTTTTAATAACTCTCTGATATTTTCTTTAATACTTTATTAAAGTACTTGCAAATATCAATTAATTAAAATGAGACATTTCCCATACAACCTGAATGATGTGCTATTATCTTTTAATTAGTATTTGATAGTGCAGCATTAGGCATTTGGTAAAGAAATTAACAAAAAAGTAAAATTCATACCTTGAAAGAAAGATACAAAGTTCATCCATGTAACTAACAAACCATGGTCCTCCAAAAATCTCTTAGCCACACTTTGATGAGAAAGGATATTAATAAAATCACTGACAAGAGGCCAATAAGTGTTATTCTTCAGTAACGCTTCTCCACAGTTCACTACCACATGTAAACTATTTTCTTCATCTAAAACAAACACACACAGCCCCAAAATAAGTAAGTTTAAACAAAAACTTCACCAATGATATAGACTATACACTTTAGAATCTGAGACACCTAAAAACCTCATAAGAACCCTGTGAAGAAGGGCAGACTTTGCTGTCCCATTTCCAGTTTGTTTTATTTTACTGTGAAAATCAAGAAAAAGACCAAAAGTGAGTTCAGATACTTTTAAATGAGTTGACCAAGCCACCTAAATAGAAAGAGAGAGAGCCCAGAACAGGCTTTCAAAATATTTCCACTATAAAATCTTGTCCAGTATGCTTATTGGTACAGGCTAGCAGGCTGGATTTCATGGGCTCCACATAGCAAAATGGATCCCAGCTTGCCACTCAATACCTATATGGCATTAGGCGTGTTACTGATACTGAATCAATTTTCCCATCTGTAAAATGGAAAAAGACACATATATTAAGGGAATTAAATGAAATGCTTAATAACATTTAGCACATCGTTATAATAATCATTTCCGTATGTCCAACATATTACATGATATTGAGCTAGTTATATGTTTATAAAACCGAATTATTTTTATTCCAAAAACATAATGAAATATTTTGATTCATTCAATAAAATATTTTTATTCCTAGATTAATCTCATCCCATTTTAGCAATCAAATCTGTATGATTTAAGCAATATATATTTAATTGCTTTCTTCTATTCAAAGACTATATAAATATAATTTTTTAGCAAACACAGTATTTCTTTCAAAAATAAAAGAATTGAAAACACATATAAACTTCTTAAGCCTTAAAAAAATTCCTCGAAGTGTAAGTACATTGTTTGGAGAAGCGGTTATGCTTGTACAAAATCTTTACTATTAGAAGTTGTAGCACACATGCATTAGGTCTCTTAAACTATTCTTATTCAATTGATTCACTGGACAAATAAGCCCCTATTTCTGCTATAAAACACACTAATACCCATAATACACAGGATGTTCAAAGCTACGAGCCTATTCCCTAGTACGTGAGCTGAGGTATATGTTATCTAGAGTTAGTTTAGTTTCTGCTCATTCTAATTGTTCTTTTTATTATATTTATAAAATTAAAAGTATAAAAACTGATGAAATATGACTCCATAAAAAGGTTATAACAAAAACTAGATCATAAGCTTTTGAGAGTAAATGCTTAAGAAAATGCTAAAAAGAATCTTGGAGGAAAAAAATTATAAAAGCCTAGAAAGATTTTTACGCTCAAATTGCTTCACAAAGATCTAATGTCCCTACTCTACAGAAACTGAAACTAAAAATCACAAAAGATACTTTATAGATGCAGTATATCTAAGAAAGATGAAGGAGAATTCCAGTCAAGGAAACCATACCTTAAAAATGCTTTGCCCAAAATTAACAGATTGGAGAATAAACATGCATTTCTGTGTTTTAAGTTAAAATTTAGTGTTTAAGATACATATGTATAATTTTTTAATGATTCCTCACTTTAGCCAACTTTTTCAACTAACCATCTACTTGTCAAACTCATCAGTGAGGAGGGCTTATACTGAACTTCTTAATTTCCATCCATTAAATTTGGGTTTCAGTCCATCAAATTATTTTACCCAACTCTTGCTTTTTAATATGAATATCTGCTTTCTTTTAGCAAGGTTTATATGTGTTAAACAAGAGAGAGCTAAATGAGCATGTGGAATCTGAGCAGCAGACCTACTATGCTGCCTTTGCTGCTGAACTTGAGACCTGTGCACTTTGTCGGGGCTGTAATCTCACTGAATTTGAACTACTGTATATGTAAGAAGAGCACACACGAAGTTACATATGCTCTCTTTCAGTGCTTCTCAATAGGATGAGAGAGGATATAAGTGAATGAGGGAGTGGGGGGTAAGGAGCTTTCTACAAATTACCCACACCTGAGATTGAGGAAAAGCCCCTGACTGACAACTACTGCCACTGTGAGTTGCTGAGCTGTTGATATTGATGGGACAGCGCTAAGGGATGCTGGGATTTTAAAAATTTTTTTAAACACTGAGAATCACTGTTCTATTTAATTAAACCCAGAGGATGAATAAATAGAAAATAATTCATCAAAATCACTACTTTCTTGACACTGCTTTAAATGCTACTGTTCTTGTGAAGAACACCTTGGAATCTTTAATGAAATACAATGATTACGACTTCTATTTTTACCCAACTTGTACTTTTGCCACTATAAATACAGAGAGCAATGATCATTGCTAAATGAAATTCACTGATCAACAAATACCTATTGAGCACCTACTGAGAGCCAGATAGTCTATTAAGGTCTGAGAATAAAGTGGTAAATAAATCAAGACTTATACAGTCTCTCTCTCCACTGAGATTCATATCTAAGAAGACAGTGATGATAAGAGCTATAATAGGAAAAGTACAGGAAGTCATAAGAACAAATAAAGCTAGTCTACAATTCAGGAAAAGACTCTCCTGAGGAAATGATATTTAAACTGAGAATAACAGAATGAAGTAGGAGTTAGGATTAGCCAGATAAACTCGGGGTGGGAAGGAAATGAGTGTTCTAGGTAGAGGAAGCTATATAAAAAAGAAAGATGACATCACTGAGACAAACAATGCAAAGGATGGGTGGCACAAATGAGGCCAGAGGCCTTATAAATCACCTTCAGGAGTTTGGAGTTCATGAGAAGAGATCTGACAAGCTACTGGAGGGGCGCTCGGTGGTAGGAGAGGGGACCTGACCAGATGTATAAAAGACAGAGTTGGTGACGTTCACTATATCTACAGGAGTAACAAGAAGTCAAAAAGGACTCCTAGGATTTTAGGTTGGGCAACTGTGTAGATGGGTACACAGTGGTACCAAAACAAATATTTTTCCTTAAGACCAAATGCAAACCATATAAGGTTTCTAGTTTATAAATATGAAATACTATTTTTCTGAAAAGTCCTCTAAATGTATAATTCTATATATAAGAATATTATTGATACAACTTACAACTGAATGATACCATTTCAAAAAATAAAAAAGAAGAGCAATACATGTAGCTAAATTATCTTTTGTAACAGATGAAAGAAATAAACATCTTTCATCTTTTCTAAGATGAAAGAAAAGGTCACCTTACTTGAAGATGGAAAAACTATAATACAAAGCAGCTTTTAAATTTTCCTTTAAAAAAGTGAAGATGTATATTGCTTAATGTAATGGTGTATCATGTTCCCACTATACCTATAATGGGAAGACCAGAGTCGCATAGTGGGCAAAAGCATGGGTTTTGAAGTCAGATACCCAAGCCACATTTGTCTCATCTATAAAATGGAGAAAACAATATTCACTTCACAGAATTATTGGTGATTAAATGAGATAATATATATAAGTACTGAGAAAAGGGCATGGCATATAGTGAGTGCTCAAAACATGGTAGCTATCAGGCTGGCAGAGTGGTGCGGTGGTTAAGCGCTGGCTTGGGAAGCCAGCAGCCCCGGTTCGGGTTCCACGTATGAGGGCCAGTGACACTGCCCTCAAAAATATAAATAAATAATTTTAAAAAGATGGTAGCTATCATAGTTATTAGCTAGCTATTATTACATATAAAGCAATGTGCCCTGCACTGAGCAACTATCAATTTTCAGGATATGGTATCACATCTGAAAATGAACAGACTATTGATATAAAGAGAATATAGGATATGCAATATAAAGAAAAAGTGATATGCAAAAGCAGACAACAATGAAACAACACAAGTCTCAACTATAAGATATCTCCTCCACAGAAAATGGAAAGGTCCTAAGATTTAAATTGAACTACTGTTTGTTGTTTAATTTTTAAAGTTTAGCTCCAGGTGCCAACAAGAGAAGGTACAGTCCTATCAATGTTGACCTGGCTGAGTTATGGTTAAGAACAAAGATTCTGACATCAGAAGAAGTCCTTCTTGGCTCTGTCACTTACTAGCTATATACTCTACAGCAAATGACTTAACTTCCCTAAGCCTCAATTTACTCTTTACAGTAGGAATGGTAATTATTTCAATCTCAGAGAACTGTTCAGAAGCTTAATTAAAACAACATATAGATAGTATTAACCCAGTGTGTAGTACATAGCAAATACTCAAATAATATAAATTATTATAGGGAAGTAAAAATAAAAGACCACAGAGAAATGAGAATGTGAGAAGGTCCTAGAAATATGTGGCAGTTTGAAGAGAATCAACCATACAGTCAGCAAAAAAGAAGAAGAAAATCAAAGATCTCTCTAAGGAAACACAGAAAAGGCAAGATTTATTCCAACTTTTAAGTTATAAAAGTTATAGGCATATAAAAATGTCTAAGACTAGTAATGACAAGTTTATGATAAAAACTAGGTACATGTGTAATAAGTAACTGGTTAAATAAATTATGGTCAAGCCACAGGATATCAATACCTGAAATCACTTAAAAAACATGGTCTTGACATACACACTATGGTAGCATATTTTTAAAGTATGTATTCATATCTATAAATATATTCATATCACACAAAAAGACAGAAAAGAAATATCCTAGGGGAGCATTTGAGATCTTGCTCCCCAGCATATGTCATCAGTTTGGCACAAATAAACTATTACAAAAATTCTTAAAAAAACAAAGGAATATCCCAAAAACGTTAAGTTATTTCTGAATAACAAAACAATAGGTGATTTTAAAGTTTCTCTTTAAATTTTGCTGAAATTTTTCAAAAACTTCTTTAACAAATACATATTATTTTGCAATATTTTTAAAGATATTTTTAAGTGTATCAGTTTTTAAGACTTACACAGTATATTAATAACAAAACTAGTGAAAATAATTCTGAGTTTACCTTGTAGCTCACTTTTAATAAGGCAACTTTCCATCATGTACAATAGCACAGTGACCATAATATCCAGCAGCTGACATTCTTCTGTTACCTGTCTGGCCAGTTCCTCATTGCTGAATAACTGAACACTAATATGCACAATTCTGTTAGACATTGTGTCTGATTCATGACTTTTCTTCAGTGTTTTCATAATAAAAGCATAATGCTGAACAAAAGTTTTTGTAAAAGCAACCTGTCAATTTTTTAAATAGAAAAAGACACATTAGTTTGAGATTTATAATACATTTTCCATAGTATGTTAACATTTTAAAACTATTATTAGTTTGTGAAGATGTCCAAGGTAATTTAAAAAATAATTTCAATGATGATGGTAGTCTCAAATCACATTTTCCCTTTTTTGGAACATTAGCAAAATACTCTGATGGTTAAAAAATTTTTAATAGGCATTTTAAATTATTAAAAATTAAAAGCAATTACAAATATCATGGTTTAAAATACAAATTTTTACTATGCTCAAAATACACCACTTTATTATTCTCCAAGTACATGTCTTTGTTCTGTGCTACTACTTTAACAACAAAACCTAAAGTTTCAGTGAAAAGCTATCACAGAGGATTTCATATAACTAACAAGTGAATCAGTGTGATTACTGCAAAAGAAATACCATCTCCTATTTGATCTGAAAACTGATCTGACTAAATACTCTTTCTGTGTAACATGTACATTTCCTCTCTTGTTTTCTTAAGCAGGTATAAAGACACAAAACAATGGCATTATTCAAGTGTCACTCGCAGAGTTTACACTCTTATGTTAACCATAAGAAGAACTACAACATGATGCATTTTCTTTTCATACACTAGGCTGTGTCATTTTGCCATAGCCATATGGTGGTAACAGGTGAGTCCAGACCCTCTGGGACTAGAGACATCACCTATCTACATGTGTACATAAGTCAATAAGTGTTCTGTCTTTAACAGTTATGGCCAGAAACTAATAATCCCCTGTTTTCCCACACCTAAACCCACAATCTAAATTCAGTTGCCCCCATTACACATTCTGATAGCACCTTGTATCTCTCCTTCAGGAAACTTACTACAATTTGTAAATACATATTTATTTGTGCAATTGCATTTATGTTTGTCCCCAGCATTTCCTTTGGATCAAGTTCCATGCAGAGAGGCAGCCCTTAGGAATTCTGCTCAGTAGTGGCGCTTTGCCACAGATCTACAATAGTGTGCTTTTTCTGCAGACACTGTGTTGGCAACAGAGGAAGCTAACACGTTTTTATAGTATTGTATCAGTCCTCAGGACTACAATACAATAAGCCACAACTGAGAAATATGTCAAACAGATTTAGTAACGAAAAGGCAGAGAATGGGAAGCAAAGATCAGGAAGGAAGGGAAAAAAACGTAGATACCTTATACTCTTGATCTGGAAGCATGTTGAGTAAGAAAGTTACCATCTTCTGGGGGAATTCATACTTTATAGTCCAAAACAATAGTTCTTCTAGGAAACTTTTATGTTTTAAAACATCCATTATGGATTGATCTGCATAAGAAAAAAAATTATCACCTAATAATTTAAGTTCCTTATCTTATTTAAACCTTACTATAATTAATAACCGATCAATCTCAAACACCTAAATGTATCTAAAAATTAAGGGTACCCTCTCAATAATTCAGTGATAATATGGAATCACCACGCTAGGTTTCTACACTCTCCACAGTATATAAATATCAAAATACTTAACCTTTATATTTTAATATAAAACAGCTCCTAAAACATAAGGAATTACTTGTCCTTAAACATAAGCCATTTATCTAAAATTTCTACTAAAATTCAAAATAATTATCTTACAAGAACAATATTCGGGGTCAGCCGAGTGGCTCAGTTGGTTAAGAGTTGGCTTAGAGCGCGTGCTCTGAGCAACAGGGCCGCCGGTTTGATTCCCACATACACCAGTGAACACTGCGCCCTAGCTGAGCTGTCGCTGAGCTGCCTGATGGCTCAGCTGGTGTAACAACAAGATTGCCTGTTCAATGGTGGGCTACACCCAACCTCAACTAAAGATTTAACTCGGCACCTTGAGTGGAGCTGCCGCCAGGATGGCTCAGTGGATAGGGCGCGCACTCTTAACAACAGGGCTGCCGGGTTCAACTTCCACCTGGGATGGTGGCTATGCCCACCCACAACTAAGACTGAACTCAGCACCTTGAGCCGAGCTGCTGCCTGGATGGCTCAGAGGATAGAGTGTACGCTCTTAACACGGCTGCTGGTTCAACTCCCACATGGGATGGTGGCTACGCCCACTCGCAAATAAGACTGAACACAGCACCTTGAGCTTAGAAGCCACAAGCTGCCGAAGGGAAGCCAGATGGCGCTGCCAACGGGAAGCCAGATGGTGACTGGCACCCTGCACGAGGAAGACTGAAGAAAAACTTGGCTGGTCCCCTTCCCCAATTCCCCAATAAAATCTTAAAAAAAAAAAACCAACAACACTATTCATGGTATGTAATTTAAAATAGCAATAATGACTATAAGCTAAAAACATATTATTAAGGACATAAAGTCCAAATTTATCTAATTTTTTAAATTTTTACAAAGAATGGGGAAATCTTTATAGATTCAATAATTTAACTATTTCTTTAAAATCAGCCCTCATAAATGAAATACTAACTTAATTGGAGAAAATGGTTACTAATGCATGGCTTACTCTAGTATACAAAAGCATGCTTTTTTCTAGTAAAAATATATGAGGAAAAGTATAAAGAGTGCTACATATGCTTATTTGCACTGGACTCAATATGCCCTCTTTGTATACAGCAGAAATGAGAAGGCCCTTTTGAATAAAGGTATTCAAAGGGGATAAAATTCTCTACTAGAAAGCCTATTTCTAAGCCACGTGCCAATCCTTGAAGGCTAGGGCTGTCTCTTGCTAATCTGCATCCTTGATACACTCAGCCAACAGAAAGGTCTCAACAAGTATATGAACTGAATATTTTTAATACTTTAGCTATCTCTTTCTCTTGCTTTCTAATTTTTTTCCCTAAAAATGAACTAGAAAATTCTGACTATTAATCTTTGTTGGAGAAAATGATCTTGGGCTACTGCTCTGAATAATCAATAAGGACATCAAAAGGAAATAGCAAGTGTCAACAGTGAATGGGCTGGTTTAGTGACAGTGCTTAAGCAGGAACTAGAAACAGATGAAAGATTTGAAAAAACAGTATCACATGCACCAATATACTCAGGTATAGTCCTAACTACATTACAGTTCAAGTGGTCTTGCAAGATAACGTTGTAGAGGTTTTTCACTTAACCCTATCCCAGTTTCACAGTTCTCTATTATTGAGTACTGTGTTCACACCACATCTCCCTCCAGTGATGAGTCTAAAAGAGTAACAATAAGCTCAGTATGTTATCACTCTCTTCATTCTTCTATAAAATATTCTGAGTTTAGCAAGACTTGAATCAGTTCTTATTAGACATAAATTTAACCCAATTTTTCCATTAGTAATTAATAATTATTATTATTTTCAGAATAACAATTTCATTATTCTGGATAGACTATAATTTTAACTACAGAGAAGCAAAGTATCGACCAATTCCCTACCTAACTCCCTTTCAGTGGTGCCTTCAATATAAACAATATGTAATAGGGGTAAAAATATAAATATGATTACACTATACATCCGTTTATTAGAAACTAAATAATTTTTTATTTTCCAAATCTCATAATTTTCTACTTGCAAAACAGGATTCTCTTCCTCCTGAAATAAATCATTCCTAGAATGATCTTGCAAGAAATAAGGTAAAATATATTCAAAAACACACACTAAGAGATTCAAAGCCAAAAGTTAAAAAATTAAGACTCAGGTGAATCATGTCGCAGGAATGTAAGGATTATAATTAAAAATCAGAATATAATCCGCAACACATTGCTCAAGCCAATTTAATTCTCACAATTCACTTGGCACTAACATGACTGAAAATTTCACAGACTACCAAAAGAATAAAATAAAACCCTCACAGATAAGTGCTTCATAACATATTTACAAAGCTGAACAAAACTAGTAGTATTAATCTTAGAATTCATAGTTATGACTCTGAATTTCCTTCTTTTTTTTTTTAAGAGGGCAGTGTCGCTGGCGCTCATATGTGGGATCCGAACCGGGGCCGCTTGCGTCCGAAGCCAGTGCTTAACCACCGCGCCACTCGGACAGCCCCATAGTTATGATTCTGAAAGCTCACATCAGCAAAATGAAAAACTTGAAGCTGCCATAATTATTATATATCAAATATTTAAAAGAAAAGATACATTAACTTTGTTTCAAATAAATAAAACAATTCAAATGCACCAGAAAAGCTGTGGCTTCTACTAAAATGAAAATTGCTGCCGTTATGTACAATTTTTTTTTTCATCTTCAGACCAAACAAAAAACAACCTCCCATGATAGTCTTCATTGTTGTTCTTAAAATAGGTGATGTCAGTTTCCCTAGATATTTAGAACACATGTTATGTGCTTTATGTGTTACGGTATATAAATGTGATTAGAAATGCTTCCATTAGTAATGTATGACTATTTATTTACCTTTAAAATCTTGATTGTCATGACTTGAACAATGCCTAAACTACCTTAAGCCAAATTTTTAAAAGTTGAAATTTCTGAAGAATCAGCATGGAGTATATATAAATGCATGAGTAAGATAAAGGTTCTAATTAGACAGCAGAGTTCAGGCTCACTATCTCACTACCTCAGTAAATGTTAGCAATAGCCCTCTAGGCCTCAGTTTCTTCATCCGTAAAATTTATTTTTAATTTATTATTAGTTTTGAGAACAGGCAGTGATGTGTTCAGCACAGTGCCTCACCTCTTGCCTATTATTACATATTTTATTTTTAGCTTACTTTCAAACTGTTGAACCAAATTCTCACACAAACTAAACCACTCCCTGGACTTCAGATATCTTCGAAAGCAACAGTCACTTTTTGAAAACACCAGGGGTTTTACTAATTCAAATTTTTACATACAAAAGTTTACATACTTAAACTAAACTTAAACTTAAACTAAAAATGGTAATTGATCAAGTCTGAAATCTCTGTACTACCTTTTACCACTTGAGGAAGAAAGAGAAGACAATCCAGTCCCAGATGTCAAAAACATTCAGAATAAAAGAAAATAAACTTCAACTTTAAGTATCTTCAGCCAGTGTTTGATCAGGCTGAAGGAGAGCAATGACATCTTCCCCCATAACAAGCATTTTCTTGGTATCTCTAAAGCTTAAACTCAAGTATGTGCCTACGAATCTTCTCCTACTCAGATGTGTCTCAAGGACACCGGTAAACACATGAACAACTCTGGTAAGTCAAGGAGCCAGGTAGCCATTTGGGTTTCTGATTTTCTTCAGGTATCACAGGTTCTCTGCTGAGCCAGAAAGCAAAGGAGCACGTGTGTATGTGTGCATCCTGGACCACAGATCAAATTTCATACCCTTTGCTAGCAGTCCACAAGTATGGTAGGTAACTAAGCAGGTAACTAAGACGAGACATACAAAATGAGTCTCTACTGAAAGTGCCTGCTTGCTCCATCTTTTCAAGCAGGCCTACACATTACACAAGATACACATAATCAGCCACAAAAGAATCTTCTTTTCATCAAAATATTATTTTAACCCCTGGAGACCATCTAACAGACCATATCAACCCAGACAACAGACTATGTTAAACTTTTGAAATCCATGGCAAAAATCCAGAGTACAGGCTGCCAACTAAAAACAAGTACTCTAGAAAAGCTTTCAATGAGGGCCAAGAAAACACAGTGGTTCTGGGATCTACTCCCCATTAGCTGTGATCTCTAACATGCTTCCATTTTCTAATTCATAAAATAGTAATAATAATAAAACCTGCTCCGTATGGTTACTTTGAAAATTAAAGGAAACAATACCTGTGAAGTGCTTAGCACTATGTCTAGCATATACAAAAGGTTCAATAAATATTATTATTATTATTACTAATCTATTCTCTCACTACAGGCATATCTACCTCCTCCTTTGGGTAAACATGTATTATTGAGTCCTTACAGAGCCCTTCATGTGTGTTAAGTGCCATTCTTCTCATTCCTATTCTCTCTCACTCTTTCACCATCTCTCCCTTAGTTGTCCTTTTTCACTGTAGAAATTACATACCCTAGATGTAAACCAAACTAAAACTATACCTAAAACACTGAATCCAAATCAAAAAATCAAAGACTTTTTTTCTCGCTCAAATATGATAATGCATATTTTATGAAAAAAAAAAACCAACAAAATGTCAATAGCAAAGGTTTTACTTGCTTTTGAGGTCCCCCACAATCACCCTCTAACAATTTGTCGTTAGACAAATTTAACAGCGTAACTCTCTTTTCAAACTACTTTGATGTCAATACAGCTAGCCAATCAAGTATTCTTAGTAAGTATTTTAGGAGCTTCTTACACAAGGCAAAAACAAAACATAACTACCTTTGGTTGCACTGCTTAGTTTGACCCTCTTTCTCTTGCCCAAACCTTGACTCCCATCCTGATCCTCCTGGAAGAAAAACAAAATTAGCATTATAATAGCCCTCTTATTCATGAATTTATACCTTTTTACATAAATATAAATATGCTTATAAATCATTAAATATAATATAGTCATGCTTACATATTAATCAAAACATTAACTTTTATGTATTTGCTACAGTATCTTTTTAATACTGCTAATTTTGATTAAAATATATAACGAAAATTCTTAGTATTAAAAAAGCTCTTAAACTTAATCTGTGCTTTTATTTATTTATTTTTTTTTTTAAGATTTTTATTAGGGAATCAGGGAAGGGGAGCAGACAAGTTGCTGTCCTTTTGTTCTTCAGTCTAGTTGTGGAGGACGTTGCTTCACTGGCCCATGTTGGTATCATCATTGCGCTCTTCATGGATGAGGCAGATCGCTCGCCAGCTACTGGACGGTCACTCACAGCGGCTCTTGGCAGCTCACGCTGGCTGCCAGCCACTCACCGTAGCTTACGGCTGCCCAGTGCAGCTCCACTGCAGCCTACACCATCCCCGGCGACTCACGGCAGCCCAGCTCCAGGTCGAGCTGTTGTTCACCATCTTAGCTATAAAGGGTGCAGCATCACTGGCCCATGTGGGATCCGAACCATGGCCCTCCTGCTCAGAGCTGGCTTCTCAAGCCAACTCTTAACCAATGCGTCACTCGGCCGTCCCAAGAATACTATTTTTAATGAACAAGAGTAACTCCCAGTTGTGGAAATTTCAGGCATTCAGGAGGATGAAAACAATACAATTATCATGACTACAAAACACCACCCCACCCCACATTCATTACAGGAAGTGGTAGTTCTCCCCATTTATCTATGAGGAAGCAGTATAGAAGTCTAGAAAATGATGGTTCAATGGACAAGAGAGGAAATTAAGCCAAGTACAATCTCAACCCAAACAACAATTGTGCAGCTCCCAAGAAACACTTTCCAGATCTCAAATAGTCCATGGGCAGAGAAGTAGACAACATTGTTACATGTGTTTCAGGCACAAAGCATGTATATAGGTCCAAAATGAGATAAGAAAAACAGATTCAAACTCTAAGCCTGGAAAAATTAACAGATGGTTTCTCAACCCAAATTAACCTGCCTTTCTTACTTTCTTTGACAGGTTCACTAGACAGATGAAAAATGTTAGCTCCATAAAAGAAAAGTCAGGTAAATTCACAACTGATTAGAACAGTACTCAAAGAAAGTTAATATAGAATACACATGGCTAAAAGGAGTATTTAATATATCAGTTTATAAATATAAAATCCAAAGATCTTGAGAGATTAGAACAATAAGATGAAATAAGGATTTATGTAAACTACTGTAATCTAACATTGTTTGCTTTAAATCAACCATACAAGGATAAACAGAGGAGTTCTAACTTGTCAGCTGTGAGTATGAAGGGGGTGGGGGAAAGCCTAGGTATTTCATTTGACCACAGGAGCTCTTGCCAACAGTCTAGCATAGCTACTACAAGGCCAACAAAAAACCCTGGGCCTTAACAAAAACACAGTATGCTTATCAGAGAATGTCTCATCACAGTACACTGAATCAGATCTAGATTATCAAAAGGAGTGAATCACTGAAAGAGGTATGTACAGCAAAGAATATTAAATAATTAAAGTTAAGGGCCGGCCAAGTGGCACAGTGGTTAACAGCTCGCTTGAGATGCCAGTAGTCCCAGTTCAGATCCCACATATGAGGGCCAGTGATCCTGCCCTCTAAAAAAAATAAATAAATAACTAAAGTTAATATTTAAGGAGTATCATATGGAAGTAAGAATACAAATCTTTCTAGGATGAAAATAAGAAACATGTGAAAGTAACAAGACTTAACACAGTATTGAGAAAAACTTCCTAGTAATCATTACAGCTATCAAACAAAGGAGCAAGCTGGTTCTTAAACAAGCTCCCTACCACTACAAGTGTTTATGAGGCTTACCAATTATCAGGAATGGTGTAAAATCAATTCCTGCACTAGAAAAGAAATACATTAGATATTTCTAAGGTCCTCCCACCAAAAGTGTTCATGATTCCCCACCCTACCCTTAACCATCAATGAAAATTATTATAACTAACAAATTAAAATTTAAAATTTAAAACCTTATATCTCTAAAAACAATTTTCTTTCACGTGTTCAATTTATGAAAAGCAACTCTGGATTTCAACTTTAATAATCCTACTTTAGTTACAAGTTTTGACAAATTGTTTTTTTAAGTGTTTATTTGGATTCTGTCTTGAATAAAGGCAAAAATATTGAGAACATAACTTATTTTATTTGTTGCATGATTACTTCTCAATTATATAAGAGTATGCAGGAAAAAGAGTAGAAGTAAACAAGCAAAATAAATAAACAATGATTATCCCTGGATGGTATGGCTGAAGGTAAATGTTTTCTTTTTTATACTTTTTTCTATTTTTCCATTTTTCCACAGTGAACATTCATATTTTTATAGTTTCATGATGTTTGAAATGATTTCATTTGTATTAACAGCTAAGTACATTAAAGTCACAGCGATTAATGACGTGGTCATTTCATACAGACCAGTGGACACTGCTTATGGCAATAGCCACAGTGAATATAATCTTTCCTTGAAAACTTATCTTGATCTAAAAGATCTTATTTTCTCTGAGAAACTCTCTAATTACACCCATGTACTTCAATATTAGAGATAATTCTTTTGAACTGAATTATCTGATGGTTATAAATAAATCTATACAAAAATGAATATATATTTAAATGTTCAAATACCTCAAACTTAAAATTTGTCCTTATTTTCTTTTTGGTTCCATACAACACAAACATTTTCTACTGTTATTTCATACAAGCTACACAAAAAAGTAAGACATAGTAGTATGAAGAATGGCATGTGTAAAAATAGTACTGAGTACATAATGTTCTGTTACTCTAGGGACAGTGGGGACAAATATCTGACACAACTTGTATGAATAAAATTATGTAGACTGTAATATGTACGTTCATTCAAATAAAACTCTGCAAATCTTGCTGTTGTTATAGTTTCAAATCTGTTTCTTCATTTATAAAATGAAGTGGTAGGATTAGGTTGCCTCTAGAGTCTCTTCCAATCCTAAATTCTAACTTACATTTTTAAAATTGTTATAATTCTATCTCTACAGTAGTAACTGAGATGTCACTGTCCTCTTCTCATCCTTTCTTCCTTTTTATATACTGTAATTTGTTAAGTTACAAGAATGAAATCATGAAAAGGGCATGCTCAATAATTCCGTGAGCCTATAAGATAAGGTTGTACAAACTCCAATCTCTAAACTTTATCCAGCTTACACTAAATTTCAAATATAAATATTTAAAGCAAATACCAATTGCCAAAAAAGAAAAAAAAAAGCAGTATGACTTTAAACGCCTTAAAGAAACTTTTAAATGGTATAAAATAGGTATTTGTTCAAGAACATCTGTATCTGGATACTCCTCTATCACACTCTTTCTATCTTATTTCTTTATAATACTTTCTCCTTTATCTATTCTATTCTTTATTAAATTACTGCTTCCACTTTAAGTAATATGTATAAAAAAATGCTCTGAAAGAACAAAAGTACAATACAAATTTTAAATATTAATGTCATTAATTTTTAAGTGACTGGAAATTCTTATATTTTCCTCTCTAAATAAATCAGTCTAAAACTGACACTCCTTTAAATAACTTGCTTCTTATTTATGATGCTTAGCTTCAAAAGGAATTTTTTTTCCCCATGCAGGTCACTGGTACCAACAGAACAATGTTTCCCATTAAGAAATAAAAGCAGTGGACTGGCCGAGTGGTGCATTGTTAAGAGCTGGCTTGGGACGCCAGCGGCCCCGGTTCGGATCTCACATATGAGGGCCAGTGACACTGCCCTCTGTAGCTAAGATGGTGAACAACAGCTCCACCTGGAGCTGGGCTGCTGTGAGTCCCCTGGACGGCATAGCAGCAGCCCCAGCTGCAGTGGGCTGCCATAGGCTACAGTGAGTGGCTAACAGCCAGTGTGAGCAGCTGGCAGCTGGTGTGAGCTGCCAAGAGCCACTGTGAGTGGCCGTCCAGAGGCCGGCAACTAATCTGCCTCACCCGAGAAGAGAGCAATGATGACACCAACATGGGCCAGCGAAGCGTAGTCCTCCACAACTAGACTGAAGAACAAAAGGACAGCAACTTGTTTGTTCTCCTTTGGCGGTTCCCCAATGCTGCCCTCCCCCAATTCCCCAATAAAATCTTTAAAAAGAAAAAAAAAGAAAGAAAATCCGCATAAAATAGGATAGAAGACTCCAAGAAGAGAGACTAGCAGAAGAGTTATAATAATTTTATTATTTCATTATTTCATTAAATTCATTATTGTAGCTTAATGTTCCTTAAGCTACAATAAATATTAGTAAAATTTTAGTATATTCCCTTTGCTTTACAAATGTAAAGATCAACTTTTTAAAAAACGTCTTACAATTTTAATATAAGCATTTATTCTCTTCCTGTATAATGTTAACTATTTTACTTAAGGAAAACTTTAATTTTAATTAAAACACTACAATAGCCATTTCCGGTTACAGTGGTATTTCATTATCATGTTACAGTTTTTCCCAACAAACAAGTACTACTGAAATAGATGCAAAAATCTATAATCAAGTGTAGGTACAATATTTAGTTATAATCACCAGTCATTATTGGGTATCAAGAGAATCCAAAGAAAAGAACTGCAAATGTCACATCCTTTTTATGGAAGTTTTAAAACATGTTTACAAAGTTTTTGTCATTCCTCCCACTGAGGGGTGGAGTCTATGTTACCTCCCACTGAATGTGGGCCCACCTTAGCAACTCACTCACAACTAACAGGACACAGAGGAAGTTACACTATGTCACTTCCAAGGCCAGCTCAGAAAAGGCTCCATAGCTTCTGCTCTTGTGCTGTTCACACGGGGAGCAGCCATCTCCTATCAATATATAAGAAGTCCAACAACTTGAAATCACCATGCTGGATAAGTCACAAGTAGGCACTGCGGTCAACAGCCAGCTGAGCTCGCTGGACCATCAGCATCAATTGCCAACCTGTGAGTGAGCGGTGTTAAATCTCCATCTCAGCTAGACCTTCAGAGGGCTTCAAATATCCCAACAATCAACGGGAACCACCCAGCTGCTCTTCCCAAATTCCTGAGTCATAAAATTGTGAACAAAATAAAATGGTAATTTTTAAGCCACAAAGCTTTGTGGCTTATTCCCTTTACAGAAAAAAACTCTAGACCAACAAATAGGAAACCAAATGTCGATTTCCAACTCCACCACCAGCTAGAAGAAATTCACTAGCCTGAGTGAATCAGTTCATTCTATGGAATTCAGTTTCCTCATCTACAAATAGGAAGTTAGACAAGATGAACTTCAAGGTCACTTTTAGCTCTAGCATCTTTAATTTTTATAACCTTAAAATTGCCACCTCCTGATTCTCATTTTTGCTTTGCTATATTATACGACTTTTCTAATTCAAGATTTGAAAACGTGTTCATAACCAAAATGCAAAGACTTCACAGTACATACATCAATAAAACATAAATGAATATGTTTTTTTATAAAAAATTATGATCAAAATCGTAAAATAGAAAATTTCCTGACTTTATCACTAAAACTCTTCTATGATTGCCTTTAATGGTCTTATCATTATATTTTTCCATATTTTTGACTTTAAATATGTGTGTGTGGCTTTTACAGTTAGAAAGTAATATAATCTATTAAAATGTAAGATACACATACCCTGTAACCTAGCATTTCCATAACTTAGAGAACTATTTGCACATCTGCACAAAAAGAAATGTATGCATTGTGCCTTATAATAAAAAAACTGAAAATTAAGGAAATGATTGGATAAACTGCAGTTTATTCATATTTCAGAATACAATAGAGCGATGGAAAAAAAAGAGTACTGACAAAGATGGATTTGCACAATACTTTACAGAAACAATAAAAGGGCACAAAACAGTATAACATTTTATTTTACTCACACACACTCTATCCTTTTCTATAAGCACACAGTTATTTAACTACATAGAAAATGGTCTGTCAAGGACATCTAAACCATTAGTGACCCAGAGAAGAGGTTGGTATTAGCGGTTGGTAGAGAAGGGACTTTTATCTGAATTGTCAGGCAAATCACCTACCATGCATTTGTGCATTATTTAATCTTTTAATTAAATTTTTAAAAATAAACTTCATTACTTTTATACCATGCTTTAGTAAACTATTTCCTCTAGAAAGATAAGCAGAAATATCTATAATATGACCCATGAGCGCTCAAAAATTCAAATATTTGGGCGGCCTAGTGACTCATTGGTTAAAAGTTCACTTGGGAGTGTGAGCTCTGAGCAGCAGGGCCCCGGGTTCATATCCCACATGGGGGCCAGTGATGCTGCTCCCTCTACAGCTAAGATGGTGAACAACAGCTCAACCTGGAGCTGGGCTGCTGTGAGTCGCCGGCGACTGAGTAGGCTGCAGTGGGGCTATAGTGGGCTGCCATGAGCTACCATGAGTGGCTGGCAGGCTACACGAACCACGGTGAGCCACCATGAGTGGCTGGCCGATGGCCAGCGACCGACTGCCTCAGCCCAGAAGAGTGCAATGATAATACCAACATGAGCCGGTGAAGCGACGTCCTCCACAACTAGACTGAAGAACAAAAGGACAGCAGCTTGTCTGTTCCCCTCCCCCAATTTCCCAATAAAATCTTTTAAAAAAAAAAAATCAAATAAAGCCTAGGACAGAAAACATTTATCAAGAGCCTAATTTGTGTCTGATCCATGATAGGTACTTTACATATGTCATTCCATTTAATCCTAATAGTAGAATTATCACCATTTTTTTCATGAAGAAACTGATGTTCAGAAGTTAAATAACCTGGCCAAAAGCATAGTGATATTATGAGACAAGATTCAAACTCTAAAGCTCAAGTTTCTCTTAAAAACTAAATATCCCTTGGGCCGGCCGAGTGGCTCAGTTGGTTAAGAGCTCGCTCAAGAGTGCGAGCTGAGCTCTGAGAACAGCTGTTCGAGGCCAGCCCGAGCTGAATTGCCGTTGAGCTGCCAACAGGTGGCAGGATGGCTCAGCTAAAAAAAAAAAAAAAAAAATCCCTCAATCCACTTCCAACTGAACTATTCCAATTTCTTAAGCCTTCAAATGCTTAAATGACCCCATTTTTATCCCAATTAGAAAATATCATAAATATATAAACTATAAAAAGTACTTTGAAATAGACTAAAACTTGACTATAAAATATGATCTAGGGGCCGGCCGAGTGGCTCAGTTGGTTAAGAGCATGACCTCTGAGCAACAGGGTCGTCTGTTCGATTCCCACATGGGCCAGTGACACTGCACCCAAACAGAGCTGCCACAGGTGGCAGGATGGCTCAGCTGGTAAGAGCATGTGTTCCTAACAACAAGGCTGCCTGTTTGGATAATGGGCTATACTTACCTGCAACTAAGACTGAACTTGGCACCTTGACTGAGCTGCAGCCTGGATGGCTCAGTGGTTACAGCACGCTCTTAACAACAAGGCTGCCGGTTCAACTCCAGCATGGGATAGTGGCTATGACCACCAGCAACTAAGACTGAACACAGCACATTGAGCTGAGTAGCGTGACTGGACTTGCAGCTGAGCTAGCTGCGCCCTCCAAAACTAAGATTGAAAGACAACAATATGGTTGTTCCCCTTCCCCAACTCCCCAATACTGTTCCCCTCTCCCAGTTCCCCTCCCCCAATTCCCCAATAAAATCTTTAAAAGTATACATATATGATCTAAAGATCAAAGTCTAAGCTACTTAAAAATATATGTTACATATACATCACATGCTCTAAAATTAATTCTCAGCTACTATCACAAAAACAGTGTATGAGTATAGGTGCTGAAATGAAGTATTTTGAAATTTCACCATCAAAAAAATATTTACTATGATATTTACCCTGAGACATAATCATAATTAAGAAACAAATGATTATATAAAAGACATTAGGGCTGGCCGAGCAGCTCAGTTGGATAAGAGCTCACTCAAGAGTGGGAGCTGAGCTCTGAGCAACAGCTGTTCCATGCCCAGCCCCAGCTGAGCTGCCGTTGAGCTACCAACAGTGGCAGGATGGCTCAACTAAAAATTTAAAATTTTAAAAATTAAAAAAAAAAAAAAAAAAGACATTACAGGGCTGGCCGAATAGCACATTGGTTAAGAGCTGGCTTGGGACGCCAGCAGCGCCAGTTCGGATCCCACATATGAGGGCCAGTGACACTGCCTTCTACAGCTAAGATGGTGAACAACAGCTCCATCTTGGAGCTGGGCTGCTGTGAGTCCCCTGGACGGCATAGCTGCAGCCCCTGCTGCGGTGGGCTGCCATAGGCTACAGTGAGTGGCCGGCAGCCAGCTTGAGCGGCTGGCAGCCGGTGTGAGCTGCAAAGAGCTGCTGTGAGCAGCCATCCAGAGGCCAGCAACCAATCTCTGCCTTACCCGAGAAGAGCGCAATGATGATTATCAACATGGGCCAGTGAAGCAATGTCCTCCACAACTAGACTGAAGAACAAAAGGACATCACTTATCTGTTCCCCTTCCCCGGTTCCCCAACCCTGTTCCCCTCCCCTAATTCCCCAATAAAATCTTTAAAAAAAAAAAAAAAGAAGGCACTACATACAGAGTTGCTGAAACAAAGAATCTACGAGGAATGAAGAGAAGAAAGGATCTACGAAGGGCAGATTAGGTAATGGTAAAGAACAAAGAGAAAGAACTTATTTCAAATCCTCTGATATCCCCCTAGAAATTACTTCCAGAAAAGACTCAAAAGCCCCTTGACCTATGCACACAAAAGGATCTCCTTCTGGCACCTACCATAAAACATGGTGGTGTTGCAATGCATTGTGTATGGTGAAAGTCTCCATCAGCAATTTAAAAACTAATCTGGAGAGTTTAGGCCAAGACAAAAAAGAATGCTACTTCTTTCCTAGACAAAGGAGAAAGTATCTATGTTGAAGTTCAGCTTTCCACATGCTCAGAAAAAAAATCCAATTCATAAAAATAAAGTAGAATTGTTACCAAGCCTGATGGAGACATAATGCTAAGTATGCTAAAATAATATGAAGGTTTTAATCAACTATATAAATACTAAAATAAAACTACAGATTTTTCTAGATCACATCAAGATATTTAGATTAGTTTTTAAAAGTGTTCTGTAACATCACTAAAACATTTCACCTTGTAATAGTTATCTAAAGTTACTACTGGGAATAGCTACAAGGCTCCTTTCCTATCTGCCTTGCTTTAGTCAAAGAAGTGCACTCATATTCAACTCTAAGTATTCCCAGATCTTGCCTTTGGAAAGGGCATTCCACCTCACCAACATGCCCTTAAAGAAAGCGGAATCAGCAGTTTAAAATCACATGTCTAAGGGTGACTGGTTAGCTCAGTTGGTTAGAGCTTCGTACTGATAACATCAAATTCACAGTTTTGATCCGCACATGGGCCACTGTGAGCTGTGACCTCCTTAAAAGAGTCAACTATGCCATTGTAGCATGAAAGCAGTGTGTAACCAATGACCACGGCTGTTCCCAAATAAAATTTAAAAACAATGGGCTGGCCGAGTGGCACGGTGGTTAAGCGCTGGTTTGGGAAGCCGGCGGCCCCAGTTCGGTCCCACATGTGAGGGGCCAGTGACACTCCCTCAAAAAAAACAAAAAAACAAACAAACAAAAAAAAACCACATGTCTTTAGCACTCTTACCCCATCACTCCCTTCCCCCTTGCTTCAAAATGAAATTATTACTGTTTTAGTTGAAGTGTTTATATATTTTTGAAAGTCTACCTTAAATATCAGCCAGTTTTTTTCCATTTGCCATTATAGCAACATTATTATTCTTAGAAGTAACTCTTTAAAACTTAAAATAAAGCAAAAATTTTAGCTAACCATTTACATCAATTTTTTTTTTTTTTTCAGGGCAGTGTCACTGGCCCTCACATGTGGGACCCGAACCGGGGCCGCCGGCTTCCCAAGCCAGCGCTTAACCACCGTGCCACTCGGCCGGCCATACATCAATATTTTTTTAAATAAGATTTTATCTTATTTATTTAACAAACACACATATAATGCTTACAATATGCTAGGCACTACTGCTCTAAATGCTTACGTCTCCTACATATATTAACTCATTCAAAGTTCCTAATAAGACCAAGAAATAAGTACTATTATTACCTCCATTTTACAGATAAGAAAATTTGAGCATTTAAGACACTTGCCCACAGTCATACTACTAATTGGTACAGGAGCCAGATTCAAACTCAGGCATTATAACCCCAGAGTCAATCTCACAAGCAGCATATTAAACTGCCTCTCCAATTTGCTAAAAACTCTTTAAAATTGTTTATCCAAAATGAGATTCCACAAAATGTTGGATTTTGTGGGAGCATTTTTACAGAGGAAAACTACTACTATAAAGTTTAAATTACAAGGCATTAAATCAATTATAAGACTTCAGTAAGGCCCGCCCAGTGGCGCATTGGTTAAGAGTTGGCTTGGGACACCAGCTTTGAGCAGCAGAGCCCCGGTTCAGATCCCACAAGCAGGCCCAGTGACACTGCGCCCTCTATAGCTAAGATGGTGAACAACAGCTCGACCTGGAGCTGGGTTGCCATGAGTGGCCAGCAACGGTGTAGGCTGCAGTGGGGCTGGCCGGCAGATGGCATACGCTTTTGTGAGCTGCCCTGAGCCACCATGAGTGGCCATCCAATGGCCAGCGAGCGACTGCCTCACCCGGGAAGAGTACAATGAGAATACCAACATGGGCCAGTGAAGCGAAGTCCTTCACAACTAGACTGAAGAACAAAAGGACAGCAACTTGTCCTTTCCCAATTCCCCTTCCCCGAGTCCCCAGCTCTGTTCACCTCTCCCAATTCCCCAATGAAATCTTAAAAAAAAAAAAAGGCTTCAATAACAGAAATCACGCTTTCAAAAGGTTATTTGACTTACTTTGACATTATCAAATAAAAATGGGTTTTTAAAGATAAAAAGGTATCTATGTTTGTATGTAATACAATTTTCTTTAAAAAATATTTAAATCAATCATTAAATGTATAATGTGATAAACATATGAAATTTAAATTTTATAAGCATTAAGGTTATAAACAAATATATGTAAAAAGGCAATTTTCTCTTATAAATTATATACTAAGAAAATACGGTACTGTTAAAAAGGACTCACTAGAAATATTTAATATATTAATAAACTATAAAAATTGAAATCTCAAATTGACCATCTATTTCCCAGTACACAGCTTCTTTTAATAATCCTTGACATATTAGGTATAACTTTATTATAAAGTTAGAAAAGCACTTACATTTCATATTTTTTTAATAATTATTCTGGACTTAGCTAAATTTTTAAAAACCATTTGATCGTACATATGACAACAATTTAGATACATTTAGGGATAGCTTCCTAGGAGAAATCTGTCTCTTTCTACCTCCCATTTCTAAACTGTTAAAAGGAAAATGAATTCTAAACAAGTAAAAATCTAGTGGAAGTCCTTATTCCTAAGTAATTGTATGATCTTGACTAAGTTATTCTATTCTGAACTTCAATGTCCTTGTCTACAAAATGAGGAATTTAAACAAGATAATATCCACAAATCTGTAGTTTTAAAACTTTTAAAATTCTATTTTTAAAAAGTTTTACATTTTAAATCTCACCTCATCAGAAGAATCTAGTTGTCCCAATGTCCCTGTTGCACCGGCAAAACCTTGGAAAGGAAAAAAGAAGTGGTCCTTCATAGTTGTTAAATGCTTTACTTTGAAATTATTTTACAACGTAACAATATCAAAAATTAAGTTTTGCTATTTTAAGACACCTCATTCTAACAGTGATCTTGGCAAAATTCAATATTTATCTTTAATAAATTTGGACTTAATACTTTATACATCAATAGGAAATCTCCAGTGAAAACCCAAATTTAATCATTCCAAGTGGTGTTTTGAAAGTATCTCTTTCTTTCTTTTTAGTTTTAAATATTACAACTGCTACATTTTTCTCTAGTTAGAACCAGAAACTTAATAAGCTAACCAAATTCCCTTTAAGAAAAATGCCTTCTCTTCTTTGGCCAATCTATTCTTTCTCGCTTCTAAATTTTTGTAACTTTTATTATTTTCCTTCAAATGAATGACGTATTATTTAAATTTCTTCAATAATGAGTAAAGTTTGAGGCATTTTTTTGTTTTAATACAGAAAGTTATCACTGTCCAAATTAAGTATTTAGACAAACCTTGAACTGCTAGAGTACTAGTGCCAGCAGATGGCTCCTGTATACCATATACAAGTTTATCCTCAGGATATGTAAGTCCAGAGCTCTTCAAAGCTATAAGGTATTTTTCGTGACTTTTCTTCGCGCAAGCATTTTCTCCAAGACCTAATATTTAAAACAAATTTAAAATAAATAAAAAAATATTCCATTCAAAATATAAGCATAGACAACTCAGTCGCTAATACATATATATAAAATATGTATGAAGGGGGAACCTAGATTAATCATATAAAATAGCTTCAGATAACGTATTTGTGCTCATGTTTGGCATTAACAATCACAGAATGTACAGTATGTTTATAACAAATAATGAAATCTACTAAGTAACTGGGCAATTAAAATATGCCAGAGATGGGCCAGCCGAGTGTCGTGGTGGTTGGGCGCTGGCTTGGGAGGCCAGCGGCCCCAGTTCGGGTCCCACATATGAAGGCCAGTGACACTTGCCTCAAAAAAAAAAAAATATGCCAGAGATTATATGCAAGGCACAAAAGGTGCAAAGATTAATAATAAGGCATGATTCCTGCCTTCAAGGAAGTTGAAAATTAGTGGTAGCTAAAGGCAGATACCATTTGCTTTGACAACTTGTGCTCTCATAATACTGTGGGGCCAGACTTACCGGAAACAGAGTACTTAAGAAAGGCTTCCTGGGGGCTGGCCAATTAAATAATCTTAGAACTTTTACTTTTGCATTTCAGCTTATTAATTATAGCTAATTTTTTCTTTTGTTGTTTAATATATTATGGAGAATGGGATCATAGTAAAAGAAAAACACTGATATTTAAGTTCTTTAAAACATTATTCAGTCTGAAAGCCAAATTATCATGGCATTTGCCGCCTCTTAGGCAGACTGTATATCTTAAATTACAGTCTCAATCTCTCTGATTATAAAACCATATAAATGAGTTCCTTTAGGATTTGCTGAGCTTTTATTTCCTCTCTTTGCTAGCCTCAGTATTTGCAATACAACAGTTAGGTTAAAAAAAAAAACTGCAACAGAGACTAAACAGATAGGAAGACATCCATCCTTTGATTCCAGTCCAATATTAAAAACAAGCACAATTAGTTTACAAAGAATAGGAACTTGTAGGGTCCTATATAAGAAAAAAATAAATGTCTCCTGAATAATGAAAGCTATGTGTTTATCTCAATAAGACAGATGAAATTTTGATAATACTTTTTGGTTAACAAAACATATTTCATCAACCCCTCACAAAAAACCTGAGATAGGCCGGCCGAGTGGCACATTGGTTAAGCGCTGGTTTTGGGATGCCAGCAGCCTCGGTTCGGATCCCACATGAGGGCCAGTGACACTGCCCTCTACAGCTAACAACAGCTCCACCTGGAGCTGGGCTGTGCGAGCCCCGGTGATGGTGTGGGCTGCAGCCCCTGCTGCAGTGGGCTGCCATAGGCTACAGTGAGTGGCCGGCAGCCAGCGTGAGCGGCTGGAAGCCAGCATGAGCTGCCAATAGCCGCGGTGAGCGACATCCAGAGGCCCGCGACCGATCTGCCTCATCCGGGAAGAGCGCAATGACGATACCAACAGTGAAGCAACATCATCCGCAACTAAAACTGAAGAACAGAAGGACAGCAACTTGTCTGTTCCCCTTCCCCGATTCCCCAACGCTGTTCCCCTCTGCCAATTCCCCAATAAAATCTTTAAAAAAAAACCCTGAGATAAATGAAGTATAAAATCTTACACAGGGCCGGGCAAGTGGCGCAGTGGTTAAGCGCTGGCTTGGGAAGCCAGCGGCCCCGGTTCAGGTCCCACATATGAGGGCCAGTGACACTGCCCTCAAAAAAAAAAAAAAAAAAAATTCGTACACAGACCTTGAGGGCCTACCTAATCTGGATCTAGCCTAATGTAGTAGTCTTATTTGTGCCCCCGTACCCCCTACATTCATTTCACTTCACTTCAACCACACTAGCCCTTTTTAGTCCCTTTAAAGAGTAAGCTCAGGGCCAGCCAAGTGGCGTGGTGGTTAAGAGCTGGCTTGGATTGCCAGCGGCCCCGGTTTGGATCCCACATATGAGGGCCAGTGACACTGCCCTCAAAAATAAATAAATAAGTAATAAATAAATAAATAAATAAAGTTTAAAAAAAAAGAGTGAGCTCACCATCACTCATTAATATTCGCACATGCTGGTCTCTCTGCATGGTATCTAAGGGGTGCTTTGTGTGATACTCTTTATATTTATTCTGTTTGGGGTTCGTTAAGCATCTTAGATCTTTAAGTCAAGGTTTTTCATCCAAATTGGGGGATTTTAATCATGATTTCAACAAATGCATTTTCTGTCAAAATTTCCACACTCCTGTCATCCTCGGGTTCCAATTACATTCATGCTAGATCATCTGATTCTAATATGTCCCTAAGGAGCCACTGTTTTTTCTCTCTGTTCTCTAAATTGACCAATCTATTGACCTGTCTTCAAATTCACTGAGTCTTTCTACTCTCTCCAATCTGCTACTAAGCCCAGCCAGTGAATTTTTCAAATCAATTATTGCATTCTAAAATCATTTTCAATTCTAGAATTTCTTTTTTTTATTATTCGTATTTCTTTGATAAGATTCCTTACTTCTTCAATCATTAACACCATATTTTCCTTTAATTATTTGAACAGATTTTCCTTTAGTTTCTTAAGTATATTTATAATACAATAACTACTTTAATGTCTTTATCTAATAAATCCAACATCTAAGCTATTTCAAGGACAATTTCTATTGATTGTTCTTTTTCTTGGTTATAATGCACAATTTCTTATGTTCTTGCATGTCCAGTGGTTTTAACTGTATATCAGACATTCTAGTGACACATTATAGAAGATTCTGGATTCTGTTATCTTCTTTTAAGGAGTATTAATTTTAATTCTAGAAGACAGTTCAATTAATATCCTAGTTACCTAGAACTCCTGAAGGTTTGATTTTATACTTTGTAAAGGGAAGATTTGCGCAAAGCCCTCTGAACTGACAGGAATAATCGCCAACCACTACCTCCCTTGCAGACGCTGCCAGGCTTAAAACTGACCTAGACTAGACCTAACTCTAAGTTTTGGCCTTTTGTCTCAGCTAGATGCCGAGGGTATTAATAAGGTCTCTCTTTACCTCTAATTGGACTAAAACTCCAATGTCTTCCAATACTGCTTAACCTCTAATATCTCTATTCTGCTTTTAGCCCCATAGAAGTCGCTGTCTAGTAAGCCTTAGGTAGTCTCATTCTGTATATGTGTATCTCAGTCTTCCGCCAAGTATTTTCAGGGGTCCACCATACATCTGCCCTAACACTCCTTGGTATTCTTCCCTAAAGATTCCAGTTTCCAACTGCTTTAGCTCCCCTAAATTGTAATCTCTGCCTTCTTTGCTCAGTTGGACCACCATACGCTGCTTCAATGCCAGCTTGCTGTACTACAAGCAGGCAGTTATCCCCAGACAGAGATTCAGGGCAAGTGTGGGGCTCATCTCCTGCTTCTCCTTTCTCTCAAAGGTTTATAGTCTTGAATTGCCTGTTGCCCAATGCCTGAAAACAGGAACCTCTCATTTTTTCCAGTTTTATGTTGTTTATAGCATAAGGGCTAGTCCAATAGTCAGCAGAAGATATCCTCAACCTGGAATCTAACCCCATCCCATTACCACCCAACTGCCCTCACCTCTGTGAAGCTTCCCCACATTCCCTCCCCATCAGTGAAAACAGGTTTCCCTTTTATAAACACTTGTCCTACCCTTTCATAGAATTTACTACAGTTTATAATTACACAATTTTTTGGTCTGGGGTTTTATTACTGTCATCTCACTCACTAAACCATAAGCTTTATAAAGGTAGGAATAGGGTTACCTGATTGACTAATTATAGTCTCCTCCTCAAGCTCTAGTACTTAGCCCACAGACAAACACATTGGATACTTAATAATTATTTGATGAATAAATATATCAGGTTAACACATGGTTAACAATACACATGAAAATTTCACCATTCTAAAGAAACAAGATAAACTTCAATTTTCAAAATATGCTGTTCATGAGCCAGCAAAAAGACTGTTATTTAAAAGTTATAACAAGATTTTTAAATAATTCATATATTTATTGTACTACAAATTTGGGCTCAACTAAACTAAAAAATAAAAATTAAAGTATTTTATATAACAGTACAGTATACCATGTGAAAGCATACTCAATAATTTCAAGTTTTACAACTTAAATTCTACACTATTTTAAAATCCTCATGGGCCGGCCAAGAGGCTCAGTTGGTTAAGAGCTGGCTCAAGAGTGCGAGCTGAGCTCTGAGCAACAGCAGTTCAATGCCCAGCCTGAGCTGAGCTGCCACTGAGCTGCCAAGCAGGATGGCGCAGCTAAAAAAAAAAAATTAAAAATTACTTAAAATCCTCAGCCATATAACCAAAAAAGCTTAAAATACCAAAAATGAAGACACAGAAGTAGTAGTTGCTATTGTTTGGAGAAGTAGTAGAGTATAATTATGAATATGTTACACCAAAAGTTAGGAGACCTGGGTTCTAGTCCCAACTTCAAAATAAGTTAGTTGTAAGGTATTAAACCGGTCATTTAATTTATCTAGGGCTCATTTCTTCATCTATTAAAAAGAGGTATTCTTAATAACTTCCACCTTTAGCAATCTACGAAAAAAATCTACACTTTACTTTTAAGTTCTAAAACACAGTTTCTAATAATTATAGTAATATGAGTAAATGTTCACGTTCTTCTGTTCTAACATTTTACTCACCAGAAGTCAGATCTTTGTAGTTTTGTTGGTTTGTCAAAACCTGAGTAAGAACAGACCGCATGGCTCCTCCCATTTTCGTCAGATCTTCTAAAAAGGAAATTTGAGGCTCCAAAAGCTGAAGGACTTTGTTAAGGTCTTTTTCTGATGGTGCATCAGCCGCTAAAAAATATATATATATAAAATTAACTTTCTTTAAATATTTTGATAAGAATAACAATACTTCATTTTTTTAAATTATAGTGACTTAGATGACTGTATTTCATAATCAAAAAAGTTAATATAAGGGCCGGCCGAGTGGCGTGGTGGTTAAGTGCTGGCCTGGAAAGCCAGCGGCCCCAGTTCAGGTCCCACATATGAGGGCCAGTGACACTGCCCTCAAAAAAAAAAAAAAAAAAAAAAAAAAGTTAATATAAGAACTCTGTTTAGAACGTAGGTATCCACCCAGCACTCCGCCCAGCTTAGGCATGCTCAGGAATTCAGTCCCCTGAGAAGGTTGATACAGGAAAGGGATGACTTCATAAGATATTAAGCATTTAATTTGTGTAAGAAGCATTCAATTTGAGGGCCCTATACTTTCAGATTTATAATCATAAAATCATTTTAAAATTAGATAGTATTTAAGAAAAAGTTAAGGTAATTCCCTAAAATAAAACAAGACAGAATCAAATATATTGAAAGTAGTGTAGAACTATTAGGACAAAATTATGTCAGCTCTAAATTTAAACCTGTGTAGCAAATAACACATCCTCTATCATATTCCAAAAATACAAAGTCATGTTAGCTGGAGGTCAAAGCAACTAAAATGAAAAATAACCATTTCATAAACATGAAAGTTTTTACAAAACAATTTTAAAATACCAGGCAACATATGCCTGGTAGAGCCAGAGCAGGGAAAAAGAAAACTGGATAGCTACTGAAAAATATTTAAGAGGAAAATAAAAAGAGAGGTCGTAGAGAAACTGAGGTCTAAAAAGAAGAAGTGAATAGAGAGATTTAGCCATAACTGGCTAAAAGAAGAATGCATATAAGGGAGCAAATAGGAGCCTGTGTGCCCAGGAAAGGGGACATCAATTTCATTCAACATTTATTCAGCATCTGCTCTATGATAGGCACTCAGAAGCAAAACTAAATAAGACATAGCTCCTACCCCCAAGGAACTCACACCTAGTTTAAAGATAATCTGTGAATGAAATTCTAGATAACTCTGAGTCCTGGGACCCAAACTACAAAACCTTCTTTTCTTGATAGAAAACTAATAATACTGTATGTTACTCATCTTTATATTCTCCCCCAATGACATAAGCAGTAACATAGTAGATACTTAATTAACATTTGTTCTTGGTTTCTAAGGGTTTTAACAGTAGCTCTGACATTGGTCTGAGAATTGTAGGGTGAAATGAAAAATGGAACTCAAGGCAACTGTAATCACAAGAACTCTGAACTTGCATTACCACAGACTAGATAATTCCAAGACCTTTCTTTAATGTTAAAGTTGTTTTTTTTTTGCACAGAAGAAATTAATGGTAAGCGCAAGTGGTTATACAGAGAACAAAACTTCATAAATCTAACTTCATGAAGCTCATCTTAAGACAAAAAAGTCCTTCCATTCATTCCTCTACGTTTTCCGATAACATAATTATCAAAGCTATATATATATACATTTTTCTGTTTCTGACGTATTTTTTGTTTTTTGTTCCAAAAATAAGTCATGACTATTCCGACAACCCAATATCTATGTGATCTACTTTTTTTTTTTTTTAAACTAAAAAGTTCCTTAATTTTTTATTCCTGGTACTACTACCACAATTTACAGGGCAATATACCTGATGTAATGAAAAGAAAAAGAAAAAGACAAAGCTACAACAGATAAAAGATCTCAGGAATATACATCTAATTGACACTACGTTGTATTAATCAATAGCTGCACATTTTGCAAACTGTGGCTACGAGAGTCCTGAACAAGAAGGGTTTCCTGTTTAAGCTGCAGTAACTTTTCTGCCTGGATCATCGTTCCTTCCGCGGCAGATTTTTACAGTTCCTCTAATGCATTTGGAACGACTGTCTCAAAGTAACCTGCAGCTTTCCTGACAACTCCTCGCTCTCTCTCCTGCTAAGAACTGTAGCCCTTTTCTGCTGCATTTTTAGAATCTTCTGCAACCATATCCACCACTTCCACCACCAGATCCAAAACCACCACCATAGGGACTGCCTAAGCTTCTTCCACCAAAACTGCACCCCCTTTCATGGGTCCATAATTTGATTGTTGTTGTCCACTATAATTTTCAAAATCATTGTAGTTCCCACCACCATAGTTACCACCAAAATTTCCTCCTTCATTGTAACCATCATACCCTCCACCACCACCACATCCCCCTCCTTGGTTTCCATATCCTGGCCCTCCACCACCACCATAGCCTCCTCTACTGCTATAACCAGGACCACCGCCATAGTTGCCACCATCACCTCCAAATCCATTATATCCACCATCACCTCCTCCATAACTACCTCTGCTGCTACCTCCACCACCATAGCCTCCTCCTCCTCCAAAGTTTCCACCATGGCCAAAGTTACCCCCACCACCTCCGAAGTTTCCTCCGCGACCCATAAAGTTGCCAGATCCACCACCACAACATTCTTGTGATCCAGCAGACTGCATTTCTTGTTTAGAAAGGGCCTTTTTCACTTCACAATTATGCCCATTAATAGTGTGGTATTTCTGAACAACAATTTTATCAACTGTATCATGATCATCAAAAGTTACAAAAGCAAATCCTCTTTTTTCCCACTCTGCCTGTCTTTCATAACTTCTATGGTTTCAATCTTGCCATACTTTTCCAAGTAGACTCTCAAATTATATTCTTCTGTATCTTCTTTTTAATACCACCAACAAAAATTTTCTTCACTGTCAGATGGGCACCAGGCTTTACAGAATCCTCTCTAGAAACAGCCCTCTTTGGTTCCACTACACGCCTATCAACCTTGTGTGGTCTAGCACACATCACTGCATCCACCTCTTCGACACAAAAATAAGTAACACAACCAAAGCCCCTGGAATGTTTTGTTTGGGGATTTCTCACCACCACACAATCCGTGAATGTGCCCCATTTCTCAAAATGTTCTCTTAAACTATCATCTGTAGTTTCAAAGCTCAGACCACCAATAAACAGTTTTCTCAACTGCTCTGGTTCCTTTGGATCATGGCCCTCCTCCCCGCGGCGGCGGCCGAAGTCGGGCTGGGGGCGACTGGGCGGCGGTTTTACCTCCATGTTGAGACCGTACTCGCCTCTTCCAACTCGAGTTCAATATCTGTCATCTACTTTTATAACTGCTAAATGTCACCATAGGAAAAAATAAATATAATACACTTTTGTACAAATTACTCTGTGATTAAACTAATGGTAAATTTTAAGGTTCCAATAATAAATAATTTGTATCTATTACTTTTCTAAAATTGGACACTTGTAATGCAAAATGTAAATTCTCAAAAACTAGTATATGAGAAATCATACAGAAGGCAAGTTCAAAAACCTAGCTGGTCTCTGGTTCCTTCATTCCAAAGAGAGAGTAGTTTGGGATTAAATTAAAATAATATTTCTTTCTGTATTTTAAGACAAGTACTCTAAGAAGAGTAGAAGTACTTAAAAAATTGTATACTTTGCTAAAAATGTAGAAACAATAAAGTTTTCGCTCACAGTGAAGATAACATGATCACTTTAGGAAAAATAAAGATGCTGTATAATATTTCTTCACACTTTAAGGATGGGGGAAAGACGGAAGATAAAAATTTGTGCCATAGTTTCAAATTGGGTTTAAGGCTATTTACAGTATTAAATAATTTAAAACCTCTAAAAATAATGGAAATTCAAGTACCTTATATGAAAAAAATGCAAGTATCATTAGAAAGGTAAAAAACATCAAAAAATATTAATAAATTTGTTTCATACCACTACTTGATATCTGTAATCAACAATGTCAGACTGAGAACTTTAATAGATGATATCTAAATCCAAATATTTACCTAAAGTATATTAATCAAGATTGTGAATAAATCTTAAAATGTAAGAAGAATATCTGTTATTTTGCATGTTTCTTTTCTCTTTTCAACACTATCATGATGCTTCCACTCATACATTCTACCAATATTATGTGAGTGAGTCATCTGACCCTCCCCTAAGTTGTTAAAAATGTAAGGGAACACAAATATATAGACATCTACAAAAAAGGGGAAGGGGGAAGATAGATAATAGACAGATAGATAGATCAATAGATATGACAGATAGATAGATAGATAGATAGATAGATAGATAGATAGATAGATAGATAGATAGATAGATAGATAGATAAGTGAAATAGTAGTCTGATTGAAAAATTTAAGTTAAATTCAAACATTTTCAGGACTTCTTAATTCTGCTCTACCACAATATAATTGCATATAAAGTCACTTCGAACCCTATAAAATGATTATTTCTTCATACAAAAAAGGCCAAGTAAATTTGATCGAAAACATATGTGAGCCCAAGAGCACAGGGTGCCAAACTGTGTCAACTACAAGGTATCAGATATGAATTTATATAGTTAATATTTAGGTGTGTTTACTTAGTACTTCACAGTCATACATAAAAAATGTTAAGCAAAAAATTATCCAAAAAAACTCACCTTGTTATTAATGCTAAACTTTGTTAATTGGGAACTTAAAAAGAATATTAACAAAGAGTGTACTAAACATACCTGGTTCATTATAGCCTTCTCTTAAGTACTGAATGAGACAAAAAATAAATCTTGGAAGAACAAATTCAGACATCATCAGCAAGTCTTTGGGGACACAGGGAATATTTGAACTTGATTTAATTTGATGTCTTTTGCAGAACCTGTAATATAAAAAAAAGAAAAAAATTAACAGTGATGTCTAATCTGCCAAGAATATACTACTTCTAATAACAATATCCATAAACAAAATGTAAGCCAATACCAAAGCCAATATATTCCTTCTTTATGATCTTTAAGGCACCACGTTAAAAGAATATAGTTTTAATAGGTCTTTAAATAAAAAATGGCAGAGGAAGATTGCTTTCGAAAAAAAGACCATACTTAGTTCTGTTCCAGCTAGAATAAAAAAGAAAAACTCATTACAGGGCCGGCCAAGTGGCACAGTGGTTAAGCGCTGGCTTCAGAAGCCAGCGGCCCCGGTTCGGGTCCCACATATGAGGGTCAGTGACACTGCCCTCAAAAAAAAAAAAAAAAATCTCATTACAGGACTTACATGTTTAACTGTAGTTTATTACTTTTAAGGACTACTTTATTACTTCTATCCTATATAAACCATTAAGTATAAATTATCATTTCCCAAGAATATGCATTCCTTAACTCAACCAGTTCTAACTTACTGCATTAATGGGTGCAATATAAATACCTGAAGTTTATTTACACTTATATATATTGTGGGGGTCCAGCTGTTAGGGCCTCCCAGGGTCAGGAAATGTTTACAGGCTTTAGAGACTGGCAGCTCTGACTCCTCCAAGCCCAGGTGGGACTGCAATAAAACAGCTTATGTGAGTTACTTCTAGTGCGCATGTATGCTGGCACCATGATACTATTGTTATTTTGTTATAAAATCCCCAGTTATGCTTAACGGGTTCGGGGTTCTGAGTTGGGCTGTTCTGCTGCTGGGTTTTGACTTCTGCCTTTGCTGCTGCTGCTGGGTTCTAGCTTCTGCTGTTGCTGTTCTGCCTCTGTGAAATAAAGTGTTGTTGCATTCATGTCAGAGACTCTGCAAGGCTTTTTTACATTTGGGTACCTCACCGCCAAAACGGTCCCTGCTTGACACACTCGGACCCGACAATTATACATTCCAACATTTACATTTTTTTTAAAGATTTTATTGGGAAATCGGGGAAGGGGAACAGCGTTGGGGAATTGGGGAAGGGAAACAGGCAAGTTGCTGTCTTTTTGTTCTTCAGTCTAGTTGCGGAGGATGTTGCTTCACTGGCCCATGTTGGTATCATCATTGCGCTTTTCCTGGCTGAGGCAGATCGGTCGCCAGCTTCTGGACGGCCGCTCACAGCGGCTCTTGGCAGCTCACACCGGCTGCCAGCCACTCAAGCAGGCTGTCCTGGGGACTTGCAGTAGTAGCCTAGCTCCAGGTGGAGCTGTTGTTCACCATCTTAGCTGTAGAGCGTGCAGTGTCACTGGCCCTAATGTGTGATCTGAACCCAGGCCCTGCTGCTCAGAGCTGGCATCCCAAGCCAGCTCTTAACCAACACACCACTCGGCCGCCCCAAAAAACTTTTTATAAAATGAATATTGAAGCATCAGGGTGAGATAACATAATGTTTGGGATTTGCTTCAAAATACTTCAGCAAAAGATACTGGGGATGGAGGGAATAGGAAAAAAGAGAAAACATCAGCAAAGAGAAAAATGGCAAATGAAGCAAATGTGGCAAAAATCTTGATAAATGTTAAGTCCACTGATGGGTATATAGAAGGTCAATGCTCTGTTGTCTTTACCTTTGCGTATATTGGAAAATTTTGATAATACAAAAAAATTTTTCATCTTGCACAATAAGGAAGATTCACTGTATTAATTCATTGTTGGAAAGGATGTTCAGAAGTTTTTGTTATAAACATGGAAGTATAAATAAATACAGTTTCTGGTGAGATTTTGATAATACATATTAAAACTTTAAGTGTTCATAACCCTAGATTAGCATTTTTATTTCTAGGAATTTATTATACAAAAATATTCCAAAATTTGCAGGAATATATCCACAAAGATGTTCACTGTACCACAGTTGGCAATGCAAAACAGTTAAGAAACAACTCATGTCTTCAGTAATAGAATAAAGGTTAACCAAATTATGGTAGGTCCACAAAATACTTTGCATGTATTTTAAAAAGTGAGGTAGATTAACAAGAATTGAAGTAGAAACATATCTAAGATTTTAAAAGTGAGAAAAGAATTAGTAGCATATATATTATAGTCTCTTTTATAAATAAAATTTTGGAGAAATAGGCAATAAAAATAAAAGAATAAAAATATTTGGAGAAATGTATACCAAATTTGGTATAAATTAACTGGGAGTAGGATATGGCATACTTTTACTTTCTACATTAATTCGACCTGTAATGTTTGAATTTTGTATAACAAACATTCTATAACTTTGTAATCAAAATGAAAAAAAATTTTACCAAAAATAAATAAGCAATATGCCATTCATTTAGTTTTAGTTCCATAATTTAAAGTATAAATTCTTAACTTCTTTTGCTTCATGGACCACTTTGAGAATCTAATAAAAGTTATATCTCTGAGAAAAATATATAAACACACCCACAAGGAAAACATTCAGAGGGATCACACATAGCTGAAGTCTATCTACCCTTAAGGCAGAGCTTCCAATTGTTGGGTCCAGTAGATTACATAAAGAGGTATGGATTCCTCACTCCACAAGGCAGACAGAAGGGCAGGATCTGAGTGGCTTCCTCAGTTGCCTCAGGTACCATCCAAACATCTACCCTATTATGAAAAAGGTTAGTAACTATTACCCTTTAAAGTCCAAACCTTTATTTAAAGGAAAATATGAATTGAATAACCTCTTCCAGCTGGGCCATACAAAATCTAAGTAAAATCAAGGAAACTTAAAATGCTACCATTTCTATTTTAAAAGCTGTTAAAGATAAAACAAAAAAAGACCCTAGCTTCTGCGACAGGTTAGAGAACCAGTGGTGATCTAAGACAGTTCAATTAGAATGCCTACAAACATAAGTGAAGGAGAGAAAACAGGTGGATACCAGAACAGATGAATGAAAAAACATACTCAGCACAAAGACTGAAGGATACAATGAAAGGCTTGATGGCTGAAAAGCAGGGAGAGGGAAAGGATTAGATAAAGGAGGGCACAGAAAGACACTCTGTTCAGGAAAGAAACTAATTCAAAAGAGCTACTGGGCAGAGTAAAGAACAATTTGAACAGTGTCATGTGGCTTCAAGGAGTAAAATTTCAGTCTGGAATTAAGCTCATGGGACAGCAAGAATGGTCTAAGCAACCTAGGGACTGAGGTTACAGGAGTGGATCAGATGGTTCTGGACTGAACAAATTAACAGCCAAAAGACTAAAGGACCAAGCTCTATGAGCTGGTTTAAATAATGCAGGACTATCCAATATGAATGTAACATACTGTATGATCAACAAACAATGTTGGCTTTTGTATTTCAAGCTAAACATAGTGTGGAAATAAAGCATCTTACATAGTGTTCAATGAAGTGTTCAATGAAGGCTTCATGAAATAAAAACTAAATGTAACAGTAAAACATCAAAAATGGTTCAAAGGTATACAATTAAAGAATATCCAAGAACCCATTTAATAATCCCAGTTTTTCAAATTTTGCTTTGAAGAACCACTATATGTCTAGCAGTTAGACCCTAGAAATACAGAGGCCTTGCTCTTATGGCGCTAACTTTCTATTGGGTGGGGAAGAAGGGAGGTAGAGTAGAGAGAGAGAGAGAAACAATAAATATATAAATATGAATAATCTCTATAAAAATCTACAGCACGATTTATAGAATGTATGCATTTGGCACCTTTAAATCGGGTTTGTCAGGTAAGCCCTTTCTGAAGAAGTAATATTTAGGCTACAGGTCAAATGACGAGACAGAGCTGGACTAGGTAGGCAAAGTTCTGTAGTACAGCATATTATCAAGAGGCCTGACAAATGCAACTGCATATAAACAGGTACTAAGGATCTCTCCCCACATGAACAGAAGGAGAGTGTTCTAGACAGCTTGAATGGCTCCAAACAAAAAATGAAGTAGGAAGTAATGTGTTCACATTAGCAGTCCACAGGTCACAGATACTTTCTTCAAGGAACCCAATGGTTTTCAATGATTATGAAGGTTAAACATTCCTTGGTGGAACAAGATGTTCTGGCAATAATAGAATGATCAAATAGAACTATATAAATCATTAATATAATAACCTCTCCAAATTTTATTTCACCTCAAGTTTTAAAATTTTTATTGAAGTACAACTGACAAAAACTTGCCCAACAAGGCAAGTTTGCATCTCAGCAAAGTGTCACAAACAAAACTTAAATGACTAAGAGCAGAATTCCTGGACTCTAAGAGAAGGGGATGGGAGGGAATGGGATAGGAGAAGAGAGGAGAGGAGAGAAAGAAAAGGAAGAAGGGATTCTGGCGGTCTGTTTGTACATTAATGAGACTTAGAAGGGAGTAGGAGGGCAAGGAGAGGATAACTCAAATAACTCAACCACATGCTTCAAAAACTAGAAAAACATCTGAGATAAGCTCCCCTTAAAATTGTCCTTTGGCATGCACACCCCATTCCCAACTTAGCACAAATTACAAACATATACACTATTTTGCATATAACTTAAGGTAATTCACAGAGATCCCTGGAGAGTTGTCCCAGACTAAAAGCCTTTAAATAATCTGTTCTCTTCATTTTACAGATGGGGAAATCTCAGAAATATTAAACGAAAAACCTAACTGATAAAATTGTTTTAACAAAACTCCTGAAGATCACAAAAGATAGATGTTGGGCCGGCCGAGTGGCGCATTGGTTAAGAGCTGGTTTTGGGATGCCAGCGGCCCCGGTTCGGATCCCACATATGAGGGCCAGTGACACTGCCCTCTACAGCTAAGATGGTGAACAACAGCTCCACCTGGAGCTGGGCTGTGTGAGCCCCGGCGACGATGTAGGCTGCAACCCCTGCTGCAGGGGGCTGCCATAGGCTACAGTGAGTGGCTGGCAGCCAGCGCGAGCTGCCAATAGCTGTGGTGTGCGACCATCCAGAGGCTGGCGACCGATCTGCCTCATCCGGGAAGAGCGCAATGACGGTATCAACATGGGCCAGTGAAGCAACGTCCTCCACAACTAGACTGAAGAACAAAAAGACAGCAATTTGTCTGTTCCCCTTCCCCGATTCCCCAATGCTGTTCCCCTCCCCCAATTACCCAATAAAATCTTTAAAAAAAAACAAAAGATAGATGTTATCTACCTAAACTAATCTATATATTTAATATTACCTCAGTACAAATATCAATAAGGAATAAACAAGCTGATTCTTAAGTTCCTATGGAAAAGTAAGAATAGCTAAGAAAATTCTGAAACATAAAAGTAATGAAGGTGAATTGCTTCATCAGATATTAAAATTTGCTTTGAAATTAAAATAATCGAAACAGTGTACCTAGCCTTTAGGGAGCTTACATTCTAGAGATTAGAGATAGACACTAATGATAAATATAATTAAATAAACTATAGAGTATAGTGAGACACACTATAATTAAGATGTCAAAAGTCAACGACAAAGAGAGAAATAAAAAAAACAGCAGAAGAAAAGCAAACTGTCAAACAACAGACCCCCACACACACCCAAAACAAATCTATTACATAAGTGGATTTCTCAGCAGAAATCTCTCAAGCTAGGACTCTAGAGGAAAAAGGTCAAAAATTCAGTTCCAAATTCAACACTATGTGTTTTTGTGACATTTTTCTAGGTAGACATCTCTAATATGTATAGCTTGATTAAGGTACAGATGCATCTCATGTCTAAAACTGTTAGATTACATGAATAGTTAAGAAATAAAACACTTTAAATCCCATCTACACAGGTTTAATATTATTTATTAGGCCTGACGTAGTAGGAAAGCAGAAGCAAAATATTTATGAAAATTAAAAGTTCTAAATTCAATTACAGACTGCATATAAAATTAGAAGACTTGAAAGCAAAATTAGAGATGTAAATATATTAAAATATCTAGTAAATAAGTTATAAATTGAATGCCTGAAAGCAGAAAGAGAACAATGTGGTAATGGTGCATGAAAAGACATATTAATGGACAGACTGGTTATTGTGGGTCCAGATATAGAATAGAACCAAATAGATGTGAAATTTATGATAAAGGTAGATTTAAAATCTATGAAGAAAATATGGCTCAATCAGAGAAATGGTATTGAGATAATCGAATAACCAGCCAAGGTTTGAGGGAGGAGGAATTTCCTCACACTTTACACCATAATAGATAAGTAAAACTCACATGAAACTTCTACAGATGAAAAATACACTATCAGAAATGAAAAACACACAAAAGGGATTAACATATTAGACACTGGAAAGATCAGTTTTTACTGACAAAACAGTAAGAAACTATGGAAAATAAAGCACAGAAACTGAGAAAATGAACAAAGTCTCAGTGAGGTGTGAGATTAACAAGCAGTCTTGCATTGCATTGGAATCCCAAAACGGAGAAGAGGGGAGACAGAATAAATATGTAAAGAATGGCTGAAAGTTTTCCAAATTTGTTGAAAACCATAAAATCACAGATTCAAGAACTCATCAAACCCCAGGCAGAAAAAAAAATTTCAAAGCCATACTGATTTTCTTGAAAATCAGTGGTAACAAGAAAATCTTCACACCAACCAAAAGAAAATGAGCCATTAAATACAGTGCAACGAACAGTTGTACATTAAGTACAAAAGATAGCAGACTTTTCATCCGAAACTGTACAAGCCAAACCACAATGGAGAGACATAAAGTGCTGGAAGAAAACAAACAACCTGTGAATCCCGAATTCTTCACATAGAGAAAATACATTTCAAAACTGAGAATTAGGGTCGGCCGAAAGGCATGTTGGTTAAGAGCTAGCTTGGGACGCCAGCGGCCCCGGTTCGGATCCCACATATGAGGGCCAGTGACACTGCCCTCTACAGCTAAGATGGTGAACAGCAGCTCCACTTGGAGCTGGGCTGCTGCAAGTCCCCAGGGATGGCATAGCTGCAGCCCCTGCTGCAGTGGGCTGCCATAGGCTACAGTGAGTGGCCGGCAGCCAGCGTGAGTGGCTGGCAGCCGGTGTGAGCTGCCAAGAGCCACTGTGAGCGGCCGTCCAGAGACCAGTGACCAATCTGCCTCACTCGGGAAGCACACAATGATGATACCAACATGGGCCAGTGAAGCAGTATCCTTCACAACTAGACTGAAGAACAAAAAAGGGCAGCAACTTGTCTGTCCCCCTTCCCCAGTTCCCCAATGCTGTTCTCCACCCCCAATTCCCCAATATAATCTTTAAAAAATAAAAATAAAAAAATAAAAGGAGGAACACTGGGATACTCACAAATATGTGGACATTAACACACATCTGAATCAATGGGGCAAAGAAAAAAATCAAAGGGAAAATCTAAAATATCTTAAAACAAATAAAATGTAAACAATACAAACTAAAACCTATGAATAGATAAAAAGCAGTTCTAAAAGGAAAATTTATAACATTCATAAATGCCTACATTAAGAAAAAAAGATCTCAAATAAACAACCAAACTTGATACAGTAAGGAACTAGAAAAAGAAAATAATACGCCCAAGTTAGAAGTAGAATGGTAATAAAGAATATAGCAGAAATAAATGAAATAGAGAATAAAAAAAATAGAAAAGATCAATGAAACTAAGAGTCGCTTTTTTTAATTTAAAAAAAAAGATAAACAAAATGGACAAATCTTTAGCAAGCTAGACTAAATAATAGAAAAAAATAATTTAGATTAATAAAATTATATATTAAACAGGATAAATGACAACTGATATCACAGAAATATAAAGGATCGTAGAGATAACTATGAACTATTAAATGACAAAAAACTGGACAATCTAGAAGAAATGGATAAATTCTTCAAAACAATGTAATAAGACTGAATGAATGAAAAAACAGAAAATCTGAACAAGTATGGAGATTGACTCAATAATCAAAAATCTTTCAACCAAGGAAAACCCAGAACCAGAAGAACTTTACAGGTTTATTTCACTGAAATTTAAAAAATAATTAATGCCAATCCTTTTCAAACTCTTCCGAAATATTGAAGAGGAGGAAACACACTGCATTACCTTGTTAACAAAGCCTTATAAGAACACTACAAAAAAAGAAAATTACAGGCCAACATCCCCGATGAATGTTGATGCAAAACTTCTCAAAAAAAAAAAAAAAAAAAAGGTGCAAGCAAACCAAATTGAAAAGCACATTAAAAGATCATACACATATGGAAATCTATCAATGTGACACACTAGATTAACAAAATAAAAGATAAAGTTCATACAATAATCTCAAAAGATGAAGAAAAAGGATTTAACAAAATGCACCATACAATAGTGGTTAAGAAATAAAAAACAACTCTCATCAACTGGGTACAGAGGGAATATACCTCAACATAATTAATGTGACAAGCCCACACCCAACATCATACTCAATGGTGAAAAGCTGAAATTTTCTACTCTAAGATCAGGAATAAAATAAGGGCACTCACTCTCATCACTTCTATTCAGCATAGCACTAGGAGTCCTAGCCAGAGAAAGAAAGGAAAAAAAACAGGAAGAAGGGAAGGGAGGGAGGACAAGAAGGGGAGGGAGGGGATCCAAATGAGAAAGGAAAAGGTAAAGTCTTTGTTTACAAGATGACATAACAGAAAACCTTAAAGGTTGCACCAAAACACTGTTAAAACAAATATAACTAGTTGCAGGACACAAATCAACATACAAAATTCAGCTGCATTTTTATATACTAACAATGACCTACTTGAAAGACAAATTAAGAAAAAAATCCCATTTACAATAGTATCAAAAACAATAAAATACATAATAAATTTAACCAAGGTGTTGAAAGATGTATGTACTGAAAACTATAAAACATTGATGAAAGAAGACACAAATAAATGGAAGGATATCCCATGCTCATGGATTGGAAGGATTAATATTGTTAAAATCTTCATACTACCCAAAGCAACCTACAGAATCAATGCAATTCCTATCAAAAGTCTAGTGGCATTTTTCACACAAATAGAAAAAAAAAATTCTAAAATTCATATGAAACCACAAAAACCTCAAATAGCCAAAGCAATCCTGAGAAAGAAGAACAAAACTAGAGGCACCACATTTCCTGATTTCAAGCTATATCATAAAGCTATAGTAATCAAAACAGAATGGTATAGGTAAAAAACAGACACATAAATCAATGGAACAGAAGTCCAAGAAATAAACTCATGCATATTTGGTCAACTAATATTCAACAAGAAAGCCAAGAATACATAATGGAGAAAAGACAATATCTTCAATAAATTGTGCTGGGAAAGCTGGATATTCACATACAAAGGAATGAAATTGGATCTGTATCTTACACCACTCACAGAGTTAACTCAAAATGGATCAAAAACTTAAACATAAGACCTGAAACCATAAAACTTCCAGGAAAAAGAAATAGAGAAAAAGCTCCTTGATACTGGCCTTGACAATGATGTTTTAGATATGACACAAAAAGTACAAGCAACACAAGCAAAAATAAACAAATGGGACTACCTCAAACTAAAAAGTTGCTGCACAGCAAAGGAACTAATTGAACAAATGAACAGGTAACCTAAGGAATGAGAGAAAATATCTGCAAACCATTTATCTGATAAGGGCTTAATATAAAAAATATATAAAGAATTAATACAACTCAATAGCAAAAAAACAAATATGTAATCTGATTTTAAAATGTGCAGAGGACCTGAAGGGACATTTTTCCAAAGACAATACACAAATGGCCAACAGATACATGAAAAGGTGCTCAGCATCACTAATAGTCAGGGAAATGTAAATCAAAACACAATGAGGTATCACCTCACACCTGTTAGGATGGCTTCTATCAAAAAGACAAGAGGTAACAAATGTTGGCAAGGAAGTGGAGAAAAGAAAACTCTTATTCACCATTGGAGGGAATATAAATTGATATGGTATTATGGAAAACAGTATGGAGGATCATCAAAAAAATTAAAAATAGAACTAGTGGGCTGGCCGAGTGGCGCAGTGGTTAAGTGCTGGCTTGGGAAGCCAGCGGCCCTGGTTCGGGTCCCGCATGTGAGGTCCAGTGACACTGCCCTCAATAAACAAAAAAAACAAAAAAAAATAGAACTAGTATATGACGCAGCAATCTCACTTTTGGGTATATATCTGCAGGAAATTAAATCACTATCTCAAAGAAATATCTGCAGCATGTTTATGAAGCATTATCACAATAGCCAGGATATGGAAAACAACTAAGTGTCAGTTGACAGATGAACAAATAAAGAAAATGGTATATATATAATATATATTATACACACACATATATTGCTGAGCCTTGAACATGGGGGTTGGGGACAATGACTGTACATTTGAAAATGTTACCAAAAAAGTAACTATTAATAGTCTACTATTGACTGTAAGCCTTACCAATAACATAAACAATCAACTAACACATACACTATATGTATTATATACTGTATTCTTACAATAAAGATGAAGAAAATGTTAAGAAAATCATAGGAAGAAAAAATACACTTACAATATTTACTGAAAAAAATCCCCATTTATGTGGCTCCTGCAGTTCAAACCCTTATTGTTCAAGGGTCCCTCGCGTGTGTGTGTGTGTGTGTGTGTGTGTGTGTGTGTGTGTGTGTGTCATTCAGCCATAAAAATGAAGGAAATCCTGCCATTAGTGAAAACATGGATAAACCTGTAGGGCATTATGCTAAGTGAAATTAGTCAGACAGAGAAAGAGAAATACTGTACGATCTCACTTATATGTAGAAATCTGAAAAAGTCAAATTCATAGAAACAGAGAGTAGAATGGTGGTTGTCAGGGGCTGGGGGATGGAGGAAATGAGGAGTTATTGGTCACAGAGTACCAACTTTCAATTATGAGTACATTGTGGGGGTCTAATGTACAGCATGGTGGCTACAGTTAACAATTCTGTGCTGTCTACTTGAAATCTGCTGAGAATGTTAATCTTAAAAGCTCTTACGACAGAACAAAAAAGGTAACCATGTGAGGTAGTAGCTATGTGAACTAACCTTATTGCAGTATTTATTTTGCAATATATACATATATCAAAATTTATACACTTTTATTTGTCAATTATACCTCAAAAAAGCTAGGGGGAAAAATCCAGGTTCCAGGGTACTTCTAATTAAATCATAATGAGAAATGATCTTAGTTAAGAATCTATTATATCTAGTATTTCAATACCAGCATTAAGGCTGAACCTCTCTAACCTCTTTCTAATCTCAATGCATAATCCCTTAATACTCTCTACACCATTTTTTAGTCTAAAAACCTTCATCACCTTGAGATTTTATTAGCTTGAATCCATTTTATATTAGAATTAAGGTAACATCAAATTAATCAATATTTAATTATCTATTTCTTAAAGTAGATAGTGGTGCATATTTTACTAAAATTCTTTAAACTGTGCATATACATTTTACACATGCTTTCCTATGTAAGTTTGATATTAAAAAAACACTTAAGATTTATTAATACAGAAATTCAGAATCTGAGTTAAAACCCCTACTCAGTATTACCCCAAATAAACTTAAGGGAAGGTATCACTGCCTACAAGAAATGGACTTTAAATAAAAACATAAATAGTTTAAAAGAAAAAGTATTTTTAAAATACCATGTTGCTACTAACAAAAAGAAATGTGTGATATCTTAGTATCAGAGAAAATAGACTAGAACAAGAAACATTACCAGGGATAAAAAGGACATGATATAGGGCCGGCCAAGTGGTGCGGTGGTTAAGCGCTGGCTTGGAAAGCCAGCGGCCCTGGTTCGGGTCCCACATATGAGGGCCAGTGACACGGCCCTCAAAAAACAAAGGACATGATATACTAAAAATAAGGGCATCAATTCACCAAGAAGACATAATCCTAAGTGTATAACTAACAACAAATCTTCAGAATACAAGAAACCAAAAACATCGTGATAACTGCAAGTAGAAAGAGACCAATTCACAATTATACTCAGAGACTTCAACACTCCTCTCCCAGTAATAAACAGAGCAAGTATACAGATAATCAGAAACAATGTAGAACTAGACCTTAACGACACTACCTGAACAACACTACCTGAACCTATTTGACCACACTAGTATTTACAGCACACTACACCCAACAACAGAATAACACACAAATTTTTCAAGTGCACATGGAAGCAAGACAGATCACATTCTGGGCTATGAAAGAAACCTTTTAAAAAAATAAAAAGAAGGCCAGCCGAGTGGAGCATTGGTTAAGAGCTGGCTTGGAACGCCAGCTCTGAACAGCAGGGCCCCAGGTTCGGATCCCACATATGAGGGCCAGTGACACTGCCCTCTACAGCTAAGATGGTGAACAACAGTTCGACCTGGAGCTGGGCTGCTGTGAGTCGCCAGTGACACGGTAGGCTGCAGCCCCTGCAGCAGTGGGCTGCTATAAGTTACCATGAGTGGCCAGCAGCCAGCGTGAGCGGCCGGCATCCAGTGTGAGCTGCCAAGAGCCGCCGTGAGTGACCGTCCAGTGGCCGGCAACCAATCTTCCTCAGCCGGGAAGAGCCCATGATAATACCAACATGCGCCAGTGAAGCAACGTCCTCCTCAACTAGACTGAAGAACAAAAGGACAGCAACTTGTCTGTTCCCCTCTCCCAATTCCCCAATAAAATCTTTTTTAAAAAGTAAAATAAAATAAATAAATAAATAAATTGAATAATATCATATAAGTATGTATATATTCTCTGACCGTTACAGAATTAAACTAGAAATTACTAATAAATAATCTGAAAAATCGCCAAAATTTTTTTTTTTTTTTTTAAGCTGAGCCATCCTGCCACCTGTTGATAGCTCAGCAGCTGCTCAGATGGGGCCGGGAATCCAATCGGCAACCCTGTTGCTCAGAGCTCATACTCTTGAGCGAGCTCTTAACCAAGTGAGCCACTTGGTCAGCCCTACAAAACTTCTAAATAACCTATGAGTCAAAGAGAAAACCAAACCGGCAAATTGCAAAAGGACTCATACAATATAAAACGGTTTATGTAAAATGTTTACACTAAAACAAATGTGTGTGTGTGTGTGTGTGTGTGTGTGTGTGTGTGTGTATAGTTTAGAAGTAGTAAAAGTACAAAAACATGCAAAGATATACACAGGAATTTCAGGATAATGGTAATCTCTGGGGAGGGAAGAGAAAGGAGGAAGAGGATGACCTTCACTTTTGGAATCAGAAAAGGCTCTAACTCAAATAGGGCAAAAGATTAACATCTATTAAGCTCCATGGTGAGTACAAAAATATTTGTTATATTTTTTTTTGTACTTTTCTGTATATTGAAAGTGTTTCACAGTTGAAAAGTTTTAAAAAGTTTTATATAACATACAATAACTAGAAAAAATAATTACAATCTAACAAGGCTTCCAATCGCTCTATTGTAATTAAAGCTATTACAATAAAGATGACTAAAAATTACTTACAACTGATATAAAACTTTGTTCCCTAAGTACAATCTGTCTACAGTATTTCTAGTAAATTCGCAATGAAAAAAGTACAATGAACACAAAAAAGAGAACAAAAAATTTCAACTCTTTTTACTTCCAAGCTCTTGAATGGATAAGGAGTGTTGTGTTCCTTTGTCTGAATTCATGACTTAAGTTCAATAGATACTGCTGTAGAGAAAAATTCAGATTTATAGGGGAGACAATTACACAAGTAATCCATGTAAATACATAATACCTATAGATAGGGCTGGCTCTATCTTGAAAAGTGGACTCCATTTTAAAACTAATCCGCCTGAACCCTTGACCCCGCCCCCTTTCCCCTACAGAGGCCCCTGAGTTAAACACGAACTGCCATTAATCCTTCCTCCACCATTTTGCCCTTCTTCAGAGGCAAGGTGCCCTCATTGTTATCTATCTTTTAACTTGCCCCGGCACTAAAGCCCCAGTATCTGGTCCTTTCCTTCCCCTCCATCACTCCTGCATTCCATCCGTTTCTTAGGGGGATGTAAAACAGGTGGTCTGGGGGTGGACAGTGAAGGCATCCATGTCCTGCTGCCACCGAGGACTGCGTTTCTGTAAATTCCCTATTAAAACTCTTTAAATCAACAACAAGCTGGATTTGTCTGCTTTATTCTTTGGCCTTTGCATGCCTTTGGCATTTGCATCCACAACCTTTTCATGAAATACGTACATACACACACAGTTAAAGAGATTAGATCCAACACTCTCCCTACAAAATCAATAAACACAAAGTATGATACAATTAACCAATATACTGAAAAATCTGAATATGTGTTAAGATAATATAAAAAGAGGTAAACACAGCACAGGTCTTCATCCTCAAATCTTTATTGAAAGTTTATTTGTAAGGATATAAACTATGGATGAAAACATTGCTTTAATTCAGAAAATCAAAGAAAGCCTGCACCATCGATCGTATCACACTACTATATGAGTCTTGCCCCTACAGATGAGCTTAACGGTGAAAGTAAAACTTGCCACTGTACTCTGTAGACAAGGTACACTGAGACTTCGAGGACAGGAATATATACAATGAACTAAAAAATAGACTAGGGGGCCGGCCGAGTGGCGCATTGGTTAAGCGCTGGTTTTAGGATGCCAGCAGCCCCGGTTCGGATCCCACATGAGGGCCTGTGACACTGCCCTCTACAGCTAAGATGGTGAACAACAGCTCCACCTGGAGCTGGGCTGTGCGAGCCCCGGTGATGGTGTGGCCTGCAGCCCCTGCTGCAGTGGGCTGCCATAGGCTGCAGTGAGTGGCCGGCAGCCAGCATGAGCGGCTGGCAGCCAAGCGTGAGCTGCCAATAGCCACGGTGAGCGACATCCAGAGGCCAGCGACCGATCTGCCTCATCCGGGAAGAGCGCAATGACGATACGAACATGGGCCAGTGAAGCAACATCCTCCGCAACTAGAATGAAGAACAAAAAGACAGCAACTTGTCTGTTCCCCTTCCCCGATTCCCCAACGCTGTTCCCCTGCACCAATTCCCCAATAAAATCTTTAAATAAATAAATAAATAAACAAAGACTTTCTTCCAAATGGGAAGTTGTATTTAAAAAAAAAAAAATAGACTAGGATCTCACTGCAATGTGATAAGTTTGGCAATGTAGCTAGAGGCCATGCCATAGAAAACTCTGACACTAAGCTAGGTGCTCTAGACTTTAGCCTATAAATAATGAGAAGCTATTTTAAGCAAAGGAGTAACAGAATTTTGTAAAGCAGAATTTTATATGAATGAATGTTAGATTACTGTAAAATTATTATAGGCAGCAAAATAGTAAATTCTCATAGGTTATAATGTGATGAAAGCTTGGGCTAAGGAGATAGCAACAAATGAAAAGGGCAAATCTAAGACAAAACAAAGGAATAGGTCTTGGTACTAAACATGTAAGGAGAAGAAACGGGAAAAACCAAGAATGACACTAGCAGACACTGTTAGACATCGAGCCCAAATCCATCCCTTTGAAGAGACAACAAAGGCCAAAAGTACACGAACTAAGTGATGTAATAATAATAAAAGTTCATAAGAAGACTGGGTGCCCAATGACACTAATAAGCTGTTGAACCAGTCCCAAGCCACAAAACAGTAAATGTATGCAAGGGTTAAGGCACTATTAGCTGGGATTTCTGATTGGAAAAAAACAAAATGATACCAATATTTTTTTTTAAAGGAAGAAAGAAAAGGAAACTCTACATCCGCCTATTGGAGGAAGATACACAATTGATCCAATTAGATTATATATATTCAATTAGACATGTTGATATTAGGGTAATGGCAGGATATTCAAGTGGACAACATTTCCAAAACTGGTATGACTCAAAAGTAATAGTTCTCTGGATTTAACCAATGAACCTCAGGTTATTTGAAGTTACAGACTTCTTTAGTATTGGGTTTCTTTAAGATGTTATGCATTGCAGATAGCCAAGAAGATACAGTGTATAGTACTTTCCAAGTCTGATCACAGTATACCCGTTCAGGACAAAATCTCTGCAAAACATATCTAGAGATACAGATATAAGTGAGTATAGCTGATCCTTGAAACTTTGAGTACTCTCACTACAAATTGAAAGGATAATTCAGTGAGAAGATCAACATTTTTCAAATGAATTATCCATAAAATAATGATCTGGACAAAGAAAACCAATAGCTGCTAAAATCTTTAACCTGATAAGGGAGCTTTATACTAAATGGATCAGGCTGACAAACCTAAATCCACTGATCACTCCTAACATTAAACAAAAGGAGACAAAAAAGACATTCTATGGCTCCTGCTATGATGCAACAGGAAGTATAAAACATCATTATAAAGTTTTTGGGCCGGCTGAGTGGCACGGTGGTTAAGTGCTGGCTTGGGAAGCCAGCAGCCCTGGTTCGGGTCCCACATATGAGGGCCAGTGACACTGCCCTCAAAAAAAAAAAAAAAAAAAGAATCATTATAAAGTTTTCTTGCCAAAAACCCCAAAAACAATAGGACCTAAAATTTGACCAAGACTCTAGATCCACTACTGTTTTACAGCAATGGACAGAGGAACAAGTTAAACATCACAGAGATGAAATCAGTAAAACCTAGAATGTGGGTTACTTCAGCTAATTACAGAGAAGAAAAAAAAAGCAGGGGACTATAAATTCAAAGACCTAAGAAATATAACAATCAAATAAAATATGATGACCTTGTTTGAATCCTAATTCTAAGTAAACCCTGAGAAATTATGAGACAACTGGGGAAATCTGAACATTCATTTAATATTTGAAGACATTAAGAAATATGTAATTGTGAATATTTTAGGTGTGGTAATGGTACTATGATTGTTCTTTTGTGATAAAATATAAATAACATAAAATATCATTTTAACCATTTAACCAGTATAACATTCAGTGGCATTAAGTACATTCTCTCATATTGTGCAGCCATCACCACTATCTGTCTCAAGAATATTTTCATCCTTCCAAACTGAAACTCTGTACCCATTAAACAATAACTCCCCATTCACGCCTCCCCGCTGGCCCTAGCATCGTTTTACCTTCTGTCTCTATAAATGAAACTATTGTAAATTCCTCACATAAATAGAATCAAACAGTATTTGTCCTTTTGTGTCTGGCTTACCTCACTTAGCATAACGTCTTCAAGGTTCATCTGTATTATGGCATGTGCCTAAATTTCATTCTTTTTGTTTATTTTTTTACTTTTGTTTTTTGGGGTTTTTTATAATATTTTTTTATTTTTCAATTACAGTTGACATACAATATTATATTCACTTCAGGTGTACAACATAGTGATTAGACATTTATAAAATTTACGAAGTGACCACCACGATAAGTCCAGTACTTATCTAATACCATAGTTATTACATTAATTATATTCCTTGTGCTTTACTTTATATCCCTGTGATGATTTCTATAACTGTCAACTTGTACATCTTAATCATTTCCCCTTTATCACTCATCCCCCCAACTCCCTCCCATCTGGTGAACACCAATTCATTCTCTGTATCTATGAGTTTGTTTCTGTTTTATTTTGGTTTTTAGATTCCACATGTAAGTAAAATCATGTGGTATTTGTATTTCTCTGTCTGACATTTTTCACTTGTCATAATACCCTCTATGTCCATCCATACTGTACCAAATGGCAAGATTTCACTTTTTTATAAAAAAAAAAAAAGTTTTATTGAGCACAATTCTCAATGCCTGATATGTGTCCTTTCATTTAATCTTCAACTCCATCAGTTTGTCTTTGGAGGATTTTTTTAAATTTTTATTGGGTAACAGTGTGTTTATGGGACCAGGACCCATAAGCTCCACGTCAAGTAATTGTCCTTCAATCTAGTTGTGGAGGGCCCAGCTCAGCTCTGAGTCCAGTCGTCCTTTTCAATCTAATTGCTGGCGGGGGGAGGAGAGCACAGCCCACCATCCCATATGGGAATCGAACCAGCATCTTTGTTGTTAAGAGCACACGCTCTAACCAACTGAGCCATCCGGCCGCCCACTGGCAGCTCTGCAGCAGCTCAGCTCAAGTCATTGTCTTCAATATAGTTGTAGAGGGTGCAGCTCACTGTCCCATGTGAGAAGAGAATCGGCAACCTTGTTGTTCAGAGCACGTGCTCTAACCAACTGAGCTAACCGGCTGCCCCCTTCACTCTTGTTTATGGCTAAGTAATATTCCATTGTTTGTGTGTGTGTATACACACACACATATACCACTTCTTTGTCCATTCATCTATTGATGGACTGATGTTCCTTCCACATCTTAGCTATTATAAATAATGCTGCAATGAACATAGGGGTGCATACGTCTTTTCAAATTAGTGTTTTGAGTTTCTTTGGATAAATACCCAGAAGTGGAATTGCTGGGACACATGGTAGTTTTATTTTTAACTATTCAAGGAATCCCCTGTTTTCCATAGTAGCTACATCAATTTACAATCCCACCAACAGTGCACAAGGGTTCCCTTTTCTCCATTATCTTGCCAATACTTGTTGTTCATTAGTTTATTCAATGATAGCCATTCTCACAGGTGTGATATCTTACTGTAGTTTAATTTGCATTTAATTTGATGATTAGTGATGCTGAACATATGTCTGTTAGCCGTATGTGTGTCTCCTTTGGAGAAATGTCTATTCAGGTCCTCTGCCCATTTTTTAATCAGAGTGTTTGCTTCATGTTAAGTTGTTATGAGTTTCTTATATATTTTCAATATTAACCATATATCTAATGTATCACTGGCAAATAGTTTCTCCCATTCAGTAGGTTGTTTATTCATTTCGTTGATGATTTCCTTAGCTGTACAAAATCTCCTTAGTGTGATACAGTCCCATTTGTTTATTTTTCTTTTGTTTCCTTTGCCTGAGGAGACATATCCAAAAAAAAACGTTACTAAGAGCAATGTCAAAGAGCTTACTGCCTATGTTTTCTTCTAGAAATTTTAGGTCTTACATTTAATTAAGTCTTTAACCCATTTTGAGTCTTATATGTGATGTTAAGAAAGTTATCTAGGGGCCGGCCGAGTGGTGCGGTGGTTAAGTGCTGGCCTTGGAAGCCAGCAGCCCCAGTTCGGTCCCACATATGAGGCCAGTGATACTGCCCTCAAAAAAAAAAAAAAAAGTTATCTAGTTTTTTGTTTGTTTGTTTTGTTTTTGCATATATCTGTCAAGTTTTCCCAGCACCACTTATTTAAGTGACTGGCTTTACCCCATTGTATATTCTTGCCTCCTTTGTCATAGATTACTTGACCATATAGGTATGGGTTCAGTTCTGGGTTCTCTATTCTGTTCTTTTGATCTATGTGTCTGTTTTTATGCCAGTACGATGCTGTTCTTGTAGTATAGGTAGCCTTGATATCAGATAGCATGATACCTCCAATTTTGTTCTTCTTTTTCAAGATTTCTGTGGCTATTCAGGATCTTTTGTGGTTCCATATAATTTTAAGATTATTTGTTCTAGTTCCCTGTAAAATGCAATTGATATTTTGATAGGGATTACATTGACTCTGTAGACTGCGGTAGTATGGACTTCTTTTTTTTTCTTTTCAGCTGAGCCATCTTGCCACTTGTTGGCAGCTCAACAGCAGCTCAGCTCGCACTGGGCATTGAACTGCTGTTGCTCAGAGCTCAGCTCGCACTCTTGAGCGAGCTCTTAACCAACTGAGCCACTAGGCTGGCCCAGTATGGACATTTTTAACGATGTTAATTCTTCCTACCCTTGAGCATGGTATGTCCTTCCATTTATTTGTATCTCCTTCAATTTCTTTCTTCAATGTCTTATACTTTTCCAACTACATGTCTGTTACATCCATGGTTAAATTTATTCCTGGGTTTTTGTGTGTTTTTTTTGAGGGCAGTGTCACTGGCCCTCATATGTGGGACCAGAACGGGGCCGCTGGCTTCTTAAGCCAGCTCTTAACCACCACGCCACTCGGCCGGCCCCTGAGTATTTTATCTTTTGATGCAATTGTAAATGGGATTCTTTTCTTAATTTCTCCTCCTGATACTTCGTTATTAGTGCATAAAAATGCAACTGATTTCTGAATACTAATTTTTCTATCTTACTACTTTACTGAATTCATTTATCAATTCTGAATAGTTTTTTGGTGGAATCTTTCAGGTTCTCTCTCTATAATATTATGTCATCTGCTAATAATAACAGTTTTACTTCTTCCTTTCCAATTTGGATGGCTTCCATTTCTTTTTCTTCTCTAACTGCTGTGGTTAGGACTTCCAATACCATTTTGAGTGAAAGTGGACATACTTGTTTTATTTCTGATCGAAAGGAAAATGCTTTTACTTTTTCACCATTAAGTATGATGTTAACTATGAGTTTGTCATATATGGCCTTTATTATGCAGAGGTGCGTCCCCTCTATCTCCACTTTGCTGAAAGTTTTCATAAATGGATGCTGGATTTTGTCTAATGCTTTTTCTGCATCTATTGATATTATCATATGATTTTTATCTTTCATTTTGTTTACGTGGTTTATCACATTAGTTGATTTGCGAATTCTGAACCAACCTCACATCCCAGAAATAAATCCCACTTGACCGTGGTGTATGATTTTTTTAAGGTGTTGCTGAATTCAATTTGTTAATGTTTTGATGAGAATGTTTGCAACTATGTTTATCAGGGATATTGGCCTGTAATTTTTTTGTTATAATGTCTTTGTCTGGTTTTGGAATCAGGGTAATATTGGCCTCATAAAATGAGCTTAGGAGCCTTCCTTCCTCTTCAATTTTTTGCAATAGTTTGAGAAGAATAGGTTATTCTTCTTTAAATGTTTGGTAAAATTCCCCTGTGAAGTCATCTATCTGGGACTTTTGTTTGTTGGTAGTTTTTGATTACTGATACAATTTCATTAGTAGTTATCAGTCTGTTCACATTTTTTGTTTCTTCCTGATTCAGTCTTGCAGAATTTATGCTTCCAAGAATTTATCCATTTCTTCCAAGTTGTCCAATTTGTTGGCATATAACTGTTCATTATATTATCTTATAATCCTTTGTATTTTTTGTTGTCAGATGTCACTTCTCTTTCATTTCTGATTTTAAATATTTGGGTCCTCTCTCTTCTCTTCTTAATGAGTCTGATTAAAGATTTATGGATTTTGATTATCTTTTCAAAGAACCAGCTCTTAGTTTCACTGATCTTTGTATTGTTTATTTACCCTCTATTTCATTTATTTCCACTCTGATCTTTATTATTTTCTTCCTTCTACTCTCTTCGGGCTTTATTCTTTCTTTTTTCTAGTTCCTTTAGGTATAAGAAAAGATTGTTTATTTGAGACTATTCTTGTTTCTTAAGGTAGGCCTGTATTGCTATGAATTTCTCTCTTAGAACTGCTTTGACTGTATCCCATTGGTTTGGGGGCCATTGTATTTTCATTTTCATTTATCTCAAGGTATCTTTTGATTTCTTCCTTGATCTCTTTGTTAACCTATTTACTGTTTAGTAGCATGTTCTTTAGCCTCCATTTGTGTTTCTCAGTTTTCTTCATTTAATTGATTTCTAGTTTCATCTATTGTGACCAGATAAGATGCCTCAGATTTCAATCTTCTTAAATTTGTTAAGACTTGTTTTGTAACTTAATATGGTCAATCCTGGAAAATGTTCCATGTGCTCCTGAAAAGAATATGTTCTGCTGCTTTGGTGTGAAATGCTCTAAAAATATGTATTAACTCCATCTGCTCTACTGTGTCATTTAAGACCACTGATATCACATTGATTTTCTGTCAATGGATGATCTATCCATTGAAGTCAATGAGGTGTTCAAGTACTGTACTATGACTGTATTACTGTCAATCTCTCCTTTATGTCTATCAATATTTGCTTTATATACTTGGGTGCTCCTACATATAAATGTTTATAAGAGTTATATCTTCTTCTTGGATTGATCCCTTTATCATTATGAAATGTCCTTCTTTGTCTCATTATGTAGCCTTTGTTTTAAAGTCTATTTTGTCTGATATAAATATTGTTACACCAGCTTTTTTTTGCTGTTGTTACCATTTGCATGAAGTATCTTTTTCCATCACCTTACTCTCAGTCTGTGTGTGTCTTTCAATCTGAAGCAGGTCTCTTGTAGGCAGCATATGTATGGGTCTTGTTTACTTTTCCATTCATCCACCTCATGTCTTTTTTTTTTTTTTTTAGCTGAGCCATCCTGCCACCTGTTGGCAGCTTAATGGCAGCTCAGCTCGGGCTGGGCATCGAACTGCTGTTGCTCAGAGCTCAGCTCAAACTCTTGAGTGAGCTCTTAACCAACTGAGCCACTCAGCCGGCCCCTACCTTATGTCTTTTGATTGGAGCATTTATTCCATTTATATTTAAAATAATCATTGGGCCGGCCGAGTGGCGCGGTGGTTAAGCGCTGGTTTGGGAAGCCAGCAGCCCTGGTTCGGTCCCACATATGAGGGGTAGTGTCACTGCCCTCAAAAGAAAAAAAAAAGCTGCTATAAAATAATCATTGATAGGTATGCAGTTATTACCATTTTAGTATTCATATTTTTTTTTTTCTTCTTCTTTTTCTTAAAGAAGTTCCCTTAGGACCAGCCGAATAGTTCAGTTGGTTAAGAGCTCGCTCAAGCCGCGAGCTGAGCTCTGAGCAAGAGTAGTTTGATGCCCAGCTCGAGCTGAGCTGCCAACAGGTGGCAGGAGGGCTCAGCTTAAAAAAAAAAAAAAGTTCCCTTAACATTTCTTGTAATACTGGGTTTGATATTGAGGAACTCCATCAGCTTTTTTTTATCTGGGAAGCTCTTTATCTGTCCTTTGATTCTAAATGACGGCCCTGCTGGATAGAGTAATCTTGGTTGCAAGTCCTTACTTTTCATCATTTTGGATATTTTGTGCCAATCCCTTCTGGCTTGCAAAGTTTCTATTGAGAAATCAGCTGACAGTATTATGGGAGCTCCCTTTTTTCTGCTTTTTCTTTTGCTGCTTTTAAGATTCTCTCCTTGTCTTTAACCTTTGTCATTTTAATTATGATGTGTCTTGGTATGGGCCTCTTTGAGTTCATCTTGTTTGAGACTCTGCACTTCCTGAATGTGTATGTGTATTTCCTTTGACAGGTTAGGGAAGATTTCCATCATTATTTCTTCAAATAGGTTTTTAATCCCTTGCACTCTCTTCTTTCTGGTAGCCCTGTGATGCAGTGTTGGTATGCTTGATGTTGTCTCAGATGCTCCTTAAAACTACCCCCTTTTTTGTTTAATTCTTTCTCTTTTTGCTGTTCTTATAGGGATTTTCTGCTACCTTGTCTTCCAACTCACTGTTTCAATCCTCTGCTTCATCTAACCTACTGTTGATCCCCTTTAATGTATTCTTCATTTCAGTTATTATAGTTTTCATGTCTGACTGGTTCCTTTTTATGTTTTCTATCTTGTTTTATGTATCCTACCTCTTTATTAAAGTTCTCAGTTCATCTACTCTTCCCCTAAATTCATTGAGCATATTTATAACCAGTGTTTTGAACTCTGCATCTGGTAGATTGCTTGTCTCCATTTCATAAAGCTCTTTTTGTCCTGTTCTTTCATTTGAGTCATGTTTCTTTTTCTCCTCATTTTGACTGCCTCCCTTTGTTTATTTGTGTATTAGGTACAACTGCTAGGTCTCCCATTCTTGGTAGAGTGGCCTTATGTAATAATGGGTTGTGAAAAAAAGTCATGACACATTTTTGCAATGAAAAACATAGAAAAAATACATAACTTTTCTGACAACCCAATAGATGCCCTGTGGGGCTCCATGGCACAGTCTCCCTGTTCACCTAAGCTGAGTGCTCCAGGGGTGTCCCTTATGTGGGTTGTGTGCGCCCTCTTGTTGTAGCTGAGCCTTGATTGATGGCATGCCAGTGAGAGGGACTGATCCTCAGGCCGACTGGCTATGAGGAATGACCATGACACCGCAGATGAGCGGTTGTGCAGGGATGGCATTCACTTTAGTGGGGCTCTGGTAACTGCCCGGTCCACCCTTTGGGTGTGTCATTTGTAGAGCTCATTTGGAGGTTCTCTGGTGTGGTCTGAAGCCAGCCACCAGGTGTGTTGGTTCTGAGGTCTCTTGGGAGGGGCTGTGGTGCAGACCAAGATCAGCCACTGCCTGTGCCTTGCCTGGAGCCACCTGGAAGGAATATAAAGTGATCTATCTGCAGATGGTTGTCACCTGTGCTGTGTTTGGAGGTGCCTGGGAGAAGCTATGAACCAAGGCTTGTTGCCAATAGTGACAGCTTCGGGCCACTTAGCAAGAGGCATGGGGCACGCCAAGACAACACGCTGCTTGTTTGGAATTTGTGGACCTTTGAGAGATTTTAGGGAAGTCCACAGTGTGAGCCAAAAGGCCATTTGTGTGGAAAAGCCTCTGAAAGAGGTTTGGGCTAGGCACTTAAATTGGGTGGGTGGGTGGGTGGGGGGGTCTCAGGCAATCACCACAGTGGAACAGTGTTACGTTGTTGGAGATTCAGATTTGGTGCCACTTATGCTTGCAAGCAGATGAGGAAGCACTTCAACAAAGGAACAACAGGGTCTGCCAGCCTGACCCCTACCCCTCTAGCCCTCACCCTGAAGCTAGTCAATGCAGCTCTTCCTCATGTCTCTGGTGTTTTTCAAGCTGCTACCCCAGCACTGGAGCTCAGAGCGAATCCAGGAATAAGTCTATGCATGGGTCCTTTAAAAAGAATGCCTGAAACTTCAGTAGCCCTTCATCTCACTCAGCCACAGTCCTTGCTGGTTTTCACTACCAAAAGTAAGGAGACTCCTCTTCCTGGTACAAACAGTCTGCAACCCCTCACTCCTCATGAGGGACCTCCTCAGCCGAGATATCCCTCCTTTTTTTAACCACCATACTGTGGGTGTAGAGCCTGCCTGTTCTGGTCTCTGCCCCCACCAGTCTTGACATGTCTGCTTCTTTCTATCCTTAGTTATAGGATTTCTATTCAGCTTGTCTTCAGGCAGTTCTTAATGGTGGTTATTCTGTTATTTAGTTGTAATTCTGATGTGGTCATGGGAGGAGGCGAGTACAGCACTTACCTACTCTGCCATCTTGACCCAAAACCCTGAATCTGAAGTGAATTTCATCCCTTTTAAAGGCTCAATTATATTCCATTTTATGTATATACCACATTTTGTTCATCCATTCATCTGTCAATGGACATCTGAACTGTGTTTTGTTTTTAAGAGTTCACATCTCTTTACAGAGACACATACTCAAATATTTATAAATTAAATTATAACATATCTGAGATTTGTTTTAAAATACTCCAGTCTGGCAGAGGAGGGAGGTAGGGAGAAGGGTAACAGATGAAACAAGATATCACTTATCATTTATCAGATCAACAAATATCAGAAAAACTGATAACACATAGTGGCTACAATGTGGGAAACAAGCTCTTTCATTCATGTTGGTGGGAGTATCAATTAATTTCTTTGGATGGCTCCACAAAAGTTTAAAATGTACATTTACTTTAGTCAAGACATAACTCATAACTTCTGGGAATTTACCTTCATATATACAAAAAAAAATGTGTATATAAGCAGACTGACTGTGACAGTGTTTATAATAGCCCAAGATAATAACCCAAGACAGGAAATAATTTAAATGTCTATCAGCAGGGAATGGACTTCATAAATCAGAGGAAAATACAAAGATATGAAAATACAATGGAACACTATTTAACTTTAAAAAAAGAAAATAGGGCCGGCCGAGTGGCGCAGTGGTTAAGCGCTGGCTTGGGACGCCAGCGGCCCCGGTTCAGGTCCCACATATGAGGGCCAGTGACACTGCCCTCAAAAAAAAAAAGAAAAGAAAAGAAAAGAAAACTGTTCTATGTGTACTAATAAGGCACAGTGTCCAATACATATGTTAAGGAGGAAAAAGTAAGGCACAGAACACTATTCAACCAGTCATTTACTGCTTCCACTTCTGGCATTGCCACAGGCCACATAACCAAAAAATTTGCGACAACAAAATATATACAAATGCTGAGTAAATTATAACTAACATCTTTTAAATGTATAACTAAGTTCAAAAGAAAGTAAGGGAAATCTCTCACTGAGGAGCAGGATGGAAGAAAGAGAAGCCTTCACTTTCTACTTATTTTTATTTTATAACTAATATGTATTACTTTTGAAATTGAGAAAGAAATTTCCCCTGAAATATTTTGAAAAAAGATGCTATGGATTTAATAATCAATGCCTGAATAACTAAAGCAATATAGTATTAGGGCAAAATTTCAGGTATAACAGCCACTATTTTATCCAATTTAATTCCACATTTACTAAGCACATACTAGGTATAATAGACTGTGCTAGCCTGATTAATAGCAAGATGAGGTTCCTATTCTTTAAGGAGCTTAGAACCTGTGAGGAAGAACCAGCAAGGAGGCAAAAATATCTATAATAAAGTATAGAACATGTAAATGGTCATCTTCTGCATCAAAATTTGAGAACTAAATGTTTAAAATTCCAATTTCTAGTTAGTGCCATCAGATCCCCAAACCAGTCAGACATTACTTTACATTTTCCATTACTTCTTTTTTTTTCAGTTCATCCATGAATAAACCATTTGTGACAATGATTGTACTTATTCATTAGGGACAAAACTATGATGTTATACATACAGTTATTAATAAATAGTTTCCATAGCCTTTGTGATCTCATTGCACAAATGCATTCTCAGTTGTTTTCTTCCTTTGCTTTTTATACCTGTTAAATATCACCACATTTATTATATCAATATTACTAATCAAAAATAACTGAATCCTCCCTCCATATTTCTGTAACTACAAATTTGAAAATTAAATGGTAATACAGGTTATGATGGATTCAAAATTCTTCCCCATCTCCAATCATAAACACAACAGTCAGACACTGGGGGAAAAGACTAAGGCACAGCAGAATTTCTTCTTTTACTAAGAACACAGATACTGAGAAAAGTGGAATCCTTTCTTAAAAATTTACTGAACAATGGGATTGACAAACTTCTATGACAGCTAGAATAACAACCCCAAAATCAACACGTCTCCAATCTTCAGCAATTTAAAAGAATTTTAAGAAATATCAAAAACTGAGAGAAGTTCAATATATTTTGTCCATGCCAAGGTAATCCAACTGTTTTTGCCCACCAAAAATACTGATGTAATTTGTTAATGATTTCAAACTCTAAAAAGGTCCCAGAGGCAGCATTTTTACCTGCACTGCAGGCTAACATCACCTGTATCTTTCCAGGCAGTAGATTACATGTGTAGCCCAGAAGAATTATTCTATCCAACCCAAAGAGTTATACAAATTTCAGAATAATCATATAGCCACAATACTATTTATTGTTCATTCTTGCCCTTTATGAAATGGAACATGGAAACCGCTGGCACATACAAGGCAATAATTTTGCATTTCAGATAGACAGTAATAAATATTTAAATACTTTTTTTCAACTCATGGAGGGTTGCCAGGCTGGGGGAAAAAAAATAAGTATCTATAAAATGTCAGTAAAGACAAGTGCTATGAGATTAGCATGTGAACTCTTTACAGGCCAGATGTCCTAAACCTGTGTGAGTACCTTCAAAGAAACTCACTGACATATTTCGGTTCCTGCACTGAAGCATCACCATTAGATCATATTTGCCTCTCATCCACATCAACCTGATAATGACCACCGTGTTCCAAAATCCAGGGAACAATGTTACTTCTTACCTTCATGATTTTTGAGGATCTCCTAAAAGCTAAATTAGTCTAGATGTCTAAATATCAGTAAAAGATTGTTTCAACTCCTTCCTCTATGTTTTGAAATACTTACATTTTTTATTGTATATTTTAAAAAGAAAAAGAAACAAAGGCCCAAATAAGAATGGCATATTAAATAAAAAAGACAAAAAATGTTAAAAGTACCAATAATGTTATTCACAGAGGGAGTAGAAAAGTGTTGAATGGTCAGGCTCTGGATTCAGCATGCCTAACTTACTACATGTGTAATCCTGAGCAAGTTTTTAAAAACCCTGTGCCCCACTTTCCTCTTCCGTACAATGGGAATAATAATCTCAGAGTTGTTGAAGATCACGTGACTTAAGTCATATAAAGCAGTTAATATTTGACCACTGTTTATCAAGTAGATGGATAAAAATCCAAAGTTTTAATAACATTCTGATGTTATTAAAGTCTCGGACTCTCCTAATGGAGGGCAATCTGGAAATGCATTTTTGAGAAGTTATTCCATTGATATTCTTGCACAGGTGTGGAAAGACATGTGTACTGGGTTTTTTATTTCACACTGGAAACCAACTGTTCATGGTAATGATTAAATAAAGAATGATAAATTCATGATATGGAACACTATGCAGCAGTTTTGGTTTTTTAAATAGAGTACACTGATTTACTGACATGAAAAGATTTCTTAGATAAGTGAAAAATGCAAATATGTAGAAAAGTGAATATGATGTTACATTTTGCATAAAAGAGACTGCAAAACTAATACATATTCATCCTTGTTAGTTTTTAAACTAAGAGAAATTAACAATGGTGGGAAGGAACTGGACCGATGGGAGGCAAGATGGGAGGGAAACTTCAAACTGTGTATGTTTTTATTTTTATTTTTTTGGTTTTTTGGCTGTATGAATATTTTGCCTATTCAAATATTAATGATTAAAAGTATTAAGTGTCAGTCTTACAATTTACAATCTCAAATATTAGCTGCAGTTATTACTATTGTTGTGAGTACTAGTACTAGTAGTAGTAGTAGCAGCAGTAGTAGTAGTAACAGCAACCTCAAAATACCTCCTTTCTGAAGCCTTTTTCTTATTCCCTGCTGCACAGAAGCCTCCTCTAATTCCTGGACTATTTAAGGAATTTATCATTTTCTACTCTCGTGTAAGCAGTTTAAGGGGTAGGTCAATGTATTGTTCCTTTTTAATATCCTAGAAACCTTGCTTGCATCTAGTAGTTACAAATATTCTCCAAAGAAGAATAGTGACCATTTCTAAAGGGATTATATTCTATAATTGCAAGACCTAAAATTTGAAAAACTTGAATAACTTGATTTGCTAACATTCTTTCAACTACTACCTAGCTAAAATCTCTTCTCTTTCACTAAGTTTTTTTCTTTTCCCGGGACTTCCCTAGACACGGACATCATGTCCCAAGCCAAGACATCTTATGTACCAACGCTTTAACTCACTGCAACCTCTGAAATGTCTTTTGTCCTAAGTCCCAACACCCTGGCACATCGCTCCTATTGAAAATCAAGCAATTGTTGAATGTCTCCTTTTAGAAAGATGTTACATATTCGTCAATGCGTAAGGTGCCCTTTTAACTGGAAAAGAGCTAACACTTGATTCCTAAATCGCTCAGTGTTTTGATTGTTCTTGGGGTACTGGAGGGTATTCTACAACTGACTGGTCAGTAGCCCCATTCTAGATGTCATTCCAGCACACCAAATACTCCACTGACAGCTCAACAGTCACTTTTCATGCAGGCCCCTCCCCTTCCCTCCTCCCTCAGCCTCCATAAGATCCAGGGCTCCTTCCCTGGTACTGAGTGAGACACCGTGACAGGTCACAAGTCCATGTCCCCAAACTGTCCTCCCCTGCAGTTGCAAGACCACCTCCCCGACTCTAACGATCCCGCAACCCAGCCTGGTCCCCACTACCCATCCCCCTCCCGGCCAATCCAAATCGTATCACCATTTCTTCCCAAGAACCACGCTGCTTTACAGCCTTTCTCAACCAGTACACACACTGACAGCTCGACCACAGACTCCCCGAGTATCTGTTCCTTTTCCCTCCCCTGCTCCCCACCCACGCACGGGCTCGTTTCGCGCTATCACTCCATCGCCCTGGCTTCCCGCAAATTCCCAGCCGCGCTCCCTGCCCAAGCTCTCGGCTCTCCCCTCCTCCCCATCCCCTTTCCACCGCTGACAGCTCCGACACCTCCAGCCCCACGTGGCCGCGCCCTCCCCCACTCCTCTCCCTTGACAGCTCAGGATCGGCTCCCAGGTCCCCAGATCCCAGCCTGGGCCGCCCGCGACGCCCCCCCCCCCCGGCCGGGAGGAAGGCTCCACTCACCCACTCTCCCGCATCACGTTGCTGTCCCCGCAGTCACAGGCGCCCCCGGCCTGGCTGCGGAACATGTTGAAGTCGTGTCCGGTGTGATCGCCCTGGTGGAAGCACTCGGCGCACAGCGACATGCAGGGGGAGATGCCGCACGTCCGGCAGCGGTAGGCCACGAAGTTGGCTGTCCAGACCAGGCCGCAGAGCGCCGCGGGGTCGTAGGCCCGCACCGCCGCGCAGAACTCCTCGTAGCCGCCGCCGCCCGCCAGAAGGCACTTACACCACTCCAGGGCCTCCTCCTCGGCCGCCCCCGGGCCGCCGCCGCCGCCGCCCGCCGCCGCCGCCTCCTCGCTGTCCGCAGCCGCAGCCAGCGGTCGCTCAGCGCTCAGCACCCGCTCCAGCAACGCCTGCAGCTCCTCAGCACCTGCCCGGTTGTCCGGCCGGCTCAGGGCCGCCTTCAAGTGCGCGGCCGTGGCCGCCTTGTCCAGGGCCAGCACCTGCGCAGGCAGCTCAGGTTGGGGCGGCTGCGGCCCCCCGCCGGCCGCCGCGGCCGCCGCCGCCGCCATGATGAGAGCTCAGAATTTGGAGAGCCCAGAGCTGGCGGCTCCTCCCGGGAGGGTGGGGGAATTGACTGCTGCGAGGGCTCGGCCCGCCCAACTCTCGCGATACCCCGGCGCTGCCGCGCGCACCTCGGCCGGCGACTCAGCGTCTGCACACGCCCCCCTCCGGCGGCCTGTGGCTACCCCGTCTGCACACGCCCCTTCTCTCCTGGGGCACCGCTCTGTGCCTTCCCATCACCTCCTGGCTCTCAAATGGAATAGCTACTGAACTAAGGGTATCACCTAAAAAAAAAAAAAAAAAAAAAAAATTTAGTATGGAAAATATTTCATATAGACAATGGTTTCTGTGTTGTTTTTTTAATTTACGTGGGTGATAGGAATTACACATAGCATCTTTCGGATGAATTTTAGGCATCAGCATTTCCTTTTGAGATCTAAAATCCTGTTTTCAAACCCTTAATTATTATTGAAGTACTATTATTATGGAGGCAGCCTCCTAATTTCCCCCCCCACCCCCAATCAATTCTTACCCTCACACTATTACCGGGTTAATCATGCTTCCGTTCAAAATCGTTAGTTGAAACAAAAGCCAAACTACTTAAATCTTTCAAAACTCAGCCTATCTTTTCTGTCCTTATCTCCTGACGCTATTCCAAGTTTGCCATAAGAAAGAGATGAATGGATTGTCCACTGTTATCTGAAGGCGCTTTTTTATTTCCTGCCTCTGGGTCCTTATTGTTGGTAATTCGCACCCTACTTCACCCCACACACTCACCCTACACCCTTATTTTAGCAGTGTCTTCCCAGTCATTGCTTTTCTTGGGGGGGGCGGGGGAGAAAATAAAAAGACCCTGAAATTATTTCATGATATAACTTGCCTTCGTTGTAAAAATCTCATCTGCACCCTATTGCTAATTGGTGCATTTCTCCAAGGCAAAGAATGAGCCTTCATCATTGCCCTTAAATGTTCAAATTTGTCTGATTATTGTTAAATGGAAAAATTGAAATAAATAACGTCTGTTGCATATTTATTTTGGGCGCTACTCTATATATATGTTATTTCTTTTCATAGTCTCAAAAATTCTGTAAAGTAAGCACTATTATTAGAGGAAATTAAAACTTAGGGAGGTGATTTATGTGCCCCAAAACACAGCAATTAAATGAGACGTGACTAAAACCCAGGTGCATTTGATTCCAGAGCCCTGCTCTTTCTGCCATACCAATGCTTTGCAAACTTGTCTGATCCTAAGAATCACCTGAAGCTCTAACTAACAAAAACAAATTCCCCAGGCCCCATCTCAGACCTAAGAAATCCCAATCTCCAGAGGTGATATACTGCCCTATCTAGCAAAACCCGTATCTTGAAAGAGATTATCAATCCTTCCAGAACTAAAATCTACAGCTTATTAAGTTTCTATAGCTCACCTCCATTGATGAATTACACAAATACTTATTAACATATGACAGAGGATAAACAAGAATAAAAAAAGTAGGAAAAGCAATCCAAGGAAGTAGGATAAGAGTATTTCTAATCCATAACCCAGTGTTATAAATGAATTGTACATAACTAAAACATACTGTTTCACATGTCCTAATTCTCTATAATAAAGCATTTCACAATCATCATGTAACAGTGATAAGTAATTGAAAAGTTGCTCATTAATTCTCTTAATAAATCATCAAAATATAAACCAAATAAAATCCAGGAACATTTCAAACTAAGGTAAAACTAGTGTGTATTCAATAATCAGTGTCTGTGGCTTAAGACAGTTGGGGAAGTTTAATAGCTATCTCTTCAGGATTGCTTTCCTGTAAACAATAATGAGGGTGCCTGCTCTGCTTGATCATGCCTGCAAACGCAGCTTTTTCAGCATCTCCACACACTCCTCAATTATTACAAATTTCTACAAAATTTCCCCATTGACAAGTGCCTCTTTAGTTCTGTAACAACAACAAAAAAATTATTTAAATACCCCCCATTTTAGTTACATAGATATTGCAGTACATGTACAGAAACCTGGACATTTGCCAGATTTCCTAACTATTCTGATCATGACGGTATCAGGCCTGTTCAAAATCAGAGAATTGTTCAAATAGCGGGTAATAACAAAATACAAAAACCCAATTGATGATGGGTAAAAAATGTGAATAGACACTTTACCCAAAAAGATATATAAATGGCCAACAGACATAGAAAAGATGCTCAGCATCATTAGTCATTAAGGAAATGCAAATTAAAACTATGAGATACCACTATGCATACCCACTAGAGTGGCAATAATCAAAGAGGGAGATAATAACAAATGTTGGCAAGGATATGGAGAAAAAGAAACCTCATATTGCACTGATGGGAATGTAAGGTAGTACAGCATCTTGGGAAAACAGTTTGGCAGTTACTTAAAAAGTTAAAAATAAAGTTACCATAGAGCCCTGCAATTCCAATCCTAGGAATCTACCCAAGAGAATTTATAACATATATCCACACAAAGACTTATAGGTAAATATTCATAATAATATTATTTGTAATAGCAAAAAAACTAGAAACAATCTAAGTCTCAATTCATAAATGGATAAACAAAATGTGTCATATTCATATAATGATATACTATTTAACAATAAAAAGGAAGAGTATGGATACATACTACAATGTAGATGAACTTCAAAAACCAATGAAAGAATTCACAAACCAAAAAAAATGCATATTGTGTGATTCTATTTACATGAACTGTCCAGAAAAGGCAAATCTATAGAGCACGTAGGCTAGCGGTTGAGTAATCTACTGGGGATAAGAACTGAAATGACTGCAATTAGGCACAAATAATCTTTTTAGGATAATAGGAATGTTCTAAATTTGGATTCTGGTTGATGATTGAACAACTATGTAAATATAATAAAAATCATTGAAATTCTATTCTAAAAAGCAGGTGGATTTTATGATGTGAAATTATACTTCAATAAAACAGTTAATTATAATTAGTAGTAGTATTTATTGTTTAAGATGAACAAAATAGTCAAGTTTCTGCCTGGGTGATAACTATTGGGTTGTCGGAAAAGTCATGATGCATTTTTGTAATGAAAAACATAGAAACAATACATCATGATTTTTCCGACAGACCAATATTTTACTGACTTAGCTTTCAAAATCAATATGACAGGCTCTCAAATCTTTGGTTCTCCTAGAGTGTCTGGCACTTCTATCATTTGGATCCAGGAAGTCTGACATTTTTCTCTTCCAATATGTTAGTATAATATTAAAAACCCTTCTTCTAAGTTACCTCTCAAATCACTGTGCTGTGTCATAGGAATTCCTACAACGATCATATTTCCATGAGGGAAAGCCATGTTGAAATTCAGCTGAAAACTCTGCACTCACTTAAATGTTATACCGCACAACATGACATTTAAATGTGCTATTGTTACTGTACTGAAGACACTGAATAAATAATGCCACATACTATGGTTACAGAAAACTACAAAATAGCATCTAAAAAGCTATGTGTTTTTAAGTATTTCATCTTAATGTGAACAAGAATCTTGTGATATTTTTAAATTGGCTTTTCAAATTAAAATAAACCACACAGATAAATTAAAAGGTATAAATAACTGATAGATAATATCATTGCTTCCAAAATTAAAGTAGACACCCTTAACAGAGAACTTATAAATTAATGTTAAATAACTTCAAATTTGTTTTTGTATATATCAGAGCTTTATCGAATCCAAGAAATAAAAACCGGACTTGGACTAGCTTAAACCCAAAACAGGATCACATTCAATTACATAAACAATGGGGGTAAGGGGGAGATGAACCTTGATGCACTTCCAGCTTTGCTTTCTGTGAGCATCAGCTCTATTGTCTCCAATACCTCCTATGCATGGGCCTCCTCCAACCCCAGCTCAACCCACATCTCCACGACTTCATAACAGAGAAAAAGGGTCTTTTTTCTGCAAATTCATTTAAAACCCTGGAGAAGAACTCTGACCCAACATGTGACCCACGCCCCTTTTATTACCAGAAGGTAGAGGAGGCCACCACCTCTGCTATAAACATACAAGATGCCTAGAACATTATTATTATTATTATTATTATTGTTATTATTTTAATTGGGGATTGTGGGAAGGGAACAGCATTGGGGAATTGGGGAAGGGGAACAGACAAGTTGCTGTCCTTTTGTTCTTCAGTCTAGTTGTGGAGGACGTTGCTTCACTGGCCCATGTTGGTATTATCATGGGCTCTTCCCGGTGAGGCAGATCGGTCGCTGGCCACTGGACAGCCACTCATAGTGGCTCTTGGCAGCTCACATCGGCTGCCGGCCGCTCAAGCTGACTGCCAGCCACTCACGGTAGCTTATGGCAGCCCACTGCAGCAGGGGCTGCAACCTAACACCGTTGCCAGCGACTCAAGGCAGCCCAGCTCCAGATGGAGCTGTTGTTCACCATCTTAGCAGTAGAGGGTGCAGCGTCACTGGCCCTCATATGTGGGATCTGAACCGGGCCCTCCTGCTCAGAGCCCAAGCCAGCTCCTAACCAACGCTCCACTTGGCTGGCCCGCCTACAACATTATTAACTTCTAAACTTCTGCAGGGCCTCCAAATACATACCAGACCTTCTCTGTGCACGGCAAATTCACCAGTTCTAATGACCGCTATTGAAATTCACACCATAAGAAGCATTGTGCTTACTATGCGCAAGGAATTATTCCAAGTGGTCACATTTAAGATTCACAACAACGCTGAGAGGTAATTATCATTATCCCTATTTCACAAGTAGCAGTGATACCCCTCATTTCACAGCCTTCAAAACATAAGAACAATCCCTGGAAGAAAAACCATTTACTGTTCTTGCATGTGCCTGTCTTTCTCCATTTTCCCCTCTCTCCTTCCTACCTTAATAACTACCTTGCAACTATACTTACTGTCAATCTCTCATTTATTTAATATTGAAGCAAAGACGTTTTTATGAATTTTCCCAACTCGCTTTAGAAATATTTCGGGGGAGGAGGGAAAGCATGACAGTGCATTGTGTTTGACCTATATTAGCTCCTTTACAAGAGCACATTTTCCCAGGTTATAAATGCCTAACAACCCTCTGGAGGCTTTTTTTAAATTATCATTTAATACCATTACAAGTTGTCCTAATTTTCTTTCCTCCTTTATTTTTTCCTAAGGAAAATTTCCTTTTCTGCATCTCTACTAAAAAGACTAGAAGATTTTCATGCAGTGTCTTATTCATGCAGAAAATTAATTCAACAAATGTTTTTTGAGTTCCTATAAGTTGCTCTCTCCAAGAGCTGAGGATAATGCTGTGAACAGAACTTATAGTCCATGGCTTTGGCCTGGATAGCATAAATCCAGGGGGCACCATTCACATAGAACACAATGTTCCTGACATGGAGATTACAGACTGATGGAAGCATATTATAAATCATAACCTAGTCTACAAATACATTATTACTGTTGCTACAGTTATTAGGACTTCTGATCTGAGAGTGATAAAACAAAATGCTAACCACAAAAGAAAAACCTTACAAAATGGGTTAATTTAAATTTTAAAATTCAAGTTTTCTATTTATTAAAAGAAACTATTAAGAGTTGCAGAGTTTCTGTTAAGGGTGATGCAAAAGTTTTAGAAATAGATAGTAGTGATGGTTGAAAAACATTATGAATATTATTATTGCCACTGATTTGTACCCTTAAAATAGTTAAAATGGGAAATTTTGTTAAATATATTCATATAATGGACTGCTTTATAATGATGAAAATGAGCAAACCTGGATGAATGTTACAAACATAATGTTGAACAAAATAAATCTAACTTAGTGAGAATGATTCTACTTATATAAAGTAAAACAAATAGACAAAATTAATCTGTGGTGCTAAAAGTCAGGATAGTGATTATTTTTGGAGAATGGGGCAGGGAAGTGATTAGGTGAGAGCATGAGGGGGATTCCTAGTGTTTTCCTTGTATTTGTCGAGATTCAGTGTCAAATAATCATTAAACATGGCATTTTATGTGCAAGTTTGGCAATACAACATTCCATGTTGATACATCCGGAGTATTGAGTAACTTTCTTGAATTTCATGATATATCCTAGAACAACAGCATTGACATTTGCCCTGATGTTGCAGAAGCAAGGATGATAAAACTGCTTGTAACTTTAATATGAATCAAGGCAATGTGCGGGGAGCCAGCCCCGGCAAGGACCAGGGAACTTCGGGTGGGACGGCTGGGCGGGGAGAAAGCAGGAGGGAGACACCGGAAAGATGTTCACAGGAGCGTCACACACACACTTTATTATTCAAGCCTAGCCCCTTTTATAGGGGCTTCTGACCATTACCTCAATTGCAAGTTATGTTGTAAGTTATGTTTCACATGATCAGGATGTTTTTCTCTTTCTCAGAGCTTTTACCTTTTTGTAATTGTATCTTTCCAGGGTACACCAGTTACCATGACTTCCTTACAGGACATATACTTGAACTTAGTAGCAAAAGGACTCTCAAACTTTTTCTATCCTAAGAAGAGTTGCATATTATTGCAATAGAGGGAAACATCTGTTTCTCAGTCAAAGCTTCAGTTTTTGTTGCTACAACAATGTACAAAGCAAACAGTTAAAACAAGGCTGTTAATTAAAATACCTCATGGTCAGTAAGTTGTCTCTTATCAGAACTCTCATGGCCAAGAGACCTTGGTCTCCTGATCTCCAAGGAAACCTTTCACAGCTGCATAGGCCAAGGGGTTTGAGTCCCCAATATCTCAGTTCAGGGGTCCCCTTGGGCTGTAGCCTGTTTTAGGGAGTTTCCTTTTCTTTAGGAAATCTTGCCCCGTCGTTGACTTACACAACCAGATATCATCAGGGTACCCCAGGAACTTGCCACAAGTGCAGTGAGTATATTGTCTCCTATAGGAGGAAAGGCACATGGGTTCATAGAGGCAGGAGATATTACATGACCAACCATAAGGCAGCATCCCATACATCCAGAGCTGAGCGTGGATCTTTATTTCAATGTGGCCTTGTCAGACACCGGGCGACTGTCGGCTCCCGGCAGCAATGGCACTAAACTATCTAGTTGACATTGTACGAGTATTTCTCTGTTAAATACTTGCAGAAAAACCAGCCAGTTTCCCTTAAATATGGGCTCAATAAACAACAGAAAGATATTATTACATTTTTGACCCATGAGGACACATCTTAAAATTCTCCCGATTGTCTCCAGGAAAAAGTACATGTGTGATGTTGTAAGCTAAACTAGCAGCTTTTTTTTAAAATTGTGGCATAATATATATAACATTTACTATTTTAATCATTTTTAAGTGCACAGTTCAGTTGTACTAAGTAAATTTATAATATTGTGCAGCCATCACCACCATCCAGAACATTTTCATTATCCCAAACAGAAGCGCTGTATCTATTAAACACTAACTCCCCATTTCCCTTCCCTCCCTTTTATTTTAGCCACTCTAATAGATGCTAGTGGTTTTTAACTAAACTTTTCAAATGTTTATCTTTGGCTTCCCCCAAGTAAATTGTTAACTATCTACTGGAAGGGATTACACATCTTAGGTGGTTCCCACTTACCATTAGAACAGTGCCTATTACACAGAAGTAATAGCAAATATTGAAATATGGGGTTGTCGGAAAAGTCATGACATATTTTGTCTATGTTTTTCAAAGGTAATTTATTTATACAAAGAACAAAGATCAATCAATTATATATTGCCCATTTTGTTCGATAACCTTTTGCCATCTTTCAGTGAGCTTCATAATTCCTCGTTCATAGAAGGACCTGTCTTTATTTGCAAAAAACTGAACAAGGTGCTGATTTACAGCCTCATCTGAATTGAATGTTATACCACACAAAGAATTTTGAAGAGAGCGAAACAAGTGAAAGTCTGATGGCACAACGTCAGGCAAGTATGGTGGGTGTGGCAACACATCCTAACCAAGCTCCAATAATTTTTGACCGGTAATCAAACTTGTGTGTGGTCTCTTGTTGTCCCCATGGAACACAACTCCTTCACAATAAACAAGCTCTGAACGTTTCTGGATGATGCATTCGTTCAAACTGTCCAATTGCCAACAGTACCCATTCGAATAGTTTGGTTTCTTGTTTGGAGCTCAAGAAACATGACACCTTTAAAATCCCACCACACTGAGAGCATAACCTTCCTCTGATGAGTGTCTGCTATTGATGTTGTTTGAGGCGAATCATCACATCAGGACCAAGACCTTTTGCACACCACATTGTTGTAAACAATCCACTTCTCATCACCAGTTATCAGTCGCTTCAAAAAAGGATCGTTTTTCTCATGTTTAATAAGTATATTGTAGATATTTATACACGCCGTCAAATGAACTTCTTTGAGTTCATGCAGAACCCAAATATCGAGCTTGCTTACGTATGCCAGCTTCTTCAGGTGGTCATGAATGCTTGAATGGTGGATGTTAAATGTTTCTGCAATCTCTCATGTTGTATAAGGTGGGTTTGACTCGGTCAATACTGTCATCATCAACCTTAGTGGGTCTCCCTGACCGAGGAGAGTCGCTGAGATAAAAATCACCAGCACAGAATGTCATGAACCATTGTTGGTACTGTTACCGGCCAACTGAGCAGCACCAACCCCCACCACTGAAAAACTTTAATATTTTCTTTTCTATAGAAATGTTAAGTATAAAAATGTTAAGTCTCCTCCCTAGTTCTTTAGTTTCTTAGCTCTTGGGCTTTGATTGCTTTTCTAACCAGTTTGTGAATCTTGGAGGGAAGATCCCCCTTGCTTCTTAATTGCTTTGTAAATTAGTTCCTGAATCTGAAACAATATAAGTCTCCTACCCCTGCTTCAGATAACCAGTTGAAAGCCTGAGACTTCCTAATATCCCCCAGGCCAGAAAGATAAATGTCAAACCCATTCTGTGTCCAGACAACTGACTCCACCTGAGTGATGGACTCAATAGCCACAAGTTTCATAACCTAACAGATTTATATTTTTGTCCTCATTCAGGAGCCTTGAGGATGCAGGGAATACCCCAACAAAGAAAGAAGCCAACACGGTCTTTCAGGTGGAGCTTGAGACCCCTTCCTCTCATCTGAGACCAGCTAGGGTGAGAGTTCCGTGAACCCCAATAGGCAGGGACAGCTCCACGCCCCTGCCCAGCAGGAAGCAGATACAGAAGTAGAGACCTCCTGTCCCTCAACTTCCCATAGAGATTTTATGGGGATCACATCTCTCAAGGAGAAACTAGGCAGGCAGTTAGAGGAAGGCATTGGGTCTCTGCATTCCTACATTCCTACAGATCCCAGAGTGCAACCGCCTGAGGCACTTCCCCTCTCCACCCAAAACTCCCCATTGTATTGTAATTACCTACCCCTGCGGGAAGAGCAAGTGGACACAAAATATCCAACTAGATCCGACCAGTCACTCACACCTAGGCAGAACAGCCCATCCTGGAGAAAAAGGATAACAACCCCAAGTCCTAGGAGGGAAGAGCTGCTGCTGCTTTTTCCCTGCTCCTTTTTACCGCTTCTTCCCTTTAAGCCTCACCTTTGCATGTGCCCCCTCCACACTCTTTGGTAATGGGCTCTTGAGCCATCCTCTAGTACTCAGGTCTACTTTTATTTCTAAATGTACTATTTTTTCTAATAAACTACTTATTCTACTGCTTTACTCTGGTATCTTGTTCAATTCTTTGCTCGAGTTGCCAAGGACCTGGACTTTGCGCCCAGAAAGGCCCACTCTCCGACAACAGTACTGACATCCTTGTAGAGCACTGTCACTGTAAACGTTATGCAACTTTTCACAAGCTTGACATGCGTTCTTCACTTTCTGGAAGTAAAACAGTAAAATATGGCAAAAATGCACAGTTTGGTCTTCCATCTTCAACTTGTTGTAAAATCTCCAAAACTCAACCAAATGTCTCAATTTTTTTTTTTTTAGAATGAAGCTAGAACTGTCAGCTGTCAAATGACATAATAATAACATGGATGCGCATGACTCTAGTACTTTCAAAAATGAACTAGTGCCATCTGCTGCAAACATGCATCATGACTTTTCTGACAACCCAATATTACAAATCCATCAATTGAAGTTTAAGAAAACAGGTCTCCTGGTGATGTGGAAAGTATTTTTGTCTGTAAGTCTTGTAGTATCCATTGAAATCACTCTTTAACCCTCTTTGTCAGTGTTATGTACAAATCAGTCTTGTCCCTCTTGCCGGCTATGGAAAGCAGCTTTCTTCCACACCTTAAGTTCTCACCATTATAGAGATGTCAGTGTCTATGTGGCAGTTCAACAGACACTGATCTTCTCCTACCTCTGCTCCATCAGCCACCCATTCTCACAGCAGCACTCTCAGCCTTGTTATCTCTTAGAAGCGATCCATATACTAATGTATTTTTTAACCCATTTTTACATTTTAGTGACAAACTTTTTTAAAACAAATGATTTTAAGTAAATTTAAAAAGAAGTGTAAACATCACCAAAATCATTTTAGACATTTCCATCACCTTTAAAAAGGTTTCTTGTACTACTTGCAATCATTGCTCCTACCTTGAGCCCTATGTACTTTATACAAATTTTAAACCTCCGTAGTCCATTACTTGAATTCAACCTCTATCATTCTATATCTCTCATTCCCTTTCTTCCATTAAACCTATTAACATCATCACATCCTCACCCCTCAACTGTTGTTCCCCTCAGTCCCATCCTTTTTTTTTCTTTCTCCACCTAGCCACAGACTTCCTGGTCCACCACTATAACCATTCTCTTGCCAATACCACCCATGGTCTTTTCTCTGATGCTTTTATTGTATCACTCTGTTAAAACTACTATCCTGAATCTATTCAACTGTTATTCCTTCCTTGCTCCTGCCTTAACATTTAAGAAGAAAAAAAATACAACTTTGCAGAATGGTGCATTAGAATTACTGCTTTTGAAGAAATCTCCTCCATCTGATAAAAGGGCATGTATGAAAAACCCACAGATAACACTATAGTAAAAGACTGAAAGCTTTCCCTCTAAGATCAAGAATAAGACAAGAATGCCTATTTTCACCACTGTTATTCAATATTGTATTGGGAGGTTTTACCCAGAGCAATTAGACAAGGGGGGAAAAAAAAGACAAACAGATTGAAAAAAGTAAACTACTTTTATTTGATAACATGTCATTATATGTATATAGACAATACTAAGAAATTCAAGCACACAATTAGAGCTAATAAGTTTAGAAAAATGACAAGGTGCAAAATCAATGACAAAAATCAATTGTATTTCACTAGCAATGAACAATCCAAACATAAAACAATTCAATTTACAGTAGCATTAAAAACAAAGTACTTAGTGGGCCGGCCGAGTGGCGCATTGGTTAAGCGCTGGTTTTGGGATGCCAGCGGCCCCGGTTCGGATCCCACATGAGGGCCAGTGACACTGCCCTCTACAGCTAACAACAGCTCCACCTGGAGCTGGGCTGTGCGAGCCCCGGTGATGGTGTGGGCTGCACCCCTGCTGCAGTGGGCTGCCATAGGCTGCAGTGAGTGGCCGGCAGCCAGCGTGAGCGGCTGGCAGCCAAGCGTGAGCTGCCAATAGCCGCGATGAGCGACATCCAGAGGCCAGTGACCAATCTGCCTCATCCGGGAAGAGCGCAATGACGATACCAACAGTGAAGCAACGTCCTCCGCAACTAAACGGAAGAACAAGAAGACGGCAACTTGTCTGTTCCCCTTCTCCGATTCCCCAACGCTGTTCCCCTCCACCAATTCCCCAATAAAATCTTTAAAAAAAAAACAAAAAAAACAAAAAAAAAAACAAAGTACTTAGTAATAAATGTAATAAAGTATGTACACTAAAAACTATAAAACATTGTTGAAAATTAAAGAAAATCTAAATAAATTTAAAGATATTCCATGTTCATAGATTGAAAGACCTAATATTATTAAGACGGCAATACTCCCAAATTTACTAGATTCATTGCAATCCCAATGAAAATTCCAAATGCTTATTTTGCAAAAATTTACCAGTTGAAAACTTTTAATTAGGCAACAGTTTCATAGATATAACACCTAAAAAATAGATATCCAAATTTAAAGCTTTTGCGTTAAAAAAAAATTTAAAGCTTTTGCATGTTTAAGGACACTATCAAGAAAGTAGGACAACCTACAGAATGGGAGAAAATATCTGCAAATCATGTATCTGATAAGATCTAGTGTCCAAAACATATAAAGAACTACAACTCAAAAACAAAAACATTAATGACACAATGTGAAATAAGCAAATGAGGGGCCAGCCAAGTGACGCGGTGGTTGGGAGCTGGCTTGCAATGCCAGCGGCCCTGGTTCGGATCCCACATATGAGGGCCAGTGACACCGCCCTCAAAAAATAAAAATAAAAAATAAAAACTAAGCAAATGAGAATTTGGATTGTTATTTATCCAAAGAAGCTGTAGAAATGGTCAAGAAGCATATTAACAGATGCTCACCACCAACCATCAGGTAGATGCATATCAAACCATGAGTTGCTACTTCATACCCGCTAAGATGACTATCATTTCTTAAACGAAAAATAACAAGTGTAGGTGAGGCTATGGAGAAATTGCAACCCTCATACATTGCTTGTAAGAGGGTAAAATGGTGCAACATAAAGGATCTTTGTGGTGACAGAAATGCTGTCTTTACTGTATCCATGAATCGTGGCTGTGGTACTGTACTATAGTTTTGCAAACTGTTATTGGGGAAAACTGAGTGAAAGATACACAGGGTCTCTAATGTGCTATTTTTTTATGATTACATATGAATCTACAGTTATCTTAAAATAAACATTTTAATTTTTTTCATGTTTATTATCTTAATTAACTACAAAGACTCTTCCAATCATGTCACCTAGAGATCATTTCACCCATTGCTCTGTTTGGCCGCCAGTCTCTTATCTCTCTCTTCAGCAATGGTGAGGAGGATACCCTTTCCACGGGAAAGAGAAATCCATGGTTTGTTGCCTTTGCCAATAACAAAAATGTTGGAGAACCGGGTGGCAAAACTGTTGCCATTGGTATCTTTCACATGAACTACATCAAAAGAACCAGGGTGCCTCTCTCTGTTGGTGATCACACCAATTCTTCCCAGGTTAGCACCTCCAGTCACCGTGCACAGGTTACCAGTGTCAAACTTGATCAAATCAGTAATTCTGCCAGTCTCCAAATCAATCTGAATGGTGTCGTTCACCTTGATGAGGGGATCTGGGTAGCAGATGGTGCGAGCATCATGTGTCACCAGGTGTAGGATTCCTTTTGTGCCCACAAAGATCTTTCTCACTTTGCACAACTTATACTTGGCCTCCTCAGGTGTAATACGATGAACAGCAAAGCGACCCTTGGTGTCATAGATCAGACGGAAGTTCTCTCCGGTCTTGTCGATGCTGACGACATCCATAAAACCAACAGGGTAGGTTACATCAGTTCGGACCTTGCCATCGATCTTAATGAACCGCTGCATGCAGATCTTCTTTACTTCATCTCCTGTTAGAGCACACTTCAGTCTGTTCCTTAGGAAGATGATGAGAGGGAGACATTCCCTGAGCTTGTGGGGACCAGTGGATGGATGAGGAGCAAACACACCAGTCAATTTATCCAGCATCCAGTGCTTTGGAGCTGCTACACGCTTCAGGTGCTTCTTGGGACCACGAGCCATGGTTGAGCTGGGCATGAAAAGAATAATTTAATGTTTCTAAATAGAAAAAAAAAAAATGCCTTCAGCCTCAGTGGGTCAATTGTCCTTCTATATATCTGGCTAGTTTCAATTCTCCACTTGGTCCAAACTCCTTACTACAGCCACCTCCCTCTCAACAGATACAACTACCACCACCACCACCACCAACTAACGTTTATTGGACATGTGTTATGTGACAAAAACCTTTATGTACTAACTTTATGTGCTACGAACTATAAATGTAGTAACTCATTTAAATGCTCATAACAGACAACTTTGAATTCTACTTTTCAGAGACCTCTTTTCTACTTCATGCTCATCCATCCATTCCTCTTCTTCTACCTTTAATAATGAAAAGAAGGGTTCATTCCCCAGATTAAAGGCAATCCTTTCACTTAAGCACTGGCTCCTACTTCTCAGGATGCTAACTCCATCCAATATCCTTTCTTGTATTTTGAACCCCTACCTTTCTATTAGCTTTAACCTGTCTGAATTTAGGTATGTTCACATCGCCCATCATTTAAAAAAAAAAACAGAAAGAAAAGAAAGCAGCTTCCTCCAATCTTACTAAGCAACAACTATTCTCACTCCTCTTTTCGTGGCCACGTTTCTTAAAAATTGTTCCTTTACTCTACTTCCTAAGCTTCCATTCAGTTCAAAATCCACTATGACGTGGCTCATATGGCTCCTACTCCATGAAAGCCTAACCTCTTTCCAGCGTTTGATACCACTACTTACCTATGCCTTCATTTAAATTCTTGTCTTCGGGAGTCTCTCACATCACTACCTGTGAGAGTTAAGTGACACAGGCGACCTATAAAGAGGAAAAGGAAGTTATAATAAAGTAGGGCATGCTAATGGCCCAGGAGGCAAGAGTGAGTGGAGATTGCTACTATCTGAGGGGGAGTTGGGAGGCAGAAGGCAGAAAGGGCCACCCTAGGCATTGAAACAAAATGACAGTAACGTTCACCCTCACGTTCACCCGTTTTTCCCCGTCCTTTTGGGTTATGGCCAAGTAACAGGCGGCTGGGTCAAGTCCCCACTGCGAGAAGGACGAGCTAACCCGGCAATAGGCGACGCAGCGGAGATGGAGGAGGCCTTTAGCGCCACCAGCGGAAACCAGGAGTCGGAAGGCGGTTGCAGCTCGGCGCGGGACCACTAGACGCTGACGCGTGCGTGCGTGCGTGCGTGCTTACGTAGCGGCCTTTCCGGCCCCGGGAGAGGTGTGTGCCGTCCCTTGTAGTCCGCCTACTCCGTGTGTGAAGTCCTGCGGTCACTCTAGGCTGGAACCACCGCGGGCCTAGGAAGAGCTCGAGATCGGCGCGGGGTATCCTGGAGACTGGCAGGTTGAGGGCTGACCGAGACTCCGCCCGCCCCTGGAGCAAGGAGGAGAACGGGACCGGCCTGGGCCGGGGTGTCCTTTGCTCCCTTGCGTCCCCTGCCCTGCCTCTGTCCTGCGACGTTAAAAAAAAAAAAAAGTGGGGAGGATGGAAATTAAGGTTAAATAGGTTTCTCTGCAGATCCAGTGCCGTTAAACCCTGAGAACGCACACTTTTTTAGAAAATGAAGAAATTAAGGCTTAAGGAGCTAGAGAGTCGCCTGCAACAAGTGGATGGATTTGACAAGCCCAAGCTCCTTCTAGAACAGTATCCGACCAGGCCGCATATTGCAGGTAGGGCGGCTGGTGACCACGCCCTTGGTTCGCGGGTTATTCCTGTCTACTCCATAATGAAATTAGAACAATTATTTGTTTACAAAGAACGTCTAGAGAAAATCCGCTGTAAGATGACATCACGTTAAGGAGGACTTTCTTGACAACACAGCTAAAGACAGCCCACACAGACACACACTTTTATTGCACTGTTTGGTGGATTTGCATACTCATTAACACTGTCAAACGTCTCTTTAATCTGTTTGTTTCTATCATAACACAGTAAACAAAAACGTGTTGGCCTTGTTCACACAATTCCAAGTGCCTGGAAGAATTTCTAGTTAGGAGCTCCGGAAATATTTGCTAAATAAGAGTCAGTTTCCTATTTCAAGGAATTGTCCTATGCTATATACTCAGCCCTGGAAATGAATACTAGAATTGGTAATTGAAGGACTGCGTTTAACAGATCCAGAATAGGTGCTATGAAAGATAAGGATGCATTTCAATTTTAACAAATGATCTGAGAATCAGCAATATTGCTCGATGCAAGAGACAAATACTAGGAGAGAATACAGGAAAAAACATTAATAAACGTATTACCAAAGTATTGAAGAGTATAAGGAAATGTTGGCGATACCTGCAAGGAGAAATCCTGTCCAGTTCCAACATAGTTCTGTTTCTAAGCTGCTGATGAAAATCAAGGAAAATATATGCATACCTGCACTGAACTCCAACATATTGTCATAAATTCCAACCAAAAATTGGCACAAAACTGGGTGAAGACAAGTTCTCTCAATTTAGATAATGACTTCTTTAATGTCTTCTTGCTATAGGATTTCTTAGTGGAATCCAATTTTATTAAAAAATCAGTTTCATACCCAATGTGTAACATGCACGTCGTGTGCTAATTCTTTGAGATACCATCTTGAAAGTAACTAACACCCACAGCTATAATCAGGACAGCGCAGTCAGCCTGAGACGTCCCTGTAATTGTGTTTTTGATAAAGCCTCTGGATCCTGGGGCATAAGTGATGGCCAGTAATCCTTGCTGTGGGTTCCTATATCCCAAGGAGAGATCAGTGGTCTTATTCATGTTTAACACTTCAGTATATCCCAGGCCATTGTATATTTGAAAGATCACTTTCCAATCTCAGCAGCTTCTGTTCTCCTTAATAGTTTTCTAATCAGGCCTCATTAGTAGGTTATATGGGTCCATAGATCATAAATGTGTGTAAAGACTATTATTGTGGATGTAGGTCTTTCCCATTCTAGCTTAAACTTAGGGTACCTGTGTTCTGATGACAAATTTGTTACCAAGAAGTACTGTGCCATTTTAATGTTAATGATTTCTTCGATATTAGTGGTTCCTAGACTTACAGATTCACTCACAGATCAGTAAAATTTCAAAATAATTTTGGAGACTAACGTCGGGTTGCCAAGTTTATATATTGATAAGGAAAGATATTTTGAAAACCTACTTTACCATCTTTTCATAAGAATATTTCAATATAAAAGAACTGATATATATATGTGTATGGCAATGTTTTGAACAGTCTAAGGAAAAATAAAACATGATCATATCTGTCTCATTTTACCTCGAAGTTTTATCATTCTTGGCATTGTCAGCAGAGACTAGTTTTGGGGAACCACTGGTATCTGTTACTGTATTTTGTGGGGCCTCTTCCTACATACCAAGTTGTAATGCCTTATGTTTTCTGGAACACCATTTGGAAAAAGATTAAATAATGCAAGACGAGAAATTGTTTTAGAGTCATTTGCACAAATTGGATTTGGTTATCAACTTGCTTATTCTCTAATATGTGTTTTTATCTTTTAGCATGTATGCTGTATACAATTCACAATACATATGATGACATTGAAAATAAAGTGGTTGCAGATCTAGGATGCGGTTGTGGAGTGCTTAGCATCGGAACTGCAATGTTAGGAGCAGGGTAAGTGATCCAATATATACTATTTGGGTATGGGGTGGCTTTAATAAGAAGCATAAATAGGATCAACTGATTATAGGATTCTACAAGTATGAGGTAAAGAGAGCAAGAATCTGAAAATGAGTACATTTTGAATGAGCAGAACATCAAAACAAACTAAAAAACAAAATGGTAAGATCAGTAGTCAGGCGCCTCCTTTTTATACAAACCTGAGTTTCCACCCCCTGCCAGGTTGGGAAATCATTATGTTGAAAGGTAGCACTCATTCTTTGCCTATTGGGTTAAAAAGGTATATGATTTTAATTTTATTGTTTTAACTTGGGAGCTATAAATAGTTACATTGTGTGTTTTATATTTATAGGTTATGTGTTGGATTTGACATAGATGAAGATGCACTGGAAATATTTAATAGGAATGTGGAAGAATTTGAGTTAACAAATGTTGACATGGTTCAATGTGATGTGTGCTTATTATCTAACAGACTATCCAAGTCATTTGATACAGTAATTATGAATCCTCCCTTTGGGACCAAAAATAATAAAGGTTAGTAACAAGAATCAGGTGTACTGGTGTATTTGTAGAAAAGCAAGTTTTGTTATTTTTTTTTTCAGTTATAGTTGACATTCAATATTGTTTGATATTAGTTTCAGGTGTAAAGCATAGTGGTTAGACATCGATATAATTTATGCAACGATCCCCCAATTAGTCTAGTACCCACCTGGCACTACACATAGATGTTGCAACACTATTGCTGTAAAAGAAAAGCAAGTTTTTAACAACATATTCTCATTGTTTAGGTTAAGCAATTTTAATCACTGTACATTAAATCAACCACTCTCTTATCTGTATAGTTATTACAATTTCAGTTTCAACTTGTTTAATGCATGGATAGGGAATTGAATTTTTCAGTCTTTGCTTTTAAAAATGTTTACTAATAGTATTTTTTTTCTTTTATTTATACTCCATCTGCTTTCAACAATGATTTACCTAACCCTTATGAATGATTATGAATCCTGTAAAGTATTTATACTTTTAGAACTTTTTTTTTTCTTTTTTTAATTGGGGAGCAGTGTTTTTCCAGGACCCATCACCTCCAAGTCAAGTAGTTGTTTCAATCTAGTTGTGGAGGGCGCATCTCAGTGGCCCATGTTGGGATCAAACTGGCAACCCTGGTGTTATGAGCACTGCTCTCTAACCGAGCTAACTGGCCACCCCGTAGAACCTCTTTTTAATGCCTTAAAACACTAGTTTCAACATGTGTCCATTACTAACAGTGACTCACTGTGGCTTTTTATTTTGTGTGTATGCCTTGGGCAGGGAGGGTAGGAAGTCAGTAAGAGAAGGAAAAGACATGCATAGTTTTAAGAAGTCCTCACTTCCACACATCCCCCATTCTGATTACTACTCGATGTGTTCTCTTCTCCCCTCTTTGAAAGTCACTAATTTGGAATATAATACTAAAATTTTTACTTCATCCTTATTTAACAGTATAGTTCTGGTTTTATTCTGTCAACTTTGAGATATTTAGATATTTTACTTTTTTGTACTCTGTTTTTGCAGAAAGAATTTGAAGTGGCTATTTTGGTATTTATTAATACCTGGTATTCATTGATAACAGGCATATAATATACATAGGAATTTTCTTCTCCCCTTAACAGGGACAGATTTGGCATTTCTGAAGACTGCTTTGGAAATGGCAAGAACAGCAGTATATTCTCTACACAAATCCTCAACTAGAGAGGTAAGTTCAAATCATCATGATATTCTGTCATTTATTTTAAAATTCATGACAATATTTTAAGGATTTACTGTGAATACTAGGGTGTCTATTTCTCCTGAGCTTTTTTAACATCTGGCATTTAGAAACTGAATTTTCCCTTTAACTAGCTAGCATTTGTGATTAGCTTTCTTCTGGCCCATATCTTTTTTTTTTTTTTCTCCATATCATTTCTTTTGTCAAAGATTTGTTCAGGCAGGAACTGTTACTAGGAAAGAGACGTAGGAGTTCAGGAGTAGAGAAGTATGGTATAATAAACTAGGGTTATATTATGTCCTGTTTGCCTGGGTTAAGTCGTGGTTGATGCCTATAGTCCCAGGGTCCCTGTGTAGCCTGGTGCACATAAAGGGGGCAGGAAGACCTGGTTTTTACCAACACTGAGCCTGGAGCTAAACTGATCTGAGTTTAGAACGCACCTCTTCCATTATTCTTGCCAGCATATAACACATGAGGGTGTGTGTGTGTATAAGATGTAGTCCAGAAAATTGGGAGCAGGGGTGGTACATTTTTGAGGTGTTAATATCACATGGTGATCGAGAACAGAATATATAGAGCCAGACTTCTAGGTTCAGATCCAAACTGCTGCTTCCCAGTTGTGTTATCTTGGTCGAAGTACTTGAGTTCAGTTTCATCACCTATACCGTACTCACCTGTACTCTGGTAGTATAAGAAACTAGGAGTACCTTATACTTCAACAGTTGTTATGAGAATTAAATGAGTTAATATTTACAAAGCACTTAGTATCTGGCATATGTAATTGCCCTGGTAACTATTACTACTTTAAATCATACATGTATTAAGAGATTTTAAAGTAGTTTTATAGGAAAAAATATTTTGTGTAAATACAATGTACTAGAATCCAGTTGGAAACAATTCTGAATATGTGGTAATCTAATAACCTTTTAAAACTATAAAATTACATGGCTAAAAAATGTATCCTGCTAACAATGAGTACTTGTAGATAAGCAGCAGAGCAGAACAGAACTTGACTGGTAAATAAATCTCCATTTGATATGTGAAAGTAAACACCAGTAATTCTTGGTATCTAAAAATCTTGTCTTGAGGAGGTTCCCCAAGACCATGCTTGGGTTTGATGATTCTCAAGAAGTCTCACAGGACTCAGCATAGAGTCATCCTCAGGGTTATGATTTATTGCCACTGAAGGATACAGTGAAATACCAGCAAAGGGAAAAGACAGAAAGATCAGAGGCCAGGGGACACCAGGTACAAGCTTCCACAGCTCCCTCCCAATGAAGTCACACATCATGCCCTTGATTTCCCCAGCAGCAAATTTTTGTGACAAGCATGTGGAATGTTGTCAATCAGGGAAGCTTGTTAGAGACTCGGTACCCAACATTTTTATTAGGGACTGATCATGTAGGCATCCCCGCCCCCCCATACCTACCTCATACCCAAATTCTGTACTTCCAGTAGCAAAACAGGTATTCAGCATGAACAGTGTAAGCACAGTGTGCCACTGTTACCAATTAAGGGGATGGGGAGTGAAAACCCTCCCAAAGTCTAAGTTCTCATACTCCAGCCATGGGCCAACCTTATATGCAGGCCTTTCTAAGGATAAGCGGTCAGGCCTGCTATGAACTCTTTTTGGCACAGCTTGGCATAATATAAATTTTGTTACTCATATATACAATTCATGCAAAGTAAAATATGCCAGTAAAAAAAATGCAATTAAGCAGCAAAGCCTAATCTGAATGAACTATAGCTACTTACTAAGGAACTCCTCCCATATTCCACCGTTTGGAGGCAGCGTTACTAGCAAATGCATTTTAATTTAGACAGTGATTATTTCCATTTGCACAGTAACTAAATACATTAATGTGGTATATATTATGCATACATAAAGGAGGTATGATGCAGAATGAACTTCTAACATTAAGACAGTCCTGATTTTATGCAGTAGCTTTATCTGCTTTAAGTTTGTGGTAATTTTGCTTAAGTATTCTATATTATTAGTAACATCATCACTGAAGCTTACCCAAGATCCTTCAACTTTAGACCCTTGTCTTTTTTTTTTTTTTTTTTAAAGATTTTATTGGGGAATTGGCAGAGGGGAACAGCGTTGGGGAATCGGGGAAGGGGAACAGACAAGTTGCTGTCTTTTTGTTCCTCAGTTTAGCTGCAGAGGATGTTGCTTCACTGTTGGTATCGTCATTGCGCTCTTGCGCTCTTCCTGGATGAGGCAGATCGGTTGCTGGCCTCTGGATGTCGCTCACCGCGGCTATTGGCAGCTCACGCTTGGCTGCCAGCCGCTCACGCTGGCTGCAGGCCACTCACTGTAGCCTATGGCAGCCCACTGCAGCAGGGGCTGCAGCCCACACCATCACAGGGGCTCGCACAGCCCAGCTCCAGGTGGAGCCGTCGTCAGCTGTAGAGGGCAGTGTCACTGGCCCTCATGTGGGATCCGAACAAGGGCCGCTGGCATCCCAAAACCAGCGCTTAACCAATGCGCCACTCGGCCGGCCCTAGACCCTTGTCTTTTAAAAGTGCTTATAGATACATTTGTGTAATTTTTTGATAGAAATATTTAGGTAAAATCTAAGTGTATCCCGGCAGATACGCTAATAATTAGCTGTGTGAGTCTCAAAGCTGTATATCTTTCTTCATTAGGCATTGTGAGAATTTAGTTCTTGGCTCAGTGTTAAAGCAGATAAGCCAGGCACTGTTCTTTCAGTGTTTACCCCAAGTTTACCCCATTCATTCTTTCACATCTCTGCCAGAATTAACCACATTCCATTGTATAACCTAACGTCTAAAAACTCTTTCACTAACTTTAGGGCTTAAATAGCTAGGACATTGCATAATCTATTTCTTACAAATTTGTCAGAGATCTTAAGATTCCATTAAATTACAATATTATTTGCCTTCAGGTCTGTATCTTTATACAGAAATAGATCTCAAACTAGGGGGAAAATGTGCCCTAAACATATGTATTAAATTCAAGAAAAAATTATAAGCATCAACAATTGTCAGTATTATTTATAACAAATATTTAAACCTAAAATGTAGAGAAAGTTGTTTATCAATCAACTTGATGACTTAAGTATTATGAACACTACCAACATGAACAAAATGCTTGTAATATGAAGTACTGGTAACTCTATTATAGTATTTGTAGAAAATTATGCACATAACTTATTTAGGGGAGTATGGGTAACTTTTTTCCCATTCCTGTTAATGTTGGAGTATTGTATATATAATGTTTTTAATTCATAAAGCAATTTTTATAACAAATAACAAAAAACTTTATGAAGGGGTTCAAGAATTTTAGGCCTATAGTCAACATTTATTTAGTATTTACTGTGTGCTAAGACAGTTCATAGCACTTTTCATATTCCACTACAATCTGATGAGATACCATTATTATCCTAATAGATGAGGAAACTGAAGCACAGAACGAGTAATTAGCACAGGGTTACATAGGTAGTAAATAGCTGAGCTATAGTTCAAATGCAGGCTGTCCGGTTCCCGAGACCATGTTCTTAACTACTATACCATACTGCCACTGAACTACTTGCCCACAGAGATCTGTTGAATGGTTTCCAGGATAGTTATATATACTGATGAAACGATGCTGCAGAAATCATGAGTAGATTGTGCACATTGATGTATTTCTGAAAAAAAAAAATAGCTTTATTACTTGAATTATGTAATTTTGCTCAAAAGATTAAAAACAGTGCCAAAAAAAGTATACACATTTTAAGAAAGGAAAAAACTGTATTAAAACTGTAATATTCAATGCATACCGGTATTGAAAGATGCATACAAGTTATGTGTATACATTTTTTGGCACCCCCAGTATATTGAAATGGCTTCATTTCTTTATTTTCTAAATACTATCTATCCAGTTGAAAAAAATGTAAGCGTCTATATTCTAATAAAATTTTGAAAGTTTGAAAACTTAGTATCAAATATTAGTAAGCAATTTTTAAAAATTTAAAAATCAGCTCACGTTAACATGTTATTTATGTTCAGCATATTCAAAAGAAAGCTGCAGAATGGAAAATCAAAATAGATATTATTGCAGGTAAGACAATTAATTTTCTCATAAAACAAATCCTAATTAAGAAAGCTAACATGCATTAGCAGTACCAGCATTTTTATACAGATGCTGAGAAAAAATACTGTAAATCATGTTTTTCAGTGTAGCAAAGTGGCATGGTTGTTATTGGGTAGCAAATGGAGTAAAGGTAGGGTATCAGTGTTTGCCTAAGACTGTCCCAATGTGTGCATTTTTCTGAAAATTTCTAATAGTACCCAAGCATTTGGTCATTCCAGGCTTGGCTAGAACCCTAGATTGCTTCACAGTGACTTAAGAGCTTGGGTTTCAAGTTGGTCAGACCTGTTTGAAATCCATTCATGGAAAATACCACCAGATTATGCCTAGATTCCCTATTTCAATTTTCTAATTGCCCCTGAAGTTAATAACATGAAGCTTTCTTTTTTTAGGAGATATAGTCATCCACGCTGTGTCATGCTTGATAATTTTTATTAGTAAATTGGATACTATTCACAAACATCAAAATGGGGAAAGCTTACAACTAGAAGCTAATTCAAATAATTCTGAAAAGCCTGAAGTAAAGAGTACAATAAGGGGGAAATGTGTTTTACACAATAAATTATGTATTAGCACTGTGGTATTAACCATATAACTAGATTTGTTACTGTTCATTATAATTAGTAATGTGTAAAAAGGTCAGTCTTCCTATTATATTCAGTAGTGTCATTCCTTACATAAGGTTATTATAATATGCAACATGGAGTACCCTAGAATGGTTTAGTGGTATACCAAATCAGGGCCTTGCTACTTCAAATGTGGTCATCAGATCATTAGCATTGACATCCCTTGGAAGTTTGTTAGACTTGCAGAATTTCAGGCTCACCCCAGGCCTACTGAATTATAATCGGCACCTCAACAAGATTTGACTTGAAGGTGATTTGATTGCACATTAAAATTTGAGACCTGTGACCCAGAGTTAGGGTAGGTAGACTCAGTCATCCCTTTAAAATGATTAGTAAGTTTGGAGAACCTACATTGTTTAGAATATGTAAAATAGGTTTTCATTTGCGAGTTTAGTAGGAAATTAGCTACTTACTACGATTACTAAAATCCAGACAACAAAATTTTTAAATAAACTAGTTGTTATGAAATTGCTGGTTATAGATTAGGAAATTAAAACTAGGAAGGTACTATCATTTTCATAGGATATACTTTTTCATCTACTTGTGATCCTTCTATACTCTTCCCCACAACCCCAGATTTTGGTATAAATGATCAAAACAGCAGAAATGCCAATCTCAGTTTGCCATGGCTAATCCTGGGAGTACATCAAGTAAGCCCTTGAATACCAAGTTAAAGTGGACAGGTCTACAATGTTTGGTTTACCAGCATTTAGTGCTTTCTTAATTTGTTTTTTTTAGTCCAGGGTGGTAAATGCTTGGAAATACATTTTTATCCTTAGACGGCTTTTGTTTTATAGAACTGCGATATGACCTGCCAGCATCATACAAATTTCATAAAAAGAAATCAGTAAGTTTCTTGGAGTTTACAATAAGTAATTATTTCTAATGCTATTAAATTGCCCAAGTAAATAAATACAGACAGCCTAAGAGACAGATTATGGGACGGGCCTAAATTCTTTCTCAAATGCTTTGGGTAGACAAAAGAAAGACAACTAAGATTTTGCTCTTTTTATATAGTATATATTTTATTAGTTTGTACTAATACATTCTCATATTACAAAGGCAATTTAGTACAAGAATCTTTTCATTCTGAATCATCTGAAATAACACAAACAGAACTATACATTTTTTTTTTAAAAAAAATGCTCATTTGGATAACAAAAAGACAAGGTAAACAACAAAAATTTTCCTTTCTTACAGGTGGACATTGAAGTAGACCTAATTCGGTTTTCTTTTTAAAAGCCTCCAAAGACAAAAGCGGCTGAAAACCTAATTAAAATGAATAAAAAAATGTGTTTACTAAACTACTGGTCTCCGGCACCATTTTCTGTTTTCTGCTGTTTTGATGCAGGTTCTTCTTTGTCTGTTTCTTCTCTTGCTCTTTTTACAGCTCCTATACAATAACAGAATTAATTTTTGTTAAGTTCACTGATCATCTGCTTTCTAAACTTATCTTCCAAACATCCTTGTTTTCCACTTATAAAACAGCATAACAAGGGTAAAACAGCAATCCGAAAATGTCACTCATACAGAAGTTGAAAAACCACATCACTGATTTCGCCCACAAATCTCTCCCACAATAATTTCTCATAAAAGTACCAAAGAACTTAAAAACTAACTTACCAGATGCACCATTTTCATCACGTTCATCATCACTATCAAATTTCGTTTTCTTGCCCTGAAATGGTACTTTTCCTTTAGCAGACCCAGTCTGGGCAGCTTTATTTCCCTTTCCTTTTCCTTTAAATCTACGACCTGCAGACATAATTTGAGAAATCAGTCAAGAAATATTTCAAATCTCTTGTCAATATCTTTGAACACAATTTTTACTCAAGCAAATGAGTTAAAATAAGCAAACTATCAGAGAAAAATCAAAACTGACCCTTTGACTTCCATTTGTTTAGAGATTCCTGTTGATCTTCTATGATTTTTTTCAATGCTTCTTTTTCTGTATCTCCATCTAGTACTTCCCACGTCACTTCTTTGTTCCTTAGTTGTAGGTTACCATTATTAGCATCTTTGGCTTTATCCAGTGCTTCTTTAGCTTTTTCTTTAAATAGAATTATTCCCTACACCAAAGAAAATAGAAGTCACACCTTTTAGTTTTTAATCCCACAGTTAATTCCGTCAAAGTAATTCTTCCTACCCTGCAAATCTTCCATGCCATTCCCAGGTTCAATGAATTTTACTAAACGTCAGGAAATTACTACAAAACTTGCAGTCACTGACACCAACAATTATTCACAGCACAACTGAGGAAATACCAGATAGCACACATCGAGTGACAGCAATAACAAAATGGACAAATGATCAAACAAACTAATTTCATACACACATTAATAAAATTTTAGTAATTATACTAAAAGATAAATTTCTATGGATTTTAAAACATTGCTAAAAAGTACATGTATGTTCCCAAACCTCTTTTGCTCCTCTAACAAAGTCTATCCATTTTATTTCACCATGATTAGAGAAAAGGATGTGCAAATCTTCTCTACAGGTCTGATCATCTAAGTCCCCGGAAAATTTCAGCAGGCAGCCAATCTTTTCTTCTAGGGATTTCTATGAAAATATACAAGACAAGACAAGTTTCTCAAAAGCAACCACAAATCAAATGGCTTATACCATTTAACCCACACAATTAAAAGGCTAGAAACTAAAATGCTATTTTGAAGCAGTTTTATGGTACATTTCCTTTGTCATTCTTTCTTCTACAATGGCTTTGGATTTAACTTCTCCAAAAAGTAATATTTAGTTAGTTATATACATATTAGTTATATAAATCTGGCTACTAAATTATCTCTGGATAAAGAATAATTTTAGGCAATATTTGGCTATTTAGTCAATGACAACTAGAGGCCTGCTTACATATTTTCTGTAAAAAGTCCTCAGACTTTATTCTCATAACTATGAACTATAGATTTCTTAGATCCTGGTAACGTATACTTACCATTTCAGCATTTTCTGCTAACTTTTGTTTTTCTTCTTGCTCTCTACAAATAAAAATGTAATTAGAATGTTTCCATATACTGTGTAAGAAAATTAAATCCTGATAGTTAACCTTGATCATGATCACTAAACTATTTAGTAACCAAAGCCAGTCCTTAGGTTTTCTGTGTCCAATGCTAGAGTGCAATATGGCCACCAGATTATCAAGGCAGCTTAAGACTTCCATGTTTTACCAGCAAAAGAAAGACCTATTGCTAATCAATTCAGAGCTCGTCATCAGCTCCACTTCCCAGAACCATTATTTACCCTTGTCAGAGCTTTAAGTAATTAAAAAGGTTATGATTAGCTTAGTATACTTACTGTTTAGCTCGCAATTTAGCTTCCACTTTATTTTGCTTTCTTTCTTCATTTTTTTTTGCAAAATAATCTTCCCTAAAGGACACAAAATAAAGAGACTAAATTCATGAGAACAAAGATTTTAAATTATTTTCAATGATTTAAAACATGCTATAAGGAATGTTACATTTTTTATCAACATAATTACCTAAAAATTCAAAAGATGCCAAGGAAATTACTTCTTTTAAATAACAGCTTCACTAAGAAATAATTCACGTGCCATAAAATTCACCATTTTAAAGTGTACAATGTTTTTTTAACTCATATTTTACAACTATCACTATTATCTAATTTCAGAACATTTTCGTGACGCCTTTCCCCCCAAAAGAAACCCTATAATCCATTAACAATCTCATTGGTTTTATCATTCATGTATAGACAAAAAGTAGTTATGTGAAATATTTAAATGTTTCATAGTTTTCTATAGTGTTCATTTCACAAAAGGAGAAAATTCGAAATATTCCTGAGACCCAAGAATAAGAGCAATAATGAAAATCACATGTTAACAAATACTTTTGAGGGTTTAACACTGACAGCATCATCACAGTGCGTCTCTCAGTCCACTAGGTTTAGTATACAGCATTTGGATGACTGGAGTGCAAAAGCAGGAGACTATGGTCCTACAACTAGCTTTATCATGAAAATGCTCTGGTTTGTCTAAATTTTTAGACACATGTATTAAAGAATGTGATCCAAATCTTTATTAAATATTCCTTTGTATTGTATAAAAATACAGGCCTACATCCAGACTATAATAAGGATAAAAATTGTAGCAATTTACTCTCTAGCCACACGAACAGCCAAAATTTTAGTATCCAGCCTGATTATAAGTTGTAGATGCAAAATAAGTACTAAAACTTAAACTCCTTTATCAAAGGACTAATAGTTTCCACTAAGCAAATTTCAAGCATTTCTCAAAGGATGCCCAGGGATACAAAAACACTGCGCTTATAGGGAATGCCATCCATATTCCTTAACCCAGTGTGTCAATCCCATATAACTAAGTGGCCAGAAAAAACATCAGCCAAATGACTTACTTGAAAAGTATTAGTAAATCTGTGTCTTTGTACTTCTGGCCAGGGGTCTCAACAAACTTCTTAGCCGATTCAATGCTATCAAACACAGCAAATATTGATCCCTTTTAAAAGGGGAAGAAAATTTTTTTTTTAAGTTATGTCCCATATATTTTCAACTAGAAAAACTCTGTAACTGGAAAAACTCTATAACATCATGCAGCCATACCTTAAATGCTTTGTGCAATGTTCTTCTCATCTGAATATTTAGAACTTGACCTTTATCTTCTAACCACTCTTTTATGTCATCAAGGGTTGCATCAGTTGGGAAGCCTTTCTGTAAAGAGAGGAAGAAATGTACAAATCAGGTAAAGAATTTGCCAGAAATTCTGATTTATTTTGTCTTGAAATGAAGGCAGGATATGATATACATATCTATCTCACTCTACCTCTGTGTCTCTTAGCTGTTTAACAGCTCTGGTTAAGAGCCATTGTTCTCCAGTGCAATCAAAGTGACTCATTTATCTGGGATTCACTTCAAAATAATCGTTAGGACAGAGATAAAACAAGATTAATCACGTGTTAATGCTGTTGAAGTTCAATAATGTACATTATATATACAACCTATTTTTGTCTGAAATTTTCAAGAATAAAAAAGCTACTTAACCGGCCCCGGTTCGGTCCCACATATGAGGGCCAGTGATGCTGCCCTCAAAAAAAAAAAAAAGCTACCTAAGGGCCAGCCGAGTGGCTCAGTCAATTAAGAGCTCGTTCAAGAGTGCGAGCTGAGCTCTGAGCAACAGCAGTTCGATGCCCAGCCCAAGCTGAGCTGTCAACAGGTGGCAGGATTGCTCAGCTATTTAAAAAGAAAAAGAAAAAAACTACTTAAAAATTAGTATGCTAATTACTATCAAGTTTAGCTGTTGATAAATAAGAACAGTTGATATGCACTGGGTGCTTAGAATATGCCTAAGATTTTGTCCAGTGGTATATGGGTTTTTCATTTAATTCTCATACCAGTTCTATAAGGTAAAAAATATTATCCCCATTTATGAAGCTAAGGCTCAGAGCAGTTAAGAACACTGCCCAAGGACATATATATAGTAAGCAGTGAAGCTATGATTCCTGAGGCCTTTTTCTTACCCACTCTACTGTATGTCCTTTCTAAATAAATGTAAGATATAATTAAATGCATTAAAGGCCCACTTACAATATAAACAGATCTGTTTTTCACATCATTTTTATACTCATCAGTCACTTCAGGGAGGGGTTTGTTTGGAGATCGTCTAATTTTAGTTTTATCTTCACTTATTTCCATGAGTTCTGCTTTTGATTTGCTTAATGCTTCTACTATTACATTAAAGTCCGTTGTTAGACGGTTTAACCTGTGAATATACATAAAAGCATTGTAAGACTTGGTAGTAACACCTGTGAACAGAAAAATCTAAAGATGACTTTTAAAAGATTTTTACCTATTGAATTTTATCATTATTTCCAAAGGTACCCAACCTTCATCCAGTTTGATCTGTTCCTTTAAAAATTTGTCTCGTGGCAGATTGAAGTCACCAAAATAATACTGCAAGATAATTACAATATATTTCAGAGTATTGTATAATACTGACTGCAATCCTGGAGTTTATTTTTATTACTATTACATTACCAAGTTCTATTTTTTAAAAATACATGTCAAAACTTAGAAGGCAATAAATATTTTCTCCTAAATACACTATAATGAAATATAATACAAATTAACAAAAATATAAAACTAAAAATTGATTACTAAAAGAATGTAATTAACAGATAAGCCAATAGACTAGAAAGCCTTACAATAAATACATACTTACGGTTTTATATATAAAAAAACCTCGTTTCAAATCAGTGTGGAAAGAACATTGTTAAGTTAAAAAAAAAAAAAAAAAAAACCACCAAAAAACTGGAATAAACTGGTTAGTCACTCATTTTTCAGAGTTAAAAAAAATAGGTGAACGTATTATCTAAGCAGAGGCACCCTTTCTCAATATAAAAGGAAAAAAATTATACATGAAAAACCCTAGATGTGATTACTTCAAATGCCATAAATGGCATAAAAAGTAAAAGACAAACAGAGAAGTTAGTAATTCTTGTAAAAAAACCAGAAAACTTTAATAGAAGAATGAGTAAAGGACATTTAAAAAATTACTAAAAATAAAAATGGACTATAAACATAAAAAATTCAAAGAAATATAAATTCAAGCAATGAAATAGCATTTTTCACCTAACAAATTGGCCTAAATTCTAAAGACAAGAATACCTAACATTGGCCTGAACACAGAGAAATGGTCATGCCAGAGATGCAAACTGGCAATAAGTACTGAAAATTTTTTTTAACACATTTTTTGCGGGAAACGAGTAAACTCGTCATATAGCTCAAATGCCCGCTTACAAAGTGTTAAGTGTGCATAACCCTTGAGCCAGTGTATCTCCTTCTAGAAATTTTATCTTAAGTCATTAAACTTGTTTCATCATAAAACTCTTACAACTAAAAATACTGGAAATATCCTAATATCAAATAGAGCATTGGGTCTTTTATTGATGACAAAACTTCACTCCTCCAAAATGCATCCCATGTTTGGTGGGGGAAAGGAAATAAAAATTTTGTTAGTGTAAGCACTAAATTATGTTAGTGTAAAAGGATATTTATTAGGCTTTTAACCTTGACTACCTCAGGATGGTGGGATTCGATAGGTGGCACACTGTAGAAGACATATTAACTTTTTCTATGAACATATTTGTATTGTTCTAAATATTAAATAATTTGTAATTCTCCTTCACAATTATAAAGAAATATTTACAAAAAGTTACAACATAGGAAATTTAAAATGTCAGAGAACTGGAACTTAAATAGTTCTGAAGAGCTGCCAAAAAACGCAACAAATAAAATAATCTGACGTTCTTCAGTAAGAATATAAAACACTACGAAATAATTTCTCATGCGGCCATTATTGTGACTGTAAATCTTCAACTTAAATACTTAAGTATGAAAAAATGCTAAGAAGACATTCAAAACAGATAACTCTTAAAAAATTACAATAGCTGAGAAAAACTATTTGGGCAGAAAAAATAGGAGCTTCAAAAACATTAAGTGTTATTTATTCGGGAAGGTACTTTACAAAGGATTTTTATGTTATCTTATTAAGTGCCACTCTACTTAATATTTTACATTTTATTAAATAACATAATCCTCACAACCACCTTATGAGGAAGGTACTTTGATTATCCTCACTTCATAGACTAGTAAAGAAAAAAAAAGTCTATAGTGTTATCTTTTGAAGTGTTTATAGTCGGGTTTCATAAACTGGCTCCACCAATTTAAAACTTTATACTATTGTATGTACATCTAATTCTAAGAATCAAAGACAAGATAAATGTTCAACAGGTCAATATATGTACTAAAATTAAATGTTCTTGCTGTGTTTGTTCTGAAGCCCTAAATTTCCTTCCAAAGCTTGTATTTGAGGTTGAATAGCACAAGGATCCTACCTCAATCTGATGACAGATTTTGGCCTCCAGAGCAGCCATTTTTTCATCACCATTTTCGGCCATTGTGGCTATCTGTAAATTTTCCCAAATTGGCATTATTTTTAACATAAAACTCAAGACCAGAAAAAGAATGTTTTAAAGTTATCCACATCCCAATGTTTTCTTAAAAAAACAAGAATTTTCAATTTCACAGTTTCAATTTCTCTACTCAATGCTCAAATTTAAACAGAAATCTTTTCTGTCTATCGTCTATAACAAAGCAAGTGGTCATCTTCACCTACTTGTTTGGTGTGGGTCAATTTTTTTTTTTTTTTTTTGAGGACAGTGTCCCTGGCCCTCATATGTGGGACCCGAACCGCCCTGGCTCTTAACCACCATGCCACTTGGCCGGCCCTCAAATTTCTTTTAAAATTAGTCAAAGCTGACTTACCAAAAACTTGTTATCAGCAAAGATTAAATATCATAACTTTATGATGGGAAAAAATTAACATATTACAATCAGGGTTCAATTGTACATTAAGGAACAAATGCAAAAGACAAGTTTAGAGCCTAGGGACACTAAAACAACGAGAAACTGAGGATATATGCTAATTCACTAATATATTGATTAATCTTCAGCCAGTTTCCTGATCAGCAGTGTACAGAAAAAAAGGAGGCTGTGAAGTTGGTTTGCTAGGGATCACAAAACCCAGTCTTCTCACTTCAAATTACTTGCCTCTAGTGCTCTATTAAAACACCCAGTCATCCGCACTGTAAAAAAGAATGTAAGAACTCACTAAGGATCTCTGCCATTAGTTCACTCCAGTGAGGAACTATCACTGGTCCTTATTGGAAGCATCACTTCCAAACTGTAATTACTATGCAATAAGCTGGATGCATATCGGAAGCTCTTGCAACAAGAATTTGTTCGGTGCACATCCCACTACAAAGTTTGCTCCATCTTATGCATTGGGTTTGTCGACCACAATCTACAGTCCCAAGTTCCTACCAGGATCTAAGACCCCGTATAAAGTTAAGGGTGAAATAAAAGAACTATTTAGTCCCTACAAGACTTCTTAGGCCTACCCCATTGGGGGATGTTTCATCAGACATTTTCCCAGAATGTGCAACTGGGATGTGAAATATCAGCTACACTTACCCATTTCGCACAGATGCCTTAATATTTGTGAATGAGGACCCTAAAAGCCCAAGATAATTACGGCAGGGGAACACCTATGGTCTCGATTCTCGGGCCCCCACTCTGTCCCCCAGGATCCAGAGAACCCTCCCGAGTTTAGTCCACATAACCTCCCTGCAACGTCCGCTTTCGGCGACCCTGGAAGGGGGTGGAGGTAGGAACTTCAAAGAGGCGGTGGGGAGGCAGGAAGCGTCTGTACAAACACTCCGCCCGAGCCAAAGCACCCACTGGCTCGCCTGCGTCCCGGCCACGTGCAGGGAGCCCCAGGCTCCTGCATTCGGGACAGGGGCCCCTCTCCGCGCTCTGCCCAGCGCGCTGCTGGGGCCTCGGGCCACGCGGCGCCCGACGCGAGCGTGAGGAAAGCAAGGACCAAATGCGCCCAGCATGAGGCAGCAAAGAAAGGGAACGCGCCGTCGCGCACCACGCAAAGCAGACCCTTTTATACCGTCTCCTCATTCGCCCCGGCGAGTTGCTCACCTTTAAGGTCCTGGTCCCGCAAGGCCGGGCCACAGGATCACTAAGAGAAACAACAACGTACCGACGTCCCGGCACAGCCGGCTGGCCTAACGCGCGCAAAGAAGATGGGGGCCGTCCCGACAGCCCTTGCGGCCAGAAGGGGCGGGGTTCGGGGGCGAGCAGAGGCTGGCGTTATGAGCATGCGCGCCGGCTCCCACACCCCACGCCGTCCCGCCCACACCCCGAAGAAATTGGATTAGAATATTCGCGGGGTGTTGGAGGATGTTAGGGTAAATATTTAAAGTATCTTCGGACGTCATTTGTTTCCAGCCCTTCCTTAGGCTCTCCATTCATAGGAAGCGTTTGGCTGTTTTTTTTTCAGAGTATGCGTTTCAAAAACATTTTTAAATTATCCGTGTATATCTAAACTACATCGTGTTGCAATAGCGCTCAAAAAAAATGGCAAGTGAAATTTTTTTAAATCAAAGATTGATGGAATCTTAGAGTTCAGCAAACAATATAATAAGAGCTGGGACTCTGGAATCAGACTGCCTGCATTCAAATAACGGCTCACCCACCAGTTTACAGACTATGACCTTGGACAAGTTACTCAAGTCCTTTATCCCCCATGTATAAAGTGGGGCCGATGATAAATATCACCTATTTTATTCACTGTTAGCGTTAAATGTGATGCAATATGTACCTTGCTGGGACCTGTACCTAGCAGATAGTAAGAGCAGCAGCATATGTCAAGAACATGATTTTAGATGACCAAAATGCCATCTAGTGCAGAAACCTATTTTTCTGTCGGAGCCCTTTCCTATTCGTATACTTTTTACACAATAATTTTAGTCACTTAATTTAAAAGAGTTTTTTCTTGTGGTAAGGCAATCTTACTTTTCCTGAAAATTTGAAATGACATTGATGAAATTGCCTGTTATGTGATCTCAGGGATTATTGGTAGTCCCAAACACAGCAAATGTATTTATTTGGAAACAAAATGCAGTTAGAGATTCAGTCCAAATATTCTATCAAGCCAATGAGAAAAAAAAAAGTATCTTTGGATATTGGATAAAGGAAGTGAAGCCTGTATAGGAGCTAGAATAAGCACAGCCTAAGAAGTACTAGGAAAATACGATGCCATCGAAGCTAAAAGAGAATGATTCAAGGAAGGAGTGATCAACTTGGTAAATTCAGCTGAGAAGGGTTGCCACCTGACTTAAACCAATTTTGTCATTATGGCAGAGGCTGTTATTTGTCTCCCAATATTGGCCCTAACTTTTGCTATAATAATAAAATCACCAGTGATTTTTAAACAAGTTCATGGCCAAGCAGCAAAAAAAAAAAAAAAAAAAAAACACCAAAAAAACCCCACTACATTTTTCCAGCCTCCCTTACAGCTAAATAAGATCATGTCTCTTCAATAGGATGTGAAAGATGTATGTAGCTTCCAGGTCATACTTAAAGAGAAAGACTTTGTTCTTGCCCCACTAGCTGAGTGTAGATGTGGTCATGAACAAAACTGGACCAAACAAATAAAGGCAATACCATAGGCATGGCAAAACAGCAACAGAAGGTATCCAAGTCTCTTTCAGTTTGGAGCGCCATACCAGCCCTAATGGCCTCATGGAATGGACTAACCATTCCAGCTTGACTTTAATGAGAGAGACAAAAAAGCATGAAAAGGTTTTTCAAGACAGGTGTGTCAGTTTCTAGCCTTTTGGTCAGGGAAGGCAACAGATTTATCACTAAATGGCAGAATGCTCAAATCAAAGCTCCAGGCCAAGGACACCACTCTGAAGGCTGCTGGGCTTATACTATATAGATTTTTCTGTTTGTGTGTGTGAAATGAATGCTTGAGTGCCTAAAAGCCAGTAATCTAGTGCCTCCCTGAGCTTTGGGGATGGGTTGTAGAACTGATAGGTGTTCAAATATGGAACAGAACCTTGTGTGAGGCCTACCTTCATTGTAATCAATCACCTGAGAGCGACGTTGCAGGGAGACCTAGGGCCTGTCCCTAGGTCTGACAATTAGAGACCTCAAATACCATGCCCCCAGCCAATTATCTACTAACTGTGAACAACCAAAATGTGTTGGGTCAATTTGACACTGAACAAATTGGTATACACAAAATTATAAGACCTTCTTCTATAGAGAAAATACATGGACGTTGATAAAATAGCACAGGTTCTTTACTAAGCCATCATCTAAAATAAAATATTGTAACACATAAAGGAAAAGAGGGAGCCTTTTGTGGGAATAAAGTTTTTCAAAATTGAATTATAACAAACCAACGGTAAAGTACATGAATTTTAAATGTATGGATCAATGAAGTTTCACAAATGACCACTTCCTTGTAACCACTACCCAGACTGAGATGTAGAACATGTTTAGCACTAAAGAAAATCCCATTTATTTTTTTTTTGAAGGCAGTGTCACTGGCCCTCATGTGTGGGACCCGAACCGGGGCTGCTGGCTTCCCAAGCCAGCGCTTAACCGCTGCGCCACTCGGCCAGCCCAAGAAAATCCCATTTAGTCAATGCCTTCCTTAAAAGTAATTCTCGGGCCGGCCGAGTGGCACATTGGTTAAGAGCTGGTTTGGAGATGCCAGTGACCCTGATTCGAATCCCACATATGAGGGTCAGTGACACTGGCCTCTACAGCTAACAACAGCTCTACCTGGAGCTGGGCTGTGCAAGCCCTGGCGATGGTGTAGGCCGTCCTGCAGCGGGCTGCCATAGGCTACAGTGAGTGGCCGGCAGTCAGCGTGAGCTGCCAATAGCCGCGTGAGCCACCATCCAGAGGCCGGCGACTGATCTGCCTCATCCGGGAAGAGTGCAATGAGGATACCAACATGGGCCAGTGAAACAACGTTCTCTGCAACTAGACCGAAGAACAAAAAGACAGCAACTTGCCTGTTCCCCTTCCCCGGTTCTCCAACGCTGTTCCCCTCCCCCAATTCCACAATAAAATCTTAAAAAAAAAAAAAAAGTAATTCTCACGTATTAGCTGGAATCATGTAATGTGTGTGTGTGTGTGTACCACACTTATTTATTCTTTTGTTAATGACCATTGTTAATGGCCATTTGGCTATTATAAATAAAGATGCTCTGAACACTTCTGTGCATGCCTTTGGGTTGATGTATGCACTCATTTCTGTTAGGCATATAGCTAAAAGTAAAATTACTAGGTCACAGGGCAGGCTTGTTTTTAGCTTTAATATGCATGGTCAAATTTTATGCACTTTTCAAACATGCACTTTCCAAAGGGATCACATCATTTTCACTTGCACCAGCAACATATTTACTAACCATCCTGGAAAACGCACTCTCATTCTTTTTAAGTTTGGTCATTCTAATGATGCTGTGTGGTAGACATCCTCCTTTGGAAAGCACCTATGCAAATGTTTTGTTGTGTTTTCTTTTTTTTTTTTCTGGATACAAATCCTATGTTAGATACATGTATTGTGAGTATCTTCCCTCCTTTTGGTGTCTTTAGATGATTATTGCTTTATAAGTTGTGTTTAACAAAATTGCCTACTCCAAAGTCAAGAACATATTTCCCCCTGATTTCTTTTAGAAGCTTTATTGTTTCATTTTCACATTTACTTTTGTAATTCATCTCAAATTAATTTTGGGACACAGTATAAGGTAGACTACAAAGTTCTTTTTTTGTTATGGGGATAGAAAATGAATTGATCCAGTACCATTTATTGAAAAGATTGTTACCATGGGCTAGTTCTAAAGTGGTTATCCATATTTAGAAAGAGGTTTTTTTAAAAGACAAGAAGTGAAACTAGCTACTTAAAAAACCCAAGTAAGGGCTGGCCGAGTGGCTCAGTTGGTTAAGAGCTCGCTCAAGAATGCAAGCTGAGCTCTGAGCAAACAACAGTTTGATGCCCAGCCTGAGCTGAGCAGCCACTGAGCTGCCAACAGGTGGCAGGATGGCTCAGCTAAAAACAAAACAAAACAAAACAAAACAAAACAAAAAACCCTAGTACATTCATATTCATAGCAGAATTATTCTCAATAGCTAAAAGGAGGAAGCAATGAGTAATTGTTCATTGATGAATGGATAAGCATGATGTGGTGTACATATATAATGGAAAGGAATTCAATACATACAATGGAAGGCATGCAATGGAATTCAATATATGTAATAGAATTCACTCTTAAAAAGGAAGGAAATTCTGCAATATGCTATAGCATGGATGACACTGGGGATGTTATGCTAAGTAAAATAAGCTAGTCACGAAAATACAAATACTATATGATTCCATTTATATGAGGTACTTAGAATAGTCAAAATCATAAGACAGAAGGTATAATAGTGGTGGCAGGGACTGGGAGTAGGGAAGAATGGTGAGTTATTATTTAATGGGTATAGAGTTGCAGTTTTACAAAGTTGAGAGAGCTATTGAAACAGGGCCTGGTTGGGACCCCCACAAAAGAGGACTTGCAATGTCCCTGGCCTTGCATCTCCCTGCCCTGGGCTTAGCAATTGATCCCTGATGTTTGAGCTTGGAATGTCCCCTGTTCCGGTTCCTGAGTTTGGAATATCGCCTGTCTAATTCCTTGCTTTAGACAATTATCCTGAAACTTTGCTTGTTTACTGATCACAATACACCTTGCTTATGATCACAATACCCCTTGCTTATGATCACAATACCATGGGCTTACTGATCACAATCTCTATGCCCTAGCATTCTTTCCAGGTTACTGTCACCATTGCATCTGGGTTGATGACCACATTGGACAGCCACATCACCTGAGGGAAGGCTCCATGCAGACCCCCTGAACCATCATGTGGCCTCTGGAGGAATGTTCAGATATTTCCCTTAAATATCCCAGGCTGGTCTGAGAATGTTACGGCAGCTTTTGGAGGTGTTAACCTGCTGCCTTCTCAGACCACCAGTGCTCTGATAATAAACACTTATTCTATGACCCAACTCTTGTGTCTATTGGCTGAGTGGTGTAGGCAGCTCGAACCCCGGATTTATTTGGCCTTCGGTTTCACTATAAGGATGGATGTTGGTGATGGTTTCACAACAATATGAATGTATTTAATACCACTGAACTGTACATTTAAAAGTGGATAAGAGGGCCAGCCGAGTGGCTCAGTTGGGTAAGAGCTCGCTCAAGAGTGCGAGCTGAGCTCTGTCTGAGCAACAGCAGCTCGAGGCCAGCTTGAGCTGAGTTGCAGTAGAGCTGCCAATAGGTGGCAGGATGGCTCAGCTAAAAAAAAAACAAAAAAACATGTGTTTTGGGCTGGCCGAGTGGCTCAGTTGGTTAAGAGCTCACTCAAGAGTGTGAGCTGAGCTCTGAGGAACGGCGGTTCGATGCCAGCCCGAGCTGAGTTGCCGTTGAGCTGCCAACAGGTGGCAGGATGGCTCAGCTAAAATAAAAAATAAAAAAATAAAAAGTGGATAAGAATGTAAATTTTATGTTGTGTGTATTACCACAATTTTTTAAAAAGGGGGAAAAACCCCAGGTAATAAGTAATAAAAGGAAGATAATTCTCCTTTAAATCACCCATCTTGGGGATATACCTATGCTGATTCTGTGAAAATAAAGACATTTATGAATAGTGATTTTAGAGATTGTTGACCTGAAATAAATATATGGCCAGATATTTCTCTAGCAAAATGGGTTTATCTAGGAACAACACAGAATTGCAACCCAGGACTGTGAGATCTAATGGCAAACCAAGTGCAAGTACTAGGAAACAAAGAGGGAGAAAACTCATTCATACAGGAGAAGAGGAACTTGGGAGCTCTATTCTAAACAAAGAGTTCTTCCTCTTGGGCTCTGTGATCAATGTAGGGCCTGACAGGTCCCCCTTCTGGCCTCCCAACTTCATTTTAAATGAGGTTTCTGTTTATTAACTCTTACAAGAGGAAGTTAAATGTAAAGTGAAGAATTTGCTGCCTACACAGAAGCTGATGTTACAAACTATATCAGAGTCCCAGTAAGAAAAGGTGATACACTCAAATTGGGTAATTTGAAGAGTTTAATAAATCACTTTGTACAAGGATGTTGGCAGGGCATAAATAAACTCTGAAGGATAGTGCTGGGCTAGTAATATTTAGGGCTCCGTTACCACCTGACTGGCTAACCCAGCAAAAAGAGGAAGTGATCACTGGTGACAGAGGACTTTACCGAGAGGGCCCTCGTAAGATGCATCCAGCTCATGCCAACCCTGCAGGGACAGAGGCAAGGGAATAAAAATTGGAGCCTGTTGTCCCTCCCCCTCCAATATCTTGTCATTGCTGCCCTTTGGATGAACTCAACCAGAAGCTATGTCCATATAGATTAACCTCCTGGATAGAGAGGGAGCTGGTGAGGAGTGGATCAGAAGATCAGCATACAAAACAAAGGAACACGCTTTGTCCAAGAGGAGGAAGAGGCTAGCTCTATCCATCATCCAGGATCAGAGATAGATTTACAGTGAGGCTAATGAAGTTTCAGCTTCAGGACCCCTCAATTGCATGGGCCCCTCCCAAGGCCCTGGGAGGAACCCTAGCAAATGTTCACAAGATCATATGCTTTTGTTTAATTTGCAAAAGTAAGATATTTTAACCCAAATCATTTAAACTGCTGTTCTTTCTATTTCGAATTTCCCTCCATCCTATTTGCCTTAGTGTCTGGTGGTGCTGAAGTGATACAGGCATTTTTGGTATCTGTTTTAAAAAGAACTTGAATTGAGAATAAGCCATTACTTGAGCAGACATTTTAGAACATTTCAATAAAATATGCGAGGAAATTATAGGTTCCTGATTTATTTATTAAAGAACTGAAAAAAATTCTGATAAAATTAATGGAGCATGAAGCTAAAGTAGTAAAGGGAACAACAAAAATCAGTGGAAATTATTCTGACTTCAAGAAACAAATTATAAAAAATACGTTTTGGACCGGCTAAGAGGCTCAGTCGGTTAACAACACAAGCTCTGGGGCCGGCAGAGTGGCTCAGTGCTTAAGAGTTGGCTTAGAGCGTGTACTCTGAGCAACAGGGTCTCCAGTTCAATTCCCACATGGGCCAGTGAATGCTGTGCCTGAGTTGAGCTGCTGCTGAGCTGGCTCAGCTGGTGAGAGCAAGTGCTCCTAACAACAAAATTGCCAGTTCAACTCCCGCATGGGATGGTGGGCTATGGCCACCAGCAACTAAGATTGAAAGCGTCACATTGAGCTGGGCGGCCATAAGATGCCAATGGGCAGCTGGATGCTGACTGGACTTGGAGCTGAGCTAGCTGTGCCCTTCACAACTAAGACTGAAGGACTTCCCCAATTCCTCAATAAAATCTTTAAAAAAAATAAATTTTTAGATAATACCAAAAGCAGTGATTCATTAATAAGAAGAGATAAATTTCAAAAAAGAAATAAAGAAGCTTCTTGGATTCTTTAGTCTCCTGTTAATCCAATTAATGAAGAGGAGAGAATCTTAAGAACACATTAAATTTTTGCTGATTTGAAAATACATCATTATAATTTTATATATATATATATATATATATATATATATATATATATATATATATATATATCTCCAACTGTTTAATAAGTGCCATCAAATACATTTACACACACTGAAATCTTACAGCCCATATGTGAAAAAGACTGATAGACATTTTCCCAAATTGATAATACTCTTAAATATTTACAAGATATTTACAAGGCATAACCAGTAAGATAGGCTGACATTTCTCTAAGCATCCAATAATAAAAATCATCCTACAGAAATTCTAACTATTCTAGAGAAAAGATTGAATTATCTTTATACCCTTTCTGTAGAAAATACCCTCTCTGTAGAAAATATTACAAAAGTATTATATGAAGAGTGATCAAAGTCTGTATAGCCAAAAAATATAGGAATAAAAGTATTATAGAGATGTTTCTGACAGTTAAATTATTTAAAATTACTTTTTTCTGGATTTTGTGGTATTTGTCTCTGTTGCAATTTATTTATCTATTCAAAGAGGTACTCATTTTCTGACCTAATTTGGTATTCTTTTTTTTTTTTTTTTTTTAAAGATTTTATTGGGGAATTGGGAGAGGGGAACAGCGTTGGGGAATCGGGGAAGGAGAACAGACAAGTTGCTGTCTTTTTGTTCTTCAGTCTAGTTGTGGAGGATGTTGCTTCACTGGCCCATGTTGGCATCGTCATTGTGCTCTTCTCGGATGAGGCAGATTGGTCGCCAGCCTCTGGATGGTCGCTCACGGCGGCTATTGTCAGCTCACGCTGGCTGCCGGCTGCTCATGCTTGCTGCCGGTCACTCACTGTAGCCTATGGCAGCCCACTGCAGCAGGGGCTGCAGCCCACACCATCACAGGGGCTCACACAGCCCAGCACCAGGTGGAGCTGTTGTTAGCTGTGGAGGGCAGTTTCACTGGCCCTCATATGTGGGATTGGAACCGGATCTGCTGGCATCCCAAAACCAGCTCTTAACAAATGCGCCACTCGGCCGACCCTGGTATTCTTTTTTAAAGAGGGCTCCCAAATTGCATTTACCATCACACCCCACAGATTCTGATGTGACCCTGCTCAGAATATACACAAAAGAAGTAGGTACTAGGCTAACTTCAACAATTAAAGCAACAGCAATTAAATTAGAACATGAAGCACTCACCCTTGAATGGATGGCACGCATATATTTAAAAGAGCTTAAGAGCCACATCAAGGAAAGAAAAGGGGAAAAGGCAAAACCAGCTGAGATGGGTAAGTTGCATTCTGGAAGAAATGCTTTCCCATACAACTCCAGCAGCAAAGTGGAAAAATCATTCCTGAAGTAAAGCTACTTTATGATATCCGCTGTCACTCAGAGGACCCCCAGGAAAGCTCTGTGGACAGTGCAGCATCATAGAAGACCTGGAGCATCGTCTCTACAATGCAAGCTGAAACCAAACCTGAGGGCCGCGCCTTCTACTGGGAGGACTGCTCTAATCCACACACTGGGGAGCATGACTCTGTAATTAGAAAAATTCCGGGGAAAATAATTCTGCTCATTCAAAAACAGAAATGAAACAATAAATTAACTCGAAAGAGCCATGGAGAATCTTGAGACAATCGGGGGTTCCAAAGTAAAGAAATCAGGTGAGGTATTGGAAAGATATTACTAATAAACCTATCATAGACTTTGGAAAGAATTTTCAAGAAGAGAGGTCAAAGGGTGGCAAGTTTTTTTGGGAGAGAGGTATGTTTGCTTGTTTTCATTTTTATTATGGAAATTTTCAAGTATAATTTTCAAGTATAATTTTCTACTCCAAAAGTAGAAAAAATAGTCTAATGAGTTCCCGGACATCTATGACTCAGTATGTATACTTATCAGCATGTGACCAGTTTTATTTTATTTACATGCCACCCATTTTCCCACAGCCCTCACCAGACTATTTTAGAACAAGTGGCAGACATCATGATTTCATTCATAAAATTTTGTGTCTGTATCTTTAAGAGTAAGGACTATTTTTAAAAATATAGCCATCTTTACCAATGTCATACTAAAAAAATAAAATTTAACAAACATTATTTACTGTCATCAATATCTAGTCAGACTTCAAATTCCCTCGATTATCTCATAAATATTTTTTCCGTTTCTTTATTCAAATCAGGATCCAAATTCTATTCACATATTACATTGTTTATGTTGCTCTTAAATTTCTTTTAATCGATAGGTTCTTTTCTTTTGTATTTCTTACCACTTATTTGTTAATGAAATCAAGTCATTTTTCTTATAGAATTTGTTACATTGTAGATTTGGCTGATTGTACCCTGGGGTGTTATTTAAACTGTTCATCTGTTCCCTGTATTTCCTATAAACTTAGATATAGAGGCTTGATATAGATATAGAAAATTAGATATTGAGGTTTGAGAAGACTCAAGTTAGATGTTTTAGGAAAAACACTTCATAGATGATGTTGTGCTTTTATTGCATCTCACCAGGAGAGGCATGTAATGTTTGTTTCTCTCTCTTTTTTGGAATATTAAAATTACTCAGTGGGTTCAAGTGTTGTCAGCCTGATCCATCATTACGTAGTTCCCCATCAGCCTCTCACGTAAAGATTTTAGTAGCTGTTGATCATTGACTAGATCCATTATTTCATTAAAGTGGCAAAAATGGTGATAGTCTATCATTCCTTTGCATTCATTAGTTGGGATTCCTCTATTAAAAAAATGTTGACCATATTCACGGTTTGTCTCCTTGATGTACAGCTCATAGAGGAAAAGCAGGATATATGCTTGATTTTGCTTTTCCTCATCAATTTTCAGAACTATTAGTTGGTTTCTTAATATTCAAGAGTAACCCATAAGTTTGGCTGCATCTTTTGAAATTTGGTTTCCTAAAACAACTCCAACAATGCTGAGAATGGCACAAAATAGCATCACCTAAGAAAGTAACTGGCTCCTGAACTTACCGAGCTGATCAATTCCACTAAGTACAGGTGGACCTCTCAGCCAGTGGAGTAGAGAGGGCAGCAATTTCTCATATAGTATCCTAAAATTTAATTGATTTTTGAAAAATAATCAAAAAGAATTATAATTAATAGACAATAGATTTCAAGTGATAATTCTCCTGGGAAACCCAAAATTTTTAGAGAGGCCAAAGTAGAGATTCAAAGTATAAGTAATAAATCTACACCTCCAGTGAGAAGTAAAGCAACACTGGAATAGTCAAGGAGCCAATCAGATAATTTTGGGTGGCAATAATCAGAATCTCAGAATGAATAATTAGAGTCAATGTATTTGGGGGAAATTTTTTAAATTGGAGGAAATAAAATTCAAGATTTTATTGTGCCAGGGGAGACTAACTGGAAGGTTAGAATTCACTCCATAAAGTACTGAGTTCACAATTAGGAGAATTATAACATTCATTTACCTCTATCTAGTGGAGTTTACTGATCTCTACAAAAGAACCTAATAATTGAGAATGGTCAAACTGGTTTAGATCAGTTTGCCCTATACCTCAGGTAAAATGAGGAAAGAAAAGTGTCTATTGAATTTGGCAACATGAAAATCATAGGAACTTGGTAATAGTAGTTTCAGTGATGTGATGAGGATGGAAGCCCTACAGTGGGTTGTAACAGGGAATGGGAGGTGAGGAAGTGGAAACAGAGAAGGACTGATAACACGATTTAGAGGTTTTGTTATGAATGGGGAGAAAGAAATGGGCTGCTCCTGGAAGGAGATCTAGGGTCAAGTGAGGATTCTTTTAATAATGAGATTTTTTAACATGATAATTTAATTCTAAGGATGGTAGATCCCATAAACTAGAGCGAGAAATTGGTGATCCATGAGAGAGGGGACATCTCAAGAGTGATGTCCTTGAGAAAACAAGAGAAGATGGGATTCAGAGCATGAAGAGCCTGGCATTTGATAGAGTGATGACACTGGTAACAAGGGGGAAGGCAGAAAATACTGATTAAGATACTGAAAGAGTTGATGGTTAGCGGAATAGAGTCCCTGTTTAGTTTTTTTTTTTTTTTCCAGTAAAGTATGTGGTAGGAAAGGTGATGAATGAGCTGCAGGCACCCCTGAGAGGTTAAGTACTGTGGCCTTCTACCTTGAAGCCAAAAAAGTTTTATCTCCCAGCAGGTCTTCAAGCCTGGCTGAACCCTTCCCCTACTCTAACTCCATTTGTCTCTGAGGACAGGAAGACCTGATAGCTGTTAAGAACTGGCCCAAACTAGTTCAGACCAAGATGGCTGCCTAAGTGACCACCAAAGGACCTCAAAGCTCATTATAATCTAATCTCCATGCTAAATGATACACTTGGTGCCATGACATTTGACAGAAGAGACTATAAAAGGACAGAAAGAAGGTAGAACCCTGATTCCGAGAAAACGACCACCCCTTTTCCAAAAAACCCATGAATATCCCTCCCATCTCTTTACATAAACATCTCCTTCATTTCCACTATTCTATTTAGACAAACCCTGGACCCCTAACAGACCAGGAGCTGATCTGAGAGCAAGGCACTGGCTTGCTTCTCCATTCTCTGGTCATTGAATAAAGCTTGTGCTGTTAAGGCTCACTTTGGCCTCGGTATTGGCTTTATGACTCCAAAAAGGAAAAGATCCTCACTTGGGGCCCCAAGAAGGGGCTTCTGGCCTGTGGGTAACAGGAGGAGGCAGGGGTAGAAGTGTGTGGTATTGTGGTATACTCATACAGAAAGTCTAGCTAGATTAAATAATTCCCTACTAAATAATTTATTTTCAATTTTTATTTTTAAAAATGTAAGTAATTTGAAAAGGTAGGTTTCCATAGTTACATCAAAATGGACTGAAAGTCCTGTGGTTCATTACAGGTCTTAGACTCCATAGCTTCAACATTGTTTTCAATGGTAATGATTTTTCAACTTCTTGTATCCCTCACTAGAAAATCAGCTCTTTGAAAGCAGGTGCCTATCCCTCCAGCTTCTCTTAAAATAATACCCACTGTGCACAAATGGTCATGGAATTTGGTCTGGACTTGGGGAATGGAGAGAATAAAGACTTGGCTTCCATTCAATTTGCTATTACTCTAGTTCTGGATGAGCTAACAAGCAGAGCAAAGACTGTAAACAAGATACACACAGATACAGGAGGGGTGAATATGGCTTCCCATCGCCTTGCTTATGTGTCTCAGAGTGCATCCAAAGTTTGCATTTCTTGGCAATTCTGCAAAGCGGGACATCCCCTAAGTCAAAGGAGCATAGAATGACAGGCTCCCAGCCTTCTATATACCCATCTACATTAGCTCAGAAACAACTTAGACTATCATATAAGGTTGTCATTCTGAAACTAAGTGAGCCATGCAATTCAGGCCTACCTTCCAGGTTCTGGGCCTGGAAATTCTTGGGATAATCATAGTCAGGCAGTTCACCACTTTCTGACGAGTGGACAGGGCCTGGGAGTTCTCCATTTCATTCTCTTAGGGGTAGGCTTTAGACAAACAATGAGAAACCAATATATAAAATTAAACCCAAGTATCACCAGGCACTGTAGTAAAATTATGGTTGCTATTGCTCTGTTTAACATTAATTATTAATTCCACAAATATACATGGTATGCCTCCCATGTGCTTCACCCAAAGATACAAAAATAAATAAACCAGGCTCTGCCTTTTGCCTCAGGAAAGCTTGGAGCCTAGTTAAATTAGTCATGCTTCTTTCCAGTGACCATGTCTTTATTGAAGATGAACAGGAGAAAAAACAGGATACACTGTTTAAACCTTTTTTTTAAAGCTTATTATTATTAATTCCATGTTGTTTAATAACCTTTTGATCTTTCGGTTTTTCCCCATCCCTTCCTTCTCTGCTGTTTCCCTTAAAATAACACTCAGTGCAAGCACTTTGTCTGTTTTCATTAAATGGATTTGTTTACTCTAAAAACAGAGCTAGGAATTACCAACTAGAAGGATTCTTCCTCCTTTGTCTCTGGACAAAACAAATCTTGGGAGACTCACAGAAGATTCAAAGAGGTTTGTTCTGTTTCATAGAATCAGAGCACTAGTAAGGGTCACTGACAGAAACAAAGAAAGAGAACTTAATCTTTTTAGAATTTTGGAGTATCATTGTGGAAGACCAAGAAGGGACACGTGAGTCAGCTTGCAGACTTTGTACAGGCCTATGTTCCAGATTCATCTGAAGAAAGTGAACTTGTTTTCATGAAATTCACCCTTTGCATTTCTTCTGAATTGATTGTTTAATGAGTGCATGCATTTATCAATGTAATTGTTCCTTGATTTTTCCTAGGATAAAGCCTTTTGGATAACAAGTGTACAGAAGATCTCACAGCATGTATGCCTCATGGTCTTTGCACTTCGTGTTTCCAAGGTTCAAGTCTTTTTTCTTTCAGGCCTCAGCACAAATGTCATCAGAGAGACCTTTGCTGACCACTCTATATAAATAGTAACTCCCTCACAATTATTCCACTCCATCTTCATTCTGATTTATTTCTTTTTCATAACACTTATCACAGCCTGATATCTTTTTTGTTCTAGTTTTTTTCCCCTTGTGCTAACTCAGGATTTACTCTCTTAAAACATATATATATATATTTTTTTCACATATATATATATTCACATATGTACATATGTACATATACCTGGGGTGCCAAAAAATGTATACAAGTGGACACTTTGGTCAACGTTGCTCAAGCAGTAGTTCGCCATAATCAAAAGTGTCTAGATGCTGATGGTAACCACTTTAAGCACCTCTTGTAATTGCAGAAAGCAAACGTTACTTGTATTCATCTTTTGTTATTAGTATATATTGAGTATTACAATTTTAATTTAATACAGTTTTCCTTTCTTTTTTTTTAAAGAGAACGATTTATTTATTTATTTATTTATTTTTATTTTATTTTATTTTATTGGGGAATCGGGGAAGGGGAACAGACAAGTTGCCCTCCCCCCGTTCCTCAGTCCAGCTGCGGAGGACGTTGCTTCACTGGCTCATGTTGGTATCGTTATTGTGCTCTTCCTGGGTGAGGCAGATCGGTCGCTAGCCTCTGGATGGTCGCTCACCGCGGCTATTGGCAGCTCGCGCTGCCTGCTGGCCGCTCACACTGGCTGCCGGCCACTCACTGTAGCCTACGGCAGCCCACTGCAGCAGGGGCTGCAGCCTACACTGGGCTCGCACAGCCCAGCTCCAGGTGGAGCTGTTGTTAGCTGTAGAGGGCAGTGTCACTGGCCCTCATATGTGGGATCTGAACCGGGCCGCCAGCATCCCAAAACCAGCTCTTAACCAATGCGCCACTCGGCCAGCCCTACAGTTTTCCTTTCTTAAAACATGCATACATTTTTTTGGCACCCTCTGTATATACATATACATATATATCAACAGTGTTAACTATAGTCATCAAGTTATACATTATATTCCTAATATTTATTTATTTTATAACTAGAAGTTTGTACCTTTTGACTGCCTTCATTCAATTTCCCACCCCACCCCAAAACTGGTAACTACAAATCCTATCTCTTTTTCTGTGAGTTTGTTTTTTTAGATTCCACATATAAGTCAGGACTTCCTTGACTTCTATGACTGAATAATATATTCCTCTGTGTGTGTGTGTGTGTGTGTGTGTGTGTGTGTGTGTGTCAACTTCTTTATCCATTCATCCCGCAATGGACACTTAGTTGTGTTTATGTCTTGACTAATGCTGCTACAAACATGGGGGTGCAGATAATCTCTGACATAGTGATTTCATTTCCTTTGGATTTATACCCAGAAGTGGGATTGCTGCATTATATAGTAGCTCTAATTTTTATTTTCTGATGAACCTCCATACTGTTTTTCATAGTGGTGGCACCAATGGCAATCCCACCATCAGTGCACCAGGGTTACCATTTTTCCACATCCTCACCAGCATTTGTTATCACTTGCCTTTTTGAAGCTGGCCATTGTTAACAGGTATAAAGTGATATCACATTGTGGTTTTGATTTGCATTTCCCTGATGATTAGTGATGCTGAGCATATTTTTGTGTACCTGTTGGTCATGCATACATCTTTGGACAAATATCTAATCAGATCCTTTGCCCATTTTTAAATTGGATTATTTGTTTTTTTGCTATTGAGTCATATGAGTTCCCTGTATATTTTTGATATCAACCCCTTATCAGATATATGGTTTGCAAATATTTTTTCCCATTCTGTGGCCTTCCTTTCTTTCTTCTTTCCTTCCCCTCCCTCCCTCCCTCCCTCCCTCCTTCCTTCCTTCCTTCCTTCCTTCCTTCCTTCCTTCCTTCCTTCCTTCCTTCCTTCTTTATTGCTGTGCAGAACCTTTTTGGTTTTATGTAGTCCCACTTGTTTATTTTTTATTTGAAAAATTATTACCAAGACTCATGACGAGGAACTTTTTTAAATGTTTTCTTCAAGAGTTTTATGGTTTCAGGTTTTACATTTAAGTCTTTAATCCATTTCAAGTTAATTTTTGTGAGTGGTCTAAGATATGGGTCTAGTTTCATTCTTTCACATGTGAATATCCAATTTTCCCAGCACCATTTATTGAAGAGATTTTCTTATCTCTATTGAGTATTCTTGGCTCCCTTCTCAAATATTAGTTGACCACTTATACTTGGATTTACTTTTGGGTATTGGATTCTGTTCCATTGGTCTATGTGTCTTTTTTTATGCCAGACCACCTGGCTTTTATTATAGCTATGTCAGGGGGGAAAATTTTTCCTCTACTCTTATAGGTTCTTCTGGCTGGTTAATTAATATGAGACAGATTAGCAGGAGAAAAACATATTAAAATCTCACAAGTATACCTCCTGTATACATGGGAGAGACCCTGGAAAACAGAGATAAATCTCTGAAATGGCAGAAGACACAACTTTAAATAACATTGCCAGCTAAAGACAAAGAAAGATGTTGGGGGTGAGGAGTCAGTTATTGGAGGTGACCAGGAAAAGCACAAGAAACAAGGGTAAGGTTGTTACGCAGATTTAAGTGTTGCCTTCTCCATTGATAAAAATTCTAGAGATAAGGTCCCCCGCTCTTCCTGGCAAAGTAAGGGAAATACCCTTATATATGGGGATTTCTCTTATACATACATGTAAGTGTCCCTTACCAACAGATAACTTAGTTTTTAGAGCTTTTCCTATGTGTGCAGTATCTTAAAAATAATCAACTCAAGATAATCCTTATACCAAAAAGACATATTTTGGGGTGGCAAATTTTGCTTTCCTACAGGTACATCCAGGTTTTGTGAGGCTTGAAGCTTATACAATTTGGAGAGGGGAGGGCATCTTTAAGAAATATAAAAATTAAAGTTAAAAAATTAAGTGTTAAATTGAATATTTATTTAAAATATGAAAAGAATTACAACAAATTGCTGGAGATTCGGAGGTCCAGTTCTTTCTTCTATGATTTTTTTAAAAGCAATTTACCAGAAATGTTTCTGTAAGAATCTATAAGTGTTTACAATCTGGCTTCCACTTGCCACGCAGAACATTCTACAGTCCTCAGCAATCCCCAGCGCTCCCTGGGACATCTCAGTAAATTTGTATTTTACATATTGATTTGTTTATTGGCAGTCTGCATCAGCAGACTGTCATAAGCTTTTTGAGAGCAGCCAGGGTGTTTTCTAGGTTTATTACTTTATTCCCAGTGTCCCCAAACAGTGCTTGGCACAGAGAGGCATCCTGGATGTGTTTAATAAATTTTATCCCCTCGCCTCCCAAACTAACTTGGGAAAAGTAATCCCTCTTCCTCTCCCACTTTAGCTACTCTATCTTCTTAGCTCTGCTTTATTTTTCTTTTGGCACTATCACATTTTGAAATTACCTGCTTGTTTCCTTGTTTATTGTCCATGTGCCCTATTAGGGGAGGCTCTACTAAGAACAGGAACAATGTCTTTTGCTACCTTCTGTTTTTCCCAGGGTTTAGAGCAGGGCCTGGCACAAAGGAAGCTCTCAATAAGTAGTTTCTGAATAAATGAAAATAAGCAAATAAATAACTTTTCATGATGAAACTGCCATGTAGTAAACCTTTATATGTAGTTATATTTTTATTCCATTTATCTGGAAAATTCATTTGGATACTCAATTACATGCTGATTTATTCATGCAAATTAAGTTTTTAAAAAAATCAAATTGTAACAATCACCTCAATTTATATGACTAAATAAGTACAAATACATTTTGATTGACTGAATGATTAATTTATAATCTATTACTAACTAATATTTGAAAGAGGCATAGGGACTTAATGCTATGTTAAGATGGATGATTTCTGATTTGAATTTGCATTCACTTGTTATTTCTGTGACTTTAAGGAGCAACAAATATAGGGCCGGTCAAGTGGCGCGGTGGTTAAGCGCTGGCTTGGGAAGCCAGCGGCCCCGGTTCGGGTCCCACTTGTGAGGGCCAGTGACACTGCCCTCAAAAAAAAAAAAAAAAAAAAAAAAAGGAGCAACAAATATAAAATGCACCTAGCTACCAAGTTCCTTTCCTCCAAGGCAAAATAAGTAAATAAAGTCATCAACCTCTTATACATCCTTCCTGAAATATTCTATGAATATACTAACAAATATTTATGTATTTTTCCTTTTCTTACACAATTAATAGTATAGTATTATATACTCACATTTATTTTATTTTATTTTATTTTTTTTGAGGGCAGTGTCACTGGCCCTCATATGTGGGACCGAACCAGAGCCGCTGGCATCCCAGGCCAGCGCTTAACCACCATGCCACTCGGCCGGCCCTTATATACTCACATTTATGTATGTATGTTGTTGTTTTGTGGTTTGCTTTTTTTTCCTTAATATGTCTTGGAGTTTATTCAAGTTTTATGGCTGTATAGTACTCCATTATGCAGCAGTATCTTTAGTCAAATAATTCTACATGGACATTTAGATTGTTTGTAGTCTTTCAGCTGTTACAAACAATGCTGCAATGAACTTGGTACACATGTCATTTCACATGTAAGTAAAATATATCTGTAGGATAAACTCCTAGACATGATTGAGTTCAGAGAAATAAATAACACTCCTCATCCTCACCCAACTTCGGAGCCAACTGGAAAATAAGACAAAAGAATTAGGCAGATAGATGATCAAAATAGGACCTTTAAGTGCAGGTAAAAGCTGAAGTTGAAAAATGTGACTTACGTTGCATGTAAGAGGGCTTCCTAATTCTGAATCTCTTTCCATTTAATCACAGAAAATGTTAGCCAACTTTAGGCCTCCCTTTGTAAGTTTAGGATGAGGAGGGGCTAAGTAGAGCCTTCCCAGTTTATTCTTTACAAATTTCAAAATTAAAGTCATCCCTCCTTCCCTAGGGAGAAGCAAGAGGAGCCATGGATGTAAAACTAGTAGAGCTGCTTCCATTTGGAAGGACTCTTCAGGAGAGGGGAAGAAGGGTTCCCAACCTTGACAGTTAGGTGAACCTTCTGCGTCAAAGGATTTTTAATTTATAGTTTTGATACAGTTTTCCCCATTGCTTCAGAAATATACCAATTTAAACTCTTCCTAGGTGAGCATGAATACAGATCCAAACACATATGAAAATGTAATATGGGCCGGCCGAGTGGCGCGGTGGTTGGGCGCTGGCTTGGGAAGCCAGCGACCCCGGTTCGGGTCCCACATGTGAGGGCCAGTGACACTGCCCTCAAAAAAAAAAAAAAAAAAAAAAAAAAAAAAGAAAATGTAATATAAGATAAAGGTTTTCCAATTATCTGTGTGTCTATTCATGTCTCAGTACCTCAGAGGTTTTTATTTAAACTTCCTTCTTTATTTTGAAATATAACACAGCAGAATTTTAATTATAGTAACTTTATAGGACTTGACTATTTGGCAAAGACTAGCTATGGACTTAGTATCCATTACCACTTCCTCCCTGTCTGTAACAAGACTGAGATTTTACCTGAGCATATGGCTATCCATCCTAGTGTCAGTCTATGACAGCACACACGCATACTATTGTAGGGACTTTAATGCTGAATGAAATGGTTGTCATCCCTGAGATTCGAACAGAGGAGTGATGTGATCACAGTGTCTTGTGGACTATATTGTTACTATTGTCAACAGAGATTTATCTGCTCATCAGGAAAGCCTGATGAAGAAAGTACAAGGCTGCAAGGCGAGGTGTTTCTGCAAAGGACTCGCCCCAAGACCAGAAATAAAGCTGCTCTACAAATTAGGAGATTAGGACACCTGAGAACTAGGTGGGTGGCTCTCCTTTCCCTCAGCTTTAATTCTTCTATTTGTTTGGTTTTTACAGACAAGGACGGGGGAGTGGGGGGAGACTGATGGGAAAGTTTTGATCCTGGGTTTATGAAACAGGATGCTGTGCTACTTCCACAGATGCTTTGAGACATTTTTTGCAGATGTTTTCTCATAAAACTTTAAGCTTCCTCATTGGGGAAAAAAAAAGGATTTCAAAGCTTCAGTTCATGCATTGTAATGGCCAAGAACACCTTTATTTATAATTTATGGAATAAACCCATGGAGGTTTACAGATGTCTCTGTGGAAAGATGCCCAGATAGAACTACTTTTTCAAAATATTACAGGTATGCAAGATGAAATACGCAAATAGGGAATACAAAGCCACAAAATGTACTGGAAGACTCAAGTTGTGTCCAGCCAAGAGAATAATGATAATTTATATTGGGCAAAATTTTGGTTTAAGCATACCAATCATTTCATAAACCAGGTGTGTGCTGTGATTTTGATGAGGTGGAATAAATGACTGGTCTCATGGGGCGTCTGAACAATGTACAATTCCTGTCCCAAATATGCTTAGAGAAGTTTCTTGTTGTACAAAGAAACAAAGGTTATAGGCTCCATCACCTTGCCTTCCTAACTTCTTTTAAGGAGAATAGATACTTTTTTTTTTTTTTTTAAAGATTTTATTGGGGAATTGGCGGAGGGGAACAGCGTTGGGGAATCAGGGAAGGGGAACAGACAAGTTGCTGTCTTTTTGTTCTTCAGTTTAGTTGCGGAGGATGTTGCTTCACTGTTGGTATCGTCATTGCGCTCTTCCCGGATGAGGCAGATCGGTCGCTGGCCTCTGGATGTCGCTCACCGCGGCTATTGGCAGCTCACGCTTGGCTGCCAGCCGCTCACGCTGGCTGCGGGCCACTCACTGTAGCCTATGGCAGCCCACTGCAGCCCACACCATCACAGGGGCTCGCACAGCCCAGCTCCAGGTGGAGTTGTTGTTAGCTGTAGAGGGCAGTGTCACTGGCCCCCATGTGAGATCCGAACCGGGGCCGCTGGCATCCCAAAACCAGCGCTTAACCAATGCGCCACTCGGCCGTAGATACATTTTTAAACCAATAACTTTGGGTTTCTACGTTTACTTAAAAACACTGGAAAATAGTTTTATGCATCTTTTGTATTCATTGGGCCTCCTAACATGTGGACAAGGGGGAAATGTTATCTAGAAGAGTCCTATGAGAGCTTGGCTGAGCCTCAAAGAATAAATCCCTTATGCTAGATATTGGATAAAAAACACAGAAAAAAAGCTCTAAAATGTATGTGTTTCAGTTATGGAGAATAAAATCCTCTAAACTTTCCTATTTATTATATACAAATTTTATTGGGAAACCCTTCAGCTCCAAGTCAAGTAGCTGTCTTCAATGTAGTTATGGAGGGCGCAGCTCAGTGGCCGATGTGGGTATCAAACCGGCTACCTTGGTGTTGTGAGCCTGCACTCTACCACCTGAGCTAACCAGTCACCCAAATTTCCTGTTTTTTAATGTAAGTTTAGAGTTTCTGGTTGGAATTACTTACAATTCTTTCCTTCCATTCGACTAAAAACCCAAGTCCCAGGTAGTAGTTAGGCAGTTTCAACCTTGCTTTCCCGTCTGCTTTCTGTTTTGGAATTTGAAGAAGTCCAAAATTATTGAAAATTCATACCCAAAATTCATGTTGGTATTGTTATTCTGAGAATAGGTGTGTGTGAGAGAGACATGTGAGATAAAGCAAATGAGTTATAACGATAATTTAATTCTGTTATCCCAGGTGATTTTGAGAACCAGGATACTTTCTGTGGGAAACAGGCTTATAGATGTTAGGATAGGAGAAATGAGGTAAATACCCTGTGTTTTTACCACTTCCCTGACAGTGCTAGGACCTCAGAAAATTTTACCTCTAAACTATCTTTCTCCTGCCTTTTGTGTTATTATTATGTATTTTAGTTCAGGCCTCAAAATCTAATAGCAAGAAACATCCCTCGTGTCCAGACTATGGTCTTGAAATACCATTTCTTACTAAAGGACACCAGAACTGCTTGGAGAAATGGCTGATTCCAGGCGTGAGGCAGGAAATGTACAAGGTGACCCAGGAGCATCCTGTTATACCAGAGAGCAAAGAAACTATTCAAAGCAACCTGCAGAGGCATCCACTAGCTCAAGATAGAATAAGCATCAGTAAGGTAGCTGCAATGGACTGAAAAATGCCAAGTAGGTTTAAATCCATGAATTCATAATGATTAAAAACATAATGAGGGCCGGCTGAGTGGCTCAGTTGGTTAAGAGCTCACTCAAGAGTGCGAGCTGAGCGCTAAGCAACTGGCGGTTCGATGCAAGCCCGAGCTGAGTTGCCATTGAGCTGCCAAAAGGTGGCAGGATGGCTCAGCTTAAAAAAACACACACAAAAAACACATCATGAAATCTAATAAATCACCTTTGAAGGATGCTAACAACCGTTTATTTTGCAATCTTGTACATAAAGGTAATAATCAAGCATTTTTCCTGCCCTTCCTATATAAACTATATCTCTGAGTAAACAACTGGTAAATTGAGGAAAACTTCAACAAATAGCCAAGAAGAGATAACATTGCAGATGACCATTTCATAATGGTATTAAGCATCTATGGCTATTAGGATCAGAAAGAGACAATTATGTGTCTTTTGACCTACCTATGAAGTAGTTTTGACAAAAAAAAAAAAATCAAACCTGATTCTGATTAAGCTCCTGGATGTAACTATTACTTGATAAGGATCAGGGAGCAGAGAAACATACTTAACTACACAACAGGAACACAATCAGTACAATCCCAACTGTGAGAACGCAGGATAAATAATCCAGTTTCTTCAACAAGTAAATGCAAGGGGTTAAAAGAAAAAATGGGGAATTTATAGATTAAGAGACCTAAAAGACAGCATAAAGGCAAAGCTAAACACTGTATGTAGGGACTTAACACTTGGGTGTAGTGCGTGGAATGGTGGCCCCTGCAAAATACGTCCACATCCTACTCTTTGGAACCCGTGATGTTACTTAATTTGAAAAAGGGTCTTTGCAGGTGTAATGGATTTTGAGATGAGGAAATCATGCTGGATCATCCAGTTAGTTGAGCCTTAAATCCAATTACAAGTGTCTTTATAAAGAGTTAGGCAGGGCCAGCTGAGTGGTGCGGTGGTTAAGCGCTGGCTTGGGAAGCCAGCGGCCCCGGTTCGGGTCCCACATATGAGGGCCAGTGACACTGCCCTCAAAAAAAAAAAAAAAAAAAAGAGTTAGGCAGAGGGAGACTTGACATAGACAGAAGAGGAAACAATCTGGTCATGGAGGCAGAGATTAAGTAGCTGTGGCTACAAGTTAAGGAATGCTGAAACTACCAGAAGGTGGAAAAGATCAAATCCTCCCAGGGGGAAAGCAGCCTTACAGGCACCTTGAATTCAGATTTTTGGCCTCCAAAACTTTGAGAGAATAAATTTCTGTTGTCTTAAGCCACCCAGTTTGTGGTAAGTTTTTAAAGCAGCCACAGGATCTAGTAATACAGATGATACTACTGAGGATAAAGAAAGTAATCATCGTGGTGAGGATAGAAGTTATTCATAGGGGTTGGAAGCTGTTTGGGACGTGCCTTGGGGGGGTTGTCTGGGGTAGTTGGCAGGCAGGTCTTCTCTCCTGACATAGATGCCAGTTACAAGAGGATTTGCCTTTTAATAACTAATTAAGCTATACATTTGTTTCATGTGGCTTTCTGTATTTGTAATAAACAGTTAAAAAAACAAAACAAAACAAAACTAGGGAAGCTCCTATCTCAAAGTCTGCCTATGCACAAAATCCTATAATCTCTTCACTGGGAAAGTATATCACATTTCCTAGATGAGAAAGGTGTGAGGAGGAAAAAGCTACAGAATAGAAGAGAACTGCAGAAATACACATTTGGGAAATGACAAATGCCACTTTTATTTACCCATCTGTCCAGAAAAGAACCAGAAACAGAGTTTCTAGATGTATTGGGTTGTCGGAAAAGTCATGTTCCTTTTATGCAACGAAAAACATAGAAAAAATACATCACGACTTTTCCGACAACCCAATATAATGAAAGATATGTTTAGCAAGTATCGCTGTCTGGCACCTTTGCTAAGTGATCATGGATTACACATACCTAGCAGCCTTATCAATGTTGGTGAACAAAGGTGGTGGGGACTGGGGGAAGAGTAGAGAAGAACTGGCTCATCTCCCCCTAGTAAGTACACAGGGCTGGTGTTTCACACTCCCCAACAAGAACCTCTGCAGGACTTGCAGTCATACAGAGGGAAAATCTTGTGCTCTGCTTTAGATTTCAAAGGTAAAAGTTGAAATGCTGGCAATCTTGCATATACGTACAAGATACAATTTGCAGTAACTCTTCCTCAGCCAGCCCAGAACACCCCTAAATTGCAGCTAATTGGAATCTTAGCAAGATGCTCAACACCAACCCAGTGAAGCCCCAAAGAGAATCTTATCAACTCAGAGGGCTAAAGAAAGAGTTAACGGTTTGACTCACAATTGCAAAATACCATTGGAACTGTATGATAATGCCCTTGAGTTATGGGGAGACAGTTCCACTGATAATTTTACATTCATTGTCACGTGAAATTCATGTCATAAATTGCCTTATTTCTTAAATTGTAATAATTTATGTGTCCCTGATTCTACTAGGCTACTATATATTGTTCAGTGACACTGTATTTATTACCTTCAACAAAAATTTAAATTCCTTTAATTTCTTGACAACAGAATTAATTTCATATTTAGCCTTCCCATAAATATTGCTAGGTTGTTCTTAATTATTGTGATAATCAATAAAGCTTTAATATTAGTATTGATATTTTGTAATTTTTATAGAAATAATGCTCTTGTCTTGCACTGCTCTATTTCTTAGCAGTTCATCTGTCAGTAAAGAAACTATGAAATACTTGATATTTCTGTACTTTGGGATTGTCCTATATATACTGACATTTAATAATAATTAGTCAAGGGGCCGGCTGAGTGGCGCATTGGTTAGGCGCTGGTTTTGGGATGCCAGCGGCCCCGGTTCGGATCCCACATGAGGGCCAGTGACACTGCCCTCTACAGCTGACAACAGCTCCACCTAGAGCTGGGCTGTGCGAGCCCCGGTGATGGTGTGGGCTTCAGCCCCTGCTGCAGTGGGCTGCCATCGGCTACAGTGAGTGGCCCGCAGCCAGCGTGAGCGGCTGGCAGCCAAGCGTGAGCTGCCAATAGCCACGGTGAGTGACATCCAGAGGCCAGCGACCTATCTGCCTCATCTGGGAAGAGCGCAATGACGATACCAACAGTGAAGCAACATCCTCCGCAACTAGACTGAGGAACAGAAGAACAGCAACTTGTCTGTTCCACTTCCCCGATTCCCCAACGCTGTTCCCCTCCGCCAATTCCCCAGTAAAATCTTTAAAAAAAATAAAAAAAAATTAGTCAACAAATTATAAGAAAACACTGGATGTTAACCTCAAGAAAGATGAAATATTCCCCATGTTCAGTCTTCCTGTCCATTTCCTAGGAGCAAAAAAAAATTTACCCCCTGCTGGAAGACTCCCAGCAGACTTCTCATGTTTTAAAGGTTAGAATTGCTTCATCCACATTCCTAAACGAAAACACTGACAAGGAAGATGGCATAGCCATAATTGCCTTAAACTAATTAAGATTCAAGGTGCACATCTTCCTAATATACAAAAAGATCTGGAGCACTTTCCTGCCAGCAAAAAAGGGTTGTAGAGTAGTCAATCCATATCTCTGACACAATTACAGTGATTTTTTTCTTGCAGTATATTTTGTTTTCAGGCTCTGCAGAGTGATTTAATGGTCAATGACACTGTGACCAATTTCTTTCTCTTTTGTTTTTTTCACAATGAACCAAATCACCACATTTAATCCTGTTTCTCCAGGAAAGTGTTCTAAGTTCCACACAGCTCCTGAGAATTGAACTTTTGTAATACAAGCCATTTATAAACTGGGGACTGAGTGAGTGTTATACACTTCGCATAGATTTTAACTAGCAATACAGAGCTGAAAGCTGTCGACCAACTCGATGCCACAGGACACACGGTGAACAATAAAAGAAGCAGACAAGTAAGTCACAGTAGCCAGCATGTCTTCCCGACCCCCTGCTGGAGTATATGGCCAACAGAATTCAAGACCCAGCTAGTCAATATGCTGAACCTATGGATTCTATAAAGACTGCATGACTTCAAACATCCACATAATTTTTTGCTGCATTTTCTTCCATTGCATGTTGGAGAAATATATGTTTCACTATGGCATATAATAGATTTTGAAAACCCTATGGCAAGCGCACTGAAGTTGAAAAGGGTTTCCAAGAAAACAAACCAGAGCTACAGAAGTAAGCCTGGAGCAGAAGCCAACCAGCTAATTATATTATTCAGCAGTAAGCTACTTACAGAGGGATATCAGAAACCATTATAAGCTGCAAAACACAGGGTTAAAGAAACTCCCCACCCCTGCATAAAACACCGATTTAAAGGTAACACATTAACTGAGGGTCCAATGAGTCCCAGAGCTGTAAATGTTGATCAATGATGTTCTGAAATGAACAGGGAAGTGTGAATAGCAATTGTTTCTCTTTCTTCTATGTACTATCTGTCTACCTTCTAGTCCTCAGGAGTCCCAGCAACCCATCATGTTTTATTCTTTTTCCTTCAGAACCTCTTCTCAGAAAAAGATAAATTCAACCACATGGAACTGCAATAGTCAGAGGAAGACAATGTATTACTATCATATCTGTGGTAGGCAGAATAGCTGCCCCCTAAAAATGTCCAAGTCCTAATGTCCAGAATATGTTAAGTTACATGGCAAAGGTTGCAGATGGAATTTAGGTTGCCAAAACTGAAACAGAAACCCAACTCATAACAAAAAAGAACCCACTGATTCACAGAGAACCAAACTGCGGAAAAGAAGGAAATGGAGCTGTATCAAGGCCTAGAACCAAGACGTCAATGTGATCCCCCCTCTCCCTGTCACTGTGCCTTCTATGTATCAGTTCTCTTCACTCAAAACAGCTTAGTCCCTATAGCAGGAAACATGGGCCAGCCATATCTCTGGACTGGCCACTGCGGCTGGAGATGAGATGCTACAATAGCCCAAGTGTAAGTGTCCCACAGGGAGTTAGGGCATCAGCAGACATGGTCTTCGGGAGAACTAGGAAGATAGAAACCCCTAGCTGCATCTACTAAATCCTGAGAAATAAGAAATAAAGCTGTATTTATAGACTGACATTTTCAGACTAATAAAACAGGTGTTTTTGGTTGCTTTGTGTGGGAAGGGAACTGGGGGAGGAAAGGAAGATTGTCTGGGGAACAGACTTCTTACCAATGGCTGATCGGGCACCCAAACTGCATCATATAAAGGGCTATCTCCTTTGCAGGCTGTATTAGTCAGTTTAAGGCTCCATAACAAAAGTGCCATAGACCAGGTGGCTTAAACTATAGAAAATGTTCTCACAGTTCTGGAGGCTGGACATCTAAGATCAGGGTGCAGGCACGGTCAGGTACTGATGGGAGCTCTTTCTGGGTTGCAGATGGCTGCCTCGTTGATGTGTCCTCACATGGTGGGGAAAGAGAGAAGCAGCTCTCTGTTGTCTCTCGGAAGGATCCTAATCGTATCATAATCAGGGCCTTACCCTTACGACCTCATTTACCTTAATCATTTCCATATGGGCCCTAACTCCAAATACAGTCACAATGGGGGCAAGGACTTCAACCTATGAATTTTGGGGAACACATGCATTCAGTCCATAACACAACAGTTATTTTACATGAATGTGAAGACAAAGGCTACTGTGTCTTTATGCAAGTACCATAGATGTTGATCCTTTTTCAGTTGAAGCTAAAAACTAAAAATAAAACTTCTGAGAAACAGCAGCTTATAAAATTTGGATACTTAGGAATCCTCTTAACTAAATCATGCTTAAAATCATCTCCGCAATTTTAATTATTTCGTAAAACAGTGTTTGCCTTCCCGAAGGAATGGCTAGCATTGAATTCCAGTAAAATATTTTTCACTTATACTACAGTGGTTTGGAACGTGGGAGAATTCTGACAGAAATGTTTACCTTCCTGAATCCTTCCTTGTGTGCACAAACAGCAAAAAATAATTTTACAGAAAATAGGAGCTGCAAATTAAACACCTCAGATCACAAATTAGTTTCAAGATCCTTAAGCACTTCCAGAATCCTTGTCTGTAAAAATAATCTATACTATCATCCTTCAGAAAAAGCACAAGTACACTGGATATACAAAATGAAATGCTACACCGTGAGAATATTCAGAATAGGTAGGGTGTGATCCATGATCTCAAAACTAGCCATGAGACTTACTATGCATATATAAATGATTACTTCTTTAAATGTGATAATGGGAGTTTACTTTGGCTGAAACAGTCTGGAAAGAATTCCCCTAGGTTGGACTTCAGTCAAAACTTCATAGAACCTACATAAGCTAAAAGGGGGGGAGGTGAGTGCAACTGTTCTCATCTATTCCATAAAACAGATTTCTACAGTACTACAGGGCAACATATTATTGGTCCAGCATTAATTGCTAAATGTTCTTAAGAGCAATAAAATAGTGTGTAATTCAATTACAGATCGAAATAGTCTATAATTCAATTGTTTTACTAATTCAGATTGTTCTTCAACCTGACTGGCCCAAATCAAGCAGTTTTAACAAACTATACAGTGATTTATTTATTTTTATTGAAAATACAAAGTAGTACTAAAGAAAACCATTCAAATAAATTAAAAATCATTCCATATTCCCCTATACTAACACAACGAATTTCAGTTTTGTATATTACCTTCCACATGCATAAAGATTTTACAAAGTCACAAAATCATAGTGTGCATTACAATTTTATATTGTGCTTATTTTACCTATATATCACAGACATGTCCATATTTCTACAGTCTTCCAAATAATTACTTTAATGGTAGTATGATACTTCACTATTTTTATTAGCCCACTTTCTTCTTTGACATGTAGATTATTTCCAATTTTATGCTATTATAAATAATGCAGACATAAACTTCCTCATGCATTTGTCTTTTTTGTTTGTTTTGTTTTTCTACTATTCTTTAGGTTACAAATCTACGAGTAGAATTTATGAGCAAAAATATGGTCATTTTTATGGCTCTTTTTATGTAGTACCATGTTGCAATCCCAAAGAGTTGTATCTATCATACTTAAAATGCCATCTAAAATTAACGCATTAAACAGTTTCTTTCTAAAATTAAAAAAATAAAATCCAAGGCATAGGTAATTTTAAACTCCTATATTTAAAGTTAAAAATAATTATAGTCTCTTTACAAAAAATGAAGAGTGTGGCTAGATCATCTAACAGATTACTAAAACTTTGGATGAGTTAACTTAAGCAGTGCTTTTCAACTTTTCTAACGTTATGGCACACATGGACAGTTATGGAAAATGGACAAAGCTGTTCTGGCCCAGAAGATCCGGCCACCCAGGCCACCTCTGGTTGCCCCAAGGGTTATGAGAATCCATATCTAGGCATATCTAGGACCCAAAGTGCCAGTGTGCTTGGGTTGGGAAGCTCTAATTGAGGAGAGGTTAAGTGACTCTATCCAAGTTACAAAATTTAGTTAGTGGCAGGGCTGGGAAATGAATGCAAATTTCTTCTCAACAAGGTTATCTTCTACTATATCACATTTTGCTCTACATGCTTTCTGGCTCTAATGTTCAATTTTATATGCAGACATGTCTATACTTAAGAATAAAGAGGATTTTCTAACATGCTTAAACTAAAGATGCCTAATCTAGTAATTCACATCAAAGCTGAAAATTAAAAATAGCTTTTCGAATCAACAAATATTTGACTATTTCTCTGCAATTTTTCAGACCTACTATTCTTTTAAATTTAGTTTGTAAATTCTGAATAGTAATGAACTTTTGCACAGTATCTTGTATATCTCTGGTAGTCAGTAAATAAAGAATAATAGCAATAAATTATACATACAACAAAGGAAATAAACCTTTTTGTTTTGTTTTGTTTTTAAGGCAGTGTCACTGGCCCTCATATGTGAGACCCGAACCGGGGCCCCTTAACCAGTGCGCCACTCGGCCGGTCCATCTTTTTTTTTTTTTTTTTTAAGTGTTGAGTTTGTAGAGGTAGAGAAGATTCCCTCCTTAAATTTCAAATATCCAGTGTTCATGCTACCAGAAGAAAAAATTCGCTACAAAGGCATTTCACCTTCTACCACGTGTTCAACATTCCATATCACCTTTGAAAAGCAGAGATTATAGGTATTAAGCCCACTGACTCAACTGTAAATATAGCTACGAGTTTTCTTGACCATTCATCACTGCGTTGGGATGTAGAGTCGGGGTTAGGTATGAGAATTCACCTAGTATGTGCCAGGCCACAAGAACAAGAAAGATAAACCAAACCCTGCATTTTTTTACTACACCCAGAAACAGTGATTACTCGGTCATTTCTACAGATTTAATCAGACATTATATACACAAACACATCCGTGGGACCGCATGGCACTTGGAAGATTACCCACTATTTCCCACTTATTAAGATCTGGATCATATTTTTCAATGCTCTGAAGATACGTTCCCTTTGAATAGGAATATCCCCCAGTGACATAAATACATCCATTCATGATGACAGCACCACACTCCATCCTCCGTTCCATCATGGGAGCGATCTCTCTCCATTCATTTTGTTCCGGGTCATAACATTCTGTGATTGTAGTTTGTCCACCAACTAGATAGAGCTTACTTTCAAATGGAACTGAACACAATCCATATTCTATTAAAAAGAAAAAAGCAGATTTTATTAGGATAACAAACAAAAGAGATACCTTAGGGGGGTGATATAATAATCCTTTACAATTTAGCATACAAAAATAGAGCAGTCATGACATTTTGATTCCAGCTCACACTGCTGAAACACTAGGCCTTAAGATCCGTACCCTCTCACCTGCCTGAGAGAGTGACCTGCCCCTGCCACTCTCTCAGGTCATCATTAAGCTGTCTTTGCAGGATGCCAGGGAGGAACTCATCCTCATATCACCCTTCTGGGGCTTTCCCAGCACAGACATCTTTTATCCTACAGCTATGTGTACAAGATGGTAACAGTGGAGTCCCTCTGACATGAAGACATTCTAGTTAACTGGTATTAGGTTCCTTCAGGTCTTAGCAGCTATCTCTGCAACCAGTGGCAGGTGATCTGGGGTGTCTGTTGCCACAGGTGCCACACAGATTACCTTGCTTGCCTCTCTTCTACTGCTGGTCAAGTTAAGAACACAGGAAGTTAGAAAAACACATAACCAGATTAGTGAACTGCAGTTTATCCTCTTTAAGAAGCTGTGAAAGGGGCTCAAAGGCAGAGGGCTGACTGCTGTGTGAGTTCTGGGTCCTGGGGATGGGAGTCTGCCTCCAGGGGGTAAGCTTTCTCATTTTATTTATCTCCCCTGTACATCCAGATCTGTTGGCTCCTCAAAGCACAAAGATCTTTTGCAACTTCACTTCCTTTTCCTTCTTGCCAGGGCTGTGACTAGGGTGAGGGCAAGTGAGGTGCACAGATTGCAAAAAATAAGGAGGCTCTCTCTGAGTGACTCCTTTAATTTTGTGCCTCAAGCAACTCACTTGCCTCACCCTAGTCCCAGCCCAGTGTTTCCTCCATGCCCCCATTTCTAACATCGCTATGGCCTGGGAGTTCCTTCTCTGGGAATATCAACCACAAGATTACACTGACAAGGTGCGATCAAACAATACGGTGAATGTTTAAATTTAAAAAAACCACACAACACTATTAGAGTAAAAGACCCATTGCCATAAATCCCCCTCAAAACACTCCCCTCACTTTGAACACACTTATCCCATAGTTCTTGCCACTTTCTGAAGCAGTTCTGGAAGTCCTTTTTTTTTTTTTTTTTTTTTTTTGAGGGCAGTGTCACTGACCCTGATACGTGGGACCTGAACCGGGGCCGCTGGCTTCCCAAGCCAGCACTTAACCACCATGCCACGCCACTCGGCAGGCCCCTGGAAGTCCTCTTTTGTGAGTGTCTTTAGTTGCACTATCATGGCTGCCTCGATGTCCTGAACTGATTCAAAACATTTACCTTTCGTGGTTAGTTTGACTTTGGGGAAGAGCCAGAAATCGCACAGTGCCAGATCCAGTAAATAAGGTGGATGAGGACACACCGTAATGTTTTTATTTGACAGAAATTGCCCTATACCAGAAGTGATGTGACACAGATCATTGTGATGGAGGATAATTTTTTATTTTATTTTTTTTTAAATTAGTTTCAGGTGTACAACACAATGCAATAGTTATATTCTTTACCCCCCAAAGTGACAACCCCCCTCCTCCAGTTCGCCACCCCACGCCCTCCCGATATCATATATATCTTAAGCCACACTTTAAAATACACCTTCTCTCAACCATAGCTCACACCCTGCTGACTGCACTGAACCAGTTGAAACTTGTCACACACTGTTACTAAGATTCAACACACCACTTCCCATATTGAAGATCCTGCCTTTCTGTTGGATGGCACTCAGCAGCAGCATTCATTGTAATCTTTGATCACACCAGAAAGGCTCCATGTCACACATTCCTTCCGGTACAGCAATTTCTGTCAAATAAAAACATTACGGTGTGTCCTCATCCACCTTATTCAGCAGATCTGGCACCGTGCGACTTCTGGCTCTTTCCCAAAGTCAAACTGACCATGAAAGGTAAATGTTTTGAATCAATTCAGGTCATTGAGGTAGCCACAAACAGTGTAACTAAAGACACACACACGAGGGACAGTTGGGTCACGAGGGCTCAGTCAGTTACAGTGTGAGCTCTGAGTAAGAGGGTTGCTGCTTAGATTCCCGCATGAGTCAGTGAGTTGCACCCAAGCTGAGCTGCCAACAGATGGTGGGATGGCTCAGTTGGTTAGAGCGTGTGCTCTTAACAATAAGGTTGCCTGTTCGATTCCCGCACGGGATGGTGGACTATGCCCCACCCCCCTGGCTGCAACTAAAGCAGTGACTGGACTTGGGGCTGAACTGTGCCCTCCACAACTACAACTTGACTTGGAGCTGATGGGTCCTGGAAAAACACAAAATTCCCTTCCCTAATTCCCCAACACTTCCCTTCCTCAATTCCCCAATAAAATCTTTAAAACAAAAAAAGATGCACATGAAAGAGGACTTCCAGAAGTGGCAAGAACAATGGGATAAGTGTGTTTGAAGTGAGATGGAGTACTTTGAGGGGATTAATAGCAATGTGTCTTTTACTGTAATACTTTTTTTTTTTTTTGAGGGCAGTGTCACTGGCCCTCATATATGGGACCGAACCGGGGCCGCTGGCTTCTGAAGCCAGCGCTTAACCAACCACGCTACTCGGCCAGCCCTGTAATACATTTTTTTTGGGGGGGGGTTAATAATTCTTCATTAGGATTCAGGTTCTGAACAAGGTAGGAAGCAGTGGCAATCAAGTAGGGGGATGAGGAGGGAACACCAGGCTTGGCTAGCTGGGCCACTGCCAGAGGTCAAATGGGAGCCCTGGGCTGGAAGGGGTCTCGAGAGGAGGGGCTGGGACCACTGTACCGGAAGCTATGGGGATCAGCGGATGGTGTATCGTACGTAGGGGACCTCAACGTCCTCGCCGCTCTCATCGTTGCAGCACAGCTCGAGCACCAGCGCCCGCACATGGCGGCCCAGCTTTCGCTTCGACACACGGCTTACGATCTCTGTCATCGGCTGATCCAATCGTTCCTTTAGCTTGGCAGCTGGCATGAAGAAGGAGTAGAGCATGGACACGCCCTGGGACAGCATGGTGATCTCCAATTTATGCTCTGTCTTAAAGTAGTCAAGGAACTGTTTGAGGGTCATCTCCTCACCATTAGGCTGCAGCCCCAGTACCTCAAAGCGATCCCACAATGTCCACTCTTGGTTATAGTACTGATGACGGGGTGCAGCAAGGGGTTCAGAGAATGCGAAGAAGGGCAGGGCCAAGTTGAGGAAACCATTCTTGTAGGAGTCAAGCTGTCGGTGCCCCTGGACCACCTTGTAAAGCTCCAGACACACAAGGCCAACCACAGCTGCTGTGGTCGTGGCAATGGCTGGGATGATCTTCCCTGCAATCAGCTTGCTCTTGTGCCGGTCTGCAGGGGGAATGTCATAGTTCTCTGCTCGGAGGTTGGATGCAGCCACAATGAAATCCATATGGAAATTGCTGTCATCATCCTTCTCAAAGTCGATGGGGTACATCTTGAACCCAGAGAGCTTTTCTGGACTAGGCAGTGTGGCCTTGAGCTCCTCTAGACGGCTGTCATCAACAGAAGCATTAGCGCTCTGCAGCTCCTGGTCAGAGATGTGGATCTTGACACCAGACTTGGGGGTGAACTCAGGGACCTGAACAGCCTGTAGGAGTGTGGCCACAGCAGCTCGGTCCTGAGACCCCATCAAACCATAGGTCTGGGCAAACAGGTTAGCGGCAGCCATCACATAGTCCAGATGCAGGGGATTGTTGACATCAAAGGTGAGTGGGTGTGGACAGCGTTTAGGCCCAGACCAGAATGGAGCTCCCGAGCTTGTAAGCTGGTCAGGAGGAAAGTTGTGCAGCAGCTGCCGGATGTTGTTAGAGTACTGGCTGTGCCAGTGGTGGAAGGCCCAGGTCACACAGTCGGCCCAGGTCTGTGGCCGTTGCAGCACAAGGCTGCACTGCACTGCCTCCAGCACCTCCAGGGGTTGAGTGCCTGCCAGCTGTAGGGTCCGCTCCACAAACTTGGGGTCTGAGAGGTACTGGTTGACATTTTCTGCTGGCTGCTTGAAGAGACCTTCAAATTCATCCCGAGCCCACTGCAGGGTGTGCTCGATGGCGTTAGGGAAGTTCTTCAGTGTGCAGATAGGGATGGACTTCTCAGGCGGGTCCTGGCTTGAGCTGTAAGACTCTGTCAGGAAGGGGATCACCACCTGCACGTTGCCCTTGGTGCCCAGCGTGCCTGACTCCAGAAGCGGCTTACGGTAATAGACGCAGCGGCGGTCCATGTACATGCGGGCATCCACATTGTCCAGGGCATTGGCCACACCATCCAGGTTTTGGAAGAAATCGTCATCATAGATGCACTCCGTTTCAGGGCCCACACGGTTCTGGTGGCTTACCACCCGGATGTGTGGATTCATTTGGTGCACAGCCACAGCAGCAGTGTCAGACTTTAATTTTGTAACGTCCCAGGGCCGGAACAGAAACTGTCGGTTTAGATTTGACTTCTCAATGGTGTCCATGTCTGTGATGACAATTTCTCCGCCCTCCCCACAGCCCAGCCCAATCATGGCGAAGTTCTTGAGCAGCTCACAGCCAATGGCACCTGCACCCACCAGGAAGTACCTCTGCTTGCCCAGCTTCTCTTGCAGATCTGTGCCAAATACAGCCACCTGCCCATCGTAACGGTTCTGGCGCGGAAGGCACTTGTCCTCCGTGAGGGCCTGTTTATCCTCAGGGAGACACTCCAGAGCATCAAAGTATAGCCACTGCATGATGGGCATAAACTTCCCAGAGCAGGCCTTCATCACCTCCTGGGCAGCCAGGCCCCCGATAAAGGCATTTACGGGTGCCAGATCCCCAGCAGCTACATATGCCAGATTCCGGATGAGGTCCTCATCCAGGCTGTCCTGCTGCACTGCTGGCCGGGCTCGAGCATTCACAGCCTGGGCTAAGGTCACCAGCTCTGTTGCATCTTCCTCATTGCGGGGCCGAGGGGGCCGGCCACGCCGAGCACAGAACTGGTGCAGGGCCTGGAAGCCAATATGCAGCTGAGCAGGGCGGGAGAACTTGGCGAAGTCTGTCATCACAAAGTCGGGCTCTGCCAGTGAGTCCGGCAAGGATTTAAAGCTGATCTTCTTAGGTACTTTGACCTGACTGACGATGCCCCCACAGATATAGTCAGAGAAGTGGGAGGTGTCACAGATGCTAAAGGTGTAAGGACCCAGGACTTGGATTTCCACGGGCTGACTTCCATTGAGTTCAACCATGCCCTGCACTTCTGAAAAGGAGACAAAGTCGCCGTTCTCAAACCCGTGTCGGGCCTCATCCAGGCAGGTCACCACACCAGGGTGGTCCTTGGTGACCATAGAAACCATAGCACTCAGCGGCTGCTCCCCGTTGCAATCAGTGAGGATCATTTCCTCTCCAAAGTCACAGAAGAGTTGCCCAAATAGACCCCGCGTGTCTGCCACCAGCAGCTTGATGCCACGGCTGTGACAGAGCTCCCCCAGCCGCAGCTGGTCCTCCAGGGGGGCGTTGGTGAGGACCACCACCTGGAAGCCACAGAGGAAGTCCTCCACGAGGGGCCCCGTGTAGGCGCTCACAGGCACGTAGCTGTTGAGCTCAGCCAGGCGAGGCTGCGAGACCTCCGCCCGGTTTTTGCCGATGTCCTCCTCGCGCAGGTAGAACTGGGAGGAGAGGTCAGCCCACTGGGCCGCGCCCTGGTCGTGCAGGGTGACGGCCTTGACCCCCCCAAGGATGAGGTTTTTGGCGATCTCCACGCCCAGGCCCCGCAGGCCCGATACCAGCACGCTGCACGCCTGGAGCCGCTTCATTGCTGCGTGGCCCAGCACGTACAGCTGCCGGGAGTACAGGCCCTCGTCTAGGGCGGCTTCACGGCCGCTCCTCGCCATGCCGTTGGTTGGCGCCGAGGGCGCTTCGGACGGCACGGAGCGGGTAGGGGGGCAGTTAGAACCCGGCTGAGGGTCGGGCGCGCGCACGCGGCGTTTCTTGGGCCGCGGCGAGCTGGACATCAATGCCGGGTCCCCGGGTCGCGCCGCCCACAACTCCTCCAGGAGCCGACGCCAAGCCACCCTCCTCGGGCGCCTCCTCCTCCCCGCCGCCGCCTTCTCCGTCCCCGGACCCCCGGCCGTACGTAGCGGTTCAGCTCGTCCCTGCCGCCTCCTTCACCGCCGGCGCCGGCACAAGATGGCGGCCGCGGTGATGCGTTTTTTAAATTGAAACATTCACGGTGTTTTTCTTTTGCGCTGAGCCATCCTGCCCCCTGGTGGCAGCTCAACGGCAACTCAGCTCGGGCTGGGCATGGACCCGCCGTTGCGCTCGGCTCGCATTCTTTTTTTTTTTTTTTTAAAGATTTTATTGGGGAATTGGGGGAGGGGAACAGCATTGGGGAATCGGGGGAGGGGAACAGACACGTTGCTGTCTTTTTGTTCTTCAGTCTAGTTGCGGAGGACGTCGCTTCACTGGCCCATGTCACTAAAGAGACCTGTCACTAAAGAGACCTGTCACTAAAGAGACCTGTAAAGACGAACCTAAGCATCTTTATTTTCCTGGAAAGTAAGATCCAAGAGCTTAAGCCCCTGCCCAAGATCAGGTAAGTAAATAAATAGGAGAGTCAGGAAAGAGCTGTCTCTCCCCACTTGACACAGCTCTCCACGAGCTCTTCTCTTTAATCACGTACTGCTTCTTCCCTGTTCTTCATGCATTCTTTTTGTTCGGCATATCCCTTAATTCATGCTATTTTCCAAGATTCTGCCCATAGCTGTATGGTTGGTCCCACCCTCTGAAGGCATCTCATTCATCCCCACACCCACAGCCATCATCTCCAAGCAAACAACTCCCAGATCTCTATATTGAGCTGCACTCTTCCTCCTGAGCTGCAGACCAACTGCTGGACAGCGCTTCTGGGTTATCCAACTAGCTTTTCACATTTAACTACAAAACTGAGCTCATCATCTCTCCACTTCTCCCTTCCTACTGGCTTCTCCTTCAAAGCTCCCCATCCTCAGTCAACCAGCCAGAGACCCTGGAATAACTGTCAACTACTTTCTCTCCCTCATCTCCTATATCCAGTCAATCTAGGTTACAATCACTATCGATTCAATCAACGTTGAATCGATAACATTCCTCACATCGGTTCATTTCCCACCCCTACCACTTCAGAGTTTCAGCATTTCCCACCTGGTTCATTACCAATAATTTTAGCAGATCTCCCTGCCGTCTGCTTTTCTCCGAATCTGTTCTAAAAGGGGCACTCTTCTTAAAACTAGAATTGATCACACAGTTCTCTTGCTTTGAAACCTTTGACAGTTCTTCATTTAAAAAATTCTGACTGCCATTCAAAACCTTCCATGATATACTTCTCAACTGAACTCTCCATCCTATCTGTCATTCTACCCTCTTACATCTCATTCATATACACCTACTCCCAGGTACTGGAATAAACCTGGAACTTTCCCTTCTGCCTTCCTTCATTGGCTAACTTTCTGCCAGAAAACCCTTCCTCAAAAACTACCTTCCTTAATGGCAGCAATTCTTTAAAAATAACAACCTACGCCTGGAAACTTCTAACATTGTTAGATTCCCTTTAATCAGACTCAAGCTCTCTCTCTCCTCAAGCTCAATAACACTTATTTATAAGATTGTCTTGTGTCTTCTTGTATTCCACGTATGAATATATATATTTGCTACTAGGTTCTGAGTTTCTGTGGCAGTAGAGACTAGCCCTTAATCATCTTTGTATCTTATATAATAACCAGAGTGATATCTTTCCCAAGGTAAGGTCTCAATAAATGTTATCTTGAATTCAATGGAATTATAGTCCCGTTTTTCCACTTTGCAAAGCTACTGCCTTTAAAGGCATTAAGAAAAAAAAAAGATAACATTTATATTACATTTAAAAAATAATTGTCATTTCTTTGCAATCTAAGCTATGTATTTCTATAAGGTAGACAACTGCAAGACTGACGTTTTACGTTCCCCAGGAGGTGCTTCTAAAATGCCTAAGAAGGGCCGGCCAAGTGGCACATTGGTTAAGAGTTGGCTTGGGACGCCAGCGGCCCCGGTTTGGATCCCACATATCAGGGCCAGTGACACTGCCCTCTACAGCTAAGATGGTGAACAACAGCTCCACCTGGAGGTGGGCTGCAGGCCCCGGTGGTGGTGTAGGCTGCAGCCCCTGCTGCAGTGGGCTGCCATAGGCTACAGTGAGTGGCCGGCAGCCAGTGTGAGCTGCTAATAGCCGCGATGAGCGACCATCCAGAGGCTGGTTACCGATCTGTCTCATCAGGGAAGAGCGCAATGACGATACCAACATGGACCAATGAAGCAATGTCCTCCGCAAGTAGACTGAAGAACAAAAAGACAGCAACTTGTTTCCCTTCCCCGATTCCCCAATGCTGTTCCCCTCCCCCAATTCCCCAAAAAAATCTTTAAAAAAACACACAACCAAAACTGTGGTGACAAGGAGCATACAAGCCTCATCTAAAGGAAACAGCTACTCCTTGACTCCAGTGATTGCTGTCAGGATGCAATATGGTCCGAGGTTGCCAGTTCTTCTAATTTTTCTAAAGTCCAGAAATCATGATTTTTATTTGAAATCTCCTGGATTTTAGCTATTAGTGGTAACAAGCCAGTTAAAAAATATTTTAAACACTGTGAGAGCCAAAGAGAATATACCATGCAGGGCACTAATTTGGTACCTTTGTTTTTTTAATATTACTTCAGCAAAAAAGTCCAATGTAAATCAAAACTCTATAAATAGAAATATAAGTTCCCACTGATTTATACTGTAATTTAATATTTATTTCTGATTGAATTCTCAATTGGCCATGACTTTTCATACTGTGTTTGAAATCTCACTGCCTTTTAGACTCCCAAGCAAGCAGTTAATAAGTTATATGCCACTTAAACATGCTATGGGATATTTATTTTTAAAAGAACCCCCTTTATGAAATATATATATATTAAATTTGTAATGTAAATAACTGCCCTCTAATTTGTTAATCTAACTTTTCATATATTGGATTTTCTTTGTAAAGATAACTCAGAATAATATCTAACTCATGGTTACCATGAGGATCAAATGATATAACAGTGTGGTTACAAAGAGCATTGTGGGGCCGGCCGAGTGGCGCATTGGTTAAGCACTGGTTTTGGGATGCCAGCGGCCCCGGTTCGGATCCCACATGAGGGCCAGTGACACTGCCCTCTACAGCTAACAACAGCTCCACCTGGAGCTGGGCTGTGCGAGCCCCGGTGATGGTGTGGGCTGCAGCCCCTGCTGCAGTGGGCTGCCATAGGCTACAGTGAGTGGCCCGCAGCCAGCGTGAGCGGCTGGCAGCCAAGTGTGAGCTGCCAATAGCCGCGGTGAGCGACATCCAGAGGCCAGCGACCGATCTGCCTCATCCGGGAAGAGCGCAATGACGATACCAACAGTGAAGCAACATCCTCTGCAACTAAACTGAAGAACAAAAAGACAGCAACTTGTCTGTTCCCCTTCCCCGATTCCCCAACGCTGTTCCCCTCCACCAATTCCCCCATAAAATCTTTAAAAAACAAACAAACAAAAAAACAAACAGAGCATTGTGCTCCCAGCCAAACTGCCTGGATTTGAACTTCACCTCTAACAAGCACTAGCTGGCTGACCTTGGGCAATTTATTTACTCTCTGTGTGCATTAGATAATAGAGATGATAAATGAGTAGCACCTCGCTCATAGGATTGCTCTGAGGTTTAAATAGATTACTGCACGGAAAATTATTGGACTAGTGCCTGACACATACTTACTGAATAAATGTTAGCTACTACTCAGTGTGAGCTGTTATTACTTTTCCTTATAACTTCATTGGTCATAATGGGGAATCTGGGATAATACATCTGGCTACTAAGAGTCAGAAGCTACCCATTCCATGATGTCTTCTGAGCCAAGGCAGCCTGCAGCTGAAGTCTCTTATGTTAAGAGACTTATGGAGTCTCTTATGGAGATGCAGCACCAGATTCAGATGTGTTCTGTCTATGCTGTGAGAGGACATTTGTGAGGTATGGTTGTTAGCAGCTACACTGGTCAAAAGCAGGACAGCCTGCTCCCTAAGGAGAGGCAGATTGCTTAGTGGTTATAGCAGCTTATGCAATCAGGCTGCCTGGTCCACCTGTGTGACCTTCCAAACTGTGTGACCTTGGCAAAGTTACTTATCCTTTCTAAGCCTCTATTTCCAAATATGTAATACAGGGGTAAACAATACCTACTCACAGGGTTGTAGTTAGAATGTAAGGTAATATTACATGTAAAGTGCTGAGTCAATACCTGACCTATGAAAAGTGCTCAAGAAGGTTAGCTGTTACTATTACTCTCAGATGGTTCAAGCTTGTGACTCCAGTACCCACTTGGAAACCGGACGCTGTATGGGAAAGGACTCAAATTAGTATGGTGATTTGGTGATATGAGTCTTTCCTAATGAGAAAAGCTTAAACATAAGGCATTACTGTAACAGGTTATAGCTTATGCTTCCCCCGAGCTCTTCACAAAGAGACAAGTCAAAGAACAAAAGACAACACAGAAGGCAGGCCCCTCCTTGTGGGCAGACAACACGTCCCCTTTGTGACTGTTAACGTGAGGCCAACATGAGGCTCCGCACACCGTAGGAGTGAGTGCTTAACAGTTACTGAAACCCCGAAAGACCATGCCTGTAAAAGAAGAAACCACCTCCTGGTGAACTGAATCAACAGGTACCCTTCCCCAGCTATTTTTTAGACTAGTGCTTTTTAACTATGTATCAAAATTGCATTTTATATAATACATGTAAATGAAAGAAAGCACATCAGAAAGGAATAGGAAACACAAAAAAGAATCAGTAAAAAAAACTAAAAAAAAACAAACCCAGAAACTACTACTTTTAACCACATAGGCTTAAAATACATGTAGTGTAAAGACATGAGGGAAAGTATTTAAAGACATGATCTAATTGGAATAATCGAAATGGTGATTATCGTTACATGGAAATATGAGTACTCTGAGCCTTTTAATTACCCCCATGTGTACTATAAATTTAGCATTTTCTGTTTCCAGCCCATTTTTAGCCATCTCTTATACTGATAAGCTGTATCACAACATGTACTACTGACAGTATTTTGTTACCTGGGTGTGGACTGGAGGTGATGAGGCTCCATTCGTTGATGTCTGAATTGTAGCTCTGGACCTTGTCATAGGTGCAGCTTCCTCTGTAGCCGCAGTGTCCACCAATGACGTAGATAACCTCATGTAAGACACAGGCAGTAGCATTTCCCACGCCTGTGTTAATTAAAATCACATTTTCAGACTGATCTTTCATTCTGTTTTACAATGAATATCATATTGTTTTTGTTATTATTCACATAAGGCATTGTGCTACGTACTCTGACGGACTGAAGAATAAAAAAGAAAAGCTCCTTGCACTCTTTTAAAAGAGGGTGAGACATTTACAAAAATAACTAGAACACAGGGTACAGAACTACTATGGCTCTTCGGAGCAAGGAGACATTGCTTTTCTTTTCTTTTTTTTTTTTTTTTTGAGGGCAGTGTCACTGGCCCTCATATGTGGGACCCGAACCAGGACCGCCAGCTTCCCAAGCCAGCTCTTAACCACTGCGCCATTCGACCAGCCCAAAGACACTTAGTGATACCTTTTTTTTTTTTGAGGGCAGTGTCACTGGCCCTCATATGTGGGATCCGAACCGGGGCCGCTGGCATCCCAAGCCAGTTCTTAACCACCGCGCCACTCGGCTGGCCCAAGGAGACATTGCTTTTGACTAGCGAAATCATGGCAGGAAGCGGCAAAATTTGACCTGGGCGTTAGTGGCGTAGGAATCTGGAAGGTAGAGATTAGAGGAAGCCATCCTAAGTGAGGGCAAGGTAAGTGCAAACACTTATTGGGCAATGTCAACTAGTAGTTTTGATTCTGGCATCCTGGAAAGGAAGGTTGCACACCTGGGGTTGTCTCGTGGGAATTAAAATTGGCATGGTACGTTGAAGCCACATGGCAAAGAACCCTGATGCCCAACTAAGAAATCTAGACTTAATTCAGCAGGGCTTTAAAGCTTTTTAAGCAAAGGAAGGGAGAGATTACAAAGGCAGAAAGGTAAAATTGATCCAGGTGCAATGTATTGACGGTCTGAGTTAGAAGGGGTCTTGGGTGTAAAGGGAAGGGCAAGGAGACAAGAGACACAGGTAAAACAGATATGCTTTGATAACTGACTGAGACACAAACAGGATGCATTATGAAATCTTGAGCTTGCATAACCGGGAAATACTGATAAAAATAGAAAAATACAGAGGAGAAAACGGTTTCAGTAGGGGAACAAGAAGAGAGGAAGAAAAACTATGAGGTTCATTTTAGTTGAGATGTCGGTTTAGTGTTTTAACCAACTTTTATTTAGCACTGTTACATGCGGGGGTGCAGTTCAACCTCCTGGGACATCTCTAAATCAAAAGTGAGTTTAGAAGCAGTGCAGTTATGATGAGGGAGAAGAAATGTTAGGAATACCTAAACAGCCAACTATTTATGTCTTCTCTGTATCTTCCTGAACCAAAAAAGGAAATGAATTTGAAATTTGACTCTACCCAGTTTAAGTTCTCATTACCAGGGAGAACTGCTAGTTCATTTCAATACTACAAAATAAAACAAATTGGGGAAAATGTTATTCTTTCTACAGAAAAATGTGAAACTAAATGTTCAGCATGAGTCTGAGCATCAGAACCAGTACTAGCCCAAATTGCATAATTGACAAAGCGTTACCCCTCCCTGGGATGATTAGATCTAACCAGGAATCAAACCTTCAAGATGAAAGCATAAAATTTTGGAGTTTCAGACCCAGCTGAAAGGTGGGCAAGGACTTTGGCCTATGAGGGTCTCCCATTCCACTCAAGGATGAGTCAAGTACACGTATGGCTTTCTTTCATGGTGTATACACCATTGCAGCATTTTCTCTTCAGCAAGCATTGTTTCAAATGATTTAATGAAATTTCACTAAAGTAATACATTTCCATCCTCAAAGAAATATACTGTAAACTACAAAGCCATTGAAACTTAACATGAAGAAACAGAGGCACAAATGTATCCAGGTTTGCAATAGCTGCTAAAATATTTGCAATGTCCTTGTGTCTTTTGTGGACGAGGCGTCAGAACCACCTTGGAGAGGGGACCTGGAATCCATAAGTGGGGGGGTCAATCATGCTCAGGCAGTCAAAAACCAGAGCAGCAATGGCAGTGGGCTTTAAGCCACCTTCTTCCACCCACCCACTGCTGACTCCTTGGGCATGCAGGACAGCAGTCATGATTTAATATGAAAGCTACTTCCACCCGATCAGAGCTGACATGTTCTATAATGATATTCATGAGAACAATGCCTACCACTTACTGAGTGTCACTCTGTGCTAGACATTGTGCATTAATTAATTTCATTCAGGCCAGCCGAGTGGTGTGGTGGTTAAGAGCTGGCTTGAGATGCCAGTGGACCCGGTTCGGATCCCACATATGAGGGCCAGTGACACTGCCCTCTAAAAAGAAAAAAATAAATAATTAATTTCATTCTCTCAAAACCCTAAGTTCCATAATATTGTCACTCCCATTATTCAGATGGCAAAACTGGGGCACAGAGAGATTAAATAATTTGCCCAAGCTCACCAGCAAATAAGTGGAAGTTGGGAAATGGACCCCGGCAGTTTGGCTTCAGAAGCAGTATGCCTGATCACACAAGACCATTCTGTTTCTCAGGCTTCCTGCATGTCATCCAAGGATTACACCAGGTCAGATTCCCAGCCCAGGTCAGATTCCCACACCCTCACTAGTGTTAAAAAAGAAACAAAGGCCTGGGAACAAACATTTGGGATAAAATGACACAAATTTGGTAACAACCTACCAGTTGTTTCTGTGCAACTCCCCAGCACCAATGAATACATGTAATTAAATACGATTCCAGCTTAACTTTTTTCCAGTGGGAGGGAAGGAGAGCAAGGCTAATCTAGTACCAAACAGCAGAAAATACAGTGTTCATCAGACAGATATTGAGATGCAATAATGTGCCTGCTCTGTGGGCCACATCAGGGAGGATATGGAATCTGCCACTCTCTTTTACTCTATGAGACAAAACTTGATCAAAAAAGCAGAGGCTATTTGTCTCTAGTTTTTGAGAGAATGTAATTTGTTACACCCAACAGAGACCAAACCTTTCATGGATTTAATGAAAGGCCTTTTAAAAGAGGGGTGATCAAATGGTGAGAGGAAAAAGCAGAATATTTAAAAGCACAATAAAAAAGGGTTCAGTTTCAAGAGCAAGCCAAAATAAATAAATAAACACAAATAAAACTACCCAGCTTTCTCTAGTTAGCCTTTGACTTAGATATAAATTCTTAAGACTCAAAGCAAGATTTAGGCTCAAAACAAGCTGTAGTGTAAGTAGAATGAATTATACTGCTTTCTAATATAAATGATATATCTTTTCTAGCCTGAGTAGTGTACTGTAAGCACATAATTCAAACAAGTTTGGACTGCTATATTATGTTTTTACTTGGAACATGCTGTACAACATTATTTGTAGAATCTAAGCTAGTTCCTAGATAGCATTCCAAAGTGATAAATTCTTTTTTTTTTGAGGGCAGTGTCACTGGCCCCCACATGTGGGACCCGAACCGGGGCCACCGGCCTCCCAAGCCAGCGCTCAACCACCGCGCCACTCGGCCGGCCCAAGTGATAAATTCTTTTAAAAGTTATTTGCAAGAGACACAAGACCAATGGCAAAACCTCAAACACCTAAAAAATACAGAATAAAAACAATCTGCACTTACCTTTAATCATGTTGGCAATAGGTATCCATTTCTCTTTTAGTGGATCATAGAACTCGGCCTCTTCTGCAGGAGCCCCTTTTCTATAACCACCTAAAGCATAGACACAGCCACCCAAGGTGACTGCACAGTGGTAGTACCTGGCGTTGAGCATTGGCAAACCTTCTGTCCATTCATCACTTTCACTATTATAGATCCACACTGTGTCAAGAGCTTCTATGTTATCCGTCCTGTAACCCCCTGTTACATAAATGTTGGGTCCCAAACATGTAACACCATAGCTCTCCCTAGTATAATCTGGTATTTCTGCTCCCTGAATCCAAACATTTGTCAAAGGGTCCCATATGTGAACCTCCGATAAAGGATGCCAGTAATAGCCTCCAATGATATACATTGTGGCTGTGGACCTCTGGGAAATCTCTTTGTGCATGGGATTCAAAGCATTGTATATTAGAGAGCGTATCTTATTTTCAGTTAATAGGCAGCTTCTTTGAAGGCCTAAAGCTGTTTTTAAATACACTGGATCTATATCCATGTTGATATAGCTTAGTAGATTATATAGGCATTCAATTCGATTTTCTACATCATGAGCAGTCCACTTAATAACTGGCTCTATGATGGCTTCTTCTTTCCAAACACTGAGGTTCTTTCTGGACAAGATAAAGAGAAACTTTTCAAGGCTGATTTCCAGAAATTCTTCTTGTTGCCATACTTCCTTAAACCTTGAACACAGAATTCTTCGAGATTCCTTCTCTAATTCTGGACACACGTGGAATTCTGCAAAGGAGTGCATTCCAATACAATTATCAATGTCCAGGTGCCTTACCAAAAACTGCTCACAAGCTTTCTTTACTGAAAGGAATTGTAGCAGATCTGCTGCTTCAAGTAGGCTTTGAACATTTCGTTTAGTTATTTCAATTTGGGAGGTGTATGCATAATTTACAAGGCCTTCCAAAATATCATGGTGGATGCCAGAGATTTTTATTTTATTTTTAAATTTTTCTTTCATATCAGCTGTGAACATTGCCTTAAAATAATTGCTGCAAGCCGCTAAAACAGCTCGGTGACAATGGAAGATTATGCCCGATGGGCACTGAAGGGTAATATCAGTAAATAATCCATCCAAGTAAAATGTTCTGAATGCATCCAGAAAATCCACTGGATGCGCTGAATCCTTGAAAAGGTAAATGTAATCTTCTTGTCCTTTTAGAGCCATAGCTGCAATAAATATGAAACAATAAAACGTGTTTTCAAGTTCGCATGTTACCTCAAATAATCAATGCTAAATATTCCAATATTATTATGATTGACTGGCAGCAAATATACTCCAACAGTAGACAAAATTCAACATTCTAAGTAACAAACGCAAAATGTGGTTGGGCTATTTCGGAAGTATACGATGGTCAACTTAAATTCAGAGTAGCTCGGAACTTGAAATGAAGCCTCTCACCCCGGTTTTCCAGGAGTCCTTCCTAGAAGAAACATTGATTTGCTACCCCAGTTATCCAGTCTCCAGAGTCGACTCCGAACTGGCGGTCCGACAGACATCCCACCCTTGGCAAACCAAGTGTCCAGGGGTCACCCCACCCGAGGCCGGACCTTGGCCATCTCGGTTCGGCCCCCATTGAAGTCGCTTCTAGATGCTGAGAGGAATGATTGGATTATAATGAGACAAGAAGAACTCTCAGAAAAGGAAAGCCTTGTGCCTTTGAGCCTAACGCAGGAGCTAGAGGCAAGCTGCGCGCCCCCTCCGCCGCGGGGCCGCAGGGCTTTCCGCGCGCCTCCCGCCTGGGCCCGGGGCCCGCGCTCCCGCCCGCCCCGCCGCGGGGCCCGAGGCGGGCACTCGACTCCAGGGCGCCGCGCACCGCCCGCCGGGCCCGGTGCCCGCGTCCCTCGGCCGCGGGACGCCGCACAGGTATGGGGAGGACGCGGCGGGCGGCCCCGCGCTTGGCCCAGCCCGGCGCCTACGCGGCCATTGTCTGCTGCTCTGCCGCGGGCGCGCTCCGGAGACCGCGCGGCCTCGCGCTCCCGCGCCCCGTCCCGCTCGCTTCCCGCCGGCTGGCCTCGGGCGGCAGGTTCGCGCCGCACCTACCTCCAGCGTCGGCTCCGGGACGAGGTGCTGGCCCGCGGGCTAGCGGCGAGCGGGGGCGGGACCGCCTCCGGACCCTCTGACCATCTTTGGAAGAGGCGCGGCGCAGACTGCCTCCTAGTGCAGCCCCAGCCCACAAGCGGCTCCTATTTTGGTGCCTCGGCGGCTCCCCGCCTCCCTCTGAACTGCCCCCCGCGCGGCCTGGACGCGGGGCCACTGGCGGGAAGCCCGGGGTGACGGGGCCGCGCGGCGGGCTGGTTCCCGGCTGCAGCCGGAGCCCCCTGGCGCTTCAGCCCGCAGCAGGTGGGATGGCTCCCCCGGGGAGACCGCCCGCCTCGCTCGCTGTCCCCTCTGCTGGGGTCTGTCTCTCATGCATGCGCGCGCACGCACACACACACGAGCATTTTCTTTCCTAGATAAACTCTGTAAGTCCTGAATGAGGAGACCATAATGGGGGCTGCCCTTTACCCTTCCTTCGTTAGCTCTAACCAGGCCCGAGCGGGGAAAGTGTGGAGAAAATGCAGCAAACCTAAAGGTCGGGGGTAGAGGTGGTCTTCTAAATGCCCCAAGTAGCTGCCGCTTTCCCACTAACGCCATCCTACCCTCCCCCTTTGCCCCCACCCCCAGCAGAACACTCAAGAGGGAGGCCCTGGGGTTGATTTGCACACTATGGGTTAACCTGGAAGCTTTGAGAAAAACTGGGAGCAGCCAGGGTCAAGGATTCAGGTTACCGTATTTAGAGCTGAGGAGCTGGAAGAAGCAGCCTCCAGGCTTTCCTCCTGACAACAGCCAGTCCAATCACATAAAGATAGATGTCCATGTGCTTAACCAGAAAATTCATTTCTTGTTCCAACAAAAGCCAATATCAAATATTTTCATTCATTTATTTGCAAGGCTATACTGATTGCTTGATAGGGCTAGGCACTGGTAACAGAGTGGTGAAAGACGGCCCATGGCTCTTATGAAGCTTCGAGTCTAGCCTCCATAAGACAGGAAGGAGACCAGGATGAAAGAACACCAGAGGCCCAGTGTGTTTCTCAGAGTGTGGTCTGAAATACAGAATATACAAATGGACAATGGCTGGACTGTACATGACAACAGAACTCTGAGCCACGTAAGCAGCCCAGGAAACCAAACCACAACCTCTGCAGCAATTGGACCAGAACAGGATTGGTCAAGATTGCCAACATCCACTTTATGTTGGACCCAAAATGGAAGAAAAGAGAAAGGTTTAATATCCAACATCTGGTAAACAGTTTGGTAAAGAAGGAAAGTAAATGAAATTTAGTTTCAGGCTTAAGGTTCATTTCTGCCATTTATCTCACATGTAACCTTAAACAAGTTATTCAGCTTTTCTGATCTTTAGTTTTCTGATTGGTCAAACACACAAAAACATATCAATGCTTTCTAAACCTAACAGAAAGTTGAGGCAGAAGGTTGTTCCACTTAGGATGTGGCATATATTAGCTACTATAATGAAAGGATATTTACACTTAATTCTCCATCACAATCTCAATTTGGAAATTAGCATTTTATTAACATTTCTTTAAAAATTATTAACTTTGTAGTTAATTGTAATTACAGACAGTTCGTCTTTTGTAATGGGTAGTGATGTTATTGTTGCTGTTGTCATTCAAGGACACGATTGTGACTGATTGAAGATGGGGCATTCTTTCCATGTTTGTCACTGAAGTGTGGAAATCGCTGTTTGTGGCTATGATGACAGGTTTGATGTACAGAAAATATTATAGGCACTACCTAACTCAGAGTAGGGGCTTCTAGAATCATAACACTGTGAGACAAATGATTCTTGAATAATAGAATTCACTACTGTCCTTGGTACAGTTATTTCATATTGTTGCATAGATCAATTAAAACTTTTGCTTCCACTGCCTGATGTTCCTTGGTTGTGAATTACTGATTAAAAGTATATAAACTTAAAAGTTATGTCAGTAAAAAAAAGTGTGTATCAGCATATATTAGACTGCTTCAACTTGCCAAGGAAAGAGCATGTCCTGAAGGGTATTGCCAGCCATTTCTCTTTACCACATGCTTTATCAAAGAGAACACTGCAAATGCTAATAGATTTGATGTACTCAAAAACATATAATTAGCATTCATAAGTGAAATAAATTAATAACACTGTTCAAGAAAACAAATGTGCCATCTGTGAATCTGAGTCTTAAGGAAATAAAGAGCTACCATGGAGATAAAACATAAATGAATCTTGGCAGATACTAAGCTTGGCATGGAATAGGATGCCATTTGGCATCACACTTCGCTTTTCAAAAGACTCTTGGTTTCTAAAAATAACAATTGTACGTATTGTTTTTACTTTATTAGTACATCTTTCCACAATTATTGCTATGTCATTAAATGTTTGATATGCTAATTGTGAAATCATTACCAAGGTATGTAAATGGCGGGTATATACAGGAAATTTTGTATACTTCATTTACTTACTGAATTAAACAAACTGTTGCTAAGTATAAACATAGTGGGTATAATTTAAAGGCCACCACATACAGCTGTGTAAGTTGTGCACTGCACAATTCCAGCTCATTCCACTCAAGTAGAATACAATATGAACACTGTCCTCAGGAGCTGTACAGTCCACAACCAGCATGAGTATATGTGGCTGCCTTGGAGTTGGCATGTCTTGGCAAAGTCTTTTTTGGTACGCTTCCTGGAGAATAAGACACTGAACATTCTAATGACTGGATAACAAGTACTTTTGCAAGTCAAAAAGTTTCCAATTTCTTGTTTTCAATAAAAGTCAAAGAGGATTTTTGACAAGTAACTTGGAAAGAATCCACAAAATGTGTGGCACTGCTGTAATAAATTTCTCTCATTTCCATCTACTTGCCTATATGAACACTCTTTCTCTGGGACTACATCTATAGAAATTAAAAACAAGAATAGTATCCTAAACTCTCATTCCAGCAGTAAGCAATACTCAGCCAAAGATCTATGATCTAAGTGAAAAGAAATAGCCCCATTCATCAGATTGAAATAATTTTTGATCAATTTTACTTTAATTTAAACATACTTTTGTTGTTGGATAAATTATAATAATTGCAATGTTAATCAGCCCATAATTTTTTCACTACTGAAGAATCAAGGCCATACCAAGGTTGGCACCCCTGTTGGCCAGCTTTGGACCCAGCCAGAGCATCACCCAGTCACCTTCAAGAATGATACCCAGACTAAGCAGACACCAAAGCCCTGTTAAAGCGAATCCTGCTTTGTAGGGTCAGCCACTGCACAACAGCTCCTCTACTGTAGTCATCAGCTTAGTCCTCACAAGCAATCAGCCCAAGGGTCAATCCATTCCATTGATGTGCAAATAACAGCCAATGCTCAACTACAACAGGAGGGCACAGGCAACCCACACAAAGGATACACCTGCAGCACCCAGCTCAAGTGACTAGGGAGACTGTGCCATTGGGCCCCACAGGAAACCTACTACATAAGGCCACTCTACTAAGATTGGGAGACATAGTAGCCCTACCTAATACATAGAAACAAACACAAGAGGCAGCCAAGATGGGAAGACAAAGAAATGTGTCCCTAATGAAGGAACAGAATAAAGCTCCAGAAAAAGAACTAAACAAAATGAAGACAGGCAATCCATCAAATGCTGAGTTCAGAATAATAGTTATAAGGATGCTCAAGGATCTCTTCAACAAAGAAACAGGAAACATAAAAATGGAGATAGAAAACATAAAGAAGAACCAGTCAGAAATGAAGAATACAATAACTGAAATGAAAAATACATTAAAGGGAACAACAGAAGATTAGATGAAGCAGAGGATCGAAGCAGTGACTTGGAAGATAAGATAGCAGAAAACACCCAATTAGAATAGCAAAAAGAAAAAAGAATTTTTAAAAAGAGGATAGTTTAAGGGGCCTCTGGGATAACATCAAGGGTACCAACATTTCCATCATAGGGGTACCAGATGGAGGAGAAAGAAATTGAAAACCTATTTGAAGAAATAATGACAGAAAACTTCCCTAACCTGGTGAAGGAAATAGGCATACAAGTCCATGAAGTGAAAAGAGTCCTAAACAAGAAGAACCCAAAGAGGCCCACCCCAAGACACACCATAATTAAAATGCCAAAGGTTAAAGACAAAGAGAGAATCTTAAAAGGAGCAAGAGAAAAGCAATTAGTTACCTACAAGGGAGATCCTATAAGATTGTCAGCTGATTTCTCAACAGAAACTTTGCAGGCCAAAGGGACTGGCACAAAATTTTCAAAGTGATGAAAAGCAAGGACCTACAACCAAGATAACTCTACCTAGCAAAGCTATCATTTAGAAAGGACAAAGATATTCCTAGACAAGAAAAAGCTAAAGGAGATTATCATCACCAAACCAGTATTACAAGAAATGTTAAGATCTTCTTTAAGACAAATGAGTGAATGAATGAATGAATGAATGAATGAATGAAGTATTGAAAATATGAATAAATAAATGGCAATAACTACACATGTATCAACAATTACTTTAAATGTAAATGGATTACATGCTCCAATCAAAGGGTAGGGTGGCTGAATGGATAAGAAAACAAAACCATTACATATGCTGCCTACAAGAGATTCACTTCAGATGAAAGATTGAAAGATTGAAATTCACACAGACTGAAAGTAAAGGGGTGGGGAAAAGATATTTCATGAAAAAAAAAAAAAAAAGCTGGGGTAGTAATACTTATAGCAGACAAAATAGACTTTAAAACAAAGGCTATAACAATAGAAAAAGGACCCAGTAATCCTACTTCTGGATATTTATCTGAAGAAACTCAAAACTCTAATTCGAAAACACATATACATCAATATGTTCACTGCAGTATTATTTAAAATAGCCAAGATATGGGGGCAGCCTGGGTGTCCATCAATGGATGAATGGATAAACAAGAGGGGATACATATATACAATGGAATATTACTCAGTCCTGAAAAAGAATGAAATCTTGCCATCTTCAACAACATGGATGGACTTGAGGGTATTGTGCTGAGTGACATAAGTCAGAGAAAGACAAATGCCATATGATTTCACTTATATGTGGACTCTAAAGAACAAAGTAAACAAACAAACCAAACAGAAACAAACTCATAGATACAGAGAACATTTGGATGGTTGCCAGATGGGAAGGGGATTGGAGTAAGAGATTAAGAAGTACAAATTGGGGCCGGCCGAGTGGCGCATTGGTTAAGCGCTGGTTTTGGGATGCCAGCGGCCCCGGTTCGGATCCCACATGAGGGCCAGTGACACTGCCCTCTACAGCTAACAACAGCTCCACCGGGAGCTGGGCTGTGCGAGCCCCTGTGATGGTGTGGGCTGCAGCCCCTGCTGCAGTGGGCTGCCATAGGATACAGTGAGTGGCCCGCAGCCAGCGCGAGCTGCTGGCAGCCAAGCGTGAGCTGCCAATAGCCGCGATGAGCGACATCCAGAGGCCAGCGACCGATCTGCCTCATCCGGGAAGAGCGCAATGACGATACCAACAGTGAAGCAACATCCTCCGTAACTAAACTGAAGAACAAGAAGACGGCAACTTGTCTGTTCCCCTTCCCCGATTCCCCAACGCTGTTCCCCTCCACCAATTCCCCAATAAAATCTTAAAAAAAAAAAAAAAAAAGTACAAATTTGTAGTAACAAAATAGTCACAGGGATGTAAAGTATAGCATAAAGAATATAGACAATAATATTGTAATAAGTATGTATGATGTCAGGTGGGTACTAGATTTATTGGGGTGACTACTTCATAAGTTAAATAAATGTCTAATCACTATGTTGTATACCTGAAACTAATATAATATTGTATGAAAAATAAAAGAGAAAAAAGAAAAAAATCACGGTCATAAAGGTTAAAATTTTAATTTATGTACATTTTTGTTGTGGAGAAGTTTAAGAAATAATTAATAGAAGATTTTCAGGTATAAAAATATACAGACAATCCTTTCTTTGAATGGTTCTAGTATGCATGAATTTCAGTTATCATGTTTAGTTAAATAACACCAATCCCTAAACAAGTTTCAAATTTCAATTACTGTGGTATATTAACTGTAATTGCATAAAATACAAATTTTGCCTGCTAGCTCTTCAGTCCACAAATCACTACACAAATAACAGATGAGCATCATGATCAGTGATCAATCATGGCTTTGCTTTCAAAGTCGTTGGTGATTGGTCATTGTGCATCTATTATTCAGGTCACATACCGACAGCAAAACTTCTAGCTGCCTTACCTCATCTGCTAGTAATAATCTGTGTAATATTTAACAAAAACAGATCAGTGGAACAGGGCATTGGCCAACAAAAAAATCAAAAGGCAGCAAAGACTAAAAAAGTGATAATGCTGCAAGTGAAATTTGAATGGAACGCAATGAAGTTCTAGTAGGAATAGCTAGCTGACCATGGAAATTTTGACCACCATTGGAGTGACTCCAGATATGCAGCCAATAAAACTTGGTGCAGGTGAACTTCAGGATTACGTGAGGAAAGTTGTTGACAAAAACAATGAAGGTGTCCCACCAAAAGTTATGCTGGCAAAAAGCTTCATATTAAAGGAATTCTTGGAGATACTTCACAACATTGAAAGTACAAAGGATAAAATGTTGGAAGCTGATCCAAACTTAGAAAGAACTTATGAAAATTCATCAAGGTATATGATGAATATACATGCAAAAATTCTCAATAAAATATTAGCAAACAGAATTCAGCAATATATTAAGGAGATCATACATCATGATCAAGTGGGTTTCATCCCTAGTATGCAAGGCAGGTTCAACATCCATAAATCAATTAATGTGATACACCACATCAACAAAATGAAGGATAAAAATCACATAGTGACTTCAATAGATGCAGAAAAAGCATTTGACAAAATCCAACAGCCATTTATGTTAAAAACCCTTAGCAAAGTGGGAATACAGGGATCATATCTCAACATAATAAAAGCTATATATGATAAACCTACAGCTAACATCATACTCAATGGGGAAAAGCTAAAACCATTCCCCTTAAGATCAGGAACAAGACAAGGCTGTCCACTTTCTCCTCTTGTATTCAACATAGTTATGGAAGTTCTAGCCACAGCAATCAGACAACAAAAAGAAATAAAAGGCATCCAAATTGGCAAGGAAGAAGTAAAATTGTCATTATATGCAGATGACATGATACTGTATATAGAGAACCCCAAAGACTCCATCAAAAAACTATTGGAACTGATAGATGAATTCAGTAAAGTAGCAGGATATAAAATCAATGTTCAGAAATCAGTGGCATTTGCATATACCAATAATAAACTAACGGAAGGAGAAATTAAGAAAACTGTCCCATTTACAATTTCTTCAAGAACTATAAAATACCTAGGAATAAATTTAACCAAAGAAGTGAAAGATCTGTACTCAGAAAATTATAAGACACTGAAGACAGAAATCAAAGAAGGTACAAATAAATGGAAACACCTACCATGCTAATGGATAGGAAGAATTAATATAGTTAAAATGTCCATACTGCCTAAAGCAATATATAGATTCAATGCAATTCCTATCAAACTACCAAGGGCATTTTTCACAGAAATAGAAAATATAATCCTAAAATTTATATGGAACCATAAAAGACCCCGAATAGCCTTGGCAATCCTGAGAAATAGGAACAAAGTCAGGGGGAATCATGCTACCAGACATCAAAACATACTATAAGACTACAGTAATAAAGACAGTATGGTATTGGCATAAAAACAGGCACATCGATCAGTGGAACAGAACAGAGAGCCCAGAAATAAATCCAGGCATTTACGGACAGTTAATCTATGACAAGGGAAGCAAGAATTTACACTGGAGTAAAGATAGTCTATTC